>JAFFJZ010000006.1:2500000-5000000 GCA_018340375.1 Gonatopus flavifemur | reverse complement strand
AGTGTCAAGTCGATTTGAAATAAAAACTGATGAGAAAATCGAATTACGAAGTATACGTACGTGACGTAGTTGAATATTTGACTGCGTGTACACGATGACTGTGTTATAATATAATCACTGACGATGGTAATGGATTTTTCATCCCGGCGTTGTGGTTCGGCCGTTCAACCAGGTTCACCTCGAGCATATGTCATTCGACAAATGGCGCTGATGCTGGTGCTAGTGCTGGTGCTGTTGCTGTTTCTGCCAGCCTCCTCTTCTCCTCGGCGCACTTTACGCTATAAACCACGGACTGCGTGTAATGTCTTTCCTTCTCTCCTACTTCTTCCATACCATTTCTCGATCTTCTTCTTCTTCCTCATATGTCTCTTCTCTCCTTTGCACTTGGTATTCTCTTTCTCGTAACTGCTGGCGCTGCTGCTGATACTGCTGGTTCTGCTACCGCTGCTGCTACCGCTTCTACTACGGGCTGCTGAATTCCCAGGATGGTTCGTCGGATAGCAATTGGACGTAGTTACTACGCATCGAATGACGATGTTTCCTGACGTGTAGACGGCCAGTTTCATCTCTTTACATTTGCGCATCTCTTTCTCTCTTTCCCTCCTGTTCTCGGTTCCTTGATCTTAGAGGGAAACTACTACTACGTCCAGGATATGCGTTTCCTGGAAAGCATCGTCTACGAAATGTACGTGGTCAGCAATCGTCTCGGAAAATACATCCGCAAGTTCTGCGCTCGCAGCGTCGTATCTACTCTTCGTTTCTGTACACATACATACATCTTCGATGAACATTCAAACGAGAATGCGATCGTCTCTAATACCAATATGCGGACAGCGTTGTTCCATCTGATCCAATTGTCATTTATTTCTTCTTATTTTCAAGGAATATCGGATGAGATCGTGAAAAATTCAGCAATGCTTGAAAATTGGTGATCAAAGTGACGTCATTTGAACAAATGGATGAAAGGAGAATAACGTACCACGGGACTATCTTTGTTGTCGTCGTCGTAGTCGTAGTCGTCCTTGTCGATGGATGAAACAGTCACTTCGTCTCTATATACCTGCACTCCCATCTGTACATACCATCATCTCCAGATTAAACGACACGATTTTCAGTTCTTTGCATGGTATACACCCTCACGTACATACACATTCACACACATATGCGTGTATTCGATGAATCGGAGCAGCGCCCCGCCAACAATTTATGTCGAACATTCGTCGACTGCATCGGTCGTTTCGTATACTCGTGTACGACGTGGTATATCGCTTGGGATCGATGAAAAACCAGAAAGTCCTCCCATGGGATTGTATTGTAGATAGAGGGTGGAGAAGATGAAAGAAGTAGAAAGAACGTCGGCGGCCCATTGAAAGGAGAACCAAGCTGAGGGAGAAAGAGAGAAATGAATCCCGCATCGCATCATGTGTTCACTTCTCAATTTCGTAACGCTTTCCTTTTACGAGTCTCTCAGGACATATTAGTCGTTTCGTGTCCAGGCACATTGCATATTCCGACGGCTAATCATTAATGTTACGGTTATCACCGTTTTATATAGTCACCGCAACACAACAGTACACACCGTACCTGAGTGTAATTGTATCACAATGTAATATATCGACCCAGCATCGTCTTTTGTTCATTCTTTTGTATTTATCTTTCCTCGCGTGTAATGAAAGAGAGCGTAGAAAGGATTCGATTTATTTGAGATCTCCACCGATCGATGCACTGAAACTCCCATAGCCCGTTGAAAGTTCTCCACAGAGAATTGATGTGAATGAAAAATGATAATCGTTCAGGGAATAATTTTGTCAGTTAATTATCAATGTCACAATTATTATTATTATTATTGCGGTTATGTCGATTCAAATTATACATCCATTCGCAATTATATTCCGTGACATAATTTTCTTTCTCCTTCCCCTTCTTTGTTTTACGGATTCGAAACGTTCGCTCGGCGAGCAACGTTCATCAACGTTAACAAAAACCAAAAAAAAAAGGTAAAAAAAAAGAACAATCCCTTTCACAGCTAGACGGAATCGTGATTTGAAATTTAATCACGCGTTCATTCCAAACGAATGTTATTGGATCGACGATAATGATCAACGTTCGATCAATTTTAATGAGAAAATTATTATGCATCAATCGGTTATTGCCGTCATGTGACAATGAAATACGTATTTTATTGGTCGGAAATATAATAGACAATTACTTCTTCCATCAAAATCCAGTATCATTTTGTGTTTAAACATACGGATATAAAAATCTCATTATTTTATGTTAATCATCGTTGAACGAGAATATTTAAATTCGAAAGGACAAAAAAAAAAGAGTTCCGCGATATTGATATTATCTTATAACGAATGATAAATACGAGAATCATTAATGATGGGATTTTCCATTTGTGGATAGAATATACTATAGAATCTCGTTATCAGTGAAATACCGTATTGACGAAGAATCGAAGACAAATTTCTTAGGGATGACATCGTTAAGATTATCCTACGGAAGAGAAAAGATATTTAAATTCACGTTAAGCATGCCATTCTTTGAGGAAAATTTCTCATGAAAATCCATTGAAAGTTGAGGGTTGGGAGAACAAGATTCTCTTCTACATTCTTATTGTATTGATTCGACAACGGTGTTTACGAACAAATGAAATATGAAAATTCATAGAAATTTGAGACATATATTCGTTCAATCAATTCAATCTGGAAGTCCTCTCACTTTCGTTTTTCATTCTAATATTTTGCTCTATTCCTTCTACCCTCGCTTTATTCTCTTGTATCATCTTGTTCTCTCATTTCTTTCACTCCTTGATATATTATTTTACTTCCCATGCCCTTCTCATCTTTTCCTTGGTTCAATTTTTTGTGCTCCCATTCCTTCTTCCTCCTTCATGGCTCTCCACTTATATGAAGATATAACAAAAGGCACTTTCTTGGTTGCTTTTTTTTGTGCCTTTTCCCGTGAGAGGTTCTCTGGTCAAAATAAATGACTTCACCTAGATCGATATTTCCTCTTCCATCTCTTTGTCTTTCTCTCTTTCTTGTCAACAATAAAATATCGTTGGAATAATCAATTTGTTAATTTATCACCTAACTACGCTTTTCTGATTGTCGTATTGTTTTTCGATACCAATTGTTGCGTTTAACCTGTCAACCGGACCTTATTCTTCTCATGTCTTGGGGAAGAAAAATATACGACGTGCAATTGATTCATCCCGATCCCGGTACTGCTTGTCCCTTCAAATGAATTTAAAAAATCAATATTGAGAGTTTTTATTTCTGAAGTTGAAAAATTTAGGGACGTGTTTGTGAGTCTTATCGAAGAGTTTGGATAAATAAATGTGGGAGGAGGAAAAGGGGAGGATTGTGTGCAATGCATATAAAAAACATTCTATAAAATACAAGATTTCAGACGTTTCATAAATCCACCGTACGTGAATTAATAAAAAGTTGTCTGGAAATTGATGATAATGAAATTTTTTATCCATACGCTTATCAATTTATATTGAAATTGTTGCGAGCAATTCAACAATGCGAGAGGTATGAGAAGAGTGGGATTACAATACCAAGCCTGCACGCTTGTTCAAGATCAGAATCACGATCGTACATCACCCAGATAACACCGAGAATTTTAAGAATACGAGCAAAAACCTTCTGATCTCGAATCGAAGTAGATATTGTCATCAGACTGACTAAAAGACACTCCACGGGAACCTGACAAGGTTTCTTCGAAATAAGGCTTATCTTTCAGGATTTTTATTAGAATAAGAATGATGTTACTCAGTCCGAATGAACATTTTCCTGTTGAGCAAAAATTAATGATCGAGGAATTCCACGTATTAGTACAATGAACGCAGTTCGCTTTGCCCACGTTGCATTCATCTGAACAGAGTTCAACTGTAGAAAAATTCCCTCTGAAAATTCACTGAATTTTTCGAAACTTTAGTTATACTTCGGAACGTATTTTGAACATTCAGTCAAGTTTCTCAGAATTCAGCAAAAAGCGGCTGTGAAAAATTAGTCACATTTTCTGAATTTTCAGAAGGATTGTTTTCACAGTGTTGTTGCATTCATATTTTTATGATTCATATATGGATTTCTATAGTTTAGACAAAATTCGACTTTTTATTTATGAATTACCTGTATATTCACAGATTATCAATTGCTCGATACATACAGAGAGAATCAATTATGAATATGCATTCACGTTTCAATCTTTGTATGGAAAACGACAGTTGGAGACATTAATATGTATTCAGCAGCTAGAACTTCTTATGCACAAAGACATATTTCGTGTCTTTGATAACCCGGATTCAATTAATTAGCGATTCATTATAACATGCGAGCGAAGCGAACGTCGTGAAACATAAATATTGGAAAAATGCCAGCGAAGCGAGCTTAGGGAGTATTATATAAAACATCAAATGATGAGTGCATCGAGCGTCATTAGGGTTGTAAAAATCATATTTCTTTTTGAGGAATCAAATCAAATTTTATTTTTTTCTAATTTTCAAATGTCCCGCTCCAAATCTGAAAATACAATCAAGTGTTTATGATTCCTTTATTAAGAGTTCTACGATTCTAAAAAATTTCTGATGTTTTTCATTAGTGCGCACCTCAAGTATTGAATTTCAATTAAAAATTTTCTGTTGTGTCCTGATTTAGGTGAGATATTCTTGATGAGTTTCTGGAAATAAATAAGCATTCGAATCCTTGTCAGATCTCGATGAGGGTGGATGTCAACTGACCAGGTGCAGGGAATACATTTCTAGTTGGATAATTTTAAACAAAGGGACATCGAATGATTATATATCACTCATTATATATTATCCATCATTGTTAATATATATTTTTTGTTTGTTACAGAATCGAGAAGTAAAAGGATAATACATCATACGGATCATACGTTTCATAAAGGTATGCAAATGCCAATACATTGGAAAATATATTTCTGATAGAATATCAAACATGTCATCGAACCGTCGAGTTAATTAGGGCCGTTTGTGAAGGTAGAATGAGAACATAATTGAGTGTATCCCCAATCAAATGTACATCGATCACACAGTCAGGCGGCGTTGAATTTCGATGTTTTATGATATCGAGATTCGAGCAAAAGTCGACATTGATTCTTATCGATACAATGAGCTCATTGAGATAAAACATTGATTTCTGAACCCAACGAGTTCGATTTAATCAAATCTACGCAAGATTTTTTTTCTGTTTCACTTGTTTATTCATCGTAATCTATCGTAATAGAGTGCGAGTATCGGTAACAACTTTCAAATTGATTTATGAATCAACAAAACTTGAAGCGTTAACGTACAAGAGTGAAAAGTGAATGAAAAAAGGGTTAATCGTACTCCAAAGTGCGCCGCTGTGTTACACGCGTACGTTTATATTGAGGAAACCCATTTTTTTATTTCCTGACCGAATATATATCAAGTTCCATGCCTAGTCATCTATATCGCGGTCACTGCAGAGAAACTGCAAATAACACGGATATCAACGACCATATAAACGCCTCGTTTTGTATCCTATCTGATGCATGAGACAGCATCCAACCTTGCGAAGATATCTTTTTCGTATCTGAAAGCATCTCAACGAGTACACCTAAACCCGATCCTTCGTCATTCCGTTGAGAGCGTCAAGTACCGGTTTGTCAAGCATCGTGCGCTTGTCGTTACAAACGCTTACACGATTCTTCACTTCCCTTTTCCCTATGATGATATTCAACGAGTTCTCAGTCGCCGCTAATGATAAGAGAAAGAACAAAATTCTTATCGTGTTTGTGTAGCTCCTTTGAAACAACTGCCCTAAATAACTCGAATATCGTATATCAAAAGCAGCCTGGCTTCCAAATATGTGCATCTTCGAGGTGAATTCTTGGTTGCTACGGGATTATTATTCTCATCATATTATACGAATCCACAAGAGAAACATTGTGAGAAATATAACAAGACTTGTTTTTTAAAGAAATATTAAACCCCGTCAACGTTATCGTATGACATTACCGTCCTATCAGATACGGGTGGAATTATTCAACAGGATTTCGAATTTGGTTTCATATTTGTATGTTCAAAGAAAACCTGGGGATTCATGTTACAGTGAATTTTCAAAATTCAATCGTTGATAAAGACAAACGTAAACGTATTTAGAGAATCCTGAATGAAATATGTGGTAGCATAAAATCACGATGATTATAATATTAAAGTTCGATATCACTCCTCTAATTAGTACACAAAATTCTCTCACAAATGCTTCGTTACTCGAACCCCCATTGAATCTATGATAATTGTTTCCCTCGTATTAAGGTTACGGATTCACGAACAACGTTTGTCGAGCGTTCTTCAACGATACACACTTCAAAATTCTACCTAAACTCATGAGGTTGGTAGAAAAGGAAAGCCGATGTGTAGTACAAGCAAGATTTGAATTAAAATCCCAGACGATGCCTCATTAAAATATATTTTTTTTTTTTTCATAATTTGTGTATACATTGAAGACCTCATTAGGTCGAATGGATAAACAAGGTGCATGTGGAATCTGAATGTTTTACATTGCATTTCGGGCGATTCGAATTTATCGCATCTCAAGATAGGAATTCGGTCGATTCGAAAGATGAAACTACAGCAACAGAAGTTGGATATTGTCAATTCAAAACTCACCCGATACAAACTTAGGAGGGTGAAATTTTCAAGCTTCCGCTGAACTTCCATTAGCCTAAAATTCACTGGTCCATATAATATCTGGATATACTATACATAGAGGAAACTGGAGCTCAAGGATATAATAATTTTATAAAAATCCAAAACTTTTTCTTGGTTTTTCAATAGACTGAAAACGATAAGGTTCAGCAAATGAATTTTTAAATGAAAATACGGAAGATTACGAACACTGTACTCTCTGAATTCAAATCAATGGAATATCATTGTTTCTGCAGTTAAAGGTCGACCACTGAATGGAATCAGTGAAATATCTGTGAATCGTCACTGGTTATGCAGTTGGAAGGGTTCCTGACTAATTGAATTGATGAGATTTCACTACAAAGATCAGTTAATATTCACTTATTCGCAGTGGTCGACTTTCCACTGCAATCAGTGGGATTTCACTGTTTCAAATTTAGAGAGTACAAAGAGTAACAGGCACCATTGAAATTCCAAATGCTGAATGTTGAATTTTATAAAGTGCATAATAAAAATTGGCTGTTCGGAATTTCGAATTTCAATCGCGTTTGTTAATTTCCACCTTGTATTCATAATTTTCCATAGTTTGGAGTGAAAATCCGTTTCTAGTCTATCAAAAAACTGAGAAAAATTCTTAGATTTTTATAAAAATTATATTTTCGAGTTCCATTTGTTTCCGTGTAGACCCGACATCTTGAAAATAAACCGTTCCACATTGAAAGATCTCTCACCGCCTCACAAGCCTGGGAGGGAACTGATTTGAACAATACTATGCGCTTGTACTAGATTACTGCGCGAGCAAATTACTGTTTTAAATATCTCTACTACTCGTGAGATATTCAACCCTTCCGAGGAACGATTCAATAATATTTCGTAGTACACTTTTCTGGTGAAAATGAACTAAGAGTGCAGAAAAAAACGTTTCTACAAAATGAATTCAGAGAATATAAAATGTTTGAGAAGCGTAATTTGGTGCTTCGAAGCGTGCATCAAAGGTGATGAAATGCGTGACGCGCAGAAAGCATAGATAAAACGTTTTTATAAAAATTAAACTCCAAACCACGTCACCTCGAAAGAAAAAAAGCAGTAAAATTCACATCTTATGAAGTCAATATTAGGACGATTTCCAAAAATAGTTTGAGCTACCAAAATTTTTGTTGATTCAACAATAGCGAATATACTGTAAAATCAACTAAAATTGTGGTCCCTCGAACTATTTTTTCAAATTGTCCAAATATTGACTTCGCGAAATGTTAATTTTTATAACTTCTTTGTTCTCATTCCAGGAGATAGTTCTTTGACTTTGAATTTTCGCTCTCCTCAAATTGTGTGCATTGAGAAAACTGTTTGGTTGTCGTGACTAAAAATTGAGTAGAATACGATATAAAATGAGAAATTTAGTTGTCGCAACTAAATATTTGTTTCTTCAAATGAAAATTTTTGTTGAAACAAACAATATTTCAGTTCAGGCAACATAAAGTCTTCATTTGAAGTTGTTTGTGGTTACTAAAACTAAGCAGTGCACACTCACTCATATCGAAAAAATGTCTACGTAATTTGTGTACAATTATATACATTTTTGGACTTTTTTCACACATGGGCAATGTTGTGAATGCAGAGCTGATTAGGATTATTTAGAACATCGAATGACTCAATTTCCACCCCACACAACTTTGTTAAGAATGAAAGGAAAATCATCCTTCACAATTCACTCTCACTCGAATTAGTTGAATTTCTCTGTACGATCGATGTTAGAAAATTTTCTGAATGGTCAATTTGAATATTATATCCAAAATCTCATAGTCGACGTTAAATGAACTAACAATGCATAATTATTCACAGCTTCGCCGATCAAACTAAGTGGATGCCATTGATATGGAAACGGAAAAGCAAGGGGGGAGAGAGAGAGAGAGTGTGTTCCACAATATGTATCGATCTACAAATCAGCTTATTTCAGCTTATGGGAAGTGGTTATCTCTATACAATGCTTAATTCCATTGTATTTGTATTAACATTGATATCCACATATAACTGATTTTTATTGTTCCGACCACACAAAATTTTAGATATAAAACCTTATTGTATACATTTCATCATAATTATTGTCCGGAAATCCAATCTTATTTATATAAAACATGTCTAATTTTCATGGATTAGGTACGAGTCTTGTATTATTTTTCAATGTTTAAAGGAGTTTCACGTTTCAAAGATTATATACTAATCACTTGATTCAAAAATCCTATCGTTCGTTGAGAAGCAGAACATTTCTTACCTTTCCAGAGGGAAAGCCATCGGGGTTACTGTATTACTTGGCAAGCAAGAGTTTTGGCTCTTCGTAGGCTTGCTTACGGAACACTGATCCCTAAAATACCACTCACCTGAAACGGACATCACTAAAACCAGTATCTGCCAACTATGCAAATAGTCGGAAAAAGTACAGCTTAGCTTGATTTCGGAGAATCCATTAAAAAAGTCCTGTGAATTTTTCATGATAATAATAATTTCATCAACATCATTATTTGATATTGATTTTCATTAGAATTACTTGAAGAATATTCATATATCATGTCATCCTTCACCGTGGACTATCTCAATACTCTGTGAATGACTAAATATTTCTCATCGTAATCATATTCATGTATTCGACAGGAGATTCTGCATCTGTCGTCACTTCACCAACAGTTCGAACTACAATTCTATAAATTCTATGAAATTTTCATCAAATACAATATTTCCAATCGTACTCGAACAATAAATCGATTATTCTTTCGATAACAATGTTGATACTACCGACTCTTGCCATTTCCAATGATTTTGTATCATTTTATTTCTCGTTTTCGGGCACGAGGAACAAATTGAAGGAGAAAAAAGACTTGAAGGGAGAAAAGAATTTACTGATGCGTTAATATTATCATTTCAATATTTACATTGTATGTATCTATACGGAAGAAAGAACAAGAGGAGGTGGACAACGAACGAACGATATTGCCGAAGAATAGAAATCAGCGGTCACAGCTGAAGCATAGAAAGCGGAATGAAGGAAAAAGAATGAAAGAGGTCGGGTGGGTCTCTGCCGTCGGCTAATACTAACAAACCTTGGAGAACGTAATAAAGCTAGATTTTGTATACATACAGCAGTTTCTTATAAGCGGATATAGATCGGGGGATTTTGTTTATTCCTTATCGAAAAGTACAATGAAATACGGCATGGACAGGGGATACTCGATTTCAAATGTGTAAGAGGAGAAGACAGGTCGGGATTTGAAATCAGATTCATGTACCGTGTACATCCAAGATGCACTCAGCTGCATTTTCTGCACCATCTTCACTGTCTTATACATTTTTATAGATTTTATATATAAACTCCCGAGTAAGAATGTTAATTTCGGTTCGCCAAACGGGACTGGTGCAGACGTGTTGCATTTTTGTGCGTTACTGTTGCAGATCCAGTGCGGGCACATCACGTCCGCAACAGTACCGCAAAAAAATGCAACACACCTGCACCAGTCCTGTTTGGCGAACCCGAAATAGACATTTTTACTTGGGCTATAATGTCAATATAGTTTGTATTTTAACGATATGAAACGAATAAACCAAGAGAGAAAAATTTAACGCATTGAGCATTGCCGGGGGTGATTCGTATCGCGTAACAAACCAAGAATGTCGAACGATTTCGAGGGAATATGTGTGTGAAGAAAAAAAAAGACTTGGCAGCGGATGGAAAACGGGGAAAAAAACAACAAAGAAAGAACGGGAAATAGAGGGACAAGAGAAGAGTTACAATGCAAGCAGGAGGTATCATGGAGGGGTTGAAAAAGGGGTGGCGAATAGGATGGCAAAAGCATGCCGTTTCATTTGTTTGGTGTTCCTCGAGGGTATTAGAGAACGTGCCGACGATGTATACGTGGTATCCGTGTAGACACCACCTAATAGAAGCAAAGCAATCTGATGAAACCAATAAGCGTGAAGGAATGTGGGAGTCTTCTCTCTCGCGCCTCTCATTCTTTCAGGGTCGTGTTTGTACCTATTCTCTCGCCTACATCGATTCGCTTCAATGCTCTTCTTCTTGTTTTTCATTCTTCCGCGCTTCTGGTTCTTTTCTCTCCTCTGGCTCGTCGTAGTCGTCGTTGTCGTCGTCGTCGTCCTCGTCGTCCTCGTCGTCTTTGTCGTTCTCCTCATTCTGATCGTCCTGTAGATCGAATACTCGTGTAAACCTAACTCATTGTCAATCCGTTAGAAGAGAGGTAGAAGCGAAACTAATCGGACTCTTGATGTGAAGCGCTTCAACTCCATTCGGAGTAAAACACGAATAAATACAAATATTATGCATGAAAGCGCTGTAATCAAATTCGGAGATAGAGCTGTTCCGTTCGAGATTAATAGAATTATTTCATTATTCTTTTCGATTGCGGTGGAAAAAAAAACGTTATTTGTGATGAAAATTAATTGGGAGGATCATGAAATTCATTTTTCTTTTTTCCTCGATTGTATCGTTCTTGTATTTCCTCATACGGCTCTTAATCAAAATTCAATTGTTAGAAGTAGATTATGATTCTTCTTTCCGTTATTCAACATATATTTTTCCCCCAGAGATGTTCTTTTTCTTGAGGAAAATCGTAAAATTGAGATGCAAGTGAAATATAGTACATTGATTTGACAGCAAATTGGAAGAACAGGGAGGAACAATACCTAGATGTTTCCAATACATATTCAAGAATTCTCCCGCCTCAATACTTTATCTCTATTTCACATCAATTTCATCGTGACATTCTTTCGATGAGCTATATATCCGATCGTTTTCTCTTTTTTCCTCCTCCTCCATCTCTTCGATCACGCGAATGACACGAGCACGTATTTCATAATAAATTATGCTTCGCTCGTAATTCTATTATCTACCTGTCGCTCAATTATTTTATGACGGTAGTATCGTATTTGTTCGAGCCTGCGTTTGAACAGAAACAACGAAACAACGAGACTACGCAATCGTTATTATCATTCTCATTGGATATTATTTTGATATTCATTATATTTCGGCTACATACAATTACGCGGGAATTAACAGGACAGATTATAATTGATGAACCTCATTGTGTTGACGTATTGAGAAAACTGATCGCTCCATCATTAAACCCCCGATGAAAGCAAGATCATAATTCGAACCTTATCGTTTCAAGACAGGTTCGTCGACTTTTAATTACATCTCGATACACAGATCCGCAATAAACGAAGCGCTCTCTTCTTTTTCTCATTCACCTCCATAAAAGATGATCATCCACGATGCTTCATATTAATTAAGCTAGTTAAATCGAGGTTGTCCCAGGGACTAGCGGTGTCGAACTTTGATGAACTGTTACATGAGAAACTTGGTAATTGGCCAACGCGTACCGACCACCAATTAAGATCTTTATTTTTACTCGACAACACGATCAAAGCCTCGCGTACTCTTCGATACTTGACCGTTCCTTTATTGGTGATTTTAGTTATATGTGCGTTCTTGGAAGTTCGGAGTTACACCCCACTACCCTTCAAAAGCAATTCCAAAGTTTCGAATTAGTTGGATTAGACGGACGGACTTTGTATATAGACTTTGTTCGCAAAACAGCACCGTATAAATTTCGTTTTATTCCGTTCCGTGATGTAATGTGCACTGTGGAAAGAAAAGCGAAAACCTGTTTTTACGGATTTGAAAACTGTTATTGACGATGACAATTCGAGAGAGAGAGAGAGGAGAGGGAAATAGAGATCACAATGTTGTGAGCGTGAATAAGAAACGAGTAGTAGTTTGACGTATGCAAACGTAACACGTTGTAAATTGCTGGAAGGCGTGTCCATACACTTGACTTATCTAAGTCGATCTCCTCGAAGAAGAAAAAAAATCGAAGAATTCAAAGCCCTCGGCTGATTCTTGTATTTCTAGAGAGGATCTCAATCAATGACGCGTGGAAGGGTGCTCGATTAGAATCGAATCGGGAGGGAAAGAATTGTCGAGACAAAGAATATTATTATTGAAAAAAAGGCGAATTTTCCCAGCAGTGAGTCACACAATATGACACGATATAACCCCTTTATCAATTACAACATCCAAGCGTATCGCTTTTCCGTACCGAAGGATTTTCTCGTTGAATTTATTCCTACTCTTGACTCTCACTCATCTCGAAAGATTCCAAGGCATCTCTATCTCATGGGGAATATGCTGATTTTACGACTTTCAACTTCCAACGGGATGCGATCTTATTTTTTGAAAATCGCCGAGTCGTAAAGCATGCAATCGCGTCTCAAATTTTGCTTTGAAGGTGGTACTTCATCCCTTCACATCTTTATTCTCGTCTTTCTCCTTGGTTTTCCATTTTCCAAATCCTTCCCTACAGTCACGCGTGCGTTTCCTTGAGCTCTTCTTTCACTGCATACTTTGGATTTCCATCTACGTATCATCGTATATTCTTGCTCCGTTCTTCCCTCGTTTTTTTCTCTCCACATCCTCACGTTAAATGATAACGATGCGATGCGATTCATTCCAGAAAATTGATGAGGAAGTCGAGTGAGAATAGTTCTCACTGAAATGAACTGCTAAAAGTAGTTTCAACGATACACAGACAGAGATAAATGAAGACAAAATTTTTAGCTGTGTATCGATTCCCCCAAATACGAGAATGATGATGATGATGATGATGATGAGGAGGATAATAGGATCGCCATCAACATTATCATGATCATGATGAACATCATTGGCATCGTCACTACTAATTCAACTCCAACAAGTCGATGCTGACCGATAATAATATTCCATTACGGCAGCAAGGCCGTACATCACCGGTCGTCACGCGGATTCTCCCTTCGTCGCTGCCGCCACGTATACCTTCTCCATAGTAGATCCGATAGCATCTACATGAGGCGTTAATTACGTACCATCCTACCGCGTTACACTAGCACTCGAGATATCTCGAGAGGGACCCATGCGCTTGGACTCACTTTATCCTCTCCTGCATCTTCTTCTGCATCTATGTTCGAGCATACACCCTATTCCGTCTTGTTTTTCACCTCTCTTATTTCCACCAGCGATACTCGCAAATATAAGATCGAATTCCCGCGCTTGTATAGAGAGCCCTACCGCGCTGTGCTATCATCCTACAACTTTTCTTCCCTCCGTTCAACGTGAAGTAATCGAGCTCGGTGAAAATCAGAGTGGGAGGGAAATGCAGAGAAGGGGAATAACGAATCGCCGTGTAAATGTCCCGAACAACAACAGCAACAACAACAACAACGACGACGACGACGACGACGACGAAGACGACCACGCTTTGCAAACCGGTACTCGACGCTTCGCGTAATGACGACGGATCGAGTTTAGGCGTAGTTGAGATGGTCACTGATA
This sequence comes from Gonatopus flavifemur, assembly GCA_018340375.1. Lineage (NCBI taxonomy): Eukaryota > Metazoa > Arthropoda > Insecta > Hymenoptera > Dryinidae > Gonatopus > Gonatopus flavifemur. The sequence continues at coordinate 4,985,940 of JAFFJZ010000006.1, read as the reverse complement.
CGCAAAAGATATCCTCCCCACGCTGGCTACTGGATCCTCGCATCTGATACTCTGTACATAACGTTTGATGATACCAAACCTCATTGTATCCCATTTTCTTACGAATATGAGTCATAAGTTTGGATCTCGGGATCGACATTATTCTAGAGTGTATTTGATTCTCGGATGGTTCATCGTTTCAAATGGATTTTACGATTGCACGGAAAAAAATGTATTGCTGTCATGTACAAGCAGGTCTGTTACTATAGCGCCTACAAAAAAAACGAGTTGAAAGAGCAAGAAAAATGATTGGCGCAGCTACATTTTTTTGCTGACATAAACAAATTTGTTGACAGAACTAACGCTTTAGCTGCTGGAGTGAATATTTTTGCAAGGTCAACACATTTTTTTGTAGGCACTATAGCAGTGAACCATTTTTTCTCCGTGTGCATTTTGTTCTCATGTTCATTGGCTTGCAATCGGGATTACTCCCGAAGATCTAAGAATGTGTGGAGAATGGATTTTTGAATGTTTGTATGGATAGAAATGCATATTTCATAATGTGTTGATTAGAAACAACTCTGCATGGGGAAAAAAGTTATTTGCTGTGACGGCGAAATCTGATCTTCCTGGGTCCCTTTTGTTGTGGTAGCAAACTATTTGTTATCATAGCAATCTTGTTAACCACGACGGCGATTTTTTATCAATGGCAGCAAAAGTTGTTTGCTCCTCCAAAATTTACCACTCTAGCAAATTTTGGTATTGGAAGTCAACATTTTTTCTTACCATCGCTGAAAAATCGGTGTCGTGGCTAACAAGATTGCTGTGATAACACATAGATTGCTGTTATAGCAAAACATTTACTACTTCAGCAAAATCAGAGTTCGCTGTCACAGTGAATTTTTTTTCTCCGTGTGGCAATAAGACTGCACCACGGAAAATGTTAATTTTCAATTACAATCAAATGAATTCTGAATTCCTCATTTTTTCCATATAGAATTTTCCAGAATTTCTATTGGAAGTTCAATGATATTTCCAAACGGGAACTAATTTTCACACTATGTAGATTCGAAAGCAAAGAAAACTCTCGCCTCTTTCTTCCCTTTCACGACGAACCTCCAATACCCATACATTATTCTATTTATCATACCTCCAATTTCCCGTGTTTTTATTGAATGCCTCGTTTAACGTACCTTCTCATCTCCCTTGAAACTTGCGAAAACAGAAACTCAAAGATTCACAATATTTATATTTATATCTCGTTACTCGGCAGGGGAAGGTAAGAGCCTCAGAGATTTATCCACCGAATCCTCGTAAACTTTCCTTTGAATAGGAATTTTCTCTGTGTAATTTGAAGAGAGAGAGGATCTCTTTCTGTTTTTTCTCCTCTTCTTCTTCCTCTTCTTTTTCTCCTCTTCCTTTCACATCGCACGTTTTCGTGAAAATTTGTTTTCTGCATCATTCTCTACGGAGGAATAAAAATTTGAAGTATACTACCTGTTTCTATTTCAAGAGTGGTTTCTCGTGTATACGAGCAAGGCTGGCAACCAGGCAGGCAGAAAAAAGAAGATCATCGAGTTCACATATTCTTTTTGCGTATCTTTACCGAGTCGTTTCTTTAAAAAATAACTCCTCTTTGCCTGTGTAAAAATCTACACCGGGATTTGTCTTCTCGTTTCGGATCTTCTCGAAAACACCATTATATCGTGATACACGATTCGTTGCTCCCAACAAAAACCAAGTGGAATTTTCTGAATATCCACTCTTATACATCCGTGTTTCTTCTTCCTTTGATGATTCGTGATGAGTTTATGAGCACAAGTTTCAAACGAATTTTGAATATTTCACTTTGGGTACCTAAATGTTGCAATTTTCATTGCATTCTGTCGTGTGAGGAAGACAATGGAGCAACGGAGTGGTAGGTTTCCCTCAGTGTACAGGGAATTCGATCGATAAACTCTGAACAACAAGCGCACTTCATCCAATTGGGATCGTGATTTCAGGTGGGAAGTTTGTAAACATTGTACACAACTTCTGTACGCAACAACAATTTTTATGGAATTTTTATAGCATTTTTATCGAGTTCATGCAACCGCTGTACAAATCAGGAGATGTTCCTTCCTTGTCTCTCTTCAATAGGACGTTCATGATACCTCAAACGGCATTCCCATTGATGAAAATAAATATAACAGAGGGCCAGCCGGCTACCCGTGAACTACTTGAATCGATCGATGCGCGATCACGGTTAATGTACGTGGACAACACGTGCACAGATACACCAATGACGTCTCGAGAAAATGTGCGGTACACGATTTTATATACGAGACGCGTACATTTCTCCCGACCGTCCGTCCATAACGATAAAACCTGGAATAGGCATTAGCCTCATTTCAATTTTTCATACGTTGTTGCATTTTCCTCGACCTCGGTGTTCGTTTTTCCTCCCCAACAACTCTCTTCTCCTTCTTTACATTCACGATATGATTCATTCGATGAATATGATTACAAAGAAGAATTGAACGAAATAACGAATGATCGATCAAAATTTATTCTACAGGTCAACGCTCTTTTTGTTATCCTGCTTTGTAAGTCATTTCTTCGAGCCAAGAGGTAAACTAACAATATTTTATCAAAAAATAATTCTCTTGAAGAAGTCTTTTCTCTACTCGCACACCTACGATATTTCTTATGTCACTTTTCGTTCAAGTTCTTTTGTTTCCAAGATAAAATGGAAGAAGAATGTTGGTAATAGTTGCGGTGCATTCCGGTACGCGGCAATGGACTCCTGCATCGACGTGCAACGCGTGCGTTACGGGACGCATTACTAGTCCGGACATGGCTCGTTAAACCGATGTAGCAGACAAAGCGACAAACGACGACGGAACTTAACGCTTTTGCGTTGTCACGTCGAGTCGAGTTGAGAGAATTCAAGAACACACGTGAAGCGATGGCCCAAGATATTCCCGTGTGAAGTTGAATATCCGAGGAGAATATTTTAAACCCTGTGTCGTGGCCGTAATTTAAAACTTCAGCTGTTATGAGTCGTGATGAAGAAAAAAGGAATTAATAAACATATCAATAACGATAATTATAATGAAATGAAAATCAAATATCAAGGAAAAAAGGAGATACAAGAGTGCAGGACTATTGAAAAGAGAGGAAAGGACAATATTTGACAGAAAACGGAAAAAAGGAAGCGATAAATGGCTTTCGAATGAAAAATATCAAAATTTGAGAATGTTTCTTAGATATGAACTTTCCCAAAGTCGTGCATGAATTTTTAAAAGTACGTAATAAAATTTTGAAAGTTTGCTGTTAACTTCGTGGAACTTCACGCACGACTTTTAAAAAATTCATACTTTTTTCTACTGTTTGTTGAGTATTGATCATTTTTTAAGTAAAATTCGACAAAAATGTGGACCGTGTGATCTTCATTAAAAATTTAAGAAATATTCTAAAATTTTCATGAAAGATTACTATATTTTCGATCTGCATTTTCCTCCGTGTGATAAATATTCGTGTATGGATAGGAACAAAGTGTTCATCCAAAAAGATAACCCATGAGAAGTGACAGTTGGATAGCTATTTTAGACTCCAAATTCGAAAACAAGATCGAATTTCGTACCATTCGATACTGTCCTCAATCAGATTTCACAAAATCTATTACGTTTATGATCCAGTTACTGCTTCTTTCTACTATCGAAAATGTATTTTCAATCATATTAGATTATCATCTGAGAAAAAAATTTGCACATACATTTCAATATACTGTTGAATAGAATCTATATAAACGTACACGAATACGATATACAAAACGATCGATACAAAAAGTACACGTATGTACCCATATTCATCTTTCTTGGAAAAAGATTCTATTATACGAATATATGTATATAAGGCTGGTGGTAACGCAATGGTACACTTTAATAGACAATTTTTCCCGCAGACTGCTCGTAACGTAGCGAGGAGTTTCTCAGATTGTATAACGGTCGTCGTAAGGATGTCGATGTAAGGGGAAAAATGATTTTCTAGAAGAAAAAGTTGGAGGGAATAGTCGGAATGTCTTCGTTGACTCGGTTGCTCGGTTTGGATCGTGTGTGCAACGGGAAGCAGAAAAATATCGAAACCTATATCGTTAATCAGGCAAAAATTTCTGCGGCCACGCTGGCACTGAGGGAAGAAAAGCGATGGAGGTCTTTGGGAATGTGCCAATCTAGCATCGAGGCGCATATCCGCAGAGAATCCAGGAGCAGCATCCCACATCAAGAGACGGACAGGGAGTCACCGAATTTGCACAATTTTATTTATCTTTCCCTCACAAGTTTGCGCTTTGGTTATCCGTCTTTTTATTCCCTTCGCATTCATTTTCTCTACTCTCTCATCCGTACCTACGTGAAAATAAAATCTCTCTCCTCTGCAACCGATTCGATAAAAGATTCGATGGGTACGGAGGAGAAAAAACTGTTATACATGTGTATATGTATACAAATAAGGTACGGTAACGTGTGTATTATGCGATCGCGATGTTCCGCGTTCGATTAGCCGTTGTCTCGAGGCTGAGAGAAGAAACAGAGGGGCAGGAAGGAGGAGGAAGCGCTTTCTGGAGGGCTCACTTTGCTTACTCGTCTTTCCTTGCATCGCATCATCCAACGAAGCCTTCGGGAAGAAAGTGAAGTACGTTACGATCTGTCTTGGGGTTAGAGCGCTCTTCCGCGGACGATACGTCGTGACTGCTCTCGATAATGGGGATACCTTTCTCGCTGTGGGTGGAATATAATACCCAACAAGGAAGAGAGGGTTTATCAGAGGAAGAGACAAAAGAATAAGAAAAAGGGCAAAATGTGAGTACGGTTCCGCTATTTCGTTGCATTCCCCTCAGTCCCTTCACAACATCACGACGACAGATACATATGAGATTCAGATTTACATTTAGAAAAATCAATTCTCATGCATGATTTCCTAATACAACTCGTGATAAACTTGAAATAACTCTTGATAATTCATCATTCGATCGGGACAACGCTTATCATAGCAATAAGCTTAACCTACGATCTACGGTGTGTGAACAAAATTGATCATCCAATCTCTCCTACCTATCTGAAACGGATAGTGGTGTTAGATAATCAAGATCGATAGAAAAAAACGAGAAATTCACAATACTGAAACATAATTGCCAACTTCTATCAATTTTTCCCTCTCAATATATACACCGAGAAATAATTGAAGTAACGGTTTCACCGATTATAATGTGACAAATGTTATAAACTGGATATAAAAAAAATTTCGTGACATCGAATGTTCATTCTATCAAGTCATTACTCAGTTCTTTTTTTTTTCTTCATCAAGAACGGGTATTAGAAACGAGATTTGATTTATCAGTTTAGCGTTGTCCTTAAAGACTGGTTTGACGCAGTCACCGTTACAGTTCTCATTTAAAGTATCGCTATTCCCACGTTGGGGGAACCCTTTCTTTTTGCGTATCGAGATAAAATCGAGATAAAATTTTCATGAAATTAGTTGCCTGCGTATATACATGCATAAGCTTGTACACACCTATTCTCGAAACTCCTCGGAAAGTAACTACACGCTTTTCAATCAAATTCCTTCATGCCCTCACGTTTGAGTGGGTGCGCTGCATGTGAATCAACGCCGAGTCAAAAGTTTCTAGACATCGGATGAATAAAATGATTTTTCTAAGGCACTCCACGAACGGAGCTTGGAAATTGCAACGAGGAAAGGGAGGAGAAGGGAGGAGGAAATGATGAGTCTTGTCTTGCCGCACATTGGTTTTGATCGTAAAATACCAGCACCAACGCGGTGACTTCAGAAACGCTATCCGCAAACGCAGAACGTTGAGTGGTAACTTCCGTCAATATTCATATGGATTCTCACTCTCGTCAAACCTAACGATTTGTATCTTATGATTGGTATCGAGTCTCCTCTTTTGAATCGCGTTAAAAGTTTCGGAATCTCGGTGTAAGAGCACCGTGTATGATTATGCAAGGGTATGTATATGCACACATACACACCTTATATGTTTTTCTTATTCCACACGGAAGAAAATTATAGACCATAATCGTCAGAATTCTTCGCATGATAACCATCGTGTATTGCGTGAAAATAACGGAATGAATACCATCCTTGATATGATTGATGCACACGAACGTTATCCTACTTGGAAGAACGCCGTATATGATATTCAATTATCTGGATTATTTTCGTACGATACGTTGCATTATGGACAATTTTTTTCACCTACGTGTTTCAAACCGTTATAAATTTTTGTCAATCTTGGATCGCAATGACGTTGTTTCACGTCCCCGGATGATTATATCATTGAAATTTGAAGAACAGGGCGAGGGTGTGAATGAGTGAGGTCGGATTTCATTAATTAAAATGTGGATTTGTGGATATCGTGTGCTGTGTGTCCTCATTAAATATGATACCATATCCTGTTGCAGTTTTCCCCTCTTGCTGTAAAGCCCTTTTTCATATTCATCTTCAATTATTGCATCGAATTGTACACAATTTATATGAGATTTTCAATATACGATGTTCATTCCATACGACATACATACCGATAGGCCCAAAAAGGCGCATCCTTGGCCCGCAAACATTTATCGCGAGTGATGACCCACATCAATGACTTATCAAGGGTTGACCACTCATGATCACATGAGTCCAGTAATGGCGGGGAATCCAGGATATTTTATTAACCACGCGATGAACAATTATCAATAAAAATTACACTGTAAAAGAATTCCTTGTGAAAATTCAGGAAATGTGACTTTTTTCTGACCTTTTAGGAAATTTTTTGAAATTCAGTGAAATTTATCTGAAAATTCTGAAAAAAGTAACGGTAAAAAATTTTACAGTCACATTTTCTGAATTTCCAGAAGATTTTTTCACAGTGTAGCTATAAGGCTATTTTTCAATTATCCGGATATCTACCTCAAAATCTGCCCTGTCCCGACTAGGAAATCTTGTCGCGATAGAAATTACTTGAGCTGTGACAGTGCAAAAAGTGAAATAGTGAAAACTCGGTAGCTACAGCTACTTCTTTTTGTATAAACACTCGCATCATATCGATACAATTCCAAGCTACTGAAATGTGTTACTCCTTTTGATAGAAAATTTACGAGTTACAAGAGGTTCAGGAATCAGGTTTCGCATCTAATTCATTACTGTGGGCGGACTTGGACACGATTTCCGTTTATATCCAACGGTACAGCTCCTCCAAAATGGTTCTCAAAAGATCGAATGTATAATTTGGATCGAGATTTAATCTTGATTTATTCTCAATTTCGAATTAGCAGGACTAGTATTAAAACCCAGCTGATACTCATGTCGGTCCTCATATGTTTTTATATATAAACTCCATGAAAAATGTATTCAGAAATCCAATGAGAAGTCTGGAAAAAAATTCATCTTATGACCATAAATCGTCAGAATATATAAATTCTCAACCTATTTTCTCGACTTTGTGAATTTGAATCCCGTGACAAAAAAGAAAATACAAAATCCGCAGAATAGAAAATTTGGAATTTTCTTCGTAGGGGATGTACCCGAATATATAAAAATTGATAATCTTGAAATACACCATCAATTTATGTATCTTTGTATGTCAATATCTCGTATTCACCAGAAAAATATCTACGGATAGACAAAGAATATGCAATGAATGAATATATTGGAATGTTTTTATACGGTGGATCCTCGAGAAAATTGGAAAGGAAAGAGCTGTTTGGTTCTTGGCAAGGGATAACGTCCCACACATATTGGGTGTTAGATTTGCCCTTGCACATTCTGATATATTCTCGCCTGTTCATATTTATTTATGTACACAAATATATACACGTATACGCACACCATGCTCTTTTATTCTCTACTTTCCTGTCTTCGACATTTGGATTGGTTGGCCGGCAAGCCATCTTTTCCCCGCGATAGTAAATATATTGAAATATATATCGAGCAAAATATTGCGGCAACGGCCGGAGGCACTCTAACCGAGGTTCTTGACTCTACGGACTCTACTCTACTCTTCTCTTCTCTTCTCTTCTCTTCTCTAGGTTCACCTGGGTAGTGTGTTGGTGCCTTGAAAGATCCTTTCTCTCCATTGCATTTTTTTCCACCTCTTCCTCCTTATGCCCTTCTTACAAGTTTTCTGTTTCTCTCTCTTTCTCTCTCTTTCCCTTCTTCCTCCAACTACTTATTTTATCTCTTCCTCCTCCCTTTGCTTGGTCCAGAGAAATACGAATACCTTGAGTCGTTTTCATTATCCAACGGAAGAAAGAATGAGATGCGCTGCAGAGAGAAACGAAAAGATTGGCAAGAAAGAAAACGAGCTCCCACCGCAAATAATATAGAAAAATATCTTGACGGAAGGGATTTCAGTTGATTTTAAATTTCATCTGCCGCAAGTTGCCGAACCCTATTCTTTCTTCCGCAAAGATTTGTTGCTCTTGTGTTTTGTGTTTCTGAATTTTTTTTGTGTCGAAGGGAGAGAAGAGAAGCGTAATTATTCTTCATTAGGGGGACTGGGTACGGTTCAAACACGGGGGTCGGTTGAAACATCGTGAAAAACTGACGATTGGCTAATAACATAGTATAAATAATCGGCATATAAGTTTCTGCATGCTAGGAGTTCTCCACTCCCTTCGAGCGATCTGAACTATGTGGAGCTAATCGTTAGTTATTTGCTATGTTTCAACCGACCCCCTCCCCCCCCCCCCTGTTTCAACCGTAACCAGTCTCCCCAACATTTATCGATGTTATCAGTCGAAGGGTTACATGAAAAAAAATAATTTACTATGGTAGCTAAGAATTAGTTGTGGTAGCTAATTCGTGTATTTGGTATTTGGATAGCGAAAAATATTGCTGTGAAAATTAAATTTCAGCTACTATAGCAGTAACTTTTGTTGTTACAGCTTGAAAATAGCCACCGTAATTTGTAGCTATCCAAAAATCAACAACATCATTTTTTTCCAGCTAATTATTTCGAGATTGATAGCAATAATAATAACAGTGAAGAATACATACGCATGTACAAGGAGGAGAATGGTAAATTATAATGTGAGAAGAACAAACGCGTGGGCTGTATTATATGACTTGAGAAAACAAGTGTAAAGTATTTGCATAACCACGCTATCATCCGTTACACATTAATTTTTCAACGGAAATGTGGAATCGTTGCATCAAGTAGATTAGATAATTTACAGAAATTATCCGATCGGGAGACCAAAGGAGGAGGAAATTCATTAAAAATTTCATTTTTGAATGATAAGGTGAGTACCGCTGTCGGTTATCGAGAGGAACAGGGTAGAAAGAAAGCAAACAAATGAGTCAAACGGTCAAGAAGGCATATAACCACAAATAAGAGACCGGGACAAGGGAGAAGGGAAAAAGAAAAAATACACGATTCACGGAAGAGAAGAAGAGTAGAAGAGTAGAAGAACAAGGAAGAGGAGTCGGACGAAAGGAGAAGGTTAGCCGACTATCCGATTCCACGCCTCCATCTACCAACCTCACTTCTACCCACGGTCCAGCCCGTGACTAAAAGTTGGGAGAAACTTCCTAATGTATGTGGGAGAGTCAGTCGGTTGTAGCTTGCGTCCGTTCTACGATCGGGCGGTACGGGTCGTGACCTCTTCCCTCGACTTTGGATCTCCTCTCATCTCTCTGTCGCATCCTAGCTGCTCGAGTTTTATATTCCCCATCCATACACGTATACAAGACTACATATATATGACCGTTCTATCTTCGTACTCGATCCTTGTTGAATCCATTTATATACAACCTTTCGATCAGGGACTGACCGATCCTTCGTAGCGGTTAGGACGTATTCAATGCAACTCTTTTCCCTCTCTTTTTTACCTCCATTTTTCTTTTCCTTTCTCAATGGTAAATCGAAAAGCAAATTTCATCCACAATCTGAAGTTTTTTCAAATTCTATTTTATCAAATCTCCTGTAAAATATACGACAAAATAGTAAGTGCCTCGATCGATCGATGTAGAAAGAGGAGAAGAAAACACAGAGATCCTCTTCATTCAACTTTTCACAGCGGGACTTGTTCACACTTATCTCACTTCTGTCGCGAAACAGAAAAGGGAAGGAAGAAAAGAGAAATCTGTGATTCTATTCTCGTTTTTTGGAAATCCTACCACGACGCGAGATATCTTCTGTTTTCTAAGACCTCGAGAAAAAGAATGGACTTTTTCAGTTGTCTTTTTTATTCTATTTTCTTTGTTGGTTGGACAGACTCATTGGAAACTGGGGTTTCTGGTGACAAGCACAATAGGGAAAAGTCTAGAAGTGTATGAGGTTTTACTTCACCTGTCTGATCTTGTGGAATTGCTTTTTTGAGAAATTTATATTCCTGAATGAGATATTCAATATATCATTTTCCGATCTCAAAAAAATAGAATAAATGTTTCTATTCGAGAGAATTTTCAACAGATGGTGGATAATTTTCTGCGAAATATTGATCTTAAATTCAATAACTTGTAACGATCTTTTGATACAGCGTAGGATAAAATAAATTACTTTTTAAAAAACGAATTCCCATTCTTATTGCATGATAATGAATGTTCAAATCACCGTATCAAGTAACTCGAGATATCCATAAGGTATCTTTGATTCAATTTATATACATGCGTCAAGGATTTGAATTGCCATTATAACGAATCCACGTTCTTTCGTCCATACGCATCATCACGTGAGAAGAATCCGCAATATCGCGTGGGCGCAAATAGTGTAATCGGAGCGTAATTTGATCATTCTTTTCATAAATTCCAATAAGATCCATTCTAAACCATGTGATCAACGAAACGATGCGTTTGAATATATCTTTGATAAATCTGGTTGAAAAAAAACAATCTTATGGAAAGTTCAAACATAAATTGTATAATGAGAAATCATTTCATAAAATTTTTAATTTGAAGAATCACTGTCAGAAAAATCCGTCTAAAACTTCATAGGAATATTATGAAGTTTTTGCCTTAAACAGTTCATTAAATCTCATAATAAAAGATTTAATTCAATAATATAAACTGTCAAGAATGTGGGAAGGTTTTCTCCACGCTGTTGGTGAATTTTATCCGATTATCGTGCGGGAATTGTTTTACCATAAAAAATGAAGGATTTTTCCACCCCACGCAGAGAAAAATTCTTGCTGAAAGAGCGTTTCAGAAAAATTTGCTTCGCTAAATTAGCAAAACGGTTGCTGTTACAGCAAAATTATTGCTATTTCAGTACGATATTTGCTAATTCAGCGAAATTTTTTAGCCGTCTGTATATCTACAATTCCGGATTTCTGAATAGCAAGCGCTTGTTAAAAGAGCAAGATTTTTGGTAATTCAGCAACAAGTTCTGCCATATCAGCAATGCAAATTTTCGAGGTTTGCTGTTTCGGCAACTTTTTTTCTCTGAGTGCACTTTAAGGAGTAATTTCGTTTTCTGGGCGTTGAATGATCTACAAATGAAGGGAAAGTTCAACAAATTATGATGAAAAATCCCCCACTTATGAAGGAACTTCACTGCCATCATTTTTTGGCGGAAAAATTCCACAATTATTTTTCACAGTGTAATTCTTGATGTGAGGAATTTTCTTCTCAATTTCAATAACATATTCGCGAAATTTGTTGAACATATTTTACACTTCAAAAGGGAATTTTTGAATTTCATTATCAATGTTGAATTTACAAACTACTATCGGGAATGTTATATTGAATTTGAGAATTTTTCCAACAGTAATTGTATAAAATCTTGCCTGGATAAAGAATATTATAGAATTTATATACAATTTTTATGTATATTATACGAGGGTGGATTGATAAGTTTCCGGCCTGACCAAGAAAAACAACGTTTTTAAGAATTTTTTTTTTTATTTCTCAACATAATCTCCTCCAAGGCTGATACATTTCTCATAGCGGTGTTCTAGTCTAGTAATGCCATCTCTATAGACTGATTCGTCAAGCTCCTCAAAATACCCATTTACAGCTTCGATTACTTCTTCATTGTCCGCAAATCTCTTACCGCCAAGCCATTTTTTGAGGTTAGGAAACAGATAATAGTCACTCGGGGCTAGGTCTGGAGAGTAGGGAGGGTGCGGCATTAATTCAAACTTCAGATCGTTGATTTTAGCCATCGCAACGATTGACGTGTGCGCTGGTGCGTTATCGTGATGAAACAAGATTTTTTTCTTCGCCAGATGAGGTCGTTTAATTTTCACTTCGTGGCTCAAACGTTGCAATAAGTCTGCGTAGTATTGACCAGTGATAGTTTTACCCTTTTCAAGGTAATCAATGTATATAATACCTCTTGCATCCCAAAAAACAGTAGCCATAACCTTGCTCGCCGAAAAAACTGTTTTTGCCTTCTTTGGAGTTGGTTCCCCTGGTCCAATCCACTGTTTAGACTGTTCTTTGATTTCAGGAGTGTAGTGGTGGACCCAAGTTTCGTCAACGGTTACGAATCGACGCAAAAATTCGCTTGGATTACGCTTATACAACGCCAAATTGGCGGTAGAAATGTTCTTTCGAATCAATTTTTGGTCGACTGTTAGCAAACGCGGCACCCATCTTGCACAGAGTTTTTCCATATACAAATGTTAGTGCAAAATATTTTGTACACGTTCATATGACATCTTACAGGTCTCAGCTATCTCACGAACTTTTAATCTGCGATCTTTCAGCACTATTTGATGGATTTTTTCGATCATATCTGGAGTTGTGACCTCAATGGGGCGTCCTGAGCGAGGCTCATCAGAGGTGCTCACACGACCCTTTTTAAACTCGGAAACCCACTGCTTAACGGTTGAATATGATGAGGAGGATGTCCCCAGTGTTGAGTCCATCTCTTCTTTAATTTCCTTCGGCGTTAACCCCTTCAAATAAAAGTATTTGATGACAGCACGATTTTCCAGCTTTTCCATTTTTACGAAAAACACAGAGACGTCTTGGTCAGCGTGCTCTCAAAACTAAACTAACATGGCGATCGGACTGAAACTATAGCTACAAGCTATCTAAGGATGGTACTATAGAACGCCACCTCAAGGTAGGCCTAGTGGCGCCATCTCTTGGTCAGGCCGGAAACTTATCAATCCACCCTCGTATATGAATTCTACATGAAATCTTTCATGAATTATGTACAAACTATATTTATCCAGATTTCCTACAATCGTTTGAACATTCACGTGGAGGAAATAATCTTTTACACCATCGTATAATTTTTATACGCGGAAATCAAAATGGACGATACTTTTCTGTCTGTCAGAGCCACGCACAGAAAAATACAGGTTGAAAATATAGTATCCTTCAATAAAAATTTAAGAATATATCTTGAAATTGTAATACAGACAAAACATTGCACATTTTTCTTGAATCGTACTTGAAAAAGAATGAAAAATTATCAATACTCCACAAACAACAGAAAAAAAAATGAATTTTCCAAAAGTCGTGCATAAAATTTTACAAGATAAATAATAACATTTTGAAATTTTGTTAGTCGCTTTGTGAAATTTCATGCGCGACTTTTGAAAAGTTAATATTTTTTCCTATCATTTGTTAAGTATTGATCATTTCTCATTATACTCAAGTGAAATTCAACAAAAATATGAACCTTCTTACCTTCAATACAAATTAGAAAAATGTCCTCAGATTTTAAGAAATATTCTCGAATTTTTGTTGGTCATGACTACATTTTTTATCTGCATTTTTCTCCGTGTATTCAGAAGAGAGAATGATTTGATTCTCATTTCATATCACCATTTCCCTATTTAATTGATTTTGATATTTATTCTTCATATACCAATGCTGACACTGACTTTTCTGTATTTCTTTTCTAGGTAAGTGCGAGTTGAATCTACGTCACTTTTCCATATTTCTCCAAAGCCAAATGCGTGTTTCTGAATCCAACTAAGTACGTGAGTGATAAAGACATATATCCAAGAATAATATTCCTTCGTTCCTACATTCATTCGAGAATAACTTGCCTTTCGGAAGGAAAGCTTACCTAGAACAGATGTACTCTTCTCAGCATCAGTGTACCATATTTTTCGCACCAAATGATGACTGACTCACCTGTAACAAACGATAATAACAAAATTTGAATTTGGAATATCATATTTAATCACAATCGATTAAAGAAAAGTGTTTATTTGTTTTTTTTCAACACAGTGAATATTCAGGAAAAGCGAGATCACAGGTTCGTAATTCACTGAATTTGAGTTCCTCAGGGTGGAAATCAAGGGAGAAAACATTGTACAGAGGATGTATTTTCTTGGGAAAGAAAATTAGAAACGAACAGATGTAAGAATTGATATTTTTTTCAATCTAGTTTGTTCGAGACTAAAATTATTCCACGGCAAAAGAAACTGGCCGCGACAGCGAAATTTAATTTCGGTGGGTTCCGTTCGCAGGAGCAGAAAAATGACGACTGTGACAGCAAACTATTCGCTATCGCGTCGATCTTTCTAAGTCCAACAGCGACTTTTTCGGTGTGTTAGCAAAACTTTTTTGCTACTTCAGTGAATTTTCAGTGTTATGTGTAGAATAGCAAACAAATTTTGCTGGAAAAGTAAAGATTTCCTACTGCTACAGTTAAATAGTCACTTTCGTAGCTAACAAGATTAATGTGATAACAAATAGTTTGCTGTCACAGTAAATTTCTTTTTTCTCCGTGCTCCCTTCCTAAAAAGTGAACGAGAGCTAGATCCAATCTACAACACTCATTGAAATATTTTTCCCCGCCCTCATGGTACACATTCCTAAATTTGAGGAAAATAATAATTCTCAAATAAGCAAAAAATCCTCTGAAGCCGCCTTCGTCCCGACACCTCGTAAACGCCGTGAAAAATACCTAACGGAAAGCGTCAACGAAATATTTGCCACGTGTTTCAAAGGGTAAATACCCGGCCGAACCTGGTGGATTAAATGAACCAGATTTTGAAGGAAGAAGGTTACACAGTACAAAAGAGAGAAACATAAAACGTGTTAGGAAGAGTGAAGTCTCTCTATTTGACGACTTTGAATCAACACAAATTGAAATCACCGGCGAGAAGATCGTTCGCGCGAGCATCTTTCCTCTGTTGACTGTAGAGAATCGACTTTGTTCGTTTCCTATCTCGTTGGGCGCTCGCGCGCGTCCAACGTTCAACAATTTCGCTCGTTTACCTTTGCAGTGAAACGCAGCAGGAGGCGTTCTCGGGTTATCGAAAGACGAAACATTTTCATCCCTTCGATAAACAATGTTTTCCGTAAACTCTTGTTCATCAAAACTTTCCAAACAAATATAAATTTTGTACATAATAATAACGATGTATTTAGGAAAATACACACGTACGATTTTCTTCGGAAATATTTCGTCGAAAGATTTGCCGGAGGAAGAGATGAACATTGTGTGTGCTTTATGAGGGAATGTTGAGTATAATCCAACGAGTAGAATCGACTCGTAAATGGAAAATGGGGGATGGATTTATTGGTTTTGAGGGAGGAGGGGAAAATCCTGCTTCGTCATTCCGTGGCAATTCCCGAAAGCCAGAGAGAAAGGTCTTTGCCGACTTTGGAGAACTTGGCTTTCTGCTCGAGCGAGCAAAGTCAATTAGAGGCTTGAACTCGAGATTTTCAATCTCCAGTCAAGGTTACTCGCTTTCCACATGAGCCCCAAAGCTGGAATTTTCCTCAGTGTAATACAGTTGACGTAACATAGAGAACGGATAAACGTCGGTACCCGAATGGTTTCCTCTTGACTATGATTTCCCTGTCTGGATAAATATACTCTCGCGTTCTAGGGGTTCAGTTAAATTTTCATCATGTAAAGAGAATAATTTAACTCTTTGACCTATAAAACGTTTGATGTTTTCATTCGAGCGTATTATATGCAATTTAGTCAACGTATCATTACATTGCTTCGTGAGTGAAAAATGATTTGTCACCGGATATCATTATGGATTCGATTACAAACGACGATTATATATTTGTTGTGATATCGTGTGAACGAGAACTTGGAAAATATATTACAAACATTTCCTGAATCCCTATCGAATGAAAGAAGAATAAGGAGAAGAAGAAGGATTATGGAGGAAGAAGAGGGAGAAGGAAAAAGGTTTCTTTACGATAGACATCCCTATCATTTTTTAACTCAATCGACGATAATGTATTCTTACGTGCATGCGTGCGCTCGTGTCTTCATCGGCGAGATCTTCGCACGGTTTATAATGTGCGTTACGACTAATTAAAATAGAAAGAGCCAACACGGAGAAGAAACCCCCTAGTGCGCTGCATCATATATACCTTGCTGCTCAATGAAATTTCTCACCGTATTTCTCTTGACAAGATTCTATCCTCGTTCCTCTCTTGATTTCTAATCTACGTTTGGTGTTATGTCGTACGTAATTAATACAAGTTCTAATCCCTCGGTGTATATTCCGGTTTTGCGTACCGGACAAGATATTAGTTGTGAGTTCTGGATGGTGGTGTGTGCCCAACTCGCGACTACCGCTACGACCTTCTACACGGCTACTTGCCTCTGGAAGATGAGATCGGCATTAGAGTTGGGCCAGGGGTTTTCTCTTTCTCTCCCTCTCTCTTTCCGTGCATTCCCTCTCACGGTTAATGGAAATTCAGAGAAACGTACGTTCCCTCTAATCTGAGCAATTTTGCTTGTTCAAATAGGCAGCGCATTACAGCACTTATACGCTTAACAACCCCAACATAACCGCACGATCTTTATGCACGTATGGAATGTTGTATTCGTATGAGTGTACGTTAGGTACGGTAACTCGTATATAACGTACAGCTGATAGGATTAAGTAATAAGCTTACACGTGCCTCGCGATGACGGAAGTCTTTGTTCGCTTGGAATGCATTTCCGGCATACGTGCTTGAACGTAGAGATTCGATAGAAAGAAAAACCTGTTTGTGATTTCACCCTCCTCGGATTGGATTGGATGTTGCATCTGAGGAAACTGAATTTACGTTATAATTGAACGCGAAATGAATACATATGCTTATATATCTCGCACGAACGTTTAAATTTCTTCATAACTTTCAACGGATCACCAAACGAATCCACCATTTTTCTCCCCTCTTTTTTTATTTCACTTCCTATTATTACTTTCAACGCACAACACCCTCACCTCGTAATCCTTGATATCGTATCCCCGTTTTTCCCTCCTATCTTATTCTCCCACGACCTCCTCGGTTTATTTATACTTTCTCAGAATCTCCTCGTTTGTATCATCCGAACAACTTCCATTTCATATTGAACGTATGGGAATTTATGTTATTGTTCTATCTTCGAGATCTCGATAATTGAATGATGAATCGCGTTAACAACTGACAGAGGTAATGATAATAATGAGTACTGTAAAACGCTTTGGATGCAGCCAAGAAAACTTCTGAGAAGAATTGAAGACAAAGAGAAATAAAGAAACGACCAGAACCACTACCGCCACATTTTATCACGTACACGTACACGGGTGCGCGTCCTGTTTTTACGGGAGGCAAATGAATTTTGAAGAGGTGAAATTCACTTCTATCCATATCAAGATATGGACAAATTGTTATCCACGTTGTTCTTCTTATTGTTGAGACCTTTTTTCTTTTATGGAAATAACGTGACTAGTCTCGTTCACTAGGGGAAAAATATAGAATATAGTGGAAAAGCGTGGTACGATCTGTCACTTATTTCCGCGTGTTTCTTCATTCTTTGCGTTCCAACAGTCTTCTTTTATTCCATATGTATCGAGAATAGTTGCACGAATATGGTAGGTTCGTGTCCCGTTGATCCACGCCTGATAAATGTACGATGATAGATATGGTACGATAAACTGATGAAACATTGGCTCTTGTAATATTTTATGAGTGATAACTTCAGTGTAGTACCCTTCTAGATATTTTATACGAATGGGGATAAGAAGAAAGAACTGGAAAAGTACTCGATGATGGAAACTTGAGTGTATTATTATGAAATTCTTTATTTATTTTTTATACAAAGCTGTATTGTAATTTTATACCGTACGGAGTTTGTCGCGAAACATAACGAGTGAAAAGGATAATAGTTAGAACAATATATGTATATAAAGACGCTTCCATCTGATTATCATCACCGGGTTATTTTACGTAGTCTATGAGCGAACATACGGTACATTGGCTTCGAGTTCTCCCAAGTTATCTCAAAGGCGGCAGAGGAAGGTAAACTTATCTGAAACTGTGGTGATTCTTTGGCCCTTCAGCTATGTACGCTCCAACGCGGTTCGATCTCTTTGCCTTAGTTATTTTTATTTCGCTTCAGGTCTTTTTCCTCTCCTCTCCTCTTTTCTCTATCCTATTCTTTTCCCAATAGTTCCGGAGTTTTAGATGTTATTTCAATGTGAGTTAGAAGACGGAATTGTTCCTATACGAATACGATCGAAGGGGACTGTATTTTATTCGGTAACCTCACGGTCTCTCGCATCGGGATTCTTCTTTTTGGAATGTCTATTAGTATCGATTTGTTTGGAAGTGGAGACTCGTTGGATTAGGTTTGTATTCACCTGGGGTGTATTTTTCTTATTTGATTTTTGAATTCATTGTTCCAAAAGTAAGACAATCTTTCAATGGTGCTTCAGAGTTGCGGCACTTAGATGTTGATAATCCTTCTAAATTCTATTACAGAATTTTGTAGATCATCACAATCGTTGACGCAAAATTTCCAAACCAGGAAAGAAAGACTTCCATTCATTCCGCTTAAACGAGCAGAATTTCGATTCGAATGTGATCCGTATTAATCGGGATCAATTGGACCAATTAATATTAATTACATTCGATCCGGAATCCCTTTAACCAGGGATGCTTTTCAAACGATACAAACTAAGCAAATTAATTTATGGACATCCCCCAATTTCGAGTAAGGGATGATAAGTTCTAGTTGAGTTTGGGGAGAACTCAGAAAATTCCCACCTAAGTTCACGTATTCGCCGTCTAGACGCTGTCTTGTCTCACAATACGAAAAAGAAAAAAAAATCTTGTTGGTAGTTAGTCAAGGTCACAATGGATTTCAACATATGCCGAAAGCGCCGTCGGTTCAATTCCTAACATATGCGATATCGAATAATTTCCCTGATACTTTGTATAACTTCAACAACAGTCCATCATTACGAGTCATAAAAACCAAAAATATTCGCGAAGAATTCTCGTACAAGGACATCAAATATCCAAGGAAAATTTCTCAACGTATTCCACAAAATGGTGTTCTTATTTCCATAATATTCTCCTTTATGCGAGCACATATAAACTTTCTTGTGATAAAATAAAACCAAAGTATCATATTATCACACTCCTATGAGACATTTTCATTATAGTGAAAATATATACAAAAGATATCTACACTGTAAAAAATTTTTATAGGAAATTTCACATACATGTATGTGAAGTAATTAACACATACATGGATAGGAAATTTCCCGTAAATTTTGGGAAAAATCCTATAAATTTACAGTAAAAATCCCATAAAAACAGCAATTTTAATATATTTTTATATGAAAATTCCTATACGTGTACGGGAATTCGCTTTTCCCGTACAAGTATAGGAAATTTCCTCTACATAGGTATGGGGAAATCCCAAATATTTTTTACAGTGTATATTTTCTTGGAATATGTTAAAGTCATTATAAACTCTCCTTCATTCAAACTATGACCAGGAAAATGATGATGACACGTCCACGGGATCGAACCGGACAGAACGAGATCGAGCAGAGCAGCATGACGGTGGAACGAGAGACAATTACTCGCTTCGTTTTTCCCGATTCAAAGAGACGTGGAGTAGATGTTAGTAGACACTGTAGTTTTCCAACGGTCCCGTGGACAGACAACACCCCTTTCCGTTCCTCCTTCCAGCTCGGTACAAATATCGCGACCGCCAACGCAGCCGGAATATCAGATTATATATTGAGCACAGATACCGAAGTAGCGGTACTTTTCGATTGTGTGCGAATAAAGCGGTAGTGATAGCGATAGCAGTATTAGTGATATAGAATACACAAAAGCGGTACTTGCACTTCAGCACTGTATCATGATTTTAAAAGTATATGTCGCCAGATATCAGAATATGAGAGATTATTTGCAAATAGGAGGTACAGGAGGAGAGCTAAAGAGAATTATATATCACGAGAGGGGAGGAATCCAGGGTGTAATCCAGTCTCAATATTGAAAGAGAGGAAATAATCCTGGAGAACAGGGTAACCGTATTATCCTTTGCGCGGATCCCACTGTCGTTATATTGCAGCCGTGTGCTCCCGTCCATGATCCAGATGACGACAAATATCAATTTGAAATGTGAGATAAGCGAGCTGTCTGTTATTTTTTCCTTGGAAGATCGAGTTGAATGGTGACATGAATAAAATATTACTGACCGCGATAATGCTTACGTAGCATGTACATTATGCATAAATTTTATACGCATGTAGATAGATATCTGTTCCTTTCGGTAAGGTGATATCGGTCGTATTTCACCATTGGAATACTTTTCATGTAACGGGAATCGTTTGGATCTCTGTACTAGCCACCCCCTCCTCCGAACATAATACGCAGGAGTATCATAAATTCATATGTATACACGCATCGCCAATAAAGTATCAGGATCTTCTTCTTGACAAGCCATCAAAATTGAATCTTCTCGAATTTAGGTATAAATCTTCTCGACTCCGCTTACACGCGCATCCAATTCCAACTCATAGTTCAGATTTCTCAGGCATATTATTCTACTGCTACACGGAGAAAAAGAAATTTGCTGTGATAGCAAAATCTAATTTTTCTGGGTCTTTTTGCTGGAGCAGCAAATTTTTCCCTATGACAGCAAACTATTTGTTATCGCGGCTATCTTGTTGGATACGACAGCAATTTTTCAGCTGCAGCAGCAAAAAATGTTCAATACTCCAGCAAATTTTAGTATTAAATATAGAGCAGAACAAATTTGGCTGGTGAAGTCAACATTTTTTGCAGCCGCAGCTAAAAATTCGCTGCGATAGCAGATGTATTGCTGTCACGGCAAAAATTTACTATTCCAGCAAAGTCAGATTTTGCTATCGAAGCGAATTTTTTCCGCCCTGTAAAATACGAGATCGTTTGTCTTTGGCGAAATTTCAGATTATTATTAGGTGTACAAATAAGTTTCCGCGGTTTTTTATAAAAAATTAGGAATTTATTGTAAAGGAAAAGTACATTACGTTTTATTCAAAGTATTTTCCATCATTTGCCACTACTTTTCCCCATCTTTCTGGCAACATTCGGATACCCCGTCGAAAAAACTCTTCATCTTTTGACGCTATCCACAAATCTAGCCAATTTTTGGTGTCTTCATATGATGTGAAGCGCTGCTCAGACAGACCATGTGCCATCGACCGGAACAGGTGATAATCAGAAGGGGCTAAGTCTGGTGAATACGGCGGGTGGGGTAAAACTTCCCAGTTGAGTGTTTCCAAGTATGTTTTTACCGGCGCCGCAACATGTGGACGAGCATTATCGTGTAAAAGAATAATTTTGTCGTGTCTGGAGTAGTAATGGGCGCGTTTTTCCTTAACTGCCCGACTCAATCTCATCAATTGTGTTCGGTAGAGAGCTCCAGTAATGGTTTCGCTTGGTTTCAGCAATTCATAATACACGACACCAAGCTGATCCCACCAAATACACAGCATGAGTTTTTTCCCATGAATATTCGGCTAAGCTGTCGATGGTGATGGTTCGCCGGGCTTAACCCATGACTTTCTCTTCTTTGGATTATCGTAGTGAATCCATTTTCGTCACCAGTGACTATACGATGCAAAAACTCTTTTTTATTCCTGGCAAGCAGCATTTCATTCATGCATAATCGGCGTTCAACGTCTCTCGGCTTTAGTTCATATGGAACCCAATTTCCTTGTTTTTGAATCATTCCTAACGATTTTAAACGATGTGAAATTGCTTGTTGAGTCACTTGTAGAGTAAGTGCAAGTTCTTTTTGCGTTTCGGACGAATCTTCCTCCAATAGTACTTCTAATTCCATGTATTCGTACACTTTCGGCCTTCCACTGCGTTCTTTGTCTTTAACGTCAAACTCACCGTTCTTAAACTTTTGAAACCATTCCTGACAACTTCTCTCACTTAAAGCAGCTTCACCATATGCTTCTAGAAGCAATCGATGCGCCTCAGCTGCAGATTTTTTCACATCAAAGAAGTAAATCAAAAGTTCCCGCAAATGATGCTTATTCGGAATAAAACTTGACATTTTTGCACGAAAAAAATTACGTGATGCTGATACGGAATCACTAGTATTTTAAGGTTATGGTGTTGCCAGATGACTAAACTTGGGATATTACGTTTTACATCTGACAATTTCTCCATAACCTTCTGGTGGGGCCATCTTTTGACAAACCGCGGAAACTTATTTGTACACCTAATATTTTCAATACAAATCATTTGAGAGTCCTGTGTGAGACAATGAAGAAAAAGCAGATCTTTGGGAGAGAATGGAACTATGGTATTGTCCTGTTATTCTTTGAATTATTGGTTGGAATCCCGAACATTTTAAATAGCTATAACATCGAATTAGGAAACGATAGAGTTCGCGGATTTTACCTTCAATCATGATCTGCTTTTTTTCAATCTAGCAAATAGAATCATCAATTATTTGAGCAAATAGAAATAGAATTCTGAAACACCCGATATGTACACATGAACACTCGTGAACACGTTGCAGGTAATTCATAGTGGATTATGTTTCGAGAACGACAAACATAAATTGCGATTCTCATTCGATGATAAGCTGTACCACTTCGAACCACTGCAAACTCCGCAGAGGTAGACAAAAAAAGGTGGAGGCGTAAATAAACGACACTGGGGGTATGGTTCGGAAACAATCATAATTGAAAAAGGTGAAACAAGAACGTGTGTTTTCACCATATCACATACCTACAACCAACACGGGTTGAATTATTTAGAATTGCAGATAATCCGCCATAGCTGAATTGCAAGGTATAAAATCTGCTGAACGGTACAGAGAGAGGGAGATCCGCAATCACCCTCACATTTCGGTTGATTTATTAAAAACTGTTTTATTTGATCACGTTACGCTACGTTATATTACAAGACAAGATTTTTACCAACCTTATTCTTTGGCGGCAATATTTGAAAACAGATTTTACTGAATCACTTTGTTGTTCTATATTTATCGTACGGTGAGTTATTTTCTTGCGATTCTGCATTACGAATCAGGGAATTATTATTGTAATAGCAATAGCGAAAATTTATCCTGTACCGGGAGGAAAAAGCGATACGTGCGTATACGCGTAATCACCCTTGATATGCATCATCCACTATATTCACGATGCGCCGGATGCGCTACCACACAAGATGAATCATTGGAAATGTAACATGATGTAAGAAATGGGTACGCGTGTCTCTCTATGATAGGTAACTAAGAATGATGATGAGAAAAGTAGGAGGCAGACGGTATATAATATATACGGGAGATAAAACCCGGAAATGCCTCAGATCGACCTAACGAAGTCGATTGACCTGAGTACTAGGAGAAAGAGTTTTTGAGTAGTTATACGACGAGACTCTAAATTCCTTGGAGTGAAAATCCACTCCTGCTTTCTCAAATTTTTAGAGTGAGATTCCACTCCTTAGCTAACCGGAATGAATTTTTCACTCTGAAAGAAAGAGAGAGTTCCCTCGAAACGAGTGAAAATCCCACTCGAAGCGGACTACTGGATCACTTCTGAAACTTAGTGGAGTGAAACGCGTGACTTTTCACTCTTCCAGGTTTAGAGAGTAAAGAGTGAAAATACTGCGAGTCCAACCAGAGTAAGATCCCAACCATGGAAAATGAGTTTTCATTCTTTCGAAGTGAGAATTTTACTCTTCAAAGCGAGTTCAAATTTCACTCTTATGGAGTAAAAACTCACTCTTTAGGAGTGGAATCCCACTCTTGTTGAACTGGCAGTATTTGCACTCTTTAAGAGTGAATTTTTCACTTCGAGGAATTCAGAGAGTAGAGTTTTAGATCTCCAGCTGATTCATAACCTGCAATTCGTGACGCGATGGAGTAAAACTAGAGACAGATTTGGCTCCAGCAATCAATTTTAAACGTATCAACTTCATATATATTCAAACACCAAATCACACGATTCAAGCACGACTCGTGGTAGATTTTTCAAATACCTAAATTAATTCTGTATCAGTTTCGAATTTCAAGGAAACGGGAAATCGAAGTCGAGTTTCAGCACATCGTTATCAAGACTGCTCAAGGGCTCAAAACTTCTGTCGTCAAGCCTGGATGATTTAAAAATTTGATTTCTTCACCTATAATAAAATAACTGCAACGGTTTGTAACTGTAACTTGGTTTATTATCCCTAGTAGGGCTGTAATGAGGAAAACGTACAGAAGCTAAGTAAATTATACGTCACATGTGAACGAAGCGCCGTCATCCGAGTTAATCATATACGGTTGAAAAACAGACGTGTTTCTCATGCAATCGTAAGAGAATCCCGTGGATTTATAATAATTTAGTTCAAGTACGGTATTTTCGATAATTCTCGAGGGAAAGACTTAAGATACCTGCAAAGGGCCAATGTGACAGTTACATCGTAGGTTGAATATTCTACTAATGGCTCGATAAAAATTGTATATTTTCAATACGAGTTATATCATCGTATTTCCAGGTAGTGCGTACTACTCGTTGAACGCCAAAGGGAAAACCAAAGGAAACGAGGAATGGAAGAGGTTTTATAAACAAGATTTAGATGCAAAAGAACGAATACCAACCATTCGAAGCATTGTCCGATATAAAACACGACTTCATTAAGCATTCGAGTAATGTTCAAACATTGCACATTCAATTGTACTGTATTATACTGTATACTTCTACTACTATAGATTCGCTATTCTTCTTTCCATTTCCTCGATCTGTCCTCGTCGTCGTGTAATAAAAAGGATACTCATGTCTATCCCTATTTTTCGTAAACGCACGTGAGTATGGGATATGCACGTGTTGATTACCTTAGCGGCAGAGCATACAATGAGAATATTGTCCCGAGGGAACTCGTGATGCGGCAATATCGAATAATATATAACTATATCACGGCTTTGCGCCAAGATATGGTAGGGAGAATGGAAAAGGTGGAAGACAGGTGGAAGGGAATCACTGGGAGAAGAGAAAGAGGGATACGTAATAAAATAAAGCAGAGAAATGTTAGCATCTATTCGTTGGTATACACCTCTATCTGTATAAACCACTGCTAGGAGAGAAAGAGAGAGAAGAAGAAAGCGGTGTCGAGGGATGAGGATGAGATAACCTGATGTATATCTGCAATGACTGCGCGTGCGCATAGAATACATCACCATATAAGTAAAACCCTATGGCCTCTGGGATCAACACGATTTCCTTCCTTTCTCTATTTCCCCCTGCACAACGAGTTTGATTCATGACGGTCGAAAAGACCGTTCCCGCCGCCGCTGGTGTGCTACCTACCACCTCCGCTATATCGCCCAGCTCGTTTTCACAGCGCAAGAAGTTATATCACCTCTCATTTTATGTCTTCAACGATATCAACACCAAATCACTGCACCGCAAATCATTTCGATCTTGTTGCCAAGGACATTGCTATTCCCCTAATACTTTTTCCTTGTTTTTATATCTCCGCTGTACAGGATAGTCAATGCAATGTTTATATTTTATCTTGACTCTCAAATTTCATGGTGAAATTTATGAGATCGTTAATGTAGAATAGTAGATGGAACTTCAATCAATGTTGGAAAATCACAACGCGCTCATCATCAAGAAAGCCACTTCCTAGCTAGAAATTTGACTTTTTGCCATCCTTGGCTCTTTCTTGGGCCAAGTTAGGGCCTTTGATGATTCAATTTGGAGGAAGGGCAATTTCTAGCTGAGACTATATTTACTTTCCCATCGCTGATGGTGAAAGCAGTTACAGTCAAAATCTTTTAATGTCATTGGATTACAAAGAAAGATGGTACTCCACTGATTGTGAGAAAACGTTTGTTCCAACTGAACAAAATTTTGGTTGGAATAAACGCAAAGAAACTTTTCGGTGGACTGAAATGAAATTTGTTTGGGATGGACAAAATTTAGTTTACAATGAAGAACAGTTTCATAAACCAAAATATACTTTATTCATCTAAAAAAGTTGCTTTGCGTTTATTCCAACCAAAATTTTGTTTCGCTAGAACAAACTGTGTTTTCAATGTTCATACAATGAACTTTACTTCAGGTTACTGGATCTTTCTAATTAATTTATTCATTTTCGCATTCATAATTTAGAAAAATAGACCTCTAATGGATTTAAACTATTTAATTCACTCAAAAAAATCCATGATCAACATTGATATGCACATAACTATCGTACGAATTCGGTCAATCGCAATGTTTCCTGATATCCGTACTCCGCTTCCCGCGGGTACATTATTTGCCATCCCTGGAAGCTTTGGACTGAAAAATCCGGATAATACGAGTTGACCAATTACGATCGTATTACATAATTTGTGGTTACCTTGATTAGTTAATTTCAACCGCTTATATGCGGAAGGAACTCATGTAGACAACGACGAAACATTGTATTCGAATATTACGTACGCTGTATGATGGCAGAAACAATTTGTGGTTCTCATCGTCATACGATCCGGCTATAATAACAGTATAGTGGACATTACAAGAAACGTTTCCTGTTTCATATCTCGAATCAAAGGTCAAATAATATTCAGATGAGTATTATTATAGATTGAAATTACATCCAGCTCTACTATCGAATCTCGAATGAGGAAAAATTCTCAATACGAAGGAGTATAAAATATTCGGCATCGTATTGTCGTATTAAAATTTATATAAAACTCCAGTCAAGTGGCGATTCGAACAATGAGTAATAGGAACAACTTGATATCGAGTGTATACCTTCTTCAGGATCTTGACAGCACTTTTTTCCCTTACCATATACAGACGCAGTAGCCAGTTCAAACGAATAAATCTTGCGCTCCAATCGAAATGTTATTCGAGTTTCCTATCGTCAGCTTGAAGAATCTCAGCATAAATATATGGGTTATATTTTCTCTTTGGCAAGGCAATCGAGAATGCTTGCGGATATGATACACATTCCGTGGTTCATCGTCGTTTCGTCGTCCGAATAACGTATATTTTTCGATAGAAAATCGGTGAGCTTTGATACTGTGTCTGGTCATCCGTCTTGAGTTTATATTTTGAATTTTTATACAAAACTCATCTCATGTGCATTTGTTTTTTGTCCAGTTCAAATTGTGAATTGATTCGAACAACGAAATCGACCATGAATTCATTCACGGATTTGCATAGAGAATTTCGAAACAGAATGCACCAGTAAGAGATGTATCATTGCAGCATCACATGATTTTCTCAGGAACTTTTTTCCAATGGAAATTATCCTCTCTTTAATTAATCGACGAACATAGCGGCTGTTATATGAAAAAAGTTCTTGGAACATGAATTTCCACGGTTTCATTTTGCTGATTCTGATGGTAGGATAATTTCAACGGTAGTCCTTTTATTCCTACCACGCCAACTTTGTGCATCTCGATATTCTATCGCAAAAACCAATTAACTTCCTTCAACGGCCCGAAAACCACTTATCTTTTCTCAGCACTTTGGAAATGACTTATCCTCTTTAGCGAAGAACATGACATATCCTCTTTAGTTGAGACTTATCCTTTTCAAGAGTTAATTGGTTGAACTCGAAGTAGAAGCAAATAGTTTTTCACCTTCTATACACATATACAAATATATATATATATGTATGTATACATATAAAATACGTAATGGATTTTGTTGCTTGATCCATCAACGAGATTGAGCATTGATTTTTCCTCCCTTTGAATAGAATTTTCAATAAACAATGAAGATAATGTTGTCGATTCGAACGAATGAATTTGAATGAATCGACAAGATTGGATCATGAAAAAATAAAATGAGAGACGCATTTGGATGGAAAATTGTCACGACAACACCCGAGAGAATATCACTCCCGTGGTGTTATCATTGGTGTTTCACACCAAGCACTTGACGGGAGAAGAGAAGGATGAATCCTGCGTGGTATAAAGCTCGCTTGGCAATACCCTAACGTGAAAGTCAACAGCGAGGATGCCGCAACACGACCGCATCTTCATTCGCAACAATTCTGATGTAGCGGCAATTGCTGCTCTGTGTTGCTACAGCAGCGAGGCAGCAACACAATAGTGCTACAACTCTCGAGTCGCTCGAGCGGCTACTTGATGTATCGAGCTTAAATGCATTCTGCGTAATTGAAGGCAGAAAACGTTTAAGCAAGAACGGTAATAATATCCGTCTTGGGGAGGATTGTGACTGCAATTTCCGAGTACCCGGCGCTCTATGTTCCTCCACGCTTCTACACTTCCATATTTCTTTTCCATGCCCTTCCTCATTCTTTATTAGATTCCTCTCTCTTCTCTCTCTCTCGTTCTCGTATCGCTATTCGGTTTGCAAACACAAGATCGGAGGTTGGGAAATTGAGGAGGTAGTCGAAGGAAAAAGAAAATAATCAAATCAAATATCATAAGCGTGATTTATAATCATATTGGCGGCGATATTCTCGAATAGAATGTTGAATTTAAAAAAGCAGGAGACGATGTGGAGGTTTCAACGTTATATACCCTGTTGACGATTTTACCGAGTTTAATATTCCTGTCACGCTGCATAAACGATTACATCGTACCCGATAAAGCATCATAGCTGTTGGGAAATTCTATTGAAAAATGCTGAATCGTGGATCATATTATCGTGAAATTCATAAACCAAATGATTATATAAATAATCACCCTGATTCGTCCGAATTGGATTAATTTTCTCTACCGTGAAATCTCAATGCAATCAAACTTTCAAGATCGAGAGATAAGAAGTGATAAAAGACGAGTCTAGTTAGTTTCAACAGGGCGATTCTTTGGTTGGTGTAATTAGCATTTTTATGTATAACGGTTGGGAGAGTGTCCCACGTTCGAAACTCGCATAACGGTAAGATATGCGTTCGATTCGAATTGGAAGAAGCATTACGATGTTCGCTCTGGTTACGTGATCTTGTGAATCCCCTGTATATACTGTTCGTCATTCATTATCGACATCGACTAATTAAGAGACGTCAAGCAAAAGCCGAGATTCGGTATGTTACGGGATTGATAAAAAAAATCGATTCCGAGTGCGTGTGTGGAGTGCCGTTACGGTACGGAACGATCCCAATTGGGTCGAATGAGTTTCTTCGATTGGAAAGAAGCAACAGCACCAACAGCAGCACCAGCAGCATCGCTAGGAGCCGCAACAGCAGCAGTAGTAAGATCTCGTTTCTCAGTCAGTCCGACTCACGAAAGTAGCGGGTAAACGATCTTGGAATGAAGATGAAAGAGAGGCGATGGACGTCAACGGAATTGAAAAGAGGAAAAAGGAGATAGGGGAACAAGGGGAAGATCTATCTGCGTAGCCGACGTTTGCGGCATTGATGAAAAATGAAGCGAAGATGTGCTGTGGTATTCGTGTATTATTATCTCTTCACTTTTAAGGCATCGAAGGGAATAGTAAGAATAAAGGAAAAGAAGAGGAAGAAGAAGAAGAAGAAAAAAATACAAAGACATCACACAACCAGTATGACTGGCTGTTGACGCACCGGTCTTGAACCAACCGCTATTGCATCCGTAAAAGGGATTTGAACGATTAACAGATCGCTCCGCGTTCTTTTTTTTCCTCTCTTTTCCTTCCCTTATGATGACCTCTTAATACGCATACCTCTGACATATGTTTAAGGCATAACTTGTACCAAGAATCATTTTCCAATGAAACGATTTGGAATTTGTGCGCTTAACAAGAAAAATAATCCCTCGTCTTGAGTGTTTTCATTTATGTCATCTTGTTACGCACGGAGCGTGAAGACGTTATTCAATTTCACTTTACTATGCGCATGTAACGCTGATGAAGTCGTGAAGATACTGAATATCATATTTTCAACGTATAATATTGAGAGAGGCCAGGAGAGAGAGTGGCTTTGAAAGCCATGTGGAAACAAAATGAAAATGAAATGATCCGTATGAAACACAGAGTAAGATCCGGTGCGTAATGGATCTTGGGGGGAATCCAATGTGCCACGTCAAAATACTTCCAAACATCTCGAGAAATTCTATGGTACGTTGGAAGTGTGAGGATAACAACCTTCATGCGTTATTCGATTTTTCTTTCGTACATGAAAGTTCATTGCGATTCATGAATTATTATCGTTTCTTCATTTTGCTGTTTGAAGGAAACTTAAACTCTGAAGATTTCAGGAAATTTGAATAATTTTGTTTTTTTACTAAGATAAGTCGTTATTTTAAAGATGTATTCTGCAAAAATATCCAAAAAATGCTACTCAAGAGCGCACCTGGTATTCGCTTCGAATGCACTCACTGTAAAAGAAACTTCCAACAAAGGTTTCTTTACCCAAAATTTTTTAGTAAATTCACAAACAACTTTGGCAGAATCTCAAACAATTTTTGTCAGTTGAAGGAAAATAATCTGGAAATTTGCAAATCCATACATTTTTCACTATACTTTTGTTCTTGGAAATTTACGAATATTTTCAACAGTGCTGTTGATTGACTAGAAGGTTTTCAAAAATCTAACAAACGTCCGTATATATTCCATAAAGTCTCCTGTGATGATTTTACAAACATTTTTATATTATTTGTGGAAAAACAATGAGTTTGTTACTTTATGGAGAAAAAAATTCGCTACCACACCCAACTGGATTGCTGAGAGAGTAACATGATTAACTAAAACCGCAAATTTTTTATTGGATAAAATCAATTTCTTAATATTATATACAGAATAGTCAACAAATTTTGCTGGAGAAGTCAACATTTTTTGCTGCCACAGCTGGAAAATCTCTGTCGTAGCTAACCAGATTGCTGTGATAACAAATAGACTGCTGTCACAGCAAAAAATACCCAGCGGAATCAAGTTTCGCTGCTATAGAGAATTCTTTTTTCTCCGTATTGAAAGAAAGAAATTCACCTAACTTCTTTACAAGTGCCTGATCACAAGGAAGAAATGATATACAGAAACGAGTACATCGAAGACGTAATGAGTTTATAGATACCAGATAAATCTTTTCACATAAATGAATATACAACCGCTGGTTCGAATGATAGGGTGTTGACATAACTATTTTCATGAATAAGAGCGAATACGAAGTACTAACCAATATTTATAGCGGAATCAAACGGGTGATAGGCATTGGAAAGTAATCGTGTCTTATATTTTATGCCAATTTGACTTATCTCGTAATGAGAATG
The DNA here is from genome assembly GCA_018340375.1 of Gonatopus flavifemur. Lineage (NCBI taxonomy): Eukaryota > Metazoa > Arthropoda > Insecta > Hymenoptera > Dryinidae > Gonatopus > Gonatopus flavifemur. The sequence goes on along the minus strand of JAFFJZ010000006.1, from coordinate 4,954,631 downwards.
ATATGACGCATTTTTGACTTCATATAAACGTATTTACGCGATGCTCACATTTTCTCTTCGGCGAAACTGCCAATAACTTCCTGGGAAACTTCCCTCATATCACTGGAAATATTGGGTATAAATTTAAATGACACAATTTACATTTCACATCGGTCGTAAATACGTTCACGCGCACGTACATACATGAGTTAATCGTTAGAATTAGCTATCATAAGCCGTGTAATAATCATTCGAACAAGAGATTGATATAATATTCAATTAACGTTGAACGCATCAAAATTCGACCGTCAATACAGAATTGGTGTTATTTACTCCAACTATTTGAATATCGATCAGCTTTATTTGCATGTAAATAGTGAGAGGGATGGTAGCTCCCAATAATTATGAATCATTAGACTTTCATTTCGAGTGCGAATGATTTTTCCATGGATTTAGCAAACGTATCGATGAAACGTACTCGATCGATGATCCCGGGTCGACCCATAGATTGTATCTAATGAGGTGCCTAATGACGTACCGGAGACGGTTGCTGTCAAGATGACGTATAGCGCTCACCTTGCAAATACGTGTTCAATGAAGTGTGACGTAACTCAATCAATTGCTTAACTTCATTCGCATATTTGCCGACGTGCATTAGTTCACGTCAGCGGCAGTTCAAGTTCAGCTTACAGGGATGATTGATAAATAGACATCGCAGAAAATTATGTAATACCAAGGGAAGAACATTACACGATCCGCCAAAGGAAACGAAAATCATCAAACATTCAAAACTCAATTTTACTAAATTTCAACGTTTCCCTTGGGGAGTATTTGAAACGTATCTCCTGTCACACGAGTACAGTTAACAAACACAAATTAATAAGCATTTATATTACTAATCGACAGGAATAAAATGATAGGATATTTCGGTACAGAGAGATGTGGTTCGTCTGTTAACTGTGATTGGTGACGATCATCATGCTCAATATGTTGTTTACCGCAACTAATTCGTGGCTTACGTTCGTTTTTCACGATTCATAAAATTGTGATAAATGTAGCAATAAACGATTTTGATACTCCACCGGTTGGCTGAGATAGATGTTCATTCGATGATTGGATTATGTAGCTGCGGTATTATTGTTTCTCTTCGCGCGTATGAAAGTGCGAGGTCGTTATAACGGATTCGGATGAGTTATCTTCGCGTAATAAAGCAACTTTTTGTACCTACCGACTTGGAAGGATGAGAATTTCCAAGAATGCATGGATCTCAAGATCGATCGGAATAATACTCTTATATATGGGTTTCGAATTCGCCAATTCTGAATTTGAAATCCAAATTTTTATGCAAAAAATAAAATTACCAGAAATTTGGTAACTATACCGAAAAATATGATTGGATTTACCAGGGTAAATTTACCAACATATTTTGTTTAGTGTAGTCACGATTGAAGATAGAACGTTTCATTGAATAGAATATATTCATAATTCCCGATGAAGGTTTTTTTGCTTGAAAAATTCAGTGAAACGAAGACTCTACTACAGAAAATATCGATGAAAGTTGTACCAATCTGCGATCCAACAATGCTCACCGTTCAAGATCAATGCAGAGAATATAATCGCCAATTTTCACGTTAATTTATGATCTCCAATTGAACCGTTATACCGTATGGTTTCGTATTCAACGTACTTTTGATCATGATATTTTAATTCACGCTCGTTAAGGTTTAGAATATTCAGAATCGAACACATATCTTTCACGTGCGTGATTATCGCTTTGATTTCACGAACATGCATATCAAAGGAAGAAAGCGAGGTACAAGAAGGAAAAAACAGACCAAAGAGCAAACCTCAAAGAATTATTGATAACCGACAGAAAAATTGATCATCCATCAGACTCGACAATGCACTCTCATTCCTTATTCAAATCCAACTATTAAAACTTTCCTCTCGGTTTGATCTTTGAAAATAATTTGCCTCGCAACGGGTCACGAAATTCAAGTTTCACCTCGTCATATGACTTTACTGTTTCAAGGATCCGAAAAAAGGGAATTCATGACAAAGTGCAATCAAAAGAAAGGATAAGTTGATAGGTTGCATGCTACGACACGAAGGAATGTAGTAAACGTTAATGGAAAGGGAGTGGGAGAAAGAGAGAGGGAGCAAAATGGAAGAAGAAAATTGTCGAGGAAGGTCAAAGTTAAAATAAAGTGAGTAAATCGTGAAAGACGTTGGAATCGTGCAGAGTAATAAAGCGGCTGACAGAACAAAGGATGGACTGAGGAATCGCATTAAACAATCTAAGAACTGAATACTCGATAGTTAATGAGAAAATTTTTAATTATATGCACGAATTATTACAGCCATTTTGAATTACCATTCATTTAGATTTTTGATGTCTCGTCGTAAGGGAAGATACGAAGAATTTTATGAATACATACGATTCCTCATGGTCCTTAGTGAGATACAACGTTACGAATGCGGAATGTGCGCGACGATACAAATATATGTCGCAGCCACGGTAAATAACCATTAAAGGTGGCAATAAAAGGCAAGTCGAAGACAATCCGTGACCTGCCTTGATCTTTCCTATGAACTTTCTAACGGAAAACATCAGAGCTGTAAACACAACGTATCTGCCGTTCTCGACTCGATGAATATTACAAGCGCAATATTCTAGATATCCTCCACGTCGACGCGATTCCCCGTGCGAATTGAGAAACCCAACAAATTAGAATAACAATTAGAATTTCTCATTTTGATATCACTCGACAACTCTGTCCCACTTTCTTCCACCCGGAAATCAATTCCTCGATATATTCCGATAGAAAAGTTTATATATAATTGAATCGCGTACTGTAATCTCATTACACGTACACCCGTCGCGCCAAGATGAATGCATTTAAATTCTAATGAGTGTCTGTATTTTTTGTTTGCAGGTGAGTCTAATCTTCCCTCCGTCATTACGTGCGTGTACTTCAGAGACTCTGAATAACTCGTAAGAATATAATAACAGCTCAAAGAATAATATCCTGGAATCATTCGAATCGATCTATCGTTTTCTTGAATTATCCATCATCGATGATTTTCGATTCATATCCAATTGACATTTTTCGATTATTTCATTTAATTTATTCAATCATTTACATTCCAAAACTTGAACCTATCAATTTCTGATTGTACAGTTATGATAGTTTTTGTGAGATTCAGTTCCCCGTTGTTTGTATTACGCATCGACAAATCAGCCTATGTGGCAATGATCACGGAGAAAACAAGTGTTTCTATTCTATTTTGAATGATTTTTTCAAATCTCATACACCCGATTCAAGTTCGTAGACAGGAGTTATTCATATAATCCATTGAATAATGATTGTCATTGGAACTTGGCTTCGAAACGATGTCAATTGAATTGGCTGATTGCAATGAAGGGAAAAGATACACACCGACCACCGGAAAATACACTTTCTCGATTGAGTGTTCTGTCACAACAACGATTCGCGCTACATTGTTATCAGAGAGGGAAAATTTACATTCGCAAATTCACGTAACAACGTGCAACTAAAATATTTGTTCACGGATATTCAAGATCGTTACACGGTATCATCGTGGATGCATTCCTTCGGAAGAAATGGAAGAAGGAAGAAGAATAAAGGAAATAACATAAAGGAGAGAAAGAGAGAGAGAGAGAGAGAGCAAGGGTGTATAACGTTGCACACACATTCAAGGATGTTTTATAGCCCGAAAAGCCAACGGCAGTGCGAGCGAGTGGTCGTTTGGTTGAAAATGACGATGAAGAGACGACAAAGATAACGCGCGAGCTTTGAGCTTGATTAGTTTGAAAACAGGCTCGACGCGCGAAAAGAGAGAAAGAGGGGCCCCGGGGATCCGTTGGTATGAGACAACAGCAATAGTTGCGGCATCACCATCAGGCCCGCGGTCCCGCGTCTATTTCTAGTCGCTTTAGTACCTCGTCTTTTCTTCGTAGCAACACCTCTCGCCTAGGCTCATGCTGATGAAGCTGTCGCGCATTGTTGTGAAACCAAGGGAAGGGAATCCGCCGGTAATAACACATGTAAACGAGCCATGTAGCGCGAACGCCAGGCCGTACAACTTCCCGTTTGGATTTAAACGCACAGCATCTTGCATCTCTCTTTCCTAGTTTTCCTTCTACCTACACGTGTGAGTATGCTCACTCTTCCACATGATTGTGAAGTGTGCGTACGTATGCAAATGCGGTAAGAAAAAGCTAAAGTACCAGAGTATCATGGGGGAAGAAATATAGCGGTGGTAATGCAATATCGCATAGCGCGACGGAGATGAGCTTTTGTTTTCCTCGGACTTCCGTCGAGGTGACGGTTTCGCTTCCTATTACTATCCTATCCGCGGTCTACTCTTCTTTGACTGAAGGTGATGTATGCAACGCTGTGGCGTTGCTGCTACCTTCCCTTATTCTTGAGTATATATTTCCCCATATAAACACACACACACACACACACATTTACACACAAGGTTATATACAAATATTTACCGAGTGCGTGTTTATACGAACACCTGCGCATACGGTGTCCATTCCGTTGCGGGGTTCAGGTAAAGTGCCGAGAGATACGTCTCCGCGTTACCTCGTTGTGGTGAACCGTCGAGTGGATCTCTGTAGATTACGCGATATATACCAACATAGAAGTTGTTTGTACGAAGGATAAGAGAGGTCAGGCGGCTGCTGCTGTTTCTACCACCGTAACCGTCCATTTTTCACAACTTTCCTCTTTTATGTTGGTTCTTTTTCTCTTTTCTCTTTGACTTTATCTCTGTCGTTCACCCTTTTACCGTGGACACCCTCCTCCCTACTATTAGTGACTCGCTCCGTTTACCACACTTCCAACACGCCGCGTGTCTTTTGGCACGTATGCACTACGGTGGCTTTTCGAAATCGTGCGGGGACTGGGAAGATTGATATGGAGTCCTAGAAGGAAAGTACCCTTCGCCATTATTCTTCGTAAAAGCATTTGTTACCATCCATTAAAATTTCTACTACCAGTCACTTTACTCCTCTCTTCTTATGATATATGTAATAAAGTGTGTACCTCGCTCGAAATTCTATATATCGAATTTGAAACGGCGAAGTGAAAAAGAGAAGATAACAATTGTAATAATTTCACACAATTTGTGCAAACTCAATAAAAAATTGAATACAAATTCTACAAAATCCCCCTATAAAGGATACAATTTTCATCAAGTTTATATATGTTATTCCCTCACGATGTATATCCACGAGACGTATGTTTCATGCTTTGAGAAATCCTAAGAGCTCATATACCTTTTATATCAGTCTCGTCCATTAGCGTTCGTCGTTTCAACTTTATACATAAAAAATCCCCTTCTATCCGCAAAATACCAAGAAAACAGTCATCCAACCCCGTAGAAATAATGAACTAAATTTCGATCGTTCATATTGTATTTCTCTCAGTGCACACAGCATGCACACGTATTTTGTTGACATCAAACTTCACAGGTACTTGATATGCGTATTTCGTTCGTGTATCGGAGGATGGGTACACGTAACAGAGACGCAAGTTATTATACATCGAGATGGTATTACATGCAATTGTAATCAGCATCACCACAAACTATCGCGTTAGAGTTCACGTAGAGTACCACAACTTTCTTCCTGTTCTTTTTGTACTCCTATACACCTCAAAGGTGTACACCATCATAATCCCGACTGGGATCTCAAGTAGCTACAATGGACGAAATATGCGAGGAAGGAAAGAAGAACTCGGAGTGAATCATCCATAACGATTCGATCGCAATCGAAATCTCCCCTATGGTCGCGGAAGTATCGAGACAACGAGTTTAAGCGAGTAGCTGTCTATCGAATATCGACACAATCTAGGTTTACATACCATTGGGGAGATATAAAATATGCGGGTGTGACACTATTCACAAGTTTCCTTTGGACTAACAGTAAAACTTTTGCACGTGGTGGTTTTATCGGTAACCGTTTCTATTGAATATTTCTATTCTTGGGGAGTGAGGATTTTTCCTCCATTTCGAGTATTGCCAGTATTTTCATTTATCACTCCCAGGGATCATTAAAAGGACAATTCATACGTGGCAGGACGATTCGAGGAACATCAAATTAGAATATTCAGTTTTAGATTGGAAAACGTTAGATGAGAGATTCGCTTAAATTTCACATGCAAATAATAACGAAACGTGAGGATTTTCTTGTCAGAGTTAGCGGATGGGAGCACTCGGGCACGGGTAGGCACACGATTTCTTTGCCGATGCATTCGTCAATGTCACCCAGCCGAGCCGTGGAAATTTAACCCGAGCGAAGGAGAAATGGATGACAAGTTCTTGAATGTGATACGTATACCAATCCGATGGTCGCGAGCCGTGTGCTCGAGATGAACCCTCGATTTGTATTCCTGGCACGTGACGTGATATCGTATGTGAAAGAGGCAATCGTTTCTTATTACGATTTTCCGCCGACTCGTATGTGTGTAAACCTCTAACGTGCAGAAATACCGCCATAATTTTTGTCATAGACTTGGCATTTGAGGCGTTCCTTTTCTGTATACATCATCTAGAAAATAGATAGAAAAAATTATTTCCAAGAATAGAGATGGAATGGCGAAAACACAGAACGTACGAAGGCACGTACCCGACCACGTGACTTGCGGTAGCAACTCCTCGAGTTGTAATTTTATTTTAGTATCGATGAGAAAAGTCTCTCTTTCTCTCTCTCTGTGCAAGAAACGCATACGCAACTCAAGGGGGATAATATGGAGGAAAGTGAATAGGCGGAGAAAAAACACAGAATGCTCGAGTTCTTTCGATCGTGGCTTTGATCGTCTCTGTATCAAACCAAAGCAACGTCGTCGAGTCACCACAATGGTAATGATGTACTACTACGGTGTAGTGTAAGACTACCTATAAAGGTCGAATTACATTATCCTGAACTCGATTATACCATTACCCCATCTCTCAACGATGAGTATTCCTCTTTGTTGTTGTCAAATGATTAGGAATATCTCGCACCACGACGAGCATGCATTATACAGTCTTTATGTAGGTTACGTATCCAATATCGATGTTGATTTCTATTCAATCTTCTACGAGGTATAGGGTTGTCATCGCCATTCTAGTAATTCGAGTAGATTTTCTTATAATTGAAAGAGATAGGTAGTCGTCGTTGAATGACCTAATCGAAAGAAACTGAATCAGATGTAACGTATGTTGGAGAAAATAATGAGGACATGGAAATAGAGGTGAGGGTTGGCCGATGGGAAAGAATATAAAGGATGGAAGGTGATATGTCAGAGAATGAAGATGGTTTGCTTCAATTTATCAAACGGAAAGGTTAACGTTTCATACAAAAAAGATGGGATTGAGTATTATGTGAATCATATTTTATGTTCCATGTAGATATATATGTACGTGTAACTGAATTGGGGAAGATATTTTCTCTGGTGATTTTCTTTTCTTCTCTTTTTTTCTTTTTATTCCAGTAATTAAAAGTCCATTGAATCTTGAAAACATATTTCTGACTTTTGATTCGTTTGCCATCACGATTCATTCCGCCGTTGATCATGATTATGAAATCCCATTGTGATCTTTGCCGACTATAATCATACCGTGATTCAGTTTCATTCACCTCGTGTGATCCTTCCTTTCATAAAGTGCCACTAGATGATACAGCAGGTGTGAAAGATGGTCGTATAGATAAATGAGAATACAAGTATATCTCAAACAGTAGCTCAAATCAAGTAGATTGTTCGAAAGATAGGAATGCATCTTTGAAAAGTGCGGGCTGATGCCCATTTGAAAGAGTGATTTGTGTTTACGTTTGTTATCTAATGTCATTTTTGTGAGATTATCTCTTGCAGGGGAAATCTCGCATTTGAAATTGAGCTATATAAATTACGATCTATTTAGATACGAGGATATTTCATTTTAATCCTTCGATTATTGTGTAAGGACAAGGGGATTGAAAATCGTTGTCTTGTACAATCCAGAATTCTTGTAAATTCAGAATTTGCATTCAAAAGTAGGATTTTGTGATTTATTAGAATAATTTGAATCAGCCATGAATTAGCGAACATGTTTGATTCCTCAATTTTGGGCCTGTGGATTCTCGAATTTGAGTTATAGATAACTTCAAAAACCTTGAGGAGGAGTGGAAATGAGGAACCTGTTATTGAATGGATAAAATTGAGTTAGTTGAGTTCTCAGTGATTGATCTTTCTGAATATAATGTAATTCATCAAAAACAGTGGTTCGAAAAAACATCTTCCCCAAAAAATTAACATATAATCCGAAATTCGAATATTCATTGGATCTCATACAATGATCACAGTCTCCGATTGGGGACCCATATGGAAATATTTTGCTGACAAATTTCTATAAAACCATAGATAATCCCTGCACAACATTGCATTCTTTCTGCAAAAATCTGAAAAACTCTGACAAAATCTGAGAATTTTTTAGATTTTCATGACAAATCTAATGAATTTGGGACATTTTGTAAAGAATTTTTTCATCAGTTTTCAAAGGTTTATTATTTTTTTCCTTTCAGACACATAAGAACGGAATTACAATCTTAAAAAATTCTGACGAGACTCTGATAAATTGTCGACATTTTTTTGACTATTGGACAAAAAAATAAAAAATTTACAAACACTTTTTCACACATGATATTTGAGTACAGAATATGAATGTATTCATAGCACTTCAAAATTCACCAATAATTAGATGAATGTCAACAATTTATTAGTCTCATCAGCATTTTTTTAGAATGCAATTTCTGTCCTATATTTGTCTGGAAATAAAATGAAAACACTTTGAAAAAATTCTGCACTGAATGTCCCAAATTTATTAGATTTTTCATAAATTCTCAGATTTTTTCACAGAAAATGCGATGTTCTCTAGAAATTATTGATGGTTTTGTGCACATTTTGCAGCAAAACATTTCGTAAACTCAAATAAATCAATAAATGAATGGAAATTATCTTGAAAAATTCATTTCCGTAATTTTTTCCGATAGAAAGAATATTGAAAATAATCCATAATTCAGATAATTCGCTTCCGTGATTTCAATACTAAATGAACAACACATGTTGTGTTAACGAGGCAGATTAGGTGAATTTTTTAATAAATTAAAGAGTTCTTGACTCAACTATTCCCATTCAAAAGTGATTGGATGAATTTATCCACGTAAGTTGTCACTAACCCCACACCACATACCAATATTTCAATGCGAACGAACGAATGAAACACGTCTTGATGTGGATATGGGAGAGAAAATTCAATACCATTCAGAGGATTTTGACCATACTCGACGAAAGTTGTCGAGGAAGTGGTGCTTTCAAAGCGACTTGTACAGTGGATCAATTTAATCCGTGAAAAGGAGGTACTTTTGATGAGTTCAGGTATTCCAAGTAGCTGATTTCATAAGATCATTGTATATCATTAGCTAATTTTCTATAATTCCTCAACTCATCGAAAGTATTCCTTCGAGGATTGAATACGAATGAAAGAAACAGAGATATTATTATTGTTGCGTTAGAAATTTTCCATACGCTGTAAAAAAAAATGTCCAACGAGACAAATATTGCAAAGTGTTTTGCTTAACATTTCTTAGTAATTTCAAAAAAAATGTTGGTAAGATCTCAAACAATTTTTATGAGTTGACAAACACTTTTTGGGAAGTCATGGAAATTGTTGGGAAATTCACAGAAAATTTGTGTATTCCATATCCCATATGTTTGTCATCATACTTTTCTCCTTGGGAATTCACGAATATCTTTTATAGTGTATTTTGCCAGAAATTTATTGGAAAATGATAGTGAAAACTGTCTGAAAATTATATCAAGACTGATCCGTGACTATTTCATGACTGTGGGAATGATTTCAGTCAATCTATGATATTCTGATACTAAAGGTACGAAAATTCTATTAAGACAGTGTTCTGATATTGATACTGCAATATTCGAAATTTGTTTCGGAATTGTTCGATATCTGTTGAAAGATCGTGCACAGGCTGTTGAGAATTGTTCAGGACACCTTTCGTACATTGTGGTACACCTTGAGAATATCTTCTGTTGCTCTGATTTAATATATGATTTCCATTCATGGGAGGAAATCGTATCACGTATACGATTGCACATTTTATCTTACAATTGATCAATTTTGCACATTTTTCTCGTTTAATTTCCTATGAGAAGTATCGGAATGTGGCAGAGAAATTCATTCATTTTTCATTGAATATTTTATACTCGTTCATGATATTTAAATATTATATCTGTCTAGCTGGAGGGAGGAAAATTTCAGATTTTCGTATCATTCTCTTCTTACGAAACAGAATCATAAAGCTGAAGTTTGAATTGTTTTTTGAAACGAAGTAATAATCGAATAACGAAATACTCAACTGTTGGAGACTCAAATTCTTGCGTACATTTTTTCAACTTTATTGATTTTCAAAATTAATGGGTCATTCCCCGTGGTTTTTTAATTGAAAAATATTCGATACGTGTTTTTGGATTTTGTTTTTTAAAGCTTTCTTTCGGAAATATAATTTTTTGAAAGTTTTTGAAATTCTCCAATTTTCGAGCGCTTGTTACTTGAAGTCTTTTAAACGTATCGGGAACTCTCAAAGACATGAAAGTTAGCATTCCTTCTGTAGTTTTTGATTCTGTAAATTTCGTTATGTATATAATTAGCGTTCATTGTTCAATTAAAAACTAAAACGTGAAATTTTTTGTCAAGACTCTGTCTAGTGACAAGTTCCACTGCTATTACCTTGAAAGGTGCTAGACAAATGCTATAATTATTTTTACTAGGCTAGTTTTGATTTCCTTTGTTTTTTCACAGACTGATCTGTAAAATCAAGCGGAACTTTAGCAATATCCTCTATAATGGTACATATCATAGTTCTTGAGATATGAATTTTTTTTGTGATGACGTTCGAGCTGGACGTCACGCGCACGGTGCGATACGATTCTGTAAGTGAAATATTTGTCTTCCAAAACACGCTGCGCGACGCGACGTAACGCTCGGAGCAGGTATCGCATCGCGCGCGTGAAGTACAACTCAAATGTGACCACAAAAAGAATTCCCATCCATTTACTATTATAGAAAAACCTGCTCAATGTTCGTTATGGTTTACAGATCATTCTGTGGAAAGCGAAGGAAATCAAAGCTATTTTTAAAAAATATCACTTCTCAGTTCTTAATTTATAAATTCCTGATGGATGCTAATTATATAGATTATGAAACCCACAGAATTGAGAACTAGAGGAGAATGCTAACTTTTATTCCTTTGAAAGTTCCCGATACGTTTGTAAGATTTCGAGGAACAAGTGCTCGAAAATTAGAAGATTCCAAAATCCTCTGATTTTCAAAAAATCATATTTCTGAAAAAAAGGCTTTAAAAAATAAAATCCAAAAACACTTATCAAATATTTTCCGACCAAGAATCGAGAAAAAAATTACTCCATTGAATTTTAAAATTTGGGTGTAAAAACCACGTGGAATGATCCAAATACTGTTGATTTCTCAGGTTTTTTGAGATTTTGTGATATTTGATCGTTTATGTTTCGTTCTTATAAACGATTCAAACTTCGAGGAATATAACAGAATCATCCAATTTCACTCCCAACTCAATCTGCAATAAAATTCTTTCAAAATCTGTTGTGTCAATTTTTAGACGAAAACAATTATTTCAAACATTGAATACCCATCGCAGTCAAGTTTTTGAATTTGCTGTCGAATAACAATTCTTCTCTGATCGATGTCTCGAACACCTGGATGATAATCTTTCAAGCAACACGGAATCTTTGATGCTCAACTTTCCAATCAACTGTCGATCATCTCAAATAAATAGAGAAAACTAGCTCGAGTTGGAACGCTCAACTTTTAGTTAAAATCCTTGGAAGAGATTTCGATGGTAGAGAGATATGTCTCTCGAATCGGAGATACGATTAAGAATCCTGTACATACCTACGTACATATATATTCGATAGAACAAGAGAAAATCGTTTCTCCGGAGCATGTTTTCACCCATCGAACCAGCGCACAATGCTTTCTACGTGATCAGTTTGAAAAGTACAAAAGTACACGCGTATACATATATTTTTACATTCTTGACATTCAAGTACCAACATATGAGCATATCAAGTATCACGTACCGTCGTTTAGATGATATGGTACCACGGATATACCTATCGCGTTTCCTTTGAAGAGAATTTATGTCACATTTTGTAATTGACAATACCGAAGAGAAGAATCCATGTAAGTCATACTGAACTGAACCGAACTGAACAGTATCCGTTTTGCTGATTCATCGCGAACACATTGGTGACGACTCTTAAAAGGATGCACGGAGACAAATGGATTATAAAAGTCGTATTAAACCAGATTATAATCAATAACAAAAATATTTTAAAAGTTATAGATTTCTTTTACTCATCAGTACCTATGTTTTTTTCTACATGCTATCGAAAGCTATGAAATTTCAAGGAAATAATCTTTAGTATTTCATCCATTGTGGTAAAGAGCTCAAATTTCGAATTTGGAGAAATATTTCTCTTCCAAAAAGAATATATTGAAATGAGTTCATGAATTCAGTTCGGAGAATCATTCAAAAAGACTGTTTACTCAGTCGGGACACTAGTATCTGCTAAACCCTTTAACTATAAACGTTGCAAATTTGCTACGCTTACTAACTTCACTCTTTCATAAATGCGAAGAGCATTGGGCGGTGAACATGATAATGGGGATTTTTCCTGGATTCCATTCGTTGCAATAAAGATTTTTTCATGCTCGATTGGAGGTTTGGGAACTTAGACTGTTGGGACAGTTGAAAAAGGGGAAAGTTTGAAAATTTCGTTTCCACTGTTTATAGATTTCTCAAATTATTTTTGATGTGAGGAGAGAAAGAAACAAATTTTTCCTCATCTGCTTCACGAGTTGGCACTTAGAGGGTTAAATTCCGGATTCCACTGCTCAATCGTTAAATCGAAGGGATCAAATAGTGATACACGGTGGAACGATAAGCGCATTGCACGATTTCTGGGAATCCCATGAAATAGATGTGGCGTTATTGCACATACGATGATCATTTCAACTCTCCCAACATCTCTGTTCTCCCTTCCTTTCCTTCTGTACGGCGGACACCCACACGCCACCACGCGAGATGGTAAATGTTAATTGAAAGCGCTAATTTACTCTCTAATCTCGCTTAACCGTATTTACGCGTAATTGCGAAATACATGACCACGGTATTGTTTCATGGTGTACAAAGAGAGAGAAAGAAAGATAGAAAGAGAGAAAAGCAAGTTCCAACCGTAATTTTTACTGGCATTTAAAATGATACAAATGCGCAAGGATTTAATTGCCACGTAAATGTAATTGGTAGAAACACAAGTGATGGGGTAATTTCATTCCATAGGTTGAAAAGGAGAAGTCGGTAAGAGAGATTGATGATCATTTTACGACTATCAATGTGCATAAGTAGCGGCGCATTAGTCTCAAATCCCTCTCTTTTTTCTTACGTTCATGATAATGACGCGTTTAGACCTGATAAGTGTAACAGATCAGGTGATATAAAGTTCAGTCGTAAAAGTGGATAAATCAAATGATTTACATATGCAAATGTGTACCGTAAAGTTTCCTTTCTACCGTTATAGTTGGATTCGATGAGTGTAACGCTTTCAACTACAATGCCATAAAGTTAACCTTGGTATGCCTAAACCGTTTCCTTGTCCTCGATACTTTTTTAATCTCACCCGGGTAACGTGACCCACACTCGATCTCCCACAATCGATCTCTGGTAATTGAAAAAATTAATTAAAGAGCCTGTTAATGAGGTGATCCGTAATTGTGATACATTTAATCTTATCTCAATTGGAAGATCATGAGTAAGAATTCAATGGAGTTTATACAAATTGTATCCAAAATTTAATAACGAATAATCGATTCAAGTATACTTTCCTTTGAGATTCAACATCCGCAATATTGATTCAATTGACTAAGGCAACGTCACTCACCCATCATTTCAATCTAATGATTAATTCCATACCTTCAGACCACATTTATGACTGCGTAATCATGTGTCATAGATCTCTGGATGCAATTCGAATTCAGAGATATTGATTTCCCGTGTCAAATGGAATAATTCATGAATTATCTTGTTATTGTCGGTACCGAGAACTCACCTAAAATGAATGGAAAAAAAATCAAATAACGCTATACAGGAGAGAAAAATATTTACCTATTTTCATGTATAGAAAGAAAAAAATACAGGTATTGCATCGAACGGTAACCAATAGTGATGCAAATACAATTGATTCGAGTTAGAATAGATAGTCCGATTGATAGCCTCATTGTAACATCCATGAATAATGATACCTTATACTACAGTTGTATTTCTGTTTGTTGCTGTATTTTTTCTCGCTGTGTCTGTATACCATCGAACCTCGATGCATTAGCTTTCCAGCGGCAGTATAAATACATTTCGAACGATGATAATGGGAAATGGTACCCTCGAGGGTAAGGTTTATTTATTTAATAAAATTGCCGTTCGCGTTGTTTCAAGTCGAGAATCGTAGGCAAGAAAAGGAGAAAGAAGAATAAGAAGACGATGACGAGGTGAATACGATGAGTATCTCAAGTCCGAGTCGACTCTGTGTATTTTCATTGGTAGATTGGTTGGTTGGTCTCTTGTGCGTTGCCTTTGGCTTTGAAACGAGGAAGAGGGATACAATATGCGATTAGGACATGCTGGTTCACGGGTGAGGAAGCAAAAGAGACTGATTAATATTCGCGCTATTGTTTTATGCAAATTTTCAAGAGCAAAGGGGATAATTTTCACCACCCTATTTTCTGTCTAGCCCATTAAAACATTGCCTTCCATTGTCATGCTAAGGAACTGATTTCCCGTTCCTTATTCTTATATTCTTCCACACTTTCCTGTCCTGGGTTCTCTTTTTTTTTTCATCTTTCCTCTCTTTCTCTATGACTCATCAAAACGAGACCTCCTTTCACCAGGTGAAAATGAAGATGAACACGCGAAAAGTATTCAACTCTTCATTTTTTTCGCCCCTTTGAAGTTGGCGGTTCAAGATTCTCTGTCAAATGAACAACATGGGTTTCAATTCATATTCAATTATTATTTGAATGCTGTCAGTGAGATGATCGAAAGATTATACTTTGATGAATTATCGAATAACGAACCGAATAGATGTATATACGCGCACGAACATTAGAATACTCTATTTCAAATCACGAAGAATGATTCTCTGATCGTGAATAGCGGGTGCTGAAAAACATCCATTAACATTACGATATTCAAAAACGCACGTGAATTCAGAAAAATGATATTTAATGTCGATTTAACTGGTATTAAATGCACGTTAAACACGAGTGATCGAGTAATAAATTGGTCTACATATAATATTCATTGTGTTTTATGTATCGAAAGATCCGCATTTTGATTATAATAATAATATACTTGTATCACAGACTGGATCGTAAATGCGATACAAGGTAGAGCGAATATCCAATTTAATACAATTGGATATATAGCAGGTTCTTTATATTTAAAGCAAGTTTAGTACCAGATACAAGTATTCTAGATTGCATGTTGCTAGTTACATTAAAGATCCCTTTAGGAATTTTTTATCATTAGACCAGATAATACGTTAATGGAGAATGAATGGTGTAAAGCTGAGTTATCGGTAATCAGTTCGAACGCGAATTAGAATAATGAAATGACAACGAGGAAATGATGAAATCGAAATAAAGTTCGTGTATTCGCTGTGATATAACAATAATTTACATGATACTGGATGAAAGTATCATGCCACATTATTATCCAACAAGAAAACTAAAATCAACCAGATCTACTATCATTGAATTAATAATTTCCGCAATAGTGCGGTGAAGCCGATTAGCCACAAGACCTGGTGGCATTTTAAATAAATATGCATATGAGTTTACATTCATGAGAGTTCTAAGCATCACAGTTTCGAATACCTGTTCCATCCATTATTCCATATAAGTAATGAGAAGATAAACGACATCAAGTTTTTCTAGAAAATCATATTTTCTCACGGTAGATTTTTGTGTGGGAATGAGAAGATACTTTCTTCGCCATTTATTGAGGAAGAGTTGATGGAATTCTAATGAAAACGCCAAATTCATTTCCTATATTCTTCACTACCCGTACAGGGAGTGCAGTCAAGTGAGAAGAGCTAATAATCAGCCGATGTATGAATCCTGTTTCTGTTGAATGGCCGATGATGGATTTCCTGTCACTGGTACAAGTGGGGTCCATTACTGGCTCACAAGCTAGCCCCATCGTGTCAGAAAGAATGTCTGTTTTTATTTTTCTTCAAAGAGATCTCATCAGGGACAATTTATGATTGACAGAAATACATAGATTTAAATTTTTCCTCCTACCCATACAGGAAACCCCGAGAATGTAAACACAGCCAATAATCGGCCCATGTATGGCTACCATTTAATGGCCAATAATGGATTCACATCATTGGCACAACTGTGGCCCACCACTGGCTGATAAGAAAGGCCAGCAATGAAAACAGCCGATAATCAGCCGATGTACGGCTACGGTAAACGGCCAACAATTGATTCCCCGTTACTGGCTGGAATATGGCCTATTACTGAGTGAAATGGATTCCAAAGTTGAATGTATTGTATTCGTAATCACCCCTGAAAAAAGTTTGTTTTGGCCTTATTTCTATTACGTTGAATAAATAATTCATATCCATCAAATACGTTTTACATGATTCAAATGAATTCTTATTCATATAGATAATCAATTACTTTCTCATGTAAATAACAAAAAAATTTGAAGGAATAAGCAACTGAATTCAACTGATTTATTGAGAATACTTTTGACTCGTATAATTTTACATTTGAGATTGTCGAAATATCAGGCATGCAAATCTATTTGGAAAAAAACATCCATTTCTGATCTTGTGAAAACTGGAATGACAAACATCCCAAAAACAAAAAAGTGTTTTGGGTCACGCTTAACCACTCATTTGAACTAATACTGAACCGATTATTCTGGAACGCAGTCATATTACCATTGGATATCATTATTATTATGCCCTCGTAATCTGCCATTGATGGCTAACATTCGAACATTATCCCGAAATTTCTGGCCATAAATCGGGATCATTTAGCCCCATTACTGGGCCAATCAATAATTTTATACATGGCCCATTATTTATTGCCATTACTAGACCCACGTTATCATCCAGCAATTGACCATTGATGAGCCATTAATGGGTGCCATTAACGGGCAAAGAACGCCGTTTGTGGTCCAGTAACGTGCCATTATTGGGCCAATTGTTGAACCCTGTATGGGTACTTTGCTTCCTACTCTATATTCAATTCAAAATGGAAAGTCAATTTCCCTGGAAGAAATTTCAATATGAAAAATATCGGATCTAGTCAGGAAAGTCAAACAGCGCTTTGCAGTATCTGTGAATGATTTTCGCTATAACAATGTTAATCATAGTGATATGAAACACTCTTATATGGATCCAAACACATTGCTCCCCGCTGAACAGAAATAGCACCCCTCTGCGTTACTGGGGAAGAAATCATATCCACAAAGAATAATTTTGTGAGTGGAATGTATAACAGATCCTGATCAAGGTACTTTGACGTCTCCATAGAGTATGACTTTTGGCCTAGTATTGAGCCCATACTGAATCAGTACAGGTCCCATTGTACGTATATGCTAGGAGTAGCATTCCCTAAATCTTGTCAGGGTCTGATTTGGTGGCGAGACCTGACTAGGCTCCACCTAGTGCTGACGGGCAGTTATCACACGATTCAAATACGGGTGGGTTTCATTCTTCATTATTTTCATCACCATTTCAGAATCACCGCAAGTTATCTCAAACAATACTGAGCAAAAAAGATTCTTGAAGATTCAAGAAAATAAGTTCATTTTGGACTTTCTAGTACAACTGGTTCAACCAGGCTCATCTGAGTAACGTTGTCACTTCAAATACCAAACACAAAAATGTAATTAGTTGTGAGATGAACAGTCATTTTTTTAACTCCCATAGACTGCTGCAGGAAAATTTTTAGCTTCATCAGCTAAATTTTAGCGGGGCGGTAACGATCCTGCAAAGGACGATCCCATGTATGACCAATTGGGTTGTTTGCACGCTCCTACAAAGCACGATCCTACGTACGAATATATGATTTTGGTCGATTCGCTCAATCCTACATATTTCTAATAATTCTTAATCATTTGATTTTCCATTAAAAGTTGTTTCAATTGATAATTAAATTGAATTATTGATGAAAATTTTCTTCAAATTTTCTACCAATTGAATCCAATTCTTAATTAAAATTTTCTTTCAGCTGAGAATTAAACTGTAACTTTCAAGCGAAATCTTCCGGAAAAGGAGTGTTTTTATTCAAGAATTAAATTTAATTCTCAATTGAAACTAGTTTGAGTTATCAAATAAATGCAATTGATTGATCGATTTTTTCAGTGTTTTTTTTTTGTTTTTTCGCAATTAACAAACAAAGATGATGAAAAAAAATCAATTAATTATTGCTTGATTTTAAATCAATTGAATTCCATTGCTGGGTGAAAATAATTTGAATAAAAAATCCAATTTTAATGGGTGATTGCAAAAAATTTCAATTAAGAATCGAATTTTAATTGTCAATGGAAGGAGATTCCAATTGGGGATCAAATTTGATTGTTGGGTAAAAGAAATTTTTGCTCATGTTGCTAAGAAATTAATTGTCCTGTGGGTGCTAAAATATTTCGCTGTAATGGCTGAGATTTAGCTGATACATAGCTAAAAATTTCTTCCCGTGCGAATCACGTGGTAGAGAATTTTATTGCGATTCGTTAAATCTCATGAATTTGAACTACCACAAAATACATAACAAAATTATTCAAAACAGTATCACCAGGATGTTGCATTGTGTATACCCGAATCTCGTCAAGCATTTAATTGAATCTCATCCTGATATATTATATCATTCTATTCTACTTTTTTTTTTGTATTCAACAATGCACACGTTCCTATCACATTTCTAGGATTCGATACAACAGTATCAGAAACTCCAATGATAGCCGAATTAGAACTGATGGAAATGTCAGCGGTCGTTCAAACGATATGGACAAGAACGATGATGAATACCGTCGTGACTGAATAATAAAACATTGTCATCGGAAATAATTGGAAACTATGTTACAAAAAAGCGTCAGAGTTGAATTAAGCAAAACTCCCGAGTCTCTCTTTTTCGTTGTTTTTTTATTTATTTTCACGGAACATTGATACATCTCGATACACCCGTGAGAAATATTGGATCCGATGCTACATTGAATGTTATTATTTCCATAAAGAAAACTTTCATACATCATTGTTTTTCCCTTCAATAAATTCAAGCTCCCGTATGTTTTTTCCTTTCTGTTTTTCTCCTTTTTAATCCAAGGGAGCACACACCGCGTTATAATTATAATCGTAATGCTGTGTAATGAAATTATTTATAATCGCAGATAATTACTGATAAATAATATTAGTTTTGTGAGCGAGTAATGATTCCACTAATGACTTGTGATTTGTATCTCTAAGGATTACATGATAATAATGGTGAGATACATTTCTCACTTTTGCCACCGAGCGAATGCTTCATTAAAATCGTGTTGTAGTCGACGCTTCAACTCCGTGTAATCATTCTTTTCTTTTTTATCCTTCCTCTTCTCCCTTTTACGAGCGGTTTGAGGATTACTTTTCATTCCCTTTCAATAATTCAGATCATGTGTCGTGTGTTGTTGGATCGAAATGCAATTATTAACTCCTCGAATATCAGCTGAAAGTATTAATTTTCTATTCGCATATTTATCAGCGATAGTTATTCAATGAAAGACTCGAGTTCAATCGTTGGTGTCATTGCTAATCATGCATTATGAATGATTTTATCTTGAATGAGATCTCGCACGTCTACGTCGTCGTTGTACTTCGTCTACCTTCACCAACATAATCGAAAACATTGTTTTTTCTCTTTCCTCATCTTTCTCATTTATCTTGTCGATGAAATTAAGTATTACTTTGTATCCTTCGGAAATGAAGGTTTTCTTTTTACAATCGAAACTATTAACTCTTCAAAATGCAAGTACGTCTATACATGTATATTACGCGCGAAGAGCGCAACATGTATTTCCGTGTTTGTGACGAGATGATGAATGATTCGTGAAACTACGCGCATGGTTTCATATGCAACGAGGGATCGATAATAACTGAATAGTGTGTATACGCGTGCTCGTTGAGAGAGAAGCTCTATTAGCATTGTGAATATATCGCATACCTGCCAGAGATTATTCCAATGCACATTATTCGTGTCTCGCTATAGAAAGTAATTTAGAATCGATGAGTGCTCTCGTATTTGTGTTATACATATACATATAAATCACATCCGAATCATTGAGCAGTTACGTCGCCCGCATAATGATTTCATAATCGTGATTCACGTTACAATTTACAGAACGGTTAACTTTGATTCGTCGATAATACAAATAGAAACATTTAGCATGGCGGAGTCATCGATACTTTGTTTCTCTGTCTGTCACGACGGGTGATCATAAACGTCAACCGATCGGGGAGATTCAACACCGACGTGTGACGGTAATAACATCAATCACGAATGACAAATTTTACTGGTACAGGTATATCAATCGTTGAATTTCATTTCCTTTGATGAGCGAGGGGAAATCGTTTTATCCTTGGATTAACACAGGACCAGTTCTTACCACTGCTACGAAAACGAAGGATAGAAAAAATTGATTCGAGGGTGAAAACTGGGAATGAAATAACGCTTAATTACTCGGAAACATAAACGTTTAGAACGTCAGGGTGTTCCTTGTAGCCGAGTCATCGAACATGACAAATTATCGGAATACGTCGTGGAGCGGGTGGCAATAGTTTATAATACTCTGTTTTATCATCTTTTGTAACAGCAATTATTATTCTCGTGGAGATGCGTACGGTAACGAAGAAACAAACCAGTAGCTGCAGGCCATCGTCCACGATGATTTATCACAAATTAACCCTGGAGTTCCTCATTGTAATAGGCTCGTCGGGATCTCTTCCGTCATTGGTCAAGGCGACCCAACATGAGTTATCTTTCAACACCGGTATTTCTGATGTAACACGCTCGCGATACTTTGTATGCCATTACATGCGTGTATTTAAATATATATACACAAATACATGCGTAAATGGCAGAGGAATCTATGTATTCATATACGAGATATTACTTTCATCTTTTTCTGGGCTCGTACGTTCAACGAAGGTAAAAACAGCGCATTTTAATGAAAGCCACAGGCAGAAAACCTAAGAGCATCAAGAGTGGCAAGAGTAGCAAGAGAGGCAATGGTAGTATCAGCATCAGCGGTAGTTCTCCCTCACTCGAGACGTCAGTGGCTCGTTTCGCCGAGCAAAAGGATCGCCATAAACGACGACACGTCGCGCGTCGTTTACTTGGCGCGTTAAAACTAATAATCGAATTAACGATGTAGTAAAAAGTGCCATATATTCATACACCACTTCGTAATCGGAAGAACTTTTTCCCGATTCATTCTTTTCGCCAGCGAGTGCGATGCGATCATTTTTATTACGCGTGATAATAGTATTCCGTGATTGAGGGGAGGGAAAAAAGCAAATAACGCTGATCGATCGTGTGAAATTTCTCCTCGTACCAGTTGATGTCGTTGCCATTAATTTAGTGAGGTTCGCGAATGAAATTCTTGGTCGACATTTCTTGACAATCCGTCAAGAAGAAGAAGAAGAAGAAGAAGAAGAAGGTTGTACCGTGTGTACATGGTGTGCGTATGGCGTTGCTCGAAATAGAAGCAGGAGAGAAGTGATGAGTTTCAGAGAGAGGGCGAAAGCGTATTTGCGGCTTTAACCCAGAACCACTGATTAAACGTGTAAGAAGGCACGCGTGTTCCCACTGTTGGGGTATTTACAGTGTCACGTAGTGGCATTCGAGATACGTGTACTCCGGACGCTTCAACGTCATGGCACTGACATTTTTGTCATTCTCGCGTTCAGCTCTCGTACACATGCCTCACCTCTCTGTACGATCTCTTATCACAGTTCGAAATACCATCCGATGAACAGACAGTAGCAAAATTCCGTAAACGATGTGTGCGTACATACATACATACGTACGTATAGTCCAACCCCAGCGGTTGTCGACGGTATCGATCTATCTTTCTCGATCTTCCGATTCAATAATGCTCTTCCTAGTGATGTTACTACTTCTCGATTACCAAATGCTACTCGAACAAAAGATTACCGCTACACCTCAAGGTAACAGGATAACGGATCTTTGGATCTTTTAGATTCTTACCGATTCGATACCATCGTTTTTCCATGAAATTGACTCGTCCGTCCGTCTGTGATGAATGCAATTTTTTGCTTTAGGAATCTAAGCAACACAAAAATATAATTCAACGCGATATTTTGTCAAACGGGTATTGAAGCGTTAGAGCATCGATCACCATGCGTTATCATTGTCATTTTCTGATGGATCGTTGAATGAGGTGCGTAAGGGAAAGGAATCGCGTACAAAGACTTATCCGGTGGTCTAACAAACGATACATTGGCATTGACTGAAGTACGACCATCGATCGTTGATTATTACTCAAGGATTCACCACAGTATGCGAACGGAATTAGCTATATATCGCCACGTCCTCTCTTGGGGTTAAGAGCTTCTCAGAGAGGGCTCGCCAATAGATGCGCGAGCGTTCGTTTAGGATCTCTCACCTTCTCCTCTTCGCACTTGTCGCTCCTTTTCTTCTTCGTTAAGGAACAAGAATACATCCAGCACCGTGTCGTTACTCGGACCATAACGAACGGTCAACAAGCCACAAGCGGAGATCAGTCATCTTCCGGATACTTAGCAGTAACACGGGATATTATATCCTTCATTAGCACGAGGTCTACCGGTGAGATCGACTAATTACGCGGACATATAAGGTCATAATGATACGCGGGATATATATATATATATATCTATCCGTAGTGGTTAATCGACCATAACCTCGTTTGAGAATTTCTTTGAAACGAGAGGAATGAGAAAAATGAAAACAATCAGTCATTATGTACGCCCCACGAACTTTGACTCGAGCTAACATATATCATCCTTGATGAATTGCTAGTTTCTACAAGATTGTTTATGGGATATTACTTTGATGATAGAATAAATGTGTATTTCAAATAATTCCTCTGAAATATTATTCAACGGGAGGGAAAAAGAGTCATTGTTTCTCCGCGAATTTCATAAGCGAGGTGTTTGTGAACTACCGCAAGCTAAGACGGTGGAGTCTGTGGGCTCTTCTCTTCATTTGATTCATCAAATAATACCCTGACGGCAAAATAGATTGCATTAGATTTGAAAGCATGACAAAAACTTTTGGAAAATAGAATTCGAAAACAGTTGAGTGTATAATATCGCTAGTTACCAGCCAATTTCCATGATAAAAAGCACAGAGTAAGAACGATGACTTAGATTCGTAGACAACTTGGAAGTATATGATGATGGGAGCTGGTCTCACAAATAATATCTTGGAAAGGAAACATCGCTTCCCACTACTGAGGTAAACTAACTCGAAAGGAGCGGAAATATAATGGTTCGAATCCCCGAGGCTTTCAAAGTTCTTATAACCCTACCATCACTCTTGATCTTTGCAAAGTCAAAGCTTATTTGACTTTACACTGAAAATAAAAATCTGGAATGGCTGAGGTTTAAACGTCAACAGTCGATGTACATGAAAAAATGAAATTGATAACCATGGAAATATCACTGGTTCACTTATTCATTCGCATCAACTGTTGATGCGCAACTCATTAACAAGTGATGTACCGGTGAGCAGATCTTACAATTTTATTTTCCACAGACATCAGCGATTGATGTCCAAACGTTAAATGTTCCAGAATTCTATTTTCAATGTATTTGGTTCACGATTCAGAAAGTAAGTCTGGCAAATAATATGTACATTCACATGAAAAATTCTCAAAGTTTACAACTAAATTTTGAAGTTGACACTTTCAATTCCAACGTTTGTTTTTTTTCATAATCGAGATTAAATGTCGCGGTTCGTTATGGAAAATAGACAGAATAAATTGGATTGATTGATAATATTTCCTGCGTCGCGATGGAATACGATAAAGCACGCGAATCAAATAGTTGCGATCGTTGTTCGATAAACTTTCACAATTACCCAGGGGGCTGTTACTCTCGCGCTCGACGACCCTCGATGGGAAAGTTTTCCAAAGGACCCTCGAGAACAACGATGATGACATAATGACAGCAAAGGAAAAGAGAGATGAAGCTTTAAACGTTACACACTCGCTCAACTAAGCACAGAGTAAAGTAAGTGAACAGTTTGGTAAATCGAGCGTAGAAGGAACGAAGCTATGCAAGAACGAGAAAGTCCTCGTGCGCAACGAGCGAGTTGGGGCGTTGACAGAGACTGTGACAAAATTCTATTTCTCTTTGACCTTGTTGGATATATGTATGTATTCTCAAGGGATTGAAATTTTGTATGCGTTTCGTGAGATATGAGATAGACAAAAGGGAAATGAAATGAGTACCATACCGCCATGGCATATTATTACATTTATAAACGCTCAGGCTCGACCACCTACCTCTGTGCAAACAGCAACGAGTGCAGGGAGTCTGAACGTTCGTGATATGTCTGTACAAGTATATACACAGGATAATCCAAGGTTTCCAAAGTGATGAACGCAAAAGCAACGGTAATGACAATCAGAGTGCGGCGTAGGTGCCATTATGTGCGAGTAACCGTAGGTTTAGCGGCAAAGCAAGTAGGCAGGCAGCGGACCCACAGGTGTTTCACGACCTTGCAAGAAATCCCTCTCTCTCTGTCTTCTACTTCTTCTTTTTCTTCATAGTACATGGTACATTCTCAACGCAATCTCTTCTTTCTTCATTAAATATGAATTCAACTTCTCGACTTTTATTTTGGGATTTTTCAAACTCATTAAATAGAGATTGAAATATTGTTTTACATCCTCAAATGTTCTAATAAACGTTCCTCTTCGAATGCCTCATTCGCGGTGATGAAAGAGAATGATCGAAGAGAGTTTGAAAAGTGAAAGGAACAATATACGAAGCTCGAGTTGATCGATTGCATTTCCCGACAGCCGAGTCTCAACAGTTCTGAAAACTCCTGTCATATTTTTCCACGAGGTGTCAATGACTCATGCCAGCGTTTGGTATTCCATTTTCGCCCCATCTTCTCACATCTCCTCGTGATTCCATTCAATTCTCTCGAATGTCTCGAGTTGGATAAAACCAAGGGAAAAAAGAGTGTATTCAAGTACTGTTATCTAGCACCTGATCTTTCAATCCATGAAATTCATGGTTAGTGCAGAACCAATGCAGCAAGATGCATGGGATCGAACAAGAGTTATCCCCCTACGTCACTTTGTAACATGATCCAGATATCGTATGAAATGCTCAGATAATACACCCACTGATCCGTTCTCGAAACAAATGGTGGGATATAAGGAAGTTATAAACAAGGATGAAACTTTTCTCCTATCTTATTCTTTGTAACCCGTGTGTATGCAAATAATCTGTTTTAGAGCGAGATCACGTCATAGGCTGTAAACCCTTCAAGGTATATGAATCTTTGCACGTCACGAGAAGATCTATAATCGCGATTGAATACGCGACTAGGCACAACAAGCCCTCTCTACGTGCGGTGGTGTAATGGTGCAGTGATGTACACATGGTCTTGATAACGCGAATAGAGAGGGAGGGCTCAAAATAAAAAGATATGAAAAGATAAATAAAGGAAATGAGAAGTAAAGTCGTGTGTACAAACGGCACCATCAATTCCTCTCCCAGTGACATTACTCGAGAACACACTCCAAATCTTAAACATTACTCCCGTGACTGAAATATATTGTCCTCTGGATGAAATGAAATTAATGTTTACCCGGAAGACATCACCGATTCTCTCTCTTTCTTCTCTCAATCTCCTCTTTCAACCTTCTCTTGATTATTTGATAACCTTACAAAATTACTTCTGATCTTTCGAATTTTATTTTCTGAGATATACTGCGACGACAATCGATCTCACGCAAGGAAACACGTATTTCAACTCGCACGCTCGTTGATAATGAGATTTATTGTCGTGGATTATCTTTCAACTTCCGCTTATATTGTTCACGGAGTCAGGTAGAGAACATAGAAATGAATAATGAATAATGAGAAGGGATAATGATTCTGTATCATCATCATACATATATTAATTCTCTTCCTCGATCATTCTTTTAAAAGTATCGAAGATAACGAATCTTCATAAACCACATTTTAATCTTATTTTTGTCCCCCATAAATACTTGCTGTTGCATCATCATTGAATTTCCAATGAAACTAGACTCAAATTTCGATTGGAAATATATTTTACGATGGAATTCGATGCGCTTCTCTCGAATTCAGGGAGAAAAAAAAATCGCCTTTTAATCCCATAGATTTACGCACAGATATTTCGAAGCTGAAAACGTGAGATGAAATTTGCAACCTGGATTCCATGCGGCTATACATATTAATACAACATCTTTTTTTTTTGCTCCCCTGGTCTGTGCTCTCCTCGCGATGGATAAATAATGGTTTCAAAATCAAGTTACAAGCATGAAGGCTTCTACCGTAATTACATGATGATCGATCATCAACTTTGTGCTTTGAAATAGTTTATTCGGGATTGTAGAGTTCTGTGACCACGGATGATGATACGGCTTGAGTTTAATTACAACGTTTTGACATGCATCCATCCTATCGCCAATTAGGGAATTTGTTGGATCACAAATTACCTAAGTTTGCACATCAATTTCTAAAGTTTTGGTAACTGTGCTGGGAGATAACTACTCGGTGAAATAGATAACTATTATTTATGTACGATGCTCAATCGATACTTTGCGCCATCGAAAATACGTAGATGACCGAGATGTGAGATCCAGACACAACGCTCGATACTGTTTCTTAAGGGGGGAACAAAAGCAAAAGTGTAGCGTGTGATTGAGTACACCCTGGCCTAATGTTTATACTGCTTCTGTAAGAAAGATTTGGAATAACAGTCCGGTGTGAGAGTGACGATACGAAATACGGGATCTCAATTTACGGCACATAATCAAACATATAACCCAAACACACGTACCATGTATACAGACGTATATTGACATATGCTCACTTCTCTGCAATGCTCAATGGTAACGGGGATTCTGGCTAACGAGCAAAAAACAATTGAATGTGGATCAGAGGCTTCTTCGCTACTTTTTTTCCTCTCTCCTTCCGTGAATACAGTATCAACACGGAAACCTGAATTCCTCGGCTTATATTGATCGGTTAGGAGTTTTTAAATACCACAAAAAATATACATTCGATGGGATCAAGCTTTTTCCAGTCCAACAATGTGGGTGGAAAAGGTGGGCTAAGAAGATCCACTATCTGGACTTCATTTATTCTTGATTCGATCTTATCCTGATTTTTTATATAGTACACAAAAGTAGTCACAAGGAAAATATGAATTGATATTGTTCGTCGCTTTTTTCAAATTTTCATGGATCTCCAGAATTGAGATTCCGTACAAATTTAAAAGAGATCCTACCTTGTCCTTGATTCTTCCAAGTAGCAGTGAGTTACGACAAATTTTCTAGCAAGAGTCGACCAAAAGTCTCTGAAAACTTCGTAAATCATCTCACAGGCTTGACTTCCTTTGGATATTTTTATGTATTTTGGAATCACAAAATATTTTCACAAATCTACCAGGAGATTTTTAAATCCTGATTTTACGCGAACTTTCGCTGTACTTTCCTGAATTCTTAAAAAATCCAGTTTTCTCCCTGATCAGACTTCGAATTTGATCCCACATTGCGATTCATCCATTATTCTTGTTCTTCCTCCATTCAAAGCATCAATCGTTTATTCTTCCATCTCTTTCCCTATAACTTGAACATATTCATTCTTTTGTTTCTTGTATCCTGTAACAGTATATACATAGGTATCGGCTGTAGATGGTATAAGTTGGAACCCACTTAAAGGTAGTACGCAACCACGCATAAACCAGTTTCCTGGTTATTCGACTCCTCTTGCATTTTCCTGATAGTCGTTGGTCGTCTTGGAAGACAACGGTGAGGACGCACCGCCACGTAGAACGTACCATTAACGGACGCTTGTGCATCCTCGGCTTTCGATTCCTCGACTCCAAATGATCATGGATGTCGGCTTTGAAGGAGCGTCGTCGTGGTGTCGATGTTGAAAATCCCAGCTAGCTGGTTATAGTCTTTGTACGTGTCCCTACGACGAAGATCAAATAATTATGCAACAAGATCTTTGGTGACATACACCAACTATACTTATAAAGACGACAAGATATAACGTTGAAAAGCACTCACGTTTGACCTTCCCGCCTTGATACACGGTCAACAGATTCACGTAAATTTTTCAATTATAAATTCACATTAACTTCTACGAGACACATGTTTATTTCGAGGAGAAAATTACATCCACAGTTATTGATTACGATATGCTAATAGAAACGTGAGTTATTATCGAACCGTTTTGCTTGGACTTGAAGTGTTTCGATATGGGATAACACATACGATAATCCGTTAAAGCAATCAGAGATTCAACGACTCGTCCGCACGTTTCATTCATGTATTCTTCTGTCGGATATGCCGAATAGAAACATAAATCGTAACAATATTTTCCCTCCCTGGGATTCACTTCGAATTTGCATATGAAAATTCATCGAGGAAAACGATTACAATGAAAATTTATGAGGGTTAGAATTTTTGTGGATCAAGTGAAACAGTTCGAACGAGCGTACGTTCGCGACTTTGGAGTTGTAGTATTTCAGTATTGCCTTTAGCAGAGAGAGAGAGAGTCTTGGCGTGATAACGTAGGGACGAATTAAATCACTTCGAGTGACTTTCTTTACGATGCGGGTAGCGTCCATAAATTCAGAAAAAGATCGGAGGAATGAGCGTGTATCGTGTGGGATTCCCTATGCGCAAGGCTTCGAATGCACTCTCTTATAACCTTCTATATAACATTCAGAATCCGCTTGACCGAGAACGAGTATCGAGAACGGCCTGACGCCGTTATGTGATAAGTCGACGTCCGTTAACGTTAACGTTCACGCAGGAACCTCGTTCGTCTTGCTTCGTAAATCTTCTCATGGGAAGTCAAGGATCACATTAAAAGTGTGTACCCACGGTAAACATTTGAATTAATTGAAGCATAATGTTAAGTCTTTCCTTACATAATTGGAATTCAATGTACTCAAGTTCAAATGTACCGAATGATTGAGTGATCCTAAGGTATCGGCAGGATAACGGCTCGACATCGACATATCGGGTGGGATAACAGAGCTTGATACCGGTTCATTATTTCTGCTTTGGAATTTCACCCTGGGCGATTCCTTTCTGATTTATCCAGATTTCCCTTAACAACAGGTGACGAAATGTCTGTGGATGATTATCATCGAAAGATCTAATGTGAAATTGAGGCTTAATTAAAAGTTGGCGAAATTTACTTTGGGATATCACACTCTTCCGCATGTAGGTCAGCTCTTTCGGTCTTTGTGAGCAAAGTTCTTTTGTCTAGCGAAAAAAAGAGAGGAGGAAAAAAATCGTACAACCCAAATCATAATTTTCCTTGATGACAAAAATTACGAAAATAGGTTGACAGGTCGGGTCCCAGTCGTGGGGAGAAAGAATGAACATGTAAAAAAAAAAACTCCGCAATCAATCCGGGTTACTCTACCTCGCTGCATCGTGCAACACACACGATGTGAAGAGAGGAGATTTCTAAATTCAAATTATTCCTTCTACGAAACTAATCATTATATCATAATCATATCCAAGTCGTATTGTATCGAGATATCAGGTGTATAAGTGGCGCATTAGCGCGATATGGGTAAACCTCTCGTCATACCTGAATTATATGTCATCCAGGGACCCTGAGGCATCGTTTGGGCAGAGGGTACTACTTTACCGTATCACACAATGGTTTCAAACTGTTCCGTTTTCCTCCTCTTGTCCTTCGGATACTAACTCCAGCTCGAGCAGCCAAGCAAGAAACCGAGTAACGTACTCTGTAAACAACTGTATCGGTTCTCCATCTAGCCACGTAATAACATAGGCATAGGATCTCTTTGCTTTAACGAGATGGAACATATCTATATGAAAGATATAAAAATATCGTCCCCTGTATAACCAAGTGGTTTCGCTCTCTCTTTCTTTATGCAGGTGAAGAGTTCTCAGAAAAGTTTGAAATAGATCAGTACCTATCTATACTGTACCTTTCAATCCCCCTCAAGGGTGGAAAAAAATTCCAATTTTTCCTCGCGAAATTCCGCGTGACAAGATGGGACATCCAGAAACCGTTATTCTATATCGTGAGTATACCGTACCTCTCCTTCTTTCTTCGTCTAAGTTTGTAACCTTCTAAGAGCGTCGTTGAGACACGTATATATTCATAGACGCTGACACCTTTAGCTGGGTCGCGTTGTTCACACGTACACACGATTTCATTCCCTACAAGTATCTCATCATGACCTTTACGAGATAAAGACATCGGCAAAACGAGATCCACAAAACGAAACGAGATTTTATGACGAAATTCTTCAGACGAGGTCAGAGAAGAATTTTGGAAAATAGATCACGTAATGAGAGTCTTCGAGAGCGAAGTGTGTCGAAATAACGGATGAATATCGGTCCCGATGTCTAACCTAACACAATACCCATGCAGAATTCAGATTGGCCCGTTATACTGACACGCTTAAACGTTAGTCATTGACTAAACATATTTCAACAACAGTTACCTCCAAAATCGATGGTTTCAGCATACTTTTCTGTTAGTCAAAATCGAATCAAGAGGATGCGAATTTGCATAATCAGATGTCTAATTATAATTCAATTGGCGTGGTATCTATCGAGATCCGCATGAAAAGAAGTCCGCTTCTAATGCTCGTGTTAATGTATTTGATTAGATTTTTGATATCTCGTAGTTGAGTTCAGGAAACTAATCTACATACAAACTGTAGAAATTTACACAAATTCTGATAGGATGAGAAATTTATTTAACCGTAATTTATTTTCGTCCGGACATTTCTACATGGAATGTAGAAAACGTACAGATATATCACTAGTGTCCTATATATAATTAAGAATAAAAACCAAAAGCAGTTCATCGCGTGATCTGTTTAATGAGAGAAACGGAATTAATAAACCTGAATTTGCTTTGCCTGTCCCTTTAAATGAATTGAGAGGGAAGAACGATATGTATCGTACGATAAGATCTATGAGATTTTAACATTTGAATACTTGAAGAAGGTATAACACAATTCGTGTGTTTTTTTTCTCCATTTGAGATTCTAAGAAATCGTGGAAAAGAGGATAAGATTGACCCACTGTATCACTTTCTTGAAGTACTGGTAAATTGCAAGGTGTATTGAAAATTTTAAGGACAAGCCGAGACCAGTTCCACGTGTATGAACTCAACCTTGACCCCCGATCAACACAATCCACGTGTAAAAAATAGTCAGTTCGTTCTACTTACAAATATGTACACCTGTGTACTTGAAGACCGTACATCGCTACTCTCACAGTACGACAGAAAGAGAAAGGATACTCTGTGACCAACTTACCGACTGTAATTGTTCAATCATTCCATCTAAATTGTCTAACAAAAATCAAGATATAAGGGTATGCATTGTTTTCTTTGATCTCCCTTTCTTTTGTCTATGGAATATCATTTGGAACGTTAAAACAAGAACAACCAGTTTTCAACAAGTTCATCAGCTATCGCGAAGAATTTCAAATTTTTTTACTAGAAATTGTCATGGGCTTGTCCCGATGGTTCACACAGAACCCAACTAAGATTATGAGATGCCAGTTACCTACGTGGGAATAAATTTATTACATTTGAATGAAGATGTTTATGCATTGCTAATTTCTGTTGATAAGGTGAAATTTTCAACATTTGCACCAATTTTGGCAAAAAGGATTTTGTAATTGTCTCAAATCAATGAACTCAATTTTTTTCATTGAAACAAACTATTTTGTACTGCATGAAGCTGAATTCGGCAGTATACATGTTACATATACAAATATTTGCACGACGAAAAGAGAAATTTTCTGTGACAGAACAATCTGAATTGGCTGGGTTCGTGTTGCTGGAGCAGCAAATTGTTTGTTCCAATAGCAATCTTCTTAGCTACAACAGCCATTTTTAGGCTGTGGCAGCGAGGAATATTTGCTCATCCAGCAAATTTTTGTATTATATATGGAATACCAAACAAATTTTACTGGAGAAGTCGACATTTTTTGTTGTCACAGCTAACAAGATTGCTGTAATAGCAAAATAGATTTCTACCGCAGCAAAAAATTGGCTACTCCAGCAAAAGGTACTCAGCAAAATAAGATTTCAGTATTGGCCGGCGCGAAAACTCAAGGGCGAAGTTGAAGGAGTTTGAATACCGCCATTTTGTTTGTTTTCGCAACAACAAAAGATTTTTTTTCTTGCAGATTGAAACCTCAATATTGCGATGTATTATATACGAATTCAATTGACACTCCCAATTTTTTGTAATGAAATCATTGAATCAGATCTTGAAAAAGTGTTGCTCCCACGAGGTTTTCTTTTCAATTTCCAGAAGAGAAGGTTTCTATGCAACCTAACCTGTATCTTGAAACGAAACCAGTTTCTTGTTCATAACGTTGACCTTTAGAGGGCAGGAAAACCACTTTCTTTGGGGATTTTGAAAGGGAAATTTCATAAATACTTTGTATAGCCATCGTTTGAATTTTATCTCTATTTCATGTTAATTACATTTACTTTGGAATTTTGTATCTCCTGTTGTCAAATACTGCTGAATCGAAAAGGAGCACCCATATGGAAATATTTTGCTGAAGAATTCCTACAAAACCATGAATAATCTCTGAAAAACATCGCACTTTCTCTACAAAAAACTGAGAATTTCTGAAATTTTCATGAAAAATCTAATAAATGTGGGACATTTTGTACAGACCTTTGACAGACTTTTCAGAGTCTTTTATTCACTTTTTGTAGATAAGTAGGAACGGAATTGCGCTCTGAAAACTTCTCACAAAGCTTTGATGATTCGTTAACATTTTTTCGACTGCTGGAAGAGAATTTGAAAATTGTCAAACACTTTTTCACATATGATATTCAAATATAGCATATAAATGTATTTATAGGATTTCAAAATTTTTCAATAATCAGAGAAATTTTCAACAATTTATTAGAGTTTTGTCGGCTTTTCTTGAAGCTCAATTTTATTCCTATTCATCTGAAAACAATGGGAAAACTCGAAAAAAGTCTGTGCAGAATGTTCCGAATTTGATAGATTTTTCATGAAAATTTCAAAGATTCGCAGAGTTTGCCAGATTTTTGCCAAGAAAATGCGATGTTCTTCAAAGATTATGCATGATTTTGTGGAGATTTGTCAGCGAAATATTTCCATACAGGAAACGATATATTCATTTACAAGTCATATTATACAATAAATGTCTTGATGGGAGCTGAGGAGAAAAACAAAAACCTTTCCAAACAGGAAAATATAGAGAGTTGTTCGAAATTTGAACTTCGATGGAGAAGTTCCACACAATCAATACTTTTATCTCGAATTTCTTTTTTTGCTGTTCCATCCCACCATAAAAAACACCCCTCCAATAACAAGTCTTTTCACTCGCTACATTTTTTAGAATCTTTTTACGTTCATCGTCAAAATAACCAGCAATAGACGGTTGTTCATTGCAGAATCATGCAAAAAAAATGATTAAATACCTGAAGAACTGGCTTGGAAGAATGAATTTGGATATCAAGAATCGTGAATGTTTCCAAAATATCAATCGTTTTAATTTTTCAAAGTTCAACCACACCAAATGATTAAAATCGACTGAGAAGATAGGCTGGATATGAACAGAAAGAATTGAGGAAAATGACAGATCTAAAACTGAATAGCATATTCTATACCACGCGATGATCAATGGATTCTGCAGCACACGTGTGAAATAATAATCGTATGAAGGTGTATTGTAATCTAAATAGCATCTCAGATTAATGATTTTTCCCTTCACACTCGAGTCTCCCACACCCAACCGAGTCATCGTAAAGAATACAAACAAATTCATCTTCTTGAATTCCTTTTCTTCCTTTTCTTCGCTCCGTGGATGAAGTATCCGAAGCGTTATGAGAAAACGCGTTCATTTGAAGCCATCGACGGTTTTACCTGGGTCGCGTTGTTCACACGTGCATCATTTGATTTTCTTCTCTAGCCTTCGTTTCTCTTTCTACCCGGCAAACGGATTACTATATGAATATATATCCTGTACTCGAGTCCACTCCTTCAGATATCGATCGGGATCTGGTATGTGCGTATTACGCGTGTCATAATTACCGTTCATAATCACGTTAGATCTTGGTTCTACGTTATGGAGCGTAAAATACTAGGTGAACAACTCTTCCACGCTATGCACGCTAATGACACGTACACACATATAGAAATCATGTATACGTGCAGGAGTATCCAGACGAAACGAGCATCTAATGCTCGATTATTCCAACAACATTTCTCGTTCTATGGGAATCTTCTTCTCTTTCTTTGTCTCTCCTCGTCTTTGTCTTACCAACAATACTAATGCACGTCGCGTGAGTATAATGCATGTGTGTATATATATATAAATATATATATATGTAAATGTAAAGTATATACATACACTTACACATTCGCACGGTTTGTACCTACCATACGATCAACCTGCTCAATTATTCTTCCCGTTAAACTCAGCCGCCCAATGACGTTGATGTACCTAGTTCGAAGAACATACACAGTCGAGTATATCGCTTTAGAATTTACATGCGCCTCCGTAAACGTGCACACACGTCCCTCCTTTTCCCCGGTGTACAATTTTATTCGGCTCGTTTGGCGTGGATTTTCATTCCTGCGTTTCGCTTGAAATGAAAATCTCGTCGAAAAATCCGCTACGAGGGAGGTGGTGTCGAATAAATCTCATTTCGTAGTCTCAATTCGCACACGGCCGGGTTTTCTTATACGACGAACGGTCAAACTTCCGCCCGCATATCGTTGCGGTTTACGAATCGTTATGAGGGAGTCGATTCACGAGTTCATCGCCGACACCTGTTGACGATCGCCCCGACGATGATGATATTTCGTAAAAATTATTGTTTCCGTACTGTTGCATAGGAAGAGAAACGGGTTTTCTATCCCTCTAAGGGACATCGGTATTTATTAGAATAGGCTATTCACGGAAATTCAAAAGCTAGGTGAAACAATAACATTATTATGAATCCAACGAAATTCTTTATAAGAGACTATGAGGCCGTGTCAAAATTCAATGCGAAAGAAAAAGGGGGGACAAGATGAAGACGAACGGTCCTCATTGATTTTGAACAAAAAGTTAAAAGGAACGTTACGAGAGGAGAGTACAATGAACGACACCACACAGACCTTTCTTTCTTCGGTTCCTCGGTATTCGATGGTTAGAGGGAGAGGAGGAGAGAAAGAGAGAGGGAGAGAAGCGAAAAAGTATTATATCTTTGGAAGAGTGTATTCGAGCACGAAGAAAAATAACCCAGTGTGTTTTCAATGGTGTCGTAGCGACTATCGACTTGTGCGTATACCGTTCTGTCCTCCTTTAAGCTGAAGCGCGCACGGCCTTAAGGCCCCTCTCTTCAACACAGACGTATTCGGTCGGTCGAGGAAGAGCCACCGCCACCAAGAGCAACCAGGTGTAAAGCTAAGAGTAGCAGATAGTCCGTGCCTAGTTCAGTCGACCGACGTCAATTCACCTAGGCCGGCTTACAAGAGGACGGTGCATCGGGTATTATGATCATAGAATCGATCAAGATACTCCATCAGTGATTTTTTTCAAGTGATCTCACGTCATGTACTCACGTTTCACTATTTAAATTTATTAATCAATCGATCTTATCACGTATCAATTCTCATCATGTGTTTATGATCCTCTTTGTGTATTTTTATTAAGTGTATTTGCGAGTGTAAGAAGAGTGTTCGCGCTTGTATGTACAACATGTGTCAGTGCAACAATTGATTCGATTATCATCGTCGTTGTCATCATCCTCGTCGTCACCTCGGGATCCGTGTGCGCTTGATAAAATCAATTCATTGGGACCGTTGGAGAACCATTATACTCGCTCTAATCCGTCGTGTGATGCGATTTAGCATAGAGAGAAAACTTATCGTGAAGTGGAATAAGTGACGCTTTTGAATCGCACACCTCCGACAGAGACTGGTATTTATTTTCTATGTTTTTATTCATTTTTTCTTGTTTATACCGTGGAAAAGAATCTGATGTTAACAGATGTTAACCTTGGGAATTCATTTCTTTTTCCAAGAGTACTGACCACGCGCAACGTTACTCAACTGTGCGCTCAAGTTCATTGACATTGAAGTTAGATAACGTTCTCCGAGATCACCAGTTTCTTTTTGACTGGATTAATCTATTTTATTTATGGGATGTTTAATCACTCGAGAGAATAACTTTATAGGAACTGGTTTGAATAGACACTGTTAATGAATTTGAATTTCCAACAGCATTCCAAGTAAATTTCATTTATACGTGGTAACATTTGGCGAAGAAAATCATCATTATTATTCCCGATAAGGTGATGGAAATAATAATACCGTCGTTACCTTAGTGTGGGAAGTCGTTGCATGTAATATCGAATGATGTAGATAAATATCTATGTAATTCAAAGTTGTGGGAATGCTTCCTTGATTCTTCGTGTTATGAAATCTGTGAGGCAGTGTTGTAATTTTTCAAAGATATAAACTTTGTTTAATGATGATTAATAAACCTTCATTTTCTTTTTCTTCTTGTAATTATAATTGTATTCTCGTTGGATAGTATCCTTTATGCACCTGACAATGAACCTGACTTTCACCCGATATTATGTACATCGTACGTTGATCTCATATTTACACAGCTGTATAGTGTGTGGGAGAAGGACTGGTTTTATGAGTTTTCAGTTCCATTCAAGATTTTCAAATAACTTATTCTTTGTGTGTGCATTCTTGAAAATTTCCTACCAAATTCGGAGTGGGGTTTTGAAGGATGGAAACGTTAAAGAATTTGTGTACAATTACCCTTTTATATTTTCTATCGAAATTCCATAGGAGTTGATCGGATTTTATTATTTTTGTATAAAAGTGGATATCCATGTTCTTTTGTCATATATGTTGAACTTTTGGTATTTCATGAAATTTATATACAAATTTTTGTATAACTTGCATGAGGATTGTATATAAATTTTGTATTTCTAGTATATAATAGACTTCACATGAAAAATCAGGTACAGGAATACATTTTTTACTCATTGTATCCTCATTCTGCAAGATAAGAAAACATTATTCAGCATTCCAGAGATTTTTCAGCTCAGTTACGAGAAGGATGAGATTTCTTCTTTCATTTAAAACATTTTCATTCCGAAGTTGGTTATTCCAGTAGTAATAGCATTAAATCTCTCTAGGGAATTCATAAACGTATACTTGGAAGACCTAAAACAATACGATTGTTGAAATCTGAATGAAAATAATTCCATCAATACAATGGTTCAATAAAACATTTCCTCGTGTAGAATTTTGAGAATTTATTTGTAAATTTCATGAAGACCAGAAAAAATAAAATTTTGTATACAAACTATATGGAATTATGCATGAATTTTATATAATTTCACAAAATTTCCCACCCAAATAGTATTAAAAGAATCGAGAAGTCTTATGAATTTTATTCTTTTTGAGAGAGGTTTCTACATTCAAGAATCGGAGATGAGCATTGTTTAATGAATTCCTCTCACGAGAAAACCACATTATAAATATTTCTATGGTTTCTACCATGTATTATACACATGTTGAAGTATTAAAATTGATTTGTTGAAGTGAACGAAAGGTGAATGATCATATACGAAGGTATCTTGAAGAACTCTTCCTCCCACGACGTGCATCTAAAATGTACAAAAATTCTCAAAATTTATATACAAAATGTATTGAATTATATATGACTTGTATGTAATTGTGAAAATTTTCCTACTAGGGTAATAAAATCGCCTGAATCGAAAAGGTTTGTAGATTTTATGAGTAATTCGGAAAGATTAATTTAAACGAATTTATCAAATGATGGATTGGAAAAAAATAATAATCTCGCACCCATTTTGCACTTTCACAAACCCTACAAGTCATATTGAAGAACATGAACTCGTGATAATTGAGTCTCAACCTTGTTAACAGTCCAACTCAACGTGACTACGTCTTATTTGAAAAATTGACCCAAATTCAACCTCTCCCATTGTAAAAATATATTTATCTGTCACTCGCTTCAATCAATTCCCAGTTTCTATGCAAGGGTTATTTCTGTCCAGACAGAACTTATCTCGCATATTTGTCACTCTGTTTACATAAATATAATGTAGAAAAGTGGTTTTCTAAAGTAAAAGTGGTGAGGAATTCATATAAATGTTTCCAGATTTTTTCAAACAGTTTCGTGGAAATTTGTTATGAACTGAATCTATTCATCATTGAGTACAAGATTCGAAATGGAACCCACAACCACGAGGAAGAATTTCCAAAATTATCATATATAATTAATATAAAATTCAACACAAATTTCCCTGATGTGTACAATTTAAATTCAATTCCATACTGTGAAAATTGAAGGAAACTCGCCCCCTCACTCCAATGGTGAATTCATGTAAAAGATAAGAAATCTTTCCCCTTACTCTCAAGCAGTGTCTCCCATTTTGCATGTTGGATCCTCTACACGGAAAAAATAATTTAGCTGCAGCAGCTAAGTAGCTAGCACGGACACGGACAGCCATTAAATTTAGCTGCAGGAGCTAATTAAATGGCTGTCCGTGTCAGTGCTAGCTACTTAGCTGCTGCAGCTAAATTATTTTTTCAGTGCAAATAATGACAGAAAATTCCATCACATCATGATAAGTCGTTTCTTTTTATGGAAAAACAAAAAAATCAGGAAAACGTTTGACAATTAATATTCAAAGTGCATAAAAATTCATAGAGTGAGATTTTTTTTTTTGATTCAATGCATATCACTGATTGAATTTGAATTTGATTGCGAATAATACAGAAAAATATGCATTCCTGTGAAAGAAACTAGTTATGGCCGCGACATTGCGAACAAGACGAGGTGTAATATCAAATTCAATTTTCTATATAAATGAAACGTGTAATCTAATTTTTTAATTTTGTTATGCAAGGGATTTGTAACTTTATCTTCGAGATGATAATAAAACAAGATACACAGTAAAAATTATGGAGAGTTTTTTCTTATTTTAGTGCTGGATTCCATCCCTGAATCGAGGGGGGAACTGTTTTTTTGAAGAGAATTGGGGAACTTTCCTGCTACTCTGAGAAATTATTCTGTCTTTGAGGTTAATTCAATCCTCCAAAGTAAGGAAAAAGTCCACCAAATGACAAAGTGGAAAATTTGTGTGCATTCATGGACAAAAATCCGTCTTCGACTCAGTTTTCATCCGGTGTTGATGAATTTTGTTGATGCTCAACACATCTGGGGAAAAATTCGGCATGAAGTTGGAACAAGGGTCTTAATAAATTGACGGTTAGACAATATCGATGTGTCTTGTCGAAAATCTATCGAGTTCTTCTTGAATTCCGTAAAATATCGATGGTCGTAAAAAAACAAGATTGCAGTGATACATGAAACTATAACTTTTTCTGAGTATTTGAGTAGAAAATTCATCAACATCAGATGGAAATTGAGTTGAAGACTACTTTTTGTTCATGAATGTTCCAAAATTTCTCACTGTGAATCAGTGTGAAAAGTTTCCTATCCATGGTGGAACTTGACTGCGACCATTTTTGTTAGAATATTGTACAATTATTTTCCCACAGCGTAAATTCGAGTGTTCATTTGGGATATACATGTGCTCTTAAGAATTTTTACTGTTCTTCACATTTTTACGATGCATGACTCGAAATAAACCGAGCAGGAATATTTGCAAATTTTTCCGGGATTTATATAAAAAATCATGGTTTTTTCATTAAAAGATCCAAAACAAAGCTGCATGGAGAAAAAAAAATCATGGAAATTCGTAGTTGTCACCAGTTTACTATCTTTTCTAGTGATTATTCCATGATCCTTTTTCTCCGTGAGCGTGAAAACGTGAAAAGTAGTTCTTACATACTCGAAACTTCATTTCTCAACGTATTTGAAATAGGGAAAATGATACCCACCGATATCGACACTGTAAAAAAATTTTCAGATACATTCGATTGAAATTTAAAACATTTCAACCAAATTTTGCATATTTTCTGAATTTTCAGACGGGATTCCTTCACAGTGGATATGTTCCTATGAAATATGAATCTACTTTATTTATATTTTGATGAAACTCTTATAGGCACTGGACATTTATTTTATTCAAAAGTATCAATAATAATTGATACTTTTAATGATACCACCTATTGATTCCATGTACTTTCCTCAGTAATCGTATAAAACAATCTGTTATGAAATGCAAAATCAATTGGCCCTGAACGAAGAGTAATTCAGAATTGTTGTTTCCATTCGCATATTTCACATAAAAATCAATCGTTGATGATATTTCAAGAACTTCAAGAGAGATTAATCCGGCGCAGTTTGAACAAAAGTGAAAAAAAAACAGAGATCCCACATTCATTCTAGTCTCATTATTTCCATTCTCTTTGAAATTGGATTTCATGTTTTTATTTTCATTTTTGATCATTTTTGTCTCTGTTTTTTTCGATTTTCCTTTGTAATTCCGAAAGGATATGCAAACCATTTGCAGCATACTTCTGTTCGAGTTCCCATTTTCAATTAGGCCATCTACGGGCATAAAAAATAACTGCAGAATTACAAAGTCTTTACCATCAAGAAGAATCCCGTTTGGAGGTTTCAAACGAAGGAACTTTATGTTTCATTGGGCTATTGTTCTTCATTCTGAAATGGTTGAATGAAAATATTCCTGCTTGTAATGAAATCATTCAAAATTTTGCAAAATGTAAAATCCCTCAAATCAATTTTCAAGAATTTAAATAAAAGGATAACTGATCACGTTTTTAAACTGACTGTTTCCTGGGTTAAAGCATCCATCTCTGCTCTGAATATCAATTTTTCTCAATGCTTCATGAATAATCGAAAAAAGGGAAGACTTGTTTTTCATGATTCACATAGGAGCATTCTTATTTTTGCATTATTTCAAATCAAACGATAGTTGCGACTTCCGCAGCGGAATTGTATAAAAATTAATTAAATTCATTAATTAATGATGACGTCCATACACATCCTCCATTTCATACGTTAATCTACATTTATTCATTATCGAATAAAAAACAATTGCATTCTCAATCAAAAAACGATACACAATTTGAAACCAAGAACGAAATGAATCATTCTCAATCTGAACTTCTCACAGAAACAAACCTGACTTAATGAATTCCACATTATAGTTTGAACTCAATTCTATTAATTACAAATGAAGCACATGCACCACGTCAATTTTGGAATGAACTCCAAAAGAAGGAAAAACAGTGAAGAAAAATTCTACCTTCATCACCTTACTTTTTCCCTCAGTTAATGAATGCACTTGGTAGATTCCGCAAACAATTTGCCATCAAGAATTTAGCATAGCTCTCGTGGTAACTAGGTCATTTGAATATATTCAGTCCGCAAAGATTTCATAAAATGTCAAAGAAATCTACCACAAAAGAAGGTGATTTTTTTCTCCACATTTTTCTGAAGTTATTATCAAGTCAAAAAAAATAGATATATCATCTCGGAGGGTGAGTTTTTATTGATTAATTTATTATAAAATATTTCTTTCAGACTTGAATCTACTTTCAGAGAATGAATCATCACACATGTTTTCCCGTCATTATATTTGCGTAGATAAATCGAATTCTGTACCGTATGCACAAGTTCTTCACTCCACTGAGTGGAAAAAAATTGCATTGGCGCGGGTATATTGTCCAAAATTCCAATCTTGCTTCTCTCATTCGTTTCGTCTTACGAAATCTACATTTTATCCCTCAAACAATTCATACAATCAATTCGATCTGGAGATTCAAAAATGAATTACCACATTCACCACAATGACAAAAGAAATTTCTTATCACGTTTTGAATGTGATAGAAATTGTCTTTGTTCCAGAATTAATTGCAAATTCTGTTCACAATTTAACGATCTATACCCAGTGAATGTCATAAAACATTAACAATAAACGACAAATATATATCATAAATTCAATCAACCGAATAATGTCTCGGTAACAGACAAATGAGGCTTTAGCATCAAATATCGAGTCCGTGTAATTAATGGGTTCACGGTTTTAATCGTAAAACCATTAGGGCAATGAAATTCACAGAAGACTCGTAGGTAGAATCTAATGCATCGATTCAACAACTCATCTCGTATTCTCAAAGGATAATATCTATAATCGGAGTATATGCTTATTCATTGATAATGATTCCCATTTAGCTTTACAATTAATCAAAGGACGATGATGATAATAATCACGATAATAATTACTCCACGGATAATGGTAATGGAAGGATATCTAATGTAGTTCTTCTTTTATTTTTTATTGTTCCAGGCAAACATCTTTCAATAGGAAGGATCAAGTATAATAAGCAAGATGACAAGAAGAAACGCCCATCGACAACTATTCACGGTAATACTGGTGCAAGTGGTGATGAGGTTCGGCTACGTCACGATGGTAAACGCAACCGCGTCTGAATTATCGTCGCAACACGCTTTGTCGTCCGAACTCCCAACATCCGGCGCGTCAGGACCCGATTACACCGGCCCTTCGGCGGGTTCGGACGAATGCGATCCCGAAATGGTGGGATTCGAGTTGGTAACCGGGTACGTCTACACTGCTCCCCTCAACATGCTCGAATCTGTGACCGGGATTTTGATGCTCACCGACTGTCTCGAGACTTGTCAAGCCAATGACTCTTGTCAAGCGGTCAATTACGAGACCGGACTCTGCGTTTTGTTCAGTTCCAACGCCGATGACAATCCAGGTAAGCTTCAACATCGATTAGAAATAGACGGCTTTTACCTTTTCATTCACGATATCCAAGGATAACGGTATCGCAATGATTCACTGATCCAATTTCGCGAACTCTTATTCAAATTTTCGTCTAATCATACGTTCCGTTTGGAATTAAATGCATAACAACTCTGCCGTACAAAGCAAAAAAGCCGTAACTCAATTTTTTGTCGAAAATGAGATTTCAGTGCATCGAATGAGATAAAAGAATTTTTTCCAAAAAAAATTGAGTTACGGCTTTCTTGCTTTGTACGGCAGAACTGACCTACATCTAC
Organism: Gonatopus flavifemur; assembly: GCA_018340375.1. Lineage (NCBI taxonomy): Eukaryota > Metazoa > Arthropoda > Insecta > Hymenoptera > Dryinidae > Gonatopus > Gonatopus flavifemur. The sequence goes on along the minus strand of JAFFJZ010000006.1, from coordinate 4,911,157 downwards.
GTTTATTTACACTGAAATACATATAATCAAACACAAAACTATGCTCCCGCGTATTATTTTATCATCAAAATATAAGTGGTTCTTTTTCTCGTGCGGAAAAACCTAGAGTCTAACGTTAAACACCTCATCTAAGCTCTCAGCTCTTCAACTTCGAAGACGATGACTTATAAGGATCACGTGCATTGTCGGCGGGCATTACTCGTTCCGGTTCCTTATGAATAATGGATGATATTATAAGTAAGTGTAATGAGAAACGCACTAATTGAATCTTCCGGGGTGCAATTAATATAAACTATACGTCCGTAACCACGGGGCCTGTGAGTGTTCATTAAAATGGCAAATGAGTCGCTACACACCTCTATATCGCATTCTAAGATTCCCTCGTCATTTTTCCGCATTTCAAAGAAGATTTCTTTAAGAGACTTGTCGAAGGAAGATTGTTTCTCTCTCCCTTTTTTCTGCATATTCAATCTGGACGATTGTTATTTCAACAATCAAATGCCCGAGGTATGTAAATAATACCACCATTGTTACGCAGAATCTTAATTACATCGTATATATCCATGCCAATTAAACGAATGATAAATGATCGAGATGGAATACCCATACTCAACCCTGTTAAAGCTCCATGCGCGCAGTACGAAGCAGGATAGGTACAAATACTTACAAGGCACTAGATAGAACTTCGTTCGAAGTTTGAAGACATCTGGCACGGTCGTGAGTTTCAGTCGTGTAGATCTTTTGCTTCATCTTTTTCTATATATATACCTATATTGTTTTTTCTTTCCCAACTAATGGGTTCACGATAGAGTGAGAGTTTCTTGACCGGCGTGTTCCCCTTGAAGGTGAACTTTCTCTAAGCCTCGACTACTCATTTTTAATAAACTTCTCTGCATGGAAGGGAATAGACACGATCATTTGTTTTTCGCATTACCCGAAGAGCAGAAGAGAAATTACACGGTTCGTAATGTAATCGATTATTTGAATATGAGAAGAATGATAATAGTTGTTCAGTTGTTACGAAAATCGTACACTACTCGTTCGTTCTCTTGGAGCAGATAAAAATATTGTCTGGTTCGTGTCACGACCTACGTTCCGCTTCCCCCTATATTCGTAACTCGACTCTTCTTTTGCTCCCTCGCTCGCCTAGCCTATTCTTATCCGCGTGGCAAATTGGATGCGAATAATTTGAAGGTTAATTATAAGAGTTAGACCGATATCGAATGGTACGAGGAGAAATCAGCCGTGTCAAACTTTTTCTGTCTTACGCCCAGAGACAGGAAAAAGGAAGGAAGGAATCAAGGGAGGAATGAAATTCCGCTGAATACTGGAATGAGAAAATTGCTCGCGTTTGTGGTCGGTGTTCGATCAATGAGATGGGACGGAATTGGTTACGCTTTGATAGCTCTTTGACAGGGACTTCCTTCGACGGTGGATCTTGGATTACTTGTTTCTCTTTCTCAATCTCCCTTGAAATCCCCGAAAAGACTGTCGGTTCGTGTAGGTTTCCATTCACGGAAACCACGGGAAGGGAAACAAACAAAAAATTAATATCCTCTTCAAGAAAGTGATGGATTCCAAAGTCCGACGATAAGAGAGAAATAACGACAACGTCGTCTCGGGCGTCACGATCGTACAAAACTTTTGTATCCAGATCCCGTTAGCCGATGATGATGGGATTGTCGTTACCGTTCGAGACGGGGACTCCTAAGAGCTATTGAACTCCTTTCTACTGAGATATTTTTCACCCGACGTCAGCTTATGTGCGAAATATTTTATACATTCGTCGCGTCGATTTATAAATAACTTATTAAATTTATGCCCATTTATATTGATCATTAAAGTTCATAATAACGCGTATGATGCTCGCAAGGAATGTCATAAAGTATTCATTCGGAAATAATTCATAGAGACGAATTTATTGGACCATAAAAGAATGAGGTTGCTTGAATAAGGATTAAATGAAAACAACCTGCATTCGTGAAAATCAAGAATTTTTGTTGTAAAATCGTGAAACTGTTGATAAAGACAGAACAGAACCAAGGAACGAGATTCATTTTGAAAAAGCAGATTCAAGTGGATACGAGCGCATAGGTGGCCCCATCTGGTGGCATTATTTTCCGACTAAAATACTCGAAACTGACGCATAAAAAAGTCCGAAATTTTCAGGGATGAATCTTTGAAGTTCTATCTAGGTCTGTACACAGCCGGAATTTTGAATTCCGAAAAATTTATCACCTATGCGCTCGTATCCTCTTAAGTTGATACTTTTTAACCAAATTACAATTTTTTTGTGAACTTTTTCATATAGCGAGCAGATGACAATAATTCGTGATATCAATTCAATACAAGGAAAATATGTTCGAATAAAAAAAAAAATACCCGATGAAATGAAGAAGAAAAAGTGGATAATAATTACCTCCGTTACGTACAAACGATTTTCCAATGATTTGGTATATTGATTCGACACTTTTCAGTTTTATCAGTTGGCGCGCACTCTCCAAGGGAAGTTACTTGGATTTTTTTCCCCTTCGCAAACCCTTTTTACAGATGGTTAACCTAATTGAGGATTTTCCGCTTGCCCTTTAGAATTGATGTGTTTACATCGTTTGTTCGAAACACAAGCCAATAATTTCCGTGGTTTTAACGATCACTATATTTTTAAAATATTTGTTCCACGTATATACGAGTTGGACAATCGAAAACTGATTCATAAATTTCTTGTCCCTCTCTACGAATATCGAATATCAAGATGATACATCGAAAATTGCATGCATAATGAAAATCTTGAGTACCCGGAGATTATTCGTTGGAAGTGAAGAACGTAATTCGTGGATGACTCGAAAGGAGAAGAGAAGTTTAATTGTATAACTATAATTAGTTGTAATATCATGTCTGACGCGCAGAGTATTATTCGTGTGAACTTGAGAAATACTATGAAGGGTATCATTTCAATTTCTCATCAAGAATATTCCCAACGGTGAGAATACATGAATACAATTATGAATGTAATTTCAACGCACAACCCTAATTCTTTTAGCCTCCGGGTTTTTTTTTTGTATCCGTTATTCGCGGTGAAAGGAGGAACGTGAAACCTCAAAGACGAATATTTGTTTTTATATTGAAAAAAATTCGAAAATAATTATCGGTGGGAATAAGATTGATTTACCGAATCCATTGATATTTCACCGCTAGACGCGATAATGGCGACAATTTTCAAGATCCCACAGGTGAGTTTACATATTTATCAACGCCATAGATATTCATGTAAAAGGGAACCTTTTCCCGCGCTTGTAAATAGGGTATAGAAAAGCGCACGCGAGTTACGGATGATCAGAAATTTATATATGCAAGCGTTTCTTATAGGAACGTAGGACACATACCCACACATTCGAATAATAATATATGTATGCGCGGATGCGGTCGTTTCCAACTCTTTACGATTGCGCGTCCCTTCGATCGTGATTCGTGATGCCATTTCCCCTGTGTGCGCTCTCGCATAGTGCAGAGAGTTTATTTCTCTCTCTGTCCATCGCCTTCTATTTTCCTTAGCCGTCTCTTTTATACCAGCCAGAGTCTCTGGTAAAATGAAACAAAAGGCACATCCACTTGTACATAAGCATCCTCTTAAGCACTACAGCCACTTATAGTCTACATGGTATGTATATGTGTGCAAGCATTTATACAAACGCCTCCCCCTATAAGTCTCCTCCATCGGCAAAGTCATTTTTCATTCTTATCCCCCACGCCTTTATTTAAAAGTAGATAGAGCGTGTGTATGCAGAAGGCATAGGAAGTCGTGTACACCTTATAATGCTATGAAAGGGAGGGAGAGGGTTCCTCTTTGGTGGACTTTTACACACGCGGCATCTTCGGCTCTGAAAGAGAAAATCGTGAGACGCTATCGCTAAAGGTTTATAGCGATATAGGTGGATAAGTGGTTCCGCGGAGTAGCAGCCGTCGTAGAGTCCCTTGAGATAGTAAAACTTTCTTGCACGTTTTGATGGAAGGCGTGCAACGGTGGCTACGCTCCCTCTTTCCTTTCTCTTCTTTTACTCTCTTTCTTCGATACCAACTTCGCGCCTCGTGTCCAGGGGATTTCAAAGTTTGTTCCGCATACTTTGCGCATTACGGGATTTTGATATGTCTCTGAACGTGTGCTGTCCCAAGACACTAAAAATGTCCCTTACATTTTTCTCGGAAGAAAATCTCGTTTTTGTGAATTGATTCGAATCCACTTGGAGGTTCTATGCAACCCTCGATCATCACATATCATGAAACGATTCACAATTCACTTCAAGTTTATAGGTTTGTACGATATAATTCTCCTACTTTGTTCCTTTCGACCGATGTCACGGATTTTTAATATCCAAGTAGTTTCAAGGAAGGATTTATTCTATTTCGTTCTCAGCGCCATGGATTTATGGAACACAAGTCGAGAGGAGTATGATGGAGTGTAATGTTTTCGCGGGAGACTGTCTGTACGTTTATCGGTCGTGTGTGCGCACTTGATTTATAATTTCATACGATTCTCAAATGATTTCGTGTGATTTACCGTTCAGCCGTTTCTCTTTTCACAGAATTCATACAAAATTTGTATTGGTTGCATCTTCGTTGTCCAGTCCTCAAGGTATCACACATTTATCTCACTCTCTCCAATTTTTAGTACTTGAAATTATATGTTACGAAAGTTTAATGGACGATAAATAATTCATCATCCCGGAGACTGATACCTTCCCCGTGGACGACCAAAAATGAAAGAAAATATATAATATCTTGGAAGGAGGCATCTCACGATTCTATCGTTGGTATATTTATTGTCACTATAAATGCCACATTGAGATGAGTTATAATAGGTAATCGAACTATCGTCGTGTAACGGATCCCAGCCGCGTACCATGTAACTGCAATGCTACGAGACTATAATGCCGCACGTACATAACGCCCGGAACCGATGCATAATAACGATTCCCATATAATACGTGAAAGGAGCCCTGGCAAAGGTACCACGGAGCGCACAGGTCCCCTTAATGAACGATATTAACATTTTCGTATGTAGTATATGTATCATAAAGAGAACAGACACGACCCTGTTCTCTTTTACAATTTCATGCCCTCGTTGGCTCGTTTGTCTGAATAATAGGAATAAATTTGAAATGAATAACAACACAACGTTTCAAAAATTCTTCAATGCTCGTGTGACAAATCGATACACAATTCTTTTTAATTCTATCGAAATTATATCAAGATTCTCTCACGCGCGGTCAAGAACAGGATTGAAACGTTAAGCTTACAACCCTATCACTCCATTCGGAACATAATAAAAATGAAAATCAACAGATGATGGAGTTTAGTATTATGTATGGAAATATCTGACTTATATTTTGCGGGAAATCAGACAAAATGAAAGAACAAAGCCAAGGCATGGGACGAAGATGTAACAAAACAATCGTCAATCGTCTCTTTCATATTCATCTTTGTAACACCTCGGTGCGTCGAGTAATGCAAGGCTATTAAACCACATGTACGCCACCAGGGAGACGACGGTGGCGGCATCGGTACGATGTTCCTCGTAAAGGAAACATCTCATGTAAAACGCGATATGAAGTTATAATATGAAGTTTTCAAGCCTGCTACTTGGACCGTGTATTCGATTTACGACACCATTTACGAATCAGCATGCACATATTAATGCGGAAACTTCTCTCCATAAACAGGAAAATGAAAATCTCTCAAGCCGATGTGGAAGTATTAATTATTAATTTCAAATTCAAACTACAAAGAAAAATCTTATTCAAATTCGAACGATCGTTGAGTTCCTTCCAAAACTCACCCAATCTTATTCAATCCACGTATCCACGTGAAAGAGCAAATTCGACGAATGCACTTCATTGAATTATGTCACGAGACGTACGAAAGAGGTTTCTCGGACATATATATTACGAGGAAGATAGCTTATGGAAGGGTTACATAGTATACGCACGTGGTGCGACTTATGTAGGTGAGCCAACCTTGTTTTTTCTCCCTTGTTGCGTACGTTGGACGAGGATTGCGTGCCGGAGGCCGAGCGAGGCATTGAATACTGAAGGATTATATCATGTGCACATGACCATTGCGGACTGGATTTCAAATAGCCGTGGGAAGTATTGTGGACTTCGTGTCTTGGGAATACTAAATATTTGAGATTTCGTGTATCACACGCTTAAAATGAGCATCGCCGATCGAGCATCGTTGGACAAATGTAATCGAATTCAAATTGACATCCGCGTTGACCTGAACCTCTACGTTGGAGAAAATTTATGGAAATTAAAGACTGGTTCTCTTACGGACGCGCGTTACATGATAAATATGAATGAGTGAAAGGATGTCAACGTTACCGATTTTACCCATTACCACCATACCACTGTGCCACGTATGTACGAGGCGCGAATCGAATGGTACCCGAGTGCTAAAACTAGAACATGAGCTAGTCCCGTTTCTCTAATTCCTATAAATAAATAATGGAGGGGAATGTAGCATTTGAATATCGTCAAACCGCGCGTGAGACCAGAGATCACTCGTGTTCCATCAAATTTATGGGGTTCGCTCCGTACGGCACCGCTACACCTTTGCTGACTGAATTTGCATACAGCTGGGTGCTAATAGTTAGAGATAACTAGAGGACAGCAACAGGAGAACAGAAGAAACAGGAGGAAGAGGACGAGTGGCAACGATGATGGCGACGCCTTCTTCGTGCCAAGGTGCAGCAACAGCACCAGCAGCACATCGTGCCACGCGAACTACTATGGTACTTCTCAACTCAAACACATATCTCTTCGGATGCCAATGTGTTAAAGATCCTTACGATCGGAATACTTGCATTTAAGTACCCTGCGTGTCCGCTGTACGCGCAGTGAAGTTAGATTGATCGTCTTCTACCAGCGTTTCCCGTGTCTCGACATACACCGTATTATCGAGAAAATATTTTGGATAATTACATATGTACGTATACGTGTACTGTTGAGGAATTAATGGAAAATCTGATAAACTTCGACACGACTCGGCCATTAGTTAAATGAAAACAGGAGAGCATAAAGAGGAGGCATGAAGAGGCTTGAACGCGGATGAAGAGATAATAATAAAAAAAAAAAAAGAGGAGAAGATCCAAGTTGTTTGCAATGCACAGGATGTTGGGTGGAAAAATACGTTGCGGTTGGTAAATCGTCAACAGAAGCGATTGCTCGTCAAAGTTGTGTAGTCATCGCATAGAAGAAGAACTTGTAGCAGCAGCAGCAGCCCAATAAAACCAATAAAATTTTCATAGGGAATTTGCACAGTCAGTATGAGAATCCGAGCTGTCAACGATCGTTCTTGGAGAAGCGCTAGCAGTTACCCTTGGTGTCCCTTGATTTTTTATAATCGAAAAATCATAAAATTGTAGTTACATACTTGATAGCGAGATATAGCAATAGTTTATTACCTTAATACCTTGGCGTCGATGAATTTCAATCTACGAGGTGCGAATGGCTTCCGGAGAACCATCGAAAGTAATTCCATTATTGGACCGTTCCTCTTCGTGTCGGTTGGTCGTTGGCGAGTCGCGTGCTCGTGACTCACGGCGGTGTCGTGCGGTACAGTGCACCGAAGGGTCCGTCGTTTGTTGCACATACCTCTTCTTCTTTCTACTCCGTCTGGGCGCGGTTTCGTGTATTAAATTCCTCGAGTCTGGAGTTCATGTAGCATGCACGCAAATCAGAAGCACATACCACGATGGTAACATGCTACAACCGGCTGAATACATTTGGACAGAGTTGCGAATTCGGTGTTAAGAGCAGAAAACCGCTGAATATACGATATAATGATTCGAAAAGGAATGTGACCTAATTTCTCGACTTCTTCGTATATTCCGAAAATCATGGTATCCTCGGATCCGGAGATAAATTCTCATTTCATATCAGTAATGTAATGTACGGTGAATACTTTGCTGGTTTTCATAAAATGTCTGTGATCTTGCCATCCGAACGAATGCATTAATCGCTCGAAAGTTACGGTTCTTCCGTTGGAATCCGTTATACGACGGTGAATTTTGAAAGTAAAATTCGTAAGATCCTCGGCACAGAGAAGGAGAAGGAGAAGGAGAGAACACACAGAAGCGGCATAGACAAACGTATAGAATGATAAACTTCGACATTCGAAATGTAATGTTAAGAGTAGGAAAATGCATTCAATTCTCGGAATTGCATCACTGTCTAGGAACGGGCGTGGATAAAGCCTCTCCCTGTCGAGTGCAAAGGACGATTGAAAATGTTGGCACCGTTTCAACAAGCTTTTCTTATTCAGCCTTCGTATACATGCTAAACTCGACTTATCTATAATATTAATTCCGCTGGGAAAATTCGAGGGTAGCGTCGAGAAAAAGAGGGTGTGAACGTACAAGAATGAATGAGAAATTCAATATGTTCCCAGAGAATAATTTGAAGGAAGGTGAAGTACCGTTTGGATCGATTAATCAACGAGGTATTTAGAGCGAAAAAGACTTTTGGCATAAACGAAAGCTCTCAGACGATTTTTTACCGGTGACCCACCTACACGCGGATGTATATAGATTTTTTTTCTCCTCTGAGAAAGATGTTCTCTTCACTAAAGACGATCATTATCGGGAACTAAAGTCTCAACCACTGTCTGAGTGGATAGGATTCTTCTTTCATCGTTGTAGCGAGAGAAAGAAAATTGTTATTATCGTGATGAGAATTTAGCCGACAATCATATATCCTCGAGACATTTTTTTTTAAATTTATCTTCAAAGACGAGAAGAGTCATTTTCATTTGATTATACCCCCCTTTTTTTGTACTTGAAACAACAATTGGAAACAATAGAACGTGTATTTTATGATTTGATGGATAGGGGCAAAAAATTGGGATTTCTTTTCAAATGGACGAGTAATTCAATTAGATCGCCCACAATTGCCTTGTTACGAAATGTTCGAGAATTGTATGAATTGTCCTACAAATTTTTTACTCTTTCATATTATACTCTGTTCATATGTAAAGCCTGTATCGTCGTGATCCGTGATCCACGGTATATTCAATCATGAAATGGAAGCCACGATAATGTACAAAGATGGTTGTCGTCCTCGGCATTTGAACCTTGCACTCGAATGGATCTAAATGTTTATATATCGAGGAGGATCAAACCGTTTCGCGGTGTACACGTTACTGGGAAGCGGTTTACGTTCGTCATCTCTCATACGATAGTCGATCCCGCGTCGATCTTGGACGTTCCACGTCTGCTCTTTTCGTTTGAGTGCTGTCTTGTAATATTCCGCGGCGATTCACGGTAGATTCACGTTGGTCGTTTCTCGTACTCGGCTGTTGAAGATCGTGACAACGTGCAGGTACGGTCGTCGATCGGTGCTTTTCTCTTCCCAACTTATCCCATCATTCTTTTTCTCTCTATCATTCTCTCCGGTTCAATCGCTCGACTTTATACTGGCTCTGGCTGCAGGAAATTGCGAGTTTCCTTTACACGATTCCAGAATGACGTTGATCAATCGCACGATGTACAGCTCGTCACTTGTCAGCGTGAGCGCTTAGCTTCCCTTTCTGCACGTTCATGTATCTAGGAATTCCAGGTAGGTAGGTAGATACGTTTTGATTTGCGTAAATAATTGAGGGTATATACAAAAGAATGATGTTCCTCCTCATGGAACGTAAACTCATGGTAGACACGACTCCCGTCTGCGTATTCACGTATAACGTATATCCCTGTTTATGGTATTTAACGTGAAATAGAATGTATAACTCTATTCCGCTCGCTCGTTATCCATTCTATCTTCAAACTGACGAAAAAAAGGACAATGAAACTCGTTTGCTCGCAGCGTATACGTATTTACGATACCAAATAACATCTGTTGTACTGTGATTTTAAAATGATTACTTTTTCACGGACAATGGGAACGTATTCTCGATGAGAATAAATCACGGGACGATAGTTATTTATTCGAATAACCAGTTGATTCGAGTAAAAATTTTCAAATTGACACGTGCTTGCGTGCGTACACGTGTACGCGCGTACGTGGATGGTAATTGAAAATATTGCGTGCGATCAGGGAAAAATTAATTCCAGTATATCTGGGATAAAAAAGATAGAGCTTCAAAGGAATTTCTCTTGCTACATAGTGCGAGGAAATAGAAATGAATTACTGTGATCAGATTTCTTCTTACGGCCAAAGGAATTCCTTTAAGATTCTACTACATAAGGGGAATGCCCCTTACGGCAGTCTTATTTTAAAAGTCACATAATCACTGACGGTACTTCGGTGGTTGATTTATAACTGATAATCAACGAGAAATCAATGGAATCCTATTGATCTTGTCGAGGAATAAAAGAATAGATAGATTTTATTTGCCTATAACGTGAGGGGATTTCGATGAATCGCTAAGTACTTGTACGTACAGTTAGGAAAAACCTTCCAGATTTTATAACAGCACTCTTTTAGTTCTGTTCTGAAACTGTGAAATCTTGAAACTACGACTAGAATACTCCATTATCCTGTAATGCGGTAATATTACGTAACAGTAAGTGGTACTTGTCTTCTCAGTGTACAGCTCCCGGAAGTGGGCGTTGATTACTGTAATGCGACTTACCCCGCGCTTGTAACGGCCAACATCATCCTACAATTTGGGCTTGTACGGCAACGATCCACCTTGTGTGAACCTAAGAAAATGAGAAAAAGGGTTTGGTTCAAAAGGAAAAAGAATATGTTACATCTGTACCCCAAGATCATTAAAATCAGACAGTACCTAGAGTATCGTGCGTACTCCCTCGAAAGAGGCGTGACCTGCCAATGGCAAGTAATTGAATATCCTTAACGCCTCTGGAAGATCGATGTTCCGGCATTTTCGGGTAGAGTATGAGAAGGGAAGTTCCAACTCCCGAACACATTTTCAATCTTTTCATTTTCTACGGAAGAACTTTTCTACGAGTCACGATCGAGCGTGAATGTTATGTCTCTCTCTCTCTCTCTCTCTCTTCTTCCCATCGAGGAGGATTAATTACCATTCGCAAATGGAATTCGCGTTGAGTGACAGCACATTACAATGACACACCCACCAAAGATGATCCAATAAGAAAGAAAGAGCAGTATCCAAAAGTATCATTCTCTCTCATTCTCTATTCGTCTTCCCATAACATATATTTCCCATTATATCGCGAATAAATAATGATTAATCGAATGAATTACACCCTTGACGGCTTGCGATAATAGTTTTAATCGATGCTTTTAATCAATGAACACTATATTTATCGTTTCTTCAATTTTCACCCGATGGTAGAGTTGGGTATATACCAGTGTTGTACATCATCTCGTTCAATCTTTGACCTCAGCGCGTTACAGCGTAAAATTATTCATGTATATATTCTCAAGTGTATGTGTCTTACCAAGCGTGGAAAAGTATGAATTTGTCCATAATTGTGGAATGATATTTTAAAATTGCAGGTGCTCTGACGAAATCACAATTCCCGGTGTTCACGATTTACGCCCAGAAGAGTTGTCTCGCTGTGAAGCCATGTGAACGCGCTTGGTGCATCGATAGAGTGCAAGAGCATCGTCTAAAGGGTCACGTGCGAAAAACCATGACCGCACCGACGCGTCAGCATTGCTTGGAACATTGTCTCGGTGAAAGAGATTTCCTCTGTCGGTGAGTATTTTGATTTGGAGTTTTAGAATCCTATTCGATTCCTATTTCCTTCTTCTATCCAACAATGAGGAAGATCTTTGAGAATGAAGGTTGTGCAAAGATAAACTGGTTAGAACAGATTCGACCGTAACACGAAGTGGAACGAAAGAAACATCATTCCCTAACAAACATGGATACACGATGTTTTTCTTTCACGCTTTTATGCACTTCACTGAATTTTCCACATATTGGATTTTGTAAAATGTTACTCTCTTCTTCTCATTCTTCTTCTTCCTTTCGTCGTATTATACTAGAAATGTCCGATTTTCTCTTCCAAGTTGCAGATAAACGTAAAGTCAGGATTTCACCTGAGTTACGGTATTTTATGGAGAATTCTATTCGCAAGGATGAAGGGGAAAAAATGTGTGAAAGAGAACACGTATATCAGGTGGAATTTTATCTCCTGTAGCGTTTTCGTTGGAGACTTGAAATGCATTTTTTCGAGTACAAAGCAGGAGTTGTGATGCTTTGATTGTCTAGAAAAAAACGACGGATTCGATGGGAATATTGATATAACGACTGTTATATCCCGATGCATGATCGCTTCATTTTAGAATCTCCCCGGGGGTAAAACGATGATCTGAATCGCGTTTTGGTAGCACGCGTTGTTGTGTAGGCCTCCTCATGAACGTTATTCACGTGGAAATGGTTCGTAAAAGACAAGTGAAAAGATGAAGCAAAGAAAGAGAATCGATGATCACAGAAACGAACCATACATAAAATATCGCGCTCTCTTGATAACCAAATTTGTTCGCTTACCGAACTCACAAATTCTGGACATCAGCTACAAATGCGAGGTACAAAAAGAACGCGTGCTCGCGCGTAACGCACGGTTCGTGTGTTCTCTTTGGATCTAGTTTTCTCTTCTCTTTCTCCTGTTTTCTTCGTTAACAGCGAGAGAGAGAATTTATTTTTACATCTCCGAGAACGGAATATGAGGGATTCGTATGCCAGGCTTTGGTTGTATTTTTCATATGTTTTGATTTTTCACTCCCAAATCAGGATCTTTGATGGATATTTTATTTTTCTTTGAGAATTTCCAACAACTTTCATTATCATGTGCTGTAAAAAATTTCTATGGAAAAATTCCTATATATTTATGTGAGATAATTAACACCTACATGCGTTAGGAATTTTCCTAACTTGTCCAGAAATTTACTGTGAAATGTTGGGAAAAATCCCATAGAGTTTGGAATTTCCAGATGAATTTATGGGGAATTTCATACAAATGTATCGGAAATGGATTTCCTAATCAGTGATTGGAATTTTCCGGTTGATGTACATAGGAAAATTTCAATGATTTTTCACAGTGTGCGGAAGAAAAAAATTTGTGCACTTAATCATGCATGGAAATTCAGGAAAATTAGATTGTCCTCTTTGATCATCAAAATATGAAGTTTCGAGCGTTCCTTAAAACTGCTAAAAATTCTGAATTCTCGGTTATGAAATTGCAGTAATGATTTTACATACACAAGCTTGGTAAAATGACACCAAAATAATCTACTCACGACAAAGAGATTCAAAGACAAAAAACACCACCTGCGATCGGTTTAGTACAGCTCTCATGCAACTGCATGAAACTTAAGATGGAGGAATACTTTTTTGACACACTTTGAAACTGCGGAGGTTTTTTGAATATCAATTCAAGGTACAGTGAAATCTCGACATATTCTTTATTCTCTCCGCATTTCCACAGAACAAAGAATTCCACATGCTGAGGGATTGAATTTCACACTTTTCGCTTTGTAAAATTCAATTCTTGAGCGTTTTCAATTTCAGTCGAATGTATTACTTTTTGTCCCATGTTTATTTATTTCCATATTTTCGGATAAAAATGCATTCTCTGCAGTTCCATGTTCTGGATTCGTGAAACAATGACGAAACATGGAATCATTGATTAAATTTTTGAGAAGGAATATAAATATCAATAAACCACAACTTCCATAAATGTCATTACTAGAGTCAAAACCCTCATCTCTCGATGAATTTTCCCTCATTCAAAAGCAGAGCAAACGAGAAATACAATTCAACAGAAAGACCAGAACCTTTGTAGCTGAGGGAAAGATAACGGAATCACCGTACTCGAATCATAATTAATACCCAGTAGAAGATGAAACAATATTAGCTGATCAATCTGAGTTCATTAAGAGAATATTGAATTTGTGATACCAATACAAGATCCGAGTTGAGATATTGGCTTAGCGTGACTTAACGTCGTTCGTTCGAATGAGATTTTGCGGTTCAAGCTTGAACGACAAAAAGGGGATATAATCGTGATTTACAAGTCACGCAACGACTCAATATTGCGAAATATAATACGTTTCCGGTATTACATACGCTTAACAAATCGTATGAATGGAACGAGAGAATGTATCGAGTTGTTCTAGGTAGCTACGTGTCAATGTTAGTTTCGAATCTTCTCGAGTTACTTTGCCTCAGCTGTTGCTGTTGTGCATATTCCCTGCGAGTGATGAGATAAGAGAAGTGAGATGTCAAAAGTTTTCCTAATGCTTTGACCATCCTTTGTTTGACAGTCCTCACGTTGTTGAATTCATCTCGTACTTCGAGAAGAATAACAGCATTCTCTATATTCTGAATTGTCTGAGAACTTTGGTCGGAAAGTTCATCTTATGTACGAGGTGACGAACACATCCCATAAAACTCCAAATGAATTTCATTAAATTCAGAACTCGAAGAATCAGCTGTTAGGGAATTGAAACAACGATACACAATTTTTATACAATCATCGTTTGAAAATTCATTATAAAATGTAGTAAATAGAATCACACGAGCAAAGTATACAATCCATCCGAGCAAGATTATTCTTACCTCATGTTATATTTAGAACGAAACTGAATGAATGCATTACAACAGACTTTCAAGCAACAACGACAACAACAAAAAAACTTCACGATCAGGGTGGATAAAGTTAGACCCAGTACCTTCTATTACAGGCATTTCCGTAACCGCTCGAACACGATACCAATTATGCAAATTTCATCGACATTCTTTCATTGACCATGCAATACATCCAACGTATTTTCATAAGGGGAAGAATTTACCAATAAATGTTCTAATACATGATACACAAAGTTATATAAATCTTTTAATAGCGTAGCGTTGTACAAATACCATCGTTGCATGTCAAATATGCATCCGAATAAGAGATTTCACACACCGTATCTTGTACTTTCCAACGGTAAGGTTATAAGAACAATAGATGATGTCAGATAAATTTTAAGCTGAGATAGTTGTGACCTTCACACGCATCTTACGTGGTTTTATGATTCGAACGTGAGAGCACCATCAGATCCCATCCTTTCCTTCCGATACCATCAAATACCATTCCAACATTTGACATTTGACACTCTTTAACTTTGAATAACTTTGAAAAATCAAATTCCGTGTCCAGATCAGGTTTGCGGATATTATGAATATAAAATGAAATACACGTGATAGATAAGTATCGCGCATAATGAATAAGACGATGTAAGAATTACAAGCTGGCGTTTGCTCGGCAAGAGTGAACTTGGTCATTAAAAGCCCAACAACAACTATTCGCAACAACGGTCTTATGTGAACATCAAATTTTCCCGTGGCGCTTTCATCCGCGAACAATAAAGTAAAGATGTAGGCATGACATTGTTATTGTGTAACAATACACGCGAAGTTATCCGCAACGAGTGCATGCACGAGACCATAAGAGACGATGAACTCGCATGTAACCAGGGCCATTTTGTATACAGTCTTCCCTGGAATACTCGATGAAGTTCACATTAACATTCCATGGGAACGATATTTTTCATCCGTCTACAATCGCCTTATTAGACAACTATGACCTGCCTATTTGTGGTCTGGTTTCTCCCCTGGACGATTACCTCGATTTCAATGACTGGTTAAACATCCAACAGAGCACGCGTATCGAGTCCTCATTCTTTTATAGTTCATAGTTCAAACGTCAACAAGTTTCCCATGCTCTGAACGGAAACGGAACGATCATATTTCAAGTCCATCAATTCGATTTTCAGATCTCAAAGAATTATTAAGTTGGTAAGCAAGTCTTGCAACACGGAAAAAAAGTGAAAACAAAAGTTTTTATTATTTTCATAATATAATTATATTATCGAGTGATGTACGCTCCCTCTGCATCTACAACTCGTGCCCAACGCTCTGGTAAACTTTGCACGCCCTCCGTCCAAAATTGTTTTGGTCGTGAGTTAAAAAAGTCGTTGAGCGCATTTTCGAGATCGGCGAGATCATCAAATTCCTTATCCTGTAAATCATTTTTCAACGGCCGGAGAAGATGGTAGTCGGTAGGAGCCAAGTCTGGCGAATACGGTGGATGTGGTAAAACTTCCCAACCCAGCTGCGAAATACAGTCTTGTGTCATCTTAGCTACGTGGGGTCGAGCGTTGTCAGTTTTTGCAGTTGTCTTGTGTAAGTCTCCGCCGATATCCTGGTTTTAGCTGGTAGCAATTCGTAATAGAGCGCGCCTTCAGAGTCCCACCAACAACAGAGTAATACTCTCTGTACTCCGCGAGGCAGTTTAGGGGTTCGCTCTGGTTTCTCTTCTTTCGGTAGCCACTGTCGCTTGCGTGTGCGGTTAACATAGAGCATCCAACTTTCATCTCCAGTGACGATTTCTCGAAGAAAATCCTTTCTGTTCGGACGATGCAGGAGTGAAAGACATATAGACACCCGTGACGCTTTGTTTGATTCGCTGAGATCGTGTGGTATCCAAGACGACACAATTTTTCTATATCCCATCTCTTGTAAATTTTCGAGAATCGTGGGGTGGCTACAACCAAGTTTGTTGGCTAATTCTCGTGACGACGTGTTAGGCTTTGTGCACCTTCATAAGTGCACGCAGTTTGTCATCGTTAACAGCTGATTTCCCGCCGGACCTGGGTTTGTCTTCAAAAGATGTATCGCCTGAACGGAAACTTTGATACCAACGAGATACAGTTGAATGATGAACAACGTCTGACTTGAACGCGCTGCAAATACTAGCGGCTGCAGCTCTTGCAGAGTGCACTTTGTTCCATTCTTGCTCGTACTGACTGCGCGGAACAATTGACTGGTTTATAAACACTGCGGTATGGAAGGTTCTAGACTCATCATGCATAGACGACTCTCGAATGTTCTCGAACTTTGTTATTAGAAAAAATAGATTAATTGAAAAAAAAAAGTGTCGCAAGATGTTCTTACCAACCTAATATATTATAAACGAATATTCAGGGTGGTTTCTGGAAACAACTCTGCTCATATCTTATTAAAAGGGAAAGCGTGTTGTTTCTGTCTCAGGAATCAGGCCTTGTATATTTATATATATAATAACTGATAATCTGTTACCAAGAGAATGCCAATGGTTGAACATATTTCGAGTAATGTGGGTTCTTTATTGGAGAGTCGAAGAGATTAACTGATGTTACGCGGTTACAATCAAGAAAACCGGTCGAGTGATCAATCAAACGCGAATCGTTCGAGAGTCTCGTTCCACGGAATGTACTGAAGCACAAATCTGAGAGTGTGCGGCTTCCCCACAGAAGATAGGTTATTACCGCCGCCATATATATCGACGCTCCTTGTTACTGGGTAATGAGTTTATTGTTTAAGAATCACGCCAGTGTTACATGTGCAGCAATCAATTACAATAATGTAATATAATCGTAGCAAGGTCTCGGCGGCAGGCGTACACCATACACAGCGGTATAATGAGGTCCGTCTTTAATGAGAGGGTTGCCTGTAGCGGACCGAAAGAGAGAATCGAATATATATACACACGTACAGGTACATACGATCTTTGCGAATACGTTTATACCTTCACTTGAGTGAATCACATACATTATTCCTTATGTCTACCGTTGATTCCTACGGATATACAACCGCCAATTCAATTAATTCATCTCCATAAATTCCTTACGGAATTTACAATTCAATAATGCTCTTCAATTTTCAAAATCAAATGCAGATTTAAAACGTGCCACTTACGATCCATGACTTGGCCAAAGCATTTGAAAAATCAAAGTCAAAAGATGGCATATACGAGAGAGGCATATACAAGTGCTACAAGTTGAATGATGGAGTGCTTTCAACAGAAACATAAGAGTCTTCATAGCAACAATAAGATACCGGTCTGTTAAGGAAAGATGAGTATTTTTTTTAACGACAGGAGAAAGCAATCGATTTATGTTTCATTTAAATTCATTGTTATTCTCCACCCAAATAATACATCCTATATTCCCCGTAGTGAAGACCCTTTGTTAAGGTTGACACATAAAGCCCGTTACCTTTAGTAAATCTTTCTATTAATGAAATGGATATTTCGCGCATTACCACTTATTTTTCTCTTTTATTGCACTCCTGGAACCGAAAAAGCGTCGAAAAGCACTCACCGTTGGGAATTTTGCCCGTAAACGACGACACATCCAATTATAAGTGTGAAATTCATTGTTGAATGAAATCAGTACTAGTTTCTCTCAGCTTTTGAACGATTGCCAGCTGTGTAAGTTGTGGATATACTTGGGATGAAGTTAAGGGCAAGGAACGGAACGGAAAGAGTCGAGAACCTCCCACGAGAAATCTCTGGCAGTTACGTGACTCGATCTTACGGTACAAACCGAACAAATCGAGGATATTTTGCCAAGGTTTGAAAAACCCTCCGACATATCCGATTGATTATAATAATCCTTGTGATTCGTATATAAAAGGAATGGAATGCGTAAGAGAGCGAAGAAGATTGGACAAACCTCAATCCTCTGAGGGGATTTTATCCAATTTGAATTACAGTAGCAATGACTCTAATTCAATCATGCGAATAGATTGAGGTTACCGTCCGGATAATTTCTCTGTATGATGATCGGGTACGCAAGATCAAAGCAACGTACTTGCCCGTAAGCGGCATAATTTCATTCATTCGAAAACGCTCGCTGGTCATATGGGGGGTCACACACGGAAAGAGAGATTCTACCACCACTCACTTCACAGAGAGACATAGAGACACGAAGTACCCTGCCGCCACTTCACAATTTACCGACGCAATTTCCTTTCCTATAGCCATTTCACGTTCAGATCCATTATCACGAATGCTCTTTTCATACCGTATGTGCTAGTTAATGACGAACATTATTGTCCATGCATGAACACCCTTCTTAACCATTTATTTTCCACCGTCGTCGCAAACCACTCTTTCGTGAAATGAGCGTGACCGAATCATTTATTATTTGAAGTCCACATCGGTTGATATTAGAAATGTATATATATATTCTATACCTGATTCATCATTCGTAGGCGTAAGGAATTTCGTTCGTTTCATTTTCCTCGTTATCCCGTGATTGTTCCTTTATGCTCTTTATCCTATGTTTTTCGTAACTTTGCGTGACCGGATGTACATGTCAAGTCTTGATCGAATCTATTGTGTACTCTTCTCCTTCTTTCGCTATAGTTTAATCAGGATGTGAAAGATCTCTGGATGAGAACGGCGAAAACGATTTGAAAAATAGCGTTTCAGCGTTGCCGGAAAAGATTCTCTTTCTCTGAGCTTTCTCATAACACGGGGCAACGGCATCTCCGTGTGCCTCGGCGTGCAACGACTAATTATCACTAAGCAGGTGGTTCAAATATGTTCCTGGATGTAGCATACCATCCTCTCAACTCCCTTGCAGGTTGTTTGCAGGTTTCTTCCTACCCGCGCTATGGATATGGGCAAAAGATAACGCGTAACCTCACGTATCGTGACTGTGGAAGGAAGAATATTCTATAAGATTCAGCAAGTATCATTTTTTGACTCATCGGGTATTGAAAATAGGAAATAAAGTTACAACTACTCCAAGGGTATGAATATATAAACGTGAAAAGCAAAGTCTGTGTAAGGATCGAAGAAGATGAAGTAGAAACGCGAGAGGGTGGTAGAAGTAGGAGAGAAAAGGAGGATAGAAGAGGAACAGATAAAGCGACCATCTCTCCCGCGTGGGCGGCCGGCTCGCCGTGAAAAGGTTTTAACGCCGGTGAGCACAAAGCAATCAATCACCCAGCAAAGTTGTTTAATCCCTGCAATAACTCGCGCGCTACGACTACACCTAGCCTCCCGTGCTAGAAAAGCAGAATTATATAGAGAATCTGTAAGTACTTGTACGTATATTCTCACCAACTACAACAACTACAAATATCTTGATACAAAGAGCCGAGGAACTCTTGAAAGTTCAGTGTTCACATTCACTAAAGTCGATACTGTCGCGCATCTACTCTCGCCCCTTAACTCACAACTTCTTCCACGAACTTGACTATAATATCTCTAGATTGTACGTGTCTCTATTGATGCGTTGAATTATAAATATTTGAATCCCATTCTCTCGTGTCACGGTAACGATACATACGTGTTCCGTGTATTCATAATCATATATGATCCTTCACGCTCACTTCTTCGATATTTGAGGAAAAACACGAGAGGAGAAAAGAAGGCACGCGTTCATTTACACGTTCGAACATACACATACGCGTGCGGTTGGGTAATCGTCCGGACGTTACCATCCGGTATTATTCACCCTAGGGTTAAATCGCGATCAAGGGCTTAACGGTGATTCTGAAGGCCGGATGGATGTACGTGACTGATTTCTACGATTTATTCGTGCACATGGCTGATTGTGTTCCTACACGTTCACTTTGTATTATCGATTTTCTATTCGTCGATTCACCTCTTTCAACGATGACAAGAACATTATATTCTGATCAAACCAGTTATCCATCTTCAACGCAGTTCTGCTTGCAGTTCTTAATCCCTTCTTTCATGACGGCTTTATATAACACGGTACATGGATGGATGCTTGGCATGAGTTTCTCAGAGGAAATAACTGTCTCTCCCTCTTTCTATCCATCATAATAATAAAATTATCCCCCTTTTCGAGAATATATCTGAATTTGTTAAGACGAAGAGTACACCGTAAATTCTCACATAAACAGAGTTCTTGACCCTCGAAACTCTTCTGGTTTCTTAGTATACCGCATTCCATACGTCACCCAGGAACAGCGCACCAGGATCAGAATCTCAGCATGACAATTTCAAGCTTGGTACAGCACTGTCGCGTCGAGTACTTGGGCCGAAGGTAACTCGAAATTAACGGCACTGCCCGATTGCATAACCCAACAGTCGAGTAACGGCAATTAGCTCATAGAAAACACACAGCCGAACGAATATTCGATCGCAGTAACAGTGTTGAGAGGGCAGATGAGAGGAAGAAATATAGCTCGTTAGCTCGACGATCGAAGTGGGAAGACAGAAAAAGATAAAGAGTTTACACCCTCACGGGAATACCGTTACTCCTACGTATCGCAACGTACAAGCACGTTATACACGTTATGTGTATGCATAGCTCCCCATGTCGAGCACCATAAACACATGCACGAGGGAACATGCATGAGCACACATTGGATGCAAAGTGCGAATACCGGGGTAACAACGGTGTTATTCTGTCGTTCTGTCTTTCAATCGTTTGGTGGTAACAGTAATGTGGCTCTCCGTAGGTGAAGAACAGGGGGAACGAGGTTTGTGATTCGCATACGTGCCAGGCGAAGATCGAATTCCAGCCAAGTCTTCCTCGTTGACCGGCTAAGAGCCTATAAGGTCGCGTCGTGAGGACAAGAACTTAACAGTTGAAAGAGTCAGTACGTATTCGATAAAAGCATGTTCTTCCTTTATACATCAGGGACATAGGTCATCGGCATCGTCAGCGTTGGGTGTCATCAATAGGCGTCATTGAGTCAAGATTATCAGCGGCGGATTGTCGTGTTGCGTCGTGACTCTATTGAAACTGTATTCTCTGGCGCGTTACATGCAGAGTAAATTGTCCTGCGATCGGAGGTCTCTTGCCCCACTTTCATATCATGTTCCTCCTCGTCGTATATCTCGTTAGACAAACCACCCACGAGCCATTCAAAATACTGCCGCGACAGTATGTTGTGTACGAATGAGTACCGAAGGGCACGAGAGTCCTATTCTGGTAAACCTGATCGTTGCGGAGAACAAGGAAGAAGGAAGGAGCCAAGGAAGAGAATACAACTAGTCTTTCGATCGCGGTGAGCTGATAGCCACCGCACGACAAGCCCGAAGGGTGTACGTACATGGACGACTACGGGTACATGTAGGTACCCTCTACATCGAATTCGCTCTCCTCATCTTCATCCCTATCCCTTCTACATACAATGAACAGATGACAATATACAAGGATCCCTTGTATACAGCCCGAGCTTGGCTGGATTCTATCGATATACCGATATATCGATACCCTACATTCAATTCTATTCCATGAGGAATAGAAGGTAACTATCCATTAGATAATAGGGCGCAAAGGTATTGCCTACGAAAGTACAGAGGTACAGAGGTATTGGCTACTAGGAAAAGAAGGAGAAGCAGAGGTGAAGAGAGGATAATGTAACAACGTACAAACTGGCATTGATTTCTACTCCCTTCTTTGACAACAATGACGACAACCTTGAAGAACAAAGAGAACGATGACTACTAGCAACGTTGTATCTTACAAACGGTTCCAACGTAGAACCTATACGAAGAAGTTATACGAAACGATATCGTTGACCAGACCATTGCTTGGCTGATTAGCGATGCACTGTAATGTGAATGTCTTGAACGGAAAGGATGAGCACCCTACGCGCTGCAGGCTCGTAAATACGCTTCGAAATGTACACGTTTCTACAGCCACTATCTGCTTACTCGAACTTAACCAATACAAAGCATACTTGTCTTTTCAACTCACGATGGAGACTCGCACAGCTTTCCTCTACCCTTTTTTATATCCTTTTCTTATTGTCGTCCACCACAGCGTAGGATCCCTACGACCGAAACTCGCTGGCTCGTTGAATCGTGGAGGCTGATCGCACGAACGGACAGGAGAAAAAGCCGTGAGTCGGATGGAAACGAAAGAGAGGTGATATAAGGATTGATGTCGAATAGAATGCAACAAAGCGATCCAAAGACTACTCACTTCCCCTCAATTCTTAGTCTCGACTTTGAAAAAAAATGTATGTAAAAGTTATACAATATATTATCATTGGTCATATCGTATCCTCTCCCCAACAACATTTATAATAATACTCGATTTTTATATTGTCATTCGACGATTGTTTTCACAATGAAAGAACCTCTCATTCGTACACCGATATACTACGAGTACGTACGAGTAACTGAAATTAATATCCTCTGGCCCGGTGAGAAAAGAGGGTTCGGTCTTTGCGAGCCGCAAAGCCACGCGATAAATATGTCTTCATACTTCTTCTTTCTATCCTCCGTCCTCTTTTTCTCAGCTTGGATTTGCTTATGTACGAGAATATGCATTTCTTCGTTGCGTCTCCGTAGTCGTAGTCGTAGTCGTAGTCGTCGTCGTCGTCGTCGTCATCGTCTTCGTCTTCGTTGTCTAGGTTGCATATAGGTACGTACGAAGTAAGCGGTGCCAGGGTAACGACACGAAAGGGAATTTGTAATGAAACGTACAAGACATAATGGCGAATGGCGAAGGAGGCCAGGGGAAGCCATCGAAGCGATTTATCACGAACAGGCGATGTGATCGGGCTCGCCTTTAGCGCTGAACGTTAATAACGTTGGGCGAATCACGAGTTCTATGCTCCACCACCTTCCTCATCCCTTTTCCCTCTCTTTCTTCTCTCTTCTTTTGCCATTCCATCCACACGATGCATACCTAATAAAGCGATGGCTATGCGGCATGGCCTTTTCCGTAGAGACGTAGAGATGTCTGGAAAGCTCCTGACAACGAAGACCAAGGGAAGAAAATGCAACAAGTATTCCATGCAAGGTCGTGGAATTGATGTAACCAAATGACATGATTATTCTTCGAATCGTGAATACTCAACTGCACCATTATATATCTGGAATTGTATTTAACGAATCGACATCGCAGTTGTATCGCATCTTTTTCATCGATCATTTGAATCGCTTTA
This sequence comes from Gonatopus flavifemur, assembly GCA_018340375.1. Classification (NCBI taxonomy): domain Eukaryota; kingdom Metazoa; phylum Arthropoda; class Insecta; order Hymenoptera; family Dryinidae; genus Gonatopus; species Gonatopus flavifemur. The sequence continues at coordinate 4,887,475 of JAFFJZ010000006.1, read as the reverse complement.
CAATGAGAAAGGGAAGCTCGTTTCCAAAAAAATGTACAAAAAATCATATGAAGATATGATTCTATTACCGGGTTCGATGTTCCAAGATCGTTCGGGGAATTGTTTTTTTTATATTCCTGTCGAGTACATTCCAATTTATATCTCATCCGTAATTCAATCTCTCTTCACATCATGTCGCCTTGTACATATTACGAAACCAATTGTGTTAGATATTACCTTCAACTACCGACGTATAAATGTTGAGCGGAAAAAACGCTGCGATACAAGAAGTGGAGTTTTCCTCGGTAAGGAATGTGGCGAAGAAACATGATCGAATGAACAGAAGGCAAAATTAAAACGAGAGCAGGTGGGTGATGTAGTGATCATAGAATACTACTCCTCTACTGCGGAGTTTGAATCTTGTTCGACGAGTGGGCAAATTGCTACTCATACCGTTCCGTGTTGGTTGTATGATACTTTTTGAGCTACAAACTCGTGATATGAATGCTCAAAAAAAAAATGAAGAAAGAACAAAGACCGAGAGTGGAGATCGTATGTATCTTCTCAACTCTTATAACTTTTATGACCATTTGGATGGAATAGTGATTTTCATTATAAGTGTGATTCTAAATACTCACGTATACGATCCCTCCTCATCACGACTCACCTGTAATAAAAGAAGAAAAAACAATTATTATCAACTAGAATATCGTTAGAAGAGAATGAATACATTTTTCACAGTGAAAATTAAAAAGTACGAGAAGGTATCGATTAAAATTCCAGTTTTGTTACGTTCGTTAGGAGGTGTGGCAGGATTTTAATAGTTAATCACTGGATTCGTCCGAAGACGAGGGTCAAGTTTAATTTACGGCTTACTCTGGGAGAAAAAGCCGATGTTTCTCCCTATATGTGTATCTTTAACCACTGTGTATGAATCTTAATCGCAATCACGGTTGATAATTACACTTAAGGATACAAAGTATCCGCAGCAGGACCGGCGTCAGACTTTTTTTCAGAGTGGGTAGCGAGTTTGGTGGAGAGAGGCGGGGGGTAATGCCAAATTATTTTTCACAATGTACTTATATGAAGGAATAATGCTTGAAAATTTCGAGTGGGTAGTGCTACCTATACTACCCACGTGAACCACCGGCCCTGATCCGCAGCAGCAGGTGTCAAATCACTAACCACCGCAGACAAAAACCCCAGCAAGCGATTCAAGATATTAAACGTCGCGAATTACTCGACGGAGGTGTGTTGTTGGGTTGGCTCGTGGAAGAAAAATCGAAAGGAGAGGGGGAAAAAACAGCAAGTATACAGTTACATCTCTCGTCGGTTTTCCTTAAAAGAATCAATTTTATTTCCAAGCATCCGGCTTTCCTCTTTGTGCATTTTATTCCATCCAAGCAAACAATTGTTCTATCGATATCGACGTTGTTTTCTACAAAGAAAAAGGAACATAATTCAATTCTCGCGATTCGAAATTATTGAATTTCAAATTTGATAGTCTTGATTGGCACCGTAACTTGTCGCGCCAATGTCGTGATCGATATTTCTTCTCTTATCTCTGTCCTTCTCCTTTTTATTCTACAACTTCGACATTTGACCATTATTAATTTGCGCGCGAACAATCGACGTTGTCGAACTGTTCCTTTTCCTTTCCTTCGATTCTTTTCATTCGTCTTCATTTTTGAACGCCATGTACGAATGTACGTGCGTATACGTGGATGTAGAAGTACAGCAGCAGCAGCAGCAGCAGCGGCAGCAGTGCATGGAGCAGAAGCAGCAGCAAGGCTGCTGCCTTGCTCTATGGCAAGGAGAAAATGAGGGATAAAGAAAGGAGAAAGAAGAGAAGAAGGAGTGAAGGGTTTGACAAGCTTCCCGCATTGTTATCTCCCTCACGAATAGCAACGTTTTCTCGGAGAAAATGAATAGGATCCTGATTTCAATTCAGTAGTCCTCGCAGCGAGAGCTCGTTGGCACAATGCACTCGAAACTTTCATGTTCTTCTTTTTTTCATTCTTCTTCTTCTTCTTCTTCTTCTTCTTTCCCTTCTTTATTTCTCTCAGTTTCTCCTTTCCATTCCTTTTTTTCCCGATCCACTCTCTTTTTCTTCCTCGTTTTCATCCGGTTGCTCGCCTGCCCGCGTCGAGATAAACGCAACGGGCGCAGGAGCAAAGTCTTGCATTTTTTCTTCTCTCACAAGAGTAAAAAAGCCGGGAACCGTGGCCTTTTGTATCAAATTGAGTGGTGTTAAGGTGAGAGGCTTGGTTTCTTTTTTCCTTGAAACGCGTGTATGTACGTGAACAGCGTAAACAAGCGTCAATAAAATTCTTGATCAATTCAAAATTTCTGAACTCCCATCTTTGATAAATCTATCTCCAACAATCAGATTGGAAATCCTTTTGATTAATCAATTATTTAATCTTGTCGCAATTTTCGTTAAATTTGATCGAAGGTGTATTAAAAGAGGAAAATTCAATCCAGAGAAAATGAGAATAACTTTTTTTCCCTTCAGAGGTTTAACACTGTACTTGAAGAACTCGGAATAAGTAGTTCTCGCAATTGTGGCTCTCTTCCAAGGAAGATGCGATGTGCATACGTATGGTGTATGTTATCCGACGAATGAGGAAAATGAAGGAAAGGACGAAGGGTTAGGAATTTTTCCCTCGTGACACATATTTTGTCGTTTTAGGGAGGAAAAGAGAGAAAGAGAGAGAGAGAGAGAGTGAGAGGATACGCTTGGTTAGATGGGAAATACGAAAATTACGTATTCGCGTAACGCTCATTACCAACGGGATTCCGGTAAAGCCAAAAACTTTTCCTCCGCTCTTATAAGTTCTGGTAGAAGGGGAGAACGCTTCGAGGGCTCCACAAACCGTTTCTACGTGGCTGGACTCAAAAACGGATTAACCCAAGATGCAATCGACGACTAGCATGTATCTCTCAGACTTCCCACCAACCGTCAATTAACTCGGAACCAAAAAAAACAGCACTACCCGACGTCGTAACTGACCAGTCTGTAATTTTCTTGGTCATCGAATCGATCGGAGGGAGAGAAAAAGCAAATTCTGTTTCTCAAATCTTCAATATCGAATTCAATTTGCAAGTGTGTATACAATTTCTATGTGAGATTCATGAAAAAAATTTCTGCATGAAAGTATAAAAACACTGACGTACAGAGATCCTTTCTCGTGAAGGCTGAGACATCGAATTTTGCACAACTCTTCCGTTCCAAGGTTATTTCACAATTGTTGATTGCGGAAAAGATAATTTCCTTTTCTTAATATTATACAGCATTTCTCTGCCCTACCGCGAGCATCACAAAGACTAAAATAATTACGTACACAAGTGAACTGAAGAAAACACGACGTTGTACGTTCTATGTTGTACGTTCTACGTTTTACGTGTTCACTCGTATCCCAGTGACCATGAAATTTCCTTCATTTCAAATGCGTTGTAATGCAGTCACGGTCTATGTTTTTTTCATCGCTTTTTCAACTCCACCGCGCTCTTTGCGTTCCTTGACCAAATTTTCCAAACGTGAATCAAGGCTCACGATCGCAATCTCGATATTTACAACAGGAATAAGAATCACGACTGCATGGTTAAGTACAGACTGGTTGTCCCTCAATTTATGAGCTAGATGATAAAATTAGATTTCTTTCTCGAGAATTTCCCCATACAAATCGTACCCAACTAAAATAACCATCGCGAATAATGCTATAGATTGGGAGGAAGGACAAGTTTAGCGCGCATTGCGAGAAATGGACAATATATCGTTGAACTGGCCATTACGGAGAACCATTAGATAGTAGACATGTCGAGATAACGAGCATTAGCCACACATAGACCGCGCAACGTACCTACGTACGTATGTACGTAGCTCTCTGCACAGAAAAGAGGAGGTAGGAAACCGTGGTTCGGTCTGGCGTACCGCACACTGACCAACGCGCGATTCTCCATTTCTCTCTCGCTCCCTCGATCTCGTCTCCCGTGAGACCTACATAACCCATCTATTCCATCCAAATTCATCCTAGGACATACAAGCGAATAGACATTCACGTCCACATTCACCGCAGTTATCAACGGTCTTAACCTAAACATAATTTTCCAGTTTCCTTCAACAAATCCAAAGGCTCATGCGGTATTCGGAAAAATCTTGTAACCTTGTATGCTAGGTAGTACTACATTGCAAGGATGAAGACGCGGTAGAAGTAATTTATTCACCGCTCGCGGATGAATCCCTTGGAGCTCCGTGTGCTAATCGTGAAAGAATATGTAATTAATGGAAGACAATGTTATGGTGAGAATGCGAGAAGTGATGGGAATTTAAAAACATGTTTATTCCAAAGCATTCTACTTTCATACGAATTTGTTTTTCATTTCTCTTCATAATTCTCTTCATATATGTATTTTGAAGATGTAGAAAGATTCACGAGGACTCGATACATTTCTTTCATTATTTTAATCACTACAATAAACTCTGAGAAGTGCATATGGAAAGTACTTTTGAAGAAGTTCTTTGAAAAAATCATCTATCGAATTCAAGAGAAAAAAAAAAAGAGTTATTTTCCGTAATTTCAGGATAATTTTCATCTCCTTTACTTCATCTAAACATGATATTTATCGCGAAAATGAGAACAGATCAATCATTTCATCCTGATATTTATGGAACTCGGTAATCGATCATTTAATGTCCTATATAATTATCAAGAATACGTAATGAATATTCATCATGAGTATGAATCAATTTAAATATGCTTCGTATGAATACAAGTTTTCAAAAGTGAATGCAGGAATGGAGAAGGATACAATTGTACCTGTGTTTACATGAATGCGTAGCTGTATTTCCATTTGATACGATTCATTTTTGCTATGGAGTGAACCTTCCCATTAGTTGGCTCAATAATTCATCCCCCATTGAAGGATTCATTATTAATATTCGGGAAAATGATTTCGATTCATAGTTAGAATTCATGCTGGTCCTGAACCAATGAGCCAAGTATTAATGATATTCTAAAAATTGGTTATGTTACATATTTCTGAGCTTAAAACAACTCTAGACTTTCGCCATTGCATAAAGTTTCATAAACTATTCGTAAAAAATTTGTAAGGTATTTCCAGATACTCATGAACCAGAATATTCAGACTCTTTATCGATTGGATATATCACGACCTTAATAGAATTTCATGTGCCCCCTCGAATCCTTATTGACTGGTATCGAAAGCAATCGGCGCTCAAACTTTCCCGACGCAAACGCTATATTGCTCAAACGAATCCCTGTTATCAATACAGGTCGGAGTCCTGTCTCTGAAACGAAGAATTCTTGTTAGTTTCAAGCTACTCGACCGTATCAAACTCGGCAAAGAGTACTCGGACCTTCGAACCTCTTCTGAATTCCGTAACAGTTGAGGAAGACAGGGAAGACGACTCCGTGACTGCTCATGCGGAACCCAGTTCTGCTCTCCTTAACCCCTGCCCAGGGTGTATGAGATCCACAAAAGATTTTCAAGGCAAAGGCAGATCGAGAGCAGTGGTTGCAAAGGAGGTGATTCTGATCGTTAGACTGTACTTCCGAACGTCGTCGGAGTAACGACGAAAACTCAAGAAAGAAAAGGGTGAAAAGACAGTAATAGTAAAAACGATTGAAGCGAGAAGAAGAGAGTCGCAGAAAGACCAAGGGAAAAAGAAAAGAGAAAGAAATGAGAGGGAACTTGCCATCGATGTCGCGGATGATTGCACCATAATCGAACCGTTTCTTCCTCGTTCCTCTCCTTTCACCTTGACATTTCGGAGCAACCGTTCTTATATTCATATCACCTCATTACATCTTTCTTACCCATTATCTCCCCAAAAGTAATAGACGAAACACGATAAAAACAGAGACTTCACCGCAATAGCTTCTTAATCGCTCAACTTGTTAACTACAAATTCAATTTTAATTCTTGAGGTTTTATCATTGAATTCGATTGATTGAATAAGACCCCCGTGGTAACCGTCGCGTTATCACTGTAGCGGAATATCCGACGTCAATGTTAATTGGATCGATATGAAGTTTCTTTCACCATCAAGGTACCTCGTTGATTACATTCCTCGCAAAAACTTGCAATCGAACGGTTCTGAATAGCAGCGTACAGTCCTGGAAGAGGCTTTGAATCTTTAAAAATGTAAAAGTTGTTGAAAATTCCTGAAGATCGTTTGTACCTTGAGTTGGAATTATCGTTGAAAAGCTCCAAGATAAGAATTCGTCGAAGCATTCCAAGAATTTTCATTGATTGGCATGTGACTTGCACAAGGGAATATTCGGAAGCTAAGATTAATTAAAGATAATCCCGTCGTTTTAGAATCACCTGAATGCAAGAGAAAGAGAAGGAATCTCGTCACGGCACCGTAAACTGAATCACATGAGAAAATCATGGGATATACTCAACACGTATATAGCACAATATATAGCGTCGCAATGTAGACGTTAATCTTGTTTATACTTGCTGATTAACCCTTTACCTTCTCTACTCTCAAACATTCATTGAGATGACGCATAATCCTGGAAATCCCTTCATCGTGGAGCTTGAGCTCCATAACTTGAGCGTAAACATATGAATTTCAACACATCCAGAGTACGAATTTCGACGGAAAAAAGTGAGAAAGGAAAGAAAGAAGAGAACGTTGTCTCAAACGAGCGATTGAAAATACATCGCGATAACGAGATGAGAGTAGAGGAAACGTACGTAGTATAACAACAACAACTACAACAACAACAACAACAACAATAACAACAGCAAGTAACAACGGGAAGAAAAATGAAAGAAATGAAGAAGAATTATGCAAGGTAGGGTATACTTACGTTGTATAAACTCAATGCGCATCTTGATGCGAGGGAAAAGTATACGCACAAGGCAGTTTTGCAATCACAGGACCTTATCTCGGCGGGTGGAGAAACTCCTGCTGGTTACCGCACCCGTCGCGAAATCTTGTACTACAACTTGATGGTAGTGACAGCAATCCAGGAAAAATATATCCTGCTACCTACTCTTATGTTCTTACGACGGATGAGAGAACGGATACCGCACGCGGTGGGCACGCGAAGAAGGTACAGCAACTAAGAACAGCAGCAGCATCGGTGGCATCAACATTTGTTTCAACTAAACACCGTGGCGTATTCGAGTATATCATTCAACTCTCGGATAGGAGAATGGTACCACTCTTAACGCATAGCCCACTCGGCACTGTACCATTGCCTCGCATCTCTACCTGCTTTTACGACCACCCTTCACATACACATTCACGTACCACATGGCAACATTCTGACAAGCATAAAACCAACCGCGGGTGCACGTAATGCGCGATAGCAAGCTACTTTTCTCTTTCGTTTCGATTTACATAATTTGCTACGCGGGAATACGCGCTTAAGGATACACGTTGCTCGCATGCCGTTGTATCACATACAATCTCGACACCCGATAGAAGACATGATTTGAATATTCGCGTTTTACGATGCGCACAGATGATCACAATCTTCCTGTAATTGAACGAGCCTTCATTCCAAATTGTTCTATCAGAATTTGTGGCACTGATCCCTGATAAACTCATGTATATATGACTTTTTCGGTTCACTTTTCAACACTCTTCTCAAGAATATCAGATACATTCAAAGATTTCCATGAAACCTCATAAAACGTGCGAGATCGTGAATATAAAATATATATCAGAAATTTGATCATTAATGACACACACGTGCATATATAGACATATGAATGTAGTAATAACCCTTCACGGTGCTTCGGTGGTGCTGACCATTTCGTTTTCGTATGCTCGTTGCAAATGTGACTCGACTCGGTGGAGTTAGGAGAGAGATAGTAATAAGAGAGATACAACTTTATCGCTGTGGTTCAGCTCTATCCAACTACCCTTTCTCGCATTTTCGTTCGTGTTTGCTCTGTTTTTCTCCTCCTCCATAAAGAAATCGTAATCCGTAATCCTTGACCGAAGCTAGCTGTCTTATCAACAACAAAGTATAATTTAATTCATCGTTCGTCAGATGAATACCATAAAGGATGTTCGAGCAAGTAAAGATACAATCACAAAAGATTTGTACATACACGTATACTTTGGGAAAAAAGACAAGTTGAAACACAAGGTATCTAAACCAGTTTGAGAATATTATCTATCTCCATTAATGGCCGTTTAGGTAGTCGTTCTAGGGCATTTTTCCTTCGATGTAGGTACACGGCTTCCAGTGGATGAACGCATTTACATTCATCTTTCGATAATGGTGTACGTATATATGCGTGGCCGTGCACTGGTACCACGTCTCCATGTGTTCGTGGCACGGTTATCATATTGAGCTATCAAACGTCGTTAACATGTCCCGTTACAAGAACCTCCGGTGGAAACGAATTCAACGATATACCTATACGTATACGTATACGCGAGACAATATCCAACTCTGGTTCCTGCTTCCTTCTCTTTGTATAATTCTCTTACTGATTCTCGGTCTCTCGTTTTCTTGTCTACCTTTCTAACTGCTGCTCCCCAGCAGCAGCAGTAGCAGCAGCAGCAGCAGCAGTAGTAGTAGTAGTAGTAATAGTAGTAGTAGTAGTAGCAGCAGCAGCAACAGCAGCAGCATTAACCTGCAAGACTCCGCCCCATTATCTTATTCAATTTCTCTGTGTCTCAAGCTCGATCATACGATTTACATATGCAAATCATACGATATAAGTAATTAATTTGCAATCAGCCGGCGCAACCGTTACCGTTGCATTATTTGCGATAGACACAATTCATTAGCCGCGCAAGGTTTATTTATTAACTAAACTCTAGCTCTCGGTTAGCCAAGTTTGATACGAATATACGATTGAGAGCACAGATATCGTACATTAATTTCTGTCTCTGCAAGATATATTGTATGGACCTCCTTGAAATACAACTAACCAATGTCAACAACTTGTATCTGTTATTTGATTATGAACTTCTCGCTTTACCACCGCTGAGATACGATACGAGAGCTTGTTCTCCCGTTTAATTATATATTTATTATCATGCTCTTGGAGGTGTATATTTTCCTTTCGATCCCCAAGTTGAAAAGTTTAATAGATAGAAAGATAGATAGATAGATAGATAGATAGTATCATACCCCGAACATCATCAACATCGTGCGGTGGAACAATTTCAGAGATAGAGGAGGAGATGCACTTAGTTCGGTAGGTAAAGCGTGGGTTATGTATTGGCACATGCACGTAATTGTGGCCATTTGTCGAGAAAGCGGTAGAACATTAGAGAAAGGGGAGGAATTTCAGGGAAAGAGAGATGGAATGGTGTATGGGAGAAATCTCGATCTACTGGGGTGAGTGCCTTGCCTCGGCGTCGCGACTGAATGCGCAATGCATCACTGAATTGCGTAGACAACGTGTATCTTCGAGTAATAGTAGAGTAAGTGGGAGATGGGCTCATGCCATCGCCGCCAAAATGTACCAGCAGTGGAAACCCCATCACCTGACTTGCTATTTCAGTTGGAACATTAAAGTGATGAATGCACACGTTTTCCACCTGCGCCTAGACAAGTATCTATACACATATGCTGTTCTGTTATTCGTCCTCGTACATACCCGTATGAGTGGTAATGTGACGAATTGTATAGCACACACGAAGATGATGGAATGAGAGAAATCAAAGTCAATTGATTCAATCATGTTCTACACGAGAGCCTGTGATTCAGATGATGAGAACTAAAAATGAGAACAATGTATTTAATATTCACAGTCAATGTGTTATTAACGGAGGAAGTATTGGGTCGTTCTCATCGTTTGACAACGGGACTGACGATTCGATCATTCGAATAATACGGATGAATTATTAGAGATCGACGGAAATTCGGATTCGATTTTTGGCCGGAAAAAAAATTTATCAATCTTCTTTGTACTGCTGATTTTGTATTTCATTCTAGGAAAGTTATTCTAATGAAGTTGAGAATAAATAGAATTTATTTTCAGAATTTATAAAATACTCGATATACTCGAAAACTGAAGGTCAACACACGGACCAAAAACAAAATTCGCTGTCACAGCGAAATCTAATTTTGCTGGGTCCCGGCACTGAGGGAGAAAATTTGGTTGATATATGCCCATCCAAAGTTTTTTGTTGGCGTAACTGAAAATTTAGTGGCCTCAACTCAAATTTCGTTATGTATAAAATCAAACAAATTGTACAAAATCACTTTTACTACACAGAATCAAACATGACGTGGTAAGATTATTTGTTTAGCACAGCCAAATTTTATTCAGAGCTACTTAACTTCCAATTATGGCAATAAAAAACTTTGGTTCGACACATAATAACAAAATGTTATTATTTAAGTACTGCCAAAATAGCTTTCTCAGTGTTGTCGCTGGAGCAGCAAAGTTTTTGCTGTGAAAGCAAATTTTTCGCTATCATAGCAATCTTTTTAGCTACGACAGAGATTTTTCAGCTGTGGCGGCAAAAAATGTTCGGTTCTTCAGCGAAATTTGTTTGCTATTTCACATATGATACTGAAAATTTTATTGTTTTAGTTAATCATGTTGTTCTCTCAGCAATCCAGTTAGCTTTGGCAGTCTAGGGCGAAGAATTTGAACGGGTTTTGTGCTTATAATTGATTTTTAGATCAATTATGATCTAATTGTTACACTGTTGACAGCTATATATTTGCTATCACAGCGATCTTGTTAGCTATGAAAGCGATTTTTTAGCTATGGCAGCGAAAAATATTGACTTCATCATTGAAATTTGTTTATTGTTCCATACGTCATACCAGAACTTTCTGGAGAAGCAAACATTCTTTGCTACCACAGCTGAGAAATTGCTGTCGCAGTTAACAAAATTGCTATGATAACAAATAGTTTGCTGTCACAGCAAAAGGAACTTGGCAAAATCAGATTCCACTGTCACAAGAAATTTCTCCTTTCTCCAAACGAATTATGCTGACAAAATCAGTTTATAAATCGAATGAAAGGATAAAACTGGCTAAATTTGTCGTCTCGGAAGCAAATTGTTAGCTGAATTAGTAAAAAAAATTGGCTATTCTGTATATAAAACCTTGATTTGCTACGTCAGCGAATTCTTTTCCTTCGTATATATTGTTTTGATTTTAAACAATGAGAATGTCTTCCGGAAATTGATTAAGGTTTGAAGAAGTTTCGGTTTATCTGAATCTTTGGTGGAAAGAATGGTTCTGAAGAGTCATTTTATGTCTGACTATGTGGACTCAATTGGAGAATTGTTATTTAAAGATGTTAAAAGTGGGGATTATTTATAACTTTTTAATTCCATTCACGAGTTTTGAATTGTCCTCCATCGGAAAGTCAACGAATCGAATGAAATCTTCTATTTTCGATGTCAGTTTTGGTTTCCGGTCGAAAAAAGTTCCCTTTTCATTTTGTTAGCCACAGAAATACAATTTTCAATTGTTTCCCGCTCAAGTGATTCATTTCAGAAGATGATTGACTCAATAATTCATGCAATGAAGAACCATTGAACGTATAAACAATTGATTAATTGGAATAACGAATGTACAGAAGTTTGAATTTAATGATCAATGATGTTCGTGAAATTTGATAAAATGAGAAATACTGAAAATTTATTGGAGGATAATCGTTTTGCGATTCAAGTCGAACTTGTGTATAAATTTAATGACACTATTCATCAGGATGAAATTTTGGATTACAATTGAGGGATGTTGTATATACAAAAATGTCTAGTTTCGCTGTTATATAAGATTCGATGAAAATTAAATACGACAACACTGATGTTTGCAAACATCACCCGTCAGTATTCTGCACTGGTTTGTGATTGTTTTGAAAACCAAAGAATGTGACTCATCCAACCTAAAATTTCATGGAATTCTAAAAAAATCAATCCAAAGCCAATCGAATAAAATTTCCACAGATAATAAATTTATTATAAAAAATACTCAATCATAAATTAAATTCGAATCAATTGATGTGAAATCACTCAATTGCGCAACATAAATGGATCGACTTGGAAACAGAAAAGAATAATTTATACATGAAATTCTCCACCGAGGTGGAAGGTTCATCAGATTTCAAGTAAAAACGAAGCTAACATAACACTGCAATCCGTGCACAATATTCATTCGGGCGTCTAGAATAATCTCTTCATTGCATCTTTAAAGGCACGAAACGCAGGTGTGCAGAGTATTCGTGTTGCATTCACATAAATAAAATCATTTACACATGAAAGTTCATCATGACGTATTACAGAATTTCCAGTCTTGAATTTAATCGTGACTGCACTAGGATGGAACTTGAAACTCGAAAGGAGTTTTCGACATCATTAATTACGAGTCTAAAATCAAAACCAAAAATTCAAAATAGAGATAAATAAACACTTTTATAAGACATTGTAAAATATAAATAAATAACTAATTACTTGGAATGAAAAATGTTTGATTTTCCTAGAATGGTCAGGGAATAGTACATAAAGCTGCTCTTTCATTGCTAGAAATTTCATTATTTATCCAAGGTATTTTATTCTTCGCATCCTGGTTCGCTAATTATAATATACACAGAATTCTATCCACTTTGTGCTGGAAAGTTATTTTGTACATCACCGTAGATCGCTGTTCATTTCAACGCCAAGTCGAACGAATAATGAGATTTTATTGACCTCGTAGCAAACGAGAGTTGAGAATTCGTAGAACTTTCCCTATCCCACCGCAACGTTACTGAGAAAAAAACTCTTTATATTTTTCTGGTAAAATTGTTTTTACGATTGACGAGTACTCTGAATGCACTTTTCTTCCCCTGAAAATATTCAAAACTCCTTGGTTGGTATCGAAAGGTTGAATGGAGAGGGTCACACAAACCACCGTCGGGAAAGAATAATTCGAGATTCATTGAGATGCAGTTGGCTGAGCCACTTGTAATTCTTTTCCGTCCTTCGCCGCCCACCTTCTGGCGATACCGTTCCTGTCACTCGTTCTCTGCACCCCATTCTTCTTTTACTTCTGAGAATACCACGACGACTTAGTACCCCTTGATTCTCCACCACTTTCTTTTCCTCTCCATCTATTTTTTGTTCATTTTTATCTCGTCATTCGTTCGGAATGACTCAACACAAGAGAAATTGAAGAAGAAACAGTGCTATCTGTAAGATTTACGGAGATGGAATCGAGGGGAAGAGAGAGAGCAAGATTGACGACAAAGTAATAGAACGAGGGAAATAAAGGGACTAAAAAAGAAGCGTATTGCTCGGGCGAAGTTTAACTTCACACTCAACATCTGTCTAGGAGGTTAAAATTTCCCTCGAGGTTTACTTTAAGTTGTACAGAACGAGGCGACGAGGATCGAATATCTTTCGTCCCGATTCAAGAAGAGAAAATCAGGGAGAGGGTCTTATCAACGTTAATGCAATAGACCTACCACGACCGGTCCTTCCCCACTCTCACCCCGCTTCGTATCGTCCCTTTTGCAGCCCGCGTCTAGAACATCCTTCTCTCCTCGCTCAGTCGTGAGACAAGAAATTAAGTAGGGTGAGAAGGATCTATCCAACTATCCATCCATCTGTATGTATATATATATATGAACTCTTTACTCCTTTCATCCATTAATTATTTACTACGGGAGATACGGGATTGCCCTTCGTCCAACCAAAACTTCCAGAGCTTGGTCTTTAATACCCGTATCTCCACCTCTTCTCTCTAAACGAGATGCCTCCGGCTACACAATACCTCGCGTCTCTCTAGAAATCACCTCTTCTCATTTTCTATCCGCGATTAACGCCAGAATATAGAAACTCATGTATATGAATTCACAGAATATCTCTAAATTCATTTTCTACGAAGAATCATGATTATTCTCCTGCGCACACGTGTCAATTATATAAAATTCTGTAACTCCCCTTTTCTTATCGTAACGCATATAAATAACTGCACCGTGTATCATGAATGGTATTCAAACTCCAATACGTACCCTTGAATCTGTGTATACAAGAAATCGATGGAACAACATGGGGAATAAATTGGAAGCGACCTATCGTCGAAAAAGAATGACAGATTTGAGAATGGAGTCTCAGAGTTGTTTTATATGTACATAATGTGTGGAACAAATTCTTTCACAATAATAACACTGCCAGCACATCTTTCACGTGTATACTATCTACTGCAGGAGGGAAAGTTAATCCCCTTTGATCCAGAAAAGTGCATATTCTCGTAGTTTCTTGATAATATTGTGATGGCAATACCGAAGGAATATTTTCATTCTCAATTGAAAATCGAAAGAATTGAAAAAAGACGTACCCATCGTACATACGATGTGACTTCTCGGGGTTTTTGATTTCTTGAAAAATACAGTAAGCGTGGAAATATCTAGGAACGAATCGGAAGAAATCAAAGAGAGGAGGACAAGAGGTAAGAAAAGCGTCTTCGTGACAGAGCTTCTTCTTTCTTTCTCTCCACGTGACACGCCTGAACACGATAGTTGTTACTCTCGTGGCATGTGGGCGGTACAAGGAAGGAAGGAGGAAAAATAAAAAACCCTACGTACACAGATACCCCCTCGACCACTCATGCACGGATATAAGATAGAAGAGAGAAAGAGTCAGGGAAAGAATACACGTTCAGGACTGCCGTTAATGTTAGTAAATTAGCGTCGTCTCGATTGTTCCTCGCTTAGCTCCGTTTAGCGTCGCTAAACCGCATGTTATTACGGTGTAATAAAGTGTGGTCGAGACTAATTATTTCAGAATGGATCCTTCCACGTCAGGCGCATGCATATGCACTCTGGCATACGGCAATACATAACGCGCGGTGGCATGCGTTGAGAACGAACACGTCGGACTTTTACGTATGGAGGATATGCACGCACGTGTTTGTTTCTCCTCAGTCCGTGAGGAATATTTGCCGTGTCCTCTACGCAAAAACGAGTAATCTGTATTTCGAATGGATTCCTCATAGGGATAATAGAAATTTTCTCTTACAGTGATGTACGATAAGAGATATGTTCGTTGAGAATTGTAAATAATCGCTAGTTGATGTGATATCTTGTGAGAGAGGAAACGAGCATTTATACAGGAAAAAAAGATTTAACTGCAGCAGCCATGGCTGCAAGTGGGCATCACAGGCACGGGCAACAACTCCTGCAGCTAAATTAAATTTAGTTATTACAGCAAAAAAATCTCTATTTGAAGCTCATCTTGCAAGACAACTGCTGGCCTATTATTCATAAAAATGTTTCCGAATAAACATCAATCACACTTTCATATTTTATAATACACATGAGCAAAATATAACTTGAATTAAAGACGAAAACTTCTGTTCCTGTTTCAGATCTGCCAACTATGAAAACGCTACAAAGCAGTGCGAGCTCTCGGACATGGATAGATTAACGGTTGCTGGCTCAAGTGCTTTCCAAACAGCCAAGGGAATTGATTATCTTGAAAACCACTGTGTCGAGGAGCCAGTGAAGCTTTGTGAATTCAAGAAGATCACCGGTCGCATACTGAAGACGGTCGACTCGGTATACCAAGATGTTGCAAGTGCGGAAGAATGTCGAGAACACTGCCTCAACTCGCCGTTCCGTTGTCATTCGTATGATTACGGCGATACCGGCGACATGGTCTGTCGTCTCAGTCATCACTCAAGAGCCACGCTGTCCGACATTCAGGTAAGAATAAAATATTTCCCTTCTCTTCTCTTTGAATTCTATGTATCAGGGAAAGAAAAACCACTCCCCCTACTCTTAACCACACATACATAACTAGTATATGGATTTCAAAGCTTCTGGAATCGATTTGGAAAGTGCAAAGCTCTTGTTTCATTCGTTCGATCACCGTTCCTTGTGGATTCTTGAAAGGGCCAGTGGGAATTTTCCGTAAACGAGATTACTCGTCTTCCACGTGCAAACCAGGTCGAACATTTCGTCGAAGACGCATTGGCACGAAATTGAGTTTCCATCTCTTATCTCTTTTCCATGAAACTTTGAGAAGAAAAGACTCTGATATGAAATTCAGTCCTTTTTTTCGATTTCTTCCTTGCGGAGGAGATTTACTTCCTTATGTTTCACATCCAAGACTAGAATTTTCTTTAATTTATAAAAATTCATAACTTGTTTTTTTTTTGTTTGATTTCATTATAGGATCCGTATCTCGAAGTCCCAGAAGCTTCGACTCACGAATTGAGTTCCTGTTACAACGTAACTATCGACTGTCGTGCTGGAGATATGATAACCAAAATTCAAACCAGTAAACTCTTCTTCGGCAAAGTTTATGCCAAGGGCTCGCCAAATTCTTGCGTGAAAGACGTGAAGGGAGCACTGGAATTCGAATTACGTATGGCTTACGACGATCTCGAGTGTAACATCAAACAACAAGGTCTCGGGCGTTATCTGAACGACGTTGTTATTCAACATCACGATACCATAGTAACGAGCTCCGATCTTGGTCTCGCGGTTACCTGTCAATACGATTTAACGAACAAAACTGTATCCAACGAAGTTGATTTAGGCGTGCACGGTGATATCACGCCAGCGTTATCCGAAGAAGTGATAGTCGATTCACCGAACGTCGCGATGAAAATTACGGATCGTAGCGGTAACGAAGCTATACCCTCTGCGGAAGTTGGCGATCCTCTTGCTCTCAAATTCGAAATTCTCGATCCAAATAGTCCTTACGAAATCTTTGTACGGGAACTCGTTGCCATGGACGGTGTTGATTCTAGTGAAATTGTGCTCATCGATTCCAATGGTTGTCCTACCGATCCGGTCATCTTGGGACCTCTATACAAATCCCTCTCTACTGGAAAGGTGAGTTGATAAATTATTTCAATTACCAGTTAAGGAAATACGATTATCACGCAGAGTCTCTGTGAGTACCATGGATCTCTAACGAGGATTGAAATTAAAGTGAGAAAATGATCCAAGTCAATAATTTCATCGAGAGACGAGGTTATGAGGTTGCGGTTGGTCACGCGGGTAAAAAAGATTGTAGAAAAAAGTAAAAGTTGAAAATTGACGCGAGTCAACGAGCTTGTATTATTACCTCATGCTAATCGATCATCCGGACAGATTTTATGACAGGAAGCAATTTACTGACCGCGTAATACGTCGCCTCGCGTCAGTGATGCGCCATTATGCTGCTAATACACGCAGCTTCGGGTACATAATAGTCTCACCAGTAGCAGTCTTGTATAAATCTTAAACATTTCACGTGAAGAAGCGTGAATACTATGGGTTGTAAAACTTACAGTCGAAGGGAGGCAACATTAATAAATAAATCGAAATTTTGGTTACATGGTGATGAATGCGAAGATTTGAGATTCAGTTTTTTCAAATGTATAGTTAAACAAATTCATTCAGCAAAACAATTCTTCAAAGGAAAACAGAATGAAAGTATAGAATATTTGGAAATGAAATCGGTAGATTCACGAGGTCGTTCATTCCATAATACGAAGTATTACGTCAAGTAAATTACATTTTATAGCAGGAAATTTCGTGCAGCCATAACGCTTTATACGATATCATCAAGGAAAGAGATATACGATACCATCAAGGGAAGAGATGAGGTACCCTTTTCTCTACTCGTGTTGAGTCGTTGTTAGAGAATTTGTGAAGTATAATATGCGAATATGTATTTTTAGACATCGTGAATGTATGTTCGGTTATAATTGTGATAAAACGATGAAACGAGAAGGTGAATGTATAATTAGACGTGGAGTATGTGTGAACAAACGAGTCACAACGATTGCGTGGCAGCTTAAGAAAGACTCAGAGAGGAAGGTTGGGAAGAGAAGTGCGAGCGTGGCGGCGGACCGCCTCGTTACCTCGTCGTTCCACATCATTTGCTCGCACGGACGCGCGCAATACCGCTTTATTAGAAAGTAATAACAGTCTTGAAACAGAGAGTGAATTTATATCGGACAACAACAACTCGAACCACGAGAAGAATCTTCCCTTGAGGATAAGTTTTATGCAACATATCTGTCTGTGTATTTAACGAACCGTACTACTCTGGTTTCCTCTCGTTCTTATAACGTCTCGTGATTCTCTTCTTAACATCTTCTTCTTCTTGCGACCGATCGCGGGTATCACGCGAACAAGGGCGTTACTTCATTTCCTTTCGAATGGGCTCAAGTGCATTTGAAGAAAAAGAATTCTCGGTTTGTGTGGTACGTGTGGCAAATAAATGTCCGTTGTTACACAGGAAATTACAATTCGTGGAATAAATTGCACACTCGGGTGTGCAAGAAGTGCCAGTGCCCCGAGAACTCTTCTCTGAGAATGAGTGGACAAATACCCTCGCATACGATGGTCCGTCTTTCAGTTATTTACTTGTCACGACGCATAGCACAGTTAGTGATGTAGTATCCTACAGTTGAGGCACTACATCACTGGTTTGATATGAAAGTAACTGTCGATTGGTCGTTTATCTGCGACGTTTGTTAGAAACGGTGTATCGCGTCATTATAATGTCGTAATGACCGTGAGAAAAGATCCAAGATATAGTTCGATCTGAAACATTGACGTATCCGCATTTTTATTCCAATGATGATAGTGAATTCTTTTTATCGGATACGTGATATCGCGATTATTTTAAACACGTTGTAACACGAATGCCGATGTGAATAATTCTATTTGCCGCGGTGAGCATAGATCACGTAACGGTATTATACGTATAATCGTGAATCGAGAATGCACGAGGACAGAATGTATCGATTCCTCCATGAAGAATGATGAAGAGTATCTCGAGTGTGCGCAAAAATGTTCTAATACCCTAAGCCTTCGATCACTTTGGTTCGAATCAAAAATTTTATATCGGTTTTGAATTGGGACGATCGATCGGTGCGGAGGAAATGAGAAATAATGAGAAGGCAAGAAAAAGATATTTCTGTACCATTTATTCTAAGTCGGATGGAGGATGATATGTTTTCTTGTTTATTGAGTTTGTGAATAACCGCAGACGTATCGATAAATAAGGTTTCAATTCAATGAACAACCGTTAGTTTTTTTTTCTCTGTTGATTCGAAGACTGTTATTACGGTGCAAATTTTTACCTCGACCACAATGAATTTCCAGATCTTACGGAAACAAGGAAACTGAAAACCGTCTACTGTGATTGCTTGTATAAAATATTGCGTTCAATCGATTATCGTTCATTTTTTGTATCGTACGAATTGCGAATGATGTGAATTCGTATCGATATGGATTATTACAAATTTAGTTCATTCGTTTTTAATGAATGGAAGTGAATTTTGAAGGATGTTTCAATAAAAGTTTTGAAGACTAATATGAGGATTTCAAGACTCTCAAGCATACTACCGAATGATATCTTCTCTAAAAGCAGTATTGACGTGAATTTGTGTATAATTGAAATGGATAGTAACCAGCGAGGAGAGTTATGGATTATTCATACGATTTTATACAATTTATATCAAATTTGTATATAATTCGTATATACATTGAGTATGAATATTTTATAAAAATTCTATGCAATATTTCAAATGTCCATGTGAAAACCTCAAACGTGTAGCGTAGAATATTTTCTCAGTTTTGGAATGAGGAGACGATAATTAGAGATTTCAAGTTTCTTCAAGGAGGGAAATCACGTTGGAAGAATTTTTTTAAGTTATGAGCTGCTATTCATAGATGTCCGTTATGAATTTGCAAGCACGATCACTCGGCGGAAGATGGACCGATTTTCAATAGTAAAAGTTATTGAATTATCTCTAAGTTAATTCTAATTTTAGAAAAATCAATTCATTTCGAAAAATAACGAAAAAAACCATGGAAAATTTGTAATTTTTTTTCAAACGACTCCCAATGTTGGATATTTTTAGCTAGGAGGACGTTCAACTAATAATGAACAGAAACATGCAAAAGAATGTTATTCGTGGCTTTCGGTTGAAATTTGTGACCTGCACATTGCATACGAAAAATGGACTTCAACGACGGATTTTTTTGAACAGCAACTTATCACTTGGAAATTATCGATGAGAAATATTTTAAAGAATTCAGAGATACGGAAAAAAAGAACTCGCAGTTTAAATTAACCCTCTTTATACATATGTATGAAAAGCTCTTTGAACGTTTGTTTTGAGAGTTGAATCGAGGACATTATATAATGGAATATTATATATTATTTAATCATTATGTAATATTATTATGCGAGGTTCTTTTTTCCATATCTCCCAATTATATGTCTTCGATTCAATTTTTAAAACAAACTTATAAGGAATATTCAAGGCTCATATCCAACAGTTTGAAACCTCTTCACTCGATTGCCGATATCAGAATAAGCATAGATAGGATCTAATAGAAAATTACTCACGATTTCGTTCTCAAAAAAGCCACTTTTTCATGAATTCTTACCGAATTTTTTCTTTTGAGAAGGAAATGAATAATCTCCATTAAGAGTGATCTTTGTTGCCCAAACGAAACGAGAGTAAAAATCATTTCCCTCCCGGGTGACATACGATACTTTTTTTCTGATTTCGCTAGAATAGTGTACATTCTTATCCATATAATGAACTCGATGCTATTCCTCAAACGTTCATTACAGTTCATTGACAGTTAACCAAGTACTTCTTTTGTTCGTACTTCCTTGAAATTCTTCAACTCTATAGGATTTACTCAGATGTTCAAAACGTAACGTTTACGACACCTTTTTATGAACTACTTTAATGGCTAGTTCAAGAGATTTTATTGCCAATTACAGTTTATTTTCGACAGCAAGATCTTCAATCATCAAATTCTTTATGATTGATGGGTACATGAACCCTTTAATGAAATTTTCTTAAATTTTTCACCTCAATCAGCCTGCCAATCTTTCTGGTTGAATCACAACTTCTTCCTAGCTAGACACCAAACCAGATTTTGTATATTCTGAGTTTTTCCGAAACCAAAGATATTTGAGTTACCGAAATTGTTGATAAATGAGAAAATTTTCACAATTATGTGAACTTTTTATATAATTCGATATAGTTTATACATAAGTTATATATAATTGTATATAAATTATGTATAATTTTGTCTTATCGGGAAAACATACGATGAAATAGAAGTGATAGAATATGTAAAGGGAGAAGAGAATTTAATGATCATAGGCGACTGAAATGCGGTAGTAGGGCAAGGAAAAGAGGGCAACATAATAGGAGATTTTGCGTTAGGAGAAAGAAATGAAAGAGGACAACGTTCAATCGAATTCTGCGAGAGCCATAAAATGGTTATTACCAACACATTATTCAAAAATCATCCAAGGAGAATCTATACTTAAAAAATGCCAGGAGATACAGCAAGATACCAAATTGATTACATATTAGTAGAACAAAGATTTAGAAATCAAGTGAAAAGCTGTAAAACTTATCCATGCGCGGATACAGATAGTGATCACAATATGTTGCTGATGAAATGTTCTCTGAAATTCAAAGCTCTGAAGAAGAAAAGCAAAATGCCAAAAAGATGGAATTTGAAGAATCTTAATTCTTGAAATGGTCGCCATTCCGAAAACACAAGGAGCAGACAAATGTGAGAACTGAAGAACGATTAGTTTGACTTCACCGTGAGGATGGAAAATAAAATAGAGAGTAGATTAGCAGAAGATCAGTTCGGTTTTAGGAAAAATAGGGGAACGCGAGAAGCAATTTTAGCACTCAGTAATGTAAGCATGTTGAGATTTGCGGATGACATAGCTATATTAACCACGAATGGTGCTGAGTTGATAAATATTCTCAACACTATGAAAATAATATTACTGGACACCTATTGTCTGAATATAAATAAGGACAAAACAAAATTCATGATTTGTGCAACAGAAGAACGAAAATCAAAATAGATGCAGAGACAATTCAGCAAGTGAAAGAATTCAAATATCTAGGAAGCATAATTACAGAAAACGATAAAAGCGGAAGAGATATAAGAGCAAGAAAAGCACGAGGAAAACATGCTTCCTGCCAAAAGAAACAGTTACTATGCTCAAAGAATATTGGCTTAGCAGTAAAAAAGAAATTCTTAAAGAATTACGTTTGGAGCACAGCGTTATATGGTTGCGAAATGTGGACCATTGGAAAAACGGACCAAGGAAGACTTGAAGCTTTTGAATTGTGGTGTTATAGAAAGATGCTTAGAATAAAGTGGGTAGAGAAAGTGAAAAATGAAGAAGTACTTGAGAAGGTGAATGAGAAAAGAAGTCTTTTGAAACATGTCGTGAAAAGAAGAAGTAATCTGATAGGACACACATTAAGGCATGATAGTTTATTGAAAACAATATTGGAAGGAAAAATGAATGGTGAAACTTGCAAAAGTAGACCTAGATTAAATTATATTGAGCAAATTATACAAGATAAGGGTTGCCGTAGATATGTAGAAATTAAGCATTCAGCGGATATTAGACAGAGTTAGAGGATTCCATCAAACCAGTCATAAGACTGATTACTTCATGATGATGATAATTTTTTGAATTCTTCCACTAGGCAGGATTTTGTCATCAGAGCTCATCCCAGATAGCACAAGAGTTCGAAGAAAAGCTCTTCATGAATACATTTGGTTCGTTGTGAGCCCTTTTCAAGACTCTTGTGCTATGTGGAATTCAGAAAGTCTTCGTGTTTGATGAACAAACAACCCCTTGAGCCCCAAAAACTGCCTGGCAAAATCTTCAAAATTGTATATAATTCAGTATAGTTCATATAAGTATAAGTTATATAGGAATTACACGTAATTTTGAAAACATTTCCACTCGAGATACTTCCCAAATTGTACACAATTTTTATACAATCGAATGTGCAAATACAAATTTCATACTTATAATTTTCATCTAATCATGTAGAAAATCCCCTTTAAGAGATGATTTTTCAATTCCCCACATGAAATCACCATCTTTCATTGCACGTAAGTTGGGAAATTGAAAATCTGGAGGAACTAGAAACTGAACAGAATTTCTCAATATTACACGGTTGTTGAGAGTACAAAGTTGGAAGTCTTAAATTCAAGACGACAGTTTCAATATCACGGAAGAGTAATTCAAAATCCCCAAGAGTATTTCTTATCTTGAAACCCTCAGATTAACGAATTTCAAAAGGAACCTGCTGAACTTCTGAGAGCTCAGATTCAAAAACTTTTTTCTTGTGAAGAATTATAGAATTCTGTGTAAGAACTATGCAAGATGCTCATCAGATCACAAAATCAGTGATTTTTCCGCTCGTTTATATTTTATTAATGCACCCTATAACACAAAAACAAACGCGACGAAAACACCGATTTTGGAAACCACTCTTTGAAATTTCACGCTCCTTCAAGATTCACTTCAAATTCTTTCTCTTTGAGGACAAAATTGAAAGCATCTGAAGAGTCGAAATTGAAAGAAAGAAGAAAAATTGAGCTTTCATGCGTTTTTTCACGTATTTCCATATGCCAGAGAATTCATCGAACGAATATGGCGACAACGTCACAAAGATTGACATTCAATTTCAAACGTCAAACGTAATTACTCGTAAATTGAAATTCAAGAAGCAAAAAGAAGAGAAAATTTCGAAATCCATCTCCAAATTGATCAACTATAATGAACAAAGTGAACTTGAAAGGTCAAAAGAATTATACAGAAATGTTATACAAAATGGTATCCACTCGATCTTAATATAGGATCGAATATAGGATGTTGAATGGAAAAAAAATGGGAAGAGCTGTACATAAGAACCCCAATTCTTCCTTCCTGAACATACGGAGGAAATATAAAATTCTGCATGTATATCATTTCTGCGAGAATTCAAAAGTTAGAAATGATTAGATGAAATTTCAAAGAGTGTATATACATAAATCATGAACTACGTGTATGACTGTGGATTGAATAATGAAACATTGATCTAGATTTCCCTTTAACCTCACAAGTTACGAGACTCAGCTTGGAGAAGGATATAACCCTCGAAAGAAACAGTCAAAGAAGAAGAAGAAGAAGAAAAAGAGGGGAAAATATCTTTGACGAGGAAGATCATTCGTATATTGGGAGAACACACCCCTTTCATTCCCTGAAACCCTGGTAGAAATTTAGCAAAAGTTTCGTTTTCCGGTATGTCTGTCACGTACGCGTATTCGTACGGTACGGCGGGGGGGCTTCCATTTCGCAACCGGTTTGAATGAAATTGGAAACATTTCTCAGCCGCGGCACGCGCGCTCAAGCTTTTTCATGTATTAGTATCATCAATGTATGTATAGTTTATACCCCCCGTATATGTGTAAGTATATTAGCTGACATGCGCATCCAAGGATAAATGAGCGGTAGTAGAATTCCCCGTGGTCGACGTTTAAAGTGGACAGGAATCAGACTGAATGTCGTAAAAGCTCTCGTACTTACTATTTGATTGATCTGCTTCGGTACATTTATGACAGCAGGCTCTTTCTCGTTCTCGTTTACCGTCATCGTCGTTAGAAGGAAACCTACCGCGCAGGACGTACATATAACAGATGGCGCCTTGAATACAGGAGGGATTTCTTTTTTATTCAAACTACTACTGCCACCACCACCACCATCATCCTTCTTCTTCTTCTTCTTCTTTTGCTACCCAGGCAATAATATCTTCTCGATTTGCTCTTTGAATGTACATCCGCTTCTGTATGTGTTTATATACACACAATCCAAGTTGTCCAAGATTAATAAAGTTTCGCTCACTCAAGCATCTCCTCTCGCCAACTCTTTTCCAAGTTGCGCAATAGGTGAAGAAAGAGGAGAAGAAGAAGAAGGAGAAGAAGAGGGAGTGGATAAATGAAGCTGTACATAGAACGAAGCATATTTTAATGTCTTACTTCCACTATAATGTACGTGCTTGGAGTGTGTAAATACGATGCACACTCGGTAATGCGCAGAAACCAGTTCTTGAAGAGCGCACCACCTCGTGAAGGAGATCCCAGTCGGTGCATTAGAAAGGGGAAGGGAAAGAAAAACCGAAAGGATTCAAAGATACATTCTTCAAAGATTCTTCTTGTGTAAGAATGCACCCACTCTACCTAAATAGAAAATTAAGGAATAAAAAATCTATGCTTTGCCGATATATAAAAAAAAAATGTAAATCGTTGAACTACGCGAGAAATCTGTACTTTTAATATCGCTTGGAAGAACCGAGCACGCTCAAACTGTTCTTCACGTCATAATTTCGCATAATTGCTATTATACGACTTGACTTAATGAAGAGTGAGTAAAAATGAAAATAGAGAACCGAGTCGGTGGTACTAGAACCAGTTTTCCACCGAGATACGCTCTCTCTTCTTGCCTTTTTCTCGGATTTGCGTGTGGTACAGGCAATGACTGTATAAAACTGCCGCGTCTGTAACATCTTCCCTGGCTACTGTTGATGCGTAGTACGTGAATCTTGACATCCGCATTCTAAGGTGTTCGGTTGTGGCTGGGACGATCTTTTTGCTTCGATGCGGTCGAAGCGAGCCAAATCGTTGCCTCGCGCAAGCGCTGTACTCTCAATTTTCGAGCGGTTCACACGTACGCGAATACACGAAGAGAGGCGGAGAGAGTCCGGGGAATTTATGTGAAAGTAACATATGGATAAGATTACCGCTATTTCGTAGCTGCCACCAACTCCCCAAACGGAGTCGACCCGAGAACGCGGCTCTGGAATTTCAGGATTAATTCGACAAAGCTTATTTGAGTCGGTAGCCCTCGTGTCGAGGGTGCGTTATAACGTATACGAGCCAGAGAAAATAAAAACTCCATATAACTTTACGCGCGATACTACTAGTAGTTGGTATTACTGCTAGTCGTTGAAAACATTTATTTAAGAAAAACTTTATACTCAACATGAACCTCTGCCAACCAAGCTAAAAAGCTCGTACCCTTTTTGGTAGGAGTAGTATCTGTCCGTTGGTACAGGGCAATTATTTGTGCAGCGTTGGTCATTCTCGGAAGGGGTTGAGCGGTAAAAAGCTTCCTCTCGTACACGTGTTTGACACTTACGAATCCTCGCCCACTGGGATCCCTGTCGTTGATATTAACGCTTAATGGCAGACTAATTCACTTCTTTCTTCTCGTTCTCTTTATTTTATGTATGTATGTATGTATGTATGCATAGGACATGGACGCGTCTCTTCTATAGAATTTGAAAATAATTAAACTCGTGATGTAAAACTGATCCACAATATTTTTTTGTCCTGTTCCAGGTGTTGCTGTCACACTTCGACGCCTTCAAATTCCCAAGTTCGGAGGTGGTACAATTTCGCGCTTTGGTGACGCCTTGCATGCCCACCTGCGAGCCAGTACAGTGCGATCAAGAGGAATCAACGGGAGATCTTCGTTCCGTCATTTCATACGGCAAACGCCGCAGGCGTCGTTCTGTCTCGACTTCCCAGAGTCGTGAGGATCTTCTGTTAGTGGAATCTATTCAAATTACAGATAAATTCGGGTTCGAGCGTATCAACAAGCCATCGAATGCAACATCGGCGACGCGGGACGCAGTGTTCATCGACACGGACGACGGTTCAGCGTTCATGGGTATGTGTATGAATTTAGGCGAAGCGATCGTAGCTGGCGTCATATTCTTGATCGTGCAAATAATAATGATCGCCGCTTGGACCTTCACCTGGCAACGACGTCGGCAGATTTTGAAACATCAGGAAGCGTTGTCGGTATCGGTATCGGTACCGGGTTTACATTCCGGCATACCTGGACGTACCGACAGTCTCTGTAAGTTGTACGATGCTGGCTACTCTGGTCGTCGTTTCTAAAACTGATAGATCTTTCGGTTTCCGATAAACGTTTGTCCGTCCATTACTCAATAACAAAAATAACATTAAACAACGACAACACCACACCACCCTCGTGAATATAACTGATAAACGTAAGTTAATAGACGTCGCGTGTTAGGAAATTTCATTTTTAGGCATCTATATAAAACAATCAAATACAAGAATCGCGCGTGGAATTTATTGAGTATTATTCCCTCCGCGCTTATCATTAATAGATATCATTATTCTTAATATCATCGTCATCATCATTTCGTATAAGTTATAATCAAACGCTTTTGCATTAGGTTTATACGCTGATACCCTCAAATCTTCATTAATTAGTAATATCATTTATATATATATATATATGTATGTATACATATATACATATATATCTCGTTTAACACGGTGTGGCTAATCGAAGATTGATTTTTCTGTTCTTTGTCTCGTTGTTTTGCGAAGGGAGAATCGAAAAGAGAGAACTCAACATTTACGATACATTCGGAAATCCTCTTCTCTTCCCCCATTGTTAGTATTCTTTCAATTTTCTTTCCCCCGATTTCTGCCTCTTCCAAACGTGTTTGATATCTTGTGGAAGGAGGTTGCAAGGTTGCAATTATAATCCAGACCTTAGCCAGGTAGCCTTCAATTAACGCAACATCGTCCAACAGAGTAGGTGCTCCTTCGAGACTGAAATTCATACCATCAGGCGTATACATATATATATATATATATATATATTGAAAACACATCGAAACTTTCAAGAATATCATGAAAAAAATTCAACAGAACGGGCGCTACGATTAGTTCTTCCTCGTTGCTAATTATTGCGTTTGTTTGCGAATAACGTGACACAGCGAAAATGAATTTCTTTGCTTCACATCTTATCTGTTGGGTTCTGTTTTTCATTCGTGTCCTCGAACATGAAACTCGAATGAGCAAAGCGTTGTTGGGCATTGAGAAAGATGGTTCCCTATGAGAGAGTGATAGGGGTCAACGCGTATTTGCTGCTATGTGGACTAGGCTCTAATTAGCATCGGGAAGCGAGCGTAATTATGCAAATGCTCGGAAAGGGATATATCAAAGCGAAGGAGGAAGAGGTCAGGTCGTAGCCGGTTAGGGGCAGCGGGGGGATCGTATGCGCGTCTAAAGGGGTTGGCGGAAGGTTAATTGCCTCTTGTGGTGTCTCAGCTCGACAGAAGGAGGAGGGAAGGAGTCTAAATCGGATCTCGTGGGATACGTGGATCAACGGAGGTGGTAAATACCACCCGTTGAATCACTTTCAAGGGATTCAAGCTCCAATTCCTCCCCCTCGTCACGTTTGGGAATCGTATGTATTATGGAATCTGCAAGATCCTCCTCCGACTTGACCTTAGTTACATTTCAGTAACCATCCTTAATAGCTACACTTACATCGTGATACATCAGCTTATCAATCTGAAGTAATGTCATTCAAACGCGAAACGCAAGTCCAACGTGTCATCAGAATCATACTGAATTGAATTTCATAGATTTGAGATTAATTGTTGATAGTTCATCACAGATGTTGCATCAGTTTTGCTGTAGATTGGCAATAAAATGAAATTTTCATTCCAAATTTTGTTCGTCAAATTTCATCGGTCATATTCAAAGAACGTGTCACGTGTTTTCGATTTTGATATGCAATTATTTTTATATCGATTCTGTACAGTGGCGTAACGGAGATTCTGGGGGCCTTCCCGCAAGTCCCGGAGGTGGGGACCTTGTGATCTGAGAAAAAGCTCCTTTTTGAAAAAATTTCCAAATTTATATATGATTTATATATATTTTTTATATATCCATATGTAAATTATATATAAATTTGAAAATATTCCACATGCACGGTGAAAAGTAAAACTCACTTCCATCCTGAAAATGAACTGATTTTAAGAGGCAACCAAAACTAGCCTGTTCTAATGAAAGTCAGCGCCAATAACGAATGCCGACACAATGGAAAAGACTGAATGTCAGGCATGTTTTCAAGTAAGATGCAACCACATTCATCTGGACTTTGTACTGTGTAAGTGGGGGTCCCTAGTGACCTGCGGGGGCTTCCCCTACGCCACTGATTCTGTATCGATCTTGTATGTTTCGGAATTCAATATACATCAGATACACTATTGATTTTAAATAAAATTCCCAACCATGATTTCACATTAAGTTTTCCAATTGATCTCAAATATTGTGTTATTGAATCTCAAATACGTTCCATATCAAATACATCATAATTCGAGAAATTATTATTATTCTCCTTTGTACTTTATTTCGAAAATAACAATTCTCGAACTAAATTCACATTTCCGTTGGAGGTATGTAATATCAAGCGTAAAAGACAGGCAGAAAAAACCATTTGAATATTTGAATTGTAAAACTAATTTGGGTAATTTGAAACAAAGAATGATCGAATCTCACGGGTATCCCTCTTTTTGGAACCCACGACGTTTCTTCTCCCCCCCTCATTAACTCGCATTGTTTGATTCTCGTAACGTTTTTTGTAGTCGAAAAAGTACCTCTACACGTTAATTTTCATAAAATCCTACAAGATGCTGTATTGAAATTCTGTACAATTATTTTTCGATACAAGGCGTGATGAAAATTGATTCACGCTTGATCTGAAAATACCTTTGAAAACTCGCGATACTCGGAATCTTCTTGACACAAATGACAAGTTTTAGTGAAAACAGGACAGAAGACAATCGACCGGTATCTTCGATTGACCTGTTTTTGTCCCTTTTAATCATTAATTCTTTCTCGCAAAGAATAAAAGAAGAGCAAAAATCGTGTAAACGGGCCGCACATTGTTACGATGGAAGTTTTCAATGTTCTTGGATTATTGGTTTCAATTCCAATAGAGATTATTCAGGTCTGCAGAATCGAGCCGGATGCAATCTGTTCCCGAATCAAGCGCTGTGGGAATCTAGTTTAGAGCTGATAGGCGTAGAAAGAAGAAAGAAATGATTGACACATTGAATATTTTCTCAGAAGTATCATCCCCCGTATCCGCGTATTTGATTCAGATTGTTGAGCTATGATACCGGATTTGATTCTTTCCGAGAAAAAGGTGCCTATTCGTGAGTTAACGACACACTCTCAAATCTCTCTTGTTTAATCATTAGAATAATCAAGTTGCTAACGCTAAATAAAAATAGTAGTATATTCAATTTGCTTGTGGTGAGAGGGTAGAGCCAATTATTCTCAATGTGTTTGGCTGTCAAGCACGAATGTATTTGCGTCAAAGAGTGTGCCAGACTTCGTTGAGCATGAAAACATTGAATCAAAAACGTTCCCGTCGTTTTTCCCTATATGCGAAGATTATTCAAAACAGGAAACTGACGAGAGAAGATCTATTGATTTTTGAATCGATGCACCGTCGTCCGGTTTGTGCACTCCCTTGTTTGTTCATGAATGTATGAATTATCTTAGATGCGAACGAGCTTTCTTAAGGTTCCATCGCGTCGTTCTTAGATGAAAAAAATATATGAAAAAAAAAACAAAAAAAAACATATGAAAAAAAAATCACATGCATTAAATTAAGATTCTTTTTTTTTTACTGTGTAAACACTTTTCATCGAGTTGATCGAACAAAGAATGTTTGTTTTTTTTATATCTTGATACGAAAGTCTGGAGTTGGCGATAGATAAGTTTGATTCAACTCAATGGAAACTGTCAGGTTCGTAAGTTTTTATCTTATGATATTAAATTCTGTGTACGATGAAAATTCACGAACAAGCATGTACTCTTTTTGATATTTTCAATCCAGAGCGCGTACGATCCAATAATTGGATCGTAGAGAGAAGAAGCACTTGGATGACACATGTATTTAATGATAAGTCAAAAAAATACAAGAATTCAATAATATTGGGCTCGAGGACGATCGCTCGCGATAATATTCCGCAAAGTTTTGAAGAATAACGCAGCATGAAATACTCGTCCTTTAAATTTGACACTCAGTTCTTTGAATTCTTTAAGCTTTTCGAAGGAACATTACCAGTGTTCTTTCTTTTCTGTTTCTTGATTCTTGGTTTCAGAAACCCGTAAGTGTCTTAAAGAGACGTTGTCGCTTGTCCTCGAGCCTGAGGTGCGCGTCTACCCAGTGTATAAGCTCAAGAAGCTCGAGTCTGCTCTGTACCCTGACCAGCGTTTTTCGTTTGATATTATTATTTTGTATTCCTTTCACATCTCTATTCCATTTCCCTCGCTTTTCGAGCCACGCACCAATATACCAATCTGGCCAAATTAAGCTAATTCAATCGCGATGGCTGTCACGTACAGAGCTTACCCGACGAACGAGCATTCTCATATATAGATACTTTTATGTATTATGTTATACGTCCGCGCACCATCACGTCATCGCTTATTTATTTTTTACATTATAATGTATACACACCGCTCTCCCTCAGAAATACTCGTGTCTAATATCTCCTTGATATCCCCCTTATTTCATCCTTGACCGACCACGGTAACCGCCTACCGATTAAACGATCATGTTTTTTTTCTGCTCATCATATATACTTGTACATGTATGCATGTGTATGTGTGTTTATAAAAAGCATATACATGCCGACGCGTATGAGCTTACACGCATCACATATTGCTATTTCATAATTTGATGATTCACCATAGCGCAGACATGAGAAAGAAGAGGAGAATAAGGAGGAGACAATGTGTGTGTGCGCTTTAATTTCTTTGTTAAGATTATAACTATCGAGATGTTTACATTTCTCTTGTCAAATGTCATACTTGTCAGTATCGTAACACATGTATACAAACGTCAATTTAAACCTCCACACACACACACACACTCATACACAAGTACACACATACATCAACATTTATATACTTTGTACATAGCATATAATATGGTACAGAAAATAAAAACTCATTTTATAACGAATTTGTTTTTTTTATTATCATTTCTCCTCTTGCCTTCAAATGATGTACGAACTAGCAGGGGAGGAGTAACAGCAGCAGCAGCAGTAGCAGCAGCATTCTTCTTCTTGTAGATCGTAATGGAAAGAAAAAAAAACCATTACACATGTTATTGTACATGCATGTATGTATCGTAAAGAACAATTTCCCAGCGTCTTTTTCTTTTTCTTTCTCTTCCTACAAATAATCTTCATTGGTGGCTCGCAAATTATTTCAATGTGACTATTCACAATAAAGCTTAAAAGAAACTACCGTGAATTTTTACCAGACGTCCGTTCACCCGCTCGTTCGTCCCTTGTGGAAGAAATTGCATCGTACTAAACGCAGGCGGTCGTCAATCTCGCGAGACATCGCATTGAAGACGTACTATGTCTCAAGAAAGACTGGCAGCTAATGATCAGTGCCATCAAAGAGTATGGCTAATGACAAGAAGTACTTCTACATTCACCGTGATATATGTTTTATTATTGAAGGGGTGCGTACGTGCGCCCACGGTTCAAGTATTTGATAAAACTAACATTCTGTTTTCTTGTGATTCGATTATTGGAGAATTGATTTCTTTGTTCGCGTACGGGGAATCCATCCGTGGACGGGGTTGGTAAATGTATTATTAAATAGTGGTAGGGAAAAATGCTAACCGTTTGAATTACCTTGTTGGCCTTGAAGAAATTACATAGTGAGAGAAGTAAGAAAAGTATCATTCGTCGTTTTCTTCTTATCCTTGCGTGCAAACTTCGAGCGATAAATAGATAAATATTTATAGGTCCTAGAAACTTATCCCCCAAACGCTCACGTGAAAGTACATGGAAAAGGAATAAAATACAGAATTCAATTGAAGTAGCAGCATACAAGAGGCATACACAGTTACTAACCATCATAAACTTAGAGCCAAATGCTATTATGATAAAATTCATTCACATTATAAAATAGCTTATTGTTTGAAAACAAGTGATGACAGATGGGTGAGGCGAGCGAAAAAGCGGAATTAATCCTTGTTA
Source organism: Gonatopus flavifemur (assembly GCA_018340375.1). Taxonomy (NCBI): domain Eukaryota; kingdom Metazoa; phylum Arthropoda; class Insecta; order Hymenoptera; family Dryinidae; genus Gonatopus; species Gonatopus flavifemur. The sequence goes on along the minus strand of JAFFJZ010000006.1, from coordinate 4,854,848 downwards.
GTATACACTAAGTACTAATAGAGTCAATCAAGTTGCAGCAAGAGAAGATGTTTACACTGAGAAAAAACATAGTTGTCGTACCTAAATGCTAGCCACGGCAGCAAAATACTTTATTCATATATCAGGCAGCTACACTTTTATTCAGATCAACGCATTTTATTTAGTTAATTTAATTCAGTTGGGATGAATCAAACTGTCACTTATCACGAATAAGTATTTTGACATTGTGACAACCAAATATTCCAATTGAATCAAAATGTTACTTCAACTGACATTACACATCAAAGTACAGTTATTATTGACTTAATATGTAACGCAGTTTATGAACAACACTGTAAAAAAAATTTGTTGAATTCCAAACAAAAATGTTTGGAAAGTCACAAACTTGGTTTGAAAAAATAATTTCCGAACCTTTTTTGTAAATTGCCGAACAAAAGTTTGTGAATTCTCAAATATCTTCGTGAAATCACAGAATTTTTTGAATGTTCACAAACTTTTGTTCAGTAATTTACAAGAAAAAGTTTGTGTAAAAAACTGCCAAACTTCTTTGGCAGTTTAGGAAGTATATTTTTTACAGTGAAGTTAATCAATATTTTTATTTCTATCTGAAGCATATTTTTCGCATAATACATCATCGCAATTCGCACGCTACGGATGAATGGTTGAGCGATGTATATATATCAACGAACAGATAGAACCAGCACTCGCGAGAAACCTCACGCATTAGGTGTCGTATAAAAAATTTGATGGTTTCCCGGAGTTTGTCAGTGAAGGATTGAAACTCGTATAATTCTAGGAGCGGTTGGAAAAAAATTCACTTGCATATATACTGAGTTTTCTTATTGGAACGGAAATGAGGTTAGCCACATCTGGACATGATTAACATGATGTGTGTCTGAATCCCATCAGATAAACTGATCCGGGTCTGAGTCTGAGCTTTCACAAGGCTCGCTTTGTTAGCACCCCAATGAGGTTCGCCTCTCCCGAATTGGATTATGATTTCCTTCGATTGTGCCTCGTCTGGTAAACTGATCAAAGCCGAATGAGGTCGAATGAGGTTTCTCTTATCAATGCGCAAATCAGGCTAGTCATATCCGGAACTGATTAAAATTATTTGCATCCGGTTCCAATCAGGAAGACTGAATAAGTTTTTGCTTATTAGGGCGTAAATTGAGTTAGCCACATTCGAACCTGATTTGAATTATCTATATCCGGTCCCAATCAGGAAAACGCATCAGGGCCGAATACATTTTTATAGGGTCAACTTCGTTAGAAGTACCATCAGATTACCCTCATCTGTGCGGGATCTGGAATCCCCGATAGGTTCCTACCTACATGAACCTGATTAGGCCCAGATATGAAGCCCCATATGGGGCATCCCATTTCACAGCCGGATCTGGTCGGGGCCACTTTAAGGCTTACCGGATAGGAACTTCTGCTCTGGTTGAAATATTGAGGGGATCGTTAACATTCCAGTGGGCATTCCAAAAATAACTACAGTTCATGAAGAGAGAATTTCTGTGAACCTTCGTTCGAAAATTTGGAATGAAACCTTACTGATTGCAGCAAAAAATTGAATACTGCAAAACTGTGCTATACACTGCAGAATCAGTGAATATCAACTGATTTCTGCAGTGAAACGCCACTCATTCAATCAGTGAGAAGTACTTTTAATTGCACAATCAGTGGATATTTACTGACTTCGCAGTGGAATCTCAATGATTCCATTCACTGGTCAACCATTAACTGTGAAAATAGTGAAATTTCACTGATCCAAATTTAAGCAGCGTATTCGTTTATCAATTCATTTCAATAAAGTTGACAAATATAAACATCAAAGGACATTGAATCACTTACAATGAAACTTGGAGATACCCAATTAATCGCAAATTGATTGACACTGTAGTGTATCGTGCACGATTTCACTCGGGTCCACGTCATGCCGTCCGACGGAGATCAAGCGTGGAAAAGTAATGTCACATATTTTAAAGTTATCTTACACGACAAAAATATACTTTAATCCGCTCAGTTCTCTAATAAATGCTCCGTACGGAAAGTTCTTCAGAATCATTCCAACACATAACTAACATCACAGACAAGTCAGTAATTAACTGAAGAACAAAGAAAATGTAATCCATTAGCAAAATGATGAAAAAATATAGGAGAAGTGAATGCACATTTATGAAAACTTATGAAGAAAATGACACATCAGTCCAGAAAGAGAGAGGGAACGAGAGTTGTTTCGTAAGGATAGATTGAACAATTCATTTGGTAATTCTACGTGAATCATGGTACTGATAAAATCATGTTTCTTTTAGTCCATTCTTCGAAGAGTCGTAATCGTTCTGACTGCTGTTTTTATGTGTAATCCTGTGTATTGAAGATGAATTTTATAGGATTTTTCATGCTACGTGACGTGATGTTGTTGAAAGTTCAACGCTTTTCGAAAGATTATCGAACCGGCTATAATTTGAGAGAATTTCTGAGTCATGATGATTTATTATATGATAAAATTGACGGAAAATTAAAGTAAATCTGAAACAAAGCAATTCCCGAGTATACACAAAGGAAAAATAAGTGATGACTCACAATGAACTTCATAACAATTCTTTGATATCTAACGGTAACGTAGAATGGAAGGTGTATTCATATTGAATGTTTTGAATGGGATATTTTAGTATTCAAGATTGAATCTGAATATTATTGAACAGCTTCTCCGAGCTTGTCTGTGTGAAAGGATATAATCAAATACGTGAAGTATCGACAGTTTTTCTTGAGCTTATCAATTTTTGAAAACTCTACTTGAGTTAATGACATAAAAACATTACACAAACGTTAATCGAAATTGGTTATGACCAAATTTTTATTATAATAATTTTGACACAAAATAACAAAACAAAAACAGATATTGTAAACACACGTTCACACCGAACATGTGAGGCATTCTTTCACAAATCGAACACTTTTCAGACCCTATACTTGAAATAAAGGGACACGTGTATCAGGATTTTTTTTCACTATTTCCAGAAATGTGCGAATTCGAAATTTCACCCATCTCCCAATCAGACCAATTTTCAAACGATCATAACTCTGGTGCTATCCATCATTTAGACTTGATGTTTTTTTTAATTTGAAGGTAATGGAACGAACTTCACTGACAAGGAGGTATCAGTTACAAGAACTTGCGAATTCATATAGTTATAAACAATTCAAATGTTTGAAACGGATTTACTCGCTGTTACCCAAATTGTAGATACTGGAAAGTATCCACTCCAAATTGTGGATACTGGAAAGTTACACCATCGTTTTTCGCGTTCAATTTCCCATAAAAATCTTTTGCTATATTGATGGAGTCTCTGCAAGAAGTGTTGGAGAAATAATAATTTGTTAGGCGCGACGTGTCGAGCAATTGACGCGCTGAGTCCACGACACCCAAGATTGCACGCTTTGGAATACTCTCTGTTTGATAGCTGAATTTTTTTCGTCTCATGATGAATTCTCTCCGTTACCAGTCTTTGAATAACACGTTTTCATGATTGATAAATGTAAAATATCAATATATATATGTGGCTGCTTGAAAATTTTACGATAATATCACATCCATTCTATGATGAATTCTGTACAGTAACGATACATCGAGAAAATTTATCGTTCTCCACCATTTCTTGTTGTGAACAACAACAAGGTGAGGTATATTATAGATCAACAGCTTTTATTTTCTTATTACTGGCGAAAAATTGTCTCAACTAATTTCACTCAATACATTTTGATCAATCACTTTTTTTGAGTGCAGAATTGACGTTCATTATTTTATATATAACTAATAATTATTTGAATTTGTCAGTACTACAGTGTTTATCACCAGCTTCTTTGGTTCTATTATTCGGAATTAATTTTCACAATCAACTTCAGTTCATTAATCTGAATGAATCTGGGTTTTGGTCGCAATGTCTTTCCGGCCCGACTAGAAATTTACCCCATGGACCAGATCAGGTAAACCTTGATCCAGATCAGGTCCTGATAAGGCAACCTCATCAGGACCTAACAAGTCATGTCACGCTGCACTATTATTAGGACCCCATCAGGAAAGACTAATTAGGATTTTGTGAGGAATTCCTTACTAAAACCTCAAAAATAAATCGAAACTAATCTATGAGCCTGTGTGAAAATTGCAGTTCGGTTGACAGATGTGAGGTTAAATTTATGTGATCAACAAATGGATGAACTATTTTTGTGAAATGTGTGGTGGTTATTTCTTGAATAATGTGTATCAAAAAGTCTGTTAGTAAGTGCAAAATGATTAAGTAAATCAGTCATAGCTGTTGTAACGTGTCAAAAAATCGTAATTTGTTGATGCAGTGAAAATGAATTTTCTTCAAATACTTACATCAGCACTTCTAGGCAAAAACTCAGAGATCATATTGATTTTGTGAGAAATATGAGTCATGAAGAACTCATTTGATCAAAAATATGTCAAAAGAATGTTCAAAATGAATAACAAAAAACTTGAATTATTCACTTGCAGCTCGTCGGATGGTTTTATTTTTCAAATTAAAGAGCACTCTTGGAGTTGAAATTTTTGAATTTGAGAAAAAAGCCTTATCTTCTGAGTTGAATTTGTTGTTAGGGTGATAATAAACTTGTAGGAAGAGTTTGGAAGTTGAGTGGAATCTATATTGATCAGGAAAGTCCAAATCGTGTGGCAAAAGTTAGAAAATCTGTCAACTTAGCTGACAGCGCATGGGTATTCTATCAGCTTTTCTTTACTAAACCAAATGCTGGCAGGAGAAATTCATCAAAATATAGTGAATTCAAAGTGATGTGAAGTAAGAGAGGACAGATACATGCATTGAATTTTATTAGTTATTATAAAAATGTTGATAAATATGGTAAGGCTATGTATGACTCAATGTATCGTCTCTCAATATTTTTGTTTCAATGATTTGCATTTTTGAGTGTGCATTTTCGTATCTTTTCACCAGTAACTAGTGTTAGGTTGAGAAAACATGTGTATTGAACCTGTTTCATAAATATAATAACATTTATTTGTAGGAACATGACACAACATTATTGGAACAAAAATATGGGAAGACGACACTTTGGATCTTCTATAATCTTTTCTTATTTTTTAGAACGTTTATAAGAACGAATAAAATCTAATGAATATTTCGGTCCTCTCTTACTTCACATCACTTCGAATCCACTATATTTTGATGAATTTCTCCTGCCAGCATTTGGTTTAGTGAAGAAAAGCCCATGCGCCGTGAGCTAAGTTGACAGATTTTCTAACTTTTGCCACACGATTTGGACTTTCCTGATCAATATAGATTCCACTCAACTTTCAAACTCTTCTTAGAAGTTTATCATCACCCTAACAACGAATTCAACTCAGAAAATGAGGCTTTTTTCTGAAATTAACAAATTTCAACTTCAAGAGTACCCTTTAATTTGAAAAGTAAAACCATCCGTCGAGCTGAAAGTGAATAATTCAAGTTTTTTGCATTTCATTTTGAACATTCGCTTGAAATATTTTTGATCGAATGAATTCTTCATGACCTTTATTATTACGAAATGATTGGGATTTCTGAGTTTTTTCCGAGAAATACTGATGTAAATTAATATTGATATAGATATTGTCGTTGTTGATATTGTCGTATATTTGAATAGAATTAATTGTCACCACATCAGCAACTTATGATTTTTTACATATTACAGCAGTGATAACTGATTCAATAATTCATTTTGCACTCAATAACAGATTTTTTTATGCGTATTAATCAAGAAATAACGAAAGAAGAGTACTTGTTCGAAACTTATATTTGATTATGACGAAACACATATTCATTCAGTTCATATATACTCTTTGAATAATACTCAGATGATGTGATGTGTAGGAAAGAAAAATGATGCTGAATAGTCAATAAATCAACCTTATGAGAATTGTGATAAGTTAAATGAAATGCTTATTTCGCTGGTGATGGTTGAACGTTTGCTAAGTTTTTTTCGCTGTATGCATAACGTGGAAAATCTTGTGAAATTTTCATAAGTTCCGCCTAATTAAAACCCAAATAGTTAGTTTTCAATTCACATTGAGAATAGATTGAACAAATTGTTCAACAGTTTTCAGAAGTAGGTAATGTGTTCGGAATGAAGGGATTGAATTTAAAAACAGGCACAGTTGAAAATCGTTCAAACATGTTCTTCTTATTGAAGGAAAATTTGTTTAATCAAAGAGTGTACAATCTGAAATCAAGTCTGTACATTCTTGTATTCAGTTTATCAAACTCCATGATCTTAGGATGACCGAACGAGGTCCTGATGCGGATACAGCGAGGAAAACCTACTTCGACCTTTTCAGGATAATTTGAGGAAATCCTGACTGGGACCAAATGAGGTCATCCATACGTGAGTCATCCACACCTAATCCCGATCAGGACCGTAACGGGTATTCCTTATTTCGGGTGACCTTGTCAGGTCCTCATCATATGTTGGGTTAACCTGATGACAATTTCCAGTCGGAGGTAACCACATCGTAAGCAACTTCAATGGAATTTTTGGTTTCTCATAAAAATCATGATTCAAAAAATACAACCACAAAGAATTCGATTAGGATATTACTCATGATAAATATCATGTGGAATTATAACCACAATTACACAAGCTAGCGTAATTAGTTCATTCATCAGTTTCAACGTTCAATTCTGCACTGAGAAGAGTGATTGATCAGAATCAATGAATTGAAATTAGTTGAGACCGTTTTTCACCATTAATAAGAAAGTAAAAGTCAATAAGAACTATAATACACCTTGCTAAAAGTTCACAACAAAGAATGGTGAGAAATGATAAATTTCACCTATCGTTCTTAATCAGGTTTCTGAATACGGGATTCACAGTGTTGTGTCGGTATCAATCGACAGAACTCTAATGTTCCGTGATGTATCGTGAAATTTTAAAATTAAAAAAAGTATCCGTTATTCTGAAATGCATGACGACGCGTTTTCATCTTTCACAGCCACATATATATTTCGATATTTTAGATATATCCACATTATACATTTTAAATGTGTTATTCGAACACTGGTAACAAAGAAAATTGATCATGAGACGAAAACAATTCAGATATCAAACAGAGAGTATTCCAAAGCGTGCAATCTTGAGTGTCGTGGACTCAGCGCGTCAATTGCTCGACGCGTCGCGCCTAACAAATTATTATTTCTCCAACACTTCTTGCAAAAACTCCATCAATATAGCAAATGATTTTTATGGGAAATTGAACGCGGAAAATGTAACGATGGTGTAACTTTCCAGTGTCTACAATTTGGGTAACAGTGAGTAAATGTGTTTTAAACATTTGAATTGTTTATAACTATATGAATTCGCAAGTTTTTGTGACTGATACCTCCTTGTCGGTGAAGTTCGTTCCATTACCTTTAAATTGAAAAAAAACATCAAGCCTCAACGATGGATAGAACCAGAGTTATGATCGTTTGGAAATTGGTCTGATTGGGAGATAGGTAAAATTTCGAATTCGTGTATTTCTGAAAATAGTGAAAATAAAAAAAAAATCTCAACACATATGTCCCCCCATTTCAAGTATAGAACCTATCAAAAAATTTCATGATAAATCTCAAGCGGGGTCGATTGAACAGTGTTCGATTTGTAAAAGAATGCCCCATGTGCGCATGTCATTCTGGTAACAATAATAATTGTTTTTTCCACGAGCCGGAATGATAAATTGATTAGACAGCGAGAAATCAAATTAAATCAAGATTTAAATTCTCGTGGAACAATGCCGGATCGTTCTTTTCAAAGAACCGAGGAGAACGAGAACAAAGGTTTCAAAATTGAATTACACTGTACACTTGTGGTTTAAGAGTCGGTTATATTTTGAAAAAGGTTCCACAATTAACAAATGTTCGACGATTGAAACTATTTGCTCTATATTAATCAGCACAGCGCACTTATCAAATTGAAAGCATGGAAGCTGTATCGGAGCTCTCATGCGTAGACGGTGTTCAAAGAGAAAAAAGGAAGGGAGATTTCTACGCGGTGAGTTAGAGTTCGAGACACGAATATTTCGATCAAAGGTTAACGCTGTACTAAGAAAATTATAATTTTTGAATTAGATTGAGACGAAGAGACATTGAGTTGTACACAAAAGTATCGAATGTTTCTTACATTTACGGTGGAAGAAAGATGTAAATATAGGTATTTTCATATAGAGATGAGATATAATCATGCTCGGCGAGAACACGTCATTGTGTATTATATGGAATCAGATAATCTCATCGTCCACGCGCTTTAGTATAAGTATTATTTTACAAGTTCAGTTTTATGATTGGAATTTGAAACATTTGAATTGAATGTAATCAACTTATAATTCTATTCGTTCCCCAACAATAATGAAGCACGAAAGCTTAGACATAACTTGTTTCAATAGTATTTCCAAGATTCAATATTCCAATGTAAAAATAATTCTCTTCGAGAAGCAAATTATGACAAAGAATTGATATTTATGGATGCCAATTCTTTTTTACACAGAATATGTCGAAGTTTTATAGGTGTTTCATACAAATTTATAAAAACAAAATGAGTGTATCTTCTGTGTAATTGAACTCAATATTGAAAAACAGTTCGCATGCATGGTATATAAAGTTTCCACACGAAGAGACACTCTTTTGACTCAACATACAAGATCAGAAATAATAGAAATGTCTTCGCAATGTTCCTTCAAACGACTCCTATCGAATAGGTACCGAACAATACTGAACTGAAGTCTCTGTTTAATATTCAACGAGGAGAATCCCAACGAATCATGTAAGAAGATACGAAGGAGACGTAAAAACATGCTGCACCCATTCACGTGTGCTCATATTTTGTACATTCAATTGATCTTGAAGTTTACGATAATTTGGTTCGCGTATATACAAAAATATGAAGAACATAATATGCATTTGCGAACAGATATCAATTATGTACCCTATACACCCACCATTCGACACTCGGTACTTCATTTTCTTATCACAAACCATCGATTCCGGCAGGAAATTCGATTACACAACAACTCGTCATGTTGCTTTCATTTGGAATTCAGTGCATCCAAGCAATTGAAAATGGGAATAATGTTATTTCACATTTCCATCGGGGGCATGAATTTTTCATGATCTCTTTCTTGAATTTCAATGAGATAAGAAATCTCTTAGTACCCATGTTTTTTTTTCTTTTTCTTCCTCTCCTTTTCCTCTATACATTTTTCCTTTATATATATATACTATTATTATTATGATTATTATTATATACATCATCACGTTATTTTCAATTACGATATACAATTCCCCGTACAATACAAACGATTGGAAAAATTCTTCAAGAACTTGCGAAATCATTCGAGTATGAAATTTGCAGAATTACCAGGCAATTTCGAGGGAAAGAGGAAGACGAAAAAATGTATTATAGTTATATATGGCGTACCACGCATGATCGTATCATTGTTCCCTTCATTTGTCTTCGTACGCGCGTGAACAATGAATAGAGTTCATACGCGTTAGTGAATATCTTCACCAAGGAGAAATTGCTTCTCACGTACGAGACCATACTTGAAACAAATAGGAACAATTTATTCCCTCTAATGGAAATACTACTTTCATTTTGCCAAGAGTAATAACTTGCTTCTTCGTGCTCTTATGGGCAAACATAATTTGCGTCTAACTTTATGAGCTTGTACAAATCATTTCCAGTTACTCGAAATATTCTCACATCCCTCACATCTCGAAGTACGTTTTGAGAGACCATCGAATGTTCATTGGATAATCGTTTTATAACGAGGAGATACATTTATGAATCGAGTATGAACGATTTGAATAACTTTTCGAAGAATTTTATAAGGTTTTTTTTTCTGTTGATTGGATTGTAAGATGGATGTATAGTAATAGGGCAGAGCGGAGCGGTTGTTTCGATTACCAACCACCGTCGAGAGTCGCCATCGGCGAACGATGAGAAGACAGGATAATGAAAATTAGTTATTTCAGAAAGGAAGTTTCGTGGATTTTATTAATTGCTTATTCTGCAGGGGAAGGAATCTTCCTTTAACGATGTCCAATCAACGCCATTGAACAGCCCCAGTCCTTTGGCCATACATTTTATATATACATTTTTTGTCATTTTAATGGTAAAGTATCCTGATCGTCGCTCGTCTCGCTGTCGTTGCGTCGTTTAATTTATCGTGTATAAAAACACGAGATCACAAATCGGTCTGCGACAACAATTCGTCCGGTCCATTCCCGAGACTCGATTATGTTAATGAACCGGATGTAGATAATAGCACACGAACCAGCGTCGTCGACATACGTAGTTTACGACTCTGTTAACGCGTTCGAGAGCATTCGTGTGAGCTACCGATAGACCCGTGGGGGCTTGGTTATCGAACCGAGGTTATTCGTCCATTCTACCTCTCTTTCCCTCTTCAAGATCCCAAGGCGAAAGTCCTGATGAGTTTCCAACATCTCTCTGCTCCTTCAAAAACTCCATTCCCGTGCTCATCGTTCTATGCTCCAGATAACATGGGAACGATTCAGTTTTATTTAAATAGAGAACAGCTATGCAAATTTCGATACGACTTGTGAAAATAATTCACAAGTTCGTGCGATAAGAAAGATGTTTTGCTCTTATCATGGAACGTAGCAGTATATTTATTTTCATATGCATCAAAATGTCAAACGACGACACTTTATTACATGCTCAGTGACCCGATCGTAATATACAGTGTTGAAAAAACAAACTGTTTTGTGCCGTGAGACTGCAAAATTTCTGTTCATAATTGAATTTCACTCTCCACGAACGGAAAAACTTCTTTCACATTGGAAGTTTCCAGTAATTTGACTGCGGATGTTCCCTGAAAACCAGAGACGATAACTGTTGTGATTGATATTGATGAATAGCCGAGGATCTGAAAGTTTCGATATAGAACGTACGTGCGTCCTAAATTTTTTCGAGTGGAAATAGTGCAACTCTGATAAGAATTTCATTCTTGAAAGCAAATGGAAATTTCACTATAAGAAATGTAGAGAGCGGTACGTTGGGTGTTTAATGATAAATTATATTAAACGTCAAGAAATTATAATTCATGTTCCATAATTGAACATAATTATCATCAGATATCGTAAAAACAAGATTTGACTGGAATTTTCCTGAATTTCAGGTAACAATTACTCGCTAAATAACGATGATAATGACGATCCTAGTTTGAGTTTTTATGCAATCATAGGTCAGAGAAAATTCTTTCATCGAGTTCACAATACATATTGCTGAAAGATTTAGTACCGTCAGGGTTTTGGTTCTGTGAGAGAATTAACAATAACCGACCACTTCGACCACCCGTGTCACCACAAAAATGGTACCAAAAGGATGAGGAGACAGGTACTCGGAGGAAAATAGTCGTGAGAATGAATGGAGTTGCGAAACGGGCTACTGGAACAAATACTGCCTTTGGATTCCTCCGAACGATCAATAACGTTGGGGCAATGTTGTGTAATTCGGCTAGGACAGATTGTCCAGAATACGGTGAATACGTTGGCGCCAGAGATAGATATCTCTGAAGAACGAAAGTGAGAGAAAAGCATTGATAGGAACGTCTCGACTTTTGACAAATGGCTCGCCGTGGACACCTTATAGTCGAAGGTCCTTATTCGTACTGACGTTCGGTGAATGATGATTCTACGTGGTCCACCGGTTTCTAATAAGGATCCATCGGTTGGCCAATCATCGTAAAAGCTTTTTTCTCTATGTCTGTTCACGCTTATTAAAATGAAAAAAGTATTCGCCTTCTTTCACAAAGGGAACAGAATCGATAAACGAGTATGTCGAACGAATAATAGAAAAAAGAAAGTGTAAAAAGAGGCTACAGTGTTTTCAAGACAAGTGAGTCTACATTCTCGCGAGGTAGAAGAGGGCAGGATAAGTGGTGCGGTGGTTGAAACGAGTATACCACGAAATGGAAGCGATTCTTGCTTCAATCATAGTCCCAACTGGGTATATCGATACAACAGACAGAAGAGAAAGAGCGCTTCGTACGTGGTGTCACGTAAATTCAAGAAAAAAAAACACTTTTTTCCTGTCCCGGTTCATCTCCACCGACAACGTTCCTTCGGCTATATTCCAAGTCTTACAACATTTTTCCCTCGCATTCCCCACTCGTAGAACCATCGGTGGACTTTTCAAGTATGATCATACGACATCGTATAAGGAAACCGATACGCGAACGAGAAGATGAAAGTCGATCAAAGAATCGTCCCGTGACAGGAGCTGTGAAATTATTAGCAGGATTATTTTTGCAAAAACTGGATATACAGGAAGTTTTTATCATCGACGATGACTCTTGATTGTTTATGAATGAGAGAATATTTCATCAGTTCTCGGGTAATGTTTGTAAATTCTCTTTCCAAAGAAATTCTCATCCTCCCTCGCTCTCTAAATCTCTGGGATTGAATCCCTACCCCATTGGAGTGAGGTTTCAATCTTTACACATAGTTAACAATTTTCGAAGAGAGGATTCACTGGTATGCTATATGTAAGTTTGGTATCTGGAATTTGATAAAATTCCGATATAAGTCGTTGTTGAAATGGGTTTTTCAGAGTCACTGAGCATAAGTTTTGAGTCCAAAAAGTGGATTTCAAAATGCCTCGATCAAAGCAACTATGGAGTCTTCGTGAGTTCAGCACGAATTCCATTCTGTCTTTGATAGATATATAACCCATGTGGAAAAAATGCACAGAAATGTATACAGTTGTACACAAATTGCATATACTTTTGGGCATTTTTCCCACTTGGAAAATCAAAAAGTACAAGGGTATATTCCACTACTCCCACATCATTTCTGAATTCATCAAAATTCTCTCAATCAATCAATGTGTCCCTTTGTTATCACTCTGAGAGCAATCAATGACTATTGCGTGCAACTTGATTGAAGTCTCAGCCGTTTCTGGGAGCCCCAAGTTTTTAAATCGTTCGATACCAAAAATTCCTGTCAATGAGCATTGAAAATGTTCGATTTTAGTATTCTCGTCCACGAGCAACCATAAATCTCCTCATCTCGAATTTTGTCAAATTGAATACGCAAAACAAACTTTCGCATCACTTTTCAGAATGGAATATACATATATCGTTCTGAATCCCTCTCCATGAGAGAATTCTATCAGAATTGAAACGTCTTTCATTATCCATTCCTTTCTCGTTTCCATCAATTTTGTAAGAGTAAGTCTTCCCTTTTAGTCTCACTTTTTCTTCCCCCATCAGAACATCAATGCTCCCCGTCTGTTCTCTTTTTCTCTTTCATACTTTCCATTCAGAAAGTCTTGAAAATGCTTCTTTCGTATCTTTTCTCTCGCTCGTACAACTCCCAACAATTTACTATTCAAATAACAACTCTTTCTTTTTTTCACCAAGTTTCTCAATTGAAATGCGCAAACGATTGACTATGAAATTGTAATTGGTTAATTGTAAAATAAATCAAGGGAAGGGAGTTGGGGAAACGGGAGAGAAAATGTACATTGCTTGACAAATAAACGAAAGTACCGTTGGTACTGGATTAAAGTGGCTCAACGAAAGTAATGTTCTTGAATCTCGAATTATATGCTCCACTCTTAGGAATTTCTTGAAATTTCATGCATTTTTCAAGCTTATTTGTGAATGCAACATGTACATTTCAGATGGAATTGTTAAAATTATTGTGCAAAAATATGAATTTGACAATTTTTGTATATTGTTTTCAAACACAAACTTCGAGTGGACTGTTTGTGAGAAAAAAGAAATAGTTTTCATTTGTATAACGGCCAAATCTGTCGTGCTTGCCAGAATTTGGCAAATCAGTTCCTCCCAGTACTGGACCGTTTGTTCATTCCGGGCAATTTCCATTTGGGTATCTTTGGCTTCCATTGCATGTAATTGAAAATTCAATCCAAAATTTGAAACAGCGTCAATTTATTCGAGGACAAGAAATCGAATATTTGTCAAAGGAATCGAATGATCTTTGAGAAGAGAGAACGAAAAAATAGAAACAATTATATGTGATGAGGAATAATTAATCGAGTCTGGAAATCGTCCACGTTGAATTGTTATACACGATAATCAATTCATAATCAATAATTCAAGATGGTGCTGCGGTAGAACGTGAATATTTGCGAGGAGAGACAATAGAAACATTCCCAACTCTCGAGCTTATTCAATCTGACCCAAGCGTGCAAACGATACAATGGAATCGCAAATTTATCGAAAGTTATCCCATAAAATTGGATTTCGGTGCAGCAGATTCATTCTTGTCGAGGCTCCTTTTTTCCCACTTTCCGACCTTTCCATTGTCTTTTTTCTTTGTTCTCTTCTCCCTTTTCTCTCCTCAGTTTTTTGTTCACTCTTCACTTTTGCCTTTCCATCCGCGTGTGCTTCTATCAACCATTCAATATCGATGCCAGAGATATTCCACATGGTTGCTGCTTGACACAATAATTCAGTTGAGCAGGTAATATTGGCGCGGTAATGGTTGAACCATTTGGCTCTGTCGTTATGCTGTATTGGCGTTTGCCACGTTTACGTAGTTCGTTTTCAAGCCTCCATTCTCTTCATCCTACACTTGCCGCTAACATTCATATCTCTGCTTCCAGCTTTGTGTCTTTGTCCCATGAATATATATACATGGATATACACAAATTCATTCACTATCACTACCATCATCGCCACACTCCCACCACTTAATTCAAAACGCTCGACACTCTGTTGAAACGGAATGTTATCATTGCACGATGTATCATTATTGCAGCCCTCTCTCGCCACACAGTTGTCCGGCAATTACATAATTCTTAACGAACGCCCGTTACACCCTCGGCTACCGCTACCACACTGCCAGAAATATATTTCTTTTATATAACGTTTATGTTGTGTGTCCAATACATGAAAAAGAGAATCATCGTTATTGAAGCGATGTGTGAAACCGCGTTCCATACGGCGCAGGGAAAATAGAACAAAACAAAAAAAGAGAACAACACAAGAGGGAAGAAAAAACAACGTTCCTATCGTTTAAACGGTACCAATGGAAAATGATAAACCATTTGTGAGAACCAATTCAACTTTTATTCTTTCATTTTTCATCCACTCAGTATCTGATTTCACAAAATTGTTAACGATGAATTTCACGACACGTAAAGCTTTATCATTAGAAGCAATGGAATACGAGTTATGATAGTTTATTATTATATTTTTACACTCCGAATGGATGATTTATTTTTTCACAGTGGTACAGTAGTACAAGCAAGACATTAGTCAGCCACTTCTCGTCGCTTGATACCATTTTTTTCTCCTCTATTTCCTCTCTCGTTTCACGAGCTCCAACATTTTTTCTCTCCTCTTACTCGAGTTAAGAGGTAAAGATGAGGGAAAGAAAAGAGGAAACGATATAGCAGAAGAGGGAAGAACTTGTTCTTGAAATTCAAAAACAATTTTCTTTCCATCGTAAATATTTTCTCCGGGATCTCTTACACCCAAGGCACTCCAGTGTATTGGGATCAGAAAAGATTAACAACCAAGTGTTACCTATAGAGTACGTCCCCGGCAACCATTCCCAAATTTGCATAATTTGTGGAAAGAGGAGAGCAAACTTCATCATAGAGCGTGCCATGTGGAAACTTCAAACGATCATAACTTGAAACTCACTTAATGCCACGACGCGGTCGTGAGTTCACATCCGGGGCCACGATTATGTTATAGAATTGAGTTTTACAAGGAATACGAAGAATGGGTTTTCACGTGACGAAGGTACGACCAATGGTTAAATGTAATAACAGTTATGATGATTCAAATGAAAGAATAATATTCCCTGACTTGTTGAATTAAAAACCTCTATTTTATAATGATAGAATTTTGTCTTCCCAATTGAATCTTCAAGGATCGTGGAATGTACCAGGTAAAAGACGGGAAAAACAAATTCGTTCTTCCTTCAAACATTTTCCCATTTCAAGGTTCGTGAATCTCTCCAAGAGCGAGACCTCTCTTTCTTTTTCGTCCTTCGCCTATATATTTTTTCGTTTTCCTTCCACCCAAATGTTCACCTTCATCTCTCGGGCGTCGTACTAAAAGAGCCAATCCTTCTGACTGCTCGTTGCACTTGTAAGTTTCAAGTATCCTCTCACAGTCGTAAGCACGTGAGCCTTATTTATGTAAAAGCTACGCATCGTTCATCGACTGGGAAGTCGAGTCGAATTATACATGCCTTACAGATTCTCTTATATACTTCCATATACCTATATACGAGAAAACTTACGCCCGAATTATATCAAACTTGGTATATATTATGGTAACTCATAATGATTTTCAAGATAATTCAACTCTCAAGAATATTATTTGAGATTCAATATAGTCGGTGACAAGCCAGTCGAGTGCCAATTGGAAAATCATATTTCCATCGAGAAAAAGAAACAATAAGCTCGATCATATCGATAAAAAGTTTGTTTGTCAGGGGTGTTATTCATCTCGTCGATCGATAATTCCCAGATTTCCTAGGTGATTCAAGGGGTGAAAGTTTTTTAATTTTCCACTACATAATTCAAGATCATTGATAGATCGGACGAAGAGAACACATTGAAAGTATGAAAGTTCATAGATTCTGAATAATGTTTGCACGTAATGTCGTTTTATGTTTTCCGTTGAAAGCCTTTTTTCTGGCAATTCCTCCCGTTCATCCAATAATAAAGGAAAAAAAAAAGAAAAGGAAGAAAGAACGAAGGAATTGACACTCAAGTAGCGTCTTCTTCGGATGCGCGACAATTAATATCCGAAGCTTTTCAGATGTTGAAGGACAATACGTTCAAGAAGTTTCCATTGCGGTGTGCTTGATTTCCCGTGGGATACTAATCCTATTCTAGACAGATAACTTTTCGCTGTTGGTTAGGTACTTCCATCTGCTCTTGATATAGATACTCCTACTTAGCGCAAACGTTCTACGACCTCGTTCAAACAAAATAAAAATGATATTACTTTTTCTTTACCAGGGAATGAGGGTGCTCTGCAGAAGTTGTGAAAAACATATCGGGGAAATGGATTTGCGAGGATCAAATGAGGATTCTTTGTTATTTCATTTGATTTTATTTTCATTTAATAATGGGTTCAGGGAACTTTTGAATATAAAACAGATATACATACATTTCAAGTTAAGGAAGAAGCGGAGAGGAATTGTACGATCAACGACTACTGGCTACAATAACACGTGACAAGAGGAATACAAGGTACAGTGATGTAGGCATGTTTGGATCGAGTAGTGATATCTAATAACCACACCAAACAAATAAAAAGTGATGAGAGTTGAGTGTTGCACCAAATTATCCATGCATATACAAATTGATTAGTGAAATGCAACAGAAAAAGGAAAGCGTGGATGTACACACACATTAAAGGATCCGAATGAATACTCATACCTCAATTTATATACAATAAAACATTCGAAATCCCAGGTCGCTTCAAACGCTTAAACGGTGCATTTGAGCACTGAGAAAAAGGTTTATTTATAGTTAACAAACTTATAATATTTGCTCATGGGGAAATAAATATTCGTTTCAATCAAATATATTCTGTTAATCATAAACAAGTAATATTTAGTAGAAATAAACGTTTTTTAATAATTAATAGATCATATTTGACAGAATTATGATGGATTTGCGTGAAATGAATATTTATTTCGCCATAAGCAAATATGCGTTCGTTAATTATGAATAAACCTTTTTCTTAGTGAGTCAAAGTTGCAGAATTCTTTCAATTGAGAATTTCATATAAAAGCAGCATACCGTAACAGTACACTTAAAAAAAATTTCTTCCAACCAAATAAATAGTTTATTTGTCCTCTCTCCATAAAATATTCCTCAGGATTAATGAAATATTTAATCGAATCAAATAATAGAATGCTTGCCCCAAACAAATTGGTCTCCTAAATAAATAATCTATTCGCCACAAGTAATCAGTTTTTACATTCAATCGGATATTTAATTTCTACAAGTAAATATTTTCTTCAGTATAAAATAAGAGAAAATCGGAGCAGAATTTCACTTCAGCTCTATATTATTAAGATCACAGCTATTTTACATGGCTACCCTAACTGCGAACAAGGATTTGGACTTAAATTCAGCTTCGATTTGCTCTCAGTGTATCGCTAGACGATTCACTTGTATATTGACCAAAGTTTTAATGATTCATTATAAACGTGATAGAGTTTGAACCTTGCGCCAAACACATTAAAGTTGCATCAAAGAACGATAATGTGACTGCATAAACATGCCACAGCTCTAGATAGAAAAAAATTTCACGGGAAATTGAACGTGAAAGATTGACAAATAAATGTCGATTATAAAAACATTTCTTCCTGACGGAAATGGAATCCAAACAGAATCTTCGACAATTGATTACTCTGCAAACAATCGGAGCAATTCACTTGACGGACGTATTGCTGAAATTGATTGTTCAATATATTCATCGATGCACACTCGGCTGAATATCTACATCATATCCTCCATACAGGTACCTGAAGATGACGACTCAGAGGTAAAGCTACAATTATTTGTGATCGGGCAATGAGGCACAGCCTCACATGTTTGGTACATTTACTTCTACAAATGTGAATCCTAGACCCACACAATTGATGGTACAAGGATACGCGAACGCACGCGTACGTATGAATACCGATTCAAATTCGTCCTATCGATTATGCATGGGTCAATCAATCACTATAGAAGCTCAATGAATGTATCTGCTAAATGAATCATTCTAAAACCACAATCCGTTCTCACAATATCATTCGTTTGTACAAAACTTCTGTATTGCTCCGACTTCGACTTTTGACTTACTTGAACGAAGATGAATGATTCTAAGACCAACGAGAGATATTCAGGATCCCATTAGAAACGATGTATGATTATGCATGATCGTTCACAAGAAAATAAAAATGACAAATTCCCTGTAGATATATGCGTTTGAATAAAGATTTTCCTACTCGAGTGTTTGATATTTTTATTTCACGATCGTAGGATGTCCATTGAAATACGATAGAATTATACATATAAATATATACGCATATATAATAGGCGATGTGTTCTCTGAGCGGTAAGACCGGATCCCCGGTTAGCCCCGAAGCTACTTCTCAGTTAATGCGATTGTTATTACACATATTATCTCCACGTAAGTAATCATGTTCTACATTATCAAAGCTCGTTTCTTGAATACAACCAAGACGACGACGACGACTACGACGACTACGACTACGACTACGACCGTCTCTGATCGCAGCCTATGTCTGAGTAAATATACCTTTTCTCGTCGATTGACGAGTGAACGACTAACCGCTACCCACTCCCACACAAGTCGCCATTTGGATTACCGCGAGTATCTTCGAACGACCAGCGTTGAGAAAATAATAGAGTGTTTTTGCTTTTGAATTTAATTCAAAATAAAGATTTACGAACCGATCAATTCTTTTTCAAATGAAATGGAAAGTGATTTTCACAGGATTTGGTTTTCCTTAAATCAACTTTTGCGTGAATCGAGTGGAATACTAACGGAAAATTGAATAATTTTTCTCTTTCGCTCAGATCGAGGAATTTTGTTTTGTTTTTGCAATGTCAGAGGGAATGGGAAAATCTTTGCATCGTTTCTGCACATTAATTCGTCAGAGAAACCCACAACCTACAACCCTGTCGTTCTGTATCACTGAGTCATCGAAACTTTTTGCATCCTCATCAATGCTCTCTCATAATATCATCCTTTCAACGGTTTAACCTCAATTATTCGATACTAGACTTCCTTTATCTACCTCTCTTTTTCTTAGTTTTTCTTTTGCTACATCCAAATGCCTTTATTCATTGAATTCCTTCTGTATTGGTTCCATTCTGAACTTTTTTCCCCGATTCATCTGTGTGTAGCTGGTTCCAAGATAATTGTATAAATCAAACAACGTAGAAATATTTCAATCAAGGAATTCTGTAACGGAGGGAGTAGACATTTTAAATATCGGCATACAGTTATCCGAAGCCATCTTCCAATCGATCTACCTCTCTTCCAGAGCAGGGATACAACTTTCCTGACTGGAGGATCGTACAAACTTTCGTCGTCGTGTCGTTGTCGTCGGTAGTCAAGCATCGTGACATCGGATTCATTTTTGCGAACGATAGAACTCCGTCGTCACAGCAAATTTAATTTCGAATAGGACAGAAGGTCCCCGTGGTAGTAGCAGTAGCAGCAGCTTTTATCGGGAATTCTTGATTTCTGAATGTACTTCTTCATACTTGGTATTTGTGGAATTCATTATTTTCATTGAAAGATCAAATATTCGGAAAACTCGCTTCAACCCTGTCGGATGCGTTGTTTCATCGTATTAGGAAAATCATTTGACGGATATAAACAAAATAAAATCAATGTATCCTAAAGGTAGAATAAAACGGAACACCTATTGAATTGATTATAATAATAAAATAACGTGAACATTCAACACACGTTCCACGTTGGATAAAATATATTTTTCTCTTGGTGTCTCTTGTATCCGTTATACCTTATTTCGTCGTGTGGGTACGCAAAGATCACAGACCGTCTTTCGCGTCCTTTCGCGATACAATACCTTCTCTTCCACCAAGAGTTATGTGGGATTTCATTATAACTTCTGATGAAATTTATTATAACTTTTCAAAGGAATAGATTTTTGTCATGTATATGTATATACGTAGTATAATAAAACTTGTTACACACTATTGTACGTGGTCGCTCAGGACTTTTCATTACAAGAGTTTATAAAGATTATATCAACGTTTTGACGGGAACAGTTGGAAATGAAATATGCTGTTATATATTGCAATGCTTGAATCTGATTTGGATCTGATTTTTGTTCTATCGAATATTCAATTTTGTTCAAATCAATTTATATTCCAGGACGTTCAGGGAAAAAAAGAGAACTCGAACTTTCTCTTTGTCGAGTCAAAATTCTCACCAAAGAACTGCCAATCAAAGAATATCTTCGTGAACAAGAATTGAATGGACAGTGACGAAGCTGTAAATTTGACAATAAGAATTCACTTTAGAGATCAAATTCCTTTACCCCGAACCCTTTTATTTCCCTCGATAAAAATTACGAACATAGCATTGAAACATTGACATTGAATGTCTCGACAATAGTTCTACGAATGAAGACATTTTGATACACACGTCAAAAGACCATACGAAGTTCATCATCGTTAAAATAATTTACTACTGATGAGCCAGGGTGTTGAAACACACACCGCCTCTACATTGTATCTAATTGTGCGCTTCACTAATAACGGTGCCTAACTCCTGATTTGAGAGTAGGCTGTGCTCATTCGTTATAAAATAATTCGAGAGATGAGTAGCTCAAATTGGATGCTAGTCACCCAGACGTGAATAAGTCAATGAACTCTATTTGAACGTGATTTGGAAAATGATGTATCATTCATTCCAAATATTTATCAACATCATAGGAATGTATAGTAATTTTTTTATGAGAATTTCATAAGACATTCATAAAAAATGAAAAAAATAAAAACAATCAGCTCCCAATCCATCACGTGTTTATATGGAGAGTTGATGATTTACTATTAACCCGTTTCCATAGTATTAGAAATTGGAAATTTTATAGCTTCAACCATAAAGTTCCGACATCTGCTGTCATCTCAAACAAGTTCCATTCGATTCTTATTACTACAATGTATTTCTTCAACATCGAATCAATCTTATACTATCTTCTCAATTCACTTCGATAATACTTCGTTTTATTCAGTTTCCTAAATGAAACTTCACAAAATAAGATTCAATTTTATAATGCACTGACTTTTAGATGGAACTTCATATTCTAATTTAAAATCCTAGTGTTAAGCATTGGAGATATTGTTGTGAATGATGATTGATGGGAATTGTATGCGATGAATGTTAGGTTGATGTCAATGCTGATAACCTCATGGAGGATAAAGAATATATGCGAGTATTTAGATAGCGAGATAATGGTATTTTAGGGAGGTCTGTAAAGCTGGGAGCACTACGATACCGAATTGGAATGGAAACTATGGAAGAATTAGCTGCTATTTGACTGCTAATTTTCTACCATATTCTCGATTTTTCTACTCTAAAAATTTTTAGAAAACTTACACAGTTTTACAAACAAAGAAATACCCTGCTTTCAGGACAGAACTGCATTTTCCTGACGTTTTCTGGGTCGCTGCATACAAAGATATAGCCACCCTTGCCCCATTACGTCAAAATTCCGAAATAATCAAGGATTATGGGTCGAAAAGCCCTGTTTTTTTTCAAATGATCTGCATTTGGAATAAAACTGCACTAACTGTCTGGGTAGTACTCGGATCAGGAATCAGAATATGATGTGTGTAATCCAATTTGCCGAGTAGAAAGTCGGATCCGAGTACTACCCAGACAGTTAGAGTCTTTTACCCTCTCCAAGCGTGATGGGTCCGTACGACGAAATTAATTTTCCAACACTCCGAATTTTTGTACCTTGATAATGGGTTGAATCAACCCGAAACGTTGGCTGGAAAATTTTGAATAAAAAGGCCCGACTTTCTACTCGGCAAATTGGATTACACACATCATATTCTGATTCCTGATCCGAGTACTACCCAGACAGTTAGAGTTTTTTACCCTCTCCAAGCGTGATGGGTCCGTACGACGAAACTAATTTCTCAACACTCCGAATTTTTGCACCTTGATAATAGGTTGAATCAACCCGAAACGTCGGCTGGAGAATTTTGAATAAAAAGGCCCGACTTTCTACTCGGCAAATTGGATTACATACAACATATTCTAAAACTGCACTATTTCAATGTTTTTTGGGGCTTGAATACGGAAATCTCGGCTGGTTACGCCATATCACCTTAGGATTTTGGAATATTAGAAGATTATGGAATGAGAAAGCCCTCTTCTCTTCAAGTAACCTGCATTATGGATGAAAGTGCACTCTGACGCAGCATACAAAAATGTGGTCGGTTTTACCCCATCACCTCAAGATTTCCAAATAATTCAGGATTATAACTTACAAAAGACCTCTATTTTCCAAGTAACCTACATCTGGGATAGAAGGGCACTCTTCCAACGTTTTTTGGGCTGTTGAATACAAGGATGCAGTCGTTCTTGCCCCAGCACCTCGAAATTTTTGAACGAATCAGGATTATGGGATGCAGATGCGCTCTCTTTTCCAAGTAACCTTCATCCGAAATAAAAGTGCACTTTTGCAACGTTCTTTGGGCCTCTGAATGCGGAAAGGGGGTTGTTCTTGCCCCATCACATCAGGATTTTAAAGTAATCGAGGATTATGCGGCAACAAACCCCTCTTTCTTCTAGGTACTGTGCATCTGGGATGAAACTAACTGCATTCTTCCAACGTTTTTTGGGTCGCTGGATGAGCGAGTGTAGTCAGTTTTATCCGATCACCTCAGGATGTTGGAATAATTCAGGATTTTGGGTCAAAGAAGATCTCTTCTTTTCACGTAACCTGCATCTGGGATGAGTAGAGTAAATCGGGCTGAGATGACGCACTTTCCAGCTTCAGTACGGCTTAAAATAATGCATACAATCTCATTCACCAAAAGGAAACATGAAGATTCACTTCAAATCTTTAACATCTTTGAAATCTTTATATCTTCCTTGAATGAACGAGGTTTGATCTTTTATTCCATGCTGTACCGAAGCGGGGAAGTGCGTCATCTCACCCTGATTGACTCTTAACTCTTTCAACGTTTCTTATACAGCTGAATATATATGAGAAAAATGTAATCGTGCTCGCCTTATGGCGAGGAAGCAGGGTGTATTTTCATCCCAGATGCAGCGTACCTAGAAAAATGAGGGCTTTCATGACCCAAAAAACATTAAAAGAGTACACTTTCAACCCAGATGCAAGTCACTTGAAAAAAACGACTTTCTTGACTCGTATTGCACATTTATTTCGGAATCTTGACGTGATGGGGTAAGATCGAACACATATGAGTATCCACGGATACTGGGATTATCCGTGTCCGGAGACACGGATTACTTGAGAAAAAGAGGGATTGTTCAACCCATAATCTTTGATTATTTCAAAATTCTGTTGTTACGAGGCAAGAACCGACCACAATTTCAGTGACCAAAAAGACGTTGGGAAAGTGTAGTCCTGGCTCAGAAGCAAGTTGATTATCTTTTTTTTGTAAACCTGTGTTATAGTGGTTCCAACTTCAAGACAAGCTACCCATTAATTATCATTTCCACTACGGATTGCCGGGTCAGAGGCGAATGTTGTATATGGGACACGAACAGAAAATTTTCGAAATATCCAAAATAATGCTTTCAGATGTTGAAACAACACCATTCGAGATGGACTGTTTTCAATATCGGAAAACTTTTTACACGAGTTCAACGCGTTTCCCCACGAATTCCATTATTTCAATTTGTGAAGAAGACGACGCGAAAACTACCGATTCGATTTTGCTCAAATTTTGCACGCAACTTTCTGATTGAATTGAATAATCATTTATTGAGCGAAATGGTACTACAACCTAACTCTTTCTAATTGATTTTGAAAATCGCAATGAAAAATCGTTTGTTTGTTGCAAGGAGAAGTTGAAGAAACGGTCATTCTCTCACTTTTTAATATTTATTTTGCAAAAATGCATGATTGATTGAGGTCCGTGGCGAAGAAAATAATATTAATCTTGAGAAACTATTTCGTTTTTTTTGTTTCAGATAAGAATTGCGGTCATTATTTTCTATACAAATTTTATAAATGTTCTCAGCCATCTATCTGTAGTTCCACCATTATGGAAACAAATTCTTTTTTATAAACTTGAGGGAATACCAGCGACCCCTGCTGAAGCAACCCGTCATACAAGCGTACCGACTGAGGAAACATTTGCTCGTCAAAAATACTCTGAACTGAATTCATGGAGGAAGTATGAAATTTTCAGGAATCAATCTACCGCGGTACATCACCCGAATTTTGAATTTTGAAAAAAACTTTGTTTTACCGACTGAGAAAAGAATGTTCCTTCGAAATTCAAAATTTGGGGTATTTACGGCGATAGGTGAAAGATTAGAGATTGATTCTTGGAAATTTCATACTTCTTCATGAATTCAGTTTAGAGTATTCTGGCTGAGAAAATGTTTGCTCGGTTGGTACGCGGGTATGGCAGGCTGCATCAGCGGGGATCACTAGTATCCCCTTAAGAGGATACCAGCGAATAGGAGGCTCCATCCGGTGGCAGTTTTGTTTGCACAAAATTACTCGAAACTGGACTCATAAAAAGGTCTTAAATTTTCAGGAATGAACCCTTGAAAGGTTAATCTAGGTCTGTACAGAGCCGGAATTTTGAATTTCGAAACAAAGGAAAAACAATTTATTTGTTTTTTTCGAAATTCAAAATTCCGGCTCTGTACAGACCTAGATTAACTCCCAAGGATTCATCCCTGAAAATTTCAGACCTTTTTATGAGTCCACTTTCGAGTATTTTTGTGCAAACAAAACTGCCACCAGATGGAGCCACCTATTCGCTGGTATCCTCTTAAGGGCGGAGTCTGGTGAAAAACAGAATTTTTTTAATAATTTTTTATTCAAAATAGGAAATATATTTCATCAATGAGGAGCTTTTCGCACGAAAAAAAAATGTTTAGCTGTATCAGCTAGATTTTAGCTATCATAGCTAGATATTTCGCTGCAGCAACTAGAATTTAGCTGGTACAACTCAACATTTTTTTCTGTGCGTTGATGGGAATATAGATATTTGACTGTGACAAACGATTTTTTTTCAATCAGTTTCATGCACAAAATAGCGGGTCTAAAAAATCCCTTTTTTCTCCCCTGGCGGGGCTCATAAATCGAGAACAGGTGATCTGAGATGAAGAAAACAAACGATTTCTTAATCTTTGTTGTTATGGCTATGGCCCGTACCAGAATTATGAAGATTCATCGTCATTTAGCGATGTTCTAAACAATTTAAGTTGCAAAAAAGTGGTAAAAAAAGTCGAATTGCCGCCATTTTTGTATTTTTCAAAAAAACTATTATATACAAAAATGAATACTCAGCCATAACAATACAGATCAAGAAATCGTTTGTTTTTTTTTTCATTTCAGATCACCCGCTCCCAAGTTATGATCCCCAGGGAAAAAAAAGGTTGTTTTAGATCCACCATCTTGTGCATGGAACTGATTGAAAAAAAATTGTTCTCCACAGGGAAATATCTAAATTCCCATGGGCGAAAAGCTCCTCATTGAAATATATTTCGTATTTTGAAAAAAATAAATAGGTGGTCTGTTTTAACAGGGTTTTTCACCAGACTCCCCTCCCTCTTAAGGGTTTCATTAATAAATTTGGAAAGTTTCAAAAACATCTCTACATCATTTCTGCCTCAAAAAAAGTTAATGAAATCTTGCCTTTCTAATAGGTAAGCCCTTCTTAACCTGTGAAGTTCCATAGCTAAACTAATCGACACTGCCAAATCAATTGCAAAAAATACACTGATTCCTTCTATGAATTGTTTGAAAAATTGATATCAATAAATATTCGTGATAACAGCATATACTCATTTTCAATTCTGTGCGTGAAATCTTCGTATCAAGTTGAGGAATAAATTCTCAATATTATGGTCTGTAAAGATATGACGCTCTGAAACTTTGTATGGAGTACAAAACATCTCACGAATAATGAAATATCCATCTATCCAACAGCATTTAAGGAATAAGATTTATATTCACAAATTCTTAATTAATTCCTACAATCGGAAGGTTATTTCCCAATTCATATTCATTTTTCCGAACGACAATGGAACTCTAAAGACAGCTAGATCTTCTCTTCTTTATCCTCCTCTCATCATAATTATAATTCACTGGGAAGAATTGAAAACAACATCGAATAAGGAACACTATAGACAACTGGAACGTATATTTTTCCTCATTATTTTTCATTTAAAAAGAATAAAAGATATATACGTGTATATATATATATATATATGACATAGATATACATATATCCTCATATTCATTCGAGTTGAAAAGTTTAATTATAAAATTCTCCCTGTGATCTTCATCCTACTCAAGGTTCGTTATATCAGTTCTATAGCGACAATGTGTGCAGAAGTAAATAACTATGTCACACAATTTCAACGTCTCCAAATGACTGTAATGATCTCTTTTTATTATATTTTGTTTTGAAAAAAAGTATTTCAATAATCCATCCATGAAAACAATTTGAGAATGAATACGCGTTACATATTAATATGCACTTGAAGTAAGAAAAGAGCTTTAAGTTCGCAAGTAAAATAGAATTTGGAACGCTGTATGTTGGGGCAACAGAGTAGTTTGGGGAAGTCGAACAGGACCTCGTCTTGTGGGTTTAGAAGGATCCGCCGGTTGTCAGTATAAAGGAACAGACTTATTAGTTGGGTATCCTCCACTCGAGTAATCAAGCCGAAACTTCTAATTATGAAAGTCCTTCATTAGTTCACTCAACATGTAAAGGGAGTGGATAAAAGTACATGTACGCGTTCTGGTATTAAAATAGCGCTACTATCACCATCGTTTTCATCGGACGCGTAACGTTAGGGTGTATAGCGTACCAGCGTAATAAGACACATGATATACACGCTCCATCACTTTTTTTCTATTTTTCAAGTTGCAATAACAATAAACAGTGGAAAATGAAACGAGGAATATCGGTGATTTTTGAAAACGGAAATTTCATCTTTTTTCCCCCTGATATTCTCCGATTGAATCAATAAATTCCAACGTGATATCGATACGGTGACTACACGGATACGGGTCGTATCACATGCATGACCTGATTCACAATCTCTCGTCATGAAGAGATCTCGTAACTGGAACGATAGATGAAATATAACTGGGATGGTATAAAGATGCCTTATAATTTCCTCACTCTTGATGTTTACGACATCATACCCCAACTCCAATTGCTTCACCACTTCACTCTCAAATACTCGCGTACACGTAACGTGTACGTATTTTATCGTTGATCATCATGACATGATTCATCAAAGGAGCGTACCTCATTAGAAATTTATCCTTCACGTGCATGTCGTGTATATTGGAAACGTTCTGGTTCCAAGTAGAGATTCACCGGATTTCTATTGCTATGGTCACAAAGAGCATTCGCTCATCATTCTTTCTTCGAAAATCAAGGTGTTTCTTTGTGATTGAAAGAATGAACTGAGGAAAATATTGATACGATTTGATTTATTTGTGAGGAATTATCATTCCTGAAGCGTATTTCATTGTTTTGAACTTTTCACTGGCAAAATGTGATGTAAAATCATGAATATCTATGATTTGCGGGAGAGAAGACGATGCGTTTGGAATAATTGATTAATCACTTTCACACATCGATTTCCTTATCCCTCTCTCTCTCTCTCTCTCTCTCTCTCCCTCTTTTGCTCGTATTCTCTCAACGCAAATCCATAGAGAACTCTTGAGAAACTAACCAATTCAAATAATTTGCCTAACGATAATATAATCCATCATACGCTGTCAAAACTTGGAAGTGCTAAGGTAGGATTGACATAAACTCGAATATTTTATGTATTCGTGTGTGTGGGTGATAATTAGGGAATACTTTTATACCCATACACGGGTAACTAATTAAACGAGTTAACGAGGGTACGTCCTACCATTGCGACGTGTTTAAACTATACGCTCTTTCAGCTGTATTTAAGTTTCTCTTCTAGCAGTATAGTAGGAAAGGGGTTGAAAGTTATAAGGGGGCGCGAAGATGGGGCTAAAGAAAGAATGGCGTCAAGGAAAATAGCTTCTTGTAACTCTCATTTAGCGTGAGATCCGGATAGTGACTTTATATAGCGGTCGCATGGGATGTCTATTGTAAGAACGAACTTCGACGAATTACGTCTAATTGACCCTCGTACAAGAACGCCAAGTTTCTCTGGAAGAGGTGAAGTTTCAGGAGGTTGTGTTCTGTTTGACCTCGGTATATAACCATCAGGGTTTCATCGAGCCAAGTAGAATATTAACCTAGAATCTACTGCTGAATCCGATTATTCGTATCTTGGGGGAAGTCTTGAGAAGATCGATATAACGGATTTAGATATATAATTGGATGCTTAAGAAAAAGTTTTGAAAAAGACAAAGCTCGTTTGAAAATGAGAAAAAAAGAAAAATATTCTCATCGAATCATTAATTTTTGCGGGACTCGTTCTGAAACGTTTCACGCTGTAAAAGGAAGATAAGTATAGGTCTAAGAGTGCTCGACTACAATGTACTTGAATAAACACCTTACACAACTATGGAACACCTACAACTTGACGAACGCAGAGGGATCTTGTTATATGCTGGATGCACATAATGATCATAATCACATGACAGCTTCATGCTTGGACGTTTTTCAACAGATCGATTAGATTGCCGCTGTCTTGTTTGCATACGCCCACTTACCAGCTCACCGTTCCCCCTTTAGGTTTAGCGATCGAGAAGTACCATCGATATCAACCACCGTTTGAATCATAGTACCACCCAGTAGCATTATCCGTCTGTTTGATTGAAGCAATTTATTCGACGCTCAAATGCACGCACATTAGTTTCTTTCACCGTTCATCAACGTTCAGTGATGAGAAATTCAAACGATATCGGCCAATGTAAACGTGGCAAATTGCGCCCAGCGATCATACTTCCTGAATAGGCGAGAGGCTTTGATCGATATTAATGCGATTGAATTTGGCGATTTCATGAGCACCACCTCTCTCCCTTTTTCATCACGAAAGAAAATTGTTTGGAATATTCTTACCGATTTGCTGCAGGATATCATGATTCGTGATGATTCAACTCACCTGTGAACAAAAAACGATTATTAAAATTTCTATCAATTTATAAGCGAAAATGAAGAATATTGAAATATTTTTATACATTTGGAACATTGTGCAAAATGTCAAGCCGTTAGGGAGGTTTTACACTTTTTACTGAAAATTCGTTCTGAATGGCTGCGAATTGTGGAAATTATTAAATTATAGAATATTCCTCCTTCCTTTTACTCATTTCCATGTTCCTTATATATAAGGAAACGGAAGTATTGTGATAGGGTCAAAACTCCATTATGCAGAAGAGGATATTTCGTTTCTGCCAAACGCTCCAGAACGTCAGAAAAATGTTTGTGTGTCTGTATGTCCATCCGTCCGTCCATCTGTCTGTGTGTGTAAGTGTGTGTGTGTGTGACTCTTGTCTATGTATATTTTTTTGGCGCAAGATAACTCCTTAGAATGCACCGATTTGAATAATTTTTGCCCATATGTTCGTCTCACAGAGGACTCGAGGCCTATTGATTTTGATATCGATTAGATAACGCGTTTTGAAAATCCTGCGGAAGATTTTTCGACAAATTTTGATTTCGCGATCGCGCATATCTTCGCTTCCTGTTATCCGATTGCGATGAAATTTATACTACGTTCTAATTGTGATCCGAAAGTGTTCCCGCATTAATTTCACCCCAATCGGTTGCAAAATGTGGAAAATTTTCTCTCTGTGTTTGTGTTATCTGAATGCGATGAAGCTCTAAGTCTAATCAATTCATGAGAAGTTGGTTTTCTGATATAAGTTTCAGATAAATCGAAACTCAGGGAACAAAAGGGTAAGCATTCAGCTTTCATCATCATCATGAAGTCTTATGACTGGTTTGATGAAATATCTACGACAGCCCTTATCTTGTATAATTTGCACCATATAATTTAATTTAGGTCTACCTTCGCAAGTTTTACCATTCATTTTTCCTCCTAATTTTGTTTTTAATAAACTATCACGCCTTAACGTGTGTTCTATCAGATTACCTCTTCTTTTAAACCCATGTTTCAAAAGATTTCTTTTGCCATTTACCTACTCAAGTACTTCTTCATTTTTTACCTCCCCTTTCATTTTATTCTACTTTTTTCAAAATCGCGAGCATTCTCTCCCAATCAACATTATCGAATGCTTTTTGTATATCTACAAAACTTATATACACAGACTTCTTCAACTCTAGTCTTTTTTCTACTACTGCTCTAAGTACTGAAATTGCTTCTCGCGTTTCTCTATTCTTCCTAAAACTGAGCTGATCTTCTGCTAATCTACTCTCAATTTTATTTTTTATCCTCCTGTATATAATTTTGAGCATTATTTTCGAGGCATGTTCGTAGTTCTGTAGTTCTCACATTTGTCTGCTCTTTGTTTTTTTCGGGATGGCGATAATTTTATTCTTTTGTAAATCTTCCGGTAGTTCTCCATTTTCTTACATATCTCTGACCAATTCAAACAGTCCGTCACGAGTGCTTCGACGAAACCTTGATAAGGTCACTCACTTATGCCATCTATTCCTGGCGCTTTATTATTTTTCAATTCTTTCAAAGTCCTGTCGAATTCTGATCTCAAAATGGAATCTCCCAATTCTTCTCCATTAACCTCTCCTTCTCTTTCTAAGAGTCCTATATTATTGCTTCCTCCATACAGATCTTTTGAATGATTATTCCATTGTTGTATCTTTTCCTTCGTCCTTATCAATTGTTTTCCGAAGGAATTTTTAATCCCATTGCTTCTAGATTTCATTTGTCCAAACAATCTCTTGAGAATCCTATATGTTTCATCTATTTTTCCTAAATGTAATCTCACTTCTATATGCTGACGTCTTTCTCCTAACCATTGTTTTTTGCTCTCCTGGATTCTCTTATTATTTTATTCCTCAGTGATCTGTATCTCTGCTGGCCCTGTTCGCTACTATTATTCTTGTATTTCCTCCTTTCATTAATTGAATCGAGGATTTCTTCCGTTATCCATGGTTTCTTAGGCTCTACTCCATCATTCTCCCAAATTTCATTCGTACATTCTTCTATGTTCTCCTCTATATTTGCCCATCTACTCTCTATTCCCAAGTCTTTCTCTTCTTGATCTTCTAATTTTTCATCCAATATTACTTTGAATGCCTCATGTGTTTGTTGATGTTCGAAATTCTTCAAATTCCGTCTTTTTTCCATTTCCCTTTTCTTTTTCAGAGCTTTGAATTTCAGAAAGCATTTCATCATCAACTTATTGTGATCACTATCTATGTTATATCCAGGCTTGGATAAATTTTACAGCTTTTCACTTAATTTCTAAATCTTTGTTTTACTAATATGTAGTCAATTTGGCATCTTGCGTATTTCCTGATATTTTCCAAAGATATATTCTTTTTGGATAATTTTTAAATAATGTCTTTATGACTCCCACAGAATTCGATTAAACCTCTCTTTCCTCTTTCATGTCCTTCCCCTAACGCAAAATCTCCTATAATGTTGCCTCCTTTTCGTTGTCCTACTACCACATTCCAGTCGCCTATGATCATCAAAATCTCTTCTCCCTTTTCATATTCTATCACTTCTTCTATTTCATCGGACGTTTTTTCGATGTCTTCCTCTGAGTACGCAGATGTGGGCATGTATACTTAAACTATAACAGTGTCTGCCGCTTTTGTTCTAATTCTGATCATCATTACGGGTTCGCTATGTTGCAAATAAGTTTCTATCATATTTTCTACCCTTTTATGCATTATAATTCCTACACCTGCTTGACCATTCTTTGAGCTTGTATAAATTTTTCTATGATCCTCACTTCAAAAATCCCCTTCTTGCGGCCATCTCACTTTGCTAATTCCCATTACATCGATATTTAACCTATTCATTTCTGATTTTTAATTGTCTAGTTTCCCTGTTTGTCTCAGTGATCTAACATTCCACTCTCCGACTCGAAGAATGTTCCATTTCTTCCATATCTTCTTTGGTTCCTCATCTTGTTTGTTCCTCTCGAGCAGTTCCCACTCGGAAATCCAAACGGGAGGCTATTTCACCTCCAGAATATTTTACTCGAGGAAACGCCATTGTGT
Source organism: Gonatopus flavifemur (assembly GCA_018340375.1). Taxonomy (NCBI): domain Eukaryota; kingdom Metazoa; phylum Arthropoda; class Insecta; order Hymenoptera; family Dryinidae; genus Gonatopus; species Gonatopus flavifemur. The sequence continues at coordinate 4,821,947 of JAFFJZ010000006.1, read as the reverse complement.
TGTTGTTGTTGTTGTTCTTTCTTTTATAAATTAAAAATTCTGGTTTTGGAAAAAGATTTCGTTTCCCCGGTAATGTTGAAACATGACAAGGAAGGTAGTTTCCCCTTGCTTTCCCTCCGTTTTTGCCGATGTTCTTGGCGTTGGAATTGGGTTCCCTCAGTTTGTATTCGCCCTCTCGAGTAGTTTATTCCATCCGGAAAACAGGCTCAGTTCTAAGATACTTATCCTTGTCCCCATGTAAAGGAAGATGATACTACCAAGGATGGTTTAAAAGGATATCAAGGGCGGGTATAAGAATATTCCCCCAGAAGACGCGCAATCATCCCACGGGGAGGCATCCAGCTTGAAGAAAAATGTGTAAATTTGGTAAATGCCGCAATTAAGCAGATATCTTCTGTTCTTATCATCCACCGTTATGAAATTTTTACCACAGTTGTATGCAGTTTCGATAGTGGTCCCGTATAAGTTTCAACCTAATCCTTCCAGAAGAACGGGAAGGGGGAAGGAAACATGTTATTGAAAATTGTAATTTCGCGACCGCTCGCACGGAGAAAAGAGATCTTCGAAAAATAGTAAAGTTCGCTGTCATACGTAGGACAGTCGCCCCCGATATCTGGAATAGTAAATTATGTCACGTCGCATTTTGATTTGTAGGCACATGAAATTTAAATCCAGGGATGGAAATCACAGAACTTGCTAATCCTCATAGTGATTCACAAAAATACTACGTGGCATCACACTTTTTAATCCTTCGCATCACATAATCAGTAAATTATGTAGCTCATTCTGCTGAGAATATATTAAAAACATTTATTGCGATGTCAAATAGTGAACTCTGCTATTTTCCAAAGAGGCACTTTCCTGCGTGCGTATTTGCGTTTCTGGTTATCCGATTGCCATGAAACTTATACCAAGTTTTATCCACAATCCCATAGTAGTTCCACAAGAGTTTCGTCTTAATTGGTGGACAACTGTGAAAAAAAACTTTTCCTTAGTTTGAAGAAAAAAGTTTTTTCTTCACTGTTTCAAATTTCCAAATTTTGAAATCACCTGGAAGTAGAAATTGAAGATAATCTCACAATTCCGGTTCCAGATGTTGACAAGATAAAGAGCGAGTTGAGAAATGTGATTGGAGTAGTTCTGGAAAAGAAAGATGAAATCTATAAAATCGGAACCAGATGTGATGCAATAAATACCCATGTAAAAATTCAGCGATTTCGCAAATGTTGAGCTCGGGCAATGGCTTGGGCCAGGCGAGAAAACCAAGCATAGGGGATTTATATCGAGCCAACATTGAGTGACAATAGAGGTGATATTATCGTGCCTGTGTCGGCAATACGAAGATGGGAAGTGTTAAAACAATGTTGGCGCGAGTTTGTGCCAGCATTGTTTCAGGATTGAACCAACATTGTTTTACAGCAAAAGTCTTGTTTAATCCAATCATGGCAGAACCATTTAATCAAACCTGTGCCAACATTGGCGACCTCTCCCCACCGTTGCCTCAGACGTCAAAATTGAGGCTCGTTAATTGCTGAAACGATGTTATCATTTTAGTCCTCAGTCAGGCTTTCTCCCAAAGCTCCGCCAATGTTCGTAACGGCTGGGTCAGCCTTGCGCCCCTGGTGAATTTTTACATGCGTTGATCATATTGCAGGGAAATCAGCTCAGAGATGTATTCTTATACTCATTTTTTAAAAAATTCAAAACTAATAATGATTGAATTTGATCATGAAATCAATCTCCGAGAAATGTATATGAAAGTTTCCATAAATTCAGCTAAAAATTCCAAACTTCAAGGGATTTTTACTATCATTTTCTAGTAAATTTCTGGTGAAATACGGAAAATTCTCAAAACGTGTATGTATTGATTACTTCCGAACATTTATGTGAAGTTTCCCATAGAAATTTTGTACACATTAGATTAATAATAATTGTACTTTCACGTTTCAATGTAAGTGCTTGGACTATTGCGATATTTACGTGAACGATGTCAGGTTGTCATCATCATCATCAACTATTGAATTTGTTGATGATTTTTTTTTTATAAAAAATTAAATCACGTGGATATGGATCAACCATTTAAGAGTAACCTGTTCAGAGTTAGATAATCATACCTGTATGAGAAACGTGAATGCAAACTCATTAGGCCCAAATTTAGCTGACGGATCCGACTCGGATGAATTCAAGCGTTACACGTGACATCCGAGTCCAATCCGATTGATCATATCCATACCGGATCTAACTTAAGGCAAATCGAATCGGTACCGGATTCGCACTTCTGCTTGAATATGGGCAATCCGCGTTTGGATGAAGTCGTACAAAACGATTTAAATTCAGGAATTCCCATTAAAGAACATGGAATACAATAACTGAATCAAAAAGTCATGAAACTCGAATCTCAAGACTCGATAATCAATTTAGGTGAAGTGAAACGAACGAACCAGAGATCAAACAACACCGTTTGATTTCATTCCTCTCCATATTGTTCATTCATTTTGATTTATGGTTTAGGTGGATAGTTGAATGTCAAATTCTCTCGTGCAATATACGTAACAAATTTGAAGTTTCAATTTCTCATATATGCATGTGAACATATGGAAGTGTATGATAACAAGTTATTGAACGATCCAAACTTCTAAAGAATTCAATTCCGAGGAGGTTATGAAATCCACAAGTTGTCAAATCGCGATACAGATTTCATGTTCATTCGAATCTATATATATGTTTAGTTTTCTTTCCCTCAAAATTAGGAACGTTGTGCTTTCTGCTCATAAACTTCTGTTATAAACATCTTAATATCGTACACGGATGAAGTTAGATTTCACGCAAGAGCTCTTATTCGGTGGAAAACATGTGTGTGACCTACATTTCGATTGTTACTTAATTAATTCTCGAGACAATTGTACTTGGAGATAATTGAACGAACGGATGAAATTCAGAACGACGTGGAGTCATTAACCGATATTCATTAACTAATACCGTACAACAATTAGCTTGGTTTTTTGGTATCCTTTCTGTAACCAGATGAAATTTGCATTTTTGAAAAGTAACCACGGAATTCACGAGCAACTTAATTTTATCCATCAGGTGAAGTTAAAAATCATATTTTTTTGATGTTTTAAAACGTCTTTCTCCAAAAAAAACAACAATCACGAAATTAAGTAAATGTGTTTATCGAGGGAGAAGGGTATATATATATACATCCTCTAGAAGAAATGATATTAGTGGCACTCTGTATTCATCAGGACAATAGGCAATGCTGTTGCGAATACTCGAGAATTACGTAATTCTGTCAAGCCAAGAGAGAAAATGGTTCTATCAAATCGTCGCTTTGCATAATGCGCGTGACTGACTGAAGTGATAATAAAATAGGTGACAACTGACAAAGAAGAGTGCGGATACAATTCCATTTCTTGAATCGAGGGCGCGTTGAGATGATCTTTCTTCATTCAAATATACAGTGCGATAACGTTGAACAATATCATTATTCAACATCTTGAGAATCGTAAGAGATTTCAACGGAGCTACTGTGTACGCCTGTGTATGTAAACGAAAATTCAATGACGCTTCTTCGTTCAAATGTTAAGTTAATTTGCATGTTATGTACTTCACCATCTCCTTGTAATAACAAAGAGATATATAACAAGAGGTTTATATTATTATGTCTTTTGAATAATGGAACTTGTAGGAAATCTATATCAACGAATTTTTGTGATTCTATTAAGTTTTGAAATCATTGAAAGTGATGCTAAGGGAAACTCTTAAGGAATCTTCATAATTTAAAAACTTTGGTGATGTATTTGTGATCTCAAAAATTGATGTGTTGAATTGTCAATTAGCTAAACAATCAGCTACAACTGAACGAACAATTGAGATTGTAACTCACGATAGAATAAAAATTTTCTTCGGAAGCGTTTACTGCACTCTTGCTTGATCAAACACCACCGATCTGTCTCTTATCTTCAAACAGATATACCGACTCAATATTACGTATTTACAACATCTCAGCAGCAATTTTCTCTACCGGGTTGATCTCTAACTTATTCAAAATACTTCAGTCGCAGGATACTTTTAATTCAAAAGCATTTTACATGACATGATTTCAAGAAGAATTTCCATATTTCCATATCAATATTACATGCACTTCTCTACGGTGCAAAGATGTAATTGGAGTCATAAAACTTTTCCATGTAGAAAAGGAGAATTATCCTCCACGACGTTTATGAATTTTTCATCAAAAAAAGTGAAATATCATCCAATCGGAGGTAGTTGTTTGAAGGATAAATAGACATTGAAGATTTATAAGCCGGCGAGCACGGCACTGGATAGCAAGAAGGAAAACCGGAAGTAGCAATTTGCCTCAAAGTGCTTGCTTAAGTGAATCCGATATCTCCAAGACTGGTTTCGGAGAGCGCTCGCGTTGAGAAAAATATTAGTTGTTAAGCGTCCAAGGATTCAAAAGGGAATATTTAAAACCGACGAGGAGACGAGTTTACGTTTCTGACGATAAGAAGTTCAAGAGAAAAAATCTCCCAACCGTCAAGATGACGGACAATCCTTCGAAACAGTTGTTTTTCTTCCCTGTTCTTCGATACAAAAACAAATTTCAACTATATCTTTTGCGCTCGGTTGCCTGATGGAGGAGGGACAAAACTTTGGAAAGCCAATGTCTTGGAGATTTAGATTCGAGAGCAAACTGAGTCACAGCTGACATAGTCAAAAAGTCCTTTCCCAACTCGTTCACGTAATTTGAATATCGTCAAGATGGACGCTGAAGTGTAGAAATACTCGCCAACCCACACACAAAGTGTGCCTCCAACTTTGGCCAATTTCAACTTTCGTCGTTTCAACGGTGACGTGTGTACGATGTCGCTTGACGTATCTTGGACGAGAGGAACGGGAAAAACAAACTCCAAGGCGATTGTGGGTTTACGCGATCGAAATTGTTTTGTTTGTGACTAAAATTAACAATCATAACGGTAGAAGATGCCTCATGAATTTTACGATCCACCTTTATTTCATCTCTTCTTATGAATTCAGAGCTCATTCAACTTGGTTGACCCTATAAAAGGAGGTCTATGATATCTTCGTTTTCAGGGAGACTATTCAATTTGCATTCAATAAATAAAAGATATGGATAATATCACTACGAGTCATCGCTATAACGGAGGGTGCGAAAACGAAGGGAGAGTGCTTGGTAACAACAAACGAACCCATGCAACGAGTAGCTGGAGTTATAACTCCCCTTCTCTATCTTTTTCACTTTTCTTCGTATAATCCTCCTGTGTATTTCCGTTTGTAATCCTTATATGACACACCCACTTAGCCTTCCTAGCCCTTTTGAAAGCGCGACATGCCTCCAAGGTGATGAGATGATCCAACATTGAGTTCATTATGATTACGAAATGAGCAGAGTTGGGGGATTTCGTCTTTCTCAGATCCATCGTGAAGGAAGAAAAGAAAACCATTGCTGTATTGATAACGTAACGTCTGAGGGTTTCTCAACTTTATCTACAAGAATCCAACCTAATCCGTCTTACGATTTTATTTCTTAATAAGGGGAAAAGTCTTTGTGTTCGTCGGAACAAATGGTCATAGAAAAGTATTTCCAACGAAGGATGAAGCGAAGGCGGTAGATCACTGTTAATACGATCAAGCGCAGGGTCGTCACATTCAATATCATGGCTACCGTGAGAGCAGAGAAAGAAGTCTTCTCAAAGACTCGAGACGCAATAATACTCTTCTCCGTTTAGATCGTTGGAGTCGAAGATGACTAGCTTGAAAAGAAAGGAAGAAAGAGGATGAGCTTGTTCGAAAGAATCTGTATATGCCTTAGTTACAGTTGCAGTAACTCCGGACTTCATTTATCGTCGAGTCACCGCTATGTCGACGATATCGGAGCATCATGGTACATGCACAGAATGGGATTCGACTTATATCGAACAAAGACTGAAGCGGTGGTCTAATCGGTTCTTGTAGTCTAACGTATATCAAATACACAACGTCATGCGCGTTATCAGTTTTGATTATATATGTACATGTCGAGCGACGAAAAGGGAAGAGAAAAAAATTGCTTGCATAGAGCAGAAGAGGAATTTTGTTGATCCCATATCAATGCCAACGTGATCCAAGTGATCGGAAGGATTACACCGGTATGGCAACAAAGAACAAGCACGAGGAGACAAGGAAGGGTAGAAAAACTGATTAACTTTCTCGTTCTTCTTAATCCTCTTTTTTCTTCTGTTTCTCCTTGACTCTCGCGATTCGGGACGATAAACACTTTATGAAATGGCTTGCTTGGAAATAATGGATAAACAAATGCCAAGACTGCAACTTACAGAGGGAGAAGAGTAGTAAACAATGATGAGTACACATAAGTTCCTTCCATGTCCTGCGTTTCATCTTATGCCACACTGCGAACTTGTGATGTACTCCGACGGGAAAGCTCATTACCAGTCTCGCGTGAGTGCATCCACCTATACGTGATTGCATTATAATATGGCTCGAGTTCTACGCCGTTGAGAGGGTAGGAGGTGATACTTACACGTAACATATATAGCAAACTGTATGCAATTACACTAACCTCTCTGTCACTTTCTTGCCACCCTCAAGCCTTGACTCTAAATACACACGTATATTCTGCACATATTTACGTTCAAATTGACGAATACTACACAAAGGAACTTGAAGCAAAACAACCGGTTCATTGAAATCATTACGCAAGACCACACGTTGATAGGGTCAATCTTACTCTGCATTAATGGGCTCAGAGATTTAGTATTAGCAAAACGTGAAAGAAAAATAGGGTGATTGCGCGTGATAATGTTGAGATTTCATGTTAGCAGGCAACTAAATCCACCTGAGAAGCATCCAGAGATAGTTAAGACTTTATGTGAGGATAACTTGAATAGATTCTTCTAAATGTCCGTGGTAAGTTTCACTTATCGCTGTCATCTAAAAAATTAATTGCGAAATTTTCCCCCAAAATTATTTACTATCAATTGAAACGGCTTTGTGAATGCTACAGAAACAGACCAGTTTGCTACGCTGGCAGTACTTCTGTATCCATTAAGTGCTGTTGAAACTTCGTACTTTTTGAGGGATTCAACACGAGAAAAAATTTGTGGTAAATTCTGAGACAGGGACAAGTCCTACTAACATTTGAAACAAATTGTGGTAATTTTAACTAAATTGGAGTACTTTCAATGGCAGTTGCAGTAAATTATACTCCAAACTTGTCCCTGTGCCAAATTTCATTCCAAATTGTGGTACACTAAGAGAAGAGCAATTTGGAGGTTTGATAAATAGTAATATATTTGATCGATAAATCTGAAAGTTCAGTAATATTCAGTGATTCATCGATCAAATATATTACTATTTACCGAACCTTCAAATTTCTCTTCTCTAAGTGTAGATACAAGTAATTTTTCTTTGCGTGAACGTTCAAGAGGCAGAATAGTTCCTCAAAATAGAGAAAAAAGAACACAAAATCCTGCTTTCCACAATTTTTACAGTGCACGGATCATGTTCTATTCAAATTTTTATACCCACAACTCAAAAATCTTGGAAACCCGCGCCTCTTTCATGACTCTTGCACCCCCCAGCGATCCTTTAAGAACCATATTTGAGTATTCAGCTCACATCGCGTACCACATATAATACATATACGACCACCACGCGCATATAATGATCTCAGCAGGATTTGTTACTGCCGGGGAAACAGGATTCACCCTTGTCATATCTGAAAGCATTATAAGTCTCCAAGTGGCTTGACGGTGGTGAATCGCGTGTACAACACGCGGGTCGCGGTATCCCTTGAGATCCCTGTGCATGCAGTTGGTTCTTACCTTTCATGGGTCGGAGTATCAAAAAACTAAAAGAGAAGAGATTCATTTGGAAAAAAAAGAAAACAAAGAGAAAAGATGGAAAAAAGGAGAATCGTAGTTTTCTTGTCGCCTCCATTCACGTGTCATCAGTCACGCGAGCAATGAGTGTCGGAAATACAAGGTTTCTTGAGTCGAGTTACAGTAGAAGGACCTTACTATTCCTTTCCTCCAGTTCTTGCTTTTCTTTTTTTTCTTCTATGCTTTCCTAGTTGAAGCCGAAGCTCTTTCGCGGTGCTATTTATTATCGTATCTCTTTCTCCGTGCGTGCATACGTGCACGGAGAGTAAAGCGAACACGCCTTTGAAGACGTCAACGGGTTTACATGGGAGTTCGTATACGTGCGTGTATGTATAGCATACATATAAGGAAAAGGAGAGGTGTTTGTCATATCTGGCGTCGAGATCAGTCGGATGATTTTACCTGCTGTGCACTCATCCATGCTTGACACTAAGACGCCTAGTTTAGAACAAACGGATAAATGGATAGGTGGATAAGGATACTTATGGCGTGAATCAGGCTCCACTGTTCACTATATATGTATATGAACGATGTCTTGTGATAAATGACAACGAGGCTTCGTTTGTGCGAAAGGGAGTACAAAAATTTATCAATAAAATATGGTCAATTCAGAGTTGAATTTCTGAGGTTCTCACAAAATCGTGATCTCCTTTTGTTGCTTGTTATGGATTTCAATCCTCTGCAGAATAAGGAATATCGCTGAATTATATTTCATTCCACGTCATTTGAGACGTGATGTACGGCATTTCATTTCCATTGTAATTAGGTTCTGGGATATACCAGAAGATGAAGTATTCCAGTGCAGAATTATGGATTTCTTGTTAAGAATTCCACCTGACGGGTTGAAATCTAGGATATGATCATTGGTTAATGCAATTATCTGAAGGGAAACATTATACAGTGTCGAGGAGAGTACTGTTATGAGTTCAGAGATGAGTATAGAAGCAATCAATAATAGGATCATAAAAGTTGAGGAATGTACAGCTAATAGGACGATTCCACTTTATGATTGGACCTATTCCCTTCGATATAGTATAGGAAGATAACGATTGTACGAATCTTAACCCAACACCGACTGGAAATTCATTTCTTTGATCTAATCTGGTTCAGTTACCCACGTAGAAATTCAAGAATGGCTCAGCACAAGTTCGATACAGGCTGCCAGCGTACAACTGTTGGCGAATAACGTTGGTTGGAGTGCGGAATGATAACGCACACGGAAAAAATAATTTAGCTGCAGCAGCTAAATGGCTAACACAGACACGGACAGCCATTAAATTAGCTCCCACAGCTAAATTTTAGCTACCACCGCTAATAAATTAGCTCCCACAGCTAAATTTTAGCTACCACCGCTAATAAATTAGCTACAAATGCAAATTTTTTTGCTATAACAGCTAAAATTTAGCTACAGGAGCTAATTTAATGGCTGTCCATGTCCGTGCTGGCCACTTAGGTACTGCAGCTAAATTATTCTTTCCGTGCAAAATAACTCCGATCCGAAATTTCTAGGAATAATCAAATCTTTTGTCAAAGTGCACTACATATTTGTTCTCGTTGGTTTGGCACCCATTCAAGGTGTGAGACCAACGCTTGCTTATTGAAATTGGCCCGTTGTTGATCCAACATTGGTGGGAAATTGGTCAACGACGGTCAGTTTAATCATCGAGCCAGTACCGATGAGAATATGAAATCACATCGGTGCAGTACCGACTGGCAATCGGCAGAGAACCGTTGGTAGCCAATACCTTCTCAATACTGATGCATCCGTCACCGTCGCCTTAAAACTGGCATTCCTACGTGGGTAGACTCTGCACGTAGCGATACGGAGAAAATCCTAGAGCCGTAAACGCTGCAGTCTGCTACACGACTGGCTCGTGTAGGAGACAATATTTCTTCCCAAAACATCTCATCTCTTTTGAATGAACGCATAAATTTAGGAGTCTCTGAACAATTTTTTTGTGGAGACTGAGAGCTAGATATTCTGAATAAATTTCATGACAACAGACACACAACAAAGAACATCATAATTATGAAACAAACATGGACTAAAAATACGGTAAATATAAATGTTTCAACCCTTCGGTACAGGGAAATTCCGAACATTCTTCACAGTATTCCCCATTTGACTTAATTAGGATATTGATCCACATAAACATGATTACAAAAGCAGTTTTCAAGTGTATACGAACCCATTCTACTCGAGACGTCCCGTGTACAAAGTACCATAGAAAGGAATGAGAAAACAATCAATCATGAAAACGGGATTCTCGATATTTTTAAACTCATCATAAGTTCATTCGAAAGGATTTATGAAATGACTCAAAGGGAGAGTAACAAGTAATAATAGATACTTGAATTGATAGTGGAAGGACGATCTTCATGAAAAGATGGGAATCGCATTTATAATGACAGCACTGTATCTCAAGCTGCTTCAGTATCCAAGTCAAGACGTTTTTCATGGACATGACGCTTTGTGAAATTACGAAGTTTGAGGTGGAGTAGATTGCAGCAAGAAGCGAGAGCAAGGAGAGAAAGGAATATATGTATAGAGTGGTACTTTGCTTCTGAAAATCCTCGATTTTCTCGACTCAACATGACACTCGAAAGCCCCGTCTTCTCGCTCCTGATAACGTTTCTCACAGAAGGTAATTTCAAGAAAAGAGTTTCATAGCAATTTTGACACTCCTTTTGTCCCGACGAAAATCTAATTGACGAATAATATCGTCATCTCGTTCAAGAAACAATACTGATAGTAATAGAAATGTTGAGCTCAACGACGCAAAGATTGTATGAAGTACTTTTCATTAGCTGACGACAGAAAAGAAATGAAAAATAGAGACAGAAAGAGGGACGAAGATCCAGTTTCTTAAGCTCTGAAAATAGAATTAAAAAGAAAAGGATGCCCTCGCATCACGGGATCACATCGCAGCACCAAGTGAACTCAATTGCTCGAGACAGTGTTGAGATGCTTGAAAAGGAAAATTGACATTTTAGTCATAAAGAGAATATACCCTCACCGATACAACTACAGGGATTTTTTTGTATCTTGTCATTCGAGATTAATTACGGGCGAAGGGTGCGCATAATTCTTCAAGACGCATGCAAATCGACGAGTATTTTTAAATGCAACGAGGCTTTGACAGGTGTCACACGCAAATTGACGTAAATCTTCATCTCCATTCTATCACCATCTGCGACCTAATGAACATACACGCAGACACACATATACACACATTCAAACCTAACCGTCACGGAGGATTTATTCAAATGGAATGGATTCCACTTCAATCAAACGAAGTGTTCGATTCTTATTCGTTGAAACTGGTTCTTTGAATTCCATACGGAGATGAAATTGAACAGGATCGAAGGTCATTAGGAAACAATAGAGGACAAGATGTAGAAAAATCATTCTCTGTCCTAGAGATTTCTAAGAGGGTTATTAGCGTCGAACAAAGAGATGATGAACACTGAATATCACGAATCGGAACATGCGCGGTCATCCGGTGTCAAACTGTTAAACGAGTTAGGGAGAGGTAGAAGGGGTGCTGCTATCTAAATTGACTTGCATAACCGAGCGCGACGTTGGATGAGAGTGTGTCGCCGGTTGAAGCGGAAAGCCAGTAAAAACATGCATCCATTTCCATATAACAGGTTTATATATTACGCCGTCACCGGCAGCACGTAGTTACATTTGAATACGATGTCCCAAAGCCGAGAGCAGCGACATTGCCTCGGTACACGTACACTATGTGCACGAATTAGATCGAAGCAAGCAAAGCGACAGGAAGTGCAACGAGCACGGTCAATTGCACTCCACGATCACAAAGAGCAGTCTGCCTTATTACATCACTACAAAAAATTTCACCTTAGGCTAATACACGACAACCTATTGCACTATTCGAAATAATTGAACAACATGCTGACTTCAAATTAGAAATACTTGGGATCTTTTGTATCTAACTATTCTTCTGATGATAAAGTGTATGAATGTTCAATGTTTTCACAACATATGCACATCCATTCATAACTTCTTCTAGAAGCAATTTGGATTATTTTGAATTGAGTTCTCAATTTGATGCCGACACATATGAACACAATAGATGTGATTCTTTGTACGGGAATGGCTGATTCAATGAAATCAGATCTTTGAGGTTGAGAAATGGTTTATAGATTTTTAGCGATGGATTGTTTATTTCATTTTCCTAGTCATTGCTGAGGTAGGAGATGGGAGGATTTCTGACGGAGGGTGAGGTTTAATCATAACCCATGTGGACATTGCACAATGGCTCGCTAGTACTGCCGCACCGTTACCAGAGTTCCCAGTACTGACAATTTCAAAACCATCAATTGTTCGACTAGTGCCGAGTAATCCTAGCATAAATTATGGTGGGGAATAAGATGAGCTTTAGCTATTTTCGCAGATGGTTAGCCAGTTGATAGTTCGGTCTGTAACGCCCCATACAAGTATTGAAAAAGACTGAAAAAAACGCAATGTTGTCCTAGAATTGGCACATGTGTCAGAAACAAATCTTCGTTAAGAACAATTGGACCAATATTGTTTCATGATTGTCCTGTTGTTTCCAATGGATATTCATTCATGGTACATTTGTTCATATCTTCGTGGTACCTATTGCACTTGGTACAAGCGTGAAAAACAAGCGTTGATTAAGACCAATTGTGCACATGTTGTCCACATGAGTGGAACAATATTTTTGATTAGTCACCAAATTCCGAGTTCTCAATGGCTAAAGACTTGTGCATAACCGTTGGGCTGGGACTGGCTGAATCTTCTCCCCATGATTAGGCCCATGCCCCAGTTTGACATACTGAGAAAGATATAGTTGATCTACATGAGAATAAAACTTGATTCATTTTCGTGTCTTCGACACGGAAATCGACTGATTTTGAAGAACTCTCTACATGATTTCAAGATGTCTTTTCCAAATAGGTATTGACAGGACTGAAAAAAACTCAGGCTTGTCCCAGTCTTGGCACATTTAATCCATCGTTTTGACATGATTCATCAGGGTGTCTACTCCAAGAATTTTTTGTTTGTTTCATTGGTCATTCTATTCAACCGGAATTTTTGCTTCCTCGTTGGAGGAGAGCTTTGAGTATATTCAATTCACGAGGTGTTAGTTGTACGGTTTGAATTTCAAGCAAATCGGAAGTGAGGGGAAAAATGGCAAGCACTAAGCTTTGAAACCAAATTGGAAAATTTCGTGAATGCCGTTAGCATGGGGATAACTTTCGTTCCTATCAACCGATCGTTATGAAATTTTTACTACAGTTTTATGCGGTGTCGATAGCGATCTCATATCAGTTTCAACCTGATCCTCACATGGAAAAACGGGACAGGGAAGGGAAATATGTTATGAAAAATTGGATTTTGATGTCTTCACTGCAAAAACTGATATCTTATATTCTAAGATACTTTTGTAGTGACTTTTCGAACATTTCAAAATGTTACTGTCATCATATTCAAAACACAAAACTATGTTTCCATTCAAGACATGACGTGTTTGATTAGTAAACAAAAATGTTTGAAAGCTGTGAGTACCCAAGTGTGTATTGACGGCGGGCCCCATCTACGCCCAGGGTGGGTGCCCATGCTACCCAACGTGGGGCCAACCCTGAGATGATAACATCGTTCCCAGCTTGGCCGTATTGCTTTGCCCGAGAATTGGTAACACCACGGGCCCAGCAAGAACCCGGCCTAGGCAATCAATACTGCCCCTTCCTTTTTGTTTTGAAATTGGAAAATCCCTCGCATGTATATACCATGGGGCCCAACCCGGGCCAGCATGGGCCCCATCTTGCCAATATGGGCCCAAGACTGGGCCAGAGTGGGACCAAAATTCTTACACGCTGAGGATTGTAGACACATGCTCGGGATATAAATTCACCCCAATCTTGCCCTAACGCTGGTCCAAATTGGGGCCAAGTTCAAATGTGCCCGCACTAAGATTCAATATCTCCATTTTTTTCCAACTATAATTGTATGGGAAAGCACAACAGGGCCAAGATTGAGCCAACATGGGCCCCATCGTCATTCCCCAATACTGGGTTAAAAAGGATGGACCCAGCCTGGGGCCCATTGTCATTATAGGCAATACACGCTTGGGTAGAAACATAACCTCGAATGACTATCACGTCAACGTTAAAGTGAAGAACAGGAACAATGTATTCCAAATTTATATTATGCCATTTTGAAGCAAAACGAAACGAGATTCTAATCAACCGTATGATTAAAAATCATTAATATAATCCATCTATTCAAGTTGAATGTGATAAACCACACTTCTATCATCTACTTTGAAAACAAACATATTGAAACGTCAGTGTCGCGAAATAAGATACTGATTTTTCCCAGTTAAAACAGTCAACTGTTTGATTTGAATTATCAAACATATCATGTCTTATTTTGAGACATATTTTCGACGGCAATTTTTGCAGTGTTCGCGTTCTGATTGCAATGAAATTTATACCCTGTTCTAGTTGTGATCTGATAGTGTTCCCACACGAGGTTCATCCCAATTGGTTGAAAACTGGAAAATAGTTTTTTGCAACCTGCATTATTTGACACAAATCGAGGAAACCATGTGCCAATTGGAGTTTTTATTGACCGATTCCGTTGAGATTTCCGATTGGTAGGCACGCTGTTCCTGTACGGTGTTCTGTCATGAGAAAAGCATTGGTTGATGCTTGGAGAATCATTTGGACCAGGCTGAAAAAAACCATTGGCTCAAGCTTGTCTTGGTAGTATCATTCCTGAGCTTGGGCTAAGTATTGGTGAATTGTTGAAGACAAGTCTCGGCAGGGCTTATGCCAGGTTTAGTCCATGATTGAGCCATTGGTCCATACATACATGGAGCACTTTCCAGCTTGTGCCGTTACAGATGTCCCAGAAAACTGCTGGGTTGTTGTTGAAATTGATAAAAATATGAAATCGTACAAAGTAAAGCGACACCTAAAGATGAAATTCCAGTAACAAACTGAACGGTTCTCAGATGTACTGTTGATAGTGGTCTCATATAAGTTTCAACCTTCTTCTTGCAGAAGAACGGGAGGGGCAAAGAAAAATTGTAATTTTGCAACCGCTCATATCTCCGCTCCCTATTATCCGATTGCGATGAAACTTATACCACGTTCTGATTTTAACCCATTAAGTCCGGGAAATGCAGGATTTCAACTGTAATTTTAAACGTTGCAAATGATATATAAATCATTAAAAACTCATGGCAAAAATACCTTACCTACTATTCTCGAGGTTGCTCTTTCGGTTGCTGAGGTCAAAATTACCTTCAGATGGCGCTGGAATACCGATATGGACGATCTAAAATGAAAAGTCGAGAAAAAATGGGAGGATATTTGACTCTGTGATTTTTTCACGGGTTGAAAATGCACTCAAAATTATTCAAAACATCAACCAAGGGTGCACAAAATATCTCAACTTTACGATAGAATTTTTTCCCAGACTTGAAGGAGACCTAACCTCTCTCAATTTACCATATATTTACCAAAATAACTCGCAATTCTGAGAATCTAGAGAAAATTGACAGAACATATAATTTTATTCGTTCAGTATTCTTCAAGAGAAATACCCGGGGGTTTTTGAGGTCGCTGACTACGGATCAAACATCAGATTTTCAAAATTCAAAATGACGGATCCAATATGGCGGACGAAAAGTCATAAAAAGCCTCGAAAATGGATGAAAATCGGTATGCTTAGGTTTTTGAGGTTCCTGATTACGGATCCATTATCATATTTTCAAAATTCAAGATGGCGGACCTAAGATGGTGGATGAAAAGTCAAAAAAAGCCTCGGAAATGGATTGACATCGACGCACCGAGGTTTTCGAGGTCGCTGATTACGAATTCAGCATTACATTTCCAAAATTCAAGATGGCGGACCCAAGATGGTGGACGAGAATTCCAGAAAACTCTCGAAGATGGATGACAATCGGTATACTGAGGTTTTTGAAGTCACTGACAACGAATCCAGCATCAGATTCTCAGAATTCAAAATGGTGGATCCAAGATGGCGGACGAAAAGTCAAAAAAAGCCTTGAAAATGGATGAGAATCGGTGTGCTGAGGTTTTTGAGGTCTCTGATTACGAACCCAGCATCAGATTTCCGGAATTCAAGATAGCGGACCCACGATGGCGGACGAAAATTCCAGAAAACTCTCGAAGATGGATGACAATCGGTATACTGAGGTTTTTGAAGTCACTGACAACGAATCCAGCATCAGATTCTCAGAATTCAAAATGGTGGATCCAAGATGGCGGACGAAAAGTCAAAAAAAGCCTTGAAAATGGATGAGAATCGGTATGCTGAGGTTTTTGAGGTCTCTGATTACGAACCCAGCATCAGATTTCCGGAATTCAAGATAGCGGACCCACGATGGCGGACGAAAATTCGAGAAAACTCTCGAAGATGGATGGAAATCGGTATACTGGGGTTCTTGAGGTCACTGACAACGAATCCAGCATCAGATTTACAAAATCCAAGATGGCGGATTCAATATGGCATACTGAAATTCATAAAATGCTTCTAAATCACGAGAAAATGTGTATACGAGGAGATTTTTGGGGTCGCTGTGTAATTAGACTGGTGACACGTGATGAAAATATTAGAAGTGAATATCAGTTATTATTACGGTAATTGAATTTGACATTATCATCAAGTGAATCGGAGAAAATAAAGACGAAGTTCATCGCATGAAGAACTGAGTTATTGGGGAACATACAAGAATATGAACTTGCTGCGTAGTTTGACTTGGGAAATGTGCACATGGAATGATTAACGGACGGAAACAACCAATTTTTTTGCGGAAACTTCACGTATAAACATTATTGCATGATTTTGAGTGATGTCATGAATTTCGGTATGCCATATTGAATCCGCCATCTTGAATTTTGAACATCTGATGCTGGATTCGTTGTCAGTGACCTCAAAAACCCCAGTATACCGATTTTCATCCATCTTCGAGAGTTTTCTCGAATTTTCGTTCACCATCTTGGGTCCGCCATCTTGAGAACCCCAGTATACCGATTTTCATCCATCTTCGAGAGTTTTCTCGAATTTTTGTCCGCCATCTTGGGTCCGCCATCTCGAATTTCGGAAATCTGATGCTGGATTCGTAATTAGAGACCTTAAAAACCTCAGCATACCGATTCTCATCCATTTTCGAGGCTTTTTCTGACTTTTCGTCCGCCATCTTGGATCCGTCATCTTGGATCCGAATTTTGAAAATCTGATGTTTGATTCGTAGTCAGCGACCTCAAAAACCTCCGGGTACTTCTCTTGAAGAATACTGAACGAATAAAAGTATATGTTCTGTCAATTTTCTCTAGATTCTCAGAATTGCGAGTTATTTTGGTAAATATATGGTAAATTGAGAGAGGTTAGGTCTCCTTCAAGTCTGGGAAAAAATTCTATCGTAAAGTTGAGATATTTTGTGCACCCTTGGTTGATGTTTTGAATAATTTTGAGTGCATTTTCAACCCGTGAAAAAATCACAGAGTCAAATATCCTCCCATTTTTTCTCGACTTTTCATTTTAGATCGTCCATATCGGTATTCCAGCGCCATCTGAAGGTAATTTTGACCTCAGCAACCGAAAGAGCAACCTCGAGAATAGTAGGTAAGGTATTTTTGCCATGAATTTTCAACGATTTATATATCATTTGCAACGTTTAAAATTACAGTTGAAATCCTGCATTTCCCGGACTTAATGGGTTAATCCACTAGTGGTCGAAATTCATATCACGGTGTAGTTATGTTTCCATAGTGGTCCCATATGACTTCCATCCTGATTGGTTGAAACATGTGGAAAAAAAAGTCTTCAGCAATCTGCGTTGTTTGATGGTATGTCCAATGTACGCTGTCTCTGTCTCTGTGCCATCTGACTCCTGCGAAAACTCATATGGAATCATGATAGAACCATTATCGAAGTATGGTATGAGTTTCATCATAATTGCTTCCTTGTTATAGGGCGGATTTGTGATCGTGTCGGAGGACCAATAATTTTTTTGTCCCTGAACTTAAACTCTCTTAGATTTAAATCGTAGTGAATTTAAGAATAAGATGAAGTAACAATAGAATGAAATGATAAATGAATTGTAGTTTTTCATTGTTTTCCTTCCATTTATTCATGGCTCCATAGTGGTCCCACATAAGTTTCATCACAATCGGTTGAAGAATGTGGGACAAAAGTTGTTAGTAATTTCAAGTTTTTTTTCTCCAAAACAAACGAGGAAGCATTTGCCAATTGGCAGAGATGTTATTATTATTTTGAATGTCTTTATGGTTTGAGCACTAGAGTCAGATTGACTCAAATGTGTTTAAATGAATTTCTATCACAGGAGGAACCAATCTTGAGAAGAATATATGAATCTCAATTCATCCAGAACAATCGAATGTTCCGATAATATTCGATTATAATGTTTCAATGAATATTTAATAACCCTCTTAGATCTCTTAAAAATAAACATAAATCTTCTGTTATTCATAGAATCATGTTGCGAGTACCTCCTTGCTTCCCTTTTCCAACAACTTTCGCAAGCATATAATAATAAACTACGCGAAACATATGTTTTCACAACTCGTTTTGTCCGATTTTAAAATTTATATTAGTTAAACGTACGAGTTGTATCTGTTGATTGCGAAGCTCCTTCCCTCGTGCAACTCTATTTCTAAACTCCCCTACCTCTTCCCATTCCTCTCTTATACTCAGTGATTATGCTTTCTGGACCGATGAATTCTTCAATCTCCTCTATTATTTCCGAACCTAACCGGATCACTCCTTTATTTTCCTTCTTTGCTTGATTGTTGCACTCTCTTATATATTCTCAACTTGTAACCTCCCACTAAAATTGTTTCCATTTCTTCGAGGATTTTTTTGTTCCCCCGAGTCTCTCTGGCTCTCGTCTTGGCTGAAGGAATGCTATATCATCTGTGAATCTTAGCGTGCCTCATCTTTTCTCCCTGCATATATATTTATACCCGACTCTACTCTTTAGCTCGTTTGTGCTTCTTCTATACCCAAACTGAAGGGCCGATTAGACAATCTGTAGTTTCTATATTGGCTTTCGACGTAATCAACTATTCCAATCTCACTGATTGCAAAAAAATACACCTTTTTGAAAGAGAGTTTCTCAGAGAGGGTAATAGCAAAGGAGAGTACGTGATCGTTCGCCAACTATGGAAATTTCCACTTTTTTACCTGAGATGAAAAACCTCGATAGATGCGTGAAAGAGCTTATAAACATATTCCCAATGTTTTCATTACAACGAAATTGAAATCGAATGGAAGATGATTTCCGTTTACTTGGATGAGAGAGAAAAAATCAAGAAAACTTCCAGGCATAAATTCTATTTGAAAATTAATCTATATTCCTATATATATATATATATATCGTTTAATTTAATTGGTAATACATTTCTCTCGTAATTACATTGATATTAATGGTTTATTTTATAATCGACTTTCGTGTTCGTGAAATTTCTTTGCCGTAGAATTAATGGAAATAAATGGAAGACAATAATCTTTTTACGATACTTATGCATAGCGCAAGAACCTATTCAACGCTAAATGAATGATCATTTTTTCTATCTTTTGACAATTTTATTCGTACAGGAGGATTGAAATACCTGGAACGTTGAGAAACAATTCGTTATGAAAGTATTTTATGCGATGCCAAGATATATCGTAGATAAGAATCTCAAATCGATGTAGCATTGAGTTTTGTTTATCTTTTCTTTGTTCCCACCCTCGCTCGTAAGAAAGAGTCTGCCTCTCGCGTTCTCGTTCGTTCTATATATCTAACGCATAATTCAAAGCGCGCGACATTTTAATTACGTTACTACCGCACGACGTGCATCGACCCAGAGGAGCATTTAGGTATATATAGTGGTAGTGATAATAGTGGTGGTGGTAGTAGTAGCAGCAGCAGCGGCAGTAGTAGCAATAGTAATTTCGAACGGCAAGCGTCGGCGTAGCAATTGTAAAACCGTGGTAACCAATAAAGCGAGGTATGTCGAACGATCATACTGCGCTTGCTTTCTGCCTAGCCATTCTGCTATGGCCATTCTTGATGCTCTTCAATATTACGACACTGCCCCTCCGTACAGCTGAAATCGAATATTTTTTGCGTCGATAGAAATATTGCGTGCCTTTTCCACCTCTGTCAATCATTTCCTTCGAGTATTTTTCTGTAGAATAGAAGAATGTATGTATGTTCATGAAGTATTCCATTTGACGAAGCTAGTACGCGAAGAGGTGAGGAAGAAGTCACAGTCTTTTTGCACTTTACCGACAAAACTCTGCCAATTAAAAAAGAACGAACTATCGCGAAGTCTCAAAACGAAGTCACGCTTTCGCTATCCATATAGCTGAACCTTGCGGGTAAATCGATTGGACATGCACGGGATACCTTTGGGATTTCCTGCGAAGATTGAAGAACGCAACGAACGGTAGGATCCTTTATAACCTACGAACGCATCAACTATTTCACGCCAATATCGCAATATACCATGAAAATAGATTTTCTTTGATTTTTTTTTCTTCCCTATTAATCTTGTTGTACGTGATGATATTTTTTCCGTCGTATTTCAACTCCGAATGGAACAAGGAATGATTGGAAATAAAGCTCCAGGGATGATTTGTAATGGATAAAAAAGAAAAAACACTGAGGATGTTAAGGATTTCTGTTTCTTTTTTTGTTATCCTAATGAATCACGTTTTATGCTTTTAATATCGTTTCGCAATATCAATCGAAAGATGCTCTGTTCGTAACACAATTTCAACCAACAAATATAGCAAGTTGAATATGTGTTCTTTGCTTCCAAGAAGTCCAACGCAAGTTTGTCTCCTCTTAACGTGTGGAAGTACCAGATTTTTCGCTTAAAACACTGAATTTACATGAAGATAACTTGGTTGTTCTTCCGCAAGAACTGCAATGAACCTCGGCGAACTTTGGAGTAACATTTATATTGACTTTAGAGCTATGGTAGCATATCTGTATTATCACAATCGATCTTGAGATGGTTCAGTAATCCCTGCTCATATCTGATTTTCCTATCCGTCTTACCCACGAACAATTGTTCAAAATAAACCAAAGTTTTAGAATAATATCTTAGAGGCAATGAATCTAATCAATTAATAATAATATGCACTGATTTTAGGAATTCAATTGAGGATAGGAGAAGATGAAAAGTTTCTCTTCTGCGAGAAATTTGCTGATAAGTATTGATTTCTGTCGTCGTGAAAAATTCTTAAAATCCAGAGCAAAAAAAGAATTTCGAGTGTTAAATAAATTTCTCTTTAACTTTCACCTAAGAGTATCGTTGATACGGTAAGTGAAGGAAGAGAAATAATGGTCTGTTACGGCGAACTTGTTGGATAAATTGAGTGTTCCCAGGTGTGCCGCAATAACTTGCTAGTCCTGTTCAAAACAGTCGTATTTTAGATAGAGGGTTGTTTGTCAATTTTCTTTACCGCGGAAAATATTTTCTAATGAAAAGAAACACCGACGAATAATGAAATATTGAGTTCTTTATCCATGCGTTGAGGATTTAATGTACAAAACTAACGAATTTTGCTCGGTAGATTTATATGAAATTCATAAAAATCATGTATAATTGCAAAATAGCATTACAACTGGATGGAAGAAAATAATCTACAAGTTCAAATTATTGAAGATCAGCTGTTCAATTAAACCTATTTATCTCAATACCGCGAGGTTGACTGAATTACGAATATTCCACCTGAATGAATAATAGTAACTCAAAACTGACATACCTCGTAATATAATATTATGACCTCCCGCTGCAAACTGTATATTTTTATGAGTAATAAATTTTATACAGTTTCAATATACTTTATGTGCAAACTTGCTACATGAAATCCAACAACGGAAGATATGAATTGATGTAAAAAGAAGTGAAGAAAAAAAGATATCTTTTCATGAAGAATACTATATGAGAAATTAATGAATGAGTTACAGTAGCGAATAAGAATAGTTCTGCTCTATTACTGTTATCTTTACTCAACAAATGATGATGCGAAACACGAATTTTTCCCCTTAAAAGGAGATAGCTGGTGCGAATGGCAAAGAGCTGGGAATCTCGAGAGCGAACGCTGAAGTCCCTGAATCACTCTCGACCTTTTCATCCAGATGTACAGAAATATGTTCTATCAATTCACTATTAGTTGTCGCAAGAATGATATATCGCACAAAATCGTGGACGATCACACGGAAGAAGCGTTTTAATTTCATCGTTTGAACACCTGAAGCGTTCCAAGTTTCAAATCATAGGAATTTCAGCGTATGGAGACATGCATTTCGAATTCGACATATGATTAAACATAGAAACTATGAACAACAATCGATGTTGATGTTATCATATCTGTAAATAATAGTATTGGCAGTGACATCTCGAGGTCACGCAGTGAACACGATGATGTAGAGTCAGATGAGTCCCGCCAGTGGGGTCAGTTCACGCATGACGCGCAACGTAGGAGAGTAGAGGTAGCGGCGATACGTTTGCGCGCGTGTCCATCTTTAACTAAAGAGTTCTGCTGCGAAGCACCAGGCGTCACGTGTCGCTGCCTTTAGAGTAGCATTAGCAGTGTTGCCAGATGGGGGTTTTCCCCCAGATTTAGGAGTTATTTGCTCGTTTGGGGTGATATTTAGGGGGGAAAAAATTTTAGGGTGATTTTAGGGGGAATTTGGGGTTTTTGTTTCCATATCGCTCGAAGTAGACTTTCCATCCATGGATCGGAATTTTCAGGAATTTCAATATCCCGAAATTCGCTGATTAGTCAATTCCTGCTAACCTACTAGAGATTCCCTAGGGATTGACCAGTCAGTGAACGTCCGGATATTGAAATTCGGGTCAACTGCCTTGCGGGCCATTTGTGTATCGGGCGTACTGGTGTTTACACCTCACCACATTTCTCCTTTTTTTTTTTAGTCATAGTACAACCAACTGTTTAGGGGTTTAATTTTGAGTCTGGGGGAAATTCATGGCCGGTTTGGGGGGGGGGGGGGTGTATGGAAACCATCTGGCAACACTGAGCATTAGAGATTTGACATCTTGGAAAAGGTACACGGAAAAAATAATGCATTTGATATATTTTTGGATAGCCAAAAATATTGCTGCAACAGCTAAATTTTAGCTACCATAGCAATAACTTTTGTTGCCACAGCTGAACAACAGCTAGTTTTTAACTATTCAAATATCAGAAATATCATTTAGCCTAAACAGTGGAAAAGTATCTGTACTAGGACCAAGGGTCAGATAAAGGAGTACTATTTGCCTTGTTCATTGCAGACCTTGAAGATTAACAGGGTTTTACGACCGGCCAAATACGGTCATGACGGGGGCAAAACCGTTAATGAACCATCAATGATTGACTGCTGGATGATAACTTGAACTCAGCAATGATGGGAAATACTCGGCCAATTATCGACTGTTCCCATTTCTGGATACCTTGTCAGTCAATGTACTGTAAAAAGAAAGTCCTCATCTGTTTGCATCTTAATTTCAGACAATGCTTTTTCCATTGTGTCGGCGATTGTTTTTTCGGCTGAATTTGTTTGCATCATAGATTCAGCCATGAAATGAGCTGAATTCAAGACTTTCTTTTTACAGTGTGATTGACCATCTCTCGGCCAGAAGTAAAGAATCGATCATCGGCCAATCAATAAAACTGATATATTGGGCGGTTCCCAGCTGTGTTTCATGACTGGGCTCCTTGTATGAGTAACTCCAGTGTAAGGATTTTTTGATCTGAATCAGTAAACTTTTACATACATATAGTCAGCGGTGTTAGATTGTATTTCTTCATACCTATGTTTTTGCCTCTCATATTATATTGCTTTGATTTTTACCACGGTAATGGACTACTCTCTGAATTTTTCTCTTTACTGTCTCTTCATTTGATTTCATCTCATCCCTTCATCTCCATTTCATTCATAACCTTGTTTCATCATTCGAATTTTCCTGCTGCACTTTAGCGCATTCTCTTTAATGTCATTGCACCTTCATCTATGACTAGTTCATAATGGCGTATATTTTGAGTGGTCCCTTTTTTGTATGTCTGTTCTGAGAGAACTTTTACTTTCTAGGCACTCATCGGTATACGTAGTATACCAGCACGGAGTGCCTATTGCACCCGCCGTCGTACCCTCTGACCGTATCTTCTAAAATATTGGAGTAATCCAATTGGGAGTTTGATAGTTTTTCATTTCATGCAATACTGATTGATAATCCATGGGGTTGACTGTGTGTCTGTCGATCTGTCTGTCTTTCTGTCTGACTGTCGGCAGTCTGTTTGTGGTTGGGATAACTCTGGACCAAGTGGACTGGAATTCATAACGGACCTTCTCCAAACCCTTCCCCAAGGATCATTTAATTTTTATTGGAACCAGACAAGTCCTATTTTTTGTTTATTTTTTTTTTTCAAAAAATAGGTTATCTCGGAGAAAATTTTCTCCGCTGCATAAATATACAGGATGATTCAGAACTCGCGCACCGTATTTCATAGGTATATTCTTCAGTCAAAATTCAATAATTTCCCCTTGAGAGGGAAATTTTGTTGAGGCTTAGTTTTTGAGATACCAGCATTTTTAGATTCTTTTAAAAATCCGAATAACTCAAAAACATTGTGTGCTACAAACCTCAACTTGATATCATCGGCTAAGTTGGAGAATGGCGGATCTCTAGGAAAAAAATTGAACTATTCTGTCACCTCTCAATTCAAAGTTATGGCGATTTGAAATTTTTGGGCTTTCAGCCAATCAGAATTCAGCAACTTCAAATTTTTATAGCTCCTGAATAAGGATAAAGACATGATAGTTCAATTTTTTCCCAGAGATCCGCCGTTTTCCAACTAAACTGATAGTATGAAGTTGAGGCTTGTAGCACACAATGCTTTTGAGTTATTTGGATTTTTAAAGACATCTAAAAATGCTCGTATCTC
Source organism: Gonatopus flavifemur (assembly GCA_018340375.1). Taxonomy (NCBI): domain Eukaryota; kingdom Metazoa; phylum Arthropoda; class Insecta; order Hymenoptera; family Dryinidae; genus Gonatopus; species Gonatopus flavifemur. The sequence continues at coordinate 4,797,050 of JAFFJZ010000006.1, read as the reverse complement.
AAGAACTGAGCCTCAAAAGAATTCCTTTCCAACGGGAAATTATTGAATTTTGACTGAAGAATATGGCCATGCAGTACGGTGCGCGAGTTCTGAATCATCCTGTATATACAGGGTGACCCAAGTCGGATAGATTATATTTGAGGAGCGTATTCTGCAGCAAAAATGCAACAATTTTCCTACTTGGCGGAATTTTTTTTGAGGCTTAGTTTTTGAGATATGAGCATTTTTAGATTTTTGTCCAAATCCGAATCACTCAAGACCACTGTATGCTACATACTTGAGCTTGACACCATTCGCTAAGTTGGAAAACGGCGGATCTCTGAGAAAAAAATTCAACTATCCTATCATTGTTTGTTTCGGAGATACAGCGATTCAAAGTTGCTGAATGCTAGAACCCCAAAAATTTCAAATCGTCGTAGCTCCGAAACAAATAATGATAGGATAATTCAATTGTTTTCCAGAGATCCGCCGTTTTCCAACTTAGCCAATGGTGTCAAGCTCAAGTATGTAGCATACAGTGGTCTTGAGTGATTTGGATTTGAAAAAAAATCTAAAAATGCTCATATCTCAAAAACTAAGCCTCAAAAAAAATTTGGCCAAATAGAAAAGTTATTGCATTTTTGCTGCAGTATACGCTCCTCAAATATAATCTATCCGACTTGGGTCACCCTGTATAAGTCATTTTCTCCGCAGACTTTGAATATTCGTTACTTTGGCATGAATCAACGGATTATTATGAACGATGGGTTATAGGGGTTTTCGAGGGTGCTGAATCCAATTCTGCTGACAGAAAACAAATCCAAGATGACGGATACAATATGCTGGACGTGAATTCAGTGATTTTCGCATTTAGGGACACATCTATATGAAACATGAGTTCTAGGGGTTTTCGAGGGTGCTGGAACCGAATCTGCAGTCAGAAAACAACTCCAAGATGGCAGACGTGAATTAAGTCATTCTCGCACTTGTGAACAGATTCATATGAAACATGGTTCCTAGGAGTTCTCGAGGGTGCTGAATACGAATATGACGTCAAAAATGCATTCGAGATGGCGGATTCAATATGGCGGACCTGAATTGAGTAATTTTCGCATTTGTGGACAGTTTATATGGAATATGGGTTCTGTACGTTTTCCGGAGTGCTTAATCCATATCTGGGACTGAATGTTCAGGGAAAATAAGAGTTCCGATTTTCCCTTGTACGCTTCTTTGTATCCGAAGACTCTTCAAAAGCTAGTTGACGATATGACAACCCCACTCCAGTGAGGATCCAAAAGTGAAGAAAGTAGTCATTGAAACAAATCAAGCGTGAAAATATTCCAATTCATTCTCAAATCACGCCCAAATGACTTCCCATTACGCTTAATTGACTCTCAACTCACGCTCTCGTCGCATTTCCACGCTCCACTTTCACCAGAACACTTATCCGAATTCTGCGGTTGTTTAGAAACATGTTTTTAAATCATTTGAAGATGATATAAAGAATGGTAGGCAATTAGCTTCAGGTTTTCTGAATGTTCAATCAAAAATATTTTCAGTCGAGCGAAAAACCGATGAATGCTTTTTCATATATCCCCGGGTACTCGAATCGTTGAAGATGCGAGCGAAGCGAGCATATGTAGCCCACGATTTGTTCAAAATGAGCGAAGCGAATTTTGAAGGAGGTCAGACTGCTGAGCGAAGCGAAGCAGTCAGGGGGCGGAACCCTCTGGTTCGTCTTGTATCCTATGGAGCCTAATAAGCCCAGGAATATAAATATCTGTCTTTCTGTCTGTCTGTCCAGCGTCTCCAAACTTTGTTGGTTCAACATAACTTTCGTTAGGATGAATTGATTTGAATCATTCTTTTTCAAAAATGTTGGCCTTGGTGAGGTGCACGATAGACTCTTCAGCATACATATTCAGTTAGCTGATAGATTTCAACTCAAGGTACATTGTGAAAAAATTCCTTCTGAAAATTCAGCACATTAAGGGATTATAACATTCTGAAAAAAATCGATTTTTAATTTAGAAAAATATATATATAATGTGTGTACGTGTATATGCTTTATATTGATATTTAGCTTGAATCGCTCGATTTTCCCCTTTTGGAACTTCAAACGTGTTTCTCTCGAAATCATTTATTTGGACCTGGGTGACAGCATAACTCAATCCAATTTTGTCCGATCGATTTGATCCAAATTGGATTCCCTTCAAAAAATGCATCTCTATCGTAGCATCGGGGTATTTTTTTTTATATTACTTTTTTTCATCAACAATTAACTGCAAAATTTTAATGTGGAATTCAATTTTTTCCAAATACCCGCCATTCTTTTCTATTGAAAATTTTCAAATTCTTCACGATGCCACGATAGCCATTTTACTATAATTTGATAATCATTTAGTGGCCGTTCTTATACTAAGAAAGAAAAATTTCCTTGTTGTGCTTCATAACTCATTCAACAAACATACAAAATTTCAAGTCAATCGGTGCAGCTGTTTTTAAACAAAAATCCGAAAAATCACCTCGATGTTCAACTTTTCACCCTGATGTAACCCCTTGAAGGTATATACTGATGATTGTGAGAGAGTTCGGGTTAGCTATCATAATCCCAGAACACACATTTTTTACAGTAATATATAGAGTAATAAAAAAAGGAGTTGTAAAGTTTACATCTTGCGAAATTAATACTTGGATGATTTTCAAAATAATTCCAGCTACCACGATCTATGTTGATCCTACAAAAGCAAATGTGAGATGGACTGCTGCTGATGTCAATCTTACATCCCACGCTGTAAAATCAACTAAAATTGTGGTAACTCGGACTATGCTCATGTTAGACTCAAATTGTCTAAAACTGCCCGAGTAAAAATTTTCATTTCGGGTTCGCTAAACAGGACTGGTGCGGGCGTGTTGCATTTTTCTGCGGTACTGTTGCGGATGTGATGTGCCCGCACTGAATCTGCAACAGTACCGCAGAAGATGCAACACGTCTGCACCAGTCCCGTTTGGCGTACCGGAATTAACATTTTTACTCGGGTGTATACAATTGTATAAATCTTTGGACATTCTTTCCACATGAGTGTTTTGAAATCGTCCAAATATTGACTTCAAAAGATGTCAATTTTATCACTTTTTGTTTCTCGATGTGTATTAACCATTCTAAAATCGGTTGGAATCACAATAAAATCCAGTATTGCTCTTTGAGACTTTTTTTTCATCCACCGTATGAAAAATGAAAATTGCATACAAATACTATATTTTCATATTCATATTTTCTGTATATATTTTGTACCGTTCTTTCATTGAAAAGTGAAAATCCATAGAATTTATCCCTATACAATCCACAAGGGATACAAAAGAATTAATTTTTATGCGGTTCACATGTGAAACTAGAAATTTTATTGGAGTTTCAAACGAATGCATAAAAATTCACGTGAAAAGATATTTATCATACACATTCATTTCAAATCAACATTTTCTAGCATTATTAATACGTTGTAATTTTTCTACAGTTGTGACTCTGATATAAACTCACACTACCTTCATGGAACGGTTGTTAGTTACATGGGTTACTGATGAAACTGATAAAACCTATCACATCCATGTCAAATACGGTTACGTTTCATGAATGAGATATTTTCATAGATTTGACATTGGACAATTTTCCGGTTCGTACCTCGATATATCAATATCATGTACACACGAGAAACGTTTTTTAATACCACATTTCACATCGGTCACACATTTCACTGAGAAAAGTTTACAGTTAAATGCATTCCGTTTTTATTGGATTAAAGAAATACTCTCCCCATACACTGTTGAAAATTTCCGCATGAATTTTAATGTAAATCTACTGGAAGTTTTTTTCAAGTACGTAACTGAAAATTCATGCACTGGTTCCACAAATTTCAAGTCTACATACATTAAGTTTCATGTACATGGATTTGAAATTTAATGTACGAATACATGAAATTTGTGTATGAATTCTCATTCGCGTTCCAGAAAAAAACTTCCAGTAAATGTTTTTTTTTTTTTTTAAGCAAAAAACATGTTTCGGAGGAGAACATTTGCAGATTGACGACCACCACGTTGTTCACTACATTCTCATGTCATGGAGAGAAAATTGGAAACCTCGAAGAGAATCGAACCACTTAAACCATTCCCTACCTAATGTTGCGCGATCTACTATCCTAACGCCCTAACGACCTAAGCTAAACCGGTACCTACGTGGTTTATTAGAAAAGATCAAGTGGATATCTGATCAATCCATCGGTTGAAATAAATATTCCTATTAACCTATGTGAAAATTGCAATTCGGTTGACATGGTTGAGGTTAAGTTTATGTGATAAAAAACAAATTATGAATTATTTTTGAATTATGTATTTTTGTTTGTTATGTTTTTTTTTTTGTTAATTTAATTTTGTAGGAACGAAAAAAAATTTAAAAAAAAAAAAAAATAAATTCGAATATCGAAAATAGGTTAAAGAAAATTTTTCTCTTGCTGAGTATACTGGAGTTAAACTGGGCAAAAAGAGAGTCTAATTGTTATTCTTTGTCTTGAATTTGTTAAAAGAGTTTCAGTGAAAGAGTTTGGAAGTTGGTGTTGGAGTGAGAGAATTATATTGATCATATTGGATTTTATTAAAAAAAAAAAAAAATCAAAAAAGCTATGTAGCTGACAACACTGGGATTTTTTTTTCCTTTTTACATGAAAAAATGGCAGCAGAAATAAATCAAAATTCAAGAATATTCAAGTTTGTGTTGAGAGAGAAGACAGAAATATTCATTGGATTTTATTGGTTACTATAAAAATGTCAACAAATAAGGAAAGAATAATGAAAGACGATACAGTGAGTCCTACATAGCCTTTCCTTATTTGTGAACATCTTTATAATAACCAATAAAATCCAATGAATATTTCTATCCTCTCTTACTTGACACCAACTTGAATTCACTGAATTTTGATACATTTCTCCTGCCTAGATTTCATGTAGTAAGGAAAAGCTGACTCGATACCCCAGTATTGTCAGCTACGTTAACAGATTTTCCAAGTTTTGCAATACGGTTTCGACTTTCCTGATCAATATGGATTCCACCCAACCTTCAAACTCTTCCTACAAGTTTGTCACTACTCTAATAACAAATTCAAGACAGGAAATAAGACTTTCTTCTCCAATTTGCAACTGTCAACTTTGACAGTACTCTTCAAGAGTAAAACCATCCAACGAGCTCTATGTGAATAATCCAAGTTTTTGGAAATTTATTTTAAACATTCGCTTGAAGTAGTTTTGATTGAATGAGTTCTTCATGACTCATATTAATACAAAAATGATTTGATCTCTGAGTTTTTTCTGAGAAATATTGATGTAAGTATTTGAATAAAACTCATTCTCACTGCATCAGCAAATTATGATTTTTCACATATTACAACAGCTATGACTGATTCAATAATTCATGTTGCACTGAATGATAGATTTTTTTAATACATATTAATTAAGAACTAACGATCACACATTTCACGAAAATAATTAATTTTTATTTTTCAATTCAAAGAAGTCAACCTCATATCCGTAAACTATATTTCAATTCTAAAATACAAACAGATTTGTTACATTTTCTTTCTCATTTATATCACCTGTAATTATATGTAAAAATTAATGGAAAAACCTGTTCAGCTGTTCAAAAATCTGTATGAAATACGTGCTGTATGGGTACTGACATTTCCGATATCAAGTGTGAACAATATTTTATTCATTTTAGAATTGAAAAGTTCATTCTTCTCCATTTTATATATATTTTAGTAAGCACTTGTATAATTATTAGAGATGGTTTTACTCCACATTATCAATTAGTTCAACTTATTACATACTAATAAGTAGCTCACTAGTTTTGACCAATCAACGCTAGTTGGATTCAACTTATCAGTAATTGACCAGTACCTCGCTAGTTTTTTGTGCTCAGTTTTTCCTCTCTAGCGCCTCATCAGTCATAGGAAAAAATTTGTGAAATTTCTACCAGGGTACGTGCATGGGATTGCGCACTGTGAATGCGAATTCTCATTCCATATTGGTTCTGAAATATAGGAAGCCAAATTTTCTGAATTAAAACCTTCAATCGTGAGAATTTTCCATCGATCCCATAATGTTTCAGAACCACTATGACATTAAAATCCTCAATCCCAAGCATGTATTTGATCATCGTATTTATAAAATTCGTATTTCTCACGTGGTTCACGAAAATATTTCGCGCAAAATTTCGTACTCTTCCCCAACAGAACCTAAAATTTGTGTACGTCCAGGAAACGTCCAAATACGTTTCTCAGACGTCCTTTGGAGGTTTCCTGGACGTACACAAATTTTAGGTTCTGTTGGGGTTCAGTGTCGTTCAAGCACTCTTCACGACAAGACTCGTAGAGTGTCACCTAATGCGATTGAGAACAATAATTCCAAAATTTATAATCACAAAAAGATTATAATTATTCAATTTATTCACTCAATTCCAAACATTATTGATGGTTATGTTATTTCCTCAAATCTCTATCGATTTACTCTAAGTTAATTTTTAATGTACTGATACTTGAAATTGTAATTCAATTCCACATGATTTGAAAATTAATGTAATAATACTTGAATATCATTTAATGTACCTTCAAGTTGAAATTTCATGTACACTGGTACATTAAGAGTGCATTAAAATTCAAGAAATTTTTAACAGTGTAGATAAATGCATACTATCGTTGATTGGTTTGATTAACCCTTTGTGTACAAACTTAATTTTTCAACCGTCGATTACACACTAGGTGGTAACCACTCATTCTCCGAAAAGTTACATCTTTGAAATTATCAATTATATACAACAACCGATAAATTAATGTGTAAGCTCGAATCTCTCAAAAATGTAATCACATAATATAACAATATAATATTCTTAGTACCTAGAGAAATTCATGAATCATGTGAAATTGGACGGGAAACAATGTTTTTGTGGAGAAAACAGTAATTTCTTTATTTTGAAGCGTTTTGGTTAGAAATTTATGTTTTCATTGTTGAGATCAAATTTGAGTCATCCGAATGCGTACTCTACTCACATACTTGCAGATTTTGAATCATAAAAGTCACAGAGTATCGAATTTGACTCACGGATGGTCAGAATCCAGTGCGTAACCGGAGTTACGCTGGAATTTGGAATTGAAGAATAAAATATCACCTTTGGTAATAGTATATTGCGCATCAAATGCAGGGTAAAAAATATTCATGAATTTTCAAATTTCCAGATTATTTGAGAATCCACAAGTTTCTTGTGATTTCCTAAAAAATTTTCGTCAACTCACAAAAATTGTTCGAAATTTTGTCAAAATTGTTCGTGGATTTACTGAAAAATCTTAGGTAACTTCTTTTGGAAGTTTTTACAGTGTGGGACAAAGCCAAATTTCATCATATCTCAATAAAACAGTTGAAAGGATTCACTCACTCTAGTATTACAACTCTGAAATTTTTCAGCACAGTGACTGCGGATGTTCATACATATTCTTCCAACATGTAATTCAATTTTCCTGTTCATGACTGGTACCAAACGATCTTCAATCCGATATCCTACAGTGAATTCAATTGTAGGATTGCCGAATAACTATAAATGCATCTCAGTTTTCTACTCTGAAACACCGAAGTAGAAATGAAAAATACAAAATCCTCCAGAGTTTCAAAGAATTCTCATCAATAATTCCCTATTTTCTTTTCATTTCATGCTTCGGCTGCGACCGAAACATCGGCGAATTATACTCCGTCGATAACTCGTAGTAGCGCATAAATTCACACCTCCGCGTGGTCGCATTTTCCAGACCCCGTAGAACCAAGCGAATCGATCGCAATCTTGATGTTGAATTTTCCAACAAACGCATTGTGGTATAATCTGGAACGGAAACTATATTTCATTCATGAACAATCAAAATCCATCATCCATTCGCATCGCATATTTAATTCATGAGTATGAATCTGCATTATTTATTTTCGATAGAAGCGTGATATCGGGATGTTTTTTTACCAGCACGTACGTCCGCGTATTGATAAAACCATCGATTATACATATACCCCGTATACGTATATACGTGGGATTAGATAAACGTAACATCAGCGATCCTGAATCGAGCAGCTGAGGTGTTTACGTTTCTCGGGAAGCGTTATGTGGGCGCCCAAGAAGTTGCTACTATTGCTACTGCTGCTGCGCTTCTCTCTCGAGAATCAACACTTCGATTAAAGCGAGAGATAAGAGACGCGTAGACGACTTGAGAACAATTAAACAAGTATCTTGAGACATCTCTCGGTTATAGGCTACTGAAACAAGACCACGAGGTTATAAGATGCCGTTGAGTTTGTGCGGCTAACCGATCTCGCCACCACTAATGAGGTCGGGTGTAATAGGTTTCAGGGCCAATCGTAGAAACTGATTTTGCGTGTGTGGGTGCGTGGGGGGGTTGGGACATTGAGGTATAGAAATAAAAAAGGATTTTCATATGAATCACCCTCCTGGTAACACAGAATCAAAGAAAGACCAAGAGAAATGAAAGAAGAAAGGGAGAGTTGTTGTTCCGAATGTAGTTCTCTTAAGTACCCAGGTGCATCGTTAGAGTATGGACAAAAAGAATGTATATACGTGTATATTTGTTGGCCTGTGTTGGTATGTATATGTATATTTATATGAATGTCGTGTCAGGGAGGTTATTTCCCTGGAGTCTATTTGTGCTTTTAATATATTCTTTCTAAGAACATCCTCTGACTAAAGTCATAAAAGGAAGCGCGACACGGCCGAGCGTACGACTTGGACTCGTTAAGACATGGCATACGCACCGTGTGTGTAACGTCCCATTACGTTTACTGTTTCATTCCAATCGTGCATATTTATTCCCCCGTCACGTTGTCGCCCAGTGTTCACCCTGTACGCTCTCTGTGTTGCAATACAACAGGTATACCTGCTAGGTCCTTATAACACACATACAAATATATTTTGCATAGATGTATAAGTGTACGAGTTTATACCATCCTCTATTCAACACATATACCCAAGCTCCTATCAACCGTAATCCCGGTTCATCTGATTAAATCCAATGCGACGTCAACTAAGGTGGGCGCAATGAACCCGCAACTGCATGTATCAGTTCTGATTTGAGGTGATAAATTATCTTATGCGACACACTCATCCTCGCCCATGACTGATACCATCCTCGCTCCATCATTACAGTGAATCCGCTCGGAGACAGCCGACCATACAATCTAACACTGTCCTCCGTACAGTGAAAGAAATCTTAGTTTACGAATATATATGTCGTTTAGAATATATATTATGATTCTGAAGGCGTCTGATGTAAAGATTGGTTCACGATGAGGAAGAAAATTACAAGGTTCCCTGAATAATTTTGTGGGCAAGAGCTTTTCGTTATTTGAGTTATTCAATGGAAAGACTCGTTACGATGTTTGGAGGATTAACGATGAAAGGGTATATTACGAGGAACGATCCATGCAAACGCTTCCCGGTGTATCATGAGGTTAGGTAACTGCGAGTTACCACCGTTGAATGGTGAGCAATGATGGACGGAAAGGAGGAGGAAGAATAAGAAAATAAAAAGAAAGAGGGAAAGAAGATTTTTCCAGTCCAAGACGATCGACGCTGCGGGAGTTGGTTGGTCGGTCGGTATATTCGAGCGAGCGTTCCTGGGGTATAAGAGGCGATGGTGAGGTAAATCTTTCCTCCCTTTTCCTTCATTCTTGTTCCCATCTTTCTCTTCTCAATGTTTACCAGCTACCTCGCCCTCCTCTTCCTCTTGGTCTCTTCAAGGTAAAACTACGTGCAACACGCCGAGGCAACTTCCATGAGATTTCTCGTTGTAAGAGCGAATCACCAAATGAATAGCATAATTCTATTACACGCTAAATTGGAGATGGTTTGTTGCATGGGATATAAGCAAGAGATACCAGAGATGAGATTGTGTTGAAAAGTCATAGTCTTCTTAGATCGTCGTTACGATCCTTTGCGTGGACACATTTGAGATTGCCAAGAATGAATACAACAGCGGGTTAAGAGTCATTCCTCTGACGCGAATAACACTGTGATTTTCAAGTATTTCGAATGAATTTTTCATCACCGACCTGTTGTGCGACCACGTACCGTGAATAATTTCTAGGAGCTGGAATAATTTTACGACTCGTAAGTGGGACTTATCGATAATATCATGAGCAAGCAATTACGTTGATTATCATTTTTTCACTTGAACAAGAGGAAAAAAATGAATTTCTATTTGCGATCGAATGATAGGAGGTAATGAAAATACGAAAAGTGTTCATCGAAAGTGAGTAAAAAGGGTAGTGAACGCATCGGCGAGCGATTAAGGAATGCGAGAGGGAAAAAAGTGGTTGGCGGTGGATATCGCGATTTACGCGTTCCACTTGAAACAAGTATAACAATGACAGTACGCGAATGAGCAAGTAACCCTTTCCTTTTCTGATTCCATCTCCTTCTCCACTATCGTCGTACCATCGGTTTTCTCCGCTCACCTATACCATCTTCACTATCACTCTCCTCCCACCACTCCTGTTCACTTCCTCTTCTTTTGCTCGGTTTCTCGTGGTTGCGATGCGGCCTTGCAATGCTGCAGTCGCATCTCTTTTCCTTTTCTTCTTATCGCTACACCGTCGCAGCTGCAGCAACAGCCAACAGTGCACACTATTGCAAATGCCAACACAAACGTACAAACGAACGCAAGAAGGAGTAGCAAAAGCAACAACAGCGGCAGCAATGCTAGTTCTCCTTTCCTACTACGAGGATAAGACATTGGCCTACCACGCTCGACCTTGCCAGTTCGTTACTCTTTCTCGGTTTGCTTATGCATTATACACGGCTATCTGCCTATCTCCGTACCATCTCACTTCGTCTGTTTCACTCCGACTCTCTTTTCTTTCTCTCCACTTCTCTTCTTCTAATCCCTTGTTCCTCCGGTACTACTCAATCCTCTCTTTCTCCTTTTACATCAGGTACGGAGATATTTCATTATCATCAACCAAGTTCTTATTGGATATCTCTCAATTTCTTAAAACTCTACTTGAACGGAAACATTGTGATTCTAAATGTTAACAACTATACTTTGATATCACAATTACCTACACACCTTGGGTACACTACTAGGTACTAGTACACTTGCATCAACGAATCACCTCACAGATCCAAGGAGCAAAATATATAGCATGTCCTATCGGTTTACGAATCAATGGAAAATATACACATCTTTCAAACTCCCAAGTATCTGATGATGTTTCAAGCTTTACCGCTTTCTAAGTATTACCTTTGAAATGCTGGAAAACTCTGTCATGAAATGAAGATTTTATTCCAAGTCATCATTATGTCGAGAATAATGGTTATTTGCAATTTAGGAACGAATACGCCGCGGATACATAATTTGAAACATGTGTGTTATCGATGTAAAGCGTCGCTGTTTTGAACAGAATCGACTGTTATCAACTCAAATCTGAAAGTTTGACTTTTAAGAATGTAAGAAGACAATGAGTACAGAGTATTTAATGAGTGTAGCGAAGTCCCGTTCGAAAAAGAATGGTACTTAAGCTAGTTTCCTTTTTCGTGAACAACAAAATTTGTTGGATGTATTTTCAAGAGTCAGAAAATTCTTCTTCGGGTGTTGAAAGAGTGAAAATTCCCCGTAGTATGTCATAAACGATCTGACTAAACTGTAAAAAAAATAATCGGAATTTTCCTATACGCAGCAACCGGGAAATTCCAATGATGAGATAGAAAATGATTTTTCGGTACATATATATGAAATTTACCATAAATTTCACTGAAAATTCCAGTCTTCATAGGATTTTTACTACCATTTTCCAGTAAATTTCCGATTAAATCCAGAGAATTCCTCACGCGTGTATGTGTTAATAACTTCCGAAAATTTATGTAAAATTTCCCATATACTGTAAAAAAATAGTGATGGTAAATTTCACACACACATGGGGAAAAATGCAGTTCGGAAATATACTAATATTTAATAGAAAATTGAAAATATTTCTTAAAACCTGTGAATATTTGTTAAAACGTCAGAGGATTTCTCAAGTTCGTAATGAAGATAAAACGTTTCACATTTTTGTTGAATTTTATTTGAGAAAGAAATACGCTTTCCCCGTACTAGGATGGGAAATTTTCTTTACGTAGATATGAGAAAATTTCGAATATTTTTTACAGTGTACTACCACATCCCTGGTATCTGCTTGAAACTAAATTTGATCAGTAGAAAAGACAAATAAAACTTTCATTTTGATCGGGTTTACGAAAAAATGTGAGAATAAATACAACGAGTTTGGGTTTTCTAAGAATTAAGATTAAACATTCAAAACAATAGCAGTCAAATGCAGTCACACTCCTCGAGTTACAAAGAAAATCAGACCAAGGTACCGCTTGGGAGGTACATTCAGACTGACCCAACAGAAGCAACCACGGGAGGTGAAGCTCTCTTTGTTCAATTTCCACTATCAAGCTTTAATTTTTTTATTTTCGGTCAGCTTTTTCGAGATTCCTCCCACTGCGCGGTGGGGACTCTCTCTCATCGAGTGGCTATCCAGCAGACAGCACCGTACTAATGGACCATCAGAATAGACGATGAAATACCGAACCCTGTGTTCACCCTTTCTTTTATACCAATACGAATGCACTCTTGTCTGCTGGGCGCGAAGCAGCTACACGCGACGCCTAACGTTTAGCAGTGAAACTTGGCAACTTAAGACGGACACGCTCGACAGCGCGCTGTATTGCTTTCAAGGTAATCTGTCACGTGCCCACTCGCTTTACTGGTGCGTATCAACGAGACTCGTCATACACTGTCACTGTGATTCGTCTACCAAGTGGGTGGCATGAGGTGTTGTCATTAGTCTTGTTTTGACGGATCTCGTCATAATACACAGCATCCTCTGTCAGCGTACCAAAATGAACTTTGTTATGTTTAGTAAAATGAAGATGCAGTATTATGTGAAAGAAATAGAAAATATAAATATGTTTTCAATTCATCAAATATTCCAATTCTGGTCTGACGTTGACCATAGATATTTAGTTTTATTTTATTGAGAATGCAAACTGCTCTTCATATCATTTTCGATTCACGATCAGGAACAGCAAATGAAGCTATAATACAATTTCTAAAAATCTCATTTTATGACGAGATTCAATAATTTCATACCATTAAAATCAATAAAACAAAGCACTGACGATAATCGGATGAATCCATGACGTCTCCAGCCAGTCTAATCCAATCTCAACGTTTCAAAAATAACATAATGATAAAAATTCGTGCAGATCAATTCCAATCAAGGAGATTACCACCTCGGTCAACGAGATTATTCAACGATTCATTTCACCATCTATGTTATTCTTCCATATAAAATAGGATGAACAAGTACTACTATTTCTGCTTCTACGATTGCTCCTATTAGAGAGTGACGAGCGGTGATAATCGAGACGAATGTTACATTTGAAAGAGTGGCATCGATCGAAATCTGTCTTCCTTTCTCTAGGATGATAGAAGGAAAAAATGGAGAGAAGAGCTGTGACCGTTCGCTGTGAACGATCGAAATCTTTCTTTACACGGACTTAAAGGTGACAGGTACCTAGTCCGTGTCAAATTGTAAGTCGATATATCCCTCCTCTCTTGTTCGCCATACCACAATTTCCTCTTCCGTATCTCCTGGCTCGCTACTCGTCTGCCGCTACCCTACTCGTCTATTTCAACGATATCTCTCGACCGACCGACCGACCGACCGAGGATGGATGTTGAAACGCTCCACTCTTTCTGCTAGGTACATTGAACCCTAACTTCCGCAGCGGTGCAACGTCGAACGCGTTTGCACTCACACTGTATACGCTTATAAACCGTACAACGACACGTAAAACTAACGGGTCCGCCGCGGTAAACTATCTACTCCTTATATATATATATATATACATATACACATGCATACGTACATACGTATACATACAGCTGCACATGCTACATTGCCTTGAGATATCCTTCAAGTTTACCATGTATTATAGGTATACGTATTTTGATACAACATGCTCTTGTACGATTGTCGCGATCCTTTTGGATCAGTGTCTACACATATCACTGACTTTATCGTTCTTGCACGATTACAATTCCAAATACGTACCAACCGATTTTCTATATATATATGAATATAGAGTTGAATTGCTTTTATTGTACGATTGTGCTTTTATTTTTCTCAGGTGATCGATCTGATTCGATTTTTCATGCAATATATCACGAACATACATCGAGTATTGATATACGTTCTCGACAGTAATCGGTCTCATTCACCAGGCTCTCAGCGATCGGTTGAATTGACACGTGATATGTGAGCTCCACACTGTGATACGAATTGGGAATTCAATTTCGATGCTTAAGAATTCATTCGTTCCAGCGCTTAGCAGGATTGTTGCGATCTTACTTGTCCAACAACAACGTTCAGCGTAGTCTTTGAAGAAAGTAGAGATCCGATCTATTGTACTGACAATCAACACGTCGTAAATATATCGTTGCGATATCTTGGAAGATTCTTCTAGCTAGTTAGTTGATATCAATTCGTAGCGTGGAATTGATGAGGAAGCATCGATCGATGAGAGCAATCCAAGTTCAACTGATTCCATTTCAACTCAATCTCAACGTTGTATTACAAGCTTTGTGGAGGTATGTGATAAATAACGGGAGATTGAAATCTAATTAAATGCTAATCAAGTGCTCGTACAAGGATCCAAGTATCTGGCATTTCTCTTGATGAGTGTGTGACGTTTCGTTTCAAAGACCCTAACGCGTTGATATATGATGATATCGTAAATTGAAGAATTTACCCTCAAATATGCCTTTCGCTCGTCGGAAGACCAAGGTTCGGGTTTTCTAGGTTGAGGAACGCGGGTCACAGATTATTAATATCAAAATAATGAGACGAGTTTCAAATGTTCAACAAATCAAATAGACATTTATTGAATTACTTTTCAATACAAACGATCGGACTGGTCAGTTCGTGAATAGACAAGAATAAAATTTAAATGAAATACGACAATATCATATAAACTAGTTAACTCTAGGAATAATTACAGTCTAAGACCCTAAGTTGACTATTCCTAACGTGTGCACACGAGTTCTGCGCGGAGACGTTGAAAGGTTTGGAAGTTCGACCGGATCTAACGGAAACAAGGCGTATATTATAGTACGCGGCGACTCTAAATGATATGACAAGGCGCGGTTCCAACGGAATAATGCGCGCGGCGATTGTAAACGCCCGATTACTCGCGGACCAACCGCGTGACTCGAAAATCTAGGGTTACTTTATTAAAAAACTAGATTTTCGCAAATGACAAGGCGAACGTGCGTCTCGGAAGGAGACCAATCACGTCGCAGATCTGGAGATCTTGGATTCTAGCTGGCTACCGAGTGCCCTGATGGATTATGAATGAATCTATCCAAGATCTAATGGAAAATTCAAGCAATCCGCCTTGTAAAGGTGAGTTCAACAGTATCTTCAGCCGTGAGAGGGTGGCTGCTAACTAACCCCATGGGCTGCATTTTGCCCCTAATGACGTAGAAGTATTATTACCATCCCCGTCATGTAGTCCCCTAACCCGCGTTTACTCTTAGGCAGCGGTTTCTTTCCAGCTGACCATCCCCGGCCCTAAATCAAAGCCTAGCTAACGTTGGATACAAGCACCCAACGGACTCAGCTATCACTGTGATCCGTACTGCGGTATCAGTTTCGATCTGGATATCGAAGTGAAGAATACCTCTCAGGTACCTCCTCTCATTCCCGGCTTGAGTTATTTTCACGACACGGGCGACTCCGACACCTATCGGTTGCCGCGCAAACCAGGGTCGACCTCGATGCTGTCGAACGTCTCGCTGGAGGATCGAATTGAACACACCCCGCACATGCGCGGTCAGTACTGGGAAATTCAATATGGATGACCAGGTTTGTTTACAACCTGTCATCCCTTTCGCGTCGCGTTTTTAACAAGTGTATACTCGCGAGTGTTCAGTGGAAAAATCACCTTCCAAGTGCTTTTGAAGGACCGAAATTCCCCGGGAACTTCCCTCGCGATCATCCGGATTATGTCTCTATTCAGGTAATATATAATTTTCGTGTTCAATACGTGTTCTCTTTTCCCTTTACTTAGTCTAATAATCTTATTTTCTGATAATCTTTCTATTTACAGGTAACTTTTGGGCCTTCGCGTGGTAAGTAACGTATCGTTCTTTGGTTCACTCTTTATTGACCTTTATTGATTATCTCTATTTTACAGGTCATGCATCATTCAGGTCACTAGCGCTGGACTAGTTGGTGACAACAAAAGGTATGCCACCTATCTCTTCATTCAATCTCTTGTAATCATTGAATTCTCTTTTTCTTCACAGGTTTTACTCTCCGAAGGCTGGTGAGACGAGGGAGTAGGATTGCACCCAGTGATGCGAGCCCATCTAATGACCGGTCAAATGACTGGTCATGTGACGGTCATGACTGTCACTTGACGAGAACAATTTTTGTCAGTTTTGACGGTAAGATCACACTGACCAGTCAGAAAAATTTTTGACGGTCAAACTAACATCTAAAGTGATCTAGTGCAGCGGGACATACTTCAATAATGTTGTAAGGTTTTAAGAATATATTGAACTCCGGAACCTTGATGGACAATTTAATTTTGAGTTGATATACTTACACGAAAAGAGGAATAGCTGTAGCAGCTACTCACGTAGACGATTTTCGACCATCTAATAATAAGCGGTTGCCGAAACTATTTTACGTAGATGGTCGAAAATTGTCTACGCGAGTAGCTGCTGCAACGATTCCTCTTTTTCCGTGTAGAACTACATATAAATATTCATTTTATTATCATTATTTTGTAAACAGATAACCATGATTTGTAATGAAACATATTCGAGATTTTCATTGAAGAAAGTCTAATAAAAATTATTAATTGTCTGGTCATGACCAGTCAGATAATTTTATGACGGTCATTTTCACTTACAAACTGTGAAAAATCTGACCGTCAATGACGGTCATAATGACCATGACATGTCTGAATTTTGCATGACCGGTCATTTTACATCACTGATTGCACCCCAACAAAGTAATAATGTTACGGTAAGGCTGTATCGTCTCCATACTAAACCTATAGAGTGCGTTATATTAATCTTTTCTCTGTTGCAGGTCACGGAATTCAATGACGAGTTCGTCACACGACCCAAACTTTGACGGGCTCGTCACAAGTGTAAGTCGAAAATGAGTGCGATGCGTTTCATCTGTCATTGTGGCACTTGATTTAATTGAATTTAATTTAAAAGAACAGGCCACTTGAATTTTCCGAAGAATTGAACAATTTTTTCGAGATTTCAAACATAACTTCGACATAAAGAATATTCCAAAAAAGAGTACTGCAATTTCCATACCCCCCCCCATCCTCTAACTTTTCATATCCTTCCGAAGACTGAAGTAAAAAAAAAGTAGCAAATCGTTATCGATGCCACTAACGCAAATTATGCCAAAGAATGTAGATTGCAAAAAATCAGCGACGCATCGAAAGTTTTTACATTATTACGCTACAACTTTTAATTGAAAGCACTTGAGTCGTTTTCAAAACAATTTTGATTCCACAATTAGTTTATTTCAACATGTAGAACTTCATTATTTACATTCAGCATTTCTCGTCGTAATTTGTGGTTCTTTCAACGAGCATCGATGTTCTGCACCACGAAGTTGAAACTTTGAACGAATAGAAAAAGTGATCCATAAGTTACCAAACTGTATAAATTTTCTATTCCCCTATCCCTTGTAACTAATTATGGATAGAATTCCTAACGAAAGGAGTACCGTACTTCGCTTTATTTCGTCCGACAGATGGTGAAGACAGATCAAATTATCGAAAATTTTCATCTCAAATGCAAAACTATTCTCATCACGCGTGAGAAAGGAAAACGCTGAAATTTTTATCATCAACTATTCTTTTATTCCGAGAAAATTTTCCGAAATCGAAGAAATGACGGAGACAATTGACAAATAGAAAACTGTCAACTGTCTTTCATCAATAATAGATTACAATATAAATAAATTCATCTTAATTTCCGAGAACAAAATAGAAGAAAATCAATACAAGATATATATCTCTAAGAGTAACCCCAATAAATCTCTTATGTTTACGAAAGATTCAACTGATTTTGTTGTTCTCTGGAATTTGGATCATCAGACAATCCAAGAGATACATCTTCGTATGATATTGACGTGGAAGTATAATGACATGTGTATCTTCATACCAGCTCGGTAGTGGTTAATATAGACCGGTTAATATTGATAATGAAGACGTTCGTTGAAGTTTATCACACGGATTTTGATTGAGTGATGAAATAATATATCATTATCATATTTTATCGAAGGAGACTATTTATTATTATAGGTTTGATAAGTATATCAAACATACTCAAGCATCCCCGTATTAAAGTTACACCATTATACGAGATTTCCGAGTGTACGTTGTTGGAAGTACACCGTGGGATTCGAGAATATCACTGCCGTTCAGAATTAAATAACGATTCGATTCAACTCCATTTGCAACGTACACTTTGATCAATCACGACGGAATTCTCGGAGTACTCGGTTGGATTGTCATCGTGGCCAGACCACAGCAGCATCCACGGTCGCGTTTACGAGACGCCCCTCGTATTCATGGGTATATTTTCCTTTATGGACGAGCGTTGCATTTGCAATTCGAATACCGATTTTAGATCTATAGCCCGGAAATACGATAGCGCCACCATGCGCTCGTTACTAGAGGTAATCGTGTGTTCTTTCTCACGAAATGCGCGCGCAATGTTGTATGTACCTGCATTGTTCGCACCTTGTTGTCGATTTGCATAGAGATTTTTCATCCCTTTTTATCCGTGATTTTCTTTCCTTCATATACTTCGAATTACTCGAAATCGTCTAAATGATGTTCTTGTTCAGGAAAAAAGTGCTAGCGCAAAATTCTTTGTATACTTTGTCCGTAAGGATAGAGCAAGTAACATCGTCAGAGCAACAAGAACAACAGCAGCAGAAGTAGAAACAGCAACCGCACCATCAGTGCCACACCGAACTTCCATAATTTCTCGTTTCACTCATGCCGCCGTAGTCTTAGCAGCCGCAGCCGCCGCCACCGCCGCCACTGCCACCACCGCCACCACCGCCGCACCGTCGGTATACGCCGATACATATCGACCCAAGAGAAAATGATTGCCGCGATCCCTCGCGCCGATTATTTTCCAACGGACGTGCACGATATCATCGTCTTCGACTTAGTCACGAAGCCGTCGATCCTTTATACACCGCAACACTCTATCTCCTTCTTTTTCTAGAACTGTACTAAAGGTAAGGAGGAGCATCGATATTGCCATCGGTGTGTCTCTTTCCCTATCTCCTCTCGCGAGGAGCATGCGATTGATTTGCTCCTGGATGCGGAAGTGATATACTGGAGATCTCTCTTCAACGAGCAAGTATCGCACACCTCGTACACAGATCCTCCTTCATTCCTTTTGATTTCGAGTTGTATAACCCTATCGCAAAGAGCCGAGTAGGCTCTCTTTCTATTACTTTCGGCATAAAATTCGATTCATCTGAGATCGCGGAGCCGTTATACGAATTTTTTTTTCTTTTTTTTTTAATTCCTTTTTCGTCTGAATTTCTTCTTCTTCGATTCTCTTTCTTCATCTTCTTCTTCTTCTGTACAGTACATATCTGTATCATTACTTCATTGTATCATACCAGAATAGAATAGAGTGGAATAAGATTTATTATACCTCCGGGAATCAAGATGAATCTTGAAAGCGAAGAACAAAATCACGAATCATGTGCGTGTGGTATACCATAATGACATGATATAATTCAAAACAGATATTGTATATACCATAAAATCAGAATGGAACACCTATACAAATATAATCAAGGATGTTCCAAGATAAGATTGTACGCACTATTGACAGGGAAGATTCATCGTGTAGTTGAGACCATTGATAAATTTTCTTCGGTGGATCTACAGAAGGATACAAAGGTATCGATAGGGATCTCAGTTCGTAGAAGTTCTATGGTAGATCTAATACATAATGAACATTCATGACATTACTCATATCGATTGCATTTATTGATTCCGTTTGTTCGACATAGGTGTGTCCGATGAGAAATTTATGTTAGAATTATTTCAGAATTAAGAACAGATAATTTTTTCCTCTTTCTTGATTGATTAACTTCGCAGAAGGAATGGACAGGAAAGAAAAGAGAATTTTTTTCCGTCATCAATGTACATATAAATATGATATACTGCTTATAATTACTTCAGTTTTAGACTCTAGTCAAGAAGACAAGAATTAATGCGAAGAAGAGTCGGGAAGAAAAAGAAACTATAAAATACGGTATTGAAGCACTAAGGATTATAAATGAGAGATTATCGTAGACGACTTCCGAATAACATGATCATTATTATTTCAGTCTCGCAAATCAATGCTATACTTGGATCACGTTCCTTTAGCGCGAATGATCATTCAAGTATATATCATTACGAAAATGAATGGATAAAAGTACACTGCAATCATCAGAATTGTACAAGACAGGATTGTGTATAGTTGTCGTTTTGAGGTCTCAATTCACCGTGCGCGCACAAGAAAAGCAACACAGTTTTTCAATCAACAATGTTCAATGTTTCCATGAAAATCTACATTTCATGATAATCGATATTAAAACACAAAACGCAATGGAACAATTTTCACACAATTGCGTGTACAAAATAATAAGAATTGATTCATGGAATTGAATGATTAATTTTCGCTTATCGCGCATTCTATCTGAATCAACGATGGTTTCACAAGGAAATAGGTTTTTATTTATGTATATATGAGATCATAAAAAAACATGAGTTCGTATGAATTTTCTCCATATTCTTCAATAGGGATTTTCAATTGAAACGAACTTGTTATTCCGAATCACTTGTTAATTGAAACTCTCAGATATATAATTTATATACACTCGGATATTACATACAACGATTTTAAAATAGAAAGAAAAAAAAATAATGTATTCATGTCGTGTCGTGTGAATTTAAAAGTATGATATGGGATCGATCCTTTATGCTTGTTCCTTTTTGTTTAGCTTTCAGTGGTTATACAATTGCATTAAAATGTGCAATGAGAATCTCATCTCGTGTCTCCTTTTGAACTTGTGCTCAATTTAATTAGTGTGATATGTCACATGAAAATTTCCTTTCATCAGAACGTTCGTGGAATTGAAATAATTCTTCGTTCAAGGAATGTTTTTTCTTGTCCGATAACTGAATGATTTAATCGAGGCGTGAATCGTTGCACTGTTTTCATTATAGTGTCAAGTATTTTAGCTGTTTAATGGACAAATTTTGTGAAAATGATTCAGTCATATCATTTGAGAAGGAATGAAGAAGAATATTGAAGCTGTCACGATTCAATAAAGTTGAAACTACCGCTCAACAATCGACAGCCGACTGTTATAATTTTTGATCAATCTGTATTGAAGTATGTTCCACATCAAGAATTGATCAAGTGGCTTTCCACGTTGCGTTTCACTCGTTCAAACACTTGATGAAACATCCCTATCAAAGGTTACATGAATCTGTCGTTGGTTTCAGCCTCATGACAATTTATATTGTACAAAATTGGACGTTTATG
This sequence comes from Gonatopus flavifemur, assembly GCA_018340375.1. Lineage (NCBI taxonomy): Eukaryota > Metazoa > Arthropoda > Insecta > Hymenoptera > Dryinidae > Gonatopus > Gonatopus flavifemur. The sequence goes on along the minus strand of JAFFJZ010000006.1, from coordinate 4,775,322 downwards.
TAAAATTCAAAATCAGTCGGAACACTGAAAAATCAATAACAATCAAGGTCCAAAGTGAAATTTCATGAAAATCTCACTAGGGACGCAAGACTGTAGTTTTATTTAGACATTCACATGATGTTATGACGAAATGGTGTTGCGGAAACGTATTGCAACTCAATTTTATCTGACCTTTTATATGTTCTGTATAAGAATCGTGTAGAAATTCTATGAAAGTTTTTACGAACTAATTTTCAATACAAGCTTCATATAAATTCTGTTGTAGAATCTTATTTCTGACAACATTTCTTCCAAAAGCGATGAAGATTTTATGAAATTATATTGTCCTAATTGTTTTCTCTATGCTTATAAGAACTTCAAAGACACTCCTGTATCTCTTGATCATTTCTAATAAAACGATATCAAAATATAATCCAACCAAAGTAGTCATAAAATCTCGGTATTCTTCAATCTCTGATGGAGTGATTCCCCACGTTTATTATTCTTGAACGCAGAATAATGATACACTGAAAGATAAAAACACCTGATGATACATTTTTAACCTCACAATCACGACGGGCATACATCTGTAATTTCTAGAATCCTCCTGATGTTATTCGATTCGTACATACAGATATTTGAGAGTACAAAGGCTTTTATTTTAACTGGCATTGAACATCTAGGGAAGGATAATTGGGATATGAAACCTTTGAGCGGTTACCATGGATTTTCAAGGACATCGATCGATATTCAAAAAGTTTTTGTTAATAGGAAAAATCTACACAGTATAATTACGCGAACCTGCAACTTTACATATATGAAAATGAAGTACTGGAGCCGACATTGCATGATAATGTATGTGTTTAGGGCACTCTGGACATGTACGAGACGTATTGTTTCGACTGACGCGAATGCGGCAAATGAGCACCAAAGAATTGCAATCGAACGATCTGGATTATAAGTACCGCGAGCAAGAACGTGAGCAGGGATCGAATAAAGAGGTCACGTTCGAAAACTCCAACCCAGTTGAGGGAGGAAAAAAATAATCAAACCCGTATGAGGGCCATTTACAACTGATGAATTTTCATTTCCAAGTTGAATAAAAATGCAAATTCACCGAAGATCTCGTAACCAAGTTGGATGATATATCGCGATTCCGTGCGGATCTCGGATACATAGATTCTCCATTCGGAATGTATAATTTATATCACATTCGAAATCAAATAAAAGGAGAAAATTCAATTGATGGATGACCAAAAGAAAAACCGAAACGTAACGGTCTTGTGAAATTCTGTTACTGATGTTATGTTCACTCGAATGGCATTTAATTGAATTTTCAGGAAGAGAAGAAAATATTCACACCTTTTTTTGTTCATTTCATTCCAACTCATTTCGAAAAATTGAATATTTCATTGCATTCAGGAATGGAATCATACAAAATTGAATAACCTCGAACTACAATTCCCTGTGAAAGAATAGAAAAATCGACAGCTTCAGAGATATAAGTTGATCAAGAGAAACAGAAGAATCTTTACTCCACACGACTGACATACTTCCTAGAGTAGAACATCACAAAATCTATATTACATCGAAGCAAATTTCATTAAATTCCTTTAGCCGAATCACGAAGATCGTAGGAATCTTTGAGATCATCGCAGATTGATTTATGTCGTTTCTTCTCGCGAGTGGTATCCGTCGAAGCGATGAAAATGATGATTAATCAATTATCAGAAAAATGAGATCACATAAGACTGCACGTGTCGTAAACTAAACGAGGTCTTTATAAAATATTATATCCAAAGAAATAATGTAAATTAATTATGGAGTGGAATTGTGATTCCAGCGTGCGTGTTCTATCTTTGTCGTTCAGTTACCTTGCGGGTGAACGAACGATTGATTTGCTTCTGGTGAGGAAGTAATAAACTAGACATCAATCTCTCGGCATCAATAAACAGCGCATATCAAACAAATTCCCAAGTATACTTACAGTGAAAGGACGTTATACCTATTTTTATGCGAGAAATTCTTAGATTGATCTTGGCTCACCGATCTTCTTGAGTACCAATGCCACTGCTCTCGCATAATACGAACTTATCACATTATACCAAGTTGCATGGATTTCTAACGGTGCCTCACGACGATAGGTTAAACGCTTTATTTCAAGTTATAAGACCCTCGCTGCAGTTATTTGATGTTATTCAACGGCAATTTGTATTACATCTTCACAATGGAAATAATAAGTTCTGACTTCACGAAGGAACATTTTTCCTCTGAATCTCAAGGAATTCCAGGATATGGAGAGCTTACGACGTGATGCATGTATACATTTTACGGTTAACAGCACTGTATTTTGATCTGGTTGCCGTTTGTTGATGAATACTCGATGGATGATTTCGAATCACCAATGTAAACCATTGCTGCCATTGAGAAAATAACAACATAGCATGTGGGGTGACTATATGTGTTTGTCAACGTCGCTGAAGGTTTGATGGACTACGATTATCAGCCTGACCGATGGGGCGAGTTTGACATTTGGTGATCGATGAATGCGTATCGAAATATCAAAATATCACTTCATTGTGCGTTATATTGGAATCGGTCCCCGTGAAAATATTATTCTTCTCTGTGATTGTTTCGCAAGGTTCGATGATTATTTTCAATGACAGGAAAATGATACATTAATATGGAGATGTAGCGAAAAATTGTCCCGAGATATGCGAAGTGGAACGGCTGGGCTGCGTCAGGGAATTCGAACAAGTTTGATATGGTTAATATTTTTGCAAACATTGATGGTGGGTACTAGATACACTCCTGAAACACTGAACTTCGAACATTCCTCTTCTCAATGCATTATAAGTGCCCAATATCAAAGATTCAAACCTCAATTTCACTTTTGTGAATCGGTCCATTAGTCTATATAAAACATTCAAACATTAATGATCATCTAAATTAGAACGACCAATCACAGTGTTATAATTAATTCATGAGCAAAAGAACCTTCGTCCCATGTTCAATTCAAAAAGGGGCTCAGAACCCTCTTCTCATTTCTTACTTATGAGAAATAAAAATATTATTATTCTCTTTGAAAAACCGTCTAGTATTTCAATAATTGAAGAAAAGAAAAACTGTCCCCTAGTAGAAATACGGAATCCATCCAAGTATTCAGTCCCCCACGAGTCTAGGAATCTCAAATATTTTCTAAATCTCATATTATGCATCGCACGTGCTATGCGTTTCCTCTCATACCTCTCTCTTCGACTCTCTTTTTCATGTCCATGTTATCGAGAGGAGCAACGAGCCGAGACCGAAAAATGGAACTCGGTATTTGTGTATAAAGAGCACGTGTCGGCGGCTGGGCGGCGAACGAAGGCGATGTGTCAGTGACGAATGATTGAAAGAGGGAGAGAAGGGAAAAAGCGAACACTTACGACAAATTAAAATTTGATACGCTCGATAGAAGCGAGAAAATAATACCACGGTGTTAATCGTAATTACAGGAAAAACGAAATGAGAAGAAACCAAAGAAGCAACGAAATCAACAATTTTACCACCCAGAGAGAAACGAATAACGAAAAAAGCAGAAAGAAGACAACGTGGCTCAGATCGAATACTATACCGTCGAATTGAATTCAATGAAAAGGTACCCTCTGATCTACACTTATCCTTGATACGTAATTAAATCAATCGTTGAAAATTATACATTATTCGTGTACTCCGACATTATATCAACTTGACTCTATGTAGAATCGGGGGAATAAAGAAAAAACAAAGAGCCGAAGAGGGAGAGGAAGAAATGACTTGTTTCTGTACCTGCGCATCGAATACATCGTATTTTCTTCTCTTGTTTCTTTTGCAGTATTCAATATGTTTTCGCCTTACAAGTATTTCAAAATGTTCCACCACGTGGATCATGATCATTATTTGAATAATGATAACATTGCTTTGCTTTATTCCGGTTAAATGTAATTCCCGTGTTCCGATCTTTCACTCTGAATGAATTTCATGGAAAAGGTATCTAATGATCTATACACATTCCCACAAAGGTACTATATAATTCAATGTGAATTATTGAGATTTGAAGGTTTTATACACTGATGAATTGTCATATTATGTCCGTTCACTTGCAGAGTAGATTCAAATACGAAGATATGATGTTGAGGCGAATGATCGTTGTCGTGTTCTCTCGCGACGTTGCAAATGTGAAATTGCGGGAGTAATTTATATCGTTGGATTTGTAATATGGCGGAGGAGAGTGAGTAAAGAATCGTTGTGATATTGCAACAATGTAGAAACAACTTTCCTTCCTCTTTTACTCCCTCGCTTCTCTCATGCTCTCTTTTCTGCGGTGGAAATGAATGTTCAAAACATGAATCACGGGTAAAGCGGATGTGTATACGTATGATGTAAATAATTCCAGTCTCATTTATTCATAAAGCAGCATTCACAAAAAAAAGCCGTAGGATTCTATTCATTATCAGAAAATTCTGACGAAGGTTATAGAGTATTTCACGTGTGTAACACGCGGATCATGGATGATAAAATTACAACTCAATCCACCTCAACGTGCGTTGATGGTGCGTATGATCCGTCATCGTTTTCATCCCTCCGCTCCTCCGTATTCATACCAACATATTCACATCGTGCCTGCGTGTAATGCGAAAGTTGTACATAAGGGTACGTTATGCGAAGTATATAAGCGTCAATGATACAGATCTACGTTCGATCGAATCTCATGTATATTACGAATAAGTTTTAAGTACGTAACATACCAGACGCGCCTATAGGTATCTTTTTACCCTTAGATAAAACACACTAATACGATCGCACAACGATAGTTCGATGAGAGTTTCTAAAAGTCTATGTGCCCCAAGGCCAAAGATCGCTGTGAAACTTGGATCTTGGGTAATTCGACGATTGCCGATAAGGAATCATCTTGGGAGTAAGTGAGTTGCCTCGTGAGAGTATAAAATGGATATATGAATCACAAAGGGAAGAAGGAGAAAAAGAAGAAAGAAGAAAAATCAGGTAGCCGATCAAAACCCAGCTACCACCCTTTCTTATATTTTTCCTTCTGCTTGAGGGTCAAAATGAACGTTAGAACGAAATCCGCCCTCTTCCGTCGTTTCGAAGCGTAAAATGAAACCCTCGAGGTGAGAAGAGAAGTTGCGAAAGAGTCGATGCGACGCAAGATTGGTAATTGATATTCCATAAATAAGAAAATCAATGAACGTACATTACAAACGTGATGGTAGTTCTATAAATTTATTTAATCGATGGGCAGATCTGACGACGTCCGATGCTGGCTTCGTTTTGGATATATCAAGTTCAATTTCTGTACCTATATACCTAATATCTTTAACGTGCCCTTCTTTAAGCTTGCTAGGTTTACGATTGAAAGTAATAGTTTTCGCGGCCGTCCTTGTCGTTGTCGTCAGATGGAGAAGGGAAAAATATATGTTTACGATGTAATATACTCGTATGAGGTAACAAGAAAGTAGGTACCGATGACACCTGCAGTCTTAATGGTCTCTTCCTATTCCACTTCTCCCTTTTCTTATTCTTCTTTCATCTCGATTTTGTTTCCCCATTAAACCAACATAATATAATATTTCATTGAACGATAAATTTTTCTTTGCACTTTCAATACCTTTATTTTTACGCTCCGAATGTAAAACCCGAATGAATCGTTAAAAATTTACCAAAGCGTTTCAGTTTGCCGCTTTAAGCTTCGTTTAATGACTGAAAGAAGAATAAGAATCAAGGATGATTGGCGTCAATTTTTATGGGACAGTAAAGGATCAGAGTTTATAACATTTACTCGAGCTAAATTGCTCAAATTAATATAGATCGTAGCAGCAATGGCAGAGGTTTTAACCAGATGCATGGTATGAACGTATACTGGAATTTCTGTAATCCAAGGACCATAGATTTACTGCAGGAGGATTAGGGGATCAGTTCTGTAGTCAGGCTTTTTGTTTATGCGAGAATGAAATGACTGTGGGTGTGAATCGTGGTCAAAGTACAACATGCGGTGTCTTTGATTGTTTACTTTACTAACAATCTGGTGGCATTTCAAATAAAATTAGAGAGTCCAAAGAGATCAAATGTTTTCCTAAGCGCAGAAAAAGTTATCCATTGTATTTTTGAAAAATTTTGAATACACTTGTTCGTAAAAAAGTTATACTCACCAGCGTTGAATACGCGAGAGGAACAAATAACTCACCTGGAACAAAAAAAGAATATATATTTCATTAAAGAACCCAAATGTAAGTTCAGGAAGAATGGTTTTCGATTCCCGACATTTTCTCGAGAATGCACATTGTTGCAATAAGAAAGAGCTTACTTTTGTCCTCTTTTTCTTTTCTTGCGTTGATATTTATTCATCTGTGTTTTTCCCGACTCAACGACTCGCTTGAATCGTCATTGAGGGATTCGTGGGAATGTTTCAAGGTTATTTATGGATCTGATATAGAGCATGAAAACAACAAATATTGAAAACAATGTTACATTGTAGCGTCAATTCTTTACTGGTAGAATAGAGATATAATCATGAATGCTACGATTGACGCTTGTTACAGGGTAAGCCAATGATAAAACTTCCTACGCTACATGTGAAGGAACAAAGTAGATATCCTTACATTGGTGTGCACATACTTGTTCATGATATAAGAAATGGCGCTACAAGTGGGGACAAAGTAGATATCTTACATCTTAACAGCGGTGTGCGTGTTCTTGTTCATAATACAAAGTACATTAAGTTTTGCTGTGAAACGGCGCAGATGCAACGTAACCGCATATACATTCGAGAACAATTGAATTGTGGCTCTTGATACTTGTTCCTATTTTCCAAGCTGCATCTCAATAATGTATAATACGAGCTTCGTACAGAAATATTATATATTGAACATTGTTTTTGATCCACGATTGTTCGGAGAAAAAGAAGAATTATACGCATCAATATTGAAAATGATCATGTGAAAATGTACACAATGGCGTGGATAATAAACGTACCAACGTAACCGCGAATGCTGACCTCTGATTCTTCTTGGTATACGAGTTCATGCAGAATTTGTTAATTAGTTTGAAATTTTACTGTTATATGCGCTGGAATGTGGAAATCCATGTTTCATGTAAGATGTAATAGAAAACAGTGGGCTACTAGGACTGCCTGAACTGCTTATGATCGGATTTAAAAGACAATTTTTAAATACCCGTGTGGAAATTAATTCTTGGCGGTGGTTTGGGCCAAACTAGGCGTCCTTATTTTATTCCAGGCCCTGTTTTGGATAACCTTATAGGGCTTAGACAGGATTTTCACGCACTCATCTTCAGGGCCTGCATAGTATTCCCAACTTGGGCCTATGTAGGACAACCATGATGAAGCCAATGCAGGCGCTGAAAATGGGACCCTTAAAAGAATAATAAATTGTTGTGAATATTATCATATTGAATAAATATTGCAAGGAGAGAATCCCAGGTGGGAACTTCCTCGATTGTAGATTGGGCTATTCAAGGCCCTATCTGTACCCAGACCACTTCGACTTGAACCCGGACAGGGCCTGAAATGGGCCGATTTCAATTCCTACTCAGGTATTTCACCCAACATTACTTGGTTCACGCATTATCGGACTGTATCAAAAAACAGAATAGCCTCATTATGCCTTGCAATTAACCATACAGTCATGTTTTTTTCGATTTTTTGACATTGTTCACCGATATTGTGAATACAATAATTATGAATGAAATATCTTTTTGTGTGCATATATCGCGCAAAATCGATCACTCGGCATTTCAATACTTCTCGTTGAAGAAATACTGCCACATATCAGTGTTATAATTAGTGAAACAGCCACATGAAGAAATTACCAATATGATTTGAGAAAATTTGTTCTCACCAGAAAAAATACCACTATTGAACCTGATGAAATCGTATGAGGATATACTAGGGATTCTATAGCGGTATTTGGACGTCTATGAGATTTTTTCAACGGGGTTTTTAACGTAGGTTTTTATTTAAAAAAAGAATCAATATAAGGTCGAGGCCCTATGCGGGCTGTGAACGGGGAAACGTAAACGGTAAACAGGGGGAAACATTGAAAATGCAGCTTGGCCCTACCTGTGTTGTGTACAGGTATACTGAAATGAGGATCTTTGGGAGAATACGAGAAGCCTGGCTAGGCCCTATGCAGACTGTAGTTGGTGTGTCTAGATTCTCAAAACAGGAGAAGTGATTGGTAATTCAGGTTTGCCCCATATGGGTGTCTTTGAGGCAGAGAAATTAGGTTGAATATCAGCAACCCGACTAGGCCCCTTGATGGCTAAGGCTAGGACATCCTAAGTTTGGACACCCAATATAAGCCAATACGGGGCCTATATTCAATACAGGACGCCAGGAGTAATTTCCACACGGGTAATCGTACACCGGTTGGTTATGTTCGATAACTGATTATGTGGGGCTGGGACACTGAAAAAACAGTTTGTTCCAGCCAAACAAAATTTTGGTTGAGATGAATGCAAAGAAACTTTTTAGTTGATTGAAATAACATTTTTTTAGGACAAAAAAAGTTTAATTGATCCTAAGAAACTGATGATTATTGTGAACCAAATGTTGTTCATGCCAAACAAATTTTATTTCAGCCAACCAAAAATTTTCTTTGCGTTCGTTTCAATAGAAATTTTGTTTGGTTGCAACAATCGTTTTCTCAGTGGAGAGTGGGCCCTCTATATCCTCATAGATAATGTTACACGGCGAAAAAAGTACTTACTTGCGGCAACAAAACTTTAGTTGCCCAAACTATGTTATAGTTGTAGTTGGGAAGAATTTCTCTGGGAATTTCCCATGATGTTATGTGAAGTAATTACTGCATACACCTGTATGGCAAATCTCCGATAAATATCAAGACAATGCCTGTTCATTGACCAGTGGAAAACTTGAAGAAAATGGTGGTTTTCAAAATATTTTGCACAATGTGGTATGAATAAAAGTCTGGTTATCTTAAATATGAGTGAAACATTCCATTCAATGAGAATAAGAAATTTAACTGTAACAAATAAGATTTACTTGGTCTAATCACATTTTTATCTGGAGAGTGTGACGATTGCCATGATTATCGACCGGTATGAGTGGACAATAGTCAAGCGGCGTCACGTGCCGACACATGCAGCTTAATAAAGCAAGCGCGCGCGTAACCTCACCCACAAGCAAGTCCGCTCTGAGACGGCAGCTTCTCTAGCAGAGCGCTAGGCGCTATCACTGTCCCGCTACTACGAATAAATGTGTCAAGCTATATGAAAACGTGTCGCGGTATGATTCATTATTTTCTACAGGTGGATCGCTTTAGGGATTGACCGAGAGACGGTTGCAGTTTTCGGCCATTTTTGGCCATAAACCAACTTTCCGGTTTTCGGCCGGAAAATACACTTTTTTCCCCCGCAACTGAGAAAAAAACATTTATCTTTGGGAAAACATTGAGAAGTAAAAATTCGCAATTCATGAGTTCTGTTACATTGATTATTGAATTATGGAAATGATAAAATACACTAAACCCCGAACATGCTATAGGATGTGTTCTTCAATCTGAGGCAAATACATTTATACACGATTTCATATGTATGAGAGGATGGCGGGTGCCGCCATTTGTAATAAGGAAAGATAAATATACAGTGAATGCTTCCGACTCCGAGTAAAAAAAATTCATGTGATGTGACGGAATGAAATTTATTGGGATTTGGTTAGAACATTGTGCGAAATACATTGAAATTTGGCGATGATCAATGGGTTTTTTGAATGGGGGACGTTCGTCCACATTATGCAAATTTCCACCTTGTGTTCTTTTTTTCTTATTGAGTTTGCAAAATTTGTACAAATGTCGGAAATATCCAGTAGTACACCGAGCACGGAGTGCCTGTTGCCTCCGCTATCGTACCCTTTGACAATATCTTCTAAAATATTGGGCATGGGGATAAGTTTCCGCCCTTTTTCAAGCAAAGCTGATTTTTATTCACACAATGGATTATTACATAATGTTATCCAAAGTATGCACCATTGGACGCGATCACTTTTGCCCATCTTTCAGGCAGCATACGGATTCCTTGGAGAAAAAAGCAGGTTCTTTTGACTCGATCCATTCATTGAGCCATTTTTCGACAGTTTCGTAAGAAGTAAACCGCTTTCCAGTAAGGGCTGATTGCATAGATCAAAATAGATGATAATTCGAAGGCGCAATGTCTGGGGAATACGGCGGGTGGGGCAAAATTTCCCAATTCACTCCTTCCAAATATTATTCAACAGATTGAGCAACATGTGGCCCAGCATTATCATGCAGTAAGATGAGTTCATCATGTCTACCGTCCCATTCCGGTCATTTTTCTTTTAGAGCTCGATTCGAACGTATCAGCTGTAGTCTGTAACGATCGCCAGTGATTGTTTCTGACCGTTTAGGAGGTTCATAACAAATGACACCTTTCTGATCCCACCAGATGCACAGCATAATCTTTGAAGCGTGGATATTTGTTTTCGGTGTCGATGGACCTGGTACACCTGGCAGCCTCCACTTTTTCGACGCTTGGGATTATCGTAATGGATCCATTTTTCATTGCCAGGGACAATACGATGCGGGAAACTCTTTCTTTTCTGCCGTTCAAGAATGATCTCGCACGTTACCAAACGTCTCTCGATATCTCTCTCCTTTAGTTGATGCGGCACCCAATTACCTGCTTTTTGGACCATTCCCATCTTGGGCAAGCGTTAACCGACGGTCGACCTGTCAACACCCAACTCTTCAGACAACTCATCTAGGGTTCGACCTGCATCTTCATTCAATAATTGTTCCAGTTCTACATCTTCGAATTTTCTCGGTGCCCTTCCGCGTTCTTCATCACTCACGTCAAAATCGCCACTTTGGAATCGTCGAAACCACTCTTTACAAGTTGTATTAGACGGAGCGTGATCACCGTAAATATTGCACAGTACACGATACGTTTCAGCAGCACTTTTCTTCGAAATAAAATAATCAAGCATAACTTCCCGCAAATGCTGTTTTGTCGGGACAAACGTTGTCATTTTTGACACCAGATAAAGAATTATGTTCACGCTTGTAACAAATGTCAACTGCCGCAATCGACACCTCACATATACACTTCCAAATCACAAGTATAGCACTTGAGTGAACTCAAAAATAGTATCAGCAGCAACACTTTTTCCAAGAGGGCGGAAACTTATTTCCATACCCAATATTTGTATGTGGGTGATTCTCATTTTCGACAAAAATCAGTGTGAACACTGTGTTTCTAATCTGTGGGAATTAATTACTGGATGGGTGATTTTTTTAAATAAATAGTAGACAACATACTATCCTCTCAAGCTACATTTATGTAAACAAACCACACAGTTGATTTTTTATTAAGCTTCAAAGCATGAAAAATTCCACTTCCATGGGTGTGATCTAGTGATATGGATTCTTAGAAAAATCGATTCTTTTGTGTATAGATCATATCAAATTTTCATCGATATTTTATACAAATCTATATAAACTAAATACTTTTTTTATACAAAAGAATCAATTCTTTTCAAAAATCGGCATCACTAGTCTGATCACCTTGCTTCCACAAGGAAAATCAGAGGGCTACGCCCCCTGACTGCTTCGCTTCGCTCAGCAGTCCGACCCCCTTCGAAATTCGCTTCGCTCATTTTGAATGGATCGTACCCCACATGTGCTCGCTTCGTTCGCATTTTGAACAATTCAGATGTCAGGGGATACATGAAAAGGCACTCATCGGTTTTCCACTCAATTGAGAAACTTTGTGAACGTAATATTCAGAAACCCTGAAACTCATTGCCTACCATCCTTTATGCTATTTTCAAATGATTCAGAAACATGTACCTGGAGAACTGCAGAATTTCAACTGTCCTGGTAAAAATAAAGCCTGGAAGCGCGACGAAAGTGTAAGCTAAAAGTAATTCAAGCGTAATAAGCGTAACGAAGAGTTTAGAATTAACGAAGAGAATAAAGCGTAATTTAGGAATGAATCGGAATATTTTCAGACTTCATTTGTTTCAATAGCTACTTCCTCCACTTTTGGATTCTCACTAGTGTGTGGTTGTCATAACGTCAAACAACTCTTGAAGAGTCTTCGGATGCAGTAAAGCTTACACGGGAAGATCGAAATTATTATTTTCTTTCAACATTGGAGCCCAGATTTTGATTCAGCACCCTGGAAAATCCCTAGAACCCATGTTTCATGTAAATCTGTTCACAAATGCGAAGTTGACTGAATTCACGTCCACCATCTTGGCTCCGCTATCATGAATTCGGGATTTGACCCCAGATTCGAATTCAGCACCCTCGAAAACCCCTGGGACCCATGTTCCATATAAATCTGTCCACAAATGCGAAATTGACTAAATTCACGTCGGCCATCTTGGATCCGCATCTTGAATTCGGGATTTGACTTCAGATTCGGATTCAGCACCCTCGAAAACCCTTAGAGATAACGAATATTCAAAGACTGCGGGGAAATTGACATATATACATATATGTATCCAGCAGAGAAAATTTTCTCCGAGATCACCTATTTTTTCAGAAAAGAATGAAAAAAAATAGAAGGACTCATCCGATTGCAATAAAAAAAATAGTCCTTGGGGACGGGTTTGAAGAAAGTCCTCTGTAAATTTCATCCAATTTGGTCCACTCGGTCCAGAGTTATCCCAAATACAGACAGACAGAGAGACAGACAGACAGACAGACAGACAGACATACACATAACCCCATGGATTATCAATCAGTATTGCATGAAATGAAGGACTATCCAACTTCCAATTGGATTACTCAAATATTTTAGAAGATACGGTCAGAGCGTACGATAGCGGGTGCAATAGCCCAATAAACACATACACGTTATTTCAACGTTGAAAGAACGTTAGACTATCAAACGGACGTCAGTCGTTGATTTCATAACGTTGATTTTCAGTTGAAATTTGATAGGGAAATAGACGACCAGGAATCACGTTTTGATGACGTGTAATTTAAACTAATATTCAAAGATAACCATCAAACGACGTCCTCGAAAAACGTGTTTTGAACGGGTTTGAATCACGCGTTTAAAATGTGTTGATAACACCTTGTGTTTGAACTTCAATTGAAGATATTCTGCTAAAAATGTCGAACGAAACTGAACAATGGTTAAATTTTCAACAAAGAGCAAGACAGTAAATAGTGTGGCATACTTTCCAAATTCTATCATACTCAGAAATACTATTGTTCTCGATATTGAATGAAGAGTTTCCAAAATAATTTGTTGGATTCAATTCACGTTTGAGAACCATCATTAGGACACGTCAACATTTGACGTTTTTTAAACGATGTTCAAACCGTTGATATGACGTTATTTTATGGTTAAAAAACACGTGATCTGCCGCGACATTTTTACGTTGAATCAACGCAAGAATATTAATAATTCACAACGTGTGGTTATTGACTGTTTTTGACGTTTTTAAAACGTGCGTGTGTTCACTGGGAGGCACTTCGTGCTGGTGTACTACGTATACCGATGAGTGCCTAAAAATCAGAACTCTTTATTTCTCTATAATATTCACTTTTGAAGTGAGCCAATATTAACTGCGATACATAATCCATCCAATAGTAGAATAAAATATCCATAGTTACACAGGTTCTTATGAACCGTCATACCAAAGTTTGTGATCAGTTTTTTCGTCACTTCTATGGACTTATGTCACGCCCTTCTTATTCTGAAAAATATTGCGTGGGAAAAAAATCGAAGAGGCTGTAGACAAAGTATTGAGGCAACATCTCAAGCCAGTGGTTGGTTTATACCGGTATTGTAACCACAACAAGAAAATTCAAGTTCAAATTGTATTCTCATAACCCGTCGAGCATAACGGTCATAATCATGGCAGCTATTTTAAGGTATTAAATTTTCATTAATGAAACTTTGGATGTATGATTTTGTTGTGTTTTTGCTTGATAAACAGGGAGCTAAGTCATCAACTAGATATCTGATTTTGGGGTGTTATATTTAAAAAATTTTAATGCATAAAAAGTCACTCCCGCGGAGTCAATTCCATGCTTCCGTGGATGAAAAATATATCCATGGAAGTCACCATTGATCCATGGGAGTGATAAATTTACAATGAATCAACATGGCGTTATTGAATGCTTATTTTGGTTTTTTCTCCATGGATTTTTTTTATTCTGGATAACCGGAACGTTTCATTTCAAACTGAATCAAACGGTTTCATTGTTTTTTCTACTTTTCTCACTACTACTATGGAAATGAAATTAATGAGATAAGAGAGATTAATGAGATAAATTAAAAGGGATTTTATGACGCGATGGTATATATTTATTTCGAAAAAGCGTTATCGTCTCTCAGTACGTCACTTCCATAGATATGAGGTCACTTCCATGCACTGAGAAAAGTATTTATTTATAGTCAACAAGATTTGTTAATAGTTAACAAATCCTATATTTGCGTATGGGGAAATGAATATTGAGTTGTCATTATCCAGCGTCATATTTGAGATCATTTTTTGTATCAAATCCATATTTGTTAACTATTAAAAAACCGTGTTTTTGTGCAAAATTCCTGTTTTATGATTCTAAAACTTGGGAATGTACATCAAAGCATTATTAGATTGCCTGAATGTGATATGAGGTTGAGAAAATTGTCGCATAATTTGCTTGGAATATTCGTGAGAATAAGTCAAATCAAACAAAATTGGAATAACACTCTGGAATTATTCAAATGAAATGGATGAATTATGCGGGAGAATATTATCACTGTTAGAAAAATATGTCTTAAATTTGATGATATTTATTATAAAATTTTCTGCAGAATATTATTATTAGATTCAACAATGTATTTTATGATAAAAATTGTGTATTAAATTCAATAACTGTTACGAATTTTTGCCAAAATACAACAAAAATTCAGATTGGAAATTCGATTTATCACCAAATTTCTTCACGCTTCGTGAATTTTATGTTTTCGAGATTCCTCTAGAGTGAGTTTGTAATCATCGATGTAAGTCAAGCAATTGAAGCACAAAGTTTTGGGACCTAATGGGGAATCGAACCTACTTTCCTACCTAACCCAACCTATTACGACCTAACGCTTCAACCACCTTGACTACATCACGATTGAAGAAACCGATTGAGAAATACGATGTGGTTTTAGATACCATATATGCTGACGTCATGACATCATACATGTAATAGGATTCTATCACAAAAAATTCATGAAAAAGAGTTGTAAATCTACAAGACTGTCTCTCATATTCTTTCCGGATAATAAGGATTTCTTAAAACGCAAGAAAATTTTCAATGTTCCATGGTTATACATGTATACAGAACTATATATTCTGCTGCAATATAGATTGAGAGTCGAATCAAATTCAAGGTGTTCATGTCAAATCAAATTCCTTAATTATTAACAAATCTGTGTTTGAGAGGAAAGAATCGTATACACATTGAGAAACTGAATTATTGTGTTGAAATTTAATTTGAAATTTGAGTCAATCAACCATTATTTTCTTCATATTCTTAGTTTCCTATCATTTATCTAATGAAAATATTGTACTTATCAAACCGTCTATTTGTAAATTAGGAATCGTTAATTACTTGAGGGAAAAATCAAACCATTCCCATGAAATAAATGGACTAAATGAACGATTTGTTTGTTCCGAATGTCACATAAAATCAATCGTATGTATGCCAACTATGAAAATTTATTGACAATTACCATATTTATTCATGATTAATGAATATTTTTGAACAGACGCCAAATAAATATATTCATTTAATATAAGTAAACTCTTCTCTCAGTGTGGAAGTGACCTCATATCTATGTCTTATTGAAAGCTGTCGGGGTTGCGAACTAAGCGACTATTTTTTTCTTATCTTAGTAAGATCTAAATTTCGAAAATCCACCATAATTTATAATGAAAAGACGTTTTCATTAAATCATCAATTCCCGACCTCCGCAATGAGAAATATCCATGTAAAGCCTTCCTCGGAGAGTTGAAAAATCATGCACAGAGTAAAAAGAAATTCACTGTAACAGTGACATTCAATTTTGCTAAGTCCCTTTTGCAAGAGTAGCGAATTTTTCGCTGTAGTAGCAAACTATTTATTATCACAGCAATCTTCTTAGCTACGACAGCAATTTTTTAGATGTGGCAGCGAAAAATGTTTGCTCCTCCAGCAAATTTCCGTATCATATACAGAATAGCAAACGAATTTTTCTGGGGAAGTCAACACTTTTCGCTGCAACTGCTAAAAATTCACTGTTCCAACTAGCAAGATCGCTGTCACAGTAAAAAATCCACTCCTCCAGCAAAAGTTACCCAACAACCCTAGCAGAAATCACTCTAGTAATTTTCTAGGCCTTGCGAGGCCTCACCAGGTCCTTGTGAGGGACTTGCCAGGCCTCGTAAGGACTGGTAATCGCCTAGAGAATTAATCGAGTGATTTCTACTAGGGAAAATCAGATTTCGCTATGATAGCAAATTTTTTCTATCCCTGTCATGATGTGATAAATTAATCACATACATTTTTGCTTTCGTCTCTGAGTTCATCGACCGATGAAACAACAGGAAAACCCATTTCTAAGACTGTCACCTTCCTTTTTCTCATTCTAATGAAATCGTCACAAATTGCAATAACAATTGTCAATCGATCGGTAAGTGAAAAATTGATGTTTTCGACTGCTGCACTAGGAAAGATATCACCGACATGTATTTTACTGCTCTTCGGTATTTATGGAAACGGAATAGATGTGTATATATATATATATATATAAAAATGTGAAAAAATTCTATATGTGAACGATATTAACTACATACTTAGTTATGGTATATAGTACTGCTGGTGCATGCTGCGAATAAGAACCGGTGCAGACGCACCACGCTCGTAAACATTCAAAAACAATTTAGCTACAGCTTGATACTCACTTCTCTCCTTCCATCTTTCTCGGTACCTCGATATCAGGTAAGAGTGGTACAATCGACACGCATTGAACACCATGGGACGTTTGAAAATGACAAAAAACAAACAAAAAAGTAACAACGGGTCGAGTTAAGATTATTATGCGAGTAACACTGTGCTTCACTGTCAAGGCATCATGCGACGATTCGATGTGAGGGATATCAATGTACGTACGTGAATTCTATCACGAAGAAAAGAACATGATTGAATGCGTATGGATCATCGTTGCTTCGACAATGGAAAAATTGAATCTAACGATCTATCTTCTCTGATTCAGCTTCCTAAATAATGAGAAATGATGAACTGTGTGTGAATGTGTGAATATAAATTACAAGTGAACGTTGCATTATCGAATGATATATGTGATTCGACGAACGATAGGAAGGAATATTGAATAATTGTTTTATCTTTTAATTATCAATGTTCGCGGAACATTGTTTTGAACTCTCCATCTGTTCTCGGTGTGGTATAGGATCATTGATTTTCCAAATAACAACCCATGTGGAAATTGCACAATGCCCCACTACTGGCGCAGTACTGTTGCCAGAGTTCCACCAGTACAGAAAAATAACTTTAACCTGAAAGATAACACATTTTTCTCTCAAAAAATTGTAGGGGAGAGTCGCTGGTTATGGACAAGTTTTGTTTCACAGCCATAATTTTTTTTGTGAGTCGATATAATCCGTCCAACAATATACCATTCCAAAGGTGGACTCATACCCAAACTTTCCCCATAAGACTTGCCTTGATCTGGTTGATAAGGGGAATTTCACAACTCTTTTTGTGAAATGTTGATTTCTTATGAGAATCAAAATCGTCGTTGGTTATGGGCCACCCAGGGAAATCAGTCTATGTTGCTAAAAAAACCAGCTGAAAATGAGAAAATATAAAGCAAAACCATCAAGAATTCAATGATTACCAACAATTCACAAATTGTGGTAGAAATTCTAAGGCGTTGTGAGGCATTTGCTGATTTATATGAAGCCTGTAGCTGGGTTTTTTTCTGACTGATTACGAATCCGGGGTCAGATTTTGCAAATTCGAGATGGTGGATCCAGTATGGCGGATTTGAATCTCAAAATTCACTGAATACCCTCTAAACTACGCACACAGTTGTTTTTTTGAAGTTGATAAAATAGCGATGACAGCCAATTAACTTGGAAAAAAAACTTCGAGCCCGGCCGACGCTTATACTCTTGGCAAGATTTTGGGTTGGAATGTATCAAAATTTCTATCAATTTGGACACGTTAGCAACACAGACAAAATAATGCTTACAATCGGTTGAGTTCAAAAACACAGAAAATTTCATTAAAAATATTATCAGTGATCTGAAAAATTTTAAACAAACATGTATGAAGACTTTGTTTCTCAAAGAGAAGTCAATTTCCGATCATAATCATGCCACACATACGCTTCAAAAACATAAAATTGGCTGTCCCATAACCGGAAATGACACTCAATCGCCAATGAGGCATTAAAAACATACGGACAATAAATTTTCGTGCTGTTGCTTATGGTAAAGACCCCGCAGTAAGAATACTCACCTTCTCGATTCAACGCAAGGCAACGACAGCTCGAATGAAGAAGTTCATATTCTTATTGCGGGATCTTACTGTAATAGCCTTGTTTAAAATACTTGAACTTATTTTCTTCTCCTTGATTTTGACGCGTTATTTATACAAAGATGGACGCGTGCGTTCATGGACTTCAGTTTTATGTCAAAAACTTCTGTATGATGTAAGAAGCATTTCACATTTCAAACATTCTGAGTTTCGTTACAAAACATCAAAGAAAAATGACTGTCCCACAACCGAAGGTGTCCCATAATCGGCGACCCTCCCCTATCGACAGAGTTCCTCTTTGGATGGATAAGTTCTCACTTGTGGCAATAATTTGGCGAGCTGCTTGTTTACTTTCTGTGCAATATGGTCTAGCCAATTAATTGGTTGTCACAACCAATTATGTAAGTGTCACAATCAATTCTGTTGGTTATGATGACCACGTCGAAAAATGCAGTTGGAGTAACCAACGAAATTGGTTGTTACAACCACATAATTGGTCATGATAACCAATCAATTGGTTGGACCTTATTTAACCAACGAATTGGTTATTGCAACCATACATTTTTCTCCGTGCAAAAGGGAGAATTACATTATCAATTTCACTCAGGCAATTGTTTCGATTGGAACGGTGGAAAGTATGAGACACCAAAATACAATAACGTACATTGCCTTACACCTAGCTCGACGTAATGCTCTTGCTACATTACAGCTACTACCGTTTTACACGATCTATCGCGTTAGAATTTAAATTTCCAGCAGAAATCATGAGACCAAAATATCACTTCCACTATTTCAAATTCATAATCAGACGAAAGAAGTTATGGAAATTCAACTGTTGGGTTTTTACACGCGAAAAAGCATAGATTTTCGGTTTTGTTCTTTTTCTACGTAGATATACCTTGTATAATACATATATTTCCTAGTGCCTTTCTCTCGCTCGCTCTTGCAATCTTGGTACGAATAAACGTACGTACGTACATGTTTTTTTTCTTCCATATGGCACATGGTATTACAAATTATCCCATACCTCATGCGAAACCGTGGTCGCCGCCGCGAAGCGACGCTCGTTGCTTGGCGCGTAAAATACCGCGCCTCGCTGTACGTGGTTATGCGAGCGCACACGCGGCCTATTACTTGTGGCTTGGAAATGAGCGCGTGCAATATGTGCATTAATGCTGAGATGTGCGTGAATACCATGTATTTGTAGTGACGACAAGAAATAGAAAAGCAGGGAGAAGGAGGAAAAATAGATAGATAAGGCATCAACGGATCTGGTCAGATATAAATGGCGTACTCTTCGGCATCGGTTCGACGTATCGAATCGGAAACTTGATTCGTCAACGACCCAAGCCTCTTATAAACCTAATCCACGTCAATTATCGTTCATCGTAACGTTCATAAATGTAAAAAACATGCTAGAGTTATGTAAGTTTTGAGTCAAACCTGGGCGGGTCGCGTGCAAATTGTAGCATCGTTAGTTGCATGCAAGACTCTAAACATGTTAACTGTGGTTATACTTCGTATTCGAATTCTTACTGGTGTAATTATGTATTAGACTCGTATCAGGTAGGATTATACGATGTTTGTGTGGAAAAACTAACAAATTACTACTCAAGATAATGTCGTGTCAAAGGTCCATATCCATGATATTTCTTCCAAACTTCTGATTCAACGTCCATTTGTTTTTCGTTTGGAACAATGGATACGCATTTATCATCCAATCATTTCTTCGCTGTTCGGCAATTCGAGATATACGAGAACGAGCCTGGATAAATCTCTTTTCTGGATAATAACATCAATCAAGATTGAAATATTTATCATGATAAAATTTAAAGAATCTATGAACGGAATAGTTTGCCGTTAACATCAATTTTCCCTTCTATAAAAAGTTGGAAAATTGGCGACAAAGAGGTAGCTCCACGTTATTTATTTCACTAAGTGCTCTCGATCGTTCGTTACTTGGCTCTCTAGCTTTCGTTCACTCGTGAAAATTTATTGTTGCATCCACCAATGTAGCTCACGAATTCCACGCATTGACTCAACTAACTGCGGACCATTTGACCTCGATGAGAAATTTTTCCTGGACTTGTTAATAAAAGAAAGAAAAAACAACACAAGGACAACAAAGAAGGGGAATATAATGAAAAGAACAAACGAACGGTATATACGAAAACAAAAGATTGGTGGGGAATCTTAACCGGGGTTGATATATTGAATAATTTCCCATTCGTAATTTCATTGTACATTCATTCAAGAGAGAATTACAATGGCATTCGCTAAAGATTTAATTTAAAAGTTTTGAAGTTGAGAAGGTAATATAATGCAATTTAGATTGTTCGAACGTAGTCACCGCTCATTCCCGTGATAAACCTACATCACGTTCCACTTTAATATTTGAAATGTCGCATATCATGGTAATATGAATACGAAAAGTTTTTTCATAACTGCTCTGTGAATATGACCTCAAAAACAATATTTTCCTTCAGACTTTCCACCAAAGGTATTGATCACAAGGGCGTGGGGGATCGATGTCATCGAAGGAGAACAATGATACATGTATTTTTCTCCCTCAATCAATTTTCAAAGTATCGTATATTTTCTTGCGATATCTTGAACTCTAGGGATGAGAGGGTGGATTTTTTTGCTTTGGATCTACAAGATTCTCCACAACGATGTTGTTATAGCTGCACCCTGTCGACAACAGCAACGATAGCAATGGCAGTTGCAGTAGCAGTAGCAGTAGCGGGAGTAATAACAACATACGCGTCGTTTGCATCGGTCTTACCATTCGCATGGCACGAATTTGACCTTTATAGGCGTCCCTAATGATCGGCAATGCGAAGACGGTCACCACTGGCCCCGGACGTTTTTGTCACGGTTGTTGCAAAGATTTTCACCAACGTGTACATACGCGAACAAGTCGTAACATAACAGGTTCGTTAAAGAAAGGGTCTCGGATACTCGACTCGGTATCGTGCTTCCAAGAGATGTATCTAATCTTTGATGAACTACAGACAAAAAACTTGAAAAAAAAAACTATGGCAAATCGGCGGGATCATAGAAATATCAGGAAGATATCTTTGCATTATCATTTGGGACATCATAAAAATTTTCAAGTTAATTACTACTTTGACCTGTTTTTGTTGATTTATGAATATATATCCAATCATTTATAGGTTCATTTATACCGTTCGTTCAATCATTGTAGTTTAAAACGGTTTATGTGGGATGGCAAAGAATGTATCGGAGATGCTAAAAGATCTTACGCTGTCTCGCACGACACCGGTTAATGACTTTACCCACCATTTCCTTACACTATTATCGCATACTTCATACAATTGAATGTGCACACATTCCACCGTCGTCGCATTACGATGTCAAAGACTTTGACACCACTTTCAACTGTAACCTACTTGATCCTTCTTTGTGCCTTGCGGACACAACGGAAAAGGAGAATATTTTTTCTCAATCGATGCTAGACCTAGCTACGTGATAACCACAGCAATCTGACCTCGTGACTCCTTTGAACCCGAATGACAAATGTTGATTTAATCTTTCGATACAAGAATTTATTCTCCGCATACTTTTCATCCATTGATTTCCTGATTTTTCGGAATACAAACGATGTAGAAAAACGCAAAATTTTCTAATTTTCATCCAAGAAAATCAGGAATAATTGAGAATATAAACTGAAGAAGATATACATTTGATAACCTCTTTCACCCAACTCGTTTCAGCCAGAGCTTAAGAGTAATCCTCAATTCCATTGGATAATTGCAATTCTTGACTGAAACCTATTTGCGAAACTTTGTTGTTGAGCTCTTATAATAAATAACTTTAACCAAGAATGAAGAATGTCTCATTCAAGAGGTAATTTCAGTCCTCGAGGTCTGGGAAAGGTCCGAGAGAAGGTAGAGAATAGGTTGCATATTATTATGTTTTTGTGTAAGGATATAGATTGAGTACATCGTACAATTCGACAGACAGATAACCGCTTCTCAAACGATCTCGCACAAATTCTTCCTGTATTTGTTCAGCGCGGTACAAAGAACGACTTTGTTGAAATACGTGGCATCAATTTAATAACTTCATTAGGAGTGTATTGTATATTTGAAAATGGATGTCAGAAAATCCAAGGAACTACCGTAAATGAGAACGTGGAAGTTTGCCATATAATTTCGTCATATCTGTGTCGTATCGTGACTGAGGATGTATGAATATCATTAGACTCGTTCGTATCATTCACAAAACTCTCTATTTAATTTACAAATGATATAACCCTTACAACCCACAAAATATAAGCACTCATTGAGATAACTATATACCGTTCTATGCGATCTTTTTGTGAAGGATGTGATTACAGTTCGTAATACGTATTCTTAAGAGAAAAGATTTGTACAAAAGTACCGCCTCGGGATCGTCTCGTCTTCACATATGTGTGCTACATGAATTTTCTAATGTTTCGAATGTGTTTAGGTGCTTCATACTTCGAAGTGAAGGAGAATAAGAAGAAATATGAAATGTCATACTTCTCTCTTATGCTTGTGATTGAATAATTCATCAAAAACTTACTATCTTGAAAGGTTGTCTATTACAGTTGTCAGTTGTAGCAGAGTTGAAAATTCAAAATTAAGATAACATTTTTAATTTACAGTGAATTCAGGGAATTTCTGATAAAACATAATATGGAAGAATCGATTGAAATATTGGAATAAAATGTATCGAATGAATATTTATTTCGCATGAACTTGATTTATTTCTGTCCATTATCTGAGGGGAAGTGATCAACTTCATATAGAGATTCAATGCATATATCTTGCGAATAATGCAATGTATGTAGTAGCTGTATCATGATGTAGGGTAGACCGGGTACGATTGGAACACAGGACGGTTGGAACAGGACAAATATCTAGCCAATTTTTAATAATGGGGAAAAAGATTCAGGGAGGAATGAAGTGAAACCGAAGTCCCATCACGAATCTCAGTGTCGCATCATTCACCACACGTTGCGTAATTCACTTATTACGAAAACAATTAGCGGAATATTTGTGGCGTTCCAACCGTACCCGGTCTCCCCTATGTTCAAAATTTATTCACAAGATCGAAATGATGCTTTTCAATCTTCAACAATCTTGTGCTATTTTTTTTTTCTTTTCTTTCTAATGAAAATGTCAATCCAACATTCGATTCTGATGATTTATTTTATTTTTGTTAGTCACAATGCTATAAACTGTCACAATCCTATGTAAGATTAATTAAAAATGCAAATTTGTTTTTTTGGTAATAATTAAAATTCAGCTGCAGAAGCTGATTTAATGGTTGACCGTGTCCATGCTTGCCACTTGGTCGCTGCCACTAAATTATTCTTTCCATGCGACAACAAACAGCAATATATTTAGGTTTTTTCAAAACTTATGCTCGAAATATGAATTGTGCACAAGTTATATACAAATTGTGTAGAATTGTATATAGTTTCAGACATTTTTTCCACATGGAAATACCCGAGATATCGTCCATCACTGGCTGACAAGGTATCCAGACATGAAAACCCTCGATAATCGGCCCATCACTCGGTCAATCATCAATTATATCATTGGCCATTTACTTTTCGTCATTATTGAGCCTAATTTATCATCCAGAAGTCAACCATCGATGGATGCTAGTAGCCCATTAATGGGTGCCATTACCATATGATTAATTCCGGCGATGGCCCAGACATGAACAATTTCTGACCCGATCGTAGAATTCTGTTGGGGTTAAGCACTCCCTGGTAAAAAAAGCCGGATGAGAATTCAGATGCGTTTACGGATTTTGCGGAGATTCTTTATCCAGTTGATTGCGGGTCTTATCTGGGATTTTTTTTCTTATGAAGTGTAAGGCGGATTCTTTCAAAATGCACTCGGCTGACACAGCGTGCAGATGTTCCATAGAACTCTTGCATCAAAAGAACACTTCGCCTTCTAAATGTAACAAAATGGAATGCAATCGAGTATCTCATGATTGCTTCGGACTTTCAGACCTTCATCGATCAAGTAATTCAACTTCGATGCACAAAGCACAGCGAACGAGTAGCAATGACTGATCTATCGTAAAAACTTTATTTGCTATCAACTCCTATATAAAAACGTGGAACGTTGAATCTCAATTTCATTAAACCAAGGTGAAACTTTGACAACAACATATTTGAAAACAGGAAATTTATATTCGAGCGAATAGTATAGAAAACGAAGAAGTAGCATCCAATATTCTCCTTTGAACTCCTTCAAGTGACCGAGTGCAGTATTTGAGAGAAAGACGAGATTCTGCAACACTATAAAACATTAATTGGATCAATTGGCGTTATCCTCTGAAGAGTATACTGTAAGCTCGCAGTGTCATCGTTGATGACACTTCAACCTTCAACTCCAGCAATAGAAATGATCTCAGAAGAGCAATCGAACGGTGTACATTAATATTATGGCGTTTGGCGTTCCATACCTTCGATAACTGTATGTGATACTCTTCAATTGAGGAAAAATATCTGCTAATGTAACTTCTCATCCTTCCATTTGAGAAATATTGTCAATGAATTTAAAATTTGAACTCTCGATGCAGACAGATTCCTTCAGAATTTCTAATTAGAAGAGAATATATGAGGTATATGTCGGATTTGGAGATGAACATTCTTGAAATCGAGCAATTATTCAAGCGGAAATTATGTATTCGGTTTTACGAGGAAGAATGCTTTCGGATGATTCAGTTGTTGGATGCAGAAATATAAGGATTTTCATCGTGTAGAGTTTTACAGAGGGATTGTATGAAAATTCTATAGAATAAAAATCTTGTATCTAAAATCAATTTATATCATATGAAATTCTGAATAGGCCCAGTAATGGCTCGTCACTTCGCCATTTGCCCCTATACTGTTAAAAATTTCTAGACAAAACTTCAAATACACGTAACGACAGCAATTTCCAATCACGTAACTGAAAATTTAAGGCACATGTGTATAAAATTTCAGTTACAAAAATATATATAAATGTGTAATATAATGTAGTAAAAATTTGAAAATCTAATTACTTGTAAATGAATTTTCAATTCAAATACCAAGAATTTGAAATTTCCGTTACAAATGTGACTTAAGAAGTTATGAAATTTCCAACAATTTTTCAGTATAATATCAGCACGTTAATGATACGTTTTAATAACTCATCAAACAATCAATACTGGGAGATAATGCCACGGAGAAAAAAAATTTGCTGACGTAACAAATCGAGGCATCATGTACAGAATAGCAAACTTTTCTGCAAACCGAGCTAAAAATTCGCTGCCACAGCTAACTGGATTGCTGAGAGAACAACATGGTTTACTAGAGTAGCAAATTACGGCTGGACTAGCAAAGTTTTCAGTATTATATAAAGAATAGCAAACAAATTTTGCTGAAAGAGCAAGCATTTTGTGCTGCTATGGCTAAAAAATTGTTATGATAGCAAAATTCTATTTGATTGTTCCACTTCTCGCTGAAGTAGCAAAGTTTTTGCTACTCTAACGAATTTTGTCCTACATCAGTTAATCATTTTGTCATAGCAGCAAATTATCGTTAAGGCAGCGAAATTTTCAGTACTGAATACAGAATAGCAAATAAATTCAGCGAATAGAGTAGACATTCTTTGCTGTTACAGCAAAAAAACCACTATTGTGGCTAACAAGATTGCTGTTAAATCGAGTTTTTTCTTTCTTCGTACATGAAGCGAAATGATTTCGACCCGTGACTCATCAATGGCGGGTTCCTAGGCAATATGTTGATAATATTCATCAATCTCAATGAGAGAAATGTTTGGTTTCAATATAAATCCTATATAAAAATCAAAATAAACTCCTACAATTCTAAAAATGTGGAAACTGCGAACGTGTATAGTTGATATATTCTTTGAAGTACCAATGATTGTACAAATATTCGTACGTTCATTATAGGGAGTCTGAATTTATCGCTGTCGCAGAAGATTTTTTCCTCCTTTCATTTTATTACATCCACGCTAATATATGCATCGAGTATAGATATAAATCACGTGCTAAGATGCAAAGCCTACAGCTAAGTCTCCAAACGTTGTTGATCGTGAGCACACTTTTTGTCACACAAATTCTTTTTCATTAACCGCAAACACTGCGTGTATTCTTCAAATGTCTGCAGTTGACCCTATAATCCTCTATACAGACACTACGAAAGTAATGGATGTTCGAGGATAAAAAAAATCCGTTGCATCGATAAATATTAATTTTTTCCGGTTTTCACGATACCTTGATTTCAACATCCATAGAGAACGGGCAGAGTAAGGAGAACACATTCTTCGCGAAACGAATGTGACAATCATGAGTTGGAAGATAATACGCGCCTGCAACTGGCTTCCGGTATCCTCAAAACGTAATGTTTGGCACTGTTGTGGATATATCTTTGCGCAACATGTGCCATTTGAACGTAGATCGTAAAACTGTATGGAATTGTGTACTTTGTTCTACGACCACCTCGACAAACCTCTATTAACTGACTCGTCACATTCAATGTCCGTAAAGTACAACCACAAATCTTATCTCTAAATCTTTTCCCAGGGATCATAACGTATGATTGAACGAACAAATGACCGAACGAACGAACGAACGAACGAATGAACGAACGAGGGAACACGTTTTCCTGAACTGAAAAATATAAACGTCGTTTTTAGAGGACAATAAAAGTGATTTTTCTCCTTTCCCTTTCATCCAACATCACCCCCACGGTCCCCACCATCACTCTCATCGTGAATATTACGAAAATTTCCTTCATTTATGGAAGTATTATGAAAACACGATTATTCGAGAAAACCTCGTAAGGCGTTTAAATCACCACATCAAATCCCTATGAATCCATGAAATTGGACGAATTCCTTTGAACAATTTCGAAAGCAATTTCACGTTTATCGAGTGCACATTATATTTTTCGTTTGATAGGGTTATTATTGAGAATTCGTATCGAAAGAAAAATTTGTTAACCGTTCGCCATCACCTGAGGATGAAGTTTCCTCGATCTCGCGATCCATGAAGTTTATTAATCTTGAAGAGTCGATTAAGTATTAAATAAAGATCGACCAAAAAACCTGATCCGAAGGTAATAACTATAAATCATCATATACACGTCGTAAATAATTCACGTATATGTAACGTGTGGATTCTTAATTTATGTACTTGTGTTCTTTCCAAGTCTGATACATCATAAATTATTTAAGTTGAAAATGAAAATCAGTTTCATCCATACATCATTCTTTGACTTCGCTAATCGAAACAGAGTACATACACGAGAATGTATTTAAATAAAGAAAGAAGTGTTATTCTGATGAGTTCAGATCTACGCAAAAGATACGTACCGTCGAGCGAAGGAACTGCATCGCAAATGTGATGAAAGAAGTTTTATTTGTTGACGGTGGGAAAGATTGGGGATTGGGTCGTTTCATCACGTCATACTAGAAAGTTGGAGAGGTTATCATCAACATCGACCGAGGGAAAATTGGTCCCAAACAGGGTCACGTATTCCATGCACATTCTGGTGATATCGAGTCGATTTGTAAGAGAGAAGCATTGAAGAATTGAAGCGTCAAACCTGTTTATCATATAAACGTGAATTAAGTGAAATGATATGCTACTTTCGAGTATTTTAATTCCCCCTGATACGCGCGTGAGAGGAGAGAAAAAAAACAAAGAACTGATGTCAATAAGGACGCGAAAAATATCGAATAGGAAAGCGGATAGGAATAAGGATCGAATTGTCGATTCATTTTGATGGAATAATTTTCCTCGTACCGTGAGTTTTTTGTTGGGATGAAACCACGCAGCGAGCAGTCATTTCAGCATGCATTTCAACAAGATGGAAACAGGAAGACGCGGTCGTAACAAACTTTACCTCTCGTGTTTCGATCTTCGTAAAACCTTGTGCACCTCACCCTGGCAATTTACGTTACTGGAAGATCCTTACACGCTAAAGTTCAGTTACATTTGCGGCTAAGCGTCCGGCCTCTTAACGTTCTAGCCCTCTCCCGCTTCCCTCTTTCCCTCCTTACGACTAGAAAAGTAACTTTCTCACTTCAAGGATTAACTCTTAAAGCGGTACCTGCTGCGCAGGATAACCGTGTGGATCCTATCATCACGGGGTTAGCTCTCGAAGACTCGCACCTATTAACGTGCAGTTCCTAGCGAAATACGTGAAAATCTCCTATCTTATGTTTAGCCGTGCTGGAAAAATATAGGCAAAGTAACGGTCGTGGATACTCCTTGAGAATTCAATTCATATGTAACATGTTTTTTCACGTGAACTGTGAAACTGAATATAAAAAGAGTGATATTGTAGAAGCGACTGGTAATTACTTCTATTAGTTCCTTTTATGCTTCAACAGACTCCTCATTATTCAGGTGGAATTCATGTCCTTTTTAATTCCAGAAGTAGACAAAGAGCACCTAATCTCTTTTCAAAATCATTTCCATCGAGATATTACGGAAAACAACTGTGATGTAATGAAATTTGATCTAAAAAATTCAATCCTGTGGATTTATAACATTTATATGAAAACGAAAATGAACTAGGCGTGAACAGACGTAAGGATTTCCAACTTTAACTGAAATAATTATAACGCTCGGTTAATTTAACCATCGTTCACCCATATGAAAGGGAAGTTAAGTGAACTGTCTGGCAATAATAAGATGAATAATTTTATTCCATAATCTCCCACATGAATCCCTATAATATTAATTAAAGGATTACGTTCACGTCAAAATACTTGAAGAGAAGCAGAGTTTCATAGGAAAAGAGGAAAAACAACATATTTCGTATTCATAATTGTGTGGGTGATGAAACAAAATTAAAATGAATATAAAATTACGTTATATTGTCGTATAAAAATTGTACTCTGTTATCGAACGATGGGAAACTTTGATAATTCCACGAACTTCGGCAGATTTCATTTTCACATGAATTCATTTTCACCGAAAAGTTATATAGTTTGCGGGACGTCAAATTCAACACGTATTGGTCTAAGGAGACAATGATTTTGTGAATCGAAAAATCATCAAA
The DNA here is from genome assembly GCA_018340375.1 of Gonatopus flavifemur. Classification (NCBI taxonomy): domain Eukaryota; kingdom Metazoa; phylum Arthropoda; class Insecta; order Hymenoptera; family Dryinidae; genus Gonatopus; species Gonatopus flavifemur. The sequence goes on along the minus strand of JAFFJZ010000006.1, from coordinate 4,745,703 downwards.
AATATGGCACGAGAGAGTATTTGAGGGAGTGTTAACTTCAACGAAAATTGAGGTACAGTGTAAATTGATTAACGAATTTCTACTTGGAAACAATAACAGGAACCTGAATCAGATTATGGAACTTCATGAACATGATTTTCTTCGTACAAGCAAGTTCATCAGAATCAGCGGAATATTGAATGGGATTTCCAATTACGAGGCAAAAATCCTTTTCAACAAGGCATGAATATCATGAGTCGAACAAGTTGAACCTCCCGACGTTTCCACATGAACGTCAATCTCAGTCAACTCCCTCAAAGATACGCCCAATTCAGGACTTCCTTGTCAGATTCTTATCAAATATCAAGTCAATCTGAGGATAATTTCCGGTCGAGTCGATAGCGAAGTTTCACAACAAAAACAAAGAACTTTGCCACAAAAGTATTTTAGAATCCAGGGACGAAGTTTTCGATTCGTGGATTGAAATGATACGAGCGCGGAGGTTAACAACTGTATCAGAGAATGTGAAATCATAAAGTTTCGGAACTATGCAATGTACTTGGAGATGAAAAGGTTCAGTCGTTGGATGACTTTTGGAATAAAACATTACGATATGAAAGAAACTTTTTAATGTTCTTTGACACGATGCTTGTTCAAAAACAGCAATCGCAGAGAGAAAAAAGAGTTGAAATAACGTATGCAATTATGTATGGATGTGAATGCAAGAGGAATGAAATAAGATGAGATGAACCGAGTAGTCGATAGAAGATAAATATGAACCAGGGGGAATATTAGGGTGCAGAGTTAGAGTCAGAGCGAGGGTAAAAGGGTGAAAATTATATGGCCGGCTGATATATTTCCCATTCGCTATGAATTAATGTATCGCCGACATTAGCGCGATACATCAAAAGCCTCCCCTACCTAAAAATTACGGCGTTGATGTATTGGAGTACCGGCTTGCCGTGATGAAATGTACCGCTGATACCTAGAGAGAAGGGAAAACCACGATATAAACTTGACCGCCGCGTAAAGCATCACCATTCTCCATTACACGTGTATCCATACACATTCGGCATCTGCCAATAAACACTCGGCATACCATTCTCGTCATCTTTAATAACAATATGACAGTTACTTCCTGTAATAGATGTAACCCTCGAACCAACCGGCTGTATTTTATAGGAGATGAGAGATAGCCAATTACGTCAAATCATGAGATATACCAGGAAATTTACCATCCTCTTGTTCAATTGATACAGAAGATCGAAATTAATGCGTTTATAAATCACGAGTATGAAGAAAAGTCTTTATTTATTGAATTCCATGAATAAGATGCGCGAAAAGTTTAAAATTTTCTCGATTCACGAATAGCGTAGCACCAGAGAGGCATCGCATTCCAAGACGTTTTACAATTTCATCAGGGTTTGGAAAGTAATCCCTTTAAACGTTCGCATCCATCTTCAACGTGAGATGGATGCACTCAGGGAAGAATTTCATTATAACGACTGAATTCAGTCGGGTGAGATGAATTAAAATGTTTGTTGTGGAAAATTTCAACCTTTTATGAAGCGGGAAAATCTAGGTTTCGTACTATCTATTCGGAATTGAATTCTGGAATGATATGTATTAAAATTATGATTAGTTGGACCTATATGTTCGCGCCATAGAAGTCCTGTTCTTTTAGATATATATATATATATATATATGAATATGTATGATTTCATTTTAATTACATTCCATAATTCAAAATGAGGGAATTCAATATTATTAGTAATATCGTATTATAATCAAAAACACAATACTTTACCGATTCCATGAATTTCCACTGCGGTTATGTTTCGCAATGAAATCATTCAAACCACTCTCCGTTAGGGCATTGATAAAATATTGAAAATATATTGTTAATTTTGATACACCACAAATGATACAACGATGAAATTACAAATCCATTATAGATATCCGTATAAATCCTCAACACGCTCAGCAAGAATTTCATCTCCAAACGTGATTGAATTAAATACATACCTGCACTCGAATTGTCCTTTTCAATGATTCGTTTCTCTTTTATTCAACAGCATTGCATATTTATCAGCTCGGTGAAATGCAAGTAACTGAAGCCACTCGGCAGACTATAAGAAAGAACTCTCCCTGTAGATCTCTCTTTCCGTGGCTTTTAAAACCTCGGAAATCTATTCCCCACGATACAATTTGGGCGTTAATCACCTTTGAACTGATAAAGCACATTCATAAACCGATAAAATCGAAGATGAGTAGATTTCGTATTCAATGCTTGATAATCATTCATTTATTCCAACCTTTATTCCACCTTTCACGAATACCGAGCAGTAGTTCAAACGTACAATTTCGATTATGAATCTAGGATAAAGATTTCTGAATTTTTATTCTTCACCTGAACGAGCATTAGACACGTTCGGATTGCTGATGGCCATCACGTGCAGAATAAGCCATGAATTTTCATTGAATGCTGTAGCGACGGTCGCGCATTCATAAAAAAATATCCAAAGAGATGTGAGAATCTCTTGATGATGCATTGAACCTTAAATGTATATACGCGTATATAGTTTAAACAAAATAAGAGTTGTAGAGTTGTAGTTTTATTAGCTTATGTCACGCGAAGTGTTTGTAATTTTGGTTGAAGATTTAGCAAAAGAGGGAAATGAATGAAAAAAGATGGGAGGGGTTTCATGATGGAACGAATACGAGAAGGAGTATGGATGGATTGTAATAGAGCCTGGGGAATAATCAGTACGAAAGGCAATGCGTGCGCGTGCCCAGTGTTGCATGGAATTGGCCACTTCCCTTTCCTGCCTCCCGGACATTCTCTCTTTCCTTTCTGGACATCGAAATGCAAACAATGATGAAACCTCTACGAGAACCGATCGACTCATCGATTATATTCCAACTGCACTATGCATTTTGCGTTTCACCCACGTTAATGTCCGCGGTGATGCTTAACGCGAACTGATATTCGTCGCTTGACAATTGTCCGCTCGACCGGATTACAGCTGTTATTTGGACGTGTATGCTGATTTTCCCGTAAGAGAGGAAGGGAAAAGAACGAAGAGATATTGGACGGCTATGTAAATACCTGACGCGGATATACGTGAAATCAATCGGAATTCGGAAAAGCATTACTCTTTTGGTCACCAAAAATAACGTTGCTGTTTTGAAAAAGAAAAATGCCACACAATTTTTTTGCTTGATAATTAGATTAATCAGAAACTCTCCGAGTAAGAGGGAGTGAGTCTTTCTCACATGGAGTATCGAAACACCAAGTAATTAGGTTTAGGAGAAAGTCAAAGCTCTACTTAATATTTTTTCACGTCCTCTATAGAGATTAGACCTTGCAGAGTGTTGTATGTGGTTTGTGGTTGGTGTACGGACGCTTAAAAATGATCAAAGTGAAAAACTCAAGCCTTCCTCCGACCTGTTTCCATAGAACATCATAATCCCAACCGCACTTAACGAGATTTAAAAGCAGACAACCTTATTTCCAATCTTGCTAATCCGCGTATTCGACTTCAAGTTATTCATTCCATTCGGATGAAATAATTCTTATGCTTCGGTTGCGAGGCTAGACACGATTGGGACTAGAGATTTGTTTCATAGACCCCAACAGACGTATAGATTAATCCAATTACACGTTCGATTCGATACTCGTTCGCCTTGAAAATACAATTACACATCTGAAGAAATTTCTAGCAATTACAATTCATCGATTAACAGTGAGTGTCAGTGGTTACATGGTGATGACCATTGAATCACAATCCTGAGTTGCGTGTAATCGAGAGTGCTTCGAGACGAGACCAGAATAGTTTTACAAAAATCTCTTCGCGGTATTCATAACAAATCCAGATAGTCGGGAGATCAAGTTTCCGCCTGACGACCTGCAAGATCGTGACAACTTATTGCATTAACGAGTTGATTTCTCGCTTTTCATGAATTTGTCCCTGACGAGTTTCTCTTGCGATGTTCGATGTCTCTTGTTTTTATTTTGTTTTCTCTCAACTAATGCGGAAACGCGATGAGAGCCGACATCTTTCATTATTTCACAATGTAGGGTAATTATCCCTTCTCGTTAACCTGTCAACGGATTCGTATCTTCTTCAACATTCGTTCCCTGATTCTCGAAGGAAAGAACTCGTCCAGGTACAGGATGATTCATTTGATATTACATCGCAGAACCCCTTATTTTTAAAATTCGAAACAATTCAACAATTTTCCTGCAGTTTTTCACGACAGTCGATAAAAAGATGTCATCGACGCTCGATTTATATGCGAGTCGTCGTGAATGTGGAAGGCATACAAGTAGCAAGAACCGTAAAAGTACTCTTTCACGTTCTGTAGTCTCATTCTTATTCAACAAAGGTATCCACCTCGATCTCTTTAATCGGTGTTGCGCGTAGAATTTAGGATTTCTCAGAACTGTCTCGTTCTGAAAGTCCCCAGCATTCGCCCGTCTCCCCACCTTTTAAGGGAAATGTGAACGATTTGGAAAGTTCTCTGGGCAAGTTTGGCTCTTCGTCATCCGTCGAGATGAGTTATAAATTTTCTAACCCTTTTCATCTCTCTTTTCTAAATTCAACCTCGGGGAGGATTAGAAGTTTCAAGATAATGGCTCGTTTCCTCGTTAGCGAGTTCTGATTTAACCGTGGAAAAGTAAAGGGGGGAGAGAAAAAGAGAAAGCAGGTACTGTGAAATGGAACGAAGTTCGTTGTGCGAGAATTCAACCGTTCCTAGTTTATTCTCGTACTTTAATTACCTAGTTATCCCAACGATTTACATAATGTACTTCGCCCATCTCTCGTCGAGTAAGCGTCGATGTTCTTCGGCTTGGCTTGGTTTGGATGCTGCTTGGTGCGAGGTTTTCCAATCGGTTCGGCTCTTCACCTAGCAGATATATACCTAATCGAGGCACGGAAGGTACAGGCGAATAAGAGGAAGATAAGAGAAGGGATAGAGAGGGAGAGAGGGAGGAAGGAAGCAAGGGTAGCTCGGTCCCGGGTGTATTAATTCCTATATAGGCGCTCGATCGTTATAATCCATTGTTCCCGATGGTACACTCATGCGGTGAACAGTGGCTTCCTAAACAAGGATCACACGTATATGTATCTACATGGGTACAGCAAACCCTGTACACACTTATTCCTGGGAGACTCAAAGACATAATGCTTTGTATGTAAGTACGTGAGTTAGTATGTGTACATTATATCGAACATGTAGAATCCCACGGCGGTAAAGAAACGTGACTGGACGATCATAGCTTGGAAAGTAGTCGTCGTCGTAGTCGTCGTCCTCCTCCTCGACAGCAACGACAGTAGCCGTAGTGGGAAGGAGAGGGTTAACGAGGGCATGCTGCGGGGGTTAATGGGTTAACAGGACAGAGACTCAGGTTTTGCGGTCGCTGCACTACAGAGTCGCCCCTAATTCACCATTCGTGGGATCCGCTTTGAGGTAGATAACGAGCAAGTATATGCGTACTTGTATACTTTGGTACGCCTTTGGGGGATCCACCTGACAGTAGCTTATACAATCCATATGTGCTCGTATATATAAAACGTGCCTTTACAAATTCATTTGTGTGCACATGCTCAGGCGCCAGCGTGCGAGGTATTATTATTCGAAGGGGTGCAAAGTATGAGCGAGAGTGATATAGAGAAAGGATAAAACGTGAAATGGTGGATGGCGAGACCAGAGATGAAGAACCAAGTAGTAACAACACGTTGAGAGTCGAATCTACTTGAATCGAGTTGAGAGCACTGAGCATTGGGGATGACACAACTGACACCTCGTAATACCGAGAGACTTGGACCAATGCCAGTTTGCATAAGAACTTCACATCAGGTGCACACCCTAAGAACTGTGCATCGAAATACGAACCTTCTTGTGCGCCAACAACGTACTTTGTTGTGTGCAGCTTGGGATATCCATTCGATAATCAATACACGTGGCACAACATGCTGCTACGTGTTGTCGTCTAACGCCTCCGGCATATCTCCCACGACTGATGCCAAGGTAGAGTAACAAAATGGATATATTCCGAATGTAGGGTACGCCACTTTTATCCGAATACTCTCGCCGGGGTGTATCAATACAAAAATATTAGGATCTTATTCTCTTTTCCTTCAAACTTACACCAAATTGCTTTGAGTAACATTAGAATATTTAATAAGCAACAAAAACATCATTAGTCACGCGTTGCAATTCACATCATCAAAGATAACGAGGAAGTATATTAAACACCATACATAGCTGAAAACCGATCCCTCTAAATTACGTCACTTTGGTCTAGGTTATTCAATGTTCAGTGTTTAGTGGGATGATTATGATAAAGTACTGGAATTGCTATAGAAATTAAATACTGCATTTAATACTGTATCAATAAAACATCTTGATTTCACATTATCCGCTAGCATCGAATTAATTCACCGCTGATATTCGATACAATATTGCGCTATTGGGTAATTTCAACATGATATACAGAAACGGTTACGTTTGAATGGAAAAGAAAACGAAAGTAGCGCTTCACTTTCGTGACGGTCCATTAGCTCTATTTCATTATGAAATTCCTGGAGGTGTTCTACTGCTTTTCTACAATGAATAATGTATTTTCATAATCAAATGGATAGTCTTCAACGTATTCTATGAGATTTTTGTACACTGCTGTTCTGTTACATGAAACTACTCATGAATACTGCTGGTATCTTCGAGAGCATTTAAAATAAAAGTATAAAACATCGCTCTATTCTCACTGTTAATGACGACTCAACTTCTAAGGTTCTTCTCAAGGTTGAACACAGAAACCTTCCAAAACCTCAATGTTTCATATTTCTCAAGGGAGGATTTCAAAAATTTTCACCGGTGATGTAAGAAATAAACCAATCCCACCTAAATTCTGCGAGAATTACAGGAAAACTTTGACTCATTTGAAATTCTTGAAACATCTCAAAAAGATCTTCAACACTGTGGAAACTCTTCTTGAAACTAATTGAACTCCCCCAGTCTCCACAATTGTTGTTTCGATATGGATTCTAACATCCTTCGTAACAAAATTGTACCTCTTCAAACCATTGTAACTTTGATAATTTGGAAATACCGAATGAATAATTTACACCACAGCATTCTCCATACGGATTCATACGCATAACTCATCATATTCTCAATACGATACTTGATTGTTGAAAGTCGAAATGAGTTCAATTCGAATCTTCATAACATTTGATCAATCCCATTTCTCGGTACAGAGTATAGAGGTTCACCGCCGTGAACTGTGAGAGATGTATTTCCATTTCATCGTTACGATGTTGCTGCTTTTCATTTCTCAGAAGCTTCTCAACTCGAGCAAGATGTACTGAGAAGTTCAACACCAACTTCTCTCTTCGAATACCATGACACTTCCCGAAGATCAAAATTGAAATTCGAATAAATTGATGTTCGTAGATAGGTGATCGATGAATAGGATATTTCTATAATCACAAATGTACATTTAATATTTGTATTTAATTACATATTAATCTTTGATGAATCGTATGAGTGAAGAATATCGTTCAATTACGTCAAAATATACAAGAGAATTATTGGAATTCGATCCACAGGCGTTTATTTTATACTCTCATTCAATTATTCACGGAGGATTAAACTGATTATTTCATTTCTAATTATTTATTCACCTCAATGATTCTTATTATGAATTCCTCTGATGTATTATTGATTATCAATTCTAGTGATAAAAATAAAAGTGTGCTGATGAGAATGATTAGGGTGTACCAAATGTAGAGGGATTTCAATGATCGGATTACAATGTGCTGCAAAAACCTAAGAATTCTCAATTTTGAAAACTGTTATATTGTTCTTGAGAAAATGCAATGGTGAGGGCAGATTTTTTTCTCTTGCGTGATAATTCATGAGCTCCCCTCGCAATAGAATAAACAAGTATCAACATAATTGATGCATGACCCAGCATCCTCCATGGATAAATGCCGCTCAAACACCCTGTATGAGTACAGACGATTCTTATAAACTTAAAAAATCACGCCAAAAACCTATAAAAGTTGAATTTTCTTTTAGACTTTCATTATACTTTTGGAAATAGCAGCTCCTAATCACCGAAATCTCATTCATTGATTAAACCCTCACAGCAATACTGTTATAAATCAATGCCATGATTCTTTTCTGTGAATGATCATTAATTGTTAATAATTGCATAATTCTTCAAATGAGCTCGAACTTTTTGCGTACCACAAAATTCGTTTCATATCTCGGTACGAAAAGAGAGAACCCGATATCAGATCCTCTTACGAATAATCTTGGCGAATAAAAGGATGATCTTTCGATCACATATGCAACTCGCACAACATTGGCATCCAACGACGGAACCCTTTCTCTTTCTTCTCTTCCTCACCTTTTTCTCGATATATACCTCGGCAACTGAGTGAATTTTCTCGGTTCTCTCCGAATTTTTCCTCTATTCTTAAATATTAACTATATTAAAGTATCGATTCAATATGTTCAAAGAGATAATTGAAACTGCTAGAAGCGCAAAGTGATTTCACAAGCAAAGGGTAATTCTTGAGAAGCCAAGGATGACGATCGGCGATTGCACGGTACTGTATTTATCTCTCACACTTACACATGCAACGACTTGAGGCGGATAACCCAATGAATAAAGTACCGATTATAGAGCTTACCGAGCGTGTTATTTATCGACTATTGAATTTCAGATTGTAGATTTTACTCTCTAATTCACAGCCGAAGCGCCAAGGTTTATCTTAGAAACAAATCCTTCCCATCATGAGGAGAACTCGATTATCATAAAGGGCTTGGCGTTGTTACTTTTATACCAAGTATAACGGCAGATCGATGTTATCTCTCTACCGCCTTTACTCACTGTGCAACCCATTTGTTCTCCCTGTCAATTGGCACTGTCAGTCGATATAACCATGGCGATTGATTTTCACTTTCCTTCTACGCTATTTGAAAATGTTCGATAATATCATATTTTGCTGGCGAAAAATAAAAGCAGCGTATATTATAAAACTGAAAGAATGAAGAAAGCTTGACTGAATTCTCGATAATGATAGATACAATCGAATCGAATGGTAAGATACATAAATCATGTTACAATCGAAAGATAAGCATATTCTCATTGGGAGCGAGATACATATTATAATTTCGAGTTGATAATTTTCATTCCTCTTTGAAAGATTTATCGTTGTGCCGACGAAAATCGATTCGATAGCGGCATTTAATTTTCACAACAAAAAATTAGGAACAAATTTTCTACTCAACGATACGATACAAAGGAAGTCTTACCATACATTGAGCTATATCCCTGTTCTCTTCTCTACATTGTTTCCTATCAACAATCATTCAACGAACATATCACAACATTCTAACAAACCTCTTCTCATGTACCATACCGAATTCCTCTTGTTCGAAACTATCCCATTGGTTAGTTGAAACATTTTTCCAAACGCAATCGAATTCATCGTAACAAGAGAACCATCTTTTCTGCGTGAATTGATTGAAATCATCACGATGAGAATGACCTACAGGAATGAAAATCCCCTCGCAATCTTCAGCCGTGTGTACATAGGGTGGGAAAAAACGTGAAACTCGTAATTACATCGATTCAGAAGTTCTCGATTTCGAGCTAGGAGTCCGTTAAATATCTAGATTTCCCACCGGTATTAATCGTCGTTTTCTAACGCATATAGAACGAGGTACACATATAAACGCTCGGAACCGAGTCAAACTTTATTTGAAAAGACCGAATGAAAAAATTGAGAAGATCGATCAATTTTGCGAGGCATCTCAAATGGATGTTGCTGGAAACAGTATAAAAACCCTTTATATCAAAGAACAATAGTACATAGTTATAATTTCATTAGAGATTGAATTAAGTAAATTCGCGAGACATGAGAAAAGTTCTTTCGAAAAGAAAAGCATCTTCGAGAATTATGGGTGGCCATGTGACGTAGTCGCGTAATAGGGCAACATCTCAAGAATCTCTGTTTTCAAGAGACAAGGAAATTCCACTTGGCGTCTGTCTCTTCAACCTCAGTTTTCCCAGTGGAAATTTTATTATGCTTCCGCAAAGGAGTTTCTTATAACAGGGGGAGAAATACGCTCGCTACGAGCGTGTTGTAAAATGGAAAGCGAAGATGCTGCAAATCTCTTCTCGGAGTTTTTCTTTTCTACCTTTCTCTAACCGCATTGCACAATATACGAAGAAGAGGAAGGGAAGGAGGGATGTGTTGTACGTCGCACATTAAAATATACTACAAAATCCTTCACCTAGACGATGTTGGATAAACAAGCTAATGTAGGATCTTTCTTTAAAAAGCTCTTTTACTCTCAACAAAGTTCGAAAGGATGAGAAGGTGGAATGAGAGGGATAGATGTATTCCTATGCATTGGAAGGAATTACCTATGAGACTTTGGATACCGCTTGATGCCAATCGATGGTAAACGTAAGGAAAGATATCTCCCGGCAGGGCAAGGAATCATCCAATTCACGAATTCATTCTTTGGAAAATTACTCAAAAAACTCTTGCCTAGGTGTTTAACATGGGATGTCTTCATCGCTGTGCTTCACCATCCATTTCGTTTTATTACAAACGGTCTCACGTTTATTCGTAGAATATTACTTGAGGATTTCTTCAAGAACACTTAATTCGAGAGTTTCTCTTCGACGGTTCTATCCGAATTCTCCTTTTTCTTCTTCTCGACATATTTCCCTAGCTCTCTTATCATGCTCCATTCCGAAAGAGCGAGCCTCTTTCATTTTATTCCTGTTGTTTTCTTTTTTCTTTATAATATATCTCTTTGGTCCAATGCAAATCCCATTCGTAGCTATACCTAAATCAATGTACCTTCGCTTTCTTTTCTCCTTTTCCTTCCTTCCATTCGAATCCTTTTCGCGCTATCGTAGATTCCCATAGGATTCACACGTTCACGGGATATCCTGATGCGTAATGCTACCGTTACTACTACTTTACCACCCACGTATTCATGAGCAGCCACATTTCCCGCAGAATAGATTCGCCAAACCGTATCTCGTTCGCCGCATTCCACAAACTCACCAAAATGCTTATCATAGAACTTACGGAGACATACGTTCTACGACGCCTTTTCCAACATGCGCATTTCACCTCCGATAAGAGGAGAAAGAGAAAAAGACACGCTCTATTATCGCGTCTCTACGACGTTTATCGAAAGCCGTATGAAGTCTCGTATCATCGATCGTGAGTACACGAGTGTTCCCCCTGCTTTATCATACAAAATACACGTTCACACGTTATTATCAAGTAAAATACAGTATTCAACTTATCCTTCTCTTCGCTTGACTTTAATTGACACTTCCATATTCCGTGATTGAAGATATTTTGATGAAGAGCGACTGGGGGGCATCGATGAATAGACTCGACGTTCGTTCGAACGAATGAGGTGTTGATTTGGAAAGTCGGTCATGTGACTGTCATCGCTTCCGTATATACTTAACCCGAGAGTTACTCTATGAGGAATAGTTTACCTCTATAGATACATCTCGACGCGAAACTTAGTGACGAATTGTCCAAGTTTCTGGAAATTACGTTCACACAACGTTGCGAGGTAAGTTTGTGTGCAAATATATCGAAGAACGATGAACGAGAAGAGAAGGAGGAGAGCAAGGATAGAACTAGGAATGACTTTGAATTGAAAAGAAACACCAAGTCGGAAGCTTCATTGATCTTTCGAAATGATTCACGTATTAAACTTCAGCAGCTGCGAAACACATTTCGAATGGAATTAGCACGAGTCTCTGTCGCTGCAACAACACCGGCTAATAAGTTTCATCGTTATTCAATGCGTTCAATTTGACGACGACGGTTCCGCGTTAGACTACAGTGTGTGCAATTTAATTACGAAATTCAATCGAAATGAGAAACTGAATGATCCATTGAAGAAAGAAAAAAGAAACGCAGGAAGAGAGAATTCTTCATGGTTTATGAAATTCAAGAATTTTTAGTGTAATCTGTTGATTGTAGAGATTCGATGAGAAAGATTAAAAATTTTTACGATTCGTTTGAGTTTTGTTTCTTCCGCTTACTTGGTAAACATTAGGAAAGTAGGATCGAAATACAAAGTTCCCAAGTAAGAGAGATTGAGAATAAGTGAGGCTGGTTTGAGAAGTTGAAAGTTCTTCGCCCTTCAAGGAAGGTATTCAAAGTATGAGAATATGGAAGAGAGTTAGAAAATTTTGTTGCCGCAGTTAACTGTAAACGAATTCAAAATTGAATAAAGATTTCGAATGAAGATTTTATTCCTCATCGCTCAAATGTGTTCAAAGTCGAACTCATTTTTATAAATTCATTGTCGAAAATGAATTAATAATCAAATAGAGCACTCGTTTTATTTTTATAGGTGAATTCTTCTCAATGAAGTATCGGTGTACATTTTTCTGACATTCGGCATTCCAATCGAGCAATGAACATGATGAATGAAAACAACTGATTTAAATAATTTGCACTACACTGTCAGAAATATCTGGAAGTTTTTTTCAATTACGTACATGAAATCAGGTTCATATACATTCTGCATTAAATTTAATGTACAAAAACATGGAAAGACTATAGATTATGCTACAGTTTACATTAAATTTCATGTGAAATGTGCATGAAACTGAATTCATGTACGTACTTGAAAAAAACTTCCAGTAAAAACATTAAAATTAATGCAGAAATTTTCAACAGTGTAAATAAAAGGAATGGGTTCGTGAATTCGGAGTGAATAATTATTCACTCCCCTCAATTTACACAGCAATTCGATGAATTCCAAGAAACCCACTGTTCCGTATATACAGATTAAGTAAGATCACTTCTGGGAATCGGATTCTTCTTCTCATAAATGGAATTTCTATTCAACATATCGGGGCAAATGGATTCCGTGTTTGCTGGAAAACGTTTTCCACTTTTAATGCATCCGCTTGTTAGCAGAAGATCATAGGCTGTGTAAAGCGGAAATTATCGTGATTACACTTTGAATGTGTTATTTGGTATAGATAAGATTTGTTCAAATGAAATGAATTGCACGCTATTCCATATGTACCTTCATTATTAAATATAAACCACGTGAGCAAATTTGGAGTACTTTATGAGCCCTCAGCGACAAGATTCCTATAAGAAGGTTTGAAAATGACATAAATATTGAGCTGTAAATTAAGTACAACTTATGCTCTTTGTTAGATTATCATCATCTGAATGTGAGATGTTAATTTATCATCTAGGGTAAAGGGGGGTGGTATGAATGACGCACTTTTTCGGCCTTCTACAGCATGAATCAATACATCAAAGCTCGTGTAGTCAAGAGTAATATAAAGATTTCATTAGAATCTTTGGATCTTCCTTGAATAAATGAGATTTTGTGCATTATTTTATGCTGTAGAGGAGCGGGAAAGTGCGTTACTGATTCACAATTTGTATAGTAATTTGTAACTAGAAACGCCATAGCAACTTCTAATCTTTGCAACATTACGTTATATATATATATATAACCTTGAGATTTATCTCATGCGCACATTTTGTAAGGATAATTGATTAAAAACCTGTTTTTTATTAGCTTCGGTGAGCTATTCATTCCAATTGAACTAGGATTTCACATCCACATTCTATCAAAATTTTTATTCATACATAAAAATCATATCATAAATCAACATCAATATTAAACCAAATTTATAAAAATTATATCAAAATACCATCCTCAACACTCGTATACATACTATGTGTGTGACAGTATATTGAAATAAACACTGAGAGAAATAATTACTATCACCAACAACATATTTTCATGTTCGGAGAAATCCGTTGCTTAAGAAATATGTGTCCTTGATATAAGAAAATTTTTCTAAAGCTAAGAATATAATTCTTGCATTGGAAAAATATTTTCTTGATTCAAGAAAATTTTTCTTGGGCCTACAACATGAAAAAATTCGAAAATACATTTTCTTGGTATTAGTAACTATTTCTCTCAGTGTAGCAAAGCTGAAGTCATCTATAATCGATGCGATGAATAATCAACTTAATCACTTTTAAGGTATCTACTCCTGAAATTTCCCATCTATCTGATTAGCTGTTTTATTCAATGAAAATTTATAATTGAATCATTCCATGCATTGGTTCCAACCCCTTCGAAGTCTTGGTATCCTGACTTTAAATTATGCCGACAACAAATTGTTTCTTGAGTTTCCGACGTAATGTAAACGCTTGATCATTTCTGCTTTTGAAGAGGTTTCATACTGTCTCATAACTGTTTCCACCCTTTCAAGATGAGATTCTTAGGTTTGAAGTTAGATCATATGATCATTCGAATTTTTGAACAGATTTTCCTTCCAACCAGTCATATGCCACTCGATCAAAGTGAATTTCCCACTCGAATTGGATAGGCTAATTTTGAGGTCTGACTGGAGCGGAACCCTTAGATTGTCAATCCTCTGGATTCAGAGAGGAGGTTATAAAAAATATTAAATTTCAAGGGGAAAAATGACTTGTTTGTTAAAAGATAGAAGGCAATATGATTTACAAGTACAAGAGAATGTCCTCAATAGAAATCTCACGGTTTGCAACAAATCAGATTACGCAGCCTTGCCCATGAAGATATAGAATAGAGGACGTGGGACAGCCGAAATCGCATGAACTCCTTAGAAAGAGAAAAAGAATAAAATTGGCATCAGTTCCCTTGTCTAATGACAAATAACAAACAAGGAAGCAGATGCCAAGCCTGTTTGCTTTCTCTTTCTTCTCACTTCACGTTTCCATTTACGCAAAATCCCTCGCTCGCGTCCTCTATTCTATATCTCTATGGCCTTGTCACTAGTGATGGGGATCTTGGACAAAGATCGGATCGATCTTGTATGAAAGATCGGTCATATAGATCGATCGATCGTTTGAAAAAACAATCGATCTTTTTCTTGTGATAAATGGTTTCTTTAGTAGAATTTCATGGTACATATTTCTTATGATTCCTATGTCATTTATGTATGATGAAATAACCTTTCATTTCGTACTACGGAAAAAATTACACAAAGCTATTCACCTGATGACAAACAATCATAATAGATAAAATTGACGGGACTTGGACGTCACATTATTTATTCTCTTTTTATAATCAACAGATTGAGACACAGATCGAATAAAGAGAAATTATGCCACGCTCGAGTATCTTTAATATCTTCCAATAAAAATTTTAGATGTCTAAATCCATACAGTGAAGAATTTTTTGATGAGCTCTTTTTGTCTGAGATATTATTCCATAACATAGATAGATGGATTTGTTCATAACCGGATTGAGTAGAATCAAATTGAATATATCTTAGATATAAGATTGAATGATTAATATAGTTATCAATTACCAAAAAGGTTCCTCCATGAATTAGTCAATTCTTTTAGAGATTACAACATGAATGGTTGGCGATATATGAATCAATCAATGAGGATGCCGGTTTTGGAGTTGAAAATCTCAATTATGAAATAACATTCATTCATGTTGATGGGCAATTTTATTCATGAATTATTGTAATATAAAGCAAATATACGAAAAATCAATATATCAACATCTCAAATTTGACATAGTATGTCATCAATACTCGAAAACAAAAATAATCATACTTTAGTTATTATAATATTTACTTCAGCGGAAAAAATATCAAACTTTTTCTCGTCTTACTGGTGAGAGTATTTTGAAAAAATCTTGTTTCTTCTTTTGAAACATTTAAATGATCAAGACATTATATCCCTTTATATTATTATCTCATATTATATTTCATCCGATATCAAATGTGAATAATGCTGCAAATTTTATGAGTTTCGAAGATTGTTTTCACTTCATATAGAATAGTTTCTGAATGAGTTTTATTTTGGCAACTGTGTTCTCAATTTTTCCACATATTCTTGGAATCTTTGTTTCAATTCCCAGACCATTTGTGATAATTATGGGAAAAATATTACAAGAAAATAGGATCGTAACATGTCGAACGCACCCATTGACACGCGATTGAGGGGTACGTTGAGCACCCTCAAATCTCCATTACATGCATCCAATGATCGCACACGATTATAAAATGGAAAAAAAGACACCATGTAATATTCGATCTTTTTCAACCGATCCTAGGAAAATAAAGATCGGTGAAAAATCGATCTTTTTCTCGCCGAAAGGATCGATCTCGAGAAAGATCCCCATCACTACTTGTCACTTCATTCTCCAATGGTGACTGGAAAAAAGGGGGTGCCCTACACAAGACGGGGCCCTAGGCGGTCGCCCATTTCGCCTCTATGGTAGAGCCGCCACTGTTGCGAAGACAAAAATCCAATTCAATCTCAAGCGGAGGTTCAAAGTGTTTATTTTTAGGATCAAATGCAAAGGATAATTCAAGTTGTAACATAATTTCGTATGGGCTTCGCGTAAGCAATTCTAATCACCGGTATCAAAATATCCCCAACTGATGCTTCTGGCTCACCGATTCTTAGGTTCGTATTAAAAAGAAAGAGACCACCAATCACAGTTAATTATTAGATGGAATGATTCGGTTTCACTTGGTGAATGATGAGTGTTTATTCAAATGAATGAACACGCGATGAAGATTTCAAACTTGGAACGTTCGTTTTACAAATACGCAAGAAGTGCACTGAGATACTCCACTTTTATTTAAAATCCTGTTCATTCTCCATCACACAAACTTTGGAAAGAAAAAAGTGGAATAGATCGTAACGACGAATATCGTTCCCATTATAGATTCAAGATCTTCTAACGTGGATTCATAGGATTCCTGCAAGGAAATCATATCAAAGAGAAAACAACATAGCACAGAATGTCCTGGCATTCCTATCACGATAAGTGGTAATTGTAATTTCGTCGTCGCATCCAAAATATAGAAATTCCGTGCACAGCTGAAGTAAAGTACCGCAATGAGAAGAAGACCGCACGTATTTACTTCAGGAGTGATGTTTGCCACCAATCGGTAGCACCTGTCGCTGACAGGTTGAGTAGCGGGAACGAATTGAAGGTGTGTCATAAAATCTCACCCTTCCTTTCTCTGGTACGACAAGTTGAATTCATCTACCACCGGGAGATTTCATTTCGATGGAAGAATATTTAGTTTCAAAGTAACATCTCAGTTCTTCGATGGGGGCATTTTTTCCTCTGCTCGCTCGGCGACGTTTTAATCAAAACAGCTCGAGTTCTAGCGAATTCATACTCGGAGGGCAAGTTTTGGTTACTTGGTGATTGCCCGTCCAAACATTCACCATCATCGCAAGTATTTAGAATTTCTAACGTCTCACGGTACCGAGGTATCCTAGACCTGGACGTTGCTATGCAATTCCATCTATCCTTTTCTCTGCGAGTCCGAAAGCTAGACGGGCTCTGAGTGTAATTTAGCACCCTCATGGCTACCATGCTCGCTTTACTCGACTTAACTGCTGCGACCACAGGACAAGCAAACCCATCCGACATTTCCCCACAACTGCGTTGTAACTATTATTAATAGCATCGTATTAATGTAAGCACTGCGCGTGACTTAAGCAAAATTAATGTGTCTATCCATAATTTAGTTGCTTCGTGAAGAATCTGCTTTGAAAGATTCTTGCAATTCTGAATGTATCCTTGTGTAAAATGAACACGTATGTAGCTAAACGTGAAATTGCCATTCGACTTCATGAATATATGAATCCTTCTCGCATTTGCAACCAGCAACTTTGAATTGTATTCCCATACGTGTGTGTCTAAAATATTATGCAGGTAGAGGAAGAGAGAGTTGTGTTATGATGAGAATATTATTGGAAGAGAGAACTGATAGAATTTGAAGAATTAATAACAGAAATGAAAAAGTCAATGAGAAATGAAGGTAATATCGGTAATTATACGAACTTAATTTAGATGTATAATGTTCCATCGAGACATCGGAAGAGTATCATACGATTTATATGAATTCTTTCAATTTCTTCCCATATTTTCCTCTCAATTCTCCTCCGAGGTGTATTTTCATTTTTCAAATACTTAGCGAATATATCAGCAAAATTTATGTTTCCACCATGCGAATGAGTAATACTTTTGTTCGATTTGACGTAACAAAATATTTCCAATGGTCACTCATCCGATATGAGTGAATGAATAAAACTTCAAAAAGTAACGCGTCATGTATTTGGTTATCCACTTCAATGAATGTATCGATTTTCCTTCGTACAAAGGATTGATAATGGTCGAGTGGAATTCACACGCTCGTGTCTCATATCCCCAAAAAAAATTACGTCAAAAACTAAAAAATCATTCCGAATTTGGAACATTTATTCGAACAAACGGATGAAGAAAAAAAGAAACAAAACAACAACAACAACAACCATAAATTCGTTAGAGGGGGGATGCTTCAATTACAAATTTTTATCCTTTTCTTCTCTCCCTCTAGTGTGTTAATCATCCCTTCGAAGACGAATAATTCAATTTAATAACAATTTTATCTACACGATGATACTACTCGAATTGGCATTTAATGTTCGAAATATAAACACACGATCCATAATTGTTCTTCCAATCAAGGCGCCAAGTGATCAAAGAGTCTCTCTTCACTATTCATTCTTTCTGTTTCCTGTGCTGAGGGATTCATTCGTTCTGGTTGTTTCTGTTATTAAGTCGTTAGATGCGGTAATGATATGGTCTTTCCTTACCATTGAATCAAATCTAAATTCCAAATTCTACGATAATTAACACTCGAAGAAGCTTACGGGGCACGAATGAAGATAGAAATTACTTCAATTATATGCGTTGTCATGAAAATTCAATCATCGTCTGCCGCGATAAAATAAAGAATAACAGCAACCCGAGTGGTTTTTTAAGAATAAGAAATTTCTTTAATTACGCACCGCTTGTCCTGTCGGCAAGTATTATCGTTTCATCTCAACAAAGAGAGATACATATCTTGTTTCATATATACATATATATGTACGTAACGTTTAGAAAATTTCCGTTATCACGTGATTTGTACTACACTTCGAAGTGATTTAACTGTATATTTTTACAAATGTACTTGGTAAGTGGAATGTGAAGTATAGAAGTGTTAATTTGAGATTGTGGTTGAAGATTTCAGCGAGTTATAATTTCAATTGAGTAAAAAGAGATAATATTTCTACTTCCACGGTGCTGTCGAAACCGATATTCATAAAAATTAAATTCAGCAAAACAGAAAATCAACCAGCCAGACCTTATATCGATACGGAATAAGGTTTAGGAGGTTGATCTTTCTCATTTTATTAATACATTATATTTCTCTAGCTATTTGAACTGAAATGAGAGAGAAATATTCCTCACATTTTCATGGAATGGGATCATATTTATATAAATATCCATGAATGTCAGAATATGAATTGTATAGTGCTCTGGTACGACCGCACCAACATTCACCCTGTTGCGAAAGTTTTGATATACGTTCGCCACTTACATGACACAAATAACCATTGAATGTTCAATGAATATCAAAATTCACAATGAACGTGTCAACTTTCAAGTTTGATATCTTCCAAGCATACAATAGATACATGGAAATGAAATTCTTAGTATTTTGTTTCACTTGTCAGGTTCAATATAGAAACAACAACACACAGTTATTATCTTTTACTTCACTACGGTAATCTAATTTCATCGAATGCAGCGGGGAACCGACCTCACTCATCGTTTTACATTATCTACAATTATCATTCTCATCATCATCATCGTATGTTCCTTCTTCGAGGAAGATGATTGGAAGGATTACCATCATTGTCGAATGAGAAGATTCAATTCAATCGGAAGAGCGGCGGAACAAAAATGTTTTTTCAACACTGATTCAGAAGAAAATCGCAAATAAGTTGATTGGTTTTGAAAGGTAGCAGAAAAAGGGCGAAACTGGTATGCGTCGAGTATACAAAACGATCATAGAAATATATCTTGACAAAAGGATATGGCGTACGTCCTTGCAGTTTTACAAACATTCAGGCAATGTAACAGAAGTTTTGATCAGCTTGTCCATGCTTACAAAGATAGATACGGTAGACGGGCTATGTGCGTGTACTGCGGTACATACACGGCGGTAGGTAAATTGCGTTATGCGTTAGTGCTGCTACCGTAGACTTACATGCACTTGCATACACAAATATATATGCTCGCTGGTGTGTATCGAGTTATCCCAGTTCCAAGCCATAGACCTGGGTACATGGTTTCCTTGCTACCGCATAGCTTGCGCGATGCTTCTAATTCTCCGCTACCTTGTATTGCAGTCAGTCAGTATCTCCTACACATCTCATACCCATTTCTCTCCCTCTCCGTTTGATTGTCTATACTTTGCCTAGCTCATTCTCTGCTCCTTTCTCACTCCTCGTTCCCCGCTCGTTACAACGTACATTCCGAAAATTGATGAGGAATCGTGCACTCGTGGTAACGAGGCACACACTGCGCACACGTCGATTTTATATATACTACAGCATTCTGCCATGTACCCTCTTCTATACTATATAACCATTGGGAAACGGCATCAGCGGCACCAACGGCACCAACTACACCAACACATGGAACTCAAAGATGAGGTTATATGAGACCAAGTGTATAACCAGAGGAGAGGTAGGAAGCAGTTAACAGAGGGTGAGTGCGCAATAGAGCAGCTACTCCTTTAAACGTGGTGTGCGTGGAGTGTGTTGCGCCAGGTTGCGTCATGGCATTATTGTTAATTATATCTCCCTTTTATGTTATTTGCATGTATGTACACGTATGAGCAACGAGAGTAATAAGGGAGGAAGAACTCATTTCCAGGGGAGCATGGAGTCCACGAAAACTCTCTCGGTTTCTAATCTTCCCTGGTTGAAGGCAAGAAAGCAAAGTGAGATAAAATCTACTAAACGTTCAACCAAGTAGCAAGAATATTAATAACACAGTCTTAAACGTGAAACTAACAACTTCTATTCTCTGTTCCTCTCCTCGAAAGCGATGGAGCTTACGACGTCGATTTGCGACTGACTGCTCCTGAAGTCAGCGCGTACGTCGATTAAGTATGTTTCCCAGGGACTGCACGCGGTGCGAACCGATGTTACGACATCAGGTCCATATATACGTACGCTTATTCTCCTACCACGTTCGTATCTACCCCTCGTGTACCATAGGATACACAATCGAATATATATTTGGCGTCGAGAGTACGTGCGGTAAATCCCTTGATACTGGATATGCATACCGTTGGAGTGTCATAAATGATGGTACATGAATCACCCTCTGTACACATTCACGCGTTAATAGAGAATCGATTGAAGTGAAAATCGTCAAGCGTGAATAGATAGAGTGGTCATAATTGCCACACGCCGTATGATGTACCTACCAATTTTTGTGTACCGCGATACTCCTTCTTGGGGATACAATATTGTATGGCGGAGAAGCGTTTTTGTAGAAAGAATGCCCGTTCAACTCCTTTACCGAGTGAAGAAAGTGTATATACACACTATCACACAACTGTAGAGAATACGTGTGTATATGAGACAGATAATATCTTCTTAAAGGACTAAGCGCACCCGCATCCCTGCCTCTTTTGCTCGTAGGGTCCCTGATGTCCCATGGCCCCAGTGACCCCATCTTCTTCCTCTTATTCCACCGCGCCAGAAGGATTCCAAGCACTCTCCACCTTCAACGCTACCGCTCGCTTCTCTTGGTAGCATGTACCGAGCCAACAAACAACCAACCAATCAACTGTATGCTTCGCTGCTTCTTCGAGCTTGGGCCGTTTATGTTTTTTATTTTTATTCTTTTATATTTTTCTCTTTGTGTTATGTTTTTTCTTATTCTTGTAATGGACCTGCGGCTTACCAAGTTGTACGCATACTTCCCTATGGATTTTGTATAATGTGTTCGCTTCAACGGTACGTGCGTGTGTGCGTGTCTTTACAGCAGAAGAGGAAGAGATAGAGAGAGAGAGAATGTGTAGGACATAGAATGGATTGTACGTATCTTATAAACCACGAATCCATTGGTTATGGTGTAAGCGTGTAGAGCCGAACGAAACGGAGGCGGAAGTTTGTCCTCACCGCAAGCCAAAGAAGCTTGTATACAACCGGCAAATGGCGGCTTACAGAAATGTTTCAATCATAACTTCACTAATGCAACCGCTACTGATAATTCCGATGACCCTAGTTTATAGGCAGAGTATTTAGCACTATGGTTATCGGTCTCTTCAATTATTTCACCAACTTTTTCCTCAAATATGAAATAACATGAGCAATCAGTGCAGCAGAACTTGAGGTCATCGATCGATACGCAGTAATGTTGCATCCTATATAGAGAGAGCATCCTCCCGTTCGTGTACATCGAACAATAGGACACGTTTATAGTTGTTGTATCATTCCAATCTATTCCCTGCACAACTTGAACTTGACAATTTGATTACGATTCCGAGAAGATACAGGTTCAAATTGTTGTCCAATCGGTATAACTTGTGGAGAATTAATCAGTGATAGTTTGGAATGTTTAATGAAACTGAACACTATTATTCCGCTATTTTCTTGTAATGTGACACATGTTGAGTATGAAATTTTGATAATTATAAAAACATTGATCGAAGACGAAAGAAAAATTTTCCTCTGTTGTATTCATGGTGATGTAATTATAACAAGTCTGTGATTCAATTAAATTCAAATTCAGTTTGAAATTCCCTTGTGAATATCGGAGTACTAATGGAATAGCCTGCCCAGAATGAAAATTTCAATTATCAGACAATGAAGATTTTTGCAAAATCATTATAACAATTTTTCCATTGAGATTATTATGCTGATCGATGGAATTGATTATTTTGGAGAAAAAGCACACGATGAAATTCTTATCATCTTATGAATGAAATAATTGACACATTTGATGATTTATTAATCGCGAAATATACGAAATTTATAATAAGATTTATTCAATAGACATTTTACGTGATAACAATTCCACTCATCTTCTATCCAGAAACTGAAGTTGAAATTTGTAACTTTATAACACATAAATTTACAGGAAATTATATCCTCTCGTTACAACTATTCTATATCATATAAAACTTTGTTTGAATCGTATGTTCAACATTTTTCTGCACTTGAGAGATATAAATATGTATTCATTTGAATATCGTCGAGTAAAGTATGTAGTTTGCAGTTGAACGTATTGTTAATATGAATTTGAACGATCAAGACAATGAACGAATTATGAGAATTAAATGCGGTAAAGTTTTCATTTCATACATGTTTTGACAATTTCATTATACTCCCGAGGCGAAAGAGCATGAGCAATTATGTCAACAGTGAGGTATCATAATTCGTTATCGTAAGTCGTTACCATAATTCCTCCACTCACAAAGAATACTCGAAGGACGAAAAATAGATTCAACAATAGTTTATTATTTAACTCCATAGAAATGGATGGATGTTATACGCTTAACATGGTTCAAAGTGATTCCCTTCTTTCAACCGGATATATTCGTCTCTGTCATTGGGAGATAAGGCTTGGAACATCGGTGAGGGATTCAGTTGGTTTCAGCATCGATCTTAGAGCGCTATATAGCGACAGAAATTGAGACCGACATGAGGAACAGGTGTTTCCCAAAGGGGATGTACATGGGACATTCCGAGAGTTAGAGACGGATAGCAGAAATTACTGCTGGTATTCCGCTTTAGCTCACTCCTTTCTCTCGCATTCATGTTTCCTCGTGTTGTTCCTTTTGCCATCGGTCGTCCAATTTAGAATTCGTGTGGTTCCCACGAAAGGAGACAAGAGCTCCACGACTATAGCACATTGAATAGCATAAGACATATCTCGCAACAATGTCGCAATCGCCGTCACCACTTGTCATTGGGGGCGAGGTCTCATCCTCGGGGTGCTATACTTATCGATTATTCGCTTTCCATTGACTTTCTCAACAAAGACACGGAATTAACAAATTCTAGTTCATTATCGTATTCGCATGGACTATTCCGAACAATTTCCCTTGTTTTGGATATTTTTCGTTTTATATCACTCCGCCCTTGATATTCTGAACCTTGATATTTGTCGTAACAATTCGACAAAATGATTGAGGATTGTATTCAGAATCCATTCGCAGACATATCTTTGAGCGAAATCGATCTTTGCCATGAGCTCCAAGTACGGAAATCGATCTCAGATCGAGACTGCTGTGTCTTTGAATTACTCGAGCCGGTAACATTCCACGTATTTCCTCGAGTATCATTCATAAGGTAGGCATAAAATAGAAGTCTAGTTATTCTAACTCCGATTTTGTTCCTTTCTTCAAACACGATTCAGCAACGAGAATCTCCTAGCATGGAATAAATTTCCTGTTACCTCCTCATTCACATACAGAAATGCATATCGTAAAAGTGAAGTAAAATCAAAGAATTCAGTCAATTAAGTTAGATTCGTATTTGAATGGAATTTAATAGTCGACTCAAGTGGATATTTGATTCGATAAACATGAAGTGTAAAGCCAAGTCGAATAAAATCTACTTCTGTGAAATTCAATTCATTTATATCAAATAAATCTCTCCACTGAGCTCGTATTTGAATGAAGTATTTCTTTGGGTGCGAATTTGCACGTTAATTCAGTTCACTGTATTCGATGCCAGTTGGCAAATTCTAAAATTCACAAAATCCATCAAAGAACCAGCACACTGTTCACGTCAGGGGAGGAAAATATTTCTTTTCGCAGTGAAAAAACAAGTTTTCAATCGATCTAATTGTAATTCTATCCTCTCAAGCGTTGTTTCCAATGAATATCTCACATCTGCGAATGAATTTTTCAGATTTTGTATTATAATATGAATCATAGGCCCATATTATTTCGTATAATTGATGAGATATCATTTCTAATGGGAGAAAGAGAGATCGAGAAAAGGTAAGGAAAGAGTGACGAAGAAAAACAAGTCCAAGGGGAGTGTGTGATTTCACGTGAGATCGAAAAGACGAGGATCCCTTTTTCGGCCATTAAAGCTCGAGTACGTACACAGGAATGCACATATACGTATTTGCACGCAAACATCTGCGCAACACATACTTATATCCACAGCCAGTCCCTGAATGGCTAACGGAAGCGTGAAATTCCCAATTTCTTTTCCCACCCGGCAAGAATATCACTGAGGTCCCTCTCAACCACAATTTCTTTTCTCTCCATCTCTTGAAGTCTATATACGTATATAGATCCGTTCACAGAGACATTAAATTGTCTTTCGCCAAATATATACTCACACACACACGTAAACTTTGGATCCTCGATTTCATTATTTTTGTCCTATTGCTTGGGGAAAATGAGATTTTTTTATTATAATATCATCTGTTTGATAAAAATTTGTAGATTAGAGTTTTCAACATTTTCATCAACTACGATTCAATATATAAATGAGGAATATGAATTATTATTTCTTGTATAAATGAGAAATCTTCATAAATGTGACGAAACCCATTAAGAAAGAGGGTTTAGTTGAACATTAGACAGATAGGAAATTGAGTCACTGTAAATAAAAATTTAGTTGAACGAAATCAATTTTAATCGTCACAGCTGAATTTTTTATTTCCCCTGAATGAATTGTTTTATTCATATTTCAGACAACTGAACTTTTATTCGAGCCAGCTAAAATTCAGCTGGGATAACTGAATTTTAACTGCCGCAGCTAAGTATCTTCCCCTCAGGGCAATGTCTAGTCTGTGCACTTTTGAGGGAATCCAGAGCAAAAGGCATCCAGCTGCGGCAACTAAATTTACTTACCCCAACTAAATTTTAGTTGGCGTAAATGAAAATTTAGTTGTCCGAAATATAAATCAAACAGTTCATTTGAGGTGAATAAAAAATTTAGCTATGACAAATAAAATTTATTTGGTTCAACTAAATTTCTTAGCTGCAGCTAGGAAACATCCCATGCGGAAATTTAAGTCTTGCCCCTAACTGACGCAGTACCATTGCCAAAGTTACCAGCGCTGGCAAATATGAACAACCAGTGCAGGGGGAGTTGATTTGATAGTACTGACCCGGAGTCGAAATGATAACAACGTTTTACATAAGGCACAGTGCTGGGGATACAATACTACTGGTACAGGCAATATTCATGAGAGCCTGTCTTACCACAATTGCGGTATTTTTTTATGATCCGGTGGTTCCGATTAGTGTTGCCACGATCTTCGATCCAGATCGAAGATCGTCTCGGATTGGCTCGAAATTTCGAGCCAATCTTCGAGCCAACCTCAATAATTCTGTACGATCCGATCTTCGAGCAGAGCTGAAAAAATTTCAGTCGATCCGAGTTTCGAGCTAAGCCAGAACTATGAGATCGACGAGCTAGATCGTCACTGAAGAAGTTTCCCTTCAAACGAGGAAACAGAGTAAACATGTGATGAAAAACTACTTAATTTTACGCATGAAACAATATTGAGATTATAATTATTATAATATTGAGATTGAATATTGAGATTATCATGGAATAATTCAGAGTGTACTTTTTTTCATATTTACCACGGTTTATGAGACAATATTGTGTTCAATTAGTGGCAAAGTCAGGAGTTTTGTAAAAATATATTTACAAAGATATTTTTCTATTATAAAGTTGGTTTTCCTTCACCAATCTTCTGGAGGTACATTTAATGATGTATTTACCCACCTATTCATTAAAAGATGCATTCATTGAGTTATTATAATTAACACATTTGTAAAATTTGATTCAATTAGTCATGAAGATTTCGAGGAAGCGTTGATTCATACTCCAGCTTCAAGAGTTTCAGAAATATGTTCTGTTCCAAAGAGCTTTTGAATGCCAACATTTTTTATTAGCATGTATTTTGGATGCAGATCGTAAGATCGTCGATCTGGCTCGACGATCTTCGAGCCAATCCGAGCTCCGATCCGAGCAGTGGAGCTATCGGTCCGATCTCCAAGCCCATTCTCACTGTACACAAGAGCCAAGCCGAGCTCATGCTGAAAACTCGGATTAGCTCGGATCGCGGCAACACTAGTTCCGATACATCCAGTTCAGGAATGATTCCATTGATAAATATATATCAGCCTGATTAAAGAAACAGACGACACAATATAAGAATGAATCAAATGACTGTTTTCATTCTTCAAAAGAGAGCTTAGATATTACTTCGGATGATTGTATTTGAAATGGAATTTAAAACCAATATAGGCGAGAATATGATAAAAGTCACTTTCTTGTCCTTATTCATCTGGATTCAAAATCTAACTATTTCTATTCGTTTCTATGCAGAGTCCAGAGGTTAACAATCTCGTTGCAAGTAGGAAATTTGGATAAATTAGATTAATTCGGGCCAAAACCATCCGGGAGGTTTGTTATTTGAAATGTACTACTGTGGGCAAAAAATAGTGACTTTTTAATTTAAATTTCGCGCGAAAACCCATTCGTCGGAATATTCTTTTTCTAGGTTGGTATAACTGTCAGTGACATCTGTGCCAAATGTCACATCGAAATAATCATTAGTGTTTAGTATACGCTTGTCTTTCTGAAGTACGAAAAGTGCATTCGGCGATTTTTACAATGAGTGAAATTATTCAACAAAGACGTTCCATTAAATTTTGTGTGCGGAATCACATTTCAGGTGCCGAAACGTTCAGAATGTTGCAGAAGGTTTTCGGTGATAATTGTTTGTCGCGAGCATGTGTTTTTGATTGGTACGACTTATTCAAAGAGGGTCGAGAACGCGTTGACGACGAACCACGTCCAGGACGGCCATCAACATCAACTGATGATCTACACGTCAATAAAATCAAGGAATTGGCGCTTGAGAATCGACGATCAACGGTGAGAGACCTCACTGGCATCGTTGGAATATCGGAAGGATCAGTGAACACCATTTTGAAAGATCATTTGGGCCTAAGAAAATGCACCTTGGGTATGCACCTTCGCATACTGCATTGATTCTTCGTGAGTTTTTCGCCAAATTCTCAACGAATATCGTGCCGCGATCACCGTATTCGCCTGATTTAGCTCCGTGTGACTTTTGGCTATCCAGCAAACTCAAACGACCGCTCCGGGGAAACCGTTTCAAGTAAATTGAAGACATTAAACGTGAATCGCTACGCGCATTGAAGGCTATTCCGAAAATTGACTTCAGCAACTGTTTCGAGGATTGGAAAAAACGTTGGCACAAGTATATTGGGGCCAGGGAAGATTACTTTGAGGGGGACGAAATAGATTTGGAAGAATAAATTGAGAATTTTTAAATTATGAACAAAGTCTTGTTATTTTTTGCCCACAGTAGTATACCCTAGTAGAAATGCTCTAGTAATTGACAAGTTTTGTAACGCTCAACTCGCCAAAAACTAGACGCTCGCAAGTGCCTCGTATGGTTCTGGTAAGTTACTTGCAAGTGTCTAGTATCTGGCTAGTTAAGCGTTACAAAACTCGTCAATAACTAGAGCATTTCTACTTGGGTATTTCTACATGACTCAGGCTCATCAGATCAGCGACATGGGTTTGCCAGAGTTGATTCAGTATTGCAACGAATCTGGTCATTCTGAAGACCCAGAGTTGCGTGATTTATTTCGGATAAATGGCACCAATTGAAGAACTCAAATGAATTCGCGCCAGTATGGAACCATTTGTTCATTCCTGGGAATTTCCACATGGGATGTTGAATATTCAACTGAACCCTTTTTCTCAGTGGATTCATTAAAAACCAAAGAATATCCATAAAAAATTATAGGGGATGAATTTTCAGGGACGAATATTTGGAGATTCACAAAAGTTTTCCAAGAACAGCAATTTTGAATTTGAAAAAGAAATCCAAGATGTCTTGGAGAAGTCTTCATGAATTCCGAATCATTAATTAGGCTGTCTAGCAGTGCAATTTTGTACATTGATAACACTACCCTGATAAGAACAATTTCTCTGAATCTTCCTGAAAATTCCATGTTTCAGGGGAATTTAGAATTATTCAGGAAGATTCAGAGAAAATCAGCAAGATTCGGCAATGCGTTGGGCTTCTTAACGAGATTCAAAGGAATCCCTTCTGGAAAGGGAAGGAAAGGATGCCTGGATTCGACGAATTCAGGAAAATTGAGAGGAAAAGAGATTGAGTGAAATTTTCAATCTCAAATTTCAGGGAAATTCAGAGAGAGAGAGATTCAAAGAGATTCAGAGGAATTCAGACGCAGTGGATTGAGAAAAATTATGCGTTGAATTCTCCAGGAGGATGCAAGTGAATTCAGAGAGATTCAAAGGAATCCAGTGAAATTCAGAAAGAAATAAATGGAAAAAAATCCCTAGAATCTGAAAAAAATAAAAAATTCCATTCTTTGAATTTGAAACAGTGAGATCTCACTGAGTGCAGTGAAAAGTCAACCATTGCGAATAAGTGCATATGCGATGCACAATCAGTGGATATTAACTGATCTTTGTAGTGAAATCTCATTGATTCGGTTAGTCAGAAACACTTCCAACTGTATAACAAGTGACTATTCACTGATATTTCACTGATTTCATTCAGTAGTCGATTTTTCATTGCAGAAATAGGGAGATTCCAGTGATTCAAATTTGGGAAGCATAGACATTTAGGGAATTTCGAAGAGATTTGGGGAGTTCAGAGTCATTCGGAGACAACAAGCAACAAGCGAACTGAACAAAACTGTGAACTCCAATAGGGGATTCACAGAGATTCAGAGATATTTAGGACAATTCAGAAACATTTGAAGTCAGGAACAGAGAAAGTAAATTGAGGGAAATTCCAGGGGAATTCAGAGGCTTTCGGAGATATTCGGAGGAATTCAGAGACAGCTGATGTGGAAAAAAATTACGCGTTCAACTTTTCGCAGAGATTCAGAGGAATTTGGAAAAATCGAGGAGTAATTCAGTGTAGACCAACTTTGAAGGTAAAGTTTTGAGAGGGATTCAGAGAGAGTCAATGTGATTCACACACAATTGAATTGGGAAAAATTGTAAGTTGATCTCTTGGGAGGGATTCAGTTTCAGAGAAATTCCAGGGGGAATTCAAAAGACTTACATGGAAATTTAAGGAGGAGTAAAATTTGAAGAATTTTCGGTCTCAGATCCTAGAACTAATTCCAAGAGATGTTCTTGAAGTTCAAATCGTTCATAGAAACAGAACAAAAATGAAAACTCACGAAATCTGTTGAATCGTCGGTATTTGTCTTTTCGAATTAACTCTTTGGAACTGGAAACATCGTTCAAAGAATATACTGCAAGATTCTGGGTTTTCAACAGCCAAGTATTTCATGATTTGATTATCAGTTTGTTCCCATCAACGATTCAAACTTCAGCAACATTTCCGAAAGTTTCGAATTCTGATTCCAAATTTCAAGAGGTTCAAAATGATTGATGAGTATGAATAATTCAGAGAAATTTATAGGAATTCGGAATATTCCAGACAAATCCGGAGAAAGCTTTGGAATCGGAATAAATCAAATTCTGAAGAACTCCGACAGATTTGAAGACATACAGAGAAATTCAGGTAGATTCAAAAAGACTCATACAAATTCAGAGAAATTCAGACAAATTCGGAAAGAGCTTTGGAGTCTGAATAAATGAAATTCTGAGAGATTCAAACAGATTCAGAAAAACTCAAAGGGATTCAGAGAGATTCAGACGGATTTCGGAGAATAAGTAATTTTCCATATCGAAACAAATAAATTCGAATGAACAGCAGTAGTCTCACTATTGAGAATACACAGAAATTCAGAGCTTTCCCTCGCGAGAGGAAATTTCATAACCATTTGAAATTATCAGTTCACACGAAGAATAAATCATCGTTATTTCCAGACCATTTCCAACTTCATTACGCTAGTAGCACGAGAAGTTTCGTCCCACGTTTCGACATTTAAACAAATTTATACAAATCGCCATACTAAATGACTTTAAAAAATTCTTCATCCCACCTTTCTAGACTTCCCAGATTACAAAACATATTATATGGGGGATAAATAGAAATCGACATACGTTCGTGATAAGATCAATGAACTACAATCACTATGATGCAGAGACGTCTGTTTTCAAGTCGAACGCGCAGCAGGACAAGATTCGTGAACTCGGGAAGATCTACACACGAGACTCAACTGATTCGATTCCGACCGTAATCATTCCGATAGAAGCAAGTGCAATGCATCCTCTCGACTCGCAGACTTTTCAAGAGATGGAACTTTGCTGGGATAAAAATTGCTCTCGTTACCGTGGGATACAGGTCGAGGGGATATTCAATTGGTCGAACGGATATTTCACTTCCTTCTGTTGCAACCTGCTCAACGAATAAGCGAACAGAATTCTCAGCAACGCCCGAAAAACCTTGTGGAACAGAAACTAATTCGCAAAATTTATTTCGCTCTTTCCCCTTGTGTTGAAATTTTTCACTCTTTTTACTCTTCAAAGTTTCATTATACCCTGTGGAATAAAAATTCTAATAAATTCCTGTTTAATTATCAATGAGAATCAGAATTCAAAGACATGAATAGTTGTTGATTCTATAATCATTTCATTATGGAAAAAAACAGAGACCTCACTTCATTATACACCGTGTAAAATTTTATTATTTTCAAGAGCTGTGAGATGTTCTCGGAATCGTTATGCCGTATGTAAATGCTTGAATAATAAACACGCGTCGCTTCCGAAGACAATTTACTGATTGCCCAGCGTTTGCGCACGTTAACGTTGGTAATCATCCATGACTTGCAACGAGCAGGATTTTAAAGGGCTGACGAAGTCAAACGATCCCTCATTACGCATGACTGAAAATTTATGCCTAATGCAATTGCGGTTTCCAAGTAACGCCATGGCGCCGTTCGTTGATAACACAGGAATTTCTTTTGGAAATTCAATACCGATCGAATTCAAAGTACACATCCTTTCTCTCTCTCTCTCTCTCCCTCTTTTTCTCTTCTCTTGCTGTGTGCTCTGTATATTTTTCATTACGAAATGATCATCGTTATCTCAACATGGCCATATAATTAACAAATATTCATTCAAAATCTCGAATTACAATTTTCACAGAAACAACTCGGACGTGAAGTTATATTCTCTTCCTTCGTGATGGGAGAATGATGGATGAAATTAGGATATTTACTAACAAAGCAAGAAAATTCATCTGTAAACAAAGTCACATTCACCGTAAAAAAGTATTTAAATAACGTTACCAACTCTTCCCATTGTATTTTTTAGTGGATATAATTAGCAGCGCCATCGAAAAGAAGTATGAAAAGGAATGTGCATTGTACAATCGCAACATAATGAAAATTTCAACATGCAAGCTTGGTCCCAAACATGCATACGGAACAAAACGAAATAACATTTACGATTTCTCATTTACAAACGATTATTCTAAATATCGATGAGAATCAATTTTACATCTCATACGCACGTGGATTGAATGTTATCCCACGGAACATTATGTGTATTCAAAAACACACAGATTCGTTGAATGTTTATGGAAGTATAAAATTTATTCAACAGATAATAAAATTGAGCTTCAAATACCACATAGGTATTTTTTTCAAAATTCATTCACGTGGTTATACACGTTTTCCACGATGAAAATTCGATATGAAAAATGTGTTACGAATTGTCACACGCTGCACGTGGTGGAAGAAATAAGAACACGAAGAATTTGTTACCGCGAAATCAATGACGAATGAATTCTATAAAATTACAATCCCATCAAAATGGAATTTATCATAAAATTCTCTCTCTCTCTCAGTTATTTACGAGAATCGAATTCGTTGTTCAGTCGTTTCCACGCAAGTACTTGAAACACAGAAGAATGAAGAGTTTGATGTGAATTTATGGAATATACAGCTGTAATTAACTTCAAATCCTGTGATAAATTTTCCGCTCTGCGGCTAAACGATGAGTGAGAATACAGACTGACTTCTACGAGAGGAGGAGTATGGATTTCTCAACTCTTCGTCATGGAAAGTCTCATTCCGGTAGTATTCGGGTGATTGTGTAGCCAAAGGATTACCGCTTCAAGAGAAGATGTTCCCTTTGAGGGAATATGGGATTCCGAGTAGATGATGAATTACGAATTCAACATGAGAATTGATTATACGTTTATGATGTACGTTTATACATGGTAGGATGTATAAGAAGGAAAATGACACCGAAAAAGGTAAGAAAAATCAGTTCCTCTTGCACGTGATTTTCCAAGTAGAAATTCACTGGTATTTATTACCTCTTTGTAATTTTCATATTAGAAGGATATATTATCTCCCTCGGGCTAGCCGAAAGGTGAACCTCTACGATGTATCTTATTTCAACGCCTCAAGCACGTAAAAGCTGGAGGGAGGTTTGGTAATTGAGGACGCCTCGCATCGTCTTGCGACAATTTTCCCTTTGTCATCCAGTGAACAACGCAATAAGTACGCAAAATTGAGGTAATCCAAGCGTTAAACGTTTCGTCTCACTCCAAGGTATTCCATACGAGGAGGCATGACGCCTACGATCGAAGAAGATACAACAACCGTAGCTGGCATCACCTTAAGGCGACAATTTCAGAATTCATGGAAGCGTTGGTGTTGCAAATTATAGTTTCTTACTCTTACGTTAGTTGGAAAAAGTTTAAGGGTGGTTCGAGTCGTACAGGCGCCACACAATGTATCCGCAAAATGATTCCTTACTTCGAACAAATGAGGGAAAAACCAAATATCCGAGTGGAAATTATGATCCCAAGGTGGGTGGGTGCTTGATAAGTCTTGGAATTTTGGGGAAAAACCACTCACGATGCTAATATGAAGAACAAAAAACTTTAGGGATTCAACATTCTAGATAGGAAACTGGTTGGGTGAGTAAGGATTTTTATCCATCGATGCGAGAATTTTTGAATTTTTTGAAGCGATCGCTTTAACTGTGACAACGAAAACCCGATGAATTCATAAGAAAATTACTATAGTTGTATGAAATTTGTGATTCCACCCCTTGATCGCATTCTCGTCCTATCCTCCACAGGTGCAGAAAAGGTCCATAAAATCATCGTGAAAAATTCCCCATCTGTGAAGAAACACAACATTGCTGCCAACATTTTGTACAGAAAAATTCCACAATTCCTTTTTACAGTGCAGACAAAGCTTATGGCAATGAAGTTAACAACGAACTGATAATTTTCAGCCATAAGGAAAAAAGGAAATGGCAGTTGTTTATGTCGTTGATCGAACTGATCGCGTTTCTCTAACAGGTATACAAGTAACAAGTTTGGCAAGAACTTTTTTTACATAGTTTCAAATTCACTATCTAAGAAATTGTCATGAGTATTTTCCCCTTCAATGTAAGATAACGTATTTAATAGTGTAAATCATCATTGCAAAGGAAAACAAATCGAGGGAAAAAGATTACCCAAGCATTAGGGCTATCACTTGTCTCCGAAAACAGATAAATTACAGGTAATGCGATAAGGGAACAGCAGGAGAATGAACCACAATACATACCGCTTCTGAAACTTTGTTGTATCATAATGATAATAACTCTCTCTTTCTCTTCTCTACCTGTTTACCAAGTTACGGGTTTATCTAATGCAATAATTTTCTAATGTCATATGCCTCAAACTTCCTAATTCCAATACTACCATTAATTATCGGCGCTTTAGTTTAGTTGAATAAGTCCGAGCGCAAATACGGTTGAAAGTACAGAAGCAGTTCGGTCGAATCCAAACCATATGATGAAAACATATCCCACGTGAAAATTTCTTGCTTGCGCCAATACTGACAATGGAAAATAGATAGGCGCAATGCTGACATCCAAGGCTTGGAAATCTATATCGAGTCAAAGTTGACTAACAAATGGCAGAATGTTGCACCAATGTTGGGAATCATAATTTCCAATGATCAATCTATCATTGGCTCAAGATTGTGCCAATCATGGTTCATCGTTGTCCCAATATCGTTTGGACAAAAGAAATTAACTTCATACGAACAATTTCATAGCACCGCTGAATATTAATCCAAACGTTGACAACGTTTAGAAGAAATGAGTACCCAATGCAGTGCCAAGCCTGGTCAAAGCTTGGCTCAGGCTAGCCACGATCCTCAATTATACGTCTCCATACAAAAATTCCCGCGTCCAATGTCAAAGCGCCACCCTTCGGTATTGTTTCCAGCGCTCGGTTCGTTTCTCGCAAGCGCTCAACGAACTATGCGGTTGATATATAAGCCTCATATAATCTTCTGATTTGAAAATTGTTGTCTTCATCATAGGTCCTTCATCGAAGGAGAGATTTTAGCTGTGCAGACCCATGGACTCGTGGACATCAGAATTTGAATTGTACTTGATGTGATTGATTTGTAAGGTAACCAGTAATCATTGAGTTATACTGAACTTATAAACACATCTTGTATTGGATTAATCAAATGAGTTTCTTCGTTTCAATGTATACAGAGATTCTCTGGCCCTGGTTGTGTAAAATATTTCAGGTTCGGGCTGTACTTCTTAACATGTGTGGAGGGGAAGCAATCGATGTCGGGAATATTATGACTCTGAATTTTTATTATATTTTTGCAATCGTTCAACATAGAGTTGAACATCGGCACAACATTGGCTCAACGTTGGCGCGAGATTGTCGCAACGTTGAATCAATTTTGGCCGAATATTGACTCAGTACTATTATAGTATTGACTCAAATTTAGTAGTCAACATCATTTATGTGTAATAAATGAGGGTACCTCCTTTAAATGCATGAAACATCTGACCATTGGCAGACCATAAAAAAATTCGTCCAACAGTCTTGGTTCGTAATGAGTACAAGCATGATCCAATCTTGGATTTAGATCGAGCGACTAATTTTTTCAAAGGTTGCCAATGATGGCTGATTTGACTGCCATAATCGTACCGATGTTGGTTCGTGATTGGCAGAATACATCAATGGAGCCTGTAACGATGTTATCATTTCAAGCTTGCACCTCGCTAACCGCCAAGGCTCGGCCAATCTTTGTCAGTGTTGCGCCATCCTAGTGCCAATCGTCATTGTTCACCTGGGATAAATGAATGAACCTTAACTCTATTCATTTGAACAAAAAAAACATTCACAACAAAACAAAGAGGAAACCAGCTCGTCGTGACAAGAAAAAAACGAATAATGACGAACCCCATTGCAAGAAATGAAACGTATTACGTGAGAGCGCCATTATTTTCACTCAACAGATCAATTGCAAGAAGTAGTCGCATTGAAATTAAGATCCACTAAAATGCACGTGAGATCTTGGAGATGTGGATGAACTGGCTCTCAGAACGTGAGCTGCGGTTCACGAAGGAAGAGAAAGAAACATTGGAAAGAGAGATGATGGTATGCGTGGTCCGGTAAGCGTCAGTCTTCAATTCCGCGCGATGGTGCGCTGTTATACTCTGCCATTTGCATATGAATCAGGATCAGAGGACAGTACAGAGGTCCCTTGAGCGTGTACGTAGCGACCATGATACGAGGACAAACAATCGCTCGTAATTATGCAAATCCTGTTGCAGTTGCACGCTGTCTTGGTGAAAAAGAAAACAAAAAAACACAGATACAGAAAAGAGTTTAGAAGTAAGGAGGGAGAGAGTTACCGACGTACATGAAAGTTCGTGTAGAAACGTCATTGAATGGAGAAAATTTCAAGTTCCGGAATGACACGGCGATTAAAAGCGGAAGAACAACAGATGGCAGAAAAAAATCTTTTCAAGTCGGATCGCTATATTATGAAGTATTCGAACTGATAAGGTATCTGAATGTAAGATGTCATGTGGATGTACGAGAAGAATAATTCGTACTTGTGGAATCAAATTAATTGTTTTCTTTTGCTCGTAAAACAACGTAAGAGTTAAGTAGTAAGAGGCAATATTGGCGCCTACAGTACAGTGCGTTGGTTATACTAGCGTGTGCAGTAGAAGCGGCGCTATAGGCGCCAAAGGCATTCCATCCATATCTGGAAGCTAAACAAGTTCCGAACAAATGACTGGCCGTAAACATTGCTATAAAGCGACTTAATTGCGTTCCTCGCATCAATTTCTAATGGATTCACTCGCACGTCATAACATTACTTGACTTCCGGGCGGATCCGTGGGTTCCATGTTATCGCCTTAGGCCCAAGTATGGCTACAGTATGAGAATTCTAGAAACATCAAATTACTAGTTGTCGTTATCGGTAATAAATTCACAATCCATTCCTTGTAATGTTAACTTGACCGTAACTTCGATAAATATTCGAGAAATTTGTCCATGACATTGAATATGAAATAATTATAAAATCATTAACGTGACTTCAAAAGATTCAAACGAATAAAGAATTTCGATCTCTGTCATATTTGCAACGAGTGTGAAAAATGCTTGATACACGAAGTTCTCATTGAGAATGAAGCGTAGGAAGTGGATGATCGTGTTACTTCAAACTCTCTGCATAATATAGAACGACACGAATCCCAGTTGTATTTCCGACACCGTATGATGGATCGCGTGGAAACCTCAACTATTCATAAAGGCTAATTCCTGCCAACGTCCGAGTTGATAGGCAACGTGGTTCTATTGTAACACTGAATATATTTACTCTCAATACTAAACCAGAGAAGAAATATCGAGGCGAGAAGATCTTGTCATTTATAATTATAATAACCGCATGTGAATTATCGAGATGGCTTTGAAAATAGTTGTGATAGGCAGTAATAATATACAGGGAGAAAATATTATTTTATATCTCAAATATCTGACAATTTCTGCTCCCACAAGTATGGTCCTGTGCTACGATTTCAACATCATAATTCATAATTCATGGAGATAATATTCTTTCCGTGTAGCTGCTGTAACTACAAAAATGGAGTTGGTCTCAAATTCAGCTCCATTTTTCTCTCAGGGCATCCATCCCACTTTCTTTGCGATAAAAAATTGTGATTTCCATCGGGATTATCGAGGATTTAGCTATCATCATGAATGGGGAAATCCTGAGTGAAATTTCGTTACGTGCAAGCACCATGGACGTGTTTGAATGCAAATGAGAATCACGTCAGGCTTATACGAGGATTATAGGCGTGCTTTTGCGAGTTGGATAGGGCGATGGGTTCACGACGTTGGAATATGGTCAACCAATTGAGTGAATTTGTATGTTCCAAGGTGATATGTTACATGACTGCAGGAAGTGCACCATGTAGTGAATATTTGATCAAGAAATCATTCTGAATGAATGCTCTCGTTCTGTCGAAGTAACAATGTACAATACTTTTTCATTTTTTCCTTCCTATTTTTTTCTCTCATTTTCCACAGAGTTATTCGATTTTTTTCCTCCAGAGATGAAGGGCGGTTTTCGAGTAGAGCTTTAAACCTTTGAATACTGTGAGAAACTTGAAAGGGTTGATAGAACAAAAAATATCCATAAGAGAAGATAAATTTCAACTGGATAAATGTTTTCAAGAATTGTATGGTGTATTTAATTTTGATTATGAAGTGGTAAAGTGCCAAGGGAAATCAATATTATGTTACATACATTATCGGCAAATACCTCTTCGATTTCGTGGCTTTTTAATCGATCCATAATGATGCGGTTCTCATCACTGAGAACATGCCACTTCAAAAACTCGAGAATCTGTTTTGATTTTCAGAGTGAAAAGGTTGCTCACTGCCTTCAAGTGGATATAAAATATGTATCAATCGATTTAAAAAAAAATCCAACAGATGTGTCTCCTGTTTGAGGATTTTGGTACATGAGTTTAGTACAACGAAAATCCCACAAATACTTGTTTTTCAGAAGAATGCACTTTAATCTTGAACACGAAACGTAAGAGGGAATGTTCTTTCATTAAACTGTATCTCCAAAATTTTAAGAATTTTTTCTCCTTTCGAAAATATAATTCGAGTTTTATGTTTCACTAACTCACGATGTAGGTCAATTGGAAACGTAAAATCCAACACGAGGAAAGGGATAAGAAGTTTTCGCGATGTGGAAATATTTTACAAAGTCATAATGAGAATTCGTCAATTTAATGAATCTAATATTGGACTACTGATTCACTCAAGAATAAATATCTAATCATTATGTACTGTGTATTAACTAGAATGGATTCAACTCATGTCTGCCTAGTGGCTTGGGTGAATTCCTGTTGAAAAATCTGAGAACTCTTCTTTATGTAGCAGAAGGAATATTATTCCTGTACATGAAAATATCATTAGTAAACGAGGACTCAAAAATATATAAAATAATGTTGAAAGAACCATTTTATTTCATCTCTCATTCAGTTTCTTTTTAATTGTTCATAATTAGGTTAACGAAGACCACGTAATAAACTACATCAAATTACTACAAATTTCCATGATATCTAAACTCCGGTGACAATGGGATTGGAAAGAAATTGCATTCTTTTTGACTGAAAACTATTGATCATTTCGCGATTCCTAATTTTTTCAAACTTTACTCAAAATTGTTGCATGCCCTAAATCATATGTGAATTCATCAGCAGAAGATGGATTATCAATCACAGGACATTGTAAAAAAGAACAGGCATCCTCCGGTACTGTAAGGCTGATGAATTCCTGTTCGTAAACAATTTTTACTGTCTAAGTACAGAAAAATCCCAGTTATA
This sequence comes from Gonatopus flavifemur, assembly GCA_018340375.1. Classification (NCBI taxonomy): domain Eukaryota; kingdom Metazoa; phylum Arthropoda; class Insecta; order Hymenoptera; family Dryinidae; genus Gonatopus; species Gonatopus flavifemur. Next base: position 4,706,164 of record JAFFJZ010000006.1, on the reverse strand, counting down.
CTGGAATTCCTTGCATTCTACGTGAAATGTCATGTTCTTCAGTTCAACTTTCTAGCATGAAAAAGGAGAGAAAAGCTACTCAAAAAATAAGACTTTTTCTCAGGTTTTTTACGATATTTCACGGAGGAAAAGGAATAGTGATAATCACTAAGCGAATAGTGAAATACGGACAGACCAAACTGCGCAATCGAAATAACTAAACGGCTGAATCGAAATTACGATACGTTTAGTTGAACCAACGATGCGTTCAGTTAGAATAACGATGCGATTGATTGTAGTGATCAAACGTTTGGTGAGTCTATATTCCACTATACCAGTTTTCTCCGTGTTTGGATGGTCATGATGACAATATTTTTTTTGCGTGTAGGTGTGGTGATAAACCAAATATCTGTCGGAAATATTTCGTTAGTGTTCATAACTTTTTTGAGTATTTGCTGCAAGCAAATTATATCGTTGTAAAGAAGTACTTGATCGAATGAGGGAAATAGCTATCTCATCTACTTTAAAGATAGTGATAGTCAACTTTTGAAATAGTTGGTGGAACTACTTCCTATCGCTCCCATCGTCACTCACGTAGTCCCTACACCCACGCGAATTTAGTTGGTCACAATCAAGTAATATGTGAACATGTGTTAGATATTCCATGCAATGAGAAGTTACAGAGTTGCAAAATACTTTGTAATCATATTCCTTACAAATTTCTATATTCTCAAAATGTATGTGTTCATGCTATATATGGAACTTCCACTTGAATCAGAGAAGTGCTGTACAGAGTGATATTTTGATTAGAATGAAGCGTTTGGCCGTAGTTTGTCATACACGATTTGGCTGCTGCCACGCCGCTAGTATCTCCTTAAAAGTAGTTGAAATAACTACTCGAGTTGATGTGCCTACCATCTGACGGACACCTACTAAAATCAAATTTCACAACTACTTTTGTAGTATCAAACAAAATCGTGTGCGTAAAGAAGTTGGAGCATCTTTTTATTAGTGGGGAGAGCTATTTTTTTCTCCGTGTAGTGAACCAGAAACAGCAAAGGTTCAGAAAGCAAATTTTCACATCAAAATACAGAAAATTATTCACACTTTAAGGAAAATTATGTGTAGGATTGAAATTTGAAACACTGAACGTTGAATTTTAAAAAGCATATAGTAAAATTTAGCTATTCAGCGTTTCGAATTTCAATACTACTCACTACTTTCTTCGCAATATTTGTATTCTTCTTTATTTTTATGTGAACATTCACTTTTTAAACCTATGCTGTTTCTGGTTTACGAAAAAATGAAGAGAAAGTTTTATATTTTCGAGTAGCATTTTTTTACCATAAATACAACACTTCTTTGTTGTTGAACTTCACACAACTTTGTGTGGATGAAATTAAGGGTTATTTTCTATGTTACTGGAGTTTGAGTCGTTTATTAAAACAAATTGGTAATCGAATAACGAAATACTCAGCTATTGAAGACCCAAACTCTTGCAGTACATTCTTTAAACGATATTTGTAGTTGCGAAGAGTTAATTCAAGAAGGTAAACACCGATGATTTATCAGATTTTGAGAATTCGCACTTTTTTCCATTTCTATAAACGATTCAAATTCCACGAACATCATTTTCTCGAATTTATTGTGGAAAGACAAGACTCCTCATCCAGTTTTGGTTGTTTGTACACGATTATACATATCATAAAGTACACATTGATAATTTTCTTATAGCATTCCGAAACAAAATGGTGGTGCAACAGCTATCGGAGTGGAAAACAATATTTTCCACTTGATTAACCTCGAATTCCAACAATTTTCAACTAATCGACTTCAAATTTCAATTTTAGCTGAGAAATAGGATCTTCTAATGAACGCTCGTAGAACTTCTTGAAATATCGATTCCAAAGCATTTGGCATCAATTCAAAAACAAAGGCATGTTTGTTAAAATAAAATCGCACGAAGAAAAAGGAATAATGATAATTACTAAGCGAATAATAATCCGAGCAAGTATTGCATCAACACTAGCTAGGTCCTTCCAAGTTCCTCGCTAGCGGCTACACGGAAAAAAGAAAACAGCAATGGTTACTGTGAATCGCAGTAATTCATTGAAAAATAATGAAAAATCAAATTCACGCCGTTCATTACTGCGTCTCCCAGTAACCGTTAATGTCCAAGCAGCATTGACGAATTTCACTGCAGTAGGGGGAAGTCCCGTAACGCCGGACGGCACTCAGTACCGGACACTGAGAATATCTATCGAACTGAAAACAATACATATATATTTGTTGCATAGTTTGAATACGTACATCGAGGGAAGTGACGAAACGTACCGCTAAGCGACTGTGTGCATGCGCACCTTCCCAAAAATCAATTCATATTTGAGCCTCATATATTTTTGTGCCGCTTCTAACTTTTACATTTATATATTTTGAACAACTGGTGTTATTTCTATTCCATTTTCCATCTAAGGTGTTCAACGGTATGTATTCTTTCGAATAATTTACAATAACAGTTGAAATACTTACCGACTAGCTTAATTTTTCATATTTAATCTCACTTGACGAGTCCCTAGTATCGGACACTGAACTTGTCCCCCAATACCGTACACATATTTTTTATTTATTTCATTACAAAACTGATTTTCATTCATTGCAGTGACGTTCAGCCATGCCTAATCAATCAAAAATATCCCAAAAAGGACAATGGTCGGCTGAGAGTATGAAAACAGCGATACAAAAAGTTTTATCTGGAAAGATGAGTGGCAGAGAAGCTGCGGTAAAATATTCAGTACCTAAAAGTACCTTATTTGATCGCGTAAAAATTTTGAAAAGCGGAGGTGAATATACTGTTAAACCAAAAATGGGAAGATTTGTTAACACATTCAACGAGGAATACGAAAAAACACTGGGTAATTATGTGATAGATTTGTCTAATAGATGCATGCCGCTGACAAGCAAAGAATTTCTCACCTTTGCCTATGAGCCAGCAGAATCACTAAATATCAAGCATATATCCAACAGAAACAAAAACTCAGCTGGGAAACATTTCTATTATGATTGCTTGAAGAGACATCCTGACCTTAGTCTCAGAATTCCAGAATCGACAAGTTTGTTTCGCGCTGTAGGATTTAACAAGACTCAGGTGACTGGATTCAGTGTCAAAATTGTGAAGGATGCGCTCATGAGGCGTGTGTGGATGTTCCTGAATGCTCTGACAATTATATTCGTGATCGCTGCAAGATTAGATAATTTTGAAAATTACTTTTCTTCTTTTTTTCTATAAGCGTCCGGTACTAGGTGCCACTTGCCAAACTCCTCAATTTTTAGTATTCGATACAAATATATTTTTTCGTTATTTCCAAATGAAATAAATATGTGAATACTTATTGTATCGTTAAAAGCTGTCAAAAGTTTATTATAAAAATAAAAATATTGAAGTTCCTATGTATTTTATTTTTTTATCAACCATTAACCTCAAGTGTCCGGTACTGGGAGACTTCCCCCTACACATCACTGTGATCGCACTAACCTCTATCATTCAAGCATGTTTTCATTCGTTTTTCAACTGATTGCTGTTATGGACAGTAACCAGTGCTGTTTTCTTCTTTCCGGGTAGACTCTGGTTAACGCCTGATGAGATTCTCATGAGAGTCTAGACATTTTTGTGAATCGCACTGCTGGGGAAGATATGGACAAACCAAAGTGCGCAATCAAAATAACTAAACGGCTCAATCGAAATTAAAATACGCTTAGTTAAACCAACGATGCGTTCAGTTAGAATAACGATGCGAATGATTGCAGGGACCAAATATTTGGTCCATATTTTACTATACCAGTTTTCTCCGTGCGGGTATAAAATCGGGAAATTGTCATTTTACAGAAAATTTTACGGACGTTCACTAGAAAAATGTTATTTTTTAGCTGCAATTGACATTATGAGTCGATTAGTTGAAAATTGTAGGCGAGTTAGTGGTAGGGCAAGCAAACACATTTGCTTCTCGTTCCGACAGCTGACGAAGCTTAAGCGAGCAGCGACTAGCGTTGCCAACGAACGGATTTTCTGAGGTTCCGTTCAATGGTATCTTTGGATTCGTGAATCCATGGGAAAAAATCCATTAGTCAGCGACGGCGCTGGCGGCAGCCAAGCTAGCGGCGGACTGATGTAACTTTTGATTGCACCCAATTCAAATATTTTTTTCATACCAAAAATTGATTGGGTGATGTCCAAATAAGCAATCCAACTTTCTATCAAAAGTTACGTTAATCCACTGCTAGTTCGTCGCTGCTAGTTTCAGCTTCACTACAGCTATTGCGTCACTATTTTGTTTGCAAATGGTATACAAAAAATTGATGTGTACTTTCAAGAGATGGATCATCATAATCATATAAAAGAAAAATTGAATGAAGTGTTTTGTCTTTCCACAATAAATTCGACCGAATGACCCTCGATCAGAGGGGTGCAACTCGATAAAAACTATACGTAACGTTTTGTCACCATTCGATATTTCCCAAACTGTCCGGAAGAGACGCTGATTGAACTATCAGAAAAAGTCACGTGATACGATAATCTTTCGGCGCCTAATTTTGCATTTGAAATCGCTTGACAAATCATATCAATAATGGTGTTGATATATACATACAATTCTTGAATATGTCACATAACCAAATATGATAATGACGATACTGACACTCGTATCACGTACGTAGTGTACAAAAAAAACATCACGTGATTTTGACTTAGCTACAGACAGCGCCGTTCACGGACTTCAAGTGAAGTTTACTGTGGTGACAAAACGTTTCGCGAAACATTTGAAGGTGATTAGGTGAGTTGCACCCCCTGCCCTTGATTTTGAATCACACAAAGTAATGTTACCCATTAGCGTAACACTTTTGCAATATCTGAGACAGCAATCGCTACGCTTATATCGTTTTTACCTAAAAGGAGCGCGCTTTGCTTCTGTTCGCCTAATCTTGATCTTTACTCGCAACCCAGTAAACACACGCACGTTTTAAAAACGTCAAAAACAGTCAATAACCACACATTGTGAATTAGTAATATTTTTGCGTTGATTCAACGTAAAAATGTCGCGGCAGATCACGTGTTTTTCAACCATGAAATAACGTCATATCAACGGTTTAAACATCGTTCAAAAGACGTCAAATATTGACGTGTCCTAATGATGGTTCTAAAACGTGAATTGAATCCAACACATTGTTTTTCAAAATTTTTCATCCAATATCGAGAACAATAGTATTTCTGAGTATGACAGAATTTAGGAAGTATGCCACACTATTTACTATCTTGCTCTTTGTTGAAATTTGAATTATTGTTCGGTTTCGTTCGAAATTTTCAGCAGAATATCTTCAATTGAAGTTCAAACACAAGGTGTTATAAACACATTTTAAACGCGTGATTCAAACCCAATAGTTCAAACCCGTTCAAAACACGTTTTTTGAGGACGTCGTTTAATGGTTATTCTTGAATATTAGTTTAAATTACACGTCATCAAAACGTTATTTCTGGTCGTCTATTTCCCTATCAAATTTTGACCAAAACTCAACGTTATGGAATCAACAACTAACGTCCGTATGACAGTCTAGCGTTCTTTCAACGTTGAAATAACGTGTGTGTGTTTGTTGGGAATTTCATAGTCTGACAGCGTGGAAATTGGAAATGATGCTCCCTACACTCGCTTTTCCAACCCTCAACACTTATTTCACTCGTGTTTTTTCAATGTAAATGCTTTATTGCATTCATTTCGCTTGCAATTTCAAAAGTCTGGTGGCCCTCACTCATTTATAATCCCATACGGAGAAGGAAAAAATTTATTGTGACAACGAATTCTGATTTTGCTGGGTCTTTTTTACTAGAGCAGCAAATTTTTTGCAATGACAGCAAACTATTTGTCATCACAGCAAACTTGTGAGCAATGACAGCGCTTGTTTTTAGCCATGGCAGCAACAAACGTATTCTATACAATGGTGGACTGAACACTTCTATATCTTTTCCCAACATACGCGAGATAAAGGACAAAACGTGGGAGATATCCCACCTCTTATCCTCTTTTTCGCGCGGTTTGCAGGACAGGAATATTCTCAGTTTGCCACTGATTCTATATGCAATACTGAAAATTTTGCTGGATCAGCGGAAAGTGTGCTGCGTCACACTCAGAAAAATGTATTTCGTGGAAACAAGCAACAAGAGAATTGTTGACGTTTTATTGTTGGATATACAATAAAATGGCAGCAATTCTCTTATCGCTAGTTCTACGGAATACATTTCTCTCACACGGAGAAAAATGGTTCGCTATTATAGCACCTACAAAGAAATTTGTTGTCCTTGCAAAAATATTTACTCCAGCAGCTGAGACGTTAGTTCTGTTGACAAATTTGTTGATGGGAGCAAAACAATTTAGTCGTGTCAATCATTTTTCTTGCTCTTTCAGCTAATTTTTTTTGTAGGCACTATATCAACAGACCTACTTATTATGTCAGTAATACTTTTTCCTCCGTACAGTGCAGTGAATGATGTTGCTTTCTCAACAATGCAATTAGTTGTGGCAGCGAATTTTGAGCTAGGTGGGCAAGAAGATTTACTGTTTTGTATATAATACCTCGATTTTCTGTGTCAGCAAATTTCTATTCCCTCGCAGTGATGCTCGCTCTCCAAATTGAATTGGTGTGATCCCACTATTTTTGCGGTTAAAAGTCGACCACTGAATGAAATCAGTGAATAGTACCTGGTTATGCAGTTGGAAGTGTTACTGAATAATTGAATTAGGGAGATTTCACTGCAAAGATCAGTTAATATTCACTGATTGTGCATTGTATATGCACTGATTTACATTCTACTACAATCAGTGAAATTTCACTGTTTTCAATTTGGAAAACGATCTTTAATTTTTTGAAACAATACTCGCAATTCAGTGGTCGTTCGTTGCACTTCCGTAATTCCGATTTGGATGGTTTATGATGCTTCATTCGCAATTTTATAATCTGACCGTGTTTGTTCCACTCGTGGTTTCTCAATCTGAATAGTTTATGGTGCTCATTTTGTTCACAAACTTATAGTCTGATCATGCTCGCTCCGCTAACCATCTAAAATTCAATATGATGTTCGCTGTATACGTAATTTCGTAATCTGACGCTGGCTTTACTTATATTTCGTGATAAATCGCTGATTTATACGATAGTAATTATCGAACGTATCAAATATTTTATTGCATGTTGATGTTCATTCACGTCGGTTAATGTGAAAAATCCAATAATTTATACTTACCTACTGCATGTTTGTTTTCATTCTGAATAACCTGTTTCATTTGAAAATAGGATGAATACGTTTTTGTATCAAGAATTTCACATACTTAATGATCTACCAATCTTTCTAAGATTACGGAATATGCAGTGTATATGTTCCCAGTGCTATACTCATCGCTGTAATCCAGTGGAATCCCACTGATTCGGATTTCGAGAATGAAGTGAAATTCTCACTCCAAAGAGTTTAGAGAGTGGATATCAACTCGTTTTTTTGAAAAAAAAAAAACTTCAACTTACAGACCACATAACAATTTTCACAACACCACCACCATTCTACGAACATATAAAAACTTTGAGAATGAATATTTCAAAGCATTCGTAGTCCTGTAATTCCATATTCTCGGAATTTCATGTCACGTGGAGTCCAAGGAATTCCAACCATATGCGTTGTTACGTTTTAACATAGCCACTAAAATGTCTACACCCCGTACAACCTGCTGTCTAATTCCAGCGTTGGACAGAATTAATATTTGTACCACCGAACAAGACTTTTCACCCTGTTTTCCCGTCATCTTTATATGGAGAGTTACGAAGTTTATTGAAATATTTCAGGATGTTTTTACGATTCTCAGAAATGATTCCATCGAAACCAACTGCCTTGTATTCATCATACCACAAAACATTTATAAGACATTCGCATTTGTATTCGCTCTTGTTCGCCATTTCTCATTGGATTTTATTGAGGTTTCCGGAAGAGAAAAAAATATAACCATTGCATGAGAACGATGATTAAAAGGAAAGAATGATCAGAAGGTAAGAAAAATGGAATACAAGTTACATACAACAGAACTACTACGGTGTTGTACATTCAGACACAGCAATACCACGTATTATAAAGTTTCTCTTTGGAATTAACGGAGGGCTATATTATAGATCACAAATGCAGGCCAGACTGCACGCGCCGCTCTTACGACAGACATAGAAAATAATAAAAAATAATAATAAACACATACGTACGGAGAGAGAGAAAAGAATTAGGAGAAACGTGAAGGAAGAATATATGCGAGGGCAAAAAAGTGAAACGAGAGAAGAAGAAAAGGAAGAAGGTAGAAGAAGGAAGGTGAAGGAAAAGGAGATGATGCTGAGAGGAAAACGTTTGCAAGGCTGTGCGCCATTACGTGTAATTATAGTGACAGCAAGAAACGCGCGCACGGGTTTAAACTTATGATAATAGGGTACACGGGTAGGTAGGTCGTGTACCTACGGGGGCATATGACGTAAAGTACATTTTCTCTCCTGCCCATACTAGGTCATCTTGTGTATGTGTGCGCAACCACGATGTTACAAGCAACCCCTATTTTCCTTCTATTCTAACCTTTCCCTTTTTCCTCTGAACTCTTCATTCTTTTTAACGTTCTGTTATCTGCTTTTACACGGGACAACAATAACGAAAGATGCATAAAACATACAATATGCACATCAACAAGATCCTAACTTCCATTCAAGATTTCCTGAATTTTAAAATCAAGTCATTACTGAATTGTTTTGAAATTTTTGAATATTATAAATCTTCCTTCATCCTCCATCACTCAGAAATGCCTTATAAAACGAAAGAACGAAAAGGGATATTTGTTGCCGTCATAAAAGGAGGTAAAAAAAGAAAGAACAAGTGAAATGTCTATCCTATGTGATATTGTATCCTTTTTGTTTTCCCTTCATCCACAAGGATCAATCTTCAAACACGTATTTTATTAAGAGTTTCATTTTCTCCGTGAAAATTCTTTTTCTTCCCATCACCGTGTCTTTTCTTATCCCTTTTTCATCTTCCCGACAACTGGATACATCTTCACTTTGACTGTTGTGCACTCTCATATCCTGATTTCCCCATAAGTTTCCACAGCGCACAGACGTCGTAAATACAAGATACCGCGTCTTCGCGTCACTCAATGACACGTTAAATGTTCAACAATACCAAGCGTGACATTCGTTGACTCGTTCACCTACGCAAACTGACACACACAATTGTAGCCGAAAGGCCGTAAAACGACTTGGAGTGCGTGTTAAGGGCACTAAACGGCCGTCCTTTGGAGAGAGGCCAGCTGGGAAAAATTGATTGCACGCGACTGCCAGTGATGGCGATCGATGCTCGTCGTTATTGTAAGATTTGTTGCCGGTACTTCACCTCCACATATTGCACACCACTCGTTCGCACATTGTTGAGGCAACATTGTGAACCAGCTACTAGGAACGATTATGCTCAACTTTACGATATGTGTTTTCCCCCTTGATCTTCCTCCTTCCACGTTCTCAAAGATTTGTTACATGATCCATGAAATACATTCGACCATTGTTTTCTCCGTTGAAAAAAATCTTCTCTCCATGCGTTTCCTTTTTCCCATTCTTCGGTACGCAATCTGTTCGATTGAAGTAATGGAAGTGCCGTTTCTCTCTCCTACTTTTTCAGAATCGTGATTGAGATTTTATAATTGGAAATTCCACAGTTCGTTAAGTAAAAGGAAAATCAAATTCTTGTCAACTGTTGTCCGTTTCATCGAAATAATCTGATTGAAGATTCTTTCTTTATTCAAATTAGTGATCAATTGCGTGAAGAGTAAAAGTGTCCCACACAACACAGCACGTCCCAGCAATATTGTCAGAATATTACATTTGGAATGTGTAATATTCTGGAGAACATGTCAAGAAGATTGTCAGAATGTCTGCAGGATGTCTCATGTCACCATCTTTGTAACATTCTGGAGATATTCTGAAACATTGCTGAAATCATTGAAGTAACATTCTGGAAACATTCTGGAATATTGCTTTGATCATTTCAGCGATATGCTGTACGGAAAATAAATGTAACAATCACATGTATTAAAAAGCTTACAAAATATTACTTTGGGTTAAGAAAAAATATCTTCATAGTTTACTTCTACAAATATGTTGATTGAGCCTGGCCAGAACCACTTTGAGTGGAAGAAAACCTGCTTCGAAGTCGATTATATTAGAAAGTTCCCCCAGTGAGGATTGAACCCGGGTTCTGCGAGTGAGAGTCAAGACTTCTGTCACATCAACGCATCTCAGAAATGACGACGCTACTCTCAAAGTGCCAATTATTGTAATCATCGTGATGGGAGTTTGAAGAAATCGTTTCCGTGAAATATATACCGATCGATTCAGAATCTTCTGATACAAACAATGAGTAGGTTGTGGGAGAGAAATGTTTTTCGACTTCGACTTTGAAATATTACAGAGTGCTGAGTGAGATCGAAAGAAAAATTTCGAAAACTTGTTTCCGTGGGATATAGACCAATCGATTCAGAATCTTCTGAAATGGAAAATGAACATCACTTGAGAGGAACGTTTTTTAAAAACTGCACCTACAAAATTTACCGAGTGCTAAAGCAAATTGATGAAAAAATTCCAAAAATTTGTCTCTGTGGGATATAGACCAATCGATTCAGAATCTTCTGAAACGAAAAGTGAATAGGTTGTAGGAGAAGCGGTTTTTTCGATCTTGAATTGTAAATTTTACCAAGTCGTGGGTCAGGTGTATGAAAATTCATTTTGTTTCATAGAATATTGCTACTGTCATATTCTCAGAATATTTCATTTGCGAAAAATTTAGTATATTCCCTATTGTAGATTTCCAGAACATTACAGATCTTTATATGTGCAATATTCCAATTCGAAGATTCTCAGAACATTTTTAACAAAATATTGTATGTGCAATATGTATATGATCTTGTATGAATATTTCACACAGAATGTGCTGAGCGAGATATTGTGATATTCTAGAAATATTACTGAGACATTGGGTGCTGTGTGGGGTATAATTCGATAAATTCATTTTCAAGTACGTTCACGACCACGGTTCGATTGATTGTTCATTTCCATATAACATGTGAATATTCCTCCTGGTTCGTATCAAAAATGTACTGTACAACTCGCTTAGCGAGCTAAACTGCAAAGTTGCTGAGGGTTTCGTAAAAGAGGCATAATGTAATAATATAGCAATATTACATCGACTTATTATGGATAATATCTATGATAGATACAACTGAAATTAATTTTAAGCGTTGAAAAGCATGTTTCATGCAGATGGTAATTTCAGAAGATAAACAAGAATAAGCGTATATGTTACAAGTGTACTTCAATTTTCAGTTGATTTTAACGAATAATATCGTTATTTGAGGAAGAAAAGAATCGTTTAAATTCATAAAAGATTTCAAAGAGGTCGATGAATCAATGTTTTAATTGAATAGATTGAAATTGATAAAATTGATTGTGTTTTCCTATTATGCAAAAGATTCTTCTGATAGAATGGGAATATAAATTGGATTCAACGATGTATGAGGATTTCATTCGTTCGATAACTTTTGTTTAAAGAATTCATTTGGAAAAATATTTTTATAATACATGATGAATATTGAATTTCCAATTTAATTCTGAATGAGAAGGATATGAATGTATAAGTTGCAGAATACGCGAAAAGTCAGTTTTTTCTTTTATTTCAAATGAAAAGCTAAAAAAAAAGATGAAAGATGATCAATTGTCATGATCATTTGTATAATTATAACAAGCACTGCCTTTATAGGGGTAGTTTTTACAGTGTACGTTCGTAAATGGAAAAAGAAATTATAATCGAATATTCATTGGTTCTCTCTATAGGGATTACCTGTAATGACACATGGAATTAGATCCGATAATTACCCCTTGAGCGTGCCAAATAAATGAACATTCGTTTAGGATGAATGGTTAGTTCTTTAATAGACATTTTATTGCCTTGGGACGATAATTTTTATATCACAATCGTCCAACTGAATGTCCCTGTTCCTCGTTCCCGAACATGTAATCTATGCGCCATCATTATAGAACAACAACAAAACCATTCATGTAGCGAAACAAGATGAGAAATGAGCGCACAGACAAATTCAAAGGGAAACAGGAGAATCGTGACACAGGCAATATGATTGGGAAGGTCGTTCGCGAGATCAAAGTTCTCTTGCTCGATTCTGAGAAGTTTCCCAAGAGACGATAGAAGCGTTTGCTTTCAAAATTGATGAGCGGAGCTCAAAACTGAGCCGGACTGGAAGTCAAGTTGATGGACCGAACGACGATAAGGGATGATCCAATTGAATAGGGGGATGGAATACAAATTTTCCCCAGATGACTGATGTTGAAGAGTTTCCACTTCGTTATTCAGTCGGCTTTGCGCGCGTCTATTTTGTCTGTCACGGTAGTGGTGAATATCGGTCTTCGTTTTAGAATGCGTTGTTACAACACAATTCTGTCGTAGAAATTGGAATTCGTACACAAAATTTGTTTCCTTCTTATCCGACCATACGTGGAACTAGCGAACACGATGGAAGCATAAATCAAATTGTTTACGGACAGAGAAAATGGTATTTCATTTGTTTATACAGCACTGTGGCGGACGTGCGTTGAGTCAAAGAAACCAAGGAAAATACTTGAGTAAATTATGTTTCACATGATGAAAAGCAAAGTAAATAAAGCGAACTCTGAATTCCGTACCGCTAACTCGAAGATGATAAGTCACTGTCAAGATAATACGTCTCCAAAGATGATATTTACTCGTGTTGAACATCGATTCTAAGAATCTCGTAATGGAGTACCGTTTTTTCCCGTGAATTTGAATACATTTTTCATTGAAAGAGAACACAAATCATCAAAAATCCTCCGGAATCCCATCACGAATCAATAGAAAATAATATTTCAACAGCAAATAAATTACTGTCGGGGTGAAAAGGTGAATACAATACAGCTTAATGAAGATGTACATGCAAAACACGAGGAAACCAGAACTTTCTGTATAAAAGATATGAACTTTGATGAAGTAACAATACCAGTATTCGATTAGAATGAATTTCAGTACGTTGAACAGGAAATTCGTCATTATTCATTCAGAAGAGAGGAAAAAACGTAATTCCACACACGCAGAGAATTTGGTAGTATCGATTACTATAATTTTTTTGTAACGTTGGACTATACTGACACTGTGACCGAAATCACTCAACGTTGATTTTTAAATACTTCGCGAGCATCTCTTTTCACGGAAGGAAGATTGTAATTCTTCTTTGTTTTGTGTCCAACTTTACTACATTGTACCGTAATTTCAATCATTATCATAGCAATATTCATCGTAATGTCAGTATGGTCCAACTTTACGAAAACATAGTAATATTCAATACATTTTTGTGACAATTTATACCACAAAATTTTCTCCGTGCAGGTATTAAAAGATTTGAAATTTATCACGTGTGTGCAATTTACTGTGAAATCTCATAGCAAATGAGAAAACAATACGAATTCTATGTCTATTACCTAATTGAATTCATACAAACCAACCCTGGTAGAAATTTGTCTGGATGTCCCATTTAACATCAATGTACTGAATGGGACTCATGTGGGCGCAACTAAATAACAAATTTCAGCCAATTTGACTTTAGTGCTCAAACATTCAGTTGGTTTATGTAGATTTTTCATGCTTCGCTGACCGTACAGTAACGCTGATGGTCCATGAACACGGTCAGAGAAATGAAAGGAAGCCCAAATATTTCAATTTGTCACTCGGGATTATTTTATGGAAATAAATTGTACGTACTTGACTTGGGATTATATTTCAAAATACATTTTTACCTTATCCATAGGTGTGATTTCACATTCAGAGAAAAATCGGGCTCGCATAACCAGGCAACGTAATTATTTTTGACTTCAACCATTCCATTTAGTTGCCACAACCACACTGAGAAAACAAATTCTTCGAATTGATGAAATGGGTTTCATTATTTCCCATTTCATTGCATTGAATAAATTTCTTTTTGACTCTATGATAATTTCATAACCATAAAAAGTCGTTTCATTCATACTCTCACATCAGCTCATTGAAATTTATCTTCTGAAATTAAAAACGCACTCTATTGATTGATGAAGTAATTGTTTTGTCAATCTCATCCGATTTATAACTCTCATGTGATCAATTCCAAAGTGAAAATCAATGGAATAAAACTTGGATTTCATAACGGAATGTTTCTTAAGGAAATCGAGCGTGATTATACTTAATATTTGAAATTTTTAACAATCAAGTATTTGACATGATAGTTTTGTCTTCGCCAGAATAATTATTGATTCCAAGTGAAAATATATTTCATAAAATGAATATACATGGCTTACAAATGATGAACTTTTTCCATCATGACAAAACAACGCGAGATCAGACTGATAAAATAATTATTATATTCAAAAACATGAAGTTATAGGACCAAAAATATTGTTATCTATAAACGGGTACAGTTTAGAGTTTAATAATCTCATTCATTTCAATACAAGTGGTTTTTGCAGACAATAAAATCAAATCGTATACTCAATAGTTGAGAATTTTAATTCCGAGAGTTCCATTTTCTGAACGAAAAATATTAAATTTATGATCACAATGAGATACTTTTTCAGTTCCAAACTTCCGAGCAATTTCTCTGGATAAAAGCGATTTTATGGAACAGATTTCACATAAACAATGATAGTTTGGATAGTTTCGAAACCAATAAGATGAAGCATATAAGCCATGATTTGAGAATTCAAATCAAGTAACCATTTTTTCCATTGAATACATTTTGCTTACCCATAATGAGATACTTTATTGATTCAAATTTATAGTATGGTTGTATTGAGTATCTTGAAATTAATTAATCAGCTCATTTGAAATAATGATCATTTAATTCATTTGGAAACATTATTCCATTCAAATCGACAGCGGAAGCGAACACTACCTACTAGGATTAATGAAATGTATTCCATTGATTCCCAATTTATCGCGTCGAACAAATGTATTTTCAACACCATAAGGAATGTCCACGAATTAAATTACGCTTACCTTTATTTTCTTCTTCATCTCATTCCTTACATGTGGAGTCGATGCGATGAAGAACGAAATGAGTAAGACCGTGATGTAATTCACAGATGATCCCATAATTATTTTATAAGTATGAAATGAAGTTATTTTATTCATGTTGATGAATATGTTTTTGAAGTTTGAATCGTTTATAGGAACAAAATAAGAATTGAAACTCATGAAATCTGATAAATCGTCGTTACATGTCTTCTCAAATCAAGGCTTTGCCACTGGAAACATCGTTCAAATATCAAGTGTACAAATAAGTTTTAGGACACTTCGATTTTGTATCATAACAGCTATTCTGAATTAATTCAAAGGTCTCGCTCACTTATGATAGATGGCGCTTGATATGTAGTATCGAAACGGAAAGGAGTCATAAACATAACCTAGAAATTCTGTGAATTAAACATGCAGACTGATAAGCTATTTATTAGACACCCCGGGAAAAAATGATCAGATCTGACCAGATCTAAACAGATCTATTAAGATCTGAAAAACTGCGATTTTGGCTTGTGTTTGTCACAATATATGTGCAAAATCAAATTCATATATAGACAGATATCACAAAATTTCTGACAATTGAACCACCAATTGCTCATTAAGATTTAATCTAATATTCAATTCAGATCTACTCAGATCTAACCAGATGTGCCAAGATCTGATCAGATCTACTGAGATCTGAACAGATCTAATCTGATCTTTTAAAGCAGATCTGACCAAAAATCAGATCTACTCAGATCTATTTAGATCTGAATAGATCTAATAATTTTTTCCTGGGACTGTATTCGCTATGAATTCCATCAAGGAAAAAGTGTTAGGAAAGCGTGTGAATCGATATATTCTATTCTTGGAGACAACATTGTATCTAAAAGTACATGTGAGTATTGGTATAAGCGATTCAAAGAAGGTGATTTCGAGGTTAGTGACCGTGAACGCACCGCGTCTCCTGTAAAGGTTGACGATCAGGAACTGCAAGCGTTACTGGATGAAAACTCTTGTCAGACGAAGAAATAACTTTCGGAACAGCTTGGAATAACTCAACAAACTGTTTCTTATCGTTTAAAAGCAATTGGTAAGATTTGGAAAGGAACAAAGCGGGTACCACACTTTCTGACTCAAGAAAATAAAACAGTCGTCTCAACATTTGTGTGTCTTTACAACAAGCAACATAGACAGTCTTCCTTGTGGAAAATTGCGACCAGCGATGAAAAGTGGATTTATTTGGATAATGCGAAACGCAAATATCATTGGGTTGACCCCGGCGAGCCAACAACATCCACGCCAAAGCGCAATGTTCATTGTAACAAAGTCATGCTGTGCATATAGTGGGATATGAAAGGCCTACTGTATCATGAACTTCTCAAACCTGGTCAAACAGTTACTGCCGATCGCTATTGTCATCAATTGATGCAAGTGAATTAAGAAATTGAGAAGAAACATCCATTTTCTGGCAAAGGAAAACGTCCAGTAAAACTGCTCCATGACAACGCGCGGCCTCATGTGGATAAACCGGTCAAGGATACGTCACTAGCGCTTGGATGGGAAGCTGTACCACACCCGGCGTATTCACTAGACTTAGCCCCATCCGATTATCACTCATTCCGGAAAGTGCAGAACGATTTGTCTGACGTGCGATTCAAAACATTTGAAGAAGTGGAAAAATGGGTCACGAAATTTCTCATCTCGCAAGACGAAAGTTTCTCTGCGAAAGGCATCCGCGAGTTACCTGAGAGATGGCTGAAGGTCCTTCAGTGCGATGGAGATTATTTCGATGAATAACTGTATTTTACTTCTTTTTTAATGAATCTTGAATTTTTTCAAAACTGCCCTGAAATTTATTTGTACACCTAATAATGTACTGCCAGATTTTTGGGCTTTAATAGTTGAATATTATGTTATTCGATTGTTGAATAGTTTCAATAAACGATTCAAACTTCAACAACATCTAATCAATTACCCTATCAAAAATTTGCATTCATGATTGAAGAAGGATTTTGGTCAATGAAGTGCCAACCTGATTAGTCTTGTCAATACTACGTTTGATGGAATCAAAATTTGATAAATTCTGCAAAATTTCAGTGTTTTTTTGCAAATAAAGATTTCATCGAGTCCATGAAATGAATAGATTGATCGAATTTATGAATTCATCGGAACAAAGAAATATGTTTTTGAAATAAACATGTATTCAATTCATTCCGACGAACTACGGTTACTTATCAGAAGCTGGTGATACTTTCTCACAAGCTATCTTTCTGCGTTACAGTTTGTATATGAAGAACTAATTCACCGTGAACCTATAGTAAGTAATGTTCCGTCCTAATAAATATTTCTTCCAGATTACGGCATTGAACACCATCAATGGACATGACTCCATCGCAGGAAGAAACAGTTTTTTCGAACTTCGTGATCATATTAATCATCTGATCGAAGAATCCAATCGTTTCAAATGAATTACAGATCACACAGGAACTAGGAAGGTCGGCTCTACCCTTACGCGAATGCTCTGCCTCCTGCTTATTTCTTTTTATTCTGGAAATTTTGTGAAATATTATTCATCCAATCAAAATAGAGTTCATTGATTTGAAGAAAGATTTATTCATATCAATAAGTTCTCTGAAGGATTAGAAAATCTCCTGTCACATTCTATGAAAGAATTTCTTATTATTAGATAGGAAAAAATATTCGTTGTTTCAAAAATTCATTTATTTACAACAAATTTTCATTCCATATTTATGGAAACATTCTATTTGGAATGCAAGGAATATTTATATTAGTCATATTGATGTTTTCCTATTCAGAAAATTTTTTCATTGAAATGATGAAATCAGGGTGTCTACCAAAATTCAATTTCAAAATTCCCGGCTAATTTCCGACTTTTCCCGGATATTTTTCCTAAAATCCCGACCATGAAATAATTTTACAAAAATGAATATCAAATATCTTCTAAAAGTTCACGAGAAGGAATTTTAAATACCCTTGGCATCATACTGCGAAAAATTATATTATTTAATTGCATGAACTTTCAATAATACTCTACAAATTCCTTGGATTTTTCCTTCGTGAATAATGTAACTAACTTTTCGACACCTCCTTTTATTCATGTCCGGGAAAAATTAGTTACGAGTGTGATTGTTTGAAGAAAAATGTTCAAGCATTATGTTTCAAGATCATGTAAAAGATTTCTTCACAGATGCTGTTGATTGAGGATCATTTAAAAATTGTAAATACGTAAAACAAATTATAAAATTCAGTCTGACATTGGCCGTAGATTGGGTTGTTCTCTTAGCGATTGTTCCAAGCTGGTACAGCGAAACACTGATTGAAAAAAAAAATCGCTACCATAGCTACGTTTTTCACTATCCAAATATTACCCATGGAAATTAGCTATGGTAGCTAATTTTTAGCTGCCACGGCGAATTATTTTTTAGCGTGTTGCATCCAATGAAGCTTGTTCAAGGTTGAAATTCCCTCGATAGGGTAAACAAAGTCGATTTTTAAAGGAAATACAAAAGGGCAGGGGAGAGACGCAAAATGTGTGGGACAAACGTAGACATGAACATTTTTTATGAAAAAAAATATTACGTAATTTGACTTGTTGGATTACAGTAATTGAGTTATTCTAATTTTTTTTAATGAATGATTTTGGTATTTCATTAAATTCATATGTATTGAAAATCACTGATACACGATAAGAATTGGTGAAGGGACAGACCAGGGGAGAGAACTTTTTCATGTTCAAAGTGATATTGTGACTAAAGTAAGTAAATTCGAGGGATGAATTTGAGTGACCATGAAGGAAAGAATGAGTTTTGAGAACTGATAACGTTATTCCGAATAAATTAAAAAAAAAATGTGTTTTTTTATCGTGGACGTCAAAAATACCTCTTAACTTAGAATGACCCATATGAGCATTTTTAGATTTTTTTTCAAATCAAAAACGACTTGGATCACCTTGTATGTCTCTTATTATGTTCAGTGGGATACCATTATAGCCATAATATTATCATGGATTAAAAACTTCTAAGTTTTTCCAATCACCCGTACCTTAATTTCAATTTTCATACACAATAACTTGAACATTCAGTAACATGTATTTGGATTCCTATTTCAGTTCACAAAAATTGGATTTTCATTCACATATTTACATGAAACTTCAATAACATGTGACGGAAGCAGTTTCTATTCACGTGATTGAGGAAGTTCTTTGAATTTCAATCACATATTAATGAAAATTCAGTTATCAAACCACATTATTATGAATAATATAATGTAGCGAAAATTGAAAATTCAATTACATGTAATTGAATTCCTAATTCAATCACCAAGATTTGGAAATTTCATTTACAACAATACTTGAAAAATAAATGAAATTCCAAGGAATTTTTAACAGTGTACCCTGCTTATCATATGCAGGCGCTCATAGAAATCCTCCCTCTCTCTTTCTTTCTTTGTTACACGCCAGTTAAAGAGGTACAGAAAATCTCTATGGGCGAAATTCACTTTAATTAGTATCCTATTCTCTCCACCTTGACTCATACTGAGACCTTTCAGGTATCACAGACGCTGCAGAGGTAGAATATTACCTTAGAAAAGAATAATAATCGTATTCGTAATGCAATTAAGAGAGTCAATGATTTTTAAATCTTCTTATTCATTCATAAGCTGAACAAAATGTATCAAATCTATTCTATTGAATCCAATAATGACCACTGTTCAAATTGATTTTCTGAAATATGACCACTCTTGTTCTTTATAATGATTGGCAACGCAAAATATCCTACTGGAGAAAATGTTGCGAAATGTTTCTGGGACATTCTAAAAACGTTTCGCAACATTTTATCCAGTGGTTAGATATCATATGAAATCTGTTTCATCATTTAGTGAGTAAATTGTTTCTCTGTAACAAAAAATGCATGTTTTGTGGTTTGCATCCTATTTTCTAATCATTTCATTGAAAAAATTAATTAAAAAAATGTTTTCAAACAATTTTTAATTTTTCCCGATGGTTGCGCGAAATTCCCGGCCTTTTCCCGTTTTTTCCCGACTTTGTCAAATCCCCGGCTGTTTCCCGGATTCCCGGATTTTCCGGAGTCGTAGACACCCTGGAAATATTTTATTGAGAGAATAAATTATTATTTTGGCACCAAAGTTGGCTATCACAGTGTTATGAATGGCTTCTACTCATCACATGCATAATGCATTGAATCAAATCATATTTCATGAAGTCGAAAATCAAGATTTTCTATCCAATAACTTTTTCATCAACCCTAAATATCTCATATTCCAATTGATGATCCCACCACTCCCGTATGAATCACATATTACATGAAGTTGATGCAGGAACTCCACAGATACCATTGAATGAATTCATTTCTTTGTTCTTTGTCAGACTCAAAGAAAAATTCATCTGTTCAAAACAGTTCTTTTCTCAGTGCAGATTCACATGATTTTGTTTCGTTTTCCTAGTTCTCACAATTAGATTTCAGGTCACTGCATCCATGAATTCCTAATGATGCAAGGATGGTTGCTGTCAACACGTCGCTTTTTTCTCAGTGTACTGAAAAAACATGATTTTACATTTTTAATTAGTAATTTAAACTATATTCTAGCAATTTTACTGGGGCATCTGGGTGAACACAGGCTAGAAAGTGAGTTACAGTATTAGCTAGAAACCAACTTAACATCTAGGGGGATTAGCTGTGGCCCATCTGATTCCCAATCATAATGCTGCTAGAATAATGAAAAATTACCACACGCAGAGAAAGGTCATCTCAAAAATTACTATACTTTACAGTAAAGTAGGTACAAAATCACATTTTGGAGTTATATGTTATATGTTGGCATTGAAATTACCATACTTTCAAGTGAAGGGTGACAGAATTCTGTTATTTATTAATAGAAAGTATAGTAATTTCAATGACAGAATATAATACATAACCCCTAAATGTGATTTTGTTCCTACTTCACTGTGAAGTAATTTTTCCGGTAACTTTTCTCTGCATGTACAGTGACTCCGGTGAACTTAGAGGAATTCCTAAAACAAGTCAAGATTTCCCAGAAAAACAAGAACAATGCCGAGGCTTAAAATGGCAAACTAAGAGAACTTCCCATGTAGGAAAAATGTCCAAAACTGTATACAATTGTACACAATTTGTATACGATTTGTGTACAATTGTATACATTTTCGGACATTTTTCCCACATGAGTTTGTCAATTTTTGATAAAAAGTATTCCAAAACCGGTTCAAATTGAATTTCATTTTAAATACAGCTTTTCACATAATTTATAAATATTCATAAATGAACCTGTTTATTATATACAATTTTCAATGTAATTTATATACAAATCCTCGTAGGAAGATACTTTAATTTACCGTACTTTTTCTGATTATTCAAATCTCATATCCCAGTGACGTTGAAATTCAAAAGAATAATTTAAATAAAGTTATACACATGCCTGTTGTTAATCTCTTCGAGAAACTTCTGTGGAAATCAACTTTAAGAAAAGTGATGATGAAATCCGTGATCAAACCACATATACATACATGCAATACTGTAAATCAAATTGCTCCCAGGCATCTCAAGAAACGAACGAAAACAAACGAAACCTGTCAATCTATCCTATACAACTCGCATGTGATATTCATCCACTTTGATTGCACTCTATATAATTCAAAATTTCACGACAAAAGAAGGATTTTTGAATATTATTCATATTATCGTCAGTAACAACTTACGTTCATACAATATAACAAGTTAGAACTAAAATAAAAAGTTCCTTGATTCTCGTATGATTTCAATTCACATAACAAATCCGGTTGAACGAACTATAATTTTCATATCTTATTATTGAAACAACGAAAGAAAGAAAGTATCAGCATCATCATAGAAATACATATAAAATCAATAGAATTATACCTTCCAATACAATGTAATGAGATGATATTGAAATGATACGATTGAACAATAAATTAGATTTCACATGCATTGTGTATTTGATTTTTCATGATTTCAATTCGTAACGTATACAGGATACAAAAAATAGAGTGTGATTTCGTGTTCTAGTATTAGAGAAATATGAATTGATTAATATCAAGGAACTTATATTCTGATAGAATTCACAGCGTTCCCAAATAATGATTCGTAAAGATTAATTCGAATATTGCAAATTCGCCACTTTGATACTATTATTTTACGAGAACCATACACATGAGCTCTCATCAAAAATAATCATCTAACCGTGACGATATTCTGAGAGAGAAATGAGCATAGCAGTAAATATATGCAGATAACTTATGTATAATAACATATCATTCTCAATGATCTAGTAGAATGTAGTTTGTTCAGTGAGAACGATGAGAATAATGATTTATAAAATTCTAACCTTTGTCGAGAGCACTAATTTTAATATTTACTATCAATGAACGCAATAAATCATTGACAAGTAGTTAGTACAGTTACAGTATGTGAAACAAAGCACAAAACCCGGAATATTGAAATACAAATCTTGAATTCAATTTGTAACAATTATAAGTAATTTTGTGAGGGAAAGAATGACGTTGAAGTGAATAGCAATGATTCTCTGGTGCCCCTTAGGATTAAATACAGTTTTCAGAGCATGAGTAATGATGAAACCCAACGTTATGATGATTTATCACAGAATTTGAGCAAACCGAATACTTTAAATCATCAAGATTAGCAAAACTTGTAATCTCCCCTGATACAGAAATCTTTTCTCAAATTACAACTTTGCGTCTCAGTTGATAAGACAAAAAGTCGCAGTAATTGTTGAAACTTTAGAAAAATCAATTGCCATCTTCCTGAAATGTTTCACCATTTCTTTTTTGCGAATGATGGTACTAATCTTTATGATAGCCATACGTAATATGTTTCCAGTGATCAATTCCTTATCTTTTTATCTTTCCATGGAAATCACATTTCCATACATTTTTCCACCCGCAAAGACTACTTCAAGTTTCAATTATCTCAATTCACACAACCGAGTATCGATAAAAACAAGACACCACGATAATTTGAGTCATCACGGAACCAATTACAGTTTCACGAGCTAATCGTTGGTCGATAAGAAGAAGAACAATCAATTACGAAGACAGCATATCGCTATTTTGCTATCGCGCAATGCAATCTTTCAACGTTGATGGAGTGAAAAGATGATCCGGGAAAATCACCCGCATAACTTTCGATCATCGAGGTGGTACCGCCCATCACCGCTGCTGCTGTCAAGGCGATTAAAATATTCAAGAAAAATTATTCGCGTACATCGGCTTTAATAATATCCATCATTTTCAACTCGAGTGACAGGAGTCCGGAAATCTAGTCTTTTTCTTCTATTAATTTATTTGAACAAAAATAAAGCAGAATACGAACAGAATGGTCCCAAATAACTTGCTTGAATTTAATGCATCGACGATTATTTACTTACTATTTCTATCACTTCCTTCCCATGAAAAGAAAATGTGTTCAGGGATATGGAGAACAGCAAGATCTGCAATTTACTTCGAATAAACTAATTATAAATGTAAGTAACATAATAAGTGCACATAAAGAATTATATTAAAATTAATAAAGTTTCCCCAGAGTGGTTGTGAACCTCTTTTGCATAAGGATCAGCCAAGCGAACGATTTACAGCTAGGATATTGAAACGTGAGAAAAAGGAGAGTCAGGACAAGCGATAAAAAGATACCCTTCACCCGTTCATTTCATTTCATTCGTCCAGGAGGATGGTCTTTCAACCGACACATCCATTTTCTCTTCCTCCCTCCCTGACAATTCAACGTCCAATGTGTCTGATGAAACTTCTGTCCTCGAATTCTTATCAATCAAGATTTTTTTCCTTCCTCAAGCATCAAGCATAAGTGATTCAATCTGGACTGTACTTGACAAACCGTCTTTCGTCATTTCTTTTTATCCTCAACAATCTGAGAAATGTCGGATGACAGAAAACAAATTCATCATAGTTTTTATACGATCAAATACAATAAGAATCATCTCTCTGGTACGTGTGATTTCAAAATTATACCATTCAATCTGCTTCACGGAACTCTGAATCTGTACAATTTATTGAATAATGCATTTGTCATCAACTTCATTTACCGTTTCATTCTATTCTTCTACAACTCCAGGTCCTCAACCGCAATTCAAATATTTGATTCGTATTAATTCGTTCAATTCATTCGCAAAGAATCGTTGGTGTGAATTTTAATATCCCACTTTTTCCAGTTCAAGTATTTCGAACATTCGAATAAAATGAATTTATCACACATGAGTTGTTCAGAAACGATATCTATAATTCCTCTTTCCCTTCATATTCACTTGAAAGTTGAAATTCGAGATCGAGCAACCGAAAACTACTGTACATTATAATTATTGAATTAACGATAAGCGCTGTTCAAATCATCGTTCAGAATATCAAACTCGTATTCGATGCTCGCAGAGAGTTAGCTGTCAAGTTGCTTTATACAGGGAAAAATAAAAAACGGCCGACATTAATGTTAATGAAATCAATAAATTATCGCACGAATGAATTTACCTCGCCATTCGGATGAATTATTTGAGGTGTTGGAGGGAATTTTAAACAATCTTGATGGATCGTTCGAATTATCATAATTTTTATGACAATCGAGTGCCAACGGGAGAATCTGCATTCCCAAATATTATTAACATTCATACAGTGTAGTAGGTTGTCCACTTTACGAAGCTTATATATGCTAAACCTTTTACCGTATCGCGTTCACCGCAGTATGAAAGTAATAAAGACTACTTGATCAAATATGTAAAAAGTTTCACAATATCCACAAGGGTAGCCCATCTACGAGAGATATTTTGTAAATGGCTCCAAGTTTCTTCGATCTAATGGATCCTGAACTGTATCATTGAATGCGCATTAACCTTGAACGCATTATCGTAAATACACAGCGTATTTTGTAGTTTATTGAATAAAGAAATAGAATGTGAGAAACGCTGCGGAGATGAAATATGGAGAACTATCAGGACTACCAGAACTCTATATACGGAAACAAAGAAAATTGTGAAAATTGCCAGCGTAGGGCGGCAACAGAACGCTTCGGTCCTTTAAATAGAAAATTAGATAGTAGAACTATTACGTTTGAAAACTACGATTGTTACAATCACTTCACTTTTAACGTAATAAATATTCTATAAGGAAGACAAGAAAATTGTGAAATTTTATAATTTAAAAGCCTTGAAGCACATCATTTTCTTCTTTTCCCCTCTGTACAAACTGAACGTTTTAGTCAGCCTGCCAACCTATAACCGTTAAAACCGGGACGCCCGTGGAGATCCCACATGAAGATCGATCAACAAAGTTGAACCTGTTTGAGTTATTACATTTTATGTTGTTGTTGCACTGCGAGCGTTCTAATAAATTATATTGCAAATCTTGATGAAGATATGAAAAAGGATATTGAAAAAATCTTGGTACAATTTAATAAGATCATCATAGAGAAAGAGGAAACTTGAAACACTTAAAAATTTAATTAGAAATCTCAGTTGGAGTGTTTTCAATCCGAAACTAAATGAAGATTTCAGAAGCTCAACATAATTTCCCGTGAAACATTCTCGATAGCACTGATATCAATTAAATTATGATTTCACAACAAATCCGCCAGATTCTGAACTCTCTACTGCTTTATGAAGTAATTAGAAAAATTTTGTAATTCCTCTGATTCATGCGACATTTTGAATTTATGACTCTGATTGGTGTAATCAACCATTATAACAGAACCGATTGCCCAATATTGTTTATGTCACGTATGTATCATATTTGAACCCGCGAACGTGTTCTCTTAATTTCACCCCAGCATCAAAATGATAGCAATGAATTGCATTTCAAACCTTCAGAAACGATAATTCATTTTGGCTACGCGTTTATTCGAATCGACACAACGAAATAACGGGGAAAAAGACTGTACTGGAGATCGAGTGAAATTGTGGAAACAATATACATCCTGCGCTGCAAAAGGTGGCCTGAATTGTACATAGGAATCGATTGTCATAAATATAAATACCAACTCATTGGCTTTCCATCGGCGTGGACAGTTTAAATCTATTGTGTCGTCTATTATTCTTTTCTATCCAATCATTTCCCGCACTTGGCGTGTTTCAAATTCAGGACAAATTCGATTGGCTCGAATGAAATGAATTTAAAGAGAAAGATGATGCATTTTATACAGATGAATTCGTCGGGGATGGAAGAAAAATGATTGTTGGAAGAATACATGGATTCGTAGGGAAAAATGGAGGGACACCGAATACCTTTGGAGACTACGGGAAATCCCACGAGTGGGACAATGTATTCCTTTTGTTTCCCTGAATGTGTGAATGTACATGAAAACAGATTGTAAAAATGAGAAGACGTCGGTGGGATGATCAACCAAAGTGAGGAAAGATAAATATTCTCTCCCCTTACGAGGCTGAACAATATTTGTCTTATATGGTAGTTTTTGAATCATCGAATTGAAGGATTATTTATCGCAGACCGAAGATTTTGGAGAATAAAATCTTCATCAACGGTGTATCAAAAAACATTGTACACGATTTTTCACTTTTACGCTACACTTTCCGACATTTATCGTTCCTCCAAGGCGTTTAAAGGGATTGGTGATCGTGACAAATGATTATACACCCCAATTAAAAGCGAAGTAGAGGTGGATTTGTATTCCAAAATTTCTTAGAAAATTCGATATAACCAAAGAATAGGAAGAACGATGCATTGAATGAATTAATCATATTTTTGTCATAATGAATGGAATTAATCGAATCTAACAACTCAATAAGTTTTTACTACACTGAGAAAAAGGTTGCCAAGAAGTATCATTTCATACAAATAAGACATATTGATTATAACCAAACATTGTGTTGAGTCAAGAAATTCATATTTATTAACTATAACCAAATCATTCATTTGATTCAAAGTGATTGGAGTTAATGTAAATGAATATGAATTCTTGTCAAATTCAGATCTATCGAATCATAGTCGGTATGAAGTTGACTCAAAGAAATATGTGGTGTATGCAACAACTATGTGATAAAATGAATATTAGTAAATATTTCTTTGCTCGTATCCAAATATAGGATTTATTTACTGTAAACAAATCTCATTTGAGTCAACGAATCCTTTTTCTCAGTGTATGATCCGCACGTACACACGGTGGTGTATTAACAGTAACTTTGTTCACGAAGAGGAATTATTATACTATGGCGATAGAGCGAATAATAGTGTGCGAGAGTAAGAGAAAAGCAATATGAGGTCAACGTTGGAGGTGATAGGGGTGGGTAGCCATTGAATGGCGTGAGTTTGGGAGGATAAGAATGGAATGAGATGAAATAGAACGAAGTAAGGAGGAGAAGCAAGCGCATCGTCAACGACGACAACGACGACTTTCTCAGTCTCCCCAGGGATGGTTAGAGAGACGCTATCGGCTACTCCATTGCTCATCACGACGTACCAGACCAACCCCGAACAAAGCTTCCAAGCATTGCTTTTCTTACGGTCTCTAATCTGGCTTAGAGAGGAGGAACTGGCAGCGAGTACTACATCCACGTCCACACCTCTCTCTTACTCTTCATACACTCCAATTTACGTCGACGAGAGTCCCGACATCATTCTGAGAGACCAAGGATATCTCTAATAACGAGCACCACGATCGCTGTTAGACCCGTCGCGCAACCATAGGTATAGGATCAGCATTGTGCCCACGACACCCACACATATAAATGCTAAGAGAATGAATGGATGGATATGCAAGGGAACGAACAAGAGACAAGAATGTTACATACACATTCAAAAAAGGGTAAGCATGATACGAAAGAGGATAAGATCGCGTGGGGCTGTGCATTTTCCTCCGTCTAACCACCAACTGATCTTTCTAGAACGAGAGAAATTGCGAGAGAAGCCATTTTCTTCTCCGAACTGATGTAATCGGATATACGCTTGACGAAAAAAGAAATATTCTACTCTTCTTCTTTTTCCTCTTTTCATTCTTGAGAGAACGAACATGTTACTTTTCGACGCAAGAGGAAAGATATATATTTGATCCCAAAGGAATTGAAAGTATGGAAAATCAAACGGGGATCCGATCGTACTTGGACTTGGTTTCTTGTGTAAACATTGTGACCGCGCAACATTCGCAATTGCTAAACGTGTTCAATTTTAAATGAACGAAAATTCACGTATACAACGATAATGGGGAACGTGTCTGAATCCCTGATACGATCTAATGAGACTAGGGTATGTTGGTAGCCAAAATCAAGCGACGAGGTCCGACAATGTTATATATCTCTTTATAAACTCGCTGTACCCTGATTGTAAATTGTGACGAAAAACATCCGTTCGGTCGAATTTGTTCGTGCTCTCTGTGTTGTATCGTACCAACAAATACTCTAATATCATTTGTAATTTGCAGAATGGTTTTAATTAACTGGATTTAAATGAATGAGCAGCGTCGATCCGATAACATCGATATATCGAACCCAATAACAACACCTCCCTTTTCATTCTCTCTTTCAAACGTAGCTTTCTTTCTGACCCTTTCAATCCAGCATGCCGCGGAGGCGATGTACAGAAAATCGTAATGATTATTTCCCCGAGTGCCACACCACACTGCGCGGATACATACACGACGACGGTTGGTGACGACAAGTTGAACCATCATTCGAATCCGGTGCGGGCTTTGTGTCATCCCTTTTCTCGTACGAGTTCAATTACGCACCGTGTGAGTATTAACGAGATCGAGTCAAGTTCCTGTACGCGCACAAAAAGCATTTGTATACGCGTGGTTACACGATTGTCGACAGTGAACTACTTTTCATCCCCGCGAAATAAAAAAAACAAGAAGCAAGAAACGAAAAGAGTGGGAAGAATACAGCAACGAAACAATTAAACACACGCTCCACTACTACTAGTACTACTACTACTACTACTTCTACTACTACTCGGATATGTCGAGTTGGAGGAAAAATAGTTAACCACTTTCCGTTCCTTTCCGTTGGCGTCCATTTTTTCCACGTTTTGCACCCTTTCATCAACCACCCAACAACAAAATAGGAGCAAAAAAGGAGGGAGAGTGAAGAGGTATCCGTCTGTTTCACTTGAAAAAGGTACTTTCCACGGCAGCACAATAACCATGACTGGTTAGCTACGTGCTTGAAATAAAGTGGGACCTTCGTTCTTAAGTCTTCTCGTGTAAGACGTGACGCCTGCTCGCCCGCAACCCATGTTTGGATAGCGAAATTGACGGACCATAACTTGCGCGTATATACATTTGTCAGATCACGATTAAAAGTTTGTTGTTCGCACTTCTAACTTGTCTAAAGTAATCGTGCACACAACTTGAGTGAAACTTACCCCTCTCCCACTTACATTATCTCGAAAAATTTATTTTCCACCTTTATCGATGATGATGGGATTCTAATTTCTAGAGATCCTTCCAGTCTTATCACGAATTTGAAGCATTCTTTCCTTTGAAAACAAGATCGAGTTGAATGTTCATTCTTCTTTGTTCCAAATAAAGTTCTTGTCTATTGGAGAATAAGGAATCACAAGCAATTCAACGTATTATGGTAGAACGTAATTTATACAAACCCTTGCGTTTCCACGAGATTCGATATATTTTATCTTACCAAGCGACATTCTCTGGGTTCTTTTGTAATGCGAATCATGGTAACTCTCCTTGTTTCCGCATTGTTTACTTCAAAAGGGAAAGAAAGAGCGTATCACATCTGCAACGTACGATAAATGTCAATGGATCGACGAAAATACGACTGTTGGGTAGATATACGCGAATACAGTATATCTTCACTCACGTTCGTAAACACACAATGCTTGAATTGCGCAAATATGTATATATATATATATATATATACGTATACATTTACAAGCTGCAAGTGGGGAAGTAACGAACATTGGAATCTCTCATTGTCCTATTTTTATAGAGATAGAAATGAAATTGATTTTGAAAGATTCCAGATGTGCAAGTTCGTATGATAACAAGAATTTTTTCAACGAATTATATTTTATCGTACATTCCATAAATTTCAATAGATCCATTATAAAATAATAATCTGAACCCATTTTTTATACGAACCGTATAAAAGGAGGAAGAAATCTACTAAACGATTTTGATAATCCAATATATTGGAAACGAATAATTCATTTTTCTTTATAGAATTCAGGTAAACCACTGGAATGCGAAATTATGGACATTTAGCTCATCGGAAAATCTGTTTGGAATCGGTTTGCTTTTATTGTGCCACTGAAAACTTTCGATTGCCTGGATGATAGGGAGCATAAAATATCGACGATTCATACTTCAATCGCTATCCGACAATGAAATCAACATCATTTGTAACTTTGATTACACCAATCGCCTAAAAACCCCGCTATTTTCCAAGTAATCTGCATCTGGAATTAAAGTGCACTCTTCGTTTACCGAGCCGTTGAGTACTATAATGTGGTCATTCTTGCCCCATCACTTCAGGATTTCGAGATAATTGAGAAGTTCGGATGATAGAAGTCGTATTTTTTCTAGGTATTTTGCATCTGTGATAAAAGTGCACTCTTCCTTGCCTTGGGGTGGGAACGACCACATTTCCATATTCAGAGGTACAAAATACGTTGGAAGAGTGCACTCTTTTTCACAGATGCAGGTTACTTAGGAAGGAGAGGTCTTTGTTGGCGCAGGATCATGAATCATTTCAAAAACATGAGGTGATAAGGCAAAACTGACCACATTTTCTTCAGCGACCCAAAGAATGAATAAAATTGACTGTCATTTAAGTTGGTAGCGGTGGACCTCCGTTAGCCTGAATTCTAATATTCCGAATGGATGAAATTGTGGACAAGATTTCTTTATGTATTTCTCTATTTACATACGACTGGTAACATATAGTTATTTTTTAGGATTTTTATAAATCTGGGAAAAATCTATCAGAAGGACACTATTGTTGAGGCCCTCGATCTATGCTAAATTCAGGATTTATAAGTCCATCTCCAAAATAATCTACAATTAATGTACGTATATTCTTTTGAATCTATTGCATGATTGGATAGGATTCATAAATTCAGGATTTCGAATGATAAGCTGGAGGTGTTGTCACACTCACAGAAAGGTTTTCTTCTGACAAGAATGAAACGTACACGGAGAAAAATGCAGCTCGAAAGGATAGTAATCTTGAATAGAAAATTGGAGAATATTTCTTAAAATCTGAGAATATTTCTTCAAATCTAAGAATTTTTCTTAAGTTCGTAATAAACATGAAATGGTTCAGATTTCTCTTGAATATTGCTCGAAAAACAATGAAAAATTATCAATACTTAACAAATCATAAAAACAAATATGAAGTTTCCAAAAGTCGCGCATGAAATTTTACAAAGTTAATAACAAAATTTTGGAATCTTATTTTCAAATTACAGAATTTTGTTATTCACTTTGTAAAATTTCATGCGCGACTTTTGGAAACTTCATATTTGTTTTTATGATTTGTTAAGTATTGATAATTTTTCATTGTTTTTCGAGCAATATTCAAGAGAAATCTGAACCGTTTTATGTTTATTACGAACTTAATAAAAATTCTTAGATTTTAAGAAATATTCTCCAATTTTCTATTCAAGATTACTATCCTTTCGAGCTGCATTTTTCTCCATGTAGTTTTGTCCCGCTGACAAACAGAAATGTTCCTCATTGAAGTAAAATTTACCAATCTCAAGGAAATTTTACTTGAATCGAGGAAATTTTTTCTTGTTAGCGGGACAAAATTACGATTTATTCTTATCAGAAGAAAACCCTTCTATGGATGCATAGTCATATGTACAGGTAGCAGGAGACAAAGAATATCTCCATTCACTTTTCAGCTGTGTATACAGTACACGGAAAGACCGGATCTATTAATATTCAGGAAGAATTTATCAACGTTTGGAAAGATGACTGTCAATTTAGGGAAAAGGAGGATCGCTGAAAAATATTCGTAGTGAATCAAACCAGTCATAAGACTGATTACTTCATGATGAGTGAATCTACCAAAAATTTGTAGTTAAAATATTAACAGTTGATAGGTTAATTGGTATTTTTCACAGTAAAACTATCAATTGTTAATACATCGACTACGAATTTGTAGTACACTAAATTGAATAAAGACTCATTTTTCTAAATATTAATAGTCCCGGTCTTCCCATGTAGGGATTAATAGGCCCGAAATGAAGTTGGACCGAATCGAAATGGACCCGAAAAATTTGTAATAACTATTATTGTGATCAAAACATGACTACTGACTAGATACATAGTGATTTTTCGGGTTTAATTCGATTTGGATCTATTTCATTCGGATCAACTACCATTCGGGGCAACTTCATTCCGGGCCTACTAATCCCCACCTGTGTATACAGTCATTGGATTTGAGGTAGGGTCCAGAAATACCGAATGATTTTAATCCCGAAGGTCAGCAATCTCGAATGAAATAATTCCGAATAGAAATAAGGCCGAATGACCACTATGTGTTACTAGTCAACCACCAAGCACGTCAAAAGTTCCTAAAATTCATTCGGGTTCAATTATATTCGGGATTATACCATTCAGGATTGCTGACCTCCGGGGTTTAAAGGATTCGGTATTGCTGGACCCTACCGGATTTCATCCATTCCCTCCCCATCTTTCAATTCACAAATTCTTCTCATGAACAATCTCATGAACTTCATACCCAGACAGCACAACAAGTTTTATAAGAATTCGAAAAGAATTACGGATCCTTGAGCAGAATTCTTCAAGAATATGAAAAGTGATCAAATGAGCACTTTTAGAGTACTTAGAGAGTTCGCAAATGTCTGAAGAATATAACTCTTTCAGAATGATTTTTTCGATCGAACGTGATAATTTTTGAAGTTATTGCAGAATTCTCGAAGCGTTTTCCACTTTGATACTATAAAAAAAACTCTAAATATACGATCGAAAGTCTTATCCTGAAGAGCAGAACAGTTCGAAAACAGTTCAAAAAATAATTTATAATGAACTTTGAAAAATCGATGGAATGAACAGATACAACTTCATTTATATTCAAATTATAAAGAAAAAATACATAAAAATATAAGACTGTGTTATGTAGAAATAATTGAATTGCTCAGACAATGAAGATTCTACAGTACATTTTTTCAATTTGTCACGAAAGGACTACATCTTGGGAATATTTCAAACTTTGTATTTGATTTCCAACATTCCATTTTCCTTAATGAGATAGTAGTAGAAAAAAATTCCAGCGGTAGCGATAGGATTGAGGGTATTCAAGCATTTGAACAAGTAATCCAAACGTTGCGCTAACCTTTTTCATAAATTACGCGTTTTTCGGAAATTTTTAATGCATAATAATGAAATCCCCGATTAGGATTATACTTGTAACATAGATATAATATGTATATATATATATACAAGAGAGGTAGGATACGAGAGGGGAGGACAGACCTCCAGAAAAGATTGACGATACACGAAGAACAGAATGATATCAAAAGTCGACGCAATAAGATGGTACTCATAAAATTAGTATAACACATATCTAATGATAATTCTATGTGTATCTTATAGTATCTATAATTGACTCCACGATGTTTAAATAATATTGTAAAATACAGAGAATATTTACAACTATCCAAATTAGGCACATAATCGTGGATCTTCAAAGATATGTATACTTACTTATTATAATAATTTGTTCAAAAACTATTCATATATATATATATATATATATATATTGAGATAGAATTCCATCTTGATTTCCAAAGTAAGATGGAATTAACTGAAATTCAGTCTTTCTCATTGCTTACTTTTAGTTGGAATAGGCGCTACTTTTGGCTGCATTTTTAAGCTGATATTCGGGATCACTTTAAGTTTTACTTTTTACTGTGTATAAGAACCCGGCTTGTGGGTTGATGATGCACAAAAGATTTTTGTAATTTTGATTGAGTTTATATATTCGTGAAATCTCCCTCTGATCGGAACAAGAATTATGCTATTTGTAATTTTAGAAGAAATGACAAATGAACGAATTAAATTGTTAATTATCATCATATGGGTATATGCTCACTTTGTCTTTATCCTATATGGATTTATGATGATTTCTTCTTTATGGATATTATTGATTGCTATAATTTCATCACAATTATAGTTATTATAATAGTGATCAACTAGAGATCGTTTCACACTCTAAATATGAGTTCCAGTCTCTTACTGATTCGTGGTGAGTATAAACGCGAAAAATTCTTCATCGATCGTTTTCCAATACTCACAAACCACAAAGGAACCTAATTTTATATTCAAAGTCTAATCTAAGGTCTATACTTAATTATTATCTATTTTAAATTCGAATTTATCAAGTGATTTATAAATTCGAATTCATCAAGTGATTTTTACCCGCTTCTCCTGATGCCTGAATGTGCATCGATATTCTGTTGTGCAAATAAGAGAAACTGTATTCGCATTTCATTTCTACATGAGTTCATAAAAAGCTCGAGAAGCTTGCGAGAATTCAAAATGTCAGACATTTGAGAATACTATTGATGAACACGTTTATGATATTCATCCTTATCCCGGGCCAAAAAATTCGAACAGTTTTTGTCCTCCCATCCCATCTTCAGGCTGATTTTGTCCTGATTGTTGAACAATGCGAACAAAAACAGTGCTTTCTCATGATTTCAGTCTGAATTTCTCCTTAATCAGTGCCATTCGTTGGAGGAAAAATTCAGACTGAAATCATGAAAAAATACTGTTTTTGTTCGCATTATTCAACATTCAGGACAAAATCAACCTGCTAGGGAATGAGAGGACAAAAACCGTCCGAATTTTTCGACTCGGGATTTCTTTTTGAACGTTTTATTCATTCTGTGCAGAACTTTTGAAAAAGTCTTGACGCATTCTGTGTGTTCATGAAGAAGTTGAAAAGAATCCGAAAAAATAGTTCATTTAGGATATTTCTTAAGAACTGTTTTCGAATATATGTGCTGTGTGGGTGAATTCAAATTTATGAAGTTCATATACACGGAGAGAAAAAATTTGCTGACGCAGCAAATCGAGGTATTATATATAGAATAGCAAAATTTTTTGCTGACCTAGCTAAAAATTTGCTATAACAGCAATCGTGTTAGCTACGACAGCAATTTTTTAGCTGTGGCAGCAAAAAATGTTTGCTCCGCAAGCAAATTTTCAGTATTATATACAGAATAGCAAACAAATTTTGGTGGGATAGCAAACATTTTTTGCTGCCACAGCTAAAAATTCACTGTCGCAGCTAACAAGATTGCTGGAACAGCAAATAGTTTGCTGTCACAGCGAAAAATTTGCTGCTCTGGCAAAAGGAACCCATCAAAAGTAGATTTCGCTGCCACAGCGAATTCTTTTTCCTCTGTGTAAGATTCCAAAGAGTTTTGTGGAATTTATCAGATTTTGAGGTGCATTAGTTACTACTTTTATGGAACGCTATCAGAATTTACGAAATTTTCTCCATAGAGGAGTAACAGTGTATACCCACAAAGCACCACAGTTCCAGAAGAATTCTTAACGGATTCATCAGTTCAATCAGAATTCTGTATGAATTCTTGTAGGACTGTGGTGCTGTGTGGGTATTGAAATATGATGAATGAACATGGAGAAAAGTATACGGTAACGTTTACTATGAAGAATAGTTATTTGGTGACAGATATTTCCAAATTGTAATAAGCCTCATTTGAAATCGGATTGAGTACGATACACTGTTCACGTTACCATAGAAATGACAGGTCAACCTCGTAATGATCACCAAACCGCGAGTCATCACTCACTTCTTATTCCAAAGTCGTGATGAGAACTAGGGCGAAGGACCATCAGTCCCATATACTTCTCTTCGTAAAGGCTTTAACAAATTGATTGAATGAGCACACAAAGAATGATAAAATGGTTGGGTGGAATTTGTATTAGGTGCATTGAGAAGAGAGGCATTTGGAAGTTCAGTAAACAGTGCTATAACATATTTGTTCGATGGATCTGAATATTACTGAACTTTCAGCGATCTTTGATGAGACTTCAAGAAACATTACTGGAATTTTGCATTGATTTATCGATTCTTCTTCAACCGTCATCATATGATACAATATTTATGCCCAACTTCGCGACATGTCATCCAATTCCTAAGGGTTTAGGAATTGAATGACATCTCGCGAATTTGGACATAAATATTGTATTATATGATAACGGTTGCAGAAAACTCAGTAATGAAAAGCATGTTTCTTGAAGTTTCATGGAAGATCGCTGGAAGTTCAGTAATATTCAGATTCATCGAACAAATATAGTACTGTTCACTGAACTTCCAAATGGCTCTTCTCTCAGTGTGTATAACTTAATTTTTCACTTTTTTCATCAAGCAGGACATCCTATTTGAAATTCAGGTATTCCCTCTCCCTTATGCGGTTTTGAAGAGTTGACCTCTAAGTTTCTTATACAGTGCATATCACACCTGCAAGAGCTACACGGAAAAAAAGGAATAGTTGCAGCAAGTACTTGAATAGTCGATTTTGGACCATCTACTTGAGTAGTTGCTGCAGCTACTC
The DNA here is from genome assembly GCA_018340375.1 of Gonatopus flavifemur. Taxonomy (NCBI): domain Eukaryota; kingdom Metazoa; phylum Arthropoda; class Insecta; order Hymenoptera; family Dryinidae; genus Gonatopus; species Gonatopus flavifemur. Next base: position 4,669,412 of record JAFFJZ010000006.1, on the reverse strand, counting down.
ACGTAGATGGTCGAAACTCGACTATTCAAGTAGTTGCTGCAACTATTCTTTTTTTTCAGTATACATAACCTCACAAAACAGTAGTATATACGATAGTTATTGTGAAATTTCATGTATTGTTAAAGATAAGCAATAAAGTCAATTACTAACTAACTAGTGTATACGATGGCAACCGATAAGCAGCACATTCGGCACTGCATTCTCTACGAGTTTCGACAAAGAAAAAAAGCCATTGAAGCATGCATTTCGATTTGTTCTACTCTTGGTAATGATGTTGTGTCTTGTGTATGTGCAAATATTGGTATAAACGATTCGCAAGTATTGATTTCGATTTCGGCGATTGGGAACGTCCTGAACAGCCTCCCAAATTTTAAGATACTGAATTGCAAAAATCACTCAACGAAGACTCAACGCGAACCCTAAAACAGCTTGCAGCTCAGCTAGGAGTTCCTCAAGCAGCCATGTCCAAACGATTATACGCGATGGGAAAACCACAAAGGGTAGGAAGATGGGTGCCACATGAATTGACCGAACAGGACTTTGGTCAGCGAATGCACACGTGCCTCTCGCTGCTCGCCAAGTATCAAAAGAATTCCTTATGGAAAATTATGACGGTAGATTGAAAATATTCTGCTCGTCCCAAACGCAAAAAGTCATGGGTGGATCCCGAACAACCGTCAACCTCTACTCCCCAACAAAGTATCCACTTGACGAAGGTTCTCCTCTGTATCTGGTGGGATATGAAGGGTGTACTGTATTACGAACTGTTGGAAACAGGTCAAACAGTGACTGAAGAACGCTACAGCCGAAAATTAAACAAATGGCACGACATTCTTGAGGAGAAGAGGCCATTTACTGGGTAAGAAAGCCGAAAAGTTATGTTCCTCCATGATAACGCTCGATCTCATATTGCGCGCGCGACTCGGCAAACCCTCTCAAACTTGGGCTGAGAAGTTCTCCCCCCACGCGGCATATTCACCGGACTTAGCTCCATCTGATTATCATCTTTTCCGGTCCATGCAGCATGCCTTGAAGGATAGCCGCTTTCAAACTGTGGAAGACGTACGAAAATTCTTCGATGACTTCATCGCCTCAAAGCGTGCAAGGTTTTTCGCGATGGTATTTGTATGTTGCCTGATCGATGGCGCAAGGTCATCGAGAACAATGGACAATATTTCGAGGATTGATCTGTTATTTACGTTTTTTATGATATAAAATATTTTTTGTGGAAAAAAATCAAAAATTAAGTTATACGCTCAATAGATTGAGAATAGATACGAACTCTGAATAGATATCACTCAGTTGATCCATTTTGTTGAATATCAATGAAGATGTCGATATGTCGTTATCGATGTTTTTTATCCGATAATTGATGTAAAACTATCGAATGGAATCTAAAATCGATGATTTTTATATCGATACTTTTTTTATCATCGCCCATCCCTACAAGAGTTCCCGCAAAGAGCTCCGGCAAAGAGCTCCCGTCATGCTTATCAATATTTATTCATTAGGAATATTTTGAATTCAAAATGAACTCTGAATGAACAACTCAATGTTCAGAAAGAATTCATATCGAAATTTCCTAATGAAATTTGCAGGGATTCAATACGTTTTCATTTTGAATTCATTGAATTCTTATCGAATTAATTGGATTCTTATTGGTTACATTATTGGCGCATAACGGGGACTATTCAAGAGGTTTCTGGGGAGTTTTTATGAATTCAAATTGATCATTTGTGTTGGATGGGAATACAGCCCTGGTAGAAATTCCCGCTAGTTAACTATGAGACACTAATCAGTTCATCTTTTTCATTAATCGGGAAAACTTACCAGTAACTGGTAAGGGATGTAACGCTCTCACCAACAAGGAACCAACCACCAAGGAAAACTAAGTAGGCACTGGGAAGTAACCGATAAGGTACTTACCAGTACCTCATATAGCGTTTATTAGTAATTGATAAGGCACTGACCAATACCCCACACGGTGTTTATTAGTAACTGATGAGACACTGAGCAGTAACTGACGAGAAACTTGTTACATCGACAAAAAAATTACTGAAACAATAAAACATCTGATTAGATAGATGGGGCAACAATGAACACATTTCCGTATTTAGCGGCCCAAAAAACGTTGAGAGAATGTACTTTAATCTCGGATGCGGGTTACTTGGAAAAAAGAGGTCTTCTCTGAACCAAATACCTGAATTATTCCGAAACCCTGAGGTGATGGGGCAAAACCGACTACATTTGCGTATCCAGCCACACAAAGAACATTGAAAGGATACAGTTTTATGCCACGTGCAGATCACTTGAGAAAAAACAGGGTTTTTCGACCCATAATCCTCGATTATTTCAAGATCCCGACGTGATGAGGCAAAAAAGACCACGTTTCCGTATTCAGCAATCCAAAAGGAGGTTTTCAGAGGGTCCTGAATCAAAATCTGGGATCAAATGTTGAAAAAAAATAAGAATTTCGATCTCTCCATGTAAGCTTTTTTACATCCGAACACCCTTCAAAAGCTGGTTGACGTTATGCTAATTGCACATTAGTGAGAATCCAAAAGTGTGGGAAGTAGTTATTGAAACAAATGTTCCAATTCATTCCTAAATTACGCCTAGAGGACTCTTCCCCTAGCAGAGATCACTCTAGTAATTCTCTAGGCCTTGCAAGGCCTCACCAGGCCCTTGTGAGGGACTTGCAAGGTCTTGTACTCACCTAGAGAATGACTAGAGTGATTTCTACTAGGGTCGTTACGCTTAAATGATTTTTAGCTTACGCTTTCGTCGCGTTCCCAGGCTTCATTTTTACCGGGACAGTTGTCCAAATTTTCCAGTTGTTTGAAAACATGTTTCTGCATCATTTGAATATGGTATAAAGAATGGTGGGCAATGAATTTCAGGTTTTCTGAATGTTACATCAGAAATATTTTTAGTCGAGCGAAAAACCGATGAGTGTCTTTTCATATATCCCCGGATATCTGAATCGTTCAAGATGCGAGCGGAGCGAGCATATGTGGGCTACGATTTATCCAAAATGAGCGAAGCAAATTTTCAACGGGGTCGGACTGCTAAGCGAAGTGAAGCAGTCAGGAGGCGGAGCTCTCTGGTTCTACTTGGTTTTTTCCTCTTCTCTTTCAAAATTGAGTATCCAATGTTGCGGTCAATTCCACATTCTACTTGGATGATACTCTGAAATTGAAATTCTACTCTCAACCTTTGAACTCTGCGAGCTAAAAGTATCTTGAGGGCTAATTCATTAGTGATAATCGAACTCATCAATAAATCAATCGATAACAAAACATTACATACCGATGCTGTGGAAATAATGTTAATGTGATAGAAAAACCAGCTATCATCGTCTCCTACCCTTCAATTACAAGAAACGTATACAACAAACATGTGAAAGATTTCAAAAATCCACTAAAACTTCAGACCCCTGATTTTATGTTCACCCTGCACCATTAAAATCGTCTCATTTGATTCTCAACTCTCACAACTTAATGAGGTCAAATATCTTTTTCGTTGGATGGCAGAGCTTTACAAGGCAGAAAAAAACTTTATGACGCATACGTACACGACCCCAACAACGTTGAGTATAATAACCTACCACTACGAAACATTCGTAGCGAAAGAAGAAGAAGGAGGAGAAGAAGAAGAAGAAGAAAAGGAGAAAGAATCAACAAAAGGTAGGAGAATAAACAAGAGAATGAGAGAAAGAGGAAAAGAAGCATCCCTCGATGCTGTACAATATATCTATGTATAAGGACAATTCGGGTGCCTGGTGCCGGAGAATTACAACGGCGATGCGCCGTGAACTCGAATGAAGATTATTTTCGCACGATGGACTTCTATGATCTCGACGCTGAAGCTGCGGGAAAATGGACGGTGGAATGAGGGGACACATTGAAGAAAAGAGAGAAGAGAATGGAACAGTTCAAAGGCAGTGTAAGAGTTTCGAAAGTATCTACCGCGTGCGGAGAAAATACAACCTTTGAAAACTGTGAAACCATGTACATGTGAACTATACGTACTTATACTCTGGTCAGTGCATTGAATGTACTAGTCCCACGTGTGTGCGTTGTTTCCTCTTGATCTCATATTATCATACACCCGGGTCGAGCGAAATTGTATAACCTCAAACGGTTCAATATGGACGATACCATTACGAGTACCACAGAAATTTGGCGACTCCGAGAAAAATCGCATTGTTGGTGATTGTTATAGTTACGGTTCTTCGAATCGTTCTTTCTTTACGTTCACGGATCCGAATGGGAACATTTGATTTGAAATAAAACAGAAAATTAATAATTCGTATTACGATCAAAGGGAAGGCAAGTAGTGATCGTTGTGGGAAGTTTCCTTATGAAAAGAAATATACATATATCGACGTGTGGAAAGGGTTTGAAAATTTCTTTCAACTCATTTCTTTTCACATTGATTCTCGGCATTTTCCTCATTCCTTTGTCCTTCTCGTATGCTTTTACGAAGAGTAATTATAATGGTAATCTGTCATTTGTGAAACCGTTCGATCAGGAGAGAGGTGAGAGAAGGATGGGAAGAAGAAATATGATGTGGAGCAATGGCAACCAGTTTTAACCGTCATCTGTCGCATAGAACATGGCAGATTGAGAGATTTCTGTTCGAATGAAAATTGGAGAAAAATATTACCGACCAATGATAGATAGATGGATAGACGGATAGAGATAAACGAAACGAGAGGAAAAAAATCGAAAAGAGAAAGAGGGATGATGATACCCACTCGGAACATTGAAAATTCTTTCGGATGATTGACGTATAATATACGAATCGACGGATTCCATTTTTTCTAATTCTTTTATGGGAATGTTGATCCGTGTGTATTTATTATCAAGGCGTGGGATGAATGAATGAATAAAGAGAGGGGAGTTGTGAGGAAGAATAAAAGTGTCAGTACAAACAGAAGAGTGAATGAATGGGTGTATGTACTTGCACAAGCAAGCAAAAACTATATAATGTAAAATACTCTTCAAAGCATCTCGTGCGTGCAGTCAGAGAGAGCAAATCAATATGGGTTTGCGGACGGCATGCGCATTGCAAGATCGGACTTACCGAACTATCATGCTCGAAAATTTATACTCCTTTGCTATTACCTGTACACAAACTCGCGGAAACTATGTTGCCGAAGAACTTATTCGAATAACCTTCACGTGCAGATCAATCTAATCTGAATGATAGAATTAATCAATCTAGACGAACAAACAGGTGATTTTTATTCGTCAGTATTTTGAGCTCATATTTATTCTTTATTTTATTTTCATCGTATCAGAGTTGATAAGATTGAAATGAAGGATTGTATGAAGGATCGAATTCATTGAAATTCTCATACTATGTGCAGAGAAATACGATCAACCTTCCCAGTACGAGGGCTTTCACCTCCAAGTAATCAGCTTAAATTATTTGAAGCTTCTGGATTTAGTTGTATTTAGAACATGAATAATTTGAAAAATTGTACGATCAAATAATGAAATATTCAGATATGCATCAAGAGAGAATTGAAAAGATTTTTGATGGAAGATGAGAAGTACTTGGCAGTGCACCTGGTAGTCATTGGTCACTTGTGTCGGTTTGCAACAACTCCTCGATCTCAAATGTACCCGTCCACGACCACTTACAGACGTAAATGCTTGGGGCAACGGCTTTGAATTTCGCAGAAGGCGACTGACACGTCGTCCGAAGCTTTAATTGAATCGGCCAAAATTAATTTCATCTGCCACGGTTTCGAAACTCTGGAGAGAAGCAACTGGGCTTCCGGTCCCTTCTTGGTTTGAACGCGCAAATTACGTCGAGGGTGAGGGTCGTCCTCGCTCTCTCTCCCATTCCCCCAGAACTTCGTTATTTCGTCGAAGAGATTGTTTCGTTGAATGAATATTCACATACCGTGAGAATTTCTAATGGGGTGCACTATGAAAATTTCTTGATGCTTCTCTATTCGAATATGATATTGAAATACGAGTCAGATAAGGCAAATGAATTCCATAATTCTCAATTTAATTCCAATCTTGAGTATATTTTCAACAATTGTCGCTCGAGAGTCGCTGGTTGGAAAGTTCAGTCCTGAATTATTTTCATGTATTTTTTGGTTAGATATTTCTATCCCTGATATATTTCGCTATTGTCGAAGATATTTTCAAAAGTCAAACGGAAGCCGCTTTATGTTCTATTGAGATGAATTGTCGATAAATTTCAAGTTTATCAAAAGTCCGTAACTATTCTGCCATGAACATCAAGTTGATCTTTTATCGAGTCTGATGATGGCTAAAGATTACAGACAGCTCATACCGTGAAGTGTAATTGGGATTTTCTGGTACACAATAACGGATCTGCAGTTTGATACATGATTATCTACGAAGTTTTAGATGAAGGTATGAGAAAATTTTTGTATTCAAGATGTTGAATTTCAATCGCTTCACTCTCTTTAAATTTGAATTAGTTGGATCTCATTGATCCATTAATGTTGATACGTTGAATTCTACTACATGAGCAATGAATAGTTTCATTTCATCCTGTGAACCAGTGGTGCAAGCCTTGGCCAATATAGGAGGCCCCTCTGGAGGAAGCTTGATTAAAGCCTGAGGCTTTGTGAGAGCCTGGTGGTTTATTCTGGGACATCCTACATATGAAATGTATGTCTCATAATTCACAATCAATCAGAAACACAGTGACTGCGTTTCTGATTCTAATTTTCGTATCAACTGCATATGAAATCATGGATCATCAGTTGCTTTCGTATATACAGCAATGTATGGTCCATGTACCGTCTGTTTTCTTTCACCGTAGACACGATCGGTGCAAGGAATAGAACAGATCGTTCACCCGGAGCTAGACAAGCCGGAAGTGGTCGATGAACACAAATCGATTTAGCCTCTGGCTGAAAAGTTTATCCTTCTCCCTTTCCTCTAGATGGACGTTCCGGAGCTTGATTATGGGGTGAAGTATTTCTTGCATTTACGTGGTTCGAATGCAAATCCCTTTCACTTACTGTTCTCCGGATGAGTTGACTTCTTCATCCATTTAGCCTTTTTGCTTCTGATCTTGAGTTTGATCGCGATAACGCTATCGACTAAACTAATTTCAAACTACGAGTTCTGTATTAACGACATAATAATAATCGTCGATGCTTTTGAATTCGAATCCTTGTTTCATTATCAATTCTAATCTCTATCTCAAAACAATGTTTCAGCAACTTAATCCTCATTACTACTTCATTTCCTCTTGGTTTTCGATTGTAACATTCGACTGCAATTATATACATACGCTTTTCACTTTTACTCCAATTTGAGATTTATTTTACTATTATTTATTAGTATTCATTCCACTTTCTCTTCCCTATCGTTCCAACCTTAGTTTCTGAGATACCGAGAACACGAGATCTGCCGTCCAAAGCGAGAAGACGGTAAGTCGTATTTTTGACGAAAATGAGTTTTTCATATCATTTTAATTGTGAAAAAATCGTGCATTCCGCTGTGTTTTCCATTTTCAAGAAATACTTATTACTTTTTCTCTAACAGCGGTTCGAAGTAAGGAGGATTTTAAACGTTTATAGAAAAAAACCGTAACTAATACAAGAATGGGAAGTCTATAATAATACTTCAATAGTCTATAGACTTCATGGGGTGTAATGTACCCTAGGGATGGTTTGCCATTGAAAAATGATTTGTTCTTTCGATTTTAAAAGACAACACTTTTTCTTGATTTTCTCGAATTCAAGTCAAATGCACTTACGGTCTCCTTGTTTTGGACGGCAGAGATATAATTCAATTTTCCCTGGAAACTTCAATATTCTATATATAAACTTGAACTTCATGCACTTTACGAAGGAGTATAAATAATATTAAAACACCTTGAATCAGCACTTCCTAGCCACATGAAATATTTCAAGACCTTAATACAGTAGAGATGATCCGATAAGCATACTGTTATGTTGATTAAGCATAAAGAAACATGACCACAAAGCTAGCCGCGAATTATTCCACACACATTTAATATTTTTGTTCAGAAACAAGTGCATTAGAATGCAAGTCGACAACCTCCTATGCAGAGATACATTTCCGCTTGATATCATGATTTTTCTCTCGTTTTCGCTTGTCCATGCTACTGTCAACTACTTCTTGCCGTATCCGCACGCTTACCTGACATCACCGTTATTTCCTTCTCTTTTGTACTTCACTTTTTACGAAATTCTAGTTACCATGTAGCGTGCGGAACTATAACGGACGGAATCTAACCGCTCGAGTGTGAATTTGGAGCATTCCTAGAAACGAGATATACGAACATGTGGCGCGTGAAATCATTTTGATACTGCGAATTGTGAAACTTCAACGTGATGGATAACGATGATAATTCAATTACGTGGGTTTACAAATTCTTGGAGATGTTCATTTTTTACGACTGTTTCATTCATTGCCTTCAAGTCCAAGTTGAAGTCTTATTCTAACGTATTGTGGAGACACACAATACACAATATGTTGTGGAATACACAATCTGTTTGCGGTAACCGAAAGAAACAAAAATTGTTATAAATTGCTCCCACCCACATGATAGATTGCCCAACTACTTTATGGAGGAGTGGAAAATATCTCGAGTACGTGAGTGTTTCAGATTTACAAGATAGACTCCTTTTTCCGGATTGAAATAACCATTTATATGTTCTACAAGTTGAATTCCTAACGTCAGAGGCAAGAGAAAATTATAGAGAAGGGGTGCAGTATTTTCTTCAAGATGACTTTGGATGTATTTTATGAACTCGATGATACTTTTAAATCTATTCTATGGAATCTCCTGCTTATATTAATATTATAATTCTCTATGGGACAAATTAATAGGCATGTTAGGGTTCATATACAGTTAATCAATCAACCTGGTCATGGCGCATCACTGAACTGCAAGCATCATTATTAAGCACACATCAATAGCGCCGATTACCAACGCAGTAAAAAAATACAACTTACTTTCATCCTGAACATCAGCGGATCTTAACCTGCAGCCAAGACTAGCTTTGTTTTGTCTGAAAGTAAGCATAAAAACAAATGCCAAAAAAATAGGAAAGACTGAATTCCACTGATTGTTGTAAATAAGATGCAGCTACATTCAGTTGAATTTTTTACAGTGAATTCATCAAGGGCCATTACCGACTTGGAATATTTGATTTTATAACACTGCTGAGATTCCTGTACGAGCTGTCCTTTCATGTGAAATCAATGTTAATGGCGGATTTGTAGAGCGAGCGAATGAAACGTCAGTTACTCTAAAAGAAGAAAATGTTGAGAGAATAGAGAAGCATATTTTGTTTGACGAGTGTATTCTGTTAGAACACTGGATTGTCAGATTGTTTCCGCTTTTGCACACAGGTCACAGTTATGTAACCAGGTGATTCACTTCAATCTATCAGCACTGACGTGACACCATGCACATCCTTTCAGTTTTGAAATTCAAAGATTAATGGAGGTGAGTGAACAAAATAGTCCCCACATCTGATTTTACACCTCCTTAAAGCCAAACATTAATCTTACGCAAACTTTCATTCGTGGAACCTCATTGAATTTCCCCCAAGTTTCTTCGATAAAAAAATTTCATAAGACTTTGAAAAATGCTGGGATTGAACAAGCGACCGTTATAATGTTGTAGTAATGCCGATACTCGACACTATTTCACCTAAAATAATTCAATACTTACGAGACATTTTTTAATGAGAAATTTGGAAAAATACAATAGCTTATAAATCATTGTTAGCTATTTATTCAATTATGATTCGAAATTTTGTTTAATTAGTAATTGGCATTTGCTTGGTTGGTGAATGAAGTTATTTCAATACTGTGCCTGTTGTCGATTCCTGAATGGATCAGTGAATACAGGAATCACCACCTACGCAATCATTATTCCTGTCACAAAGAATCATTGCATATACTGGCTGACTTTTGAAGAACTCTTGATTTGACGAGAATGAAATCAAATGGTTTTTTTTTTCAAGATCCAATACACGATATCAGAGAGAAAAATAAATCCAAGGGAATCTCTGAGGAAGATTCGTAAAATTCATAATGAGTTTGATGAAATTACTGCAAAGCGAAGTACATTGACGATACATTAAGCTTGTTTTCAACGATAGTGAGAAACAGAGTTGAAGCTCCATTTAACGATGAATTCATTTGAGAATGTACAAGCGTAGTTATCTACAAACATCTGTAGAAATTATATCAAGTCTCTGTGGAAGTGTGTAGTCCCGCTGACTCCCGTTCAGAAACTCCCGTGAGAGGATGTCACGCGAAATTGGTACCATTATCGCGAGCTTATCGTTATCGTTATGCGCGGTGAAAGGATCTCTCCATGGTCCGTTAAAGTCTTTAAAGGTGAGCTCATTCAGATTAAGTACTCGCTAAGTCGTAAGGAAAAGAAGAAACGATGGAAAATGGCTGGGACGATTCTTCAAAAGCAACAGCATTTGCAGAATTTAAATGAAAGCATTACTACATCTTATGATGGAAACACTCATTGAATAAAATTTGAATCCAGGATTGCTCCGCGAGTTCATGACTCTACATTGCTGCTCCTTTTTTTCTCTACTTCCTTTTCTCCCTCACTTCTGTTCCTGCTTTCATACGCGGGGATGAATGATGACCATCAATGTTCTAATACACGAGGAAGATACAGGCCATTATGCATAAAAATGAACAAAAATGAATAAAAGATAAGTATTCGGTTCTCGTTGAATTCACTTCATGTACTAAACATTTCGTTTCTCTAACGATAATGAGAATGAGAGTTTGGTACAGCTATCAGCCGGGGGATTCTTTCTGTTTCATGTATTTCAAACTCTGTCTGGAGATTTTCGTGTTATGATATTATACATACTCTATGAATTTATATAATTTGAATAGCATCGTGTGAAAAACGTAGGTAAAGAGGTGAATTTTCAACTTACTGTACTTTCATATTTGAATCAACACAATAAAGGCACAAAACTTTACTCTAACTACTTTTGTTTTCACAAACTTTTCAAAAGAAAACTAATCTAATTAAACTGTTTAGAAAACAGGATTCTCACGGATTCTGGAACTTTCTGTAAATCTTCAGTTGTTCTTAAGATAAAAGACACCTCATTCACGAGTTTCCTACAGATGTAAAATACTCCCAATGAACTCGCGGAGGAATTTAAAATTCATTATGAAATTCCTCGAATTATCTGTCATCATCGATTCATATTGATACACTGAGAAAAGGATTTAGTTATAGTTACCAGCATTTGGTAATAGTTACCAAATCTTATAGTTGGGTATGGCGAAATAAATATTCACCGACATACAGATTCACAACTAAGGCCTTTGGTTATAGTTACCAAATCTTGATAATAATAAACCAATCACATATTCGAGGCAACCAAATCGATTTCGTAACTATAACTAGGTTCTTTTTCAAGTACACAGTAGAAAATTTTGTGTATTCTCAACACACTTGCATGTCCCAAACGGTCCACGCAAAGTTTGTGTTAAGTATTGACACAAAGAATGTGTAAAATTAACACACTTAAGTGTTAAATTTACATTAAAAATCTGGCAGTTTGACAATCATCTGTGTTGATTTTCAACACGAATTTTGTGTGGACCGTTTCCAACACAAAATTCTTAACTTTGTGAAGTTGATAGAAATCCAACATTTTGTAGCCAACTTGGGGGAAAAAACTTTCTCAATTCGAAAAATGGAGCAGAATGTCATGAAAAAGCATAGAGCAATCGAGTAAAAACTAATTGACGTTGTTCATGTGAAGGGAAAATACAAGAGCAACGAGGGAATGTTTTCTCAAATTTCCGATCATTCGATTACCGTTTTGACAACCGAACCTTTCATGGAGGTTCGTAAAATTCGTTCTACTTGCGAATTGAAGTTCTTTGATGTATCGATTTCCTTGACAGGGCTTTACGTTATTCGTCAAAAATGGTTTCTAAAAGTCGGTACTACAACCGCATGATCAAAAGTCGATACGCTCGATACTCGAATGAAACGCATTACCGTTGCAGCTAACACATGAACACATGTCAATTTATACTTTTGTACGTGATATACGTGATATTAAAGAACAAGTACATCGGTATTCTCATCCCAAATAGACCATTCAACGGATCGAGTTCATTTTTTTTCCAATATCGAAATGAATAATTCATAAAATGGTTACTACACTCATTTGAAAGAAATCCCCGATAATATGACTCGCAAGGCTGAAATTCTTTCCTCATTACCATGGTTTGTGGTGCGAGACTCGCTTTACACATATATATTTTTTTTTCAACTGCACGCACCAAGTTGCTAATTCACGTTAATCGGGTTAAAGAGATTTTTTTGCTTCTCCACAAATATGCAACCCGAAGAACACTTTTCGTGACAACAACTTTCATCGAGAACCATCACTGCGATAACAATTATTGGAAATGGTAAAAGCCAATTACCATTACGTTTAGAATAGCGTATAAAGGCTTTTAAGCTATCAACGGTCAGTTATTAAAATATTTGCAACATTCATACGGTATATGAGATTCGTATGTGTGGCCAAATATATTCTCGATAGCGTATCGATACACGGTTGAAAAAAAAGCTTCTTCTCTGAATTGAAGAATAATAATCACCGCTCAATGTTTTGAACATTATTTCTTTAATTATTTCTGCGTAAACTTCACTAGATATGCGGGTTTGAAAAATATACATAGAGAGGAGGAATGCAAAGTGTCGGTACGTGGTGGATACAACTAACAATGTTATAGGCAAAATAAATCTTGCAAATACAAGATCTCGTATATTCTAATTTGATGATGTTACTGTATTTCAAGGATGGGCAGCTTCAAGTATTTTTGTACTTGCTTTGGAAATTTGAATCAGTGCAATCAGTGAAATTTGAATCTCATCGATTCTGCGGTGATAAGTATATACCGTTAATATTGATTAGTTGACTTCCACTGCTACTTTTTTCACTCACTTCACTTTCGATTTGATATGTAAAGAAATGAAGACAATGGAATCGTGGAATTGACAATTCAAAGCCTCGAAACGCCCCGATGTTGTGCTATGTAAAGAGATTTATAATTTTTTTTCTTCATGTATGTATGTATGTTCTTCACGAATTCAATTAAAGAAATGCTAAGAACTTTAATACCGAATAAACTTAATATTACTCTCGTAACTGTTACAGGGTTGAATTATCTGATTACATTGCCGGACTTGATTAACCGTTACCATTGTAACATATCCCTTTGAACGTACAACATATTGGTCTGAGAAGTTTTAAGGTAATTATATTCGACATATTCAACAACAAGAATGTCTGCAGGCATATTGATTATAAGTTCAATAAGATTTCAAGCAATCAACAATCAATTTCCTTGTATTTTGGATTCGAAAACAAATTGCCTTAAGAGACATCTTTTCCCATGCGATATATTACGTAGTCGTGTCGTTGAAAAGCGTTTTGTAATTGAGTGAGGGAAGTTTGAAACACGAGAGGGCTCTTCTCGTCGTAAAGCACAATGTAGCAAATTCGTCGAAGGTAACTTCCATTCAAGAATCGTGTAAAGATTATTCATTCCATCTCAACAACCCTTGAGGGACCTCCATAGGCAGCGAAGGAGTGCACGTAAGACATTGTTGGCTACATGAACCACAGTCACAGTTCCCTCGGTGACTATTTTGACCTCGTGAATCAAACCTCCTCTCCATTCTTTCGGTAAAAACTATGCTGAGGATAATTCTCAAAATTCAACCAAAAGTATCTTTGCAAAAAATTGAAACATTTGTCTTGAGAATTCCAACACGTACAATTTCAGATGTGATAATGTCCGTACGTGACAATTCTGAGTACTTTCAAACAAATTACTCATCTGATTCGTTTCAAACAAGTAATTAATTCAGGTACACGTATTTGACTGCATATTAAATTAATGTCAACAGAATTACTTACGAGAATGTACGTATAGTATTCGACCTTGCCACAATACTTGAAGGTAATATTTTTTTTTCTCAATTTGCGTATAATATGTAGAAATGTATATTATACCGGGATGAAAAGTCATTACAATGAAGCGACACTCAAAATTAACTCCGTTGCAATGCAAATGATCTCTTTGAATTCTTTCAACATGATAATCGAATCAAGAGACCTCTCATTTGATTTGCCAAGAAACATTATCTAATTATACCCGTGAGATACAATCATTCTCATCCATGGAATGCAAATTCTCTGACACAAGAATCTCTCTTCCTAAAATGAATAAATCAACTGCGTCCATAGCAGTAACTTCATAAATGTCACATAAATTCAATACTTTATGTCACACGACATACTTATGCGTATACGAAACATCTGTTCAAATACCGTGAACGTCTGTCACAATTGTTTCTTGGGAAAAGTGAGAACGCACACCAGAGAGGATTGAACTTGCTATTTTACGTGACGTGTTTTATAAAATGATGTGATATCTCTCATACAGAGAAAACCATCTGAAAGAAGCAGAGAAAACCTCGTAGGTACTTGTAGCCACATCACTTCCAACGGTATCTGGCGCGCCCACAACGGACACCTGCTCTAGAAGAGACGACTTGCAGGGGTGGTTTCAATCCCCCTTTCTCTCTTTCCCTAACCTCAGTCACCTCTGAGACATAGCGGTTTCATTTTCGTACCTCTTCTGTGTCTCCTTCTCTCTATTCACCTCTCGTTGTTACACACCAGCTCTCATGGCGCAAAGCAGATTGCCAAATATCCACAGGTTGTTGATTTTGCCGACTACGCGAATATGAGAGCGTTGTAGAAAACGACCAACACTAGGAAAATTCCCCTCAAACTACTTCATAATTCGTATAACGGAGTACCCTATGAAACAATATACAGATGCTGAAGTATTCATTGAATCTTAAGAAAATTTAATAATCGTTCCGGAGGTGTTTCCCTCTGAGCTCAAATTTTACCTTCAAATTGTGTGAATCGCATGTACGAGGAAGATAGGAGAAAAGAAAGAAATAACAAAATTCGTATCAAATAAACGTCGTATGAGTGAACGATCATGTGGATTTATATGGAATGAGAGAAGCGAAAAAACAAAGAGTTATAACATCTACGGGGAGAAAAAAAGATCATCAACTCAAGGGAAATGAGATGTTTGAGGTCAAAATGGAAATAAGAGATGGTATCACAATTTCATTTCCGCGAACCGTTTACTTGACATGAAAATTAAAATGAAAGTAGAATAGAACACGAAGATGTGTGAGTTTGATTTGTGAATGAATGAATGTTGTCGGTCATTTTGAATTCGCGCGTTTCGGGAATGAGACATACAATATTACGTACATGGCGCTCGAATAGGAAAAACAGGGTGTACAGATCTGGGACTCTGTCATTTTCTTATCAGTTATTCTTTCCAAACGAACTACACTGTAAACAAAAAGATGTAGATTTACTGATATTTATATACAACTAATATCACCAAAATATAATGGTAACTTGCAATTACCTAACAGTGTAAGAGTAAATTCTGTTTACCCTCCCCGATCGGTAAATTTACATATACAGTGTAGTGTTAATTTCACTCTCACATCACTTCAAAATTACAATGGTACCAGGGTAAATGCTCATTACCCTTCCTGATTGGTAAATTTACATATACAGTGTAGTTTCAAATCGGTAAAATTACCATTGTAACATGAATTCATTAATGTTTAGACAAAAAGTCGAATTCCGGTACATGCTATAAATGTACATAATTGAAACGAGTACAAACATATGTAAGCTTTTTCCGAACGAAACATCTGCGTTGTCGGTTTAGCTGCGATTTTTAGGGCATATGTTAAGTAGGTTACACTGTAAAAAAACTTCACCGGAAAATTCCAGTACATGTCCATGTATGTAAAAAAAAAATTTTGCAATGTTTGTGCAAAAAAAAATCAAAAAACATTAAATTTTCAAAAAAAAAAAAAAAATTTTTTGAAAATTTTTCAGTTTTTTTCACACACGAGCTCTTTTTTTCCACACATGTACTGAAAAAAAAAAAAAAAAAATAAAAATGAAAAAAAAAAAAAAAAAAAATTGCAAGATTTTTTTGCAAACTTGTGTTCCAAGATGATTGAGAAGATTTTTGAATTCATTTGGATGGACAGAAATCAACTCCTCTCTATGGATTTGAAACCAACACTTTCTACCTGCCCTACCAACTGAAACCAACCACTACCTACTGATGAGCTAGCGCGCGACATGTTGAAGGCCAGCTTGGGTTACTACATATGCTTCATATCTAGAACAAAAGTCTATAAAAAAGAAAAAAAACTTCATATCTCAATTTCATTGGCTACACAATTATTATTCATCAAAATCTCAATCAAGAAATTTAATATAAAACTGAATTTTTTTTCCAGAAAAAATGACGAAGTAAAAAGAAGAGGAAAATTTCAGTGCAGTGATGATGAAATTCCGTTGCATAGCTGCAAAAAATTCATCACACGACCTGAAAAAAAGTGCAAAAAAACCTGTATAAAATCATTGCATAGTAACTGAAAATTCCATCACAAAACCAAAACCTGAGAATTAAAAAAAAAACCTGTATTCCAATAACCAACGATTTTTTTTTTTTTATTCCAAATTTTTTTTTTCAGTTTTTTTTTGAATTTTTTTTTTTTTTGCACAACTATAAAAAAAATAGTACGAGCCGGTAAAATTTTCGCGAAATCATGGCAAAAAATTCATCACATCATCTCAACTGAAAAAAATTCCACAACAATGACTGAATTTAGTTATGCTGGTAAATTTTCAGTAACGTAACAACAAAATCTCTGTACATGTACTGGAATATCCATATTCCAGTACTAGCACTGGAAATTTCCAGTCCAGTTGCACAGTAAATTTCCAGTTTTTTTTTACAGTGTAGGAATAGTGTATAGGGTATAGGAATAGGTCTCTAACTGGGGTTCGATACCCGTTGGAGAAATGTTTCCCAGACAATGATGTCAAACATCTCAGATCAAGGTGAGAATAATCTTTTTTTGTCTGTGTAGGGGAAGTGCGCCTAATTCGCACCATTGCTTAAATTGCACTACTGGCGTATCGGTGAAACGGAGATGCACACAATTCTTTACGCGAGTAAAACATGAACTTGAACTCCAATCCAGTTACCTTACTGAGTTTTGATTTGCTGATGCGCATTTTACTTTTGTTACAGCGAATTTTGTAAACTTGTCTGTTTTCAGATTAATTTCTTGTGTTGATAAAACGTCGAGTTTATATTTCTCTATACGACAAGGAAAACTCCAAGGATATGATCTTAAAGTAGTTGATCTTAGTAATAATTCCCCTTAATCCAAAATAATCTGGGGGCGTACACAGATGTATTAAATGTATATGGTGCAATTTAAGCACCCAAAATGCAATTTAGGAAAAGATTGTCCATTATTTATTTATTTAATATCAAGTTCGCCTTCCATTTTCTCCCTGTCTCGTTATGGAAGTATTATTGTATAAGTTAAGAGGAATTTTATGTGCATGAGATTTTTATTTTATCAATTTTTTTATACCAAGAAATGGAGTCAGGTTCTTAAGTGGTGCAATATTGGCACACTTACCCTAATTTTGCATTAAACATGTAGGTATAATTTCACACAAACATGTAGGTGGCAACATAATTTACCAATACAGTCCATGTAAATTTACAAGTGTTGAAGGTAATTTTACATAATTATAGTGTAAGTAATTTCCCTTGATATGAATATGTAATTTTACATCATACATACCATGTAATTTTATCGATACTGTAAGGGTAAATGCTGTTGCCATTGACATCTTGGTAAAAGCACCGTGGAGAGTTCTTACAGTGTATATATAATTGGTCTATTTCTTTACAATTTCTTGACCGCTGGACACCTTGCGCTGTAATAAAAGCCAATCTGAAAATTCAGAAAATGTGACTAATTTTTGACAGTCACTGTTTTCTGAATTTTCAGATGAATTTCACTGAATTTTAAGCATTTTCAATTGAATTTTGGGGCGTATTCTGGAGATTCAAGTCAAGTTTCTTCAAATTCAGAAAAAAAGATTACAGTCACATTTCCTCAATGTTCAGAAGGAATCTTTTCACAGTATGGAATAATAAATCCAGTGTTGATACAGCTGTGATCACATTCTGATTCATGTATCTGATTTGAAGTCCAATTCCTATTGGCAAAACGTTCACTAGAAAATTTCAGTATTTCACGAGAAATTATGAACTACTACAATTGCGAAAGTATTCCAGCCCATTGACTACAAGTTTACTGCAAACATTGGAATGTTTCAGCACAAAATCTGTAGAATGAGACACTTTTCATTTGTTCGTGTACACAATACAAACTTCAAGAAGAAGGCAATTTTTCTCGCTTGAAATCATTAGGCACAACTCCAAGCTAAAAAGTATTCTCCCAATAATAATTGTTATTTTGGAACTTTTTGAATGCCAGAACATTTTATCCGCACATCGAAAGTGTCTCAACTTGAGACAGTGGCGAGTTTACATTGAACCCTTTTGTGAAACCCAAAGATTCGAATTATTATGATTGATTGAACAGATTGAATAGTTGATACATCTCTTAAATAACGTCTTACCCTACAAGTGGAATCAACAGAAAATTATGAAGTTATGTGAAGTAGAATACACTGAGAAAAGAATTTGTTTGTGACAACGAAGGCTTGTTGATTATAAACAAACCATCTTTGAATCAAATAAGATTTGTCAATAGTTAACGAACCTCGTTCGATTGGGTTGAATTTGGAATGCTTTCTTCTCAGTGTATCGAAAAAGACAACAAGAACTCTCGTTTGTGTTGTAATTCATATTTAATCGTACAGCAATTCAATCTAGTGCCGTAATCCAAACAACTGGGGATGCTAACGGACTTTTCCTATGTTACTACACTGAGAGGAATAATTACTATCACCAATAACATATTGTGATGCTTCAAGAAATCCATTTCTTAAAAAATCTGTACTCTTGATACAAGAAAATTTTCTTAGAACTAAGGATGTATTTCTTGAATTGAAAAAATATTTCCTTGATCCAAGGGAATTCCACTTGAGCTTGCAACATATCAGCTGTAATCAAGAATATGTATCCTTAAAAATATTCAAGGATATGTTTTCTTGGTATTAGTAATTATTTCTCTCAGTTTACGTACAAAAATAATGCGTGCATGCCTCACACAAACATGTATCAAGATACACGCAATCGGTTGTCCCAACGTAGACGCATTACATGCATATTGATCAACTTTTCTGCCACGTATATGAATGAATTGTATTTGTTTTTTGTTTACGGATCGTTTTTCAGCATAAAATAAAATAGAAAATGATGTTCATTTCATTATGGAAATATGAAACTAGAATTTGATAAATTTACTGACAATGGAGCTGTTGAATTTTAGTTTGGTTACCGCAAAAGTGACTTTCATTTTTTATTTGAAAAATAATGAAGTGTATGACACAAAAATTTAGTCATTAATACAATACGATTATACAATTTGTGAGGAATTTTTTCAGAATTTGAACATCAACCACTCCATACTTCCCACTGTCTCAACGTAGCCCACTCTCCCCCAAAATTTCAATGCATGTATTGGAAAAAAGATGCACTAAAATTTTCCAGTACCAAAATCCTGTAAACTGTAATCCAGATGAAAGTGGAAATTCCACTCTTATAAAACAGTGGAAAGTTTATTCTTTGAAGCGAGTGAAAATTTCACTCTAATAGAGTGAAAATGTACTCTTCTTGATTGAAGACCACGCTGAAAACATAAAATAGTTACGTGAAATTACGCTCAGCCGTGGCCGTAGAACCCCTAAGAATTTTTCGATTATCATTTCAAAACTTAAATTCGAGATAGTACCCTTCTTTTTAAGTATTTCCTCCCTTCAATTCCCCCTCATATTTCTCAACATTTATGTCTACATTTTTGAACACATACACAGAATATTCATAAAACTTCGATTTTTGTATCGAAGGCAGAGAAATCTGGATCTCCTTAATCGCTTTTGAACTTTTCTTCCTATTTTGTACGAGTACCAACCATCTCCGGGTATTCTATTCCATGAAATTCAAAAATCCATGATCGAAAGTCAAGTTATTCTACAAAATCCTTGATACGAAACCCCGTTGAGCATTTCAATTTGAAATCCACCGAAATGAACTTTACTAAAATCCTCGTACAAATCGATTTCGTCCAATCAATTGTCCCCAGAGTTTTTTGTCAAATCTAAGAATTGAATTTTCCGCAAATGATGAGATCCTGCAGACTAATATTTGTATTCTCAAACGTAGCGAATATTTGACAAGAAATAAATTGAGACCTTGTTGGTATTTTCTTCGCATCGGATCTCATAAGCGATATTTCCTACGTCATTGTTATTTGCAAAACCAATTATTCGATCTATAAATTTAAACGTGCAAATTGATACATCTGCAACAAATAAACAGAACGACTGTAAAATTAACAAGTTTCAATAAATATCATCGATATGTATCTTGATTAGCTTATACATATGCATATTTAGTAGGGAGTAACTGATGTTTTCTCACGGCTATAATGAATATAAGTGAACACAAAACAACTAAAACTGTTGGTAATCAAGCGAACCTTATCTATGTGGATTGATGCGCAAGATATGTAACTATATACCTCCACTATATCCTTGTAAAAACCAGTCCATACCTAACGAGGACTAGATTAAGAATCACATAGCTTATTACTGATGCCATAGAAAAGAGAAGAGTGAGAAACAAGCAGAGAAACGTCCGTTGAGGATGAAAAGTGTAGTTGACAAAACTTGTGTATTGCTTCTCATTAATACATGCCAAACATCCATTCCAAAGGATATCTCTAAGACTAAATGAATATGTATTTTAAATCTTCACACACGAGGATGACCTTGTTTTTCATTTATATATACTCAATATAAATACGTGTTATGCATAGAAAATTCAAGACCTGAGAATGCAATTCGAGTTCGAAGACTTACTGAGCTTACATCGAGCTGTAGGGGCGATAAGCATTTGAAGGAAAGAGAGTATCGAGAGCAGAGTATGATGATCTATCGAGAATTCGAGTGATGTTCGGCTTGTCGTATTAACCAAGAAGAGCGAGAAACTTGGAATAGCGATGGGGTGGGGAAAGATCCAAAAAGGAGGGAAGAGGAAGGTTAGCGGTAGTAGTAGTAAGCAGTAGTAGTAGTAGTGGTAGGAGCGACTTGAAGTGGGTACTTGATTATGGAAATGGGTACTCCACTGACGCAAGTGCAAAGCTCGAATCTATCAATCTCACTCTACATGTAATCGTGGAAGGGAGAAGAACGAAGGTAGCTTCGATAATCCACTGATTCGAAGGGTAAACACAAAGACTCGAGAAGCGCGTAGAAGAGAGAAAACTGATCGAGAAGTCGAATGTACTGGCAGCATATAATCTATTCGTACACACTATTCGGATGAATGTATATATCTGTGAGTACGTATTCCATATGTACATACGATACGTAAACACTGTCATATATACTTTAACGCAGTTCACTCACCATATAAACTCAAGGAGAGGAGGGAGGGTTATCCCTCTTTTATGGGAGACACGATTGAACGTACATAGATTATTAGGGAATCGATATCTCGTGGCAGTTGGGTGCTTGGATTATCGACCTCAGCGACTAGTATTACTACAGCCGCATTGGCAGGGGGTTATTTGTTCTTCGATATCGATAGGGAAGTCGCGAGAAGAACCTTTTGGGCATTTTCAATGAAATTCCAAGCTATAGGAGAGTATTACATGTGTATGTTTATGTACTCTCATGATGAAAGTGGAAAACGTGTATGACATAGATATATATATGTTCTCTGCTACTATCACTCCTGGTCTCTTCTCGGACTAAATGTAAAAGAGTTACCTTCGATATTCGATGTGCATCTCTATATACTTTTATGTTCAAGTACGTGTATTTCATATACGTATATGAATAATGCCACACGTGTTGTACATAAGCATGCGATGATATCTGTGACCGATAACACTCGATATGAAAGCGGCCGTGTCAAAGTCACGGGGGAATCATCGTGAACCCCTCCTCTCCTTCGAAGCTGCCAGGCGAAACTACCCTTCACTCTTCACCACAGCATGATCTATTCTTCCTCGTCTCTTCTCCAAAAACCAACCCTCTGTCACCTGATCCTTTACACACGCGATAACATGGCAAGCGTGTATGTACGCGAGAGTCCCAGTTTGTCGGATATACGACTCCATCGAATGGGGGATATGTATGTCACTCGATTCTCAATAGCTTCCGCTTGATTTACGAGCACATACCGTACGTCGTACGAATCGGATCGTCGTGTGTTTTGAGTAATAA
This sequence comes from Gonatopus flavifemur, assembly GCA_018340375.1. Taxonomy (NCBI): domain Eukaryota; kingdom Metazoa; phylum Arthropoda; class Insecta; order Hymenoptera; family Dryinidae; genus Gonatopus; species Gonatopus flavifemur. The sequence goes on along the minus strand of JAFFJZ010000006.1, from coordinate 4,646,998 downwards.
AACAGCGTTACCGTCATCAGCAAATTAATATCATCATCTCGCTATTTCAATAATTAACGGACACACGATAAAAATATGAATGGCTTTGAAATTGCGTCAAAATAATTTCCCGTCAAATCCAACAGCTTTCCTCTAAATAATAAACTACTTCGTTTCAAGGCATCAAGAATTTCAAGTCTCTTGCATAAGAATTTCATTTAAGTTTGTCCGGGAAGAGTTAAGGTCATGAAGATTAATGCACGGCAACGAGGTTAACCGGTCCACGATTCCCACGATACTATAGGACTGGAGAAGGAGATGACGAAAAAAAAGGAAAAACATAAAGAAGGGCGAAGAGAATAGACGAGGAGCATTCATTTTCTAAGGCGCCGGTGTGGAAATGTGGTGCGCTTGAAAAGAGGAGAGCCTTATTTTTCATCAATTATATCGTATTTATATCACGCCGATGATTAATAGGATACTTTGATCTGGATAAGATAATTGATAGGAAGTAATTTTGTTATTTCACTATCGTCAAAAGACAAATGGACATCAATTACATAGTACGTTCTCACGATATATCCAAAGAATTCCAAAGTATTTAATTCAATTACGATATTCCATTTCCATTGCAAAATATAGATATTGAATCGATGTGAGCGAGGAGGATTTGAGGGTCTTGGCAACTCTGTGGGGCATCATCCTATCATCCTACACGTTAATTAGTACTCTATAAATCATATGAGCTGCACGAGTTCGTACGTGACTGATCAGCCGACTCTTCACTCAACCTACGTAATTTTGTCTAGAATATTGCTAAAGTTCACTTGGGCGTACATGGTTGCCTTCCATACTACGATCATTGCCCTCCGTGATACGCTCGCACCTCTGACATAGCACCTAGGGATATACTCATCATGGATAGAAGTCTGCGCGGGTTGCTTCAGAAAATATATAGCTGGCAGTTGATGCGCTTCTAGAAATTACTGAGCAAACACTCAAACCCATGAGGAGAATATCTCATTCTTGTTGGTACCGATCTCCATCTCTCTCCTTCTTCTTTGGAAGTCGAGGAAATATTCCACCCTGACAGATTCATGAGAGCCTGCACGGAGATGAGAAAAATGAAAGAGAAGAAGTGGAAGAGATAAAAAGAAAGAGAAGTTCACAAGATTGCTTCTCGTTGATTGAAAACTACGATTTCTGTTATTTCGAAAGGGGAAACGTAACGAGGTGTTTGCGTTTCAGCGTAATGTCTGTGGTTTTCGAGGGAATAAATAGCCTAGTCCAATTAGGTCTTCGGCGGTTAACAATATTTTAGGTAAACTCACCAAGTGGTTACAAGTAATTACAAATTAGACAAGGTAGGTAAGTGATTTTCACGTGATATATTTTATGGGGTGGTATTAAAACGCTTTGAACCTTCATCTAGATAGTAGACATATTCAAGATAGGAGTGGTGATCTGCGGCTTCTCTTAACCGCTGACTTGTCGCCGTTAGCCTCGCGTGAGGTACCTCTCTGTCATCGTTGAGAACGAAGCCTGCCTCCGGTTGTATATTCCCAGCTTCATTTACTAGCCCTCGTAATCAGAATCCCAATTAGAGCGTTATCAAAGCTTCCCTCTCCTAATCACGCGCTCACTTATGACCATCAATAATTACACACTTACCAAGAGTGAATGTATCAAACTTGAGTGAGTGAGAGTGTCCTTTATCCATGTTTGAATGAGTCAACGAGCATGGGAGTAGCCTCAAGAGATACTGACTTTTATGAGCACTGGAACGATCTTTTCATGTCGAATATTATTGCACAACTAAACGCAGAGGACATGAGAATTTCACGACACGTGGGTGCCTTAGTTTGCACAAAATTACTGATCTCCGTTGCATAAAGAAAGATACCAAAACTTGTTAAGGTACATACGAAGAGAAACTAATGATCTGACTAATTGACTCTCCTATCGCTATCAACGTTCCCATGCATTCTGAGGGTATGCAAATGGTCGGATGCTATGCTGTACCGTGCATATCATTTGTTACGATACGAATAATGAGATAACGATTTGACAATCTGACGATGATCGGTCATGAGCACGTTGCAACCTAGAATTTAGTATGCAAAGAGGACAGTGATCTAGTTTCAAGGCACAATTTCTGTGTATCGAGTGAATTTGAGAACGGAATGATTACATTCGTGAAAAATTCGGATCCATAATTTGAAAAGATATTCCTCGATAACTCAGCGTCTGTTCTCATTTCGTTATACATTGAGGCAATTAAAATCATAAGACATTATGACGGATTCATCCTTCGTATGCTTGAAAGGCTGGAAAGAGCAACAAAACATGGATGAAACGTAAAGCTCTGTTCGTCGATACTCACAGCGTCATCTAATCACAAGGCATTATTCACAAACAGCCTTGAAACTCGTTTGCAACTCTCGTCGGGGTCGTCGACGTTAGCAGCACGGCATTGCGCCAACGAAAGAACCAATTAACGTGAGGGCTTTGGTACAATGACCTCGTCGTCGTGTAATCAACAACAACGACCATACATGAAATCATTTGGAGAAAAATTTGATGAAACTGATCGGGAGATCGTCCTCGAGTGATTGACACCAAAAAACAAGGCGAATGCTAGTACCATTCGATAACAAGGCTTAAGCACGCTGAGCTCATGAAACTACTAGAAGACATGTCATTGTACCTTGAATGAGTTTATTGAGATAGAGAAGAAGGACGTACCTACCACTATCCGGTTTTGCCACGCAACCAGTCGTTTTTCACATGGTATATATCTTCGCCCCTATCGCTTCTCTCTTTCCATACCAAGTCCATCCACCCGTTCCATTTTTACACGCTGCAGGCAACATAAGCTGCTGGTTCAGGTTATGGAAATTGGATGACTAATGATTCCTTCCGCGGTGTGTACTCAGGAGCGCTTCACGTAAGGAACTCTTTTCTTCTCATTGGCCTTCTTTCCTCATCGATAACGGTAAAACGATGAAAAATTCAATGGGGAAGCTCTGGGATTCTTATTTTTAGCAGATCCGACGCAATTGATTAATTCCTACAAATCGAACAAAAATTTCTCCCCACTCGAGTTCAAATTAATTCAGAACCCTCTGAGACTCAGGAACTTGAAAAGAAGATGGAAAAAGGAGGATATAATTACGCTGAAACATTAATCAATGCGTAAGAAAGAAAAATTATTACCTAATCGCTGTATTGAGAATTACTCTAATGAAAAACATAAAATCCAAACTCCTAGTTCTCAGTTTTGCCTTGAGCTGATTCCTCTTGTTAGCGTCGATAGAACCAGTTCATGTGAAAATAAACCGACTTGCACATTGTTGCACAAAAGTAGAACAGTAACGAGCGAGAGAAAATAAATCCATGGATTTTCATGTGATGACAGTTCAAGATATTAGAATTGTTTTAATGAATAAATAATTAATCGAGTGACTGAATTGTAATTTGTGAGCAAAAAGCAGAAATTGAAGAAAAAGCCGTTCTAAAAACAAAAAAATATCCTCAAGCTGAGAATTGAGAGAGAGAAACAGAATTTGAATGAATATTACATTTTTCTTCAGCTTTTCACATCATTATGAATTCCAGAAGGTTGAAACAGGAATTTGTCTTCCGATTAATTCAAGATATCAGACTTGAAAAATTGAAATAATAACCTTCATATTGAACAGAATTGCCAACACGGAATGAAATTTCGAGCAGAGAGGAGATTCTATGATTAATCGTGACATTTTTCAATCCAATAGGAACATATTACGAGTACATGTTCATTTTAATTATCAATTAATGTAACAGTATAGCAGTTCGTAACGTCAAATCCGCTTCTATCGAATACAGTTCCTTATACTGAATAATTTATTTGAAATTGATGCTCTATTTATCAACACAGAATCATGTTGAGAATTTTATGAATGATCGTGTTGTATTGCGATTCTGAAAGCATACGTTTATTATTCGAAAATGACAAGAAAAAGTAGGTATTCAAACGCAAATATGAGAGCAAAACCTGATCAACAGGTTTATCAAAAGAAAATTTGAATACCGTAGATCCTGCACGAAAAAAATTACAAAATGAAAATTTGGGAATTGTTGAAAGAATCTCAAAACTCTTCGTAGCTTTCCTCACGGTAAATAGTAATTACCTGTAAAATGAACAAGCAATTTTGTGACATTCAACATGTGTGAATAACATGTGACATTCTCGAATCAATTGAACAATTTAAAAAAGTTGGTGGAAAAAATTCACGAGAAACACGCGATCATCACCTCACCGTAGAGATTGAGAGGAACGGAAATCACATTCTGTTATGTAAACTGGATATTCACATCAGAATATTACCTTGCTCGATTAAGTTTTTTCGCTTCCCTCATTTCTATGATACTGCAAATTTATGATCAATAATTTCGATGTTCACCTGTTTGGCTGTTATCCAGAGGAAGAAATAAAGAATAACAGAAAGATTCATTACCGTATAAAAATTCTCCACAACACTTATTCAATTTCAATACGTTTTATAAAAATTTTGTAAAAAATTATAAAAAGTCTGAATGTTGGTAAATTACAAACATAATGAGAGAATTGAGTATTCGTGTCGAAATTTCAGTTCAGGATCCTAAAAACGAAGCTCTAACCATCACTGCATGTGATGAATTTCAACGCAAACGTAAATAAACTATTTCAACACTCCTAACGCAAACACAGGTTGTTCAAAGGATCGTAAATTATCGATTCGGAACGCAGTCTATCAATAAACTTTGAAATAGAATTCGAAGCTAATTGAGGCCTACTTTTATCGAATCATAATACAAATAGTTGAATCATTTGAATTTGTTGTCGATCATCGAATGCTGCGATATGGAATTAAATTCCTCACGTCGTCTCAGAGATAATTATTCAATCATAATTACACACGGATTTTACAAACACCAAATCATGCTATTTGATACGATGTAATATGTGCGTCAAATCGACCGTACTACTAATTCAAATTACATGATCAAATGAATAATTTTGAGTTCAATGAGGATACATTATCGATTCATTGGCAATAATATCCTTATTGAAACGCATACCCAATCAAAAAATTGTAAAAGCTGAGCTAACAGCATTTATTAACACATTATCTATTTTTATATGAATATGATTCTACAATTTCATATCCAATAATTGGCTTGGAAAATAAGTGATTTATAAAAATTCATATAATGCCTTCATTTAATTGGAACGTGATTCGAATTTTGACTATTCGTCAACTGAATGCAACTCATTATTATGTACAATATTCATACAATTATTCGAAACTCTTCAGAATCATAAAAACCCCGTACATAATTTCATATAAAACTGCTATAAAAATGATATTAAGAGAATTTTGTCTTTGAATTGGTACAACACCCAACGGATTCCAAGAATCCGCATTCAATTCTCAAATCGACGTCCAATTAATATAAATACAGTCCACTCAAAACCGGTTTTCATTCCTTGATACCTTCCACGGATAAACACTTCTCAGAACGTATCCAAGATAACTAATTCATATTTGTCACACGATTCCATCAATCTATATCTTCTTTCGATACGAACATTCGAATTATATTTAAATATTTTACCACGCTATGGGATGAGAAACGAGCAACGATCTCTCGTGCATTCTGCATTTGATCCAGGAGGTAGAATAAAAAGAGAGATCCCTCGGAATTTCATATCAATGAGTAAACATAGCAGAAAATGAAATAATTCAAATGAAGAATGCGTTTACACAAGGGAATCCACGTATGCGTATTCAAATGTTGTTTGGAATTCGATGGGAAATGTTGTAAATTGTTATCTTTCAACGCGCTGTTGGCAAAGTCATAGCACAACAGCAGCCGGCCGTGACGATACATCTATGGATATTTGAGATGAGGGAGAACATTGAACCAAAAATGCCACCGAGGAACCTCGGCCATCTATTTTCGATGAAACACACGTGTGCATGCACGCGGGTACACTGTCAGCATCGAGGCAGAGAGAAAACCGGTCGACGAAGGTCGTTCGTTCTTCTGTTACCTTCTTCTTCTTCTCCTCCTCAAGTCCACCGCTATTGCCTTCATTCACAACTCAGGAATTCTCACTTTGCGCGTGTCTGGTTTTTTACTATCAGGGAGTGTGGTTTTATATATCCATCTCTCCACGTAATTATTCGAAAATAATTACATAAAAAGGAAAGAGAAGCTATTATTATCGTCGTTGAGTCATACATTCTCATGAGAATTAAAATTCAATAAAGAAGAAAAGAAAGAAGATGATTATTCAACCTTTTTTTGCATTTTAGGGACCTGCATATATTTTGTAGGTTGATTTTTTTATTTTTATAATAATATCGTCGAGATGGTTTTCACGCGGAAAAAAAACTGCGAAAATGCATTCTGGAATAAAACGACGAAGGATGAAGGGAAGAGCGAAGAAAGAGATAAGACTTGGAGTTTTTTCTCCCGGTTTATAGATGGTGTGGGACCAGACCGGGCTGTAGATTCCTACAGGCAACGTTGTACATAGAGAAGGAATATGATTTACTTCACTTGGGCTTCCAGAGCGCAGTACTATGGGGATAGCCGGGATTCTCAATCGTGGTTGGGATATTATGCCGAACGGCCCAAGGTAGAAAGGAAAGAAAGCGCGAGGTGCAAATAACCACGCAGTGCGCGCTTTTTATGATCATACAGGGACCGTCCTATTATGCTAAGCCGGGAAAAAGCTGAGCTTGGAATGACGTCAACGCCGTTTCCATGCTACTTTATATATTGTTCAAGCTCCGCCAAAGGTTCTACGCTGTGATGAAAATGGAAAGAAGATACTTTAATATACTCCTATAGAATTTCTGGGGAGAAAGTGAAAAATATGTCGTTAGCTTTCATCTTTTCTACGTTTGCTATATTTTTTTCTAAATGAAAATGATTTATTTGCCGTTTCAAGTAAATGTACTCTCAATATGTTGGTCGATTCGGTTGTATCTTTCAAAGAGGGGAATTATATGGAGCAAAAAAGAACACAACAGCGTGCATAATTGAGTAACACACATTTCAATTACACACAAAAGAAGATGGAACCTGAGAAAACTTTTCACTATTCGCTTGGAGAGAATTCTACATAGGACATCGCTATGAATGAGATGAAAAACATTTGTTAAAATGAAAAAATAGAGTGTCGAATGTAACCGGTTGGTACTTCACAAACTTTCATCCCTTACAAAAGTATATGAAAACAGTGAAGAGGGTTACTCGAGTGCGAGTTAGTTGGTGGAAGATTTCCAAACAAAAAGCGAAAGAGACACAGATGTGACGAAAATGTCTGAGGACTGTGTGAAAAACGATATTTTTCTCGCTGCTTACGTGCGATACTCCGCAATTTCGTGGGAGATTACAGTTTTGAATAGAACAGCGAACGGTAGAAAAGAACGGTAAGTGAGAGCTGTGTAAATTCAATGCCTGTGAAATCCTCAGTTTTTCATACTAGAATTAAAACCCGAATTGGGAAAAATCTTGTGCAATTTGAATCATTTGAATAAAAGATCTTCAGGATCAGTCAGAATTCCAAAAAATATTTATCTTCGGACTGTAGAATGAGTATTTACTCTATCCACCTTCGGCTATTCAATTCCTCTTCAATGATTATGAATGCGATATATCATGCGATTTTTCCCAATATTTTAATAGCAAAATCTTTAATAAAATGAAACGGTGGTAAAAGATCGCTAGACCGCATCACAACTACAAACGCCCACGTATGCACGTGGAGCTGTTGACACTCTTGTCACTTGCGTGGATAAACTATTGTTCGAATCATGTGGGCGAGATTCTTGAAAATATACACACTGAATCAGACACCGATTGTTTCGTCACGTACGTTCTACCAGCACACTCAATTTATTTAAAACAAACATGCATTGAAATTGAAACATTGATCAATAAATCGATCAATCTTATTAAGAATCTTAACAACATGCTCCTACAAAGAATCATTTAAAACATCGATCTTCTCTTTTTTTTTCTGTATACTATTATTCACAGTTAGAGGGTCTGTATGCTTTGAAAATGATATCTCTTTCCGCATTTATGATTTCACGCGTAATTTGTGAAACATTCTCATTCCGTCGTAATGGATCATACATTAATATCATTATTTGCATTTATATCGGAATTTATAATAAATCATGAATTCATACCGCGCGAAGAACTTTTCGAAGAAACGTAGAGGAGATGATAAATTAACGATTTAAATTGTATTCGTTCGAGGCTGTTGAGGAAATATCTGTTTCCTGTAATTTAAGGATAATTTATAACACAAAAATCATTACGATCAATTGCGCTTACTTATAGCTTCATTTTCCCATATAATCTTCGGATGGATGTTTGTGTTGAATGTGGAACTTTGAAAACCTGTGTGTTGTGTTCGCTAATGAAGAGACTCCCTTAAACCCGAACGTATACACGTTCGATATAAAATATTCACGTTTCAATAGATACAATTACATAGAAATGATTTCAAACCTATACATCATATAATCTATAATTGATATTTAAAACGAATAATAACTAGGAGTTGATATTTCTAAAATCAACTTTGAGTTATGATTGTAGAGGTAATCGTAATTTGATACGGGGCTTGGAATAAATGATATTGAAATCATTTAATCATTTCATACGCTCAAATTGAATCAATTGGAAAAAAAATTCTTATAATCTCTGGCTAACGAAGTACTTCAAAAAAACTTTGTTAATGAATGTAAAGTATGACTTTACACATATGATTTTCCTCGTAAAAACAAGAAGGTAAGAGAAAGCAAAAGTAAAATTTACTTGGAATATTTCTCTTTCTTCTTCAAATTTTTGGATAATAATAATGATGTTGCGCGTAAAAGAGATTTGAACCACCACTGGAATAAAACGATCATCTTACGAGTATTTTCTGCAAATTGCTTTTTTTTCTAAATTCCATTGCTCTTTTTCAATACTCTCGCAGTTATATTTCAATACACTTACAGTATTTGAATTGTGTAGTTACTCTTTGACACATGAAAATATGTTAATATGTCAATAATTCAGATTACATTTTATGGGTATATTTATACACTTCTAGATGTTCAAAAAGTGACTAAATGATTCAAATACTCTGCATATATGACCAGAATAAAACACGGATAAATAATTTTATGTTTGAATGATAGAATTCCGTTGCACGTATATATAAATTGAAATTACTTTACGTTGACAGGAAATCCATAGGTATGATTTCATAAACTGTATATTAAAATTCATTCACATCGACAAAAAATCATTTTTAAAACCTGGAATTGAATTCCTATGTTGATATTGAGAATGGGATTCTGATATAGTCCATGTGCGGCGTATATAATTGAAACACAGGATCTGATCGATATAAACCACAAGTGAATCGAGAAAAAAGGTGAGAAGATTTTCGAATCGGAAGATACCGTCGTACCAATAACATCAGCACAACGGATGCAAATTTATACGAAATGAAAAACTCGAGCTTAACTCGGCTGTACAGCAATATATATACTTATAAGACGCATTGCCGTTGCACTTGGCCGTAATTACGCTTCGTTTGAACGCCTCTCACTTCTATTCATCTATCTATGCGCTTTCAAAGAGATACGATCGTTATTGAGGGTCGAAGCATCGGCGGGTATGGTATGGGCCCGGCGAGTCCACTAGCGCGTATTACTTATTTACACGCGACTGCATGTACCTTTTTCAACATAGATCTTCGCAAGCGTGAACCAACTCCACCGATCAGAAGGGAACCTGAAGATTATGACTAATCCAACCACACCGTAAAAGGAAGATTCAAGAAAATGAGAAAGTGATTTGAAAATTCAAATGAACCGTAGATAATTGAATTCCATTATTGCCCATCACACATGGAATTATTTTCCCACGTAGGAAATGATCGACTAACACAAAAAGATCACATTTTCCTCTTTCATTTCCTCTCTTCCTATTAGCTTTGAAGTTGAGATATCCTTCAGTATTATCATCTTAGTAAGACCCGATGATTCTGATGAAACTATCAATTGATGATTATATTTTATATTTACGACGTTCATAATTATGAGAGAATCTGATGGTTCGTTTAATTCAAGATCGAGATCATTCATATATTTCAATGTAATCATTTCTATCTTCCGACTTACATAATTGGTTTGCGCTTGCATTTATAGAACATCGAGTCGGAGGTGGGATTACAGGATGAATCCAATCTATAAATGATTAATGTATTCATTGACATCAATTTGTTAGGGAAGAAATTCAATTTATCTATGTGAAAATTACAAAATGACCCGCTATTATTGAATACAGTTACCAGAGTTGCTGGAGTTGCATTGGCCATTTCAAAATGATCAGTTATTTCGCTGATACAAAAAAGAAATTAATTTTGTTCCAAATACACAAAAAGAAGTCGTTCTTGTAACTCGAGTGAAAGGTAAAAATCAATACCTTCTGTAGTTTTCATTTTTTATCGTGATGAATGTACGTGAAATAGGGTAACAAATTTTCATGCATACACAATCGATCTTTGTCTCGAAATTCTTTTGATGGAAGCGTATGAAAAATATTACAGATAAGTATTGGATCCAAGGCACGAAATAAAAAACATCAAACGATTCAATGCTGAAAAATGGCATGTATGTGAAAGCTTGACAGAAGAGATAGAAAATGGAACACTATTTAAAAAACGTTAGATCAACGTTCAGAGAATATTGTGACAAATATTGGAAAAGCATTTAGAGTGATAGCAATATCAGCGTGCACAATGCGGGTATTCAAATAAGAATTTGAAATATTTTCCGCGCGAGAGCTCGTAAGAGGATGCATTGAATATAATTTTCCTAAGAATCATTTGAATTCAACAACTGAAGAATAATGACACGTAACGAACGGTATTCGATGAAAAACAATGAATCGAAGGGAATTTCATTAGTTGAAGGGAAGAAGAAGGACGATTCTTCCAATCGTATCTTTTAGTTGCTATAAATTATCATCACAATTCTGCTGAAGCAATCACCATTTCATCAGTACTTAGAAGCATGAATGGTCTGGGATCACGACGAATTCTCATCACATTGGATAAAAGAGTGAAGGTATATATGCGGAACGTGTGCGGTTAGACGATCGAAGAAGACGAAAAGTAGGTGATTCTCTTCACGAACGTGAAAACTAAAGACGGAAGAAAAAGTATCTTAAGTTTATCGCGCTGAAGTTGTAAATGCCTGCGCGATTCGGTCAAGTAGTTTTCGATGGTAATGGCGGTCAATGTGGAACGAAAGAAAGCAAATGGAGACCGATATATTTCTTTCAAACCCCAACGCAAGATCGATTTATTTTTATTTCGAATCCTCTGATTTGCATAGATATTGCCTACTTCATACGCAATAGATTGGCTCAGGGAAATATTTTCTTCCCTCCAAATTTTATCCGATCTTTTATAAATAATTATCAAATTCGATATTTAGAATGACTTCTCCTAGAATCCATTGAAGGTGATGCTGGTATCTACCCTGAAATGATGTTGAGGAATCGGAAGTCTGTTCGAACTTGATTAAAATTCTGACAGGAAAAGTTGAACATGTGGAATTGAAGCAGAAAAGTTTGATGCAAAGCTTGGCAGAAATATTTACGCGAGTTTGAAAATGGATTGAAGTACAGACGATCGACCTGTAAAAAGTAATCGAAAAATGGTAATGAACGATAATATTTGAGTTTGAGTATAAATTTTCTATAATTCTCAATCGATATTGGAACTTGTATTTTTGTTCGAGAGTCGATTTAATTACATCACTTGGAGCCCTCGTGAAATATAGAAATGAAAGTTTGAGATTATTAATAAAAACACTTGACGCGAAAATGCATAGACGTACATTTCAGCTTTTGATAACTCATCGATACGATGTGGTTGAGTCAATTCACATTCTATGGAAATCCACCTTTGGAATGTACGAAAGTGCATATCGGTATCTTAAAACGGAATAGAGGTTCGGTTGCTTGTACAGCTCCTTGTTCGTATTCCTGATACATACCCACGCACTACACTACACCAACTACGAGCTACGAGTAGCGATGATTGGCACTCGATCCTCAAACCGTATCATGAATATTTACAATCTTCCCGTTCGTGGAATCAGTATTACATGATAAATCCTATATCTTCTACGAACAAGATTTTTGAAAAGGATTTTCGTGAATTTGGGAAGATACAAAGGGCACTCGCGAATAATCTATGGGGTGTTTCTTTTCTGCAAAGTTGCAATACAATGTTCAATAAAAACTTGGTCAACGAGAAAAAATTCCTTTCCCGAGTGCTGATACAAATTCCACCGTAAATCATTTCCGAACAGGGTTGCGGGATTTTTAATTTGAAAATTTTGAATTAACAATTGAATTTTCAATTTGTATTTCAAATGTTGGGATTAAAAATTGAAAAATAATTTTTTAATCCCAATGTTGGGATTGAGGAGTGAATAAATTATCCTTTAATGCCGATGTTGGGATTAAAAATTAGAGAAATTACTTTCTAATCTCCATGTCGGGATTAAAAATTAAAACACTTCCGTTTCCTTTTATATAAGGAACATGGGAGTAAAATTACTTTTCAATTCCAATGTCGGGATTAACCATGTTTTTTGTATTTTTTAATCTTTATGGTGGGGTTAGAAATTGAAAAATTATTCTTAACCCGAGTTTTTGGGATTAGAAAATGAAAAAAAAAAGTTCCAGTGCTGATCCAATTATTTTTTGAACGCATTATTTAAAACCCTGTTCCCGAATGAGTGAGATTACGTACTGGGTGATGGCAATGTTGTACTTACGCTTATCGTTGTTCCTTTGCGCATATACATATAGTATATATAGACAGGTGGCTACATCCTTGCAGACGGTTGTAATATAATGGTGCATTCGAAGGAGACTGCAAGATATAGGTATGGATATGAAAAGAACGGAGAATGAACTCTTAAATATTTCATGACGGGCGAAAGATGTGAATTACGTCATAGAACGAAAGAAGATAGCAGTATTTGGCGATATAACGGTTCTAAGTGGAAGATGGAAAAAGGAAAAACACACGAAACGAAGAGACGATGCGGGCATAGAAAGGGTGAAAAAGAAGAGGAAAATAAGAAGGAAGAGAAGGGAAGGACGGTGAGAGAGCAGGGTTGGATACGTTCAATGTAGGTGGTGTGGTATATTATACCGTTAATACAGTGCATATCGGGACCTTAGCAGCTGCTGACAGAATCAAAACCACGTTTCTACCCTCTCTCTGTCCTTCCTTTTTCAACCTATACGTATATAGATATGTATATATACATATACGTAATGAAAACTGCAAAGAGGAAAAAGGAGCAGGAGAGCTGCTGTAAGCTTCTATCCCTCTCGATCCTTATTAATATATGCTGCTGCTGCTGCTGCTGCTGCTGCTGCCGCTGCTGGTGCTGGTACAAGTACCACTATTTCAGGATTACTAGGTCGAAAGTTACTCGCGCGCGAACAGAACTCTACAGCAACTCCACTCTGATCCGGGCCTTCTGCCTCTCTGGTTTTGACCATCCTACCTCAATATACGGAAAGTGGCCCGAGGTCAGGATATGAATTGGACCTCAACTTTCGCTTGACGGCTTTAATTTATCTGACATCAATATCGGAGCATCGTTTGTGAGATGTTTAATATCGAATGCACGAGTTATGATATACATATATTCGTTTGCATATGAAAGGACTGAATCTGAAATTGGATAAAGAATTCAAATCGAGTGATTCCATTCGTTCGCTAATTAACATAACCGACCGGTACTGATATTGATCCAGCAACAGCTGATTTATATTGAAATGATGTAAAGAACAAGAGAAGAAAATCCTGAACTTGTTGTCTTCCTTCTCATCCTCCTGTTGGGTAGTTTACAGACAAACACAATCGTGTCAACATATTATAATGCTTCGTGCAGATAAAACTAAACGACAACAAAATACAGCTTCGAAAACTGAAGCGTAGAAAAACGAGAGAGCAGAAAAAGACGAAAGACGTACAATTTCAAGACGTAATTAGTAATACACGCAGGTTGACTTTCCTCGTTATCGTGGCTCAATAGTCCTGAAAAATATTTTTCTCGGGTCTAGAATTAGATTGGTCAAGTCTGATTTACTCATTGCAAAAAATGAAAACACGAGTCTAAGCCATATAATAAACCGGACCCATAGGTGGAAAAGATCTCAGCTCGGAACTCAACCGTGAAGCCAATTATCGACGGATACTAATTCAAGTTGCTAACATTCACAACGTGCATGCTTCAGGTGGTTTGCCGGAATATCGCAAATAATTATTCTACCTGATATTGAAGACGCTCGTCTAACTATCGCTCTACAAGAGATCGGTCCTCCCCAGTAGTCCTTTTCTTAATGAGAAAGTGGAGGTATCCGCGACGTCAACGAGGAGACATTCGAGGCAGCGAGGTAGGGTTAGATAGCTTCTGGGTATCTGTCAGACGAAACTTGTGAGTAAAGCTATGCACGACGTCCGCAGTTCCGTGGAGTCCCGGTATTCAACAATAAATCGTCAACAGTAACCAAGTTTTCCCATTATCCATTACCGTAATAAGACCAGATTTTGCGACACTGGCTCTCTGGTACGAAGTAAACTAGACTGTATAGATCTCGTTGTCTTATTGTCCCATAAGTTAAGTCAAGACGGTATATCGTGCACATTGCACAAACTACATTATTAAATCACTACGTATCCGCAGAGAGCGTTTCATGCATATTTTCACATATTTTTGAATGGATGTATTCTGTTTACGGATAAAGCTTTTGATACACATAGATGTAGATACGTACTCAAACATTTCTACTCCCGAAGAAATATTTTTACGATTCTGTATGTTTCATTATTGTAAATTTCCCGTTTCGTTCCATTTCATTTTGGAGAACGATAGAGAATTATCAGAAAAAAGGATGTCACTGCTTTGAGGGCAGAAGAAATATCAACTTATGTACTGATGTATAAAACAGAGTACGAGTGCATAACGTGTATTATGAAAATTAACGAACATGTATGCGATGAAAGTTGTGATCACAAAGAACAAAATATTAAAAAATGAAATGATGAATAGATATGCTTTTTGCGAGATCATTCGGATGAACGGAAAATAGGATGGATGTGTAGATAGTTCATGTAGTAATGGGAATTGAGTGGTTTCAGGCGAAATTTCATTAGAAATTTTTATGAAAAATTATGTATCGAAATACTCACATTATATCTCACATCAAGTTAATTAATCTTTTAGAATCCCATTAAAGGGTAATAAAATTCAAGAATCAGGTTTTAATAAAAAGTAATTGAAAGTATACTATTACGAGAAAAATAATACCACAATCGTTGTAAGTGAATCCAATACCTCAATACCATTATCCATGGACCTAACCAGGTAGTAATCAATATACTTTTGTTTCTTATCGTCATCAGAAGGAGAATGGAGGTAGAGATATAATAAGTGCAACCAATGCAGGCGAGTGGAACACGCCGTAATCATTTCCGTGTCTTTGTAAATCGATCGAGTTGGGAATAATGGTGAACCTGGTGGTAGAGTTTAGCAGTTACCTTGCTCATTTGTATTGTTTCTTCCAATTATTGATTTACGGATCTACACACCAGGCGTAATGAAAAAAACATACACCAATTGTATAGCTAATGATACCCAATGTGATGTTTCATTACATTCATGTATTGTATCTATGAAAACCGTTCTTTACATCGAAAGTCGATTGATATTCGCTTTAACAGAGAATATATTTATGGGATACCGTTATCGCGTGTTATTCAAAACGATTACTGTACACAAATGAAAGGAAAAAAAATGTACGTAATTCGCTTGACGTGGTTGTTGAAAGATCAAAATGAAGAAAAACGTGAAGGTATCAAGTCTGCACACAGGAAGGGAAAATAGGGAAGATATATGATGTGGGATCACTGATCAATGGTAAGAAAAAAAATTTAAGGTTAATGGAAGAAATAAGTATCTTGTTCCGGAAAAAAATCAAATGACACAAGAAAAAGCTAATTCTACGCAAGAAGCGTTTCGATGCGAGTCCTCGTCAAGAGTGGATAGTCAGAAAAAAGTGATTTATAATTTTTTGACTTGCCACTCCTGATGAGGATGAGACGCTTCGTAGCGGATAGTCAACTGGATAGAGTTTTTGTCTGAAGGAGAAGGATAATATCTTTCATTTCCGAAGTTTTTATCTCGCATGAGAAAGATTTTATAAAACTACACTGTCAGAGATGTCTGGAAGTTTTTTTTCTACCACGTACATGAATTCAAGTTCACAAATATTCTACTTTACATTCAATGTATGAAAGTACACGCAAAAAAATAAATACTAATGGGTATAAGAAATATTATACGGGTTAGTATATGAGGACAAGCATCTAGATTATACCCCTGGGATACTAGTCTTTAATAACTTTTCATTACTCCTTATAATCTGCATTATACTCCTTATAATCTGGATTGTACTTCTTAGCATCTGGATATTAGGGACTAGGAAAAATTGGTATAATCCAGATGCTTGTCATTAGTATCGATTTTTCTCCGTATATGAAATAACTACAGATGATGCTATACATTGTAAAAAATGACTATGGGATTTTCCCCCAAAAAATGATGACAGCAAAGTTCCATCACAGATGAGGAATTCTTCACCATAATTTGGTGAACTTTTTCTTTATTTGTAGAGGATTCAACATCCAAAAAACAAAATAATTCCTCAAAATGGTGAGAAAATCCTCCATTTTTGATGGAAAAACAATTCCCCCATGATGAGAGGAAGAAATCTCCCAACGGTATGAAGAAAAACTTCCCACACACTGAAAAAAAATATACGCGATACAGGAAAAAGATTCTTGTCTCAACCAAACTCACGGGTTGTTTTGAAAACAGCCCAGTCGTATAGCTGTCACAAGGATATGAATATTGTGTACAGTAATTTGTTTGACTTCAGAATGGATATAGTTCATACAGCTAAACATCACAGGTCATATGGCTAAACATGAATCCGGAGTATCTCAGATTATAAAATTGCCGGCGTAATGAAACTCTGTTTATTAAATACTCCTACATTCGCCATCTACATTGATTTGAAATGAGATCGAATAACCTCAAAATTAAAACATATTGTTCGCGAGTTTTGGGCTAGTCCCCATCTAACCTCAAATAATTTCATATTGTTCGCAAAATTTTCCGGTAAAAATCAAATGTTCAGCAACTTCTACGTTCCCTGATGAAATGAAGCGTCTACACGATGCGCATTTCTCACAAAAATTTTCCAAAAAATGTGACGACGTATACTGTATGCATTCAATTGAACATATTGAATGGTTTCAGACGAGGATCAATTAATATACATATTCTCTGTGCCAAGAACTGGAATTGCACACCGCTTTTTTGCAAACATTACGAAAGTTACATGACAATGTTATAATTATTAACCGTGACTATATGCATGTATTTATTGATCACAAAACATATGAAATGGGATAGTGAGTTAATCACGCTTTCATTAAACAATAAAATTCACATTATAAGTTCATCCTAGAAGCAATCATGAGTCATGATTCTTGAATCTACAAACAAATCTTCCACATTTCACGTGTATATAGGATAGAAACAAACACCGTCATATCGATCGATATTCACACGTCTATCGACCCGTACAGCACAACCACCGATTCTCCACCCAAGAGTTCGGTGGACTGGAGGTGGAGAATCAGTGGAGAAATGAGAGCCGTGGAGATAAGGGAGAAGTAAGGGAGAGTCTCCGTTGAGGCAACGGAGAGACGACGTGAATTTGTCCGCCCCCTTTATTTTCAATAAAATTCATGTTAGTGGATTCACTCATTGAAATTTGGTTGTGTAAATCGACAGATTTGACGTTTCGAATGAGTGTGTGGACAATGGGAACAACAAAATTTATATGGCCTTAGTAACTAAATTTATTTTTCATAGCACACATTGATACACATAAAATTTCACAGACATGTGCTTAACACGTCAATAATCCCTCCAGCCCAACTGATATTGCTCTTGAACAGAAATAATTTCTTTCAGTGCATTTGTTACAGTGTAATTCATCTTGAATTCAAGAAAAACATAATTAATGCAGAAATTCCTAACAGTGTACTCTGCCATCTACCATCAGTTACAAATACATATTTCCATATCTTTTATTTAGGAATACACTCCTGTTGCTTTGGATGGAAATGTAGTTGAATTAAATGAATTTCAGTAGCTACAACTGAATTTTTCATTCACATCAAATGAATTCGTATGGATTAATATTTCAAAAAAATAGACTTCCATTCACGCCACCCTAAATTTAAGCATGGAAACTAAATTTTAATTGCAATAACTAGCAGTCTTTACTCTAAAAAATACAGGAAAACTGCATGAAACTGAAGCTAGCTAATAGGCGATCTGACTCATGGACAACCCGGATAGAAATAATTCATCGAAAAATGTCTACAAAACAATGAATGATCTTTGAAGACCATAGGGCATTCCCTCTGCGAGAATTCAAAAAAATTCTGACAAACTCTGAAAATCTTTGGAATTTTGATGAAAAGTCTAATAAACATGGGAGATTTTGCACAGGCTTTTTTCAGAGTTCGTAAGAGTTTTGTCATTCAGTCTTTTTTAGACAAATTGTCGGTCACATGATAAAACGTAACAAGTCCTGTTTTTGAATAATTGTTATTCTTATGATAATAACAAAACAAATGTTTCTGATCGTGATCTCTTATGAATCTGATATCAAATCACCAGATGAATTCATCTTGAACGATTATCCAACTTCCAAAATAATGAGAATTCAGAAAAAATGAATAAATTCTAAAGTGACTTGTTACGTTCTGTCATGTGACCGACGAAATAGGAACGAAATAGCGCTCTGGAGAAATTCTGACAACACCCTAATAAATTTTTGGCATTTTTCTAATTATTGGAAAATGTTTAAATTCTATACATCCATTCATATACTATATTGAAATATCTTATGTGAAAAAGTATTAGAAAATTTTTTCATTTCTTTTCAACGGTCAGAAGAATGTTATAGCAATTTATCAGAGCTTCGTCACAATTCTTTCAGAGCGCTATTTCGTTCCCATTTGTCCCCAGAAAAATTCAAAAATCCTGACAACAGTCTGTACAGAATGTTCCAAATTTATTAGATTTTTCATGAAAATTTCAGAGATTCTCAGAATTTCGCAGAGTTTCCTAAATACTTACAGAGATAATGCAATGTTTCTCAGAGGTTATTCATGGTTTTGTAGACATTTTTCAGCAAAATGTTTCCATACGGGAGGATTGTATTCAAATTGATGAATAGATTCAAAACCAAATAACACAAACGCGACGCGATGGAAAATGATTGGATCTATCAATTCTCATAGTTCCTGAGCACTTAGGAAAATATATCAATTTTTGTCAACATGCTCTAATTTGGATGTTCCTCACATTTATTATCTTGAGTTTCTGAATAAAGCTCGATTCCTGCTACTTTAAAATTGATTTGTTTCCAGGGCAAATAGTTCACCAATCTCTTCACTTCCAATACCGAGCTAGCGTCATTCCATTTACGTCACCCCTTGAATCTTAGATGAAAGATCAAGTACAGAATAATTTAGAATTCAGATATGCTCAAAAGTACTTCCATCATAGGGATTTCGTCAGTCAGCTTTTGGATCAACTTCTGAAAGGGTCGGAAATTTAATCGGGAGATGAGGAAAACATTACTGCATATACTATATATGGATACTCATTCTCTCACTTCCGTATGTCTGTCTGTCTCTCTTTCTCCCCCCCCCGCCCTCCCCCTGTCCCTCTATCGTACACCCACACACAAAGTGGATAGCACTAATTAAATCCTAGGCTCCGACCTTTGGTATAACCATAACTACCAAAGCGGACGCGACGGAGGCACGAGTTGCGCGCACTTGAATGCAATCTGCATTTGATTAATTCACCACTATCCTTGATTTTGCTCTTCCGTCTCGTAGGATCTATATTCTCAACGATGGATGCTTTTTTTCACTTTTTTCCATTATTACTCCTATTTCTGGGTGTTCATAATTGCAAGGAGTACATCAAGGATAATACAGACACCAATGTACGCGGAGAAGATATTGTTAACATAAATATATCAATTCATGGTGTCTTGTAATGATAAGTGCTGACCAAGAGCATATCAATCCTCCTAAAGTATATGTACCTGAATATAAGAATAAAGGAAAATATTTTCCGTAAATAAACGAAATATTATTTCATATATGTTACATTGTAAAACATTGACGGCATCAGAGAAAATCCACGCCAAATGATGTTACTCTATAGTCTAAAAAGGGGGAGGATTTTTAGAGGATTCGACATCCAAGAAGCAGAACAATTCCTCAAAATACAAGAAAACTTCTGTTTTTGATGAAAAAAAAAAATTCCTCACATTTTTAATGGTGTCACATTATTTGAAGTTATTTTAAAATCTAACTTCGAGGTGGAGTTCTATGAAATCCAGGCGGGGTTGATTTTTCCAAAGCTCTTTTTATAGTGTGATTATTATTCATAATATCCCAAGTCAGAGTGTGGTTTTGCGTAAGTAGGATGAACCTTCGATCCCACAAAATTTACGAGGCATTATATAGAGGGAAGCAATATCAGGATCAAAACATATACCATTTTTCATACGCAATGGGGATTGAAAATTATCCTGTTGATCTAAAAAAATGACACACATCCACTCAAAATGTACATAAATACGCAGGGTTCCTCTCTACCAAAGAATGGTCGACTTAGGATTCACATATCACCCTTAAATTCGCTATTTTCTCCTCTTATCTCCTTTGTGTTCGCCATCCACCTTTGAAATTTACTTCCCCCAGCTCAGTGACCTCGTCCCATTAGTATTTTTCACGGACTGAAGTAACTACATTCGTGTTCGAAATGGGCTACGCTATTGTACTCAATTTCTTATCATTCTACGGTTCATACTAATCGTACACGAATGTGTATATTTGTGAATGTTTGTACGTAAATGTACAGCTTTGGAAACCATACCCTTTCCCTTCTTCCTTTGTTTACTGGGATATGAAATTGGACATTCCGTTTGGCGAAATTATAGACGATAGTGCGGAATTTCTGCACATGGTATTTGTATGTCGTCGTCGTCGACGCTGTTGTCGTCTCTCGTCGTATTTAACTCGAACCCATGACCAAGTTGGTACCATTAGTGTACTTTCCGATATAGATATAGAAACTAGTAGTTAACAGTTTACGACCCTCTCCTTGAGAGTAACCATTTATTGCTCGAAATCCAAACTACGACCTCACCTTATTTTCAAGTTTATTTTTTCTTCCTTTCAACCAACGCGTAAGTCTGTGTTGATATGCTGAGATCGCATCAAATTCTAATCAAGGATACCAAGAAATCCTGAATATTCGTGTGCATATGATTCAACGTTCTTAATGTGAGATTACGAATGATTTTCGCGTGGTTTTATCGTTGCACTCTGCCTACGAGAACTTTGGAGAACACTCATTCGTGAGCAACAAAATTTATTACAGAACAGTTCATCCAACATTTCTATATTTAAACATGCATGCTTGAAAAAAAAAAACACGCAGAAAAATGAAACAGCTGTGGCTGCTACTCATTTTTTTAACAACCTTTTTTCATTGCTTTAGATGAAATAGTTGCAGCTGTGACTATTTTTTAGCTACCCCAGTAGGATACCGTAGCTAATTTCTAGCTATTCAAATATGAGCTAATTATTTTTTTCCGTGTAAGTTTTTAAAATTCCTGTCAAATACTGTGAATTATATTAAATTCCTTCATTAATAAATTTCTTTGAGTGAAGGAGGAAAATGAATCAAAATTTCACGAAACATAAAGTACATTACACTCAAAATATGATAGCTCGATGATATCTATTTCAACTTCCGGACAATATATTGACCCTCGAGAGGACATAAGCGTAAAAAACATGCGAATAGGAACCTGGCAAAGCGCAGCATTACATACATATGACTTTTTGGCTTGTACTATCGGAAAAATATATAAAACACAATACTCTCATATGAAGCCAAAGTGGTTTCAAACGATTTGGCTAGGTCGATAAGTTCGAGAAAATAATATATGATGATTGTTATTTCACATGGAACTGAATTGAACGTTCGTATAATGTAAAAAAATGTTTCGTTTTACACATATATTATCGATAATTGCCACAATTCATAATTAATAATTAAAAACAGAAAATCTTCATCAGAAGCATTTTGAATTTAAAAAAATAAATAAATCAAAAACTGCGAACGAATGAATATTCATATTTTCCAAGCATGAATTCTCTTGATTTTTTTTCAATAATATGCAAATGTAGATTTCAATTAACAGATGAGATTATCGATTTGTATAAAAACTGTAGCGGATAACGCACAAATGATGTAAATCATTTCGAATAGTATTTATATCAATTATCGATGCAAAAGAGAATGAATTTATTATACAATGACTAAATTATCGAAATTCAAACAATTTTAATTTTATCTTGAATTATCGATAGAATAGGTATAAAATGAAATGCATCCAATTTGCTGAAAGAATAAAAGATATGTAACGCGAAATTGTTCTATTCTTTCAAAACGCTTTTTGCGAAATTACGTTGAATACTAGGAACGTAAAACCTTCATACATCTTCAACAAAGAAAGGCGATTGTGCTTGCACAAACTGTACGTTCCTTGCAACTTTCAGGGGTTTGGTTGATGATATATCTCACGTTATTACACTATATATTTAAAAGATGATCATCTCGATTTCCCTCTCAGAGCCGAATTGTATAAACGTTCTTCCTCGTCGGATATGTCAACTAATATATCATCGTGGCGCACCGTAGCGCATCCTAGTTATGTGAGGCCAAAAATTCAATAGAACCATTTTCTCTATAAAGTCAACAACATCAACTTTGAAGAAGTGTCGTAGATGTGAATTTTAGATAAGACCATTGACCGGTTCCAATGAGATTCAAATATTTCCTGCTCTTACGAGAGGATTATTACCTTTCAAATCTTCAGATCGTTAGGTTGGAGATAGAAAACAAGTATAGACAGTGGAAAAAAATGAGCGTATTAAAAACGGTGTCGCGAATTGGAGAGGAGTGGTAGATATAAAAGAACCGTACCGTGGGAGAGCATATAGAAGTGCATAATGGGTGTGGTTTTAGATTCACGACGAGATCGCACCGTCGTTGGGGAAATAGAGGTCAACGATGAAAAGCATTTCAGCCCAGTTACGAGGGAGAATAATGTTCCGTACGGCGGAAGAGGGTACAGAAGGGTGGTATGGTATATAAGAGGATGAGGTAGGGGTTAACTTCATTTTGAACGAAACCCAAGAGTCGTCGCTCGACCGCTTCCTTTTTCTCTTTCTTCCTCTTTTCTGTCCAACCTGGAGGCACTACAACGACAACTACGGCGATTGTGGCAAACAGGCAAACTATTTTCGCTTTTGGTATCATAAATAATGAAGGCGTATAACAATTCCGCAAGTTGTATGTTTTCTCGTAGAGAGTGTTATGTGGATCTGTATGAGCACGCAGTGGTCTATCTCGCCAGGCCGACTACCAACGGCACTTCTTTTGTTTTTCTATAATTAAAATCACAGTTGAAATTTAATATCACACTCATAATTTTTCTGCTACGCCTCGACAAGCGACGTTACTCGTTGAGATTCCTGCGGTGGCTTTCGTTATAAATCTAAGGGAGAATAATTTTATAATATGAAAAAATTCCAAGCGTGGTAACCCATATTTCAAGACAAGACTGAAACGAGGAGGCCGAAAAGTCTGGTTAGATCAAGTTATTTATTTTTGACGTAACGTATAGATATGAAGGTTTAACAAGAGAAAGTCTCTGAAAGAGCTTTGAATATAACCGGATTTGTCAAAGGAATTTCTCCGGATAAATTTGCTTGGTAGCAAAAAAAAGACATCCTGTCGGAAAGATTCTTTCGTGTCTCGCGTGTCTGACACGTTCCATACGTATCTCCTTTAGAAAAGATTTCAACTACGAGACTGGTTCTCTATTATATTTCAATCACGTCATAAAAATTGAATAATTATTTTCGTTACAAGATAATCGACGACACAGGGAATTTGGATGCGGAAGATGAAAATGTCATGATTACATGTGATCTACGAGTACGTTAAAAGGGAAAAAAGCAATGTAAATTTCTAATCACTCGCAATTAAATCTTGAAATTACACCACCGACTAATTGAATGATATCGCTTCGAACGTCAGGTCGTAGAAACGGAACGAATGGAAATGTACACATTGAGAATCCGATACTTGTGCATTGATTGAATGACGTTATTTTTTCTTGTCACTCCCAGGATATTTAACGTACCTTTTGTAAAACAAAATTGATCGATAATTATTTCATCGTTCCACCTATCCAAAAGTGAGAATAAAATTAATGCTTTAATGATATAAGTTGATAACTTTGTCTTCGGATTCTCGAGCAACACTCTGCTATCCTTGAGAAATATCAAAATTCTTTGCATTTTCATTGTCATATCTCAACCTCACAGACTATCTTCATAGATTGAGGAAGCTCTGTATCGAGCAATATTTCAATCTGATTGCTTCATTTTCTAATGATTTGTCAGAAAAGATTTTGTTTGGGTTGCATCGGCAGATATCCTAGTATCATCTTAAGACATATATATTCTAGACTGCATTTTCACAGATAACATAAATCAATTGAAAATACCTTCTTTTACTCACTTCAATTATAACATACAACAAAACAATCAGCTATTTTAAAGGTAAAATTCACGATATTTGGACACCTCCCTTCGATCATTTATCAAAAATTCCACCCTTCCCTTTGATGATAAATAAGAAAATCAGTTGAGACCGTTTTCGTCTTGAAGAGAATTCGTAACCAATCCAATTTGTAACGCATCAAGTTAAGCCAGAGAAAGAGGAAAGTTAGGTAGGTAGGTAGGTAGGTAGGTAGGTAGGTAGGTAGGTAGGTAGGTAAGCAGATAGGTGTATGAAGAGTAAACTTAACTAGCATTGAAAAAGAATTAATGAAAAAAGATAGGGAAAGAAATGAAGAAGGCAGAAAACGAGCGAAGCAATAATGAGATACGAAATGCAAGTATTCTAAAACAACGACGCCTTGAAATACGTTACTATACCCACCTTACTCCCAGCCAACGATGTACGATGCGATGGCTACGCAATGCAACGCGAACGCTGCCAAGCGCGTATGTGCATTGCATAATGCAATGTTTTACCCGGTGATAACTTATCCAATCACCGCACTGTCAGTTACAATCTACCGACTCCATTACCTGTCGATTTATCTTAATGGAACGTGATCGTTATTTATTACTATTTTCAGTCGCAAGCACCGGCTCAATTTCTCTCAACTCCAGCCCGCCTCTCGTACATTGACTCTAACGCGTCGCCGGGGAAAAAAATTAAGAAGACGGAAATAGAGAAGATAAACGAGAAAAGAGAGACGAAAGAGAAAGTAGGAATATAAGAATAGGTGGGAAAAAGGAAAAGATATACATATGCTATATCTTCCACTGATCATTAACAATATATAAAATTTATAAATATATCTCGGGTTCAATGTCTGAACTCATCGATGAATTGTAAGATATCGTGGAGATCGCAGGTCCATATCCAGCTGTCAATATTCCATATTATTACAAATATTCCATTACAAAACTGGGACTGCATCACCACCACTTTGACGCAGTGATCCCATCATAATGCAGGAGCTGGCAGTCTCCGCTATGCAGTTTTTGGAGACTATTAAAGTGCTACCGCGAGTTCGTATGAGAAAAACGAGAACGGCATCATAGTTGTAAGATTGGAATGTATTTCAATCTAGTCTTTTTTTCTTCACCCAAAAACACGCAGTAAGATTGTAATAGTCACAAAAGTACGTATGGTGGGTGGTTTGACGATAAATTCTTGTCGAATTGGGAATGAAATACGTGTGAATCTGTTGTGAGGATCCAGTAAATTTCCCTCATTCATTTGATCCTATATGGGACACACCCGTCGAGGAGGTTGCAATTTTCACACGGATTTTAGTTGATTTTTAATCAAAATAACACTGAGTTCTGATTGACATTGGATAATTCATAGCAAGTATTTTCAAAATTTAATTCACAGAGAATATTTATATCTGGTAACAGAAAAATTATATGAAATTCCTGTTATAGAGAAATGTTATTTTGTGTTGAATTTGATATGAGAGAATACCTCTGATTCGTTTGCATACAAGTGATTGAGAATAAATTTCCTGAGTAGGAAAACAGATGCGACGTTGGTCGAAAAAAACATGGTATTGATGAAAAAAAGTGCTGTCACGTGTTTGAGAATGGATTGAGGAGGCGAAAGTGATGAAGAAAAAAATCGTCAAAGTTGAAAAAAAATACAGTTCATAAAACCATTATCAATCCATGTAGAAAAAATATCCAAAAATGTATACAATTGTACACAAATTGTATACAAATCGTATAAAAATTGTGTACAATTGTATACAGTTTTGAACATTTTTTCCACATGGGAAATGACGGGAAGATGGATTTATTCTTATTCTATTATACACGCGATTTCTTGTGCGTGTTTTGTCAGAAGATTTAAAATATCATTAGAATTCCTTTGCTGTAAGTTTGGTGCTCTCACGCTGGGAAAATTTTCAATTGATCTACACTGAGAAAAAAAAATTCTTTGAATTAATGAAATTGATTTCATTGATTCCCATTTCATTGCATTAAATAAATGTTTCTTTGACTCTAAAATGATTTCATAACCATTAAAAGCCGTTTCATTCATACTATCAAATCAGCTCATTGAAATTTATTTTTTGAAATTAAAAACGCACTGTATTGACTGAATAACAAATTATTCTGGTCAATATCATCTTTCATCAGATTTATAACTCTCATTTGATGAATTCCAAAGTGAAAATTAATGAAATACAACTTCAATGTTATAACGTAAAGTTTCGTATGGTAATCGAGGTTGATTATACTTAGTATTTGAAATTCTTAACAATCAAGTGTTTGACATGATAATTGTTTTCTTCACCAGAATAATTATTGACTCCAAGTGAAAATATATTTCATAAAAAAAATAGACATGGCTTACAAATGATGAACTTCTTCCATCATGAGAAGAACAACGCGAGATCAGGTTAATAAAATAATTATTATATTCAAGAACATGAAGTTATAGGACCAAAAATACTGTTGTTTATAAACCGATACAGTTGAGAGTATAATAATCTCATTCATTTCAATACAAGTGGTTTTGTTCAGATGATAAAATCAAATCATATACTCAATTGTGACGTTTGATTCCGAGAGTTCTATTTGTTCAACCGAGAACTAAATTCATGATCAAAATGAGATACTCTTTCAGTTCAAACTTCAGAGCAATTTTTTCGGTTGAAATCTATTTTATAGAACAGATTTCATATGAACAATGATAGTTTGGATAGTTTTGAAATCAATAAAATGAAGTATTATAACCCATGATTTGGGAATTCAAATCGAATGGAGCTATTTTATTCACGCTAATAAATGTGTTCTCGAAGTTTGAATCGTTTATAGAAACAAAACGAAAATTCAAACTCACGAAATCTGATAAATCATCGTTACATATCTTTTCGAATCAACTCTTTGCCACTGTACGGAAAGACCGGGTCTATCAATATTTAGAAAAATGAATGTCAATTCAGGGAAAACGAGGATCGCTGAAAAATATTCGTAGTGAGTCTACTGAAAATTCGTAGTCGATGTATTAATAATTGATAGTTTCACTGTGAAAAATACCAATGAAACTATCAATTGTTGATGTTTTGACTACGAATTTTCAGTAGATGACAATACGAATATTTTTCAGCGATCCTCGTTTTCCCTGAATCGACAGTCATTTTTCTAAATATTAATAGACCCGGTCTTTCCGTGTGGGAACATCGTTCAAATGATGTACTGCAAGATTTTTGGGCTTTGATAGTTGAATATTATCTTATTCGATGGTTAATTAGTTTCAATAAACGATTCAAACTTCAACAACATCTAAAAAATTACTTCATTAAAAATTGTCATTTATGATTGAAGAAGGATTCTAGTCAATGAACTGCCAACCTGATTATTCTCGTCAATACTACGTTTGATGAGGTCAAAATTTTATACATTCTGCAAAATTCCAGTACTTTTTGCAAATAAAGGTTTCATCGGGTCCATAAAATGGATAGATCGATCGAATTTATGAATTCATTGAAACAAAGAAATATGATCTTGAAATAAAAATGTATTGAATTTACTCCGAAAAATTGCGTTTACTTCTCAGAAGGTGGCAATACTTTCTCACAAGCTATCTTCCTGCAGTGCAGTTCGCATATAAAGAACTAATTCACCGTAAATCTATAGTAAGTAATGTTCCGTCCTAATAAATATTTCTTTCAGGTTCCGGCATCGAACATCATCAACGGATATGACTTGATCGCAGAGAAAAACAGTTTCTTCGAACTTCTTGATCATATTAATCATCTGATCGAATAATCCAATTGTTTCAAATGAATTACAGATCACACAGGAACTAGGAAGGTCGGCTCCGCCCTTGCGCGAATGCTCCGACTCCTGCTTATTTCTTTTTATTCTAGAAATTTTGTAAAATATCATTCATCCAATCAAAATGAATCTCATGGATTCGAAGGAAGATTTATTTATATCACTAAGTTGTCTGAAGGATTAGAAAATCTCTTTGTACATTTTATGAAATAATTTCTTAGATAGGAAAGAATATTCATTGTTTCAAATATTGATTTATTTACAGAAAATTTTCATTTCATATTCATGAAAACATTTTATTTCGAATGCAAGAAATATGTTTATTTGTATTGATATTTTCCTATTTTAAAACTTTTTTTATTCGAATAATTAAACATTTTCTTTTATACAATTATCATTTTGGCACGACAGTTGATTATTACAGTGTTATGAATGGCTTCTGCCCATCAAATGCATAATTCATTGTATCAAATTATACTCCATGAATTCGAAAATCAAAATTTTCCATCCAATAACTTTTTCATCAATCCTAAGTACCTCATGTTCCAATTAATGATCCCACCACTTCCGTGTGAATCACATATCAAATGAAGTTGATGAAATAACTCCACAGATATCATTGGATGAATCCATTTCTTAGATTCAAAGAAAAATTCATCGGTTCAAAACATTTTTTATCTCAGTGTAAATTCACAACAAAAGTATCTCCAATGAAGTTGCACTCGCTACAAGACATGGAGCAGTGTCTCCGTATATACTCGGATAAGAATATTCCCGCTTGCCGTGCATTGGATAACGACGCGACGCCTCTAGCGGATGAGGAGAGAAGTGTTCGCTTAGGGCGGATACGCGACGGTGCTTTCCTCCATTACCTACTTCAAGCTTGTCGTGGTATCGCATGGATATCGCCACGAGCTTTTAGTAGTGACTTCTTACAACTTTTGCAATAAAAATCGTTCAATTTGATCAATCTGACTTACTTAGATTGAATGTTTTGTAACTGGCATTCCCCTACGTCTTAACAAATTTCGCACTCCGACGAGCCACAGGCACTGTTGAGGGCTAATTACTTGATTATAGAGGTAAATTCATACCAACATGCTAGTCGACAACTGAACGAGTATTAATAAAATTTCCCTGAATTTTCATAAATTCACTTGACATAATTCACAAATTCTTCTAACATTTCAATTGGAAGCTTGGACGGAACCTTAGTTCTGACCAAGGAATCAAGGCCGATAATCATGAAGAAAGTTTTTATTGACGTGAAAGAAACGTGCAGGTAGCGTAATTAGCGCCAATTGAGTTCTACCGGCAAAAAAGTGTGATGAGCATTCAAAAAACGTACGAGCACACTTTATAAAGGTTTCAGAAATTTCGTCGAACTGACGTTGTTTTGGGAAGAATCCCTTAACACAGTTCGAGGAAAAATCAATGAACAAAACTGCAATTTTGTCAATCAATTGAAAAATAATTTCCGATGTTCCCTCATTTTGCAGAATCTTCATATTTTACGATTACATTCAAGTGAAGAAATTTCATTCCTGTCAGTAAGGTAAATGATGAAAAACGATGTTATTACTCCAATGACATCCACACGGACGTAGTGCATTAATTTGGGAAATCTCTTTATCGGTGACATTTCATTTGTCATCAGACTGTACTCCGACCGTCATACAACCATTCGCTGTGTAGCGAAATCCTCTCCTCCAAACACAAACTTGAGTCTTGGGCGAAACATGGATCCGAGTGAAAGGGTGGTGAGTGGTGACAGGAAGTCTCGACGCATACGAGAGTTTATACAGAAGAACGAAAACCAATGTCAGGACGCTTCGGGATGTCAACGCTGTCATTGTCGTCGCCATCGTCGTCGTCGTCGTCGTCGTCGTCGCTGCCACCACCACTATCGTCGTCGCCGCCACCGTTTCATTTGCGGTGAAGCTTTTGAAGACGAAACTAAATACACTATGAAAGGAAATACTGTTTGCTCTCTTCATTAGTTCTCTTTCAGAATGTCATTCATTTTTCAAGTCTTAAAAAATCATTTCACAGAAACCAGACAGTACATACAAACATTTCTAATGGAATTATACTACATAATGAATATAATCATCTTCTTTGCGTGTCCCACCTCACAGAATATCTCGAAGTTCAATGCAAGAGAACAAGTTTCTCAAATTCATCTCAAACCTTGTAGCAACTCTGCACGTAACTTTGATTGTAGAATTCGATCCGCAGATACTCAAAGATGAAATGATGGAATAACAATCCGTTTTCATGTTCTGCACTAATAATGATAACAAGAATGTTGTTAATGCATTCAAAGAAATATTTTTAAAATCACTTTGTTAATCGTCAGGGATGACAGTATGCGTGTCTCAAGGTTGAATATACATTTTATAGCCTTGGTCATAGTCGTCACAGTGGATGTGATTACTTTTAGGTTTTTTTAACTATTCCTCGTGAAATTGTAATAATAACCAGGGGATTTGAATTTGAACGGAATACGTACAAAAGTGTCTCCTTCTTTTCTTAACAAAAATAGAAAAATATAACATTCACGAAGTTCATTCTATATTACACGCGTGATTGAATATACTATCCTTTTTAGTATGTCTTTCATGAATAATGTAATAAATTTAATACCTGTTATTCGTTTCAGTCTTCAACTTGTCTTCAACGTCTTATCTGCATAATCGTATTTCATCTTCTCGTATATTATTTATAAAATTAATTCTTGATACATAATTGTATTATTACATAGGCATTGAATTTATGTATCTTCACTCTTACACGGTAAAAATCGTTTGAAATCTTGTTTTCAACGGTCCAGTCTTGATTCATAATTCTTCTGAAATCTTTTTAAATTCTCCCACACAATTCTTTACCCTCCAGTATTTTTCAGTTTCTGTGCAAAGAGAAGATGTTCTTCAAATTCATGAACAAACATTTCAATTATCTTGAAACTTGCAATTCCTCGTGTTCAAAGTTTTGAAGTTCGAATGTCGTAGCTTGAACTGTAGATCATACATTTTGAATTTTTCATCCGATAATTTCTGATGAAGGGATAAAAGATGAGAAATTTTATCCCTCAAATAATTTCGATATCCACAACAATGGGAATCGGCAAAGTTTTTGCTTACACTACTAATCGTTTGTTTCAATGAAAAATGTTTATCAAGCAACCGTTTCATAACTGAGTATATTTCTTTGTTGAATGAACTAATAAACAGGCAAAGTCAAATAATATATGAATGAGAATGAGTATGTCACTATTCTCTCGTACAGAGGTCTTTCTGATTCTGATAAGCGTAATGATCCCTTCTTTTAACGTTAACCCAGCCCATCATCCTTTTTGCCGTCAACGTGAAAAAGATGGCGTCCTGACACATACACACTCATACTCCCAGAACTCGACCACCAAACTGGTCCGCAAGCGCTTTGCCACTTTCCACCAAAGTACCAGAAGCTCGGCTCTTGCAAACCACGTACATAGGTACGAGCCGAGGAAACCGTTTGATATATGGGGCGAATTAATAATACTCACACCGAGATGCGTCTTATACAAGAAAGTATACAGGTGTACAGGATACGTACAAGCTCAACGAATAACTTGGGAACCCTGTTTTCCGCAACGAACAGGCTGCGAGGTAGAAAAAGAAATGAATTCATCTGTAATAGATTTCCACATGAACTTTGTGCCAGATGATCAAAAAATTCTACGATCATAATGAATTCAATTAGACTCGAGTTACATATTGAGAAAGCTCTTCTGTTAGTCGTGCGAGAATTATCTTAGGTTTCTACCTTAAAACAATGAAATTTGCAATTTTTGATGAGCTCATCGTTATCGCTCAACGCGAATGTACGAGAAAATTCGTTTCATTATTCCATTATCCTGATGTACAATGGTGATGAATGGACCGTATGAATTTCACAAACTCCGTGAACTGCCGGATGTATACTTTAATGATATTGGAATATTTGTAATGAGGGATTAAATGCCTCTTGAATTTTGAAATATAAAGATTTCAGAGAGATTTCGTATAATCCTCTAGCCTTTCTGCACACAGAAAATAATATATGAGGGAACATTAAACAATATAGTAGTTTGAGGACATATCTTTTAGTATGACGAAAAGTGACGATCAGTATGAAACCGTTTACCATACCTCTCCAAAGATCACGATACACGCTAATGAAGAATGACATGAAAATATAGCATCTGTTGACATAATGAAACATATATCCTTCAGTTACGATACTGTATGTGATTCTCTATCACATTGATTTTCTTCGTGTGATGCCTAATTTGGTTTTTATTCCAAGTAATAAACTTCCTGAGATCCTTGTCAAGTATACAACCTCCTAAACAAAAGACATGAACGGAAAAATATATGCTATAATAAAATCTCCTTCAGAGAATGTCAGTTCATTCCTCTTCAACCCTTCAATGATCCTTACAAGATTCAATTTTTTCTTGTTTCAGCGACTTTTGGTATTAGAATGCTTTGATATGTACGACCGAATCTCCTAAATCCAATGTTTCTTGCTCTTAATCCAACGTATAACGCAATTCATACCAATTCCCAACGTCGAGAAAGTAGCTACTGCTGGTAGAAATTTGGGAAAACATAACGAGATAAGATTCTGAGAGGGTGGAACTGAATCGTGAAAATCATCTGGCGGTATAAAAGCGACCCACTGTTATTAAAGCACACGCGCAGTGGAGGCGATAGAGATCAAGGGGTTACGAGGGATAATGATATAAGCCGCAGAAAATATTGTTATGAGACGAGGGTGCATTCAAGGATTATATCAAAGCCGTTATCAAGGCATTGTATCACCCTAAATACGTAATGAAAATAATCATCACCAATTGCCAGGAATTATAATTTCAATCGAATTATTTGATCACTTATTTATTCATCTCCTTTTTCTCAAACTCCTGTTGTATTCATAATATGTTCACTCATTACTGTAGGTATTTCTCATGAGAAACAAAACAGTAGCACATTGTCAACGATGAGACCAATTAGAGTGTGTATTTTATATGAAAAACTTCCTCGAGGGACTTCGTTTCACACTTTGTATAAAAATCTGTATTATTTTTTCACATTAAGTTTTATACACGTTGTACATTTCATCTTTTAATTGGTCGAAGCTGAGAAAGATTTTTTTAATTGAATCCATCTTAATTGATGCACCGTACATCCCCTTTTCTGATAAAACTTCTTGAAACTTATTTTGTTCCTGCAAATGAAGAAAATGAAACTACGCATTGTCTTCTGCATTAGAACGGGAAATTATACATCGTACAGATTATGGACTCACCAATTTATCGAATGTATCGAGACATTAAACAGAAAGTCTACGTTTTACGTCTCCGTTCTTGAATATACATATATATTGATTGAACGAATCTGAATAAAAAGAACGTGATGAAGAAAACGACATCGTGAGATGCATTTGAAAAAGAGAACTAAGCGCCGAAGTTACTCCTACAACGAAGAGTCGAGTCTGTCTCGATCGACCGTCGTCATATCCCCTATTATGGTCGTGGAGTGAAGAGGAAAAAGCATCTTGACATGGAAACGTGACTTAGCGCGTCGTCCTTCGTCCTTTATATTCGGTCGGCAACACTGGAATTAATTTACGCGGAATCTCTAAGTGGCGCGATGAAGATTGAGAGCACACTCCTCACTCACCATTCTGTTACGTCTCTCGTACCTCCGAACCTATCCCACAGGATTCGCTAGGAGAGCACCTTCGTGCTAGCCAGCCAACCAGCCAACCAGTCAGCTAGTCAGCCAACCATCCAGCGCATCATCTTCACAGCACGTCGTGCTCTGACGAGTTCGCCATGGATCCACCGATTTGCATTTTATCTTGCTGACGACAGGGTTACTCGTTCTGTCGATCGTTGAATTACTTACAGATCCACGTCTTTCCTTCGCTTATATCCGTTGTCTAAAGAATTATCATTCATCAATTCTTTGTATTTCCACGATTAAAGGAAAATTTCATCCCCGATATCAATTTTCATGAATCGCTTTCGGTACCTCGATCAATGTTGATATTGTACACACCAATCCCGAGAGAACTTCATTCTGAAGTCTGATATGGATACTAATTGAATTATATTTGGTTTTTCATCTACAGTTCACTGAGATACGTTCGTATCTTTACGATGATTTAATTTTTTTTGTTTTTTCATAACGAAATGCCATCCAATTCTCACACATGAAACTTCAAAAATTCATGAACGCGTGTACACAGTACGGTACATGGAGTTCAACGATTTGTTCGTGAGAAAAAAGCATGTATGAAACTTAATGAATGCATGTACGTGGCTCGATATGTATATGCATGCAGTTTTTTGTATTAAAAAAGCATCCTCTTCGAGCGAATTTCAAATTTCATATGCATGAGTATTAAAATCCATATGTACACAAAGAATATAATTAAAAAAATTAATGAATATTGTCCTCATGTGCTTGATACTTATGTGTGTAATATTGAATAATTATGTAAGAGAGATAAATTGTTGGATATTCAAATGTATGGACACATGCTTCAGGGATATCTAGAGAACAGGTATTTTCTACCAAATTCAAATACTATCGCTATTTGTGAATGCCAAGAGGAATATCTGCAGCATGAGATTTACAAACCCCATGAAATCAATCAATAGTTAATAGACGGATCGACTCACAGACCTCTATAAAATCATGAAAATATAGACTGGATATTTCAACAAAACATTTCAACGAAGCTATATTAAGAGGGATAGAATAATATTCCACGTATATAAAATTTCAGTATTGAATCGGATACAATTGAAGATTCTATTCTCTGCAGCTGAATGACGAACCCTCGTATTTGACGAAAATTCCTACGAAACAATTTCACATTCGTTATATTCACAATGTTTTACGTTCACAAAAGTACTTTTGTTCGACTAAACTGGATATTCAATCTTTTGTAGAATGAACAACCAGAGAACCTCGATGACTCGTAAAACGAAATCTCAAGAGATAAAGTAATTTCATCCCTTTATGTTGCAAAGACCAAGGGTTGAATTAAATTTTGGTAAACAGTGTATAGTCATGGTTTTCAGCACGGAATACGTTGTTTGAAGACGATTTCAGTGTATAGACACGGTATTCGCGCAGATCTAACTAAAATTGCTCACAGTTTCAGCGAATATATACACAGAAACATTACTCATATGTTGTTTCAAAATGAGGTTCCTTCGATTTCTCGAGCATTTCCAATTTGTTACACGTTCCTACATAGAATTAAAATTTCCTATGAACAGAGAAAATGGAGATGAGATAGCAAGAGTAAGAGTCGCGTGTGTTTGTGAATAAACTAAACAAAAAGAAGATTAACTTAGGTCTTTGAAGCATGACAAGAGAAGCACGTGGTCATCAAAGGATACGATGGGTCGATATTATTCATGAGGCGCAAAGCTTCTTTTATCAATTACATCGATCGATAAACTTTCATTTTCATTCAATGATCGCTGTCGATCATCATTCACTTGCCTTACTGTAAGAAAACTCTGGCCGAAGATCAACGTATAAGGTTTTCCACAGCTGCCTCTCTTGCGGAACACCACTATCGATCGTGTTTCGATGATATTGGTCTGAAACGTTCACGATGATTCATTACTTTAAGAGTGAAAAGTGTATATACATGTACCTACACTCAACTGGCTGTCTTCTACATCAAGATAAAAATGTAATGCGATACAGCCGAAAAAGAGAATAATCATTCAATATCGTGTACCCAACGAAAGGATCATACATCAATCTTTCTCGAACG
Source organism: Gonatopus flavifemur (assembly GCA_018340375.1). Taxonomy (NCBI): domain Eukaryota; kingdom Metazoa; phylum Arthropoda; class Insecta; order Hymenoptera; family Dryinidae; genus Gonatopus; species Gonatopus flavifemur. The sequence goes on along the minus strand of JAFFJZ010000006.1, from coordinate 4,610,457 downwards.
ACAAAAATCCGAATCAACGCTTTACAAGGTGTGTACACTGTTAGAAATTTCTGCATTAATTTTAATGTATTTGCTGGAAGTTTTTTTCAAATACGCGCATGAATTGAGTTTCATACACATTTTACATTAAATTTAATGTAAACTATAGCAAAATCTATATTTTTTCAATGTTTTGGTACATTAAATTTAATGTAAAATGTGTATTAACCTGAATTCATGTACGGTATTGAAAAAAACTTCATAATATTTCTGACAGTGTACGAGTACTCGAATTTTTCTAGTAATTCGTCTATCCCTTTATAATTCATGCAAAACATATTTTCCAAGGGATAGGGCATCGATCGACAAATATAATGAAAATTACAATACATCATTCTCTTGTTGGAAAATACCTTAAATTTTCATGTTCTCGAAGTTTGAATCGTTCATAGGAACGGAACGAAAATACACTCACAAAATTGGGGTAGTCTGATACTTCCCAGGGAAAATCCAACGCATTATGCGGCCTATTAAATAGACTACATCATATCCAAGTAACTTACTAAGCTGACACCGTCATCAGGTGAATTTGTTATGCACTCACAAAACTGGATAAATTTTCGGTATTCATCTTCTCGAATTAACTCTTTGGAACTGGAAACATCATCGTTCCAAAAATGTTGTACTGCAAGATTTTGGGTCCTCAACAGCTAAAAATTTCGTTATTCAATTACCAATATCGTTCGTTTCAATAAACGATTTAAACTTCAGCAACATGAATTTTCAGGATCCTAAATCATTGGATACGCGAATTTTTTCGAATACTCGACAAATTTCGAGAACTCGACTTGAAAAAGTTATCACTCCCATGGAAGAAAAGAGACAGTTGCAGCAACTACTTTAATAGTCGGTTCTCGATACCTGAGGTATTTTGAGTGATTTGAGTGTTCCTTGTCTTGACTACTAAGTAGCTGCAGCAACTACTCAAGTAGATGGGCGAAAATAGACTATTTGAGTAGTTGCTGCGACTATTCTTTTTTCCGTGCACACAGCCCTACTATTTATCATCATCATCATGAAATAATCAGTCTTTTAACTGGTTTGATGAAATCTGTCCACCCTGTCTATTATCCGCTGAACGCTTAATTTCTATACATATCTACGACAACCCTTATCTTGCATCGTTTGCTTCATATAACTTAATCTAGGTCTACCTTTGCGACCAATTTTTATCATTCATTTTTCCTTCGGAACACGTTTTTTTGCACTAAAATACTCGAAACTGAATTCATCCAAAAATCTGAAATTTTCAGGGATGATTCTTTGAGACTTCATCTAGGTCTGTACAGAGCCCAAATTTTAAATTTCGTGAAAAATTTTTTTTTAGTGCAAGAAAACGTGACTTTGGTATCCTCTTGAAGCCCTGTTGAATTCTGATCTCAAAATCGAATCTTCCAATTCTTCTTCATCTACATCTTCCTCCCTCTCTAAAAATCCTATATTATCGCATCCTCCATACAAATCTTCTGAATGATTAATCTATTGTGCTATTTTTTTCTCCGTTCTTATCAATTGTCTCCCTTGAGAATTTTTAATCTTACTGCTTCTAGATTTCATTCGTCCAAAAAATCTCTTAACAATCCTATATGCCTCATCTATTTTCCCTAAATTTAATCTTACTTCTATATCCTAACATTTTTCTTCTAACCATTGTTCTTTCGCTTTCCTTGATTCTCTTATTATTTTATTCCTCAGTGACTTGTATGTCTGCTGGTCTTGTTCGCTATTCTTATTCTTGTATTTCCTTCTTTCATTAATTAAATCGAGAATTCCTTCCGTTATCCATAGTTTCTTAGGTTCTACTTCATCGTTCTTCAAAATTTCATGTGCACATTATTCTATTTTCCCCTTTATATTTGATCATCTACTCTCTATTTCCAAGTCTTTCTCTTGTCGATCCTCCAATTTTTCGTCCAACATCACTTTGAATACCCCCTGTGTTTGTTCTTGTTCAAGATTCTTCAAATTCAATCTTTTTTGCATTTTCCTTTTCTTCTTCAGAGCTTTGAATTTCAGAGCACATTTCATCAGCAACATATTGTGATCACTATATCTACCCAGTGAAAAGTGAAACTTAAAGTGATCCCGAATATCAGCTTGAAAATGCAGCCAAAAGTAGCGCCTATTCCAACTGAAAGTAAGCAATGAAATTCAGTCTTTTTCATTGCTTACTTTCAATTGGAATAGGCGCTACTTTTGGCTGCATTTTCAAGCTGATATTCGGGATCACTTTAGGTTTTACATATCCGCGCCTGGATAAGTTTTACAGCTTTTCACTTGATTTCTAAATCTTTGTTTTACTAATATTTCATCAATTTGGTATCTAGCTGTATCCCATGGCATTTTCCAAGTATAGATTCTTCTTGGATGATTTTTGAATAATATGTTGGTAATAACCATTTTATGACCCTCACGGAATTCGATGAAACGTTGTCCTCTTTTATTTCTTTTTCCTAACGCAAAATCTCCTATTATGTTGCCCTACTACCGCATTCCAGTCACCTATGATCATCGCACTATTTACCATATAAAATGTAAATTCCACCTTCTAAAAATCGACTAAAGGTGAACGGAAATGTACAAAAATTACGATTCGAATTTTAATTACCGTCGACAGAATCAAGAAAGGCAAATATATTCAATGCTCAGGGTGATGTAGGCAAAGGAAATACTGTGTAGAAAGTGCAACATCTAGACAAAATTCAATTCGAGTGACCCACAAGACGCAATTGTACTCGGTCAAACTTGAGGCATGGAGTATCGAGATGGTAGTGAATAGAAATCAGAGTAAACCTCGATTTCCCAATAATGCAAACAAATGAACATACAAACACGGGAAACGGAGCATTAGCGCGCAACGATACAATCTCTTAAGGATGCTTTCAACTCTCCTCATTTACCGTTGTCTCTCAAAATTACAGGACACTATGCACGCAGTCAACAAGTACAAGTTTCATTTTACATACATAACACGGAGAAGAGAGAAATTTTACGCGCCCTCGTGTTCACATTGCGCGGTTAGAAGATAACAGCTCCCACAAGAGATACTCGGGATCATCGTTTACATGCATATGAAGAGACAATGCCAAGGGGATTACAGTTCTTTTCTCCTATGCTTCGAAAAAATTCCGGTTTTCACGTCAAATCCTTGTTTTGTGTAAGTTGAATCTCAATAAACGTTGCATGATAATCTTACATGTTTTAACACATTCAAATCCCTGTGACTTATAAGCTTGATTCTACTTTTATTTGCACAATGAAATTTGGAGAGTTGCACGATTCGAGTTCAGCGATTGACTTGGGTTTGGATGGTGTTTACCCAATTCTTATAATAAAAAGGTAAATCGTAAGCGCACAATTTTATTGGGTTGGCAACTAAGTAATTGCGGATTTTTGTTAGAAAATCAAAGACACTTTTTTCATGGAACTAAATAACTTTATTCTGTAATGTATTGCCCATTTTGATCAATGACCTTTTGCCATCTTTCAGGCAGCATCATAATCGCACGTTCATAAAACTTCTAGTTTTTATTAGCAAAAAACTGAATCAGGTACGATTTGACATCATCATCATTACTGAAATTTTTACCATTCAAGGAGTTTTGGAAAGATCGAAACAAAAAGTAATCAGATGGTGGAGGGCAGGACTATATGGTGGATGTGGCAAAACATCCCAACCAAGCTCCAATAATTTTTGCCGAGTGACCAAAGATGTCGCCTTGCATTGTCATGATAGAATACAACACCTTTTCGATTTGTCAATTCGGGCCGCTTTTCTTCAACTGCATTGTTTAATTTCGTTAGTTGTTCAATGTAGACATCAGAATTGATCGTTCGGTTGGGTGGGAAGAGTTCAAAGTAGTTTGCTGTTGTTCGAGTTAGTTCACCTAGCCTGCTTCACGATCTTTTCCGCTTGATATTGTTGTACACAACCCATTTTTCATCGCCAGTTATCAGTCGTTTCAAAAATGGATCATTTTCATTACGTTTCTTTAGCAAATCGCAGATGTTAATGCGTTGCGTTAAATGCGTTTCTTTCAGTTCGCGAGGAACCCATGTATCGAGTTTTTGAACATAGCCAAGTTGTTTTAAGTGATTTTCAATGCATGTATGTGATACATGAAGTTTCTCTGCAATCTCACGTGTTGTACTGTGACGATCCGAATCGATTATTGCTTTGATTAGGGCGTCATCAACGTCAACTGGACGACCAGAGCGTTTTTCATCTTTGAGTGAAAAATCACCAGAACGAAATTTGGCAAACCAATTTTGACACTGCCATTCTTTTAAGGCTTCGTCACCATGAACAGCACATAACTTTTTATGAGCTTGCGATGCGTTTTCCCCTTTGCGGAAATAAAAAAGCAAAATATGACGAAAATGTTCCTTTGGATTTTCCATTTTTCAACGAACGCCAAACGAAAACTACGCAAACGATCAAAAAACTTTTGATACTGATTGACAGCTGAATTGCTAACTATCAAATAACAAGATGTGTTTTACATTTGTAATACGTCCGCAAACCTAAAAATTCAACTGACACCATCTATGAGTGAAATCCGCAATTACTTAGTTGCCAACCTGATAATTCAACTTATGACAATCCGAGGAAAAATTTGTTTTGGGCAACCTTTATTCACAATCGGGTTCCAACCGGGGATTTTGATTTTCAAGTAAAGCATATGACGCTGGCATGATAAAGTCCTGATTTGGTCCATAGAAAGACTCTATTTCAGTCATATCAGCAGTATACTCAATGGAACGATTGTTAGCTTAGAGCATATACTACTGGAGCGAGCATTGCCTATAATTTCAATAGAAATTAGTGTGGTTAAATTGAGAGAGAGAGAGAGAGAGAGAGAGAGATCCGGCTTTTAGACAGTTGTCTCTCTTTTCATCCAATGAGATTTAAACAAAGATAGCACTGCCTAAAAGTCGGAACTCTCATCCTATCTTGAATTCAAACTAACCACACTTCTCCGTAGCCTCTGCTCGCTCCAGTAGTATATGCTCTAAGATTGTTAGAATGATGGAATGCGCGGAGAACATTACGATTTTGAGTGCTGTGTTGTCCGAGTCCAAAAGTCTGGAAAAAAATTTGTAGCTGTATCAGCTAAAGTTAAGCTATTCAGCTCAAATATTTTAGTTCCTACAGGACAGTTCATATCTACCGTGTGGTACATAACGAAAGAACCGGACGGTCAGTTTTAAATCTGAATCCAAATCTGACGTCAAAAAACGAATTCGAGATGGCGAACGTGAATTTGGTCGATTTTGCATTTGTGGACAGATTTATATGAAACATGAGTTCTAAGGGTTTTTGAAGGTGCTGAATCCGAATCTGACATCAAAACATGAATTCTAGATGGTGGATCCAATATGCGGGACGTGAATTTAGGCATTTTGGGATTAATGGCGGAAATATCATGAAATATGGATTCTTAGGGGCTTTCGAGGGTGAGGAATCCAAATCTGACGTCAGCAAATGAATTCAAGACGGCAGATCGAATATGGCGGACGTGAATTTAGTCCTTTTGGGATTCATGGACAGATTATCATGGAATATGGGTTCTAGGGGTTTTCGAGGGCGCTGAATTCGAATCTGACGTTAAAAAACGAATTCAAGATGGCGAACCAAATTAATCGGACGTGAATTCGAATCGTTTTCGCATTTATGGACAGATTTATATGAAACATGGGTTCTGGGTGTTTTACAGGGTGCTGAATCCAAATTCGGTGTCAGAAATCTCATCCAAGATGGCGGAACCAATATGGTGGACGTGAATTCAGTCATTTTCACATTTGTGGACAGATTTATATGAAACATGGGTTCTGTAGGTTTTTAGGGGGTTCTGAATTAAAATCTGGGATCAAATGTTGGAAAAGAATGAGAATTTTGATCTTCCCGTGTAAGCTTTTTCGCATCCGAACACTCTTCAGAAGCTGGTGGACGGTATGACAACTGCACACTAGTGGGAATCCGAAAGTGTAGAAAGTAGTTATTGAAACCAATGAAGCGTGAAAATTTTCCAATTCGTTCCTAAATTATGCCTAGATGACTCTTCATTATGCTTCATCGACTCTTCATTACGTTTAAATGCTCCTTAGCTTACGCTTTTGTCGCGCTCCCCGGTTTCATTTTCACCAGGATAGTTGTCCAAATTCTGCTGTTGCTTAAAAACATGTTTCTGAATCAATCGAAAATGGTATAAAAAATGGGAGACCGTTAGTTTCAGGCTTTCTGAATATGACATTTCAAAATGTTTTCCAGGCGAGTGAAAAATCGTTAAGTGCCTTTTCATATAAGTATCCCCGGATAAATGAATTGTTCAAGATGCGAGCGAAGCGAGCATATGTGGGCTACGATTGATTCAAAATGAGCGATGCGAAGTCAGGGGGTGGATCTCTCTGGTTTTTATCTACTTCGGGACGTTTCCATCATTTTTTCCAATCATACTTCTATGAAAACTGTCCTTCACAAACACATCGCCGCACGGTGGATATGTATAGAACTCAACGGACTCGATCTAGTAGATTTTGAACTCCCATAAACATCCCAAAAGTCCCACACGGCCAAATGCAGCTGAATTCAGGTTAACTCCCTTTCGTCAATAAAATTTACCTTCGTACCAAATTTGACAAAGAAATTGGCGTTTTACACTTGTCTAGATTTAGGTGTTTGCACGATTATCCAGATGTTCCATGAAGTCCCAATATTTTTCACTCGCTTGTCAATAAAAGAAACATGGAATCATTCATTCTTAACCTCATTAATGATGAATATCTTGAGGGGATACCAGCAGCCCCTAACGATGCGACCCGAGCCAAATCTTTTCTGACAAATTATTCAAAAACAGAACAAAGAAAGGAAAATGTCGCTCTGTACAGACCGTCTTTATTGATTGGAAAAGGTCTGTATAGAGCGGTATTTTGATTTTATTCCTTTGTTTTCGTGTAATTTGTCAGAATAGTTGTGGTTGTTTCCTCTTCTCCCCAAAGGGTCTGGTTGCATCTTCAGGGGTCGCTGGTAATTAAATTTATTTTCTCTAATATTCGTTACACGGTCGAACATATCCATTCTAAAATCCAAAATTCACATATCATTCAGATAATTCCTCTCAAAGAGATTCTTAATTCTTCCTTAAAGCATTACCATCGAACTCACGTGTCTACCATAGATTCTATAATTCAAATTATATTCCGTGTTTATCCTTGTTTTAGTTTCAAGGGTTCGACGACTTCAAATTCCCAGAATACCGGAAGTTGAAATTTGATTAAACACACAGTATGTCATCATCTGCTCATCCAAGGGATAAGCAAAGCGAAACTAGTCACGATTTCCAAACTAAAACGTAGAGGGTTTGCCTGAGCTTTGTACAGGATCCCTTGCGTGATACGAATGCTACGTTATTATACTTCACCAGAGTTGATATATAACTGTGGATTTAGTATCGGATTACATTTGGTCGAAAATTCTAATTATAACGATAACGTTTTAAATAGCTCTTTAGGGAAGAAAATACAACACTGTTGAATTATTCAGACATTCTCTTCTCGTTCCGAGCGATGAATTAGGAAAAATCTTGTTCTTATGCAATCAGATAATCCTTTCTGATGAATCATTCATAAAAGTTATCAAAAATCACTGCGGGGTGTTACACACGTATACACCTTCCACGCTTGACAACACAATTACTATTTCGATAATCAATCGTGCGTCAAAATTGTATTGTTCGGTCAAACGTAATGTCACTGATTGCCCTTTGTGTGTAGGTCAACAAAAAATACATATACAGCCATTCGTACACGTACACAAGAATTCATACAGCATCAGTTCCTTCGCAAAGCAGAAGGAAAGAGAGGAAGGAAGCCGAGTGAAAAAAGGTCTTGTCACGAATAACAACGTATTTTCTCTGGCAATGGAAACCTCTGATATGTCGATGCCATCCTTTCGGCGACCAACAGTATCGACAGCCAAACTCTAATTTTCCGAGAACTTGACTTACGGACTCGCCACCTCTTCGGCTCATGGCGCAACCAGCCAACCAACCAACCAACCACGGAGTTAACGTGATTTCAACTCGAACAACCTTCCACACTGCCACCGTTCATCACTGTGACTCGAGTTAACCCCAAGAGTTCTCTACCGCGAAAATGTATGAAGTCCCTGGGATCTTTCCTGTACTTTCCGATTTATCATTCGTACCCGCCATCGTTTCAAAGAGGTTCGTTCGTTCCATAAAGAGAATCAGAGAATGAAAACACTCTTTTTCTCCTTCCACAATTCCTTTTTTTCTCTCTCTTTACGCCCAACAAGCTCAGTTTGCTGTGAAGATACCGCGTTGGGGACTATGATTTAAAATTTATTAAAGCCTCTGTAATTGGAACCTGTCAAAATAGAGTTCTCTCCCAGAATCCAACGATGCGAAAAAAACAGTTGTCATAAAAAATCATTCTTTGGATTTTGAACACTTTTGTACAATTTCAGACCAAAACCCAACATCAATGAAAAAAGTTAGTTGAATGTCGTAAAAATCAAAAATAAAATTTATAACCAGAAAATATACGAGATGATGACGATACAAAGTATAAATGAACTTAATTACGATCCACATCCCTCCTGTATTTTGACGATTCAATGAGAAGAAAATTGTTAAGAATGTAAAAGAGATAACAAACAATGATTGAAGAACAAAACTTTCGAAGACAGATGAGGAGCGTACGGTTGCTGAAAGTGACAGATAATTGGGAGATAATTTTTGTTTTTTAAACTATTTTGTTTGTATTTTTATATAAAAGTTATCGATATCCTCTCCGCTTCAAATTTGAGATTTATCTCATTCTCCTATCTAAATCTGTTCAAATATCTCTCCAACATCAGATTTTATAAAAGCGCTTTCCCTTATATCCCTACACAGCATTTTAGTGAGACCATTTCTCTTCAAGTTGCAAATGTACTGTGCACGATGTATGCACATCACTTAACCGGAGATGCATGTAAAAGGTTAAAACCTACCAACAAGTGTAAGTCTTTACTTGTTTGACTTCAGTCGCAAGTAACACATTTACGTGCGCTCTAAATTTACTGCATTCATGGTATATTTGTATACATGTAAACTTCGTTGCTGTACATCACACTACTCTAGGTTACGTAAGGATTCGAGAGGAATAAAAGAAATATACGAATAAACCACGTACTTGAATCTGAATTTAAAAGATACTTATTTATAATTTAATTCCGAATTGTAGAATGAGATTTCATAAAAGAAATAATAATTCAATCAATTGAATGAAGAAAGCTTCTTTGTGTTCATAAAAAAACTCAATTTCTCTTCACAATTCTTCTGAGAAAATAGATCTTTAAAACGAAAGATCTAGCAATCGACAAGACAATTCCTATAAAGTACAAAATCCGTTGCAATGAGAATTTCCTCCTCAACTTTACCGTAATTAATCAGTAATTATTATTCTGCATTAATTTTGTTGGACTCCAAATGCTTCCTTGGAATTAGCTCTTCCTAATATTGGAATCTTTCTTATTTCATCCATGATACACGTATAATCGAATTCTTCATCGTGATTTAAATAGTAATTAAGCGTGAAACTATTTCCAATTCACCGTCTATTCAGCTGCACTGAACTGATCAGTTGCATCTAAGTAGCGTGGCAAAACTCTTTGAAAGGAATTTAATTAATGGGACACGGTTTGTAGGATGATATTCGAATACTATCAACCTTCACGCTCTCAAGATATGAACCGGATTTAAATTAAAAGTGTGGAAAAGTTTTAGCAGGTAGGAAACCCGCCAACACGTCGGGGCCATCTCAATTCCTGAACTAATTAAACCAGGACATGGCTTTTCGTTATGCTCGCGCCGTGCCTATTTGTCGACTGTTATAATTGTAGAATTAATAATCAAGATAATAACAACAATTAATTGAACGGAATCGTGTGTTGAAATATCGAACTATGTAAGACAGATGTACAGGTGTGTAACGTAGTGTTTAAACGTACATATCCTTCTCATTATCTTACGAATTTCTAGAACGAATATCAGTTTAAACGCGAACCATCGCACGTTCATAGCTTTTCGTATGAATCACGTGCGTTGAAAAATGCAGGAATATGACGAAGGATAAAAAAAAAGACGTAGGACGTGCTTTTAAAACTAACGTAAATACTAATTACTTTCGCGACGCAGACTCTCGTTGGTGTCGTTGGACGAGGTCGAGCGTTTCCATCCTCCTCGCAAGACAGAAAACAGAACACAGACACTCACATACATACACACTGTACCTACAGGAGAGAAAAATGTCAACGAAATGTGAAAAGCCCTAACTTTTGTCTTTTCGCGTCTTTCGCGTGGTCACGTTTATATACATGCACGATGTGTGTTTGCCGATGCATGTGTGAAGAATTTTGTACTGTTTATTTTTTTTTCACGTAAAAAAGAAGCTGATGTCGCCTTTGAACATGACATACAACTGAAACACGAGAAGTTTTCACGTAATGGGGTTTCTCATGTGAAAGAAAACTTTTGAATGAATCTGAATGTAAAGAGATTGTACTCAAATTGGCAACTATGCATCTACGTATGTATTCATATGTTTGAGCACACACAATTCTTGCTTGGCCAAATATCTACAGGTTGTTCATTATTCCACGCGCGCATTTGTTCGGTACAAATGTGCCGATTTTGTTAGCCGTGCTTTTGGCCTATCGCCAGAAAGTTTACATGGCGCGATAGCACGGAGGTTACAACATCTTTTCATTATTTCATGCCTAATACTATAATTCTCCTACCTTCTTCTCACATTTCTCGGATCTCAACCCCTGCACCTCGTTCGATTTCCAAATATAAAAACAACAGAACTTTCGAACCATTGAGAGTGATATCACTCATTATTTAAATGCCCCCGAAAGAATAATAAACATAAGAAAATATTTTCCTTTCCTTGAAAATTCTCACAGAAGGCGTTGTAATAACCACAACGACGAGCGAGGGAATATTTGAATAATTTTTCACATCAAATGTAATAGTGGTGAAATATACTTTTATTGTGCCAACTGCCATCTTCATTTATGACTGCAATAAATATCTCACTACGTTTCATATTCATAACCCTCCCTGACATTCTTACATTATCATGACTGAATTTACTGATTTATTCTCATGACATGAATATGTTTTATAATTTTTGACTCACGAAAATGTGTGTTTGTGAACATAGAATATCATTTCTAATCTGCATACAAACTTCTGCGTAAACGTTTCATACTTGATATTCGTTGTTTAATAATGTTTCATAACCGTGACGAGAAGTCAGGGGACAATAAATTTATGACCTTCATAAAAATCACAGAATAATTTCAGTAGATTAGTGAATTTTCAAATCAAAACGAAATTGCCTGATGAAAATGTAAACGTTTATGTTTACACACTCGATACGATGTATTTAGTTTATCGAATGGGAGTCTTTCAGTACCATATACATTATGGAAAAACAATTTAGAGTGTGGTCCCATTTCATCCGTGCATTTCAATTTCCATTCGTTATGCAAATAAGTTAATAAATTCTCCTTGACGGAGGAATAAATTTAAACGTATCTGAAATCATCAACTGATAATTACATGATGAATATTGAATTAAAATATGTATGAACTTATGGGTGAAAATTATACAGATATTTATATGGAAATATCGACAACGGTGTGATTAAAAAATGATCTAATGAAGAATAAAGGCATGCTTTTAATACGGGTGGGTATACATGCAAATAAAATAGTGCAATTGGCAAGGAGCAAACGGAAATAGGAAAACATGGCAGCGTGCCACGCAAGGTTTTCTCTTCGTGCCAGGAGGGTTTAATGGGAATTACGAGCGATCCGGTCTTAATTCGATAAAATTGATAGTCGAGGGCCGCCCCCTTTGTCATCCCCTTTTTCTCTTCTTTTCCTCTGCCTGTCTCCGGCTCCATCGAGCGCCGCGGCAAGAGGGGAAGGAGAAAAGAAAAAAATCTAGAAGAGAAACGCCAAGAGAGAGCAAAAGTTCCCGTTGAACTCGTCCTCTCTCGCAAGGACGGCCCATGACGCCGAGGTTAATTCCTTGTTCCTTTCTTTTTTCTTCCTTTCAACTCTTCTGTCGCGATATTCCCCAACGGCGTGCCTGACATTCCTACCTATATCCACCTATTCCTATTAAGGATGTAAATGCGGTAATTTCGCACGATAATTACTGGGATCGGCACGAAAGTAATGCCTTTGCACGGTGGCTAACTTCCTTCGGCGTTCTTTCATCGACCACCGCGTTACCCTGAAATTACCCTATTGAACAAAACTCGACAAAGTTTAGAGTACTTTTACTCTGTTCAGCGATATTTTATTATGAGCTTCGGAAAATATTTCCTCGTCTCAATTTCGATCACAACTCGCTTTAATGATAATCAACGAATCTAATGAAATGTAAAGAAGGAACTTGTTCGGTCTTCCCATCGGGAGCGACATGGGGAAAGATTGTTATTTGTTGATGAGAAATTGGAGAATCGCCGCTACTGCATTTGTATAACGAGAATCGATAGTTTCACGAGAAGAGGAAAAAACTGTGAACTGAGAATCATCGTTGTGACCCTGCTCCTGCGAAATTGAGTCTATTATCGCTCTGGCCAGGTACCCTCCAATACCATCGATATTCGTTTAACGCATCGTTTCCTTGCCAGGAGGGTGACAAACAAGGGTCTGGTGAGAAATATAAAATTTAGGAGGCGTCACCATCAAAGACGATAAGATGGAGGAATCCATTCTATTTACTCAACGAGGGGCGAATGAAAAAGTGAAATGAGTTTGGGTATCATGAATCTCTTTTTGAAGAAAATTTCCATGATACTGTCTGTCATCTTTTTGTTTCTTCTTTCTCGATGAATGTGTATGGCGGATTTTCTCCTTTTCTTGGAGAAATTTAATTTTCCTCACAAATAAAGGTAAATCCTTCCATCGATTTTGAAATGCTTTCTATTTTGATTGAATTGTAATATTCCTTCTTATGAGGAAATTGAATCTATTGAGCAATCAGATCCATATAAAAATTGTTAGGTTCCGCCAATGCTGACAATAGAATATAGCTTGGCGCAATGTTGACAGGCAAGGCTTGGCAATTTGTAAGTATTCAATGTTGATTAACAACGAATATGATGTTTCACCGATATCGGTATTCAACAAATTTCGGTCGGTAGCCTTCCATTGATTCACAACTATGCCAGGCTTGGCGCTTGCTAGGCTCATCCTTGGTCCAAAATTGACCGAACGATAGATTCTATTGAAAGTGCGGATCATTTGAAACGTGGTTGAATATTGCCACGAACTTTGGTCTAGTCTGGATAAAAATTAGTTTTCAATTGGCGCCGATCATTCGTAATAGAATGGCTCAATATTGGCATGCTCTTTAATCTCAACTTTTGATGGCTGAATTGCTGGCTAAGTTACCGATCGAGTGTTTTCCGCGAATAGTGAGAGATGTATACAAGGAATATACAAGACTGAAATAATTCTCTGGAAGAACAGTCAATCGTTGTTACAGATTACACCAGAGGACTCCTACCGCCGATCCATACTGTCTATACTTCTCATGGCAAACTTTAGCGACGCAAAAGATCGAGTTGTTTACAAATAAATGAGGAAAATACAATAAGATCTCAAATAACATATATTGGAAATTGTGAAATGCGCATACTTTTTATACATTTTTGGGTTAATTATTTTCCACAGTTTTATCATTGGCGCAATATTGACAAACAAATTTTTCTATTGTTTGCCAATGATGGTCTATTCCATTGCCGTTTCTGTACCAATGATGGGGCTCCATTAGAAAAACACATTAATCAATCATAAAATGATGTTATCATTACAGTGTTGCGCCATGCTTGGTTCCCAAGCCTTGGCCATACTTGATCTACATTGCGCGATGCTAGCGCCAATGGTAAATTTCTTTATGGGAACATTTCTCAAAGTGCATAATTCAAACGGTAAACGTGAAATACATGATCCCGAGGTCACCTCATGCTTAATGATAATAAAGCCACAATACAGTGAACAAAAAGACCATTTTTTCCGAGATTGACTAGGTGTTCAGGAGCAAACATCAAAAACTGTACAACTTTTTCATTCGTTTAATCTACCCATAGTGGCTACGACGGTTGAAATTCCTCACGACTCGACAGCGTATTTTCTTGAAAGTTTACGCGCCATTGGTCGCCAATCTTCGAAATGAAACTGCCGCAATTCAACGGATACTAGACGTGCCCTATTTCGAGAAGAACTGACAAAGAAAAGGACGACATGAGAAGCGAAAACAACACAATGAAAAGGGCTAGGTCGAGAGTATGTGGGTGAGATGGACGATCTTTTATACCTTACATACAAGCGTTTTACGATATGACTTAGATGTAACGAATATTACATTCAAGAGATTCGAGAATTTTAGTACGGAACCATTTCGACCGTTCTACTCGAGGCTTAATGTCAATTATTTTATTCGCACGATGAAATAAAAATTTCACAATTCAACAAAAAGTCGTTTTCTCCCAATACTCTTGCAAAATGAATTCCTCATTCTCTGGATTAAACGAGAATAACGTTTGATATATGTTTCCGAGCGATAAATCGATATATTTATTATTCAACAATGATAATGATTATCGATTTCCGTTGTGTAATACGTAATGAGGAATATAAAGTTTGAATTGGCATTGTTTTTTATGACGCTGTAATGCTTGTAATACGTGACGTACACGCGAGAATGATCGGCTCGACAATGAATGCCAATATTACGATACCTCTTGACAATACAACAATATTGCCTGACGTGTTACATCGTGGTACCAGGATTTATAATACCGCTTCAAAGCAATGAATAGAATCGTGCGTTTGTAAAGGCTATTGATGAAACTCACTCTAACCCATTTGCTTTACGAATCCAGTTTATGTGACCAAATGAATTGCTACGAAAGTCCTTTAATTACCTCTCCGGGACAAATTAAATCGAAATCTCGGGTAATAATACCAAGATGGTTCGGAATATTTATATGAATGGAGGAAAGAAAAAGCGGGGTATCGATGGGATTCGATCATACACAGATAGATTTAATCGGATTAAGACCGGTTAATCCAGATTATAAACGCGATTCTCATAATAAGATCTGATTATATTCTCCTTCCCTTCCGTGGATGTGCTCACGCCCTCGATTCTTATAACGCGGTAATATCACGTGATGCTATATAAATGTGAGTACTCTTTTATAATAGTTCTCGCTCCAAATACATCGCTTCTGAAATTTTTTTCACATATCTTGTTATTATTCTCTTTAATGGCGAAACTGAATTTATAAAAAGTATACATCAAACTTGTTCACTCGAATGAAGATTTGGAAACTTCAAAAGAACAACCTGCAACCAGTGGTAGTTGCTACAGTGCGATATTGGTAAATTTCTGAATTTCGATAAATTTCTTTTTGATCCTGATTTTCGAATTCATTTAATTCAACACCGTTCAATATAATTCTCAAACTAAAATTTATCTCCCCGCTTTTTATCGACAATTACAATGGAATTAAATACAAAATATTAAGGGAAACGAATTTGCATCTCACAATAACATGAAGCGATAATGATGTTCACCATGCGTACATCGATGAGATTGTACCAACAATTTCAATAGCCTTTGTGTAGTGCGATACAAATTTCCATACAAATTCCAAACAGTAGACGGGAATGCACAAAAGCACGAACCGCGTATATGTTCAGGTTTTTTTACATTTTATCAAATCATCACGCGATGGAGTTTGATTGATATATTCAGATAAATCTGTATTTAAACATCATTTATGTCATATCTGTATTGGTCAACCGGGTATCTTTCCGATTCTTCCAACTTGCGTGTACCGATGCCCTCGTTAAAAAACTGATGAGCAATTTATTGTTCACAAATTTATTATGCGCGAAGTGTATGAAGATTGAATATTCTATAGATGTGAAGATTTTCTTCGAAATCCGTGGTTTTTGAAGGAAAAATATTTGAAAAAGTAGAAGAAGTTGTGCAATTTGAATAAATATCAAATCAGCCTCAGTTAATGATAGGACAAAGGTCTCATACAAAATTTGAATCAATTTGGTGACCACGTCGATAATCCGACAGATTCCTAATCAGGATAGAATGAAATGAAAAACTATCCAACTCCCGATGGAATTATTCAAATATTTCGAAAGTACTCAACTCAAAAATCGAATGAAAGTACTCACCTTAAGACGCAGATCGTTCACTGTCCAAACCCTGCTGGCATAGTCATTGGATGCACCCAAGATGAGAGTTCCTGTAGAATCGAAGTCAACCGACATGACACCCGCGTTGCTTCCAACGAGAGTACCCTTACTTTCGGATATACCTGTAACAAGATTTTCGTATCAAACATATTACGTATCTATCTTCATATCTCTATGTCTCCTCTGTCTAGTTTGATATTCCTTACTGCAATTAATTAAATTTATGCTGCTCCAACTTGATTACAGCAGAAGATGAATACACGTATACGTGTATCTGTGCGTATGCGTGAAATGTGAGAGATGTCAGGGGAAAGAAAGAAGAGAAACATGATGAGAAACGTACGAAGGTTCAGATTCGCAAATGACAGATCTCTGACTAAGCGGATAGAATCGGTACACAATATACATGCGTGTTTCATCATATTTGCAACGCGACAAGGATTATATTTGAACGATGTTTGTGTGTGTATTTTATATGCATGTATTCATAGATATACGTATACGTTATATGCATATCATGTGTAACATCGTCTCGCTATGCTGAAGGAATTCTAGTACGATAAAACAGGATTTAATACGTGCCATCTAGCGCCTTCGTATTATACGGCGCCAGAACACGCAAGGTAACCTGTTGATTCCTTAACGCACTTCATTAAAAATGTTTTTTCAAACTCGCTCTTAAATGGAGATGGGATATATGGCGTTCGAATAACAACAACCTCGGGACTCGATGAAATTTTCATCGTTTCAAAATACAATTATCTTACGTTTTAATAAGAACAGAGAAGAATAATTTCATGCGTATTCATTATGATTGTGAATTTTGTCTGATTCTGATCAAAATATCAACATGATTATTCATTCTAATTTTTATAAACGTCAACCGTCAAACCAGACAGCTTCGCTGAATTTTTGAAAAACATTTAAGAGATAGAAAATCAGTCTTTGGTATGATCATTTTTCAGATATATATCAGCGATGCAGCGTAATGGAACCGACCATGATCCACAAGCGTGAAGATGATTGACATCAGATTCCAGAGGGCGGAGCTCTTTGGCTTAAGTTGAAGAATCAAGCAACAACGTGAGCTTGATCAGCTACACACGCTGTATACACGATACTCAATATAATCTCTGAATTCATTTTTCCAAGTGCAAATATTTGATATTATATTCCTTCCCACACAACACAATTTTTGTTACAAGAATCTTGAATGTGGTGAAATTGTAACTGATAATATCAAAGATATTTCATGAGTATAACGCTACATTCACGTTGAAGAATGTTTTTATATAATATATAATAAATGTAACAATAAATTCATGTAACAACATTCATCTTTGAGTGTGAAAATACAAGTTGAAATTATTCCATTACATTCAACATTCTTGTAGCAAAAATTGTAATGTGTTAGGTGGATTTAAATGAATACAAATTTAAATTGAAGCATATAAAACCAGTCTGAGATCTTTAACACAAACTTATGCGATTCATCTATAACTTAATGGTCATCTTTTTCCATATTAAATAATCGTTTGATAAAATTCCAAACCTAATGATACACAAGAAGTGAAAATTCATAAGATACGCACAAACCTGTTTGCAACTATTAAATTCTAAGAAGGTATTAAAAATGATTTCATACCTATAATCTGATATATAGGCGACTAATATGCTACGAACGCCACACGGCATAAACACATATCACGTTTAGGTGGAACTCCTGACACAAATATTAACGACAACTATAACTAGAAACCGATCCAAGTTTTTTCCCTTCAGATCTTTTTGTTTAATTGCAATGCATGAACTAGTACTACAAGAATATTACGTGTATGCGTGAGATCCGAGTCTGGTTGGATTTATTTAGTAGTCGTATGATGATCATTTAAATTGTTGACGAGTTACACTGATATAGGGGGTGATGTATAGTTGAATCCATAAGAATGTTTTTCTACAATCAGATCGAATTTTTCGAATCAAATGGTGTGATAATGTTTATTGAAATGTGTATTTTGGATTTTCAATCCAGAACAATCGAGGTTCTTCATTATGTGAAATTAATCTACTAAAATCGATTTAAGTGTTCAATGAACGTTTATCTGGATCCAGCCAATGAGCACGTTTATCGTAATTCTAAGTAAAAGAATCCAGAAGGTACCACACCCTTGAAAACCGTTTATCTTCATTTTGTGTGAGTAATTGTGTCTGTTCACCGTCTTACTGCTACAACCTATGATGCATGGTATAATAATCAGAAAATATGATTTGAAATTGGATGAAAATGAGGTGGAATATCATCGAGTACATAGATTCGAAATTCTACGTTTATTGAACCATCATTTTTCTTCATGAAAAAAGAAAATAATGCTACATTGTAATGAGTTTGGAATGAAAACTACTTATTTTGAAAATGAACTTCAATGAAATGTACAATAAATTGATAAAATATACTAGAGGAATACACTTGGCATAGGTTTTTGCCAACAACTTAACGTATGAAGTAACAACAATGAGGTGTGAATAAAAGAACTTGTAAAACTAATTACCTTTCATTGTATTCCAAAGTTTCACCTTTCTGTCTGCTCCGCCGGTAGCCAGAAGCCTGTCAACGGGGGACCACTTAACTGCGTAGACCTCTCCCTCGTGAGCGTTCTGTAAGGGTTATATACACTTGATCTATGAGTTCTAAGGGTGGGTTTGGGTTCGTTGGTTGGGCGCATTGAGGATGACAAGTTTCAAATGAAAGCATAGCACTACTTTGGTGGTGCTAAGTTTGTAGTACAATTTTACTAATGATTGTTGCTCCACAAATAGCAAAAGTTTTCTCCAGCACACGTAATAACACGAGGTACTTTCTAGTTAACACTCCACAGTTCTGCAATTCATCTCGCATTCGATGCATATTCATGAATCAACCAAGAAGGCAGGGATTCGAGAGATTCTTTGCTGGTTTCCGGCAATGAAAGCAATACGATTCACAAACTATAATAATTATCACTTTGAGTGGCTAATTAACTTCAGCTCACGGGTCACATTCGTTATACGGGAGGCAGAATGAATGGATTTCATAACAGAAGGTTTTGATTAGCATTCTAGAAGCAATCTAGATCTTCAGTCTCTCAACGAAAACTAAGGCGAGTTGTATTTTGATTTCCATTTATATACATCCTTCTGGATGCTTTCAAACCAATTTTTCCTATTTTCATATTCCATTAAGACTAGTTGAGTTAGTTGAGTTTATGAAAGACCTGACAGTTTCGTCCATTACGAGGCAAGGTTTTTTTCATATTTTATATTCAGTCTTTTGATTATCGAAACTAATTTTAGTATGTTTATAATTGATATTTTGTATTATGAGGGAAAAAATAATTGAGAACTGATCTGCGGTTTATTTTGATTGTATTCTACTTTTTAAGAATAATTAGACGAATTATTTTGGTATTTCAAATATCTACTGGTAACTTCACGAATATTCAAAGTGATATGAAAAAAAAGTGAGAAGATTGTAATGACCTATAATTTATAACCTTGATAGAAGAAGAGGCAAAGGTTAGTATCGAATTTTAGCTACTTTTATAAATTTGAGTATGACTTATTCAAATGTATTTGTGCTATTATTAATAAAAACGTGCAGAATTCAACGTTTCGTATCATAATATTCATGAAAAATGAATTCTTTGAACGTTCCAACAAAAATAGACGGTTTATGATAAATTTTCATCGGAGCAAGATCATATTGTCCTAACCGAGTATCGAATCGCAAGCCACGATACCTCGATCAAAGTGAAATGAACTTTTTTCCAAGATACATTGAAAATTTTTGAATACTTGTCCTCTACTGGCAATGAAAATTATAGATAAAACAACCACGAATCCCCCTTAACAGCTCATTTGAATTCTACACTGTAAAAAATAATTGTGAAATTTTCCCCCAAAAAATAGTGGCAACAAAATTCCTTCAAGAATGCATCCATACAGCA
Organism: Gonatopus flavifemur; assembly: GCA_018340375.1. Classification (NCBI taxonomy): domain Eukaryota; kingdom Metazoa; phylum Arthropoda; class Insecta; order Hymenoptera; family Dryinidae; genus Gonatopus; species Gonatopus flavifemur. The sequence continues at coordinate 4,590,122 of JAFFJZ010000006.1, read as the reverse complement.
TACTAGTTCAGAAAAAGTTCATAAGAAGTTCAAAGGATTCATTATGAATTCTTGAGAATCCTTTTTGAACTCCTGTACCATGTGGATGGGTAGTTTTCATTATAATCCGGTCGACTTTTTCTTCATTTTTAGAAAGTTCAGTACTCAAAATGAGAAATGATCCTTTACTTTTGATGAAAAAACAATTCCTTCACCTTGAGGAGCCCAAATCCATCACTGGGATGAAGAAAAATTCTCTATATTCTTTACAGTGTAGATTGAAAGAAGTGAATTCACAGACCAGGAAATATGGAGGAATTTATTGGACTGAATGAAAGGTAAAATATCTTTATTTTATTCCTCCACATCCAAATGTAAATAACAGCAACTCCCATGGACAAGACAAAGTACTTATTATACATTACATGGAATGGGAGCATGCGAACATAAGTGTAAATAATTACAAAACGATTAAAATTATAATTAAGTGGTAAAGACAACTAAATATATACTAATATTTCTTCTTGAAATTGCAGACGATTCAATAATTTATCCACCACGAGTTATTATGAATTTGATTTATGCACAGTTTTCCTTCTTTTTTTGTTTATAGATACCTATCAACTAATAATATGTGGATTAAAATTTCTCAAACTCCTTGAGGAACATTCAATGATTCATGTGGTGAAAGAAATGAAACCACTCAATCTTGCAATCTCGTATTTATAACCTTTTGATGAAAATTTCCAAGAAAATACGGAACGTGAGAGGCATAAAACTCTACAACGTATGAATATATAATTATTCAATCATCAACATGTTTACAATGCTCGTTCAGTGATCAAATTTGATATACCAAAATTCTGAATAAAAAGCAAGATATCATTGCATGATTGAATTAATCTGACATTTCAATCGGAAGCTAACCATGATTTTCAATGTCATAAATTTGAGGTTTCCGTAAACAGTTTAAATTTTTATCGAGGATTAAATCATAAGTGATCTGTGGATTGATAAGCATCATATGTATACGTATTTATAGACATCTGTATTATAGTTGTACAATTCAATTGTACTGCGAGAGCTTCATAGATGAGAAAATTCATATGGTTGTACGGAGTTTGTATTACTATGTGTCATGTATTATGCAACTTATACACAATAAAATGTTGTCAAATGGATTCGACATTCAAGGAGATACTAGCGCCGTGGCACTAGCCGAATCGTTCATTCCAAACTATTCAAAAATGACTGAAGAAATCAAAATATCGCTCTGTACAGCAATCCTACATTCCCTAAAGAATTGCTGTACAGAGCGACATTTTGATTTTATTGAAGCAGTTTTGGCTGATTTGGAATGAACAATGTAACTCGTACCACAGTGCTAGTAAAATTTTGAGTAAAATAGAATGTTCATGGTCTAACTGAGAATGGGGGTGTTCAGTTTACATCGGGGTTTGTGGGTATTTCCCTAATAAGTTGCATTATGTCTTATGTTGAATGATCAAGCACAGAATCTTATTCGTTGTGATAATAAAATTGGATCCCTGATGGGTTCGTTGGACAAGTTCTGGACATGAGGAAATGTGTCCAGTGGGACGTGTTTTGGACAAGATTGGGACCAAGAAAATTGGTCCGGTTGTTTCAAATTTCGGACCACCTCTCGAGATATCATGTCCATCGGTTGTCCTGATCAGTCCGACAACATCCATGGATTGAGTCCATTTATGTCCACTATTGTCCGAACGCGGGAAGCTTCATTTTGGAATTGTTCAGAGTTAGTCCGGTGAAGTCCACTGATTACTCACGATCTGATTCGTCTTACATCCAAACTTGTCCTCTTCTGTCCAGTAGGGTCTGAGAATGTCTGAAACGATCCTACACTATGGAAACTGGTCCGCCGGTGTCCAAACTGATCCGTGGTATGCCCAGTACCCATCTATTTGTGTCCTCCAGCGTATTCGTGATTCCAGGAAATTGTCCACATGTGTCCAGAGATGTCCCAGAGCCGGAGAATATCGATCCACAGGGATGTCCAGAAATGTCTAAAATGCTTTACTCTGCATCCTAACCACGTCCATTCGAGTTCGAGTTGATTTTTTTCGATTTTTGAACCGATCCGCGGCTCATCCACATTCGTCTTTCTCTGTCCAGGGCGGTCCAAGGATATCCGAAGAGATTCTACACTGTCCAAACTGATTCGTGGTATGTCCAGTACCCATCCTATTGTGTCCTCAAGCGTATTCGTGATTATGGACAAATTTGGACAACTTTGGACCGGGTACGGACGAGAAAGAATTATTTCTGTTCTGCACAAATGTAGAAAACTTCGGTGCACATTTGAAAATTCCACATCGCGACTATGGACATATTTGGACAACTTTGGACCAAATAAGAACGGGGGAGGATTATTTCTATTATGGACACATGTAGACAACTCCGGGATACAGTCCAAAACCCCGTATCCCTACTATGAACAAATTTGGACAACTCTGGACCGAATACGGACGAAAAAGGATCATTTCTGTTATGGACAAACTTAGACCACTCCGGGGTCCAATTGAAAATTCCCTATCGTGACTGTGGAAGATTTTGGACAACTTGGGACCGACTGAGGACGAGGGAGGATCATTTCAGTTATGGGCACATGTGAGACAACTCCGGGATACGATTAAAAATCCCGCATCGTTACTATGAACATATTTGAACAACTTTGGACGATCATGGACCTCTAAGGACGAGTCATGGACAAGTTATCAATGATGCCATTTGTCAGTTCTGAAGTCAATTTCGGACACGCCGCCTGGACGTCTATGGACACCCATTGGACAAGTGATGAACAGATGATTCGACATTGGTCCGAAATTTGAAACAACTGGACACACACGGACATTCCGGACTGATTTGGGACCACGCGTGGACCGTTTTAGACAAAGAATGGACAGTTTGGGACAAAATTCGGATGTCCCAAATCGGTCCGATGACCCATCAGGGATGTGGTGTTAAAGAATTATTCTTATCATCTTATGTATTGTAAAATTGAGCGCCCAGATTGTAAAGCTCACCGAGCGCTCAGAAGCGAGGAAAAGTATTGTCCAAACCGGAATCAAAAGTTGGGATATCGAAAATTGGAAAATACTTGGTGATAGGTCTTGAAAAATTAATATTTTCGTATGAAAACTCGACGTCTTTTGACATTAAAATTATTCGATCTTATTCATTTTTCAACATATCAAGATGAATTTTATCAATTCTTGTTCGTGAGATCTGTTTGAAGATTTGTAAGAGTTAATGAAGGCTTCCAAAATGGATAATCTCTGAGCCAGCAAAATCAAGTCAGCATTTCTAGCAGCGTCGCTACCAGCCACTTACACATTCAAAAGCGTCTTGTACATACAGTCAGAGATGAATAGCAGAGATTGCTAACGCAATGTTAAAATCATGGTCCGTATCACGTTTTTTGCTTTTGAAGAGAAATATATGATTGGTTGAATTTTTCTTCTAAGCCAACCAGCATGAAGAGATAAACGGAAAACGTGATACTGCCAATCAGAAATTGGACTATGGTTTTCATATCTCGTGAGCAATCTCTTCAACTCATCTGGGATACAGTACTTGATTTATGTACACTGACAAAACACCAGATTTTGCTCAAGTCCGTAAGGGTTCGGATACGGCGGATTCCACTGCGCGCTTGCCCTGGTGGAAATTTGTCTAGTAATTCACGTGTTGTAACACTTCCCCTCGTGAAAAACTAGAGACCTCATATGTATGTTTATTATATACTTCATGTTATTAGATATACATAATATGTATATATATATAATGTATAATGTAATACACCGAGAGCAAAACTTTCCGGGAACAATAAAATATTTAATTGAATAGTTGCCATAAAATACTTAATTGATTTGAATAAATTTTCATTGACTCGATTAAATATTCATTCAATCAAATAAATATTTAATATGCTATGAAATATTTCATCAATTGAAACAGTTACACTGTAAAAAATTGCTTCCTAAATTTCATGAATTCATGATTGAACTTGATTTCAATTACAAGTTTCAGAATTTTCATATACATCTGATATCGGAAATTTCAGAATATTATTTACAGTGTAGTTAATTGAGTCAATGAAAGTTTATTCAAATCAATTAAGTATTTTATGGCGACTATTCAACTAAATGTTTTATTGTTCCCGGAAATTTTTTCTCTCAGTGTATTTATATGTATTATATATATAAGAACACTTATAAGTTGGTGATTGAACTGAAAAGTTATTGAATTGGAACTCTACACGGAGAAAAATGCAGCTCGAAAGGATAGTAATCTTTAATTGAAAATTGGAGAATATTTCTTAAAATCTAAGAATTTTTATTGAGTTCGTGATAAACATGAAACGGTTCAGATTTCTCTTGAATATTGCTCGAAAAACAATGAAAAATTATCAATACTTAACAAATCATAAAAACAAATATGAAGTTTCCAAAAGTCGCGAATGAAATTTTACATAGTGAATAACAAAATTCTGTAATTTGAAAATAAGATTCCAAAATTTTGTGATTTACTTTGTAAAATTTCATGCGCGACTTTTGGAAACTTCATATTTGTTTTTATGATTTGTTAAGTATTGATAATTTTTCATTGTTTATTGAGCGATATTCAAGAGAAATCTGATCCGTTTCATGTTTATTACAAACTTGATAAAAATTCTTAGATTTTAAGAAATATTCTCCAATTTTCAATTAAAGATTACTATCCTTTCGAGCTGCATTTTTCTCCGCGTAGTTTTTCGTGAGGGCAAATGTTACAACTAGCGAATTACTAGAAGAATTTCTACCAGGGTGAGTCAACTGAATGTCCATTGAAATGATTGACCGGGGACTTACTTCAATCGATATTCAGTTGACTCAAGCGCGCGGTGAAATTCGCCGTATCCAAATCCTTACGAACTTGGCTCCAATATTTTTTCTCTGATTCTATGGACATAGAAGCGACTTAGTAGCATTTCGCTAGGAACACAACTTGGTGGCCATCCCTGGTAATACTGGTAGCACTGAGGTAGTGCTACTTTATGGTTTGCATTATATACTACTGTGGGCAAAAAATAGTAAGACTTTTTAATTTAAATTTCCCCGCGAAAACCCATTCGTCGAAATATTTTTTTTCTAGATTGGTATGACTGTCAGTGACATCTGTGCCAAATGCCACATCAAAATAATCATTAGTGTTTAGTATACGCTTGTCTTTCCAAAGTACAAAAAGTGCATTCGGCGATTTTTACAATGAGTGAACTTATTCAACAAAGAAGTTCCATTAAATTTTGTGTGCGGAATCAAATTTCTGGTGCCGAAACGTTCAGAATGTTGCAAAAGGCCTTCGATGATAATTGTTTGTCGCGAGCAAGTGTTTTTGATTGGTACAAATTATTCAAAGAGGGTCGAGAACGCATTGACGATGAACCACGTCCAGGACGGCCATCAACATCAACTGATGATCAACACGTCAATAAAATCTAGGAAATGGTGCTTTAGAATCGACGATTAACAGTCAGAGACCTTACTGGCATCGTTGGAATATCGGAAGGATCAGTGAAAACCATTTTGAAAGATCATTTGGGCCTAAGAAAAGTGAAAGCACGATTGATTCCAAAATCACTCAATTTTTTCGAAAAACAGCGTCGCGTTGACGTTTATGGAACAATGCTTTCCGACTACCAGGATGTCATGAAACGTATTATTACTGGCGATGAGTCTTGAATCTATGCTTACGACCCGGAAACAGACGACTAATCGGCCGAATACCGTGCGAAAGGTGAGCCGAAACCGAAAAAACCACGTGAAAGCAGGTCAAAAATCGAGGTTATGTTGACAGCTTTCTTCGATTATCGAGGTGTGATGCACTCCGAATTCCGGCCAAACTGTCAACAAGGAATACTATTTGAGTGTTATGCGTCGTTTGCGCGAAGGTATTCGTAAAAAGAGGCCGGAATTATGGGCCGACGACTCTTGGTTTTTGCACCACGATAATGCACCTTCGCATACTGCATTGATTCTTCGTGAGCTTTTCGCCAAATTTTCAACCAATATCGTGCCGCAACCACCGTTTTCGCCTGATTTAGCTCCGTGTGACTTCTGGCTATTCAGCAAACTCAAACGATCGCGCCGGGGAAACCGTTTTGAGTCAATTGAAGACATTAAACGTGAATCGCTACGCGCTTTGAAGGTTATTCCGGAAATTGAATTCAACAACTGTTTCGAGGTTTGGAAAAAACGTTGGCGCAAGTGTATTGGGGCCAGGGGAGATTACTTTAAGGGCGGCGAAATAGATTTGGAAGAATAAATTGAGAATTTTTAAATTATGAACAAAGTCTTACTATTTTTTGCCCGCAGTAGTATATGCTATGGTACACCGAGAGAAAAAACAAGCTCTAGACGCATGGGAGCACTGTACGCTTCTAACCCATTTGTTACAACGTGCGTTCAATGCATGAGCCCATGCTTTGAATGTATGAGTACACGGAGAGAAAACATTTCCGGGAACAATAAAATATTTAGTTGAATAGTTGCCATAAAATGCCTAATTGATTTGAATAAACTTTCATTGACTCAATTCAATAACGGTTTCAATTGATGAAATATTTCATGGCGCATTGAATATTTCTTTGAATAAATATTTAATCGAGTCAGTGAAAGTTTATTCACAACAATTGAGTATTTTATGGCGACTATTCAACTAAATATTTTATTGTTCCCGGAAATTTTTCCTCTCGGTGTATGTGTCCCATGCCTTCTAAGCATGTTGCCATGCGTTGAAAGCATGTTACAACAACAGCGCTAGAAGCGTGAAGGGCTCCTATGCGTTTAGAGCTTGTTCTTCCTCTCCGTGTAGTAAGCAGTGCCAAAATCCTGCACTATTAGAAATGTTTTTAAATTTAATATATTTTTCATTTACACGCAACTGAATTTTAAATTTTTGCTATGTTATATCATATAAAGGTGATAAAGGTAGTCCGGTGTAAAGATGGGCGAAGTAAAAAGAATCGATTTTTTTAAATACAATTTATATCGAATTTTAATTGAGATTGTATGAACATCAATAAAATCCCAACAAATTTTATATAATTTTGATTGAAATTCGATAAAAATGGTATAAAACAGAATCGATTCTTTTCAAATCACCCATCTCCAGATTGGTGATAATTTTGCAAACGTTTTTCATGAATTAAAAAATCGATTTCAATGCACAAACCGATGTTATACGGTTACAAGAGACTCACTCTCTCTCTCCCTCTCTCTCTCTCTCTCTCAAACGTGTAACGTGAGCCAGTGCCTTCAGAACGATTCAGAAATTTGAAATAAGGGTTTGAAAAATCATCATCAAATTACCTATGCCACCAAATAACCTGACTTCGAATTACATGTTGTATTGCAAAGTTAGTTTCGAACCACCATCAGAAACTCTCGTACGTTACTTTTGACCACACCCACGTCATATTTGATATGGACTTTGATGAATTGATCAGTTTGGACATCATAACATTACAAATTTTGAGAATCTTTCAGATATTCTTGGATTTCGCGGAACAGCAGAGGACAAGTACAGTTGTAAAACGGATCGGATCGAGAATAATTAGCGACATTCCATAGGTGAACTCCAAACGTTTCCAAGGTCTACTAGCAGAGAACATGGTTGAATAAAACTTTACGAACGTTCTGGAAAAGATGAAAACCAGTCCTGGACATCAGTTTTTTTGTGGGGTCCAAGATTTGAAAGAAACGCACAAGTTTTTGTCATTCCAATCATGACTAGGGAATTAAGAAAGGCGACGATACGGAAAAATCACAAAATTTCCGCTAAGACACTAAAGGAACTCATCTGAAAATTCTAGACAAGCAGACTCATTTTATTGTCAAGCTAGTTTTCCAACTAGGTGAAATTGGTTCAAGTATAGCACAGGTGTCAATTTAGCGAATCCTTTCCTGTGAATCCATTCATCACTCATGTTCTTTGAATGAGATTACCAATTGGGACAGTCGAAAACTCGCCAAATCCGCAATCCTAAACTATACACTCAATATAGAGATTAGTGAGCCTAGTTATGCCTTCATGGAAAAAAGAGAGGTCAACAGTTTTCCGCACGCAGAAAAATGCCTCTTTGGGACATAGTACAGTTCACTATTTGATAAAATGATGGATGGTTTTAACATGTTTCCAGTAAAATAATTCATGTAATTTACTGATTATGTGATGTGAATTATTAGAAATTGTAATCAACATAGTATCTTTGTGAATCACTATGAGAATTGGCAATTTCTATAATTTGCATTTCTGAATCTGAATTTCCCTAATAAAAATGGCCATATATGAATTCATAAAAGATCATGAAGACTTCTCAAAGACTTCTCAAATAGTCCCCGTTATGCGACTGACAATGAGTTCAATATGAATCTAATGCATTCAAAATGAACTCTTGATGAACAACCTAATGATCATATCGAGACTACATATTGGATTTTTTCTGAACATCAAGTTGTTCATCAAGAATTCATTTTGATGCATTCTATTCATATTGAACTCATTGTTGGTCGCATAACGGGAGCTCTTTGCGGGAGCTTTGGTGCTGTCTGGGAGAATTCTCCATTCATGGATTATATATGGATTATATAGGGATCATATATGATTCCACACGTTTTCATGTATTGACCATGTATGGATTATACATGTATTACATATGAATTATGTATGGGTCATAATATGTTTCATTTTTGAGGGTTCATGTGCCTACAAATCAAAATTTGACGTAATATAATTTACTATGTCACACACTGAGAACCCAATTTCTTAGATTTGAAGAAAATTTCTATGTCCTCATTCTGATAAATCTTGCTTCCGATGAAAAAAATAATTAATTTCAATGAAAAAAATGTTCATTGAATCGAAACCACATTATTCGAATTCAAGGAGGAATATATTAGGTGTACAAATAAGTTTCCGCGGTTTGTCAAAAGATGGCCCCACCAGAAGGTTATGGAGAAATTGTCAGATGTAAAACGTAATATCCCAAGTTTAGTCATCTGGCAACACCATAACCTTAAAGTACTAGTGATTCCGTATCAGCATCACGTAATTTTTTTCGTGCAAAAATGTCAAGTTTTATTCCGAATAAGCATCATTTGCGGGAACTTTTGATTTATTTCTTTAATGTGAAAAAATCTGCAGCTGAGGCGCATCGATTGCTTCTAGAAGCATATGGTGAAGCTGCTTTAAGTGAGAGAAGTTGTCAGGAATGGTTTCAAAAGTTTAAGAACGGTGAGTTTGACGTTAAAGACAAAGAACGCAGTGGAAGGCCGAAAGTGTACGAAGACATGGAATTAGAAGTACTATTGGAGGAAGATTCGTCCCAAACGCAAAAAGAACTTGCACTTACTCTACAAGTGACTCAACAAGCAATTTCACATAGTTTAAAATCGTTAGGAATGATTCAAAAACAAGGAAATTGGGTTCCATATGAACTAAAGCCGAGAGACGTTGAACGCCGATTATGCATGAGTGAAATGCTGCTTGCCAGGAATAAAAAAAAGAGTTTTTGCATCGTATAGTCACTGGTGACGAAAAATGGATTCACTACGATAATCCAAAGAAGAGAAAGTCATGGGTTAAGCCCGGCGAACCATCAACATCGACAGCTAAGCCGAATATTCATGGAAAAAAACTCATGCTGTGTATTTGGTGGGATCAGCTTGGTGTCGTGTATTATGAATTGCTGAAACCAAGCGAAACCATTACTGGAGCTCTCTACCGAACACAATCGATGAGATTGAGTCGGGCACTTAAGGAAAAACGCGCCCATTACTACTCCAGACACGACAAAATTATTCTTTTACACGATAATGCTCGTCCACATGTTGCGGCGCCGGTAAAAACATACTTGGAAACACTCAACTGGGAAGTTTTACCCCAACCGCCGTATTCACCAGACTTAGCCCCTTCTGATTATCACCTGTTCCGGTCGATGGCACATGGTCTGTCTGAGCAGCGCTTCACATCATATGAAGACACCAAAAATTGGGTAGATTTGTGGATAGCGTCAAAAGATGAAGAGTTTTTTCGACGGGGTATCCGAATGTTGCCAGAAAGATGGGGAAAAGTAGTGGCAAATGATGGAAAATACTTTGAATAAAACGTAATGTACTTTTCCTTTACAATAAATTCCTAATTTTTTATAAAAAACCGCGGAAACTTATTTGTACACCTAATATTTCTGTTTCAATTTCAAAATTTTTCATTTCAATCTGATGAAAACTTTGTCCATCTGATTGAATTGTTTTCCATTGAAAAAAAGAGTTATTAGAATGAGGGCAAAGAAAATTGTCTTTCAGTCTAAGAAATTGGGTTCTCAGTGCATATTGGGGGCGGCTGTGCTACGCATGCTTGTAAACTTTACTATTTTTTGAAGATCTCTTTTCTCCATGTGACTAAAAAAGGCAGTACCCTGCCAATGGTTCAAAATTCATCAAGGCTGGTTAAACCCTGATTAAAAATTCCCATTCATTATTTCCACACAAAAACATCCAATGGGAATGAATCAGGTTTCTGCATAGAAAATGTCTATTCGAATAAGCGGATCCCCTATTGAAATTTTCCTTGAGAATCGAGCTGGATAATCCATTATAATTTTGAAAATAAATTACGAAACAATGTTGAACTCAATTGGTTTTCGTTGAAATTTTTTAGAAATACAGGAATAAGAATAAATCCCCGGACATCCAAAGTTCCGTCTTGGTTTAGACCGCTCCAACTTGGACTCGAACGGGGCCTTGAATGAGCCGATTTTCATATCTGTGCGGGATTGGAATAATTCACTTTATAATCGCTTTTCTCTATGAAAATAGATTGGTGTTGTTCGATATTGATGTAGGATGATTCCAATTGAATTAATGAATTTGTATTCCATTTTTCTTATATTCGGTAATAAGATTGTACTAGATCTTTCTTACATTCAAGTAATGAGTTTCTATTGGATTTTCATTCCCATATGCGCATGAACACTAAACCCCTACTTCAGTCCATTTTTGGCGCATTCTCGTGAATTTTGCGCCAGGGAAGGGCTGGAATTGACCTAATGTTGGTACACACATAGATATATTGAAGGGATAGTTGCTTCCTCGTTAGAGGGAAACTGTGTGATCGTTTCGAGGGACTGAAAATTTTTTTGTCCCCAAACTCAAAATCTCTTAGGCCAAAATGTTCCTGCAAACTCGGGGACAATTTTTGATTCCTTTCGTTCCTATTATCCGATCGTTATGAAATTTTTACCAGTCATATGTAGTGTTGATAGTGGGTCCCATATAAGTTTCAACCTGATTGTTACAGAAGAATTGGAGGAGTGAGGAAAGTGTAAAAAACAGTTGTAATTTTGCGACCGCGCATATCTCCGCTTCCTGTTATCCGATTGTGATGAAACTCCTACCACGTTCTGAGTATGATCCACCAGTGGTCCCATATGAGATTCATCCCAATCGGTTGGAAACTGGAAAAACAGTCTTTAGCAATCTGCATTGTTTGACGATATTTTCAAAAGTTTCATCATAACTGGTTGATTAGGAACGAGGAAGCCGTGTGTCACTTGGCAGAGTTTTTTGAATTGGATTCTTCTTGCATTAGAGCAATGAGTTTGAGCTGGGATTTTCTTTCCTGGTGCAAATATTTTCTATGATTCATCATAATTTGATCCCAAGTTTTTCTCATAAAATCTCACAATTTTCTCAAACTTATTTACTACCGATTATTTTGTGGGATTTGCTGATTAATTCCCATAAATTCAAAAATTTTCGATCGACACTGTTTTTAATCTTCGATTTGAAAAGTTGCTGCAAAATTCAATTGGATATTGGGTGTTGGTCATTTGGTCGGAAAAGCATTTGGCCGAATGAACATAATTTGACAATCTCTAGTCGTTTCCTAGTAATCTCTAAAAATGACTAGCAATTGTTAAATTATATCAATTCGGCCAAATTACACTCTACCAAGTCTTGACAAGGCTTGTACAACATTGTGATTTATCCGACCAAGTGCAGTGATCTAAATTTGACCTATCTCAAAACTATTATTTCTTTCTAATAGATAATCCTTGTTAATCTTAACATTGCAGACCTAATTAAAGAATAGTAAACAAGAATGAGAACCAAATCTTCTCAACTACTGTGCATAATCACAACACATACGATACAATATGATTTAAATCCGCACAACCAATTGAATAACTCATCAATACAATCCTTCGTTTCACGCATGTACAAGGATTCCTAGTGGATGTTGTTTCTTGCCATTATTCATATTTGAGGGATGAAGCAAAATTGAAAAATGAACATATAAAGCAGGCATTATCAACATGCAACGCATGGCATTCGATAATTGTGAATTGTGACATGCACGTGTACAACATTATCATATAAATCAGAAGACAATGATCAATTTGCTCATATACCGACGGTACAAATTTAAAAAAAAAAACAATGAAATAAGAACATGATCGACGGCTTTCGTCGACAGTTGTCGAAAGTAATTCATAAAGCTTAGTATTGTATTTTGAAATCCTTCTTAATCGTAAAGGATAGACTCGAAATTGTTTGCTAGAAGATTCAATAATACAGTCTTAAGGGATACGAGCGTTACTATCAGAGCACGTTGGTTAGAAAAGAACGCATCTATACGATAGAAAGAGATGTCCGAATAAACGCTGGTATCTCCTCAATAACTAATGCAATTGAAATACAATGAATCAGAAAAAATTACCGCTCTTTTTTTACTGAAGATTAAATATCATGTATAGGAGAGTTTGTTATAATTCTTATACACAGAAAGGAAATGAATGAACACACAATCAAACAAACTGAGAACAAATTAATCAAATTTTGTAGAAAGTATCACAATATTCAATTTTGATTGGAAAATTATGCAAAATCTATACCACAAAAAGAAGGTAAGAATTCACAAAAATTAATGAACTGTGGAAATTTTAATGATTTCAGAGAAATTGAAACCTATTTATTTTCTCGTCTATACTAATTCATAGTGGAAATACACGATAGCAGAAAAAGCACAAGATATCTAACAACATATTCCGAATCTTCCAAGTATTTTGATTTGAGAAAAAACTGTTTATATCTCAAAAAATTCGCAAAAATCTTTACACGGTTTAAATTCCTAATTTTTGTAACTGGAATAAAATGCTAAGATTTTCAATTCTAAACATAGTTTTTTAAAAATGGAGTTGATCTTATTAATGAGATTGTAAAATTAGAAAATAGATTATCACATAATTTGAAAACCTTTATCTCAACTCTGAATAATTAGACTATTTTATTTGTATTCTATTGAATTACTTATAACGATTGAACTACATATACGTATTATGTGGTATATTATATGTGTGACATTGTATTTCAAGCAAAGCAATCTGTCTGATATCTTTTTTGTTAATTTAAGTAGAAATAAATTAATTATTGACATTCAAAAATGAAATAACTTTGATAAGTCGATTGCACTGCACTAATTTTACATCATACACATCAAAATCGTGACATACGTCTATTGTGAAGGTATTTTATATATTTACAGTACAACATATCAACGTTCTACTGCAGGAACTGTGTACAATTTATTTGAAATTCTATTATTTGCGTTTTATCCGTAAATATGACTAAGAATTTCAAAGAAACTGGAAATCGTATTCAAAATATTTTTATATTCATTATATGCATACAAATACTGTCATATATCAATCACCTGTACTGATTCTATTACATCACTATTTCATTTCATAATTATACCCTATTTCTGAGTTACTCTAAATTTCATATATTCACGTGAATTTCAACTATGTCTAAAGTTATACAAGCTATTACTATACCTTTTGAAAAATTAATTTCTAATGCCAAAGGGTAGTTTGTGTTTTGAAAGATTTTTCAATGATAATACTAATTTTTTATGAAATTAGAAAATGAGGAACTGCAATTTTAGTTTATCATTGTACAATGAAAATAATTGCTCAGCGTACATTAAATTCTATAACGTGAAATTTGTTATCTCTCCCCCATATACTCAAAAACAATAAACTCTGACAAAATTCAATATCCATACATAATTACAAGAATAAATATAATTAACTATAAACCCTATAAATCTAGGTTATTTAAAATACTATAAATTGATATTTGTATATTAGTCTTCATTGAATAAAAAATAAATTCGAATTCTGTTCGAACCATTCAACTATATAACATACTGGAAAGAGCACTGGCGAAATTTCCTATAGGATGGAAGAAGAGATCTTTCGTCAGTGTGAAATGCAAGATGAAATAGCGTTGTTTCTCTTCAATACATGCATCTTAAAAAGGGATGATGAGTGTAAAGGGTAACTGCTTCTTTTTCTCGCACAGTGGACTCAACTGTCTCTCTTTGACGAAAAATTTTTGAATGGTGCTCATTCCAGTATATTATACAGTTCAATGGTTCGAACGAATGGAGGAATTCCTTCTATCCAACTTCAGCTCTTAGAAATTTGTTCTACAAGATGTTTGAAAACTGCACAGCCTTTCGAAAATAAAAGAAGAATGAAGTATATGTATATCACTTCAATAATCCTTAGAAAAATATATACAGCAATTTGATTGAAAAATCAAATTTTTAAAGCTGGAAGGACAATTTAAATTTACTTCCTTCAAAAGCACGTTTGAAAATTGAATCTTCGCTATTTTTTAGCTGTTACATTTGTGAATAAAAATGTTGCTTTTTCATTTTCGAACATTATGTACCTTGTATGTGAGCAAACTGACCACTGTAGATTCAATGAAATGTTCAATTTACAGAGATTTTCTCAAGTCAAAATTACCAACTATATAAACCTGTATATATGATTATATAACATTGTATATGAAATAATTTTTACAAAAATCTCCGTATGATTCTTGACGAAATTGTTGAAAAATTGGAAAATCTCAACTGTGAATTTATATTTTTATTTAGAAAATTAAATTCGAAAGAAAATTGTTGATTTGGAATATCTATCAAAATCATTATGTATGTACTATACTTTGAATATTGGTCAACGTACAAAGGTCATAGATACTTTCGTTGGTACAGCTGTTGGAACACCAGCGAGACCTTCTTTTAAACTAGTTCGATCAGGACTAATGGGCCTTGTATCTCTGGCTGCATCCTCCAATTCTTTTTGCATCTTCGCTTGCCTCTTTCTGAAACGCAAAATGGAATATGAATCATTGCCTTTGTAAACCATTTTTATTATAAAGGACACGTACAATGCATGCAGTGCGTATAAATTAGACTGTATTGTTTGAGAAAATATGAGTTGTTAAACTATGGTTCATAATCTATAATAGAATAATATTCTCATGTGATGATTTATACTCCTTCTGTTATCTTATTAAACAGCTAATGTTTCGTAAAAATGTGATTCATCCATCATGTTAATCACGTACAGACTTACATACCAGTTTCTGATCCCCTGATGAAATAAAAATATGTGCTAAGCAAGTCACCATTTTACACGATACACCAATTGCTTTAAATCACCAACCCGAAGCTATATAAAAATACATCATGTTGTCCATGTCAAGAGACTTACCCAAATTTTGAAAAGGTATGCACCAAAAGGCCTGCTTGACTGGTAAAACTCTCACTGAAACGGAAATGTCAAGCAGTGTGAAGTGCATGTGTGACAAGCTATAGCGGTGTCGAAATTCAGTAGTCTGTGAAAAACTCTTTGCTCAAACAAAGCCTTCATTTTCTCTTTTTCAAAGTTGATTGAGATTGAATTTGTACTTCAAATCAAGATACATTCGAATTCCACATTGTATTTTATTGTGAGTGCAATAATGTTTACTCAGTTTTGTCAATTATAAATCTTTGTATTCAAACATTTATCCTACTTCATTTATATTTCCAACAATTTTTTAAATGTGTGATTTTGATATCTGTATAAGCTTATGTATTTTTCTCAAGCATAATTAAAAGTCTATCATGCAAAAGCGACGTTAAACAATTTTTTCAAGCACCAATCATTTTCAACATGCACACGCGGAACATGTAAAAGCAAAATCACATTATTTTCTCACTAAAACTGTCTTTTTGTTATCAATTCTACAGATATGTACATAAGGTTCATCAAAGAATAATCCAAAAAATATCTGAGGTGATAAACAGTTTTCAGATAAAAGTTAAATCATTAATTCTATGAGAATATAGTTAAATATTTTCCTATTTATAACTACTTACTTTCTATAATTAGAAAATAAAAGAGACAATCACATATTATACACGACAATATTACTAACTACACTCACTTCAAAAAATTATCATTCTCTTCGTTCATTTTATCCGCATCTAGAGCTTTGTATTTGATCAACCGTTCCACAAACTGACGATTCTCTTCCTGTCAATATGAAATACTTAGTTTAGTCAATTGGTTGAGTTACATATAAAATTAAGACAAGGATAAATGAAAAATTTACTGACTTGATATTGAAACTCTTCTCGCATGTAATAATAATAATAAAATATTTATAAAAAATGAGAAAAAACCTGTGCTTTTCTGAGTTTCTCTTCCAAAGATGTAAAAGCCAGTTGTAGAGCTTGGTGTTCATCTTTGAGCATTTGATTGATAGTTTCCAATTCTCGTTCTTTACTGGCATACTTTTTAATCTCTAAACGCAGACTGGCATTGATCTCAAAACTTTCTGCAAGACTGCACCAAGAATTTAGGATATGAAGTGATTTATTTGTATTTATTCTTCAAGATAAGAGTTGTGACAAAAATTGTACCTGGCTTCCTTGGCTTGGATTTCTTTCATCATTTCTTGTAATTTGTTATTGAGGTCTACAATCTGTTGAGTGTGCTCTCCTCTTCTTTTGTGAAGCATCGCCAACTCTTCGGTTTGCTTGAGGAGACGAGCTTCGAGTGCTGCATTTGAACCTGAACCAATAACTGCTCCAGCAACCTCAGAACTCAAATTTGTATTGGCAATTCTCAATTGTAAATTTTCTCCAATCAACGTATTTGCACTTTCAAAAAGTCTATTATCTGTAATAAATATACAGGAATTAAATTTGAGAAAAACTTTGTTACATGATGAGATTTGAGTTATTCATAAAAATTGTCAAATTGAGAATGTGAAATTTAATTCACGTGAATTATTTGATTGTAAATATTTTTTAGTGTTGCGATACTGCAAATGATGATTCTATTAGCATATAGTATGTTATTAAAACTAAGATAGGTCATCAAAGGAATGTTATTTACAATTTTATTTCAGAATTCATTCTGTTAATCTGATTATTGTGGAGGCAATTTAGATAAACCTTGCTCTGAAATATAAATTCAATTCAAATAGAATTATAAAACCATAATTTCGGGTAATTCGAAATTTGGATTGTTCATAAAGAGAGCATATGTACAAATAAGTGATGTAAAACAAATAAACGTTGACTGATAAACAACTTAGGTATGTGGAGTATTATTTTCATGCAAGACGGTTAATAGGAGGACAGTTGACCTCATTGTCCAAGAGGAAATTTCAGTAAAGAGAAATTTCTCTTACGTAAACTGATGAGATCAGAAAAACAGGCTGTTTGAGATCTGTTTCTCTCGCGAAGTTGAGAAAGTATGTCCTTCCGCCAATTATTATCATCCCTTGAAAGAGTTGATACACCTGCTTCGCTATTTGCCATTTCGTTATTTTCACGGACTAATCGCGTATCACGTAAAAACCTTGATCATCGAAATTTTACCACACTATTTGTTTCCCACGTGAAAATTTCGTAAAGTTAATCATTTGACTCGAGTTGAAAAACACTTTGAAACACCAAAAACACCCATAAGTAGATCACATAAAAAGTCTTTAGTCCAATCCGTAAGGTTTTACACGAATGATGTATGATAATAATTAGTCCACGATATTACAATAATCACATGACACTTTAATTTTCCCGTAAATATTTTAATTGTATGAAAATAACTATCCTAACCTAAATATGTCAAACACAATAATACATTTTCACGAAATAGTGGTTTATCGGCTTAGTATCGCGGCGGTGCACTATCGATATAAGTTATCTCTACTAGCGACATCTAATACAGTACACCCACTTTATTTCATTCATGTGCAGGACGAGATATCTCCTGAACTTCTTCGAGAAAAGAAGTAATCGCTAAAACGGTATCTGCGTATTCGACGGTTGGACACGGTTGGAATGGAAATGATGCAGGAAATGTGACAACGAAAATTCTGTGCGTCGACTGCTGAACACAACGGAAATGACAGTAATATGGAAGAAAACGTCGATGTCTGCTAGCGTCATCAAATGTCACAAGTTTGAACTATATTTGAATTTGAATTTATTTATACAATTTACGTACATTAAACAATTGAAGATTATAAAATTCAAATACACGAATAGAACACGATAATGAACCAACTTGAATCAACTTCAGAATTGTTTACAATTATTCACAACTCTCGATCTTTTATAAATCCAAAATCTTCAAGTGAATATGTTTAGAAAAAAATGGAGGAAATCAAGATTCCATTGAAACGGAATTCAAAATCAAAGAAAAAGAAACGACGTATCGTTGATCGTGCAACACAAGAGGAACGAATAAAAAAGTTAGCAGCGATAGAAGCGAAAAGAAAACACGTGATAGAAGCTGTTCAAACCTCCTTGCAAAAAAGAATTGCTGAAAGATTCTCTCTGAGAAATATGATACATGAACGCGAGGAAATGATTTTAAAAAGAGAAACTACGGAGTACAGTGATAAAGCAGAGAAACTCATGCAGAAGGTGATTAAAATCAATTTTATTTGTCCTTAGAAATATTCCATACGTAATATACGTAATTGATAGTTAGATAAGAAATGATTTGAGTCAAATTGTTGAAAGTGGAGTGAAGAGCGTGTCCGCGTCATCAATCATTTCGAAGAAGATCAAATTCGATGGTAAAAAATCCACGTTGATTGTCGAAGGAGTGAAATACAAAATAAAGAACAACTTACATTTGGTTGGATGGGGAAGAGAAGCTATACAAATGAGTTCAACATTCGAAAAAATTGTTGGGAAACACTTGAGAAAAGGATTGCTAGTTGTCCCTCGTAAATCTATCCCAATGATGTGGAACTTTCCTGACGCTTTTCCTAAACTAGATACCCGTATTACTTACATCGAAGCGGGAGGAATCGATGGACTGCCTGACAAAGATTCAGTGGCAGCCACTCGCTTGATCCTAAACTATTGCAAGAAATTGAAGAAAAATGATCTCCTGATTGTCATGATTTCTCCAAAAGTCGATGATCTTTTATGTTGTCCAGCGGAAAATATTACTCTCAAAGATAAATTGAAATTGTTAGAACGATTGAAAGCACATAACGCTACCCTAGATGAAATCGATACAGTGAAGACCAAAATATCTGGTATAAGAGGTATTCTAACAGTATATTTTCCATTTATATTTATAAAAATATCACTCAGCTGAACATTTTCAAATGGACGAGATTTCCAAATTAACATGCAAACTTGGATTCCTGTTCACCTGCCCGGGTGGAAAGACTCTGACAATTACTTGATTTCTCTGAAGAATACTGGGAAACTCTTCTCTGAAAATTTCTAACCAGGACCCAATTGATTCTGGATGAGGATCTGAGTCCGCATGCGAATTTAAAAATCCCACCCATCCAGGAATTTTCAGCTCAGGAGTAACTGAATCTTGATTTTCATTTATACAGGTGGTGATTTAGCACGTACAGCGTATCCAGCGAAGATTATATTATTATACACATCAAGTATACCCTCTGAATATAAAAACCTACCCCTGGCCGATGGTGTATGCACTTATAACCCCAAAACAACATTCGCTTATGAAATTTTGATAAAATATCATCTTATTGACACAATTCCTCAAAGCATTAGAGGATGGATTCAAAAGGATAAGAGCGATAAAATCAAAGCTGATACACAATTGAATGAGAACAAGAGGTATAAATTTGTCAATATTTATACCATGGCACGTAATGAAGATGCTCTAACTTCTATGGCTACCGAAACTCTTAAACTTGGATTATTTTCTATACAATTACCAATTACAACAACAAACAGCGCAAAAGAATTTGCTGCAGATTATGCAACACTCACATCTGTAATCATTTTAGCGGTCGAAGGCAAGATTACCAAATTAGACATGTACGATCAATTAAAAGAAACTTCAGTTTGTTTTCTACCTGATGCAAAAATCATGGAAATATTTCCTACAAAAGAGAGATGGGGTTTGGGAATGTGTATTCTCTTAGGTGGCTCTCCGACTGCTGATCTTTGTTCTCAACCTGGAATCGGTGGACCCAATCAAGAACTGGCGCTTTACTTTGCTCTCTACTGGTATCTCAAGACCAAAGAGTTCCCAATTTTCAACACATACAACGTTTGGTTTCTTGGTTTAAATTCACTGGGGAGAGATGGAAATTCAAACGTGGCTGGAGCTTACACATACAAAAATATTGCCACCGATATCTACCTTGAATATAACAAAATTCAAACTTTGTATAAAACGGCGTTGGTGAAATGGCAGAAATTAATTCAAGAGAATAAAAGTGAAGTAGAAATACAGGTAGGATGAGTATAGAATAAATTCATTTTGAACTCGATATTGAGGAATTTAATATTAATTTTCTTCATAGAAAGCTCTGAAAGAAACAGAGAAATTAGAAAAATTATACACCGAGTATGCGAGTATTCTTCCTGACCGTGTTCTGAAAGAAAACAACACTAATTTCATGTTCCAAAGGATCAATAATGGCAATGAGTTATGCCATTTGACGACTGGAAATTACTTTTCTTTAACGAACGTCGGAGATCTTCATGTCATAAGAATTGTGAAACTTCCATGTGCTTGTTGTAGTGCTTGTTAGTGTATATACATGTATTGTTTTTGCATCTGTGTACAGAAAATATTTATGAATTTCATTTTCTGCATGTGTCATCAATTTATTTGAACTTCGATAATCGATTCAACTATTTCATATTTTAGCAAACTCTTCACTTGAGAGATTTCTTACATGTTCTACAGAAAAATTAATGCAAACTAAGATTCGCTTTCTATAAACTTTGCTCTATAAATGATATAATAATTGCATCAACAATAATTGCAACGTATACAATAAATATTAGCGTCATAACGTTCAACTCTTTTTTCACATCACATCCAGGAGGTAAATGGAAAAAGCAAATCATCAATTGAATTGAAAGTTGAATTGTATACTCTACCCTGCAATCATCAAATCTTAGTCATATACTTATACATATTTCGAAAAATAAAATCATTCTCATAAGTCATGAAAATCTTTCCCAATTTTCCATTGTAAGGTTTCTTGTGATGGAATAATTTCCATCGAACGATCGGTTCGTTGAGAAGCGATGAATCGAACGACAGTCTCAGGAAGCTCACTTCGCCCTTGCTCGACATAATAATAGAGATCTTGTTGCTGGCAAGTCCCTTGGGTTCAGTACCAATCCCGTTCAACAAAGCCGCGGGAATGGACTGAGCCCTAGCTTGGCAACACTTCTGCAAAGTACTATGGAGGTAGTATCACAGTGCACTTCTAGTTCGTCCGAATCATTCTCTGGTTTTTTCTCATGACTAAGCTTGAAATGTCCCTGAGGTCTAAAGAGGTCTTACTGAAAAATACTCAAACACTCGAAGGATCAGCCTCAGAGGAATCAATTCTTATCGAACCGTTCTCTGTACAATACTGATATCGTGCAAAAAAGTTCGTCGAGGAATTATATTCTTGATTGAATTTTCATATGTATTTCTACTGTTCTATTCGATTGACGAGGACATGGTTATTTCATATTTTGAATGGGTTCTATGCTTTGCATTATCATTTAGGCTCGTTAGAGAGGTTTTTTGGTTACACTTTGATTGAGAGAGGAATGAAATTCTTTGAAAAAGCGTGATATAAAAACTGTGAAACAAAACCATTAGAATCCATGTTTTTGATCGAATCAATGCACTTGCTGTTTTTTCTAATCGCTCTTTTATTGGAAAATTGTTGATGAAAATTTATAATCTGAGTTATTATTATTGATTTATATTGTGAGCATCATCTTCCTATAGTGAAAATTTGAACTAGCAAGTATTAGAACAATTAAGAGGATACCAGCGCATAGGTGGTATTTTGGTTTCGACCGAAATACTCGAAACTGGACTCATAAAAAGCTCTGAAATTTTTAGGGATGAATCTTTGAAGGTTAATCTAGGTCTCTAAAGAGCCAGAATTTTGAATTTCAACAAAAAGCAAAAAAAATTTTTTTCACTTTTTTTCGAAATTTAGAATTTTGGTTCTTTAGAGACCTAGATTAACTTTCAAAGATTCATCCCTAAAAATTTCAGAGCTTTTTATGAGTCCAGTTTCGAGTATTTCGGTCGAAACCAAAATGCCACCAGATGGAGCCACCTATGCGCTGGTATCCTCTTAGTGAAAAAAATGTTCTAAATTTCGCTTCTTCTGCATTTACCCAATACACGTTTCGTGTCTTGCGATTCTTTTACACTAAATAAATTTTATTCCAGAGATTAACGTGAAATTTCAGTAACCAAGGAATAAATGGTACTTCCCGAAAAAAAAAACAGGCTAAGCAGCTTGTGGAAATGAGCAAATTTTCAAACAGTTTAAAGAGATATATTTCCTTCAAATTTTACAAAGTTTACTTTCTAAAATCTTTGGAGAGAGATTTCACTTTTTAGCCAGTCAGAAGTGAGCCAGTTGAATTTTCGAGTGAAATTTACACTCTTTTAGAGTGATATTCTAAGGTTTGAGGTTAGAAACTCACAACCACTCCGATGTTAGAGTGAATTTTTCACTCTAAAAGAGTGAGAGGTCACTCGAAACGAGTGAAAATTCCACTCGAAACGGACAGGCTCACTTCTGACACTTAGTGGAGTGAAACGTGCGATTTTTCACTCTTCCAGATTTAGAGAGTACAGTAATGTTTTGAAAAATTCTCACTTCTCCCCCGATCATACTGAGAGAAAATTTTACAGTTGAGATCACTGTGTCATCCAACCCCAAACCATACGAGTATGGGAAATTTCTTTTACATAAATATAAGAAAATTCCAAATCCTTTTCAACGTGTAGATACCTTTTAAAAGTGTAAAAGATGTCTCAAACTCATCTAAAAGGTTTTGCATCATACGAAATTTTCATGTAGTTATGGTTTGGATTACGTTTCCACGTTGCTTAATATGCTCGATTCTTATCTGAGTAAACACTGTATCAATTGAAAAGTCATTTAAATACAGACGATAAGAACATATACCGGGGTAGCAATAGATTTTCACACGTATATACGAAATAGGAACATTCGTAGAATATACGAACAAAATACGGAAAACGGATTATGAACGTTCATAAAAAGTTCATAGAATGACACTATTTTAAACATATTCAGTACGTATATACACTGCATTGAGGAAAAAAGTATTTGAATCATCAAGATTTCTTCCAATCAAAGGACCCATACAGCACAGCAGTTCAGAAAGAGTTCGTGAAAAATTCAATTGGGATTTAGAGAATTCATTCTGAATTCTTGAGAATTCTTTTTGAGCTTCTGTGCTGTGTGGGGAGTATTTATAATATTATTTCATACGATTTGAAAATGAACTCATTGATATCAAAGTTTCCCGTACGGCATTTAGAATTGCGAATACCAATTAAGTACGTGAGTTTTGAAATATTGTCATATTTCAGATACGTATCGATACGTGAAAATCACTTCTCAATTACATATTTAATACATCCAAATGTCCGCTTCAGATATATGATTATTGCAATGTTACAAACACGTAAATCATGAAGTGTGAAATATGCCCTGAGAAAAAAATTTATGGACTTCATTCCCCCATTGGATTCGATCCTTGGACCTTCTTTGATCACTGATCTTACTCACTTACCTCTGAGCTACACATTTTTCATATGAAGCAATGACCTTTTGGTGATTATAAGGTACTCGTAATTTCAGCATGTATTAATATTTTATTCATTTCCGTCAGTGATGCCTTTAGATATGAAATTAGATATGAATTTTGACCAGAGCTGATTCAGATCTAATTAGATATAATTATATCTCTATATATCTAATTATATCTGCGTCATTTTGGGATCGGGTTGGATCGAATTCATATCCAATTCAGATATAGAGTCATATCAAAAATATTTTTTCAACCCATTCATGTGAAAATATTGTGACAGTTTTTTGAAATTTCTCATATTGGAAAATTATGAAATTTCCGAGAAAATTTTCAAATGCTCATCAGGCACGTGTGCAGAATTTCGTTTCGTTTCAAGTGCAAATTCAATCAAAATATCACTCTGTACATCACTTCTCTGATTCAAGTAGAAGTCCTGTACAGAGCGATAATTTTTCATTAAATTGAAGCATTTGTCATAAGCCATTTGGCTACTGCGACGCCGCTAGTATCACCGTAACTTTTGGTTTTGATGGTACCTGTAATTCATCTTTAAATGAGGTTACATAATGATAATACAATCATATATAATATTATTATAATAAATACTACACACAATACAATTATATAATAACAATACTCAAAAGTACAGGTTGGTTGAAAAGTTTTGAAAGCAAAGAAGAAAGAATGGGTATTTTTTGATTAAATAATTTTTTTTATTCAATATAGTCTCCCTCAACTTCAACACACTCATTCCAACGATCCTCCAATAATTTTATACCATCTCTGTAATGATTTTCCGGAAGCTCCGCAAAATACTGTGCCACAGCTGCAATAGCTTCTTCATTCGACGAAAAACGCTTTCCACGAAGGAATTGTTTCAAATTTCTGAAGAGGTGATAGTCGGAGGGAGCCAAATCTGGTGAATACGGTGGGTGTTCAAGCAATTCGTACTTCAATTCGTTCAGTTTAGCCATCGCCAGAACACTTGTGTGAACACGTGCATTGTCTTGATGAAAAATGATTTTTTTCTTCCGTAAACCGGGTCTTTTTTCACGAATTTTTTCATCCAACTGGTCAAAAAGGTTGCAATAATATTCAGAGTTAATTGTTTTACCTTTTTCGAGATAATCAATCAACAAAACCCCTTTTGCATCCCAAAAAACCGATGCTAAAACCTTTTTTGCCGATCATTCTAACTTCACCCGTTTTGGAGCTGAACAACTAGCTTCACTCCACTGTAAACCTTCTTGTTCCAGTTTAGGATCATGATGGTAGATCCAAGTCTCGTCCACAGTTACGAAACGACGCAAAAAATCGGTCTTATTCTGCTTAAAACGCTCCAAATTACGCTGAGAAATTTGTTTTCGATTCAGTTTTTGTTGAATTGTCAACGAATGCGGCACTAACTTTCCAAAAAGCTTTTTCATATGTAATTCTTCGTGTAAAATATGGAGTCCTCGTTCATCCGAGATGCCTATGGTATCAGCCATTTCACGCTCAGTCAAACTCGGATCTTCACAAACAATATCATAGACTTGCTCAATGATGTTTGATTTCGTTGCACTTTTTGGACGTCCACTACGTGATTGATCTTCAACGCTTGTACGACCATGTTTAAACTCTAAAACCCATCGATGTACAGTTGGAAATGAAGGAGCAGATTCTTTCAACACTTTCTTCATTTTAGTATGAATTTCTGTTGCTGATAAACCTTTCAAAACAAAGAATTTTATCACTGCACGATATTCGGATTTTTCCATTTCCACAAAATACACTGACACGTCAACTTCGAATGGCTTGTAAACTATGAATGAATTGACAGATCGGAATAAAATTGTGTGTGTTCAAATGAAGGATGAAATATAAAAATAGCGTATAAATTTTGATTCCTGTACTGGTTGATAGGTGTCGCTTTCGAAACTTTTCAACCAACCTGTAATTGAAAATAAAGATTTTTAAGTTTATAATCAAGGTTTGATTTTATCCAATTTAACACTAGTGTGGGAAACTATACATAATTTTCATATGCCTCATTTTTTCATTTTAATGTGAAAAAAATATCACTCAGTAATTAGCCTTGTTGAAAATTGCTGTTAAAAACAGTTGAAATGTATCGGAAACTGGTTATAACCGAATGAAAACGGCTAAAAAATTCAATTTTTTCTCCATCCGGTTTCAAACTGTTTCTGATATATTTTAACTGTCTTTAACAGCAATTTTCACCAGAGAGATATTTCTTTTCTGACATTTAAACAATAAATAATATCATTCGTAAAAGAACTTCATACACAGCCTTGAAATAAAATATGTTGCAGACATAACTCAGATTGATTTATAAAATTTATAGGAATAACTCTGCCGATTGGCACATGACTTCCTCGTTTGTGTTGCACTTCAATTCTACGAGCGTTCACAACATGTTGTGCATTCCTCATTCTAACAATCTCCTAACGTTTCTATTTCATATCCCTGGTTAAAGAAATACTATCGGATCACAACTAGAACGTGGTATAAATTTCATTGCAATCGGATAACAGGAAGCGAAGACATGCCCGATCGCAAAATCAAAATTTTCGATAACATAGGATGACCATACGTCCCGGTTTACAGGGACATATCCCGGTTTTTCACAATATTGGGAAGCGTCCCGGTTTTGATTCGAAATGTCCCCGTTTGTTCAGAATCTATGGAATTTGCATTTTATCGATGATATTAAATGAAAAGAAAAGTATGTTACAAAGGGAGACAGTGATGCTCAAACGGTTCTTTCAAGGGCAACCCAGAGTCCAAAAATTTCTGAATTTCTCCCTTATCCCAATTTTCCTAAAAAATGATCAGTACATGCATTGGGAGAAAAATGTAGTAATTTTGAAACTTCGGAATTCCCTTAAAAAAAAAATTCTTGTCTGTCGGCCTAGAGAAAAAGTGTTCCGAATAGAAAAATTTTTTGAATGACATATAATTTAGATATAAACCATATTGAATTTTATAAAAAATTATATATAATTTCGAATATTCTCCCACTCTGGGGGAACTGTCCCGATTTTGCACCTCGACGATCTGGTCACCCTAGATAACATGTTTCCTTTCCCCGTCCTGTTTTTCCTGTAAGGATCAGATCAAACCTGATATGGGACCACTATCGACACCACATAAAACTGTGGTAAGAATTCCATAACAATGGGATGATAGAAACGAGAGATATCCGCATGAGAGCGGTATTTTTCAGATTTTCAAATTTGATTTCAAGGCTTAATGCTTACTATTTCCTGCCCTCGCATCCGATTTGTCCTCAATGTCCCTAGGATATCCTGAGGACGTCGTTGGGAGATTTGTGCTGTGTGGGTAGTTTACTCGCAATTACAATTATATAATTCTTTCAAATATAAGTCCCCCACAGTTCCACCCTAATTGAACCAATTCTTATATGGGAACCAAATAATCTTCCATTTCGAGAAATCGGCTCCTATTGATATCCTGCAGTTCATAAACCCAAGGAAAAGCATCACCCAAGTAGCACCAGAATATACTATGAACGGTCTTAGAATATTCGATATATGTTCTATGTACATTCCAAGAGACCGTTTCGTAGGTGCTATGCATATTCATCGAACGTATGTAATCGGATATACGACGGTACGCCAATCGAACGTCGATTGAATGAATATCGTACATTTCGAATGTACTATGTACGTTCTAAGTATATTCAAAACAAACTCATTCGAATATTCTATGAACGTTCATTATATGTTCTCCGTATCTCATTCGTACATTCGATGGACGTTTCTATTTCGTACATACTTTGAACTTCTGTTGCTGCTTGGGTTGTGGTTTGAAAAATCATGGCATTGGACAGAAAAATCATTTTTTTGTTCCCATGAATAATTATTGGGTGCGAAGTAATGCAATCTGACGGCATGATTTGATGAACTCAATGGTATAAGGTAAACCAGAGTTAGATGACACATGTTGTTGAACTCCAATCAAAATTTACAGCAAGCGGTTGTGCATCACGTGACCAGTAGCCGGAATCAAATGACTTTTTATTGCGTATTGGAACTCCTGACAAAGTTTTTGTATCACGAGACACTATTTGTTGTTTCGGTGGGCATAGTTGAGTACGTGTTCAAATATTTTCATCAATTCGACAAATTTGCTCATTGAGGAAAATTTTTAGTGTGCAAATTCTTCTAAATTCGTAGTGCAGATAAGTCAAGACATTAGAAAATATTGTGTATGTATAGTAGTGTCCTTTATTTATCATGATGCAAACAAGCAGGTGTGTCATCTGTCATGTCGTTTGGGGAGACATAACACATGGAAAGAAAGGCAAAGATGACATGTGTCATCTCATTCTTTTTTCATACATTTTTATTCAAGTATATTAACACACTTTCGAGTTTCTTGAAATGATAAATAGTTTTCATGAGTGAAAACATTCAAATATATTTCAAATTCATTGTAAAATTGAAAAACAATCAAGTCAGCATAAACCTTTTTTTGAGAAACTTTACATTCGTTTATTTCAATACTTTGTTTCATATGTTTCGATAAAAATAAAGGAACTCTTTTCAGTTCTCAAAAGAACTCATGTGGTCATTCATCTACCAGTAACCGTATCATTTCTCCCATACGTGTGGGTGATGTGACTCAAAGCAGCCTATTTTTATAAATTATAGGAACTCGAATGAAATTGAGAAAAGCATAAATCATCCATGCAATTATGGGAAGAAAGGATCAATCTACGAACCAAAGCTCTCAAACATCCTTTAAAAGCTGAATTGTCTTTTTTTCTAGGAAAAATTCAAAATGTGTGTCATCTCTCCCTGTTTTACCTTATTTATTTGAAGTAATGAGGTATTGGTTTGAATAATAGTTCTAATACAAAGAAATCGAATCTCACAGAAATCTATTTCCTTGATTCAATTACTTTTTCCTTTATTGTGCAAAAAAATAGAAGTCTATCCTGAAATTCGATGTTATAACAACTCCAAATAGTGTTTAAAAGATACGATTCGAGGTCAACTTGTTCTAACAACTCCAATTTTCCTACAGTGTAGTATATTCGATATTTCTTATCCTTGAATACTTGAGTCCCACGATGGATACGTTGCTGATTACTCTTTATATATAAAATATATATAATAATATATATTTTGTAAATCAATTATATATGCATTATATATATATATTATATATAATCAGTAACGGTAACAAGTGACGTGCCCATCACTGGCGAGTACGATGTTTGGCACTATCAACGTTTCGCATTCACTATTAGCGATAATTGAATTTTAAATGGAATGAAAATGTTTGATAACCTTTATTTGATTTGTGACCAGAGCGATCGATAAATGCATCAGATATAAATATAGATCGACAGTATATTCTCCGTATTATAACGTGCATCTGTGATACATTAAAATAACGTCTCTATTAATCTTCTGTATTTTATTGCTTTCTGTTCACTTATCTTTGTAAGTTACGGTAACCTCAATGTGGAATGTTATTTGTGGATTATAATTCCTTTTCCGACTATAATATCACTTCAGCCAATAACTATTGAAATTTACGATACAGTTTGTGAAATTCCATTGAATTTCCATGCGAAAAAAAATTTTTTTCAAAGAAATAAATTACCTACACTGTTAGAAAAATCTGTCTTAAATTTAATAATAATTATTATGAAGTTTTTTACATAATATTATTATTAAATTTAATACTGTATTGTATATAAAAAACTGAGTATTAAATTTGATAACAATCATTATAAATTTATATACATGGAATTTCTGTGAAATCCAATAATGTATTACATATTAAAATTTATAATTCTGAATTATGAATTAACAGAAAAGAATCTTGAAGTTCTCAACAGAAATCATTGGGAATTTCCTTCATATTTTGGAATCCTCGAAATTCTTCTGAAGTGAGTACGTAATCGTGAATGTAGTCAAAGTCAATTGGAGCGCAAAGTTTTGGGGGCCTAACGGGGGATCGAACCTGCTTTCCTACCAAACCTAACCTACGACCTCACGCCTCAACCAGCTTGACTACATCACGATTGAAGAAATCGACTATAAAATACGATGTAGTTTTAGATATCACATATGCTCTGTACACACACACATATATACATACATTCATAAAAGTATTTAATTTTGATTCCGTAAATAGAGTTGCATTGATAAAAGTATGAAAGAGAAAAGAACAAGACTTACCCATATTCCAAAGTTATGTTGTTATCAACTATATGTGTATAAAAACTTCGGGAATTTGTTCACATGTAACTAAAGCTAATTGAATTAGGACATATAATCATGGTATACATACCCATGAGTTATTGACCATTAGTGATAATTAAGAGGTTATGGATTCTATCACATGTATACACGTATATACTATTATATGCTCCCAAAAACAAAGTGCGCAGTGAATTATGCGCATAGAAGCCATCTTTAACATTTTAACATGTATTATTGTTTTTTTTTCATTATAGATTATTAGAATTAGGAAGTTTGCATCGAATTTAATAATATATTTTGAATTTTCATAACCGGTTATTAATTTTCATGCATTTAATGTGAAAATTCATAAACATGTTGTGAATCACAGAATATTATTCATTTTAAGATGTACTCATAGAATTTCATAAGAATTTTCATATTAAATTTAAGAACTTTTCTAACAGTGTAGTATTCCTTTGTCCTTAGTTAAAATACTTTGCATACTGAATTATTTTGTTTTTCACATATCGAAGGCAATCTAAACAGTCGAAATCAATCGTACGTGAGCAAGGAGTTGGAAAAAAAATTTTACCTTGTTAACAATACCTGCTAGAATTTGTTAGAAAATTTCAGTCTTACTTTTGATCCGCTTTTGTTATGGGAAATGCGATCAAACTCTGACATCTTGTACTCGTATTTGAAGGCTTTTAATTCTTCTTTCAGTTTGTATTCTTTCAGTATTGATAAAAACTATGTACAAATTGTGTCCAACTTGAATTTCTATATTGTATAAAATAGAATGTACAAAATGTATACAACAGAATATCCATTCTCACTTCAAATAATATTTTTAAACGGTCGATACCAGCGACGATCCATGAGTCAGTGCTTAAGACTCTCGTCTGCCATGTTGAAAGTTACCGATTGATTCGCGCGATGAGATCTAATTTATTTGCTTAGAATTTTTTAATTTCATATGCTCTCTTTGTTTCAATTTCCGGTTCACATACTCTCTCAAGAGTTCACTCTTTATATCCTTTCCATTCGAACTGCGTATCCTTTTCATCGACGTTCCTGTTACTCTCTAACATGCGCTTCGTTTACTCCTCCTTCCCGCTTCCATTTTCACCAAGGTATTATTTGTCAATGGATTTCAATTGAAAATTTCCAAAACTTGACCTCATAAGGAAGAATGTGACAGTTCCAGAATGCAGGTGTAAGATAAGTCTTTTTTAGAAACAATCAGGTTCGAGCATAACAATGTTTCATGCTCAATGGGCGATAATTGGACATGCCTCACACTTTATTCTATTTGAAAGAATGAAGAGATACCAGAAAATGAACGTTGAAAGAGGTCGTAGGGAACATTTCCCATTGCATTTCCAGAACTGAATCCTGATGAAAACCAGCGAACTATGCGATAAAAAACGGGCAGAGTCACATCAGTATTCGCACGGTTCTGCCTGGCTGTGTTCAATTTTTGTTACAGGATCCAGGATCTATTGATTTTCATCCGGATTTGCCCAATTTTTTCCGCCGGGTGTTTTTTGCATCGATTGTCAATTGGTTTCAATTGGAAATTTCAAAAAGCTGATCTTATTGGAACGTATGGGCAGGGTTGCCAGAATACGATTTTTTCATGTTTCATTAATGGGAGTTCCGTTTAATAGTCTGTTACGATTCGTTGAGCCACACAGAGAAAAAAATGTAATTGGAAACGAGCCCAAGTGCATTTTTGTAATCACAGTGGCCATATTTTCCATTGAAGTAGGTATGAGAATCGCTGTCATAGTGAAAATGTAGCTACTGTGAATGAAAACTGTACTCGCGCTCATTTTCAGCTACAACATTGCAAAAATTGCCGTCGAAGATATGTTTCAAAATGAGACACAATATGTTTAATAATTTAAATCAAACACTTGCCTGTTTTAACTGGAAAACATCAGTATCTTATTTCGTGACACTGACGTTCAAATACGTTTGTTTTCAAAGCAGATGAGAGAAGTGTGATTTATCACATTTAACTTGAAGAGATGGATCCAAGCAACAACAGAATTCCAAAGTATATACGGAATAGGAACGTTCGTAGAATGTACGGATGAGATACGAAGAACATATAATGAATGTTCATAGAATGTTCGAATGAGACTGTTTTAAATATACTTAGAACGTACATAGTACATTCGAAATGTACGATACACATTCAATCGACGTTCAATCAACGTACCAGCGTATGTTCGATTACATACGTTCGATGAATATGCATAACACCTATAAAACGGTCTCATTCGAATGTGCATAGAGCATATTTCGAATATTCGAAGAACGTTCATAGTATATTCTGTTACTGCTTGGGATTATATTAATGATTTCTAATCATACGGGTGATGAGAATCTCGTTCAGTTTTGCTTCAAAAAGGCACAATTTACATTTGGAATACATTGTTCCTGTTCTTCACTTTGACGTTGACGCCCAAGTAGCACCAGAATATACTATGAACGTTCTTCGAATATTCGAAATATGTTCTATGCATATTCCAATGAGACCGTTTCATAGGTGCTATGCATATTCATCGAACGTATGTAATCGAATATACGACGGTACGTCAATCGAACGTCGATCGACTGAATATCGTACATTTCGAATGCACTATGTACGTTCTCAGTATATTTAACATCTATTTCGTATATACTTTGAACTTCTGTTGCTGCTTCCCAAGCAACGGAAGTGTATATACGAAATAGAAACGTTCGTGGAATGTACGAATGAGATACGAAGAACATATAATGAACGTTCATGGAATCTTCGAATGAGACTGTTTTAAATATACTTAGAACGTACATAGTACATTCGAAATGTACGATATTCATTCAATCGACGTTCGATTGACGTACCGTCGTATATTCGATTACATACGTTCGATGCACATGCATAGCACCAATGAAACGGTCTCATTCGAATGTACATAGAACATATTTCGAATATTCTAAGAACGTTCCTAGTATATTCTGGTGCTACTTGGGTTGGGTGATTAAATATATATCATTTGATATTCATGAAACTTCAATTATAGTGCCGTGAAGTGTTTTTGTGTAAGTTTTTACGAGTCGACACAGTTGTAGAGGTTATGCAGTTCCAAAACATTTTTGGAAGATGTTTCATGCAACATGAGCAAAGCTATTCAACAATAATTCTCTTTTCGAAAAGAATTGTGATTAAATTATGCTCCTGATGCTGCATATTAGATATCTTGGATATGTTGAAAGAAGTCTTTTAGAAGTACATAACCTCCCCACACAGCACATCCACCGATGTCCACGTTGCATCTCCGTGGAGGCGAGGTGGAAGAAAGGGAGACGTGGATACAAGGTGGAAAGAACGGAGAAGCGACGTGGAGGCGACGGAGAAATGTCCGCATGCTGTACGGGTCTTTTGTAACACGAAAACTAGATGCATATGAGATGACCGACGGAACATGCCTCCTATATTTTTGAATTCAGGTCATTCGGACGGACATTCCTATGTGCATGAATGTGCCTACAATATGGATGGCATGATCTCACACATGTATGGCATGTTCCTACCATAACAGCACATCCACCGACTTCCACGTCACATCCCCGTGGACTCCACGTGGATAAATGGTGGACGTGGATAGAGCGTGAATGAACGGAGATTCCACGCGGAGGCAACGTAAAAATGTTATTAATAATATACATATATTATACGTGAATAGTACTACCAAAGCATTATGTTTTCCAAGTTTATTGTAATTATACTTATATTTTTTGTAATGGATCCTGCCCTTTATACATATTATATGAATAAATATAACAACTTTCTTTTTGCGAATATTACCTATTTATATTTTATTTATTATACAAACGTATATTTATATTTATATATTTCCTGAAACATATGAAATTCCGAAAATTGATCGATAAAATCGATATTCTTGAGGTATTGTGAAGACAAGATCAAGATGATTCTTTATAAGAATTATTCAAGAACAAGACGATATCACTATTTTCATATTTTTCAAGAACAAGACAATATTTCAGAAAATATCGTATTGTCTCGTATTGTGGAAGCACTATCTACGAACGCTGTTTTTAAATCTACTCTGATGATTGAGTAATGTATTTGTTTATTTGAATTAGAAAACACATTAATGATCTCAGATTCAAAATTTCCGCCTTCATGAATCATCACGCGGGATTGACCATCATCTCATGCATAGTAAACGTATTTTTTTTCTTAACATATAAACAAAATCATCATCCGCTCACGGTGATGAGGATGACGAATGTTTACAAATCAAATCATAAAACATCATTCTAAAAGATCAGGGGGGGATTAGATTCAAGCAAGATTCTCAAGTGTGATAATTTGTTCTCACCTTCAATGTAAAAACATGTTATATCATTTGAATAATGTTTAAATTCATGAAAAAAAAAAAAAAATCTGACGTGAGAAAAAGAATATTAAATAATCTTAGAGCTCGAATTAAAAAGATGTCGACACTTTTTTCCTCATTGTTATTTATCTCAGACCTTGACCTGAAGATTAGAAACTTTCATATATAAGCCTGAAATTAAATCACGGACGCAGTATACTATTTCAACTTCTCGATAACGGTGCAGAGCGTGACAAATCTCAACACAATGCAGTTCTGTGTGCTTTTGGGGATTCTGTTGGTTGTGAGTTGCGCAGTAGCCATTCCGCAGTTCAGTAAGTAGTTTGTTCATTCCTAGTGATGGATGAACGAGAATTTTTTTGAATAGTTTGAATTGATTTTTGAGTTTTTATAACTTCTATAATTGAATGTAATACAAGTGTTTGTGCGAATGTCAATAAAAATCGTACGTTTAGATTTCTTGATTCACGTCGAACAATTTTCTAATTGAGACTTTAGTAGGAGTATACTATCCAAGCTTCAGTCAATTTCTACCATGATTGGTTTCAAGTACGTTTATCTGAACACTGTTTCAGCTAATCTAGTGGCAATCAATCTCTCTATAAAACTCTCAGAAACTCTGAACAGCTCTTAGAAATTCTGAAAATCTGTAATCTCGGCGGAAATAAAGCGTGTATTAAAGAGCGTGTGAATTCAAAATCAATTGGAAAATATCCAAAACATGAAAGTAGTAGTGTTTCTACGGTGAATTAGAAATAACTTAACATTCAATACAATTGTGATATAATTCAACTTGAATTGATGTCAATGTAGCGTAACGGAATGTTATGAAATGTTGATATGAAATGAACATCAAAACGGTTGAAAAACACCCATTTATATACCTGGAAATCTCCTGTACTTTCTAGGAAGATATGAAGACATCTAAAACCCTCTACAAGAGTATTGACAAAAATTTCTAGAAATTTTTTTTTCATAGTAGCGCTATGCTTTCATACTTTCAAATTAGTTTTCTTTTTCCATTTTTTCTTCTTCTTTTTCTCCATTGTTAACAATTTCTCCTTCATTTTTTCTTCTATTTCCACTTCCATGTTCCTAATACATAGACTGAGGAAGTACAAGTCATTTGATCAAAGAAATAGATTTCTTTGAGATTCAATTCCTTTAGATTGAAGGAATAAACACAAACCAATGAGTGGTTCATTCAATTGAATGAATATGTAATTGAGGTCAATAAATCATGCCGTCAGATTGCATTACTCAGCACCCAATAATTATCCATGGGAACCAGAAAATTATTTTTCTTTTCGATGCCATGATTTTTTAAACTACAATATTCCAGTGCCTCAGAATCGGAAATTGAAATACCATGACGCAAGTTTGATAAAGAAAATTAGAAGTTATCATTCCAAAAGAATGCGAAACCAAAGAAAATATGATTCTGACAGAAAGATTTTTTGACCAGAAGAACTTTCTTGATTCATCGCAGAAAATATTTCATCGAATCCTTATCAATTTCTGATACACATTTCTTCTGAGTAATCCCTTGAATTTAGTTTTCTAATCCCTGATGAACAGAACCAATGGATTCCAATGGAATCCGATACAAGAAAGTTTTTTATTGGAAAATGATGTGTCTTTGTCACAGCAATTCCATATGGATACCAATGGAAACTGAACTTCTTAGAATATTGAGAGGGTATTAAAATGTATTGTAATGTATTGGTATCTCCTCGAAGGCTATCTGATGTATCATGTTTGAATCGGATTCCATGTGAAAGTGAAAATATTTGATTTTTGTTGATAGAATTCATCTGGAGATACCAAACTGAATTAAACTTTGATATATTTATTGATAAACAAATTTTCTCAGTGGAAATCATCTGGAATCACAAAAATGGGTAATTTCTTATATCTTCGCATTGGTATTCATTGGATTCTACAAAGTTTTGGGGAACTGCACGGAAAACGTGTTTTTTCATTTGTAAATACCAAACTGAGGTATTCACTACATTTTATGCACTGCAGCTCGTCTTCATATTGATCCTCATCGGATTTTCCACATATAACCAAGCTTTTTTGATATTTGATTAGCAGTAGAAAAAAATGGATTTAACACTGGATTCAATTTTCTCTTATTTGAAGCATCCTAGAACATTTGTTAGAATCGTATCAAATAATGTAACGAATTTCTCCTGAAACTACATGACAATCTCAAATTTAAAATTGGTCCTGATAGAATATACATCTGAAATTGCCCGATCAAAAAAAACCTCAAGGGATCCCTAATAGGAACCCTCGAGGGTTCCCAGATAGAATCCCATAAGGGTTCCCCTGGGAATTTGACACAAACATTTTTTGCCTGAGACCCATCTGGGAACCCTTGTGGGACTTCATATAAGACATTGCATTCAACATAGAATCTTATAGTTGGTCAAAATTTCTTGAAATTCCATGCTTTCCGTATATACTTGTGAAATAAATTTTCAATTTTCCCCAACTGTGAATAAAATTAACTTATATATAATTGAACTTAGGATTTCTAAAATATTAAAATGAACAAATTATGAGAAGGTACGTGCAATTATTCATCTTTGAAATTATAATTCCATTCAAACATGAGGGATATCTCTCGTTTCTCTATTTTCACAGGGAAAGGTATTAAATATTTCCATCATCAAAATTCAGGGCAGCGTTATATTAGAGTTTACACCAGGTAAAATCAATATCGATAATGTCAAGTCACTGCAATTTTTATTAAATTCTTATAATCAAACTGTATTTTTTCGAATTAAAATTACAAATATATATTTTATATTTATCAAAATATTTAATTTCAAGTATTTGTTTTTACAATACAAAAGTACGTTAAATGAAAATGTATGTTAAGCTGTACCATTGAATTTTGCACATTTTAAACTTTATACATTATTTAACAATATTTTGAAAGCATGCCTTCCCCATGTTGGTATGGTCCAAATGCCATGAAACTTGGAGTATAATTAGTTCACGGGGGGTTAGTTGTATGGCGTGAATTTCAAACGAATCGGAATTGAAGGAAGAAAGTGGTAAGCACTGAGCTTCGAAACAAAATTTGAAAATTTCGTAAAAATCGTTATCATGCCGATAACTTCCATTTCTATGATCCAATTTTCATGAAATTTTCACCACAGTTTCATGCAGTGTGGATCGCAGTTGTATATAAATTTCAACCTGATTCTCTGAAAAAAACGGGAGAGGGAAAGAAAACATGTTTTTTGTTTTCAACACAAACGAGGAAGCCATGTGCCAAGTGGCAGAGTTTTTTTTTCTTCATTTCGTGTTTCAGTGCAATTTTACTCTGTGAGATCTTGTTTTTTTTTTATAATATCATCATGAAGATTCTTCAGTGTGCTCTCCTATGGCACTGAAATTGAATTGGAACGGAACAGAAATTTCAGTAATCATTTCGTTCCGTTAAACCCAAACAGCGCTGCTCTCCCATGGATCGGAATCATGCCGACCGTAATAACTTTAAATGGCATGTATTGGCTATTTTTCATGAAAAGTTCCAATGGAAATTTATATTTCATCATTGATTGGTTAATTTTCTATTCCGCCGGAATGTATTCCGGTACATGGGAGACAAAGGCACCCGTTTGCGACGGAACGGAAGATGAAATGTTCCGTTCCGGTTGAATAATTCATCGCATGGGAGAGCACCCCCACACTTGTTGCATCGATATATACTATGTCATATGGTACGGAAACAAATCAGTAATAGTTTGGAACGCTAGTCGTAATTACCCCACAATATTGGGGTAAGTCCAAACGGCAAAGATTCTCATTTCTTCATCTTCGATTGAACTTGAAGTTCAATAATCAAATTTTGATTTCTAATGCAGAGATGTTTGCCATTTGAGTGATTTCTTTCTTGCTTTTATGAGATTATCTTCAGATGTTCGCAATTACCCTACTCTCCCCTACACCGTAAAAAATGTGGGAGGTTTTTCGGGATTCTTGTTATATGCGGTCTACCTGAATTTCAAAATTTCCCACAAGGTGAAGGTTTGGTTCAATTTAGTTTGAAAATGATACGTCCCCCTTTTCAATTAACCTCCCCTTGTCATCCCCAAACTAAACCTTCACCTTGTGGGAAATTTTGAAATTTAGGTAGACCGCATATAACAAGAATGCCGGTTTATCTTCACACTGTGAGCGGATTTCGTCCCCTCATCGTGGGAGAATTGTTTTTCCATCAAAAATGAAGAATTTTTCCCCCACTTTGAGGAATTTTTTTGGTTTTTGCGCCTTGAATCCTCCACAAATGAAGAAAAAGTCCACCAACTTGTGGTGAAAAATTCCCTATCCCTAGTGGAACTTTGCTGCCACAAATTTCTGTAGATACACAGATGAATGAAAAAATAAGTCTTCTCAAATTTTGAATAAAAATTTGGCTCGGTGGTAAAATATGCGGGACAAGGAAGTAATTTATGGTTCTCCATACCGATTTTTTGTACATGTTTGGAAAACACGAAAAAAATTTACAAATAAAGGAGAAAACAATCCATTTAGTAAAACTGAATCAACATCAAATTACGTAAAATTTTGATGAGTGACAGTTCGAATCTATAAAATTTTCTCAATGAATTCTAACATTTTCCTCCGTTGATACTAAATCTGTTACATCAAGTTTGACATTCTTCTACCACTGAATTTCTAATCAGCAGCTAGAAAGGATTTCCATAGCCATCAATTGTATTTTCTGTGAAATCAGGAATGGTTTTCTTGGTTTTTATGTACAATATTTTATATATTTCCTATGTAAATATATTTTTTGATTCCACTTCAACCCTTTGTGTCTCAAATATTAATTATATGCTGAACGTTGAATCGTATTCAGTTACTTTTGTCATCATAAGGTGTCATTCCGCAGACAATTCAGTTAGAAATTCCAGTTTCCAGGAAAACACCTTTGAGGTCACTTTTTGAATAAACATCATCCCACAATTTCACATACACTGCAAAAAATATTTGTATTAATTTTTATGCAAAAGTTTGGAAGCAATCAACACACATATTTTTGTATTTAATCTCCCACACGTTTATTGAAATTTAATCAGAATATTATCTTGAAATGGTTCTCATACAAAAATTGGTTTGAATCTCATAAAATCTGTAGTGAATTGATTACACAAAAGTGTGTGTTAATTGCTTCCAAATTTTGTGTGTGAAATTCACAAATTTTTTCTGATAATGTAGAGAGATTGTTAGATGGAATTCTCACATGAAGGTTTTCAAATCACACAAGTCATTCTTCTTCTCATAATTTTACATAATTTCAATTCAATTTGCATATCATTCTTTTCGTCAGTTCAAATCTTTCATAACCGTAGATGTTTGTGCTGATAAGCTTTAACAGTATGACGCCATTATGTCTAGATTTAGTGTTGAACACCGGATTCGTTATTAAAACATTTCGAAGTCCTTTGATACAAACTCTGAAATAATGTCAACGAAATATTGAATTACAGTCAAGGTTTTGCTTTCTCCAACATATGATGAGATACAAAAGTTCCCTGGTGAAAAAAGTTTCTCTGAAAATCTCTGAAAATTTCCGTGATTTTCACTGGAAAACTCTGAAAAACACTGAAGAAACCTAAAAGGATCTGAAACACTCTGAAAACCTGTAAACAATTTTTCAAAATCGCAAAAATCTTGAAGAATTCTGCAAATCTCTGGAAAATTCTGAATTGTTTCGAAAACCACTGAGGTTCTCTGAGAAACTACGAACACTTCTGAAATGCTCAAAAAAATTCTTCACTGAAAATCGCTGAAAATTTCAATGATTTTCAGCAAAATCAGTCCACCAGGGTTACTAATGAATTATTCATTTGGCGAAAGGAATTTTAAAATGACTGGATGAAAAATTTGTTCAAACACATCATTCGAATTGCGTTGTTTAGGCTTTGATCTTCAAGAAAGTGCAAACAACGCTACTTAACATTCTCGTTCTCCAATCAACATAAGATTTTTATACTCTGCTGTGAAATTCCCATAAAATCGCACCAGCGAATCGTTTTTGATCACATTTGATATATGTATTTGAAACAATGTCTACAAGATTTTATAAGATCTTATAAAATGTACACAGTTGAAAATTTTGTGTAAATGTGTTAAAAAATCCGTGTGTTATGAATTTTCTGTTAAACATTCAACACGGACACGTGTAAGTTCTACAGACA
Organism: Gonatopus flavifemur; assembly: GCA_018340375.1. Taxonomy (NCBI): domain Eukaryota; kingdom Metazoa; phylum Arthropoda; class Insecta; order Hymenoptera; family Dryinidae; genus Gonatopus; species Gonatopus flavifemur. The sequence continues at coordinate 4,549,232 of JAFFJZ010000006.1, read as the reverse complement.
GTCCTTGTGTAATCAGGTCTCAACTGATTTATAATGTGAAATCATTCAAACAAGTGAGAAAAGTGTCAAAATTTCAACTCAAAATTTGACATGAAAATTGTGTTATTCTCAACTACCAAGGGGAAATTGCCAGTAGTGGGAAGTACTTTTTGATGAAAGTTTCATGTGCGTGTAACTTTGTCACTCGTCGGAAAAACTATTCATTCATTTTGATTCATTTTGGTTCTGGCTTTCATTCCAATGTGACTGAGTTCTTTAGATATTCAAATTTGAAGATCGAGTGCAAGTTGATATATGCGAAGAAAGTACCCCCATTCAAGCGACCGGCGGTGGCTTGAGTGATAGACCTTTAGTATCCGGGCCCGAACAATTCGTATTCAATCCTCATCAAAGTACTATTTTTTTCAATTTATTCTAATACATTGTTTCAACATAAAAAAGTGTGATTTTCACATTTGATTTAAGTCAAAAATCCATGAATTACACATGTCAACTGTTAATTCAGTACTTGTTTTGAATTTCATTTGACAGTATATATGTGTTGAATAAGGTGGCCCTTATTGTGGGAATTTTTGAAATTTGTTATCTCACCCCCTACACGGAGAAAAAGGTATCTTAAAAAGTACCATAATTTATGGATTTTCTGCGCTGGTCTGACCGAGTCTAAATATTTACCTGAAAGAACCTCTAAAAGTACCATAATGTCTTGGACTTTTATACGGAAGGTACCATACTTATTTCAAAAAGTCCAAGAAATTATGGTACTTTTAGAGATTCATGCAAGTGAATATTCCGACTCGGGTCAGACCAGCGCTGAAAATCCATAAATTATGATATTTTTCAAGATATCTGTTTTCACAGTGTAGAGAAGTTCGACTCCTACCAAATAAAGTACGTAAAACCTCAGTTCGATTTAACTATGTCAACACGTGCCGCAAAAAGCTCAAAGTGTCGTTATGTAAGGAGAGAGAAAGATATGAATTTGGGGAGCATCAGGACCCCCCTGGATACGCCCTTTGTTTTAGTCGATCAACTTTCAGATATGTTGGATCGTTTCGGTCATATTATCGAATATGATATAAAATTCATGTTCATACATTATCGATGAATCTCGCCGTTTCTAAGATACAGTAAGAAATTTTGAAAAAAACATAAAATTCCGAGATTTTCAGCTCTTTGCGGCACGTGGTAACATGGTTCAATCGAACTGAGATTTTACGTACTTCATTTTTATGGGAATCAGAACCTTTTTAGGATGTGAGACCAGGAGATTTCGGAAATTTCCAAAATACGGGTCATCCTAGTGTTGAATTCACACAACCGGAAATTCCAATCGACACTTCATCAGTATCCTTTTGTGTCATATTATTTACATCGAGCTGGAGTTACTAGCTAACACAACAACATTATGTTGAATTGGCACAAAAATTTGCGTGGAACGTCTTGCATGCGAAATATGTTGAATTTAACACAAAATTTCCGGCGTTCTTGTTATATGCGGTATACCTGAATTTCAAAGTTTCCCACAAGGCGGGGTTTAGTTTGGGGATGACGGGGAGGGGTGATTGAAAAGGGGGAAGTATCCTTCTGAAACTAAACTAAACCAAACCTCCCCAAACCAAACCCCCACACTGAAAAAAAGGTATGGCTCTTACAGCTCTACTATTTATGTGGTCTTGCTGTCAGGAGGTATAAGGATGCCAGTATAGCTCCAACAGCCGACAGATTGCTATGATAGCGACGCATTCGGCTGTGGGAGCTATACTGGCATCATTATACCTCCTGACAGCGAGAACACATGAATAGTAGAGCTGTGAGAGCCATACCTTTTTTTCAGTGCACCTTGTGGGGAAAGAGGGCGCAACCTTCCAGTTGATATACTATACGTTCAGAAGAGGTTGGTTCAGAGTTCGAAAATGGGCATCCATAATTCATACTAAAAGCATATGCGGTCTACCTGAATTTCAAAATTCCCCACAAGGTGGGGATTTGGTTTAGGGAGGTTTGGTTTAGTTTAGTTTCAGAAGGATACTTCCCCCTTTTCAATCATCCCCTCCCCGTCATCCCCAAACTAAACCCCGCCTTGCGGGAAACTTTGAAATTCAGGTAGACCGCATATAACAAGAATACCGATATTTCATATTCAAGATTTGAGATAATTTAACGACAATCATTTGATTCATTTTTTGAACATTTTATAGATAATTGTCCAGATTCTGTGCAGAATGATCCCTCGCTCAAGGACAGTTGTCAGAGAATCACCTGTCAAGGAAAAGATCAAATGTCCGGAGTTGGGTAAGATTTTGATCTAGAAATGAAAAAATACTTAGAAAAGATGATCCAATGATCGATGAAGCAAAATCATGTAGTTTCTAATGGATTGGTCGAAGTCAGGTCTGAAACTAAGCTTCAGATCGAACAATGGTGAAACAAAAAATTGTTTGTTTCCATGTATCGAATACGTCTGTGAAATATTTGACGAGAATTATGAATTCCCTTGTGTATTTTTATGTTTCTGGAAGCTCTTGCATTAATGATTGTTTATACTTCATTTTTCAGATGTAGTACATATCAGTGTAGCGGCAGACAAATTGGGTACCGAGACAATGACAATGCTTTAGTCTACCCAGCATGTTGTGGTGGTCCAATTTGTGATGACATACCTCCAGCTGAAATACCAAGACTATAAATGAAACGTTGTTAAACGTTGAAAACCTTCAAGATCGACTTCTAAATGTTGATCTAATCATTGTGGATCTATAAATCATTTCCATGCTTATTGTGATTGATTAATATTTGAGTATTATGATATTGTACTGTTGAAAAGTATTTATATAGGCAAGAAAATATTCGTATATATGTTGTATAAAAATTATATATAATTCTACACAATTCTGGTAAAAATTCCAGCAGATGCGGATAGTTCTGTCCGCTTCTGTGGAATTTCTTCCAGGGTGCTTGTATTCCACGATATTGTATCAAAACTAAAATTTCTCTGTTCATAAAAATCTTCATTCACTTCCCCCACGTGTTTTCCTTATGAAAATATATATTTCCTAAATCATACTTGCGAAACTAAGAACACTGTAAACAAAATTCAGAAAATATGACTGTAATTTTTTACAGCCACCTTTTTCTCAATTGTCAGATAAATTTCACTGAATTTTAAGAAACTTCAACTAAATTTCGGAGCGTATTCTAAAAATTCAGTCAATTTTTTTGAAATTCAGCAAAATTTTTCCGAAAATTCAGAAAAAAGTGACTAAAAAATTAGTCACATTTTCTAAATTTTTAGGAAGAACTTTTTAAAGTGAATAATTACATGGAATTACGCTCAGCTGAAGTGGTAGAAAATCTTGATACACAAAAATTACAAAATTAGTACAAAAACACCTCCAATTTCGTCGAACATAAATGTCACAATAAATAATACGATTATGTAATTATATCGAAATGATGGATCAAAGCAAACACACATTATCATAATGAGATATACTGGGCATTAAATACACATTCCAAACAGTATTTAGGATTTATCGAAAATAAATATGTGACAAGTGGTCCCTGGTACTCGAAGGGTGATAGGAATTGAATATTACCCTCGATTACAAGAATTGTTCCATCATAAGGACAATCCAATTATATTTATGATTTGTAACTGCCACGAAGAGTAAAGCCGCGATCTGCACATCTGGGATGGTAACTGCTGAGTGATTATAGAATAATTAAAATGACGGATGCTTGCGAATATTGTAATTACACTTGGTAACTGTACAATCTTTCGTGTTGTATAGTGAATATATGAATGAAACCACTACACGAAATAGATAATGTTATTACCTAATTGTTTATTAATCTACTTTATGGTCTGATGGGAATGAATTTGCGAGTTGCTTTGGATTATTGATTTTACGCATCGTGCAGAGTAATCTACGAATATATGTTGAGATGAAATATCTCATTTTAAATCCGAATAATAAAACTGGACACAAAATCTGTTAGAGTTATACATCAAACGTATAAGAATAGGAATATCCGCCCACGAGGATTAATTTTCAACTCAGTTACACTTGAAACGATATTGATGGAAGGGGGGGGGGGTGGAGAAAATACTGTAGCGAATATCGGGATACTCTATTTCTCTCTTCAATATTGACATACACAGTGAGGTGAAACAATGGAAATGTGTAGTACAGGACGTGAGGTCGAGGATGATGGTAAATATCCGTATATTAGCATTAATTTATTAGCGTGTTCCAATCGATGTTGCTCAAAACAGCATCCTACAGTTTATGGTGAAAATGTGGGATGAATTCACATATATACGACCCGTCTCATCGTCGTTATAACATGTTGGCAATTCGTTCGAGAGTTCTGAATTGTATCACTTCTTGAATTTGATTCCACTCTCCTGATATGAACGATATTCTTTTATTTACATGATCGGTGTTCGTTCGGAGCCCGAAATCGTTCTTGCGACATATTCCATACAGGAAACCCCGATAATGTAAACACAGCCAATAACCGGCCCATATATGGCTACCATTGAATGGCCAACAATGGATTCACATCATTGGCACAAGTGTGGCCCACCACTGGCTGAGAAGAAAGGCCAGCAATGAAAACAGCCGATAATCAGCCGATGTACGGCTATGGTAAACGGCCAACAATTGATTCCCCGTTACTGGCTGAAATATGGTCTATTACTAAATGAAATGGATTTCAAAGTTGAACGTATTGTATTTGTAATCACCCGTGAAAAAAGTTTGTTTTGGCATTATTTCTATTACGCTGAATAAATAATTCACATCCATCAAATACGTTTTACATGATTCAAATGATCTCTGATTTATATAGATAATCAACTACTTTCTCATGTAAATAACAAAAAATTTGAAGGAATAAGCAACTGAATTCAACTGATTTATCGAGAGTGCTTTTGACTCGTGTAATTTTACATTTGAGATTGTGGAAGTATCGGGCATGCAAAACTATATAGAAAAAAAAATCCATTTCTGACCTTGTGAAAACTGGAATGAGAAATTTCCCTAAAAAAAGAACAAAAAAGTGTTTTGGGTCACACTTAACTACTCATTTAAACTAATACTGAACCGATTATTCTGGAACACAATCATATCACCATTGGATATCATTATTATCATGCCCCAGTTATCTGCCATTGATGGCTGACATTCGAACATTATCCCGAAATTTCTGGCCATAAATCGGTATCATTTAGCGCTATTACTGGGCCAATCAATAATTTTATATATGGCCCATTATTTATTGCCATTACTGGACCCACGTTATCATCCAGCAATGAACCATTGATGAGCCATTAATGGGCGCCATTAACGGGCGAAGACCGCCGTCTGTGGTCCAGTAACGTGCCATTCTTGGGCCAATTGATGAACCCTAAGATTTAATTTTTCGTAAAAGAATTCAATAAAAGTTCGTAAAATCGTTATATACACTCTGATGATTCTATATATTTTTTACCATCTGTGATGCATGCATGATGGAAATGATTGGTACACGGAAAGACCGGGTCTATTAATATTTAGAAAGAATTTATCAAAGTTTAGAAAAATGACTGTCAATTTAGGGAAAAAGAGGATCGCTGAGAAGTATTCATAGTGAGTCTACCAAAAATTTGTAGTCAAAATATTAACAGTTGATAGTTTTATTGATATTTTTCACAGTGGGACTATCAATTGTTAATACATCGACTACGAATTTCCAGTAAACTCACTACGAATATTTTTTAGCGATCGTCTTTTTCCCTGAATTGACAGTCATTTTTCTAAATGTTAATAGACCCGGTCTTTCCGTGTATAAAAACATCTAACTAGGAAATGAAATTAACGGAGATTTCGAATCGCAGGAGTATGTCTTTGGAGAGAAACATGATTGGCGCTTACCAAAGCCAAAACGGAAAATCGTGCATAGACACATAACGCGGGAGACATAAACCGTCAGAGAGAGAGAGAGAGAGAGAGCGCAGATTAGCCCCCCTATGATACGTGATCAGTGTTTCTAGGGGCTCTTTGATTTCTCTATACACCATCTGCACCAATTATACATATATGTATATATATTTTGCAATTGAATGTAGGTTTAATAAGTCACAGGTAGAGGAAAAAAGGAAGATGAAGCAATATAGAGCAAGTCGGAGTGAAATACAGAGAAATAGTGGAAGCCATTGGGACGTACCATCATTTTCACAGCCAGGAATTTATGAGCCAAGTTTTATTCGCACGTGGTCTTGCTAATTACGCGAAAACTACGGCGGACTTGTCGGCAAATGAATCTTACAATATATGCTCCGAATGTAGAAACTTTTACAAAAGTAATTTGGTATGTGAGGAGAGAGGTGGGAGGGGGGGAGGTCACAAGAAATGGTGAATATCACTCGAGAGCTTATCTTCTATTACAACGACCATTAGCGAATTCTGACAATTTCAAGTTTATTGATTATGTTAGAGAATTCAGAATTTCCTCATTCTCCGTTTCATCAAGGCGACAAATAAGAATCTCTTAAGAACAATAGGGAGAAAAAAGTCTGTCCCTTCGTGACTCACCGTAGGTACTTATACCCACAAGACTTGTTCAAGCTTGACAAGTGGGCAAGAAGGATGAATAAGATGCATCGTAGACGGTGCAAAAACCGGGAAAGAGAATTCAAGATGTTTGACGAAATATTGTGTCCCATTGATCTTTGAGTAATTTTGACACTCCCAAGCTAGGAATAATTTTATCATCCTCTTCTTGCAGAAAATAATTTCGTACGCGTATCACAATTCCTAAAGCATCGGACATATATTCCGTCCTCTTTGCTTTCGTGTCTCTCGATTGCTCGCTCCATTGTAGACCAGAGCGAAATTCTTTGAGAGTTAATCATAACAAATTCCATTAAAGTACCTCTTGAATGTCTTGCAATTAAAACCACTTCCAGTACCATCACTCGCGCTACGATGGTGACGATTCGCATCGATGTAATTCTATTTTCCGTTCCACTTGGACGTGTATTGATCATCTAAGAATACTTCGTTACCACTTACGTTTTGAAAAATTCATTATCTAAATTATTCGTCATAGCTCATGATTCGATATTACGACATTGAGGCGTTATTAAATCTAGGTTTGCTATCTTTTCTTGAAACTTGTATCTTTGTAGAATGACGGAGTATTTTGATTAAAAGGGCGTGCAATTTTCGTAGTGCACTGTGTGTATGGGAATATACAAAATTTTGTGGGATTTGAAGTAATCATCGCTTTGACTGCCTCCAGGTATTGCTGGAGTCTATCATATAAAGCAAACAATATAACTGTCATACGTTACGCGCAATAATGTCTGAAGTATGTATAATGGTGTATACGTAATGGCTGTTTATCAATGGGAACTTATCCATAATTCAAGGTACTCAACGTTATCGTAGTTGATGCATGACTCGAGACAAGAAATAAGACGATAACGGTGCCTTAGACTCCGTTGTTCTCTTGAGAGACGTTTAGAAAATTCACCCTCCAATTCCGCGTAAAACGACAAACCTTCCACCACCATGCACCACATTGCCTAATCTTTCAACGAAGGTCCTCCAACCGCTTCCCGTTTCTCATAAACTTATCTATCTACCGTGTTTCGTTCATTACTTATGAGCGATTTTCCTCTCCATTTTTCAAGAATCTTACAACTTTGATTAGTATCCAATTCGTATTGAAATTCTCATGAAATTTGGGGAAGGTTTGTGAGAATTATGTTTTATTCTAAAATATGAGAGTAATAATGAATATGCTAGAGAACTGGACATCCCATTGGAATATAATCTGAGTTTCAAATTCAGCCTTGTGCTTGTGAAGATATTATGATTTCGTAATGCATTCCAAATATGAATAGTACGGAATTACACAACCGAGAGCGGAGAAATTCCGTTGGAATAATGGAAAGATTAAACATTGGGAAGAAACGAGGAGGAAAAATTGTATTTCAGTTTCTTTCCGACGTTTGCAGCAGAGTAGTTATGGAAATTCAGAAGTAATTGAAACAGTTTTGACAGCTCTCAAGCATTACCTTCCAAATACTGCGGTTTTGATACTTCCCAAGAATTTCTTGATAGGTTTCTCAAACAAGTTTTGAATAAAAGTATAACTGCTAATTGATGTTACGAAATTTTTATGCAAATGTACAAAAATAAAATTAGGCCATGTACATATCAAATGAATTTTCAATACTTTCGGAGATTATTAATACGATTGGACATAGCTCGATATGTTCCGTCTTATATTCGATTTGAAACCTATGCACATGCTTGAACATTTCTTCCAAACATTTGAACTTCCGCAATTTGTCTACTCCTTCATCGTGGTTGTCTTTCAGAATCAGAATGTGAAGTTAATGGAAAGTTTACAATGGTTTATGTACATTTCGAATGTACTATGTACGTTCCAAGTATATTTAAAACAGTCTCATTCGAATATTCTATGAACGTCCGTTATATGTTCTTTGTATCTCATTTGTACATCCTACGAATGTTTCTATTTTGTATATACTTTGAACTTCTGTTGCTGCTTGGGTAGGGGTCATACATGGATTATATAGGAGTCATATATATTTCTTGTGATTTATATATGATTTGTATAGGTTCATATATGATTTATGGTGTTAGTTAACAACCCAAGTAGCATCGGGATATACTATGTATGTTCTACGAATATTCGAAGTATATTCCATGCACATTCTAATGAGACCGTTTTATAAGTGCTATGTACATTCATCGAATATACGATCGTACGTCAAACGAACGTCGATTGAATGGATATCGTGCATTTCGAATATACCATGCACATACTAAGTATACGTAAAATAGTCTCATTCGAATATTCTATGAACGGTCATTGTATGCTCTTTGAATCTTATTCGTACATTCTATGAACGTTTCCATTTCGTATATACGTTGAACTTCCATTGCTGCTTGGGAAGGTGCTAGTTACATGATATGAATTTCAGGCAAATCGGAGTTGAGGGAAGAAAAAGGTAAGCACTAAGCCTCAAAATGAAATTCGAAAATTTCGTAAATACCGTCATCGTGCGAATATTCTTCGTTCCTATCATCCGATCGTTATGAAATTTCCACCAAAGTAAAGGACCGAGGTGATAGTGGTCCCGTACAAGTTTCATCCCAATCGGTTGAGAGATGTGAAAAAAAAGTTTTTAGCAATTTGCATTGTTTGCCTATATTTTTCTTCCAACACAAACGAGGAAGCCGTGTCCCAATTGGCAGAGTTTTTTGAATATTTTTTAATAATTTTTGCACAAAATTCTATAATTTTGGAAGGAGTTTGGACAATATTATAAGGAATAATTCTATCATAATTGTTCATAATTTCTCATAAATTTTGAATAGAATCTAATAATCTCTTGAAAAGGAAAAACCCTATCATGGGAATTCCCACCCACGTGAAAATGTCTTGCTTGCGCCAATACTGACGATGGAAAATAGATAGGCGCAATGCTGACATCCAAGGCTTGGAAATCTATATCGAGTCAACGTTGACTGACAAGTGGCACAATATTGCACCAATGTTGGGAATCATAATTTCCAATGATCAATCCATCATTGGCTCAAGATTGTACCAATCATGGTTCATCGTTGTCCCAATATCGTTTGGACAAAAGAAATTAACTTCATACGAACAATTTCATAGCACGGCTGAATATTAATCCAAACGTTGACAACGTTGAGAAGAAATGAGTACCCAATGCAGTGCCAAGCCTGGTCAAAGCTTGGCTCAGGCTAGCCACGATCCTCAATTATACGTCTGCATACAAAAATTCCCGCGTCCAATGTCAAAGCGCCACCCTTCGGTATTGTTTCCAACGCTCGGTTCGTTTCTCGCAAGCGCTCAACGGACTATGCGGTTGATATATAAGCATCATATAACCTTCTGATTTGAAAATTGTTGTCTTCATCATAGGTCTTTCATCGGAGGAGAGATGTTAGCTATGCAGACCCATAGACTCGTGGACATCAGAATTTGAATTATACTTGTAATTGATTTGTAAGGTAACCAGTAATCATTGAGTTATATTAAACTAATAAACACATCTTGTATTGGATTAATCAAATAAGTTTCTTCGTTTCAATGTATACAGAGATTCTCTGGCCCTGGTTGTATAAAATATTTCAGGTTCGGACTGTACTTCTTAACATGTGTGAAGGGGAAGCAATCGATGTTGGGAATATATGACTCTGAATTTTTATTATATTTTTGCAATCGTTCAACATAGAGTTGAACATCGGCACAACATTGGATCAACGTTGGCGCGGGATTGTCACAACGTTGAATCAATTTTGGCCGAATATTGACTCAGTACTATTATAGTATTGACTCAAATTTAGCAGTCAACATCATTTATGTGTAATGAATGATAGTACCTCCTTTAAATGCATAAAACATCTGACCATTGGCAGACCATAAAAAAATTCGTCTATCAGTCTTGGTTTGTAATGAGTACAAGCATGATCCAATCTTGGATTTAGATCGAGCGACAAATTTTTTCAAGGGTTGTCAATGATGGCTGATTTGACTGCCATAATCGTACCAATGTTGGTCCTTAATTGGCAGAATACATCAATGGAGCCTGTAACGATGTTATCATTTCAAGCTTGCACCTTGCTAACCGCCAAGGCTCGGCCAATCTTTGTCAGTGTTGCGCCATCCTAGTGCCAATCATCAATTTTCAGCTGAGACATGATCTTCTTCTAATTTAAAACATTATGCAAGTGTACGTATTCATTGATTTTTTAAAATTCACAAAAAAATTAATGAACTTACAACCGAATGGACCCTGAAAGTGTATATTTCTGTGTAGAGTATAATACACGAACAATCATACGCTCTCAATTTTCTTCTCGTCTTCACGGACTGGAGAAGAAACTGTATGAAATTTTTGAGGAATCAAAATGTATGCAATTCTTATGAGAAATTAGAAAATTGTATGATGATATACTTTTATTTATGAATAATTATAAGTTTTTTGGTCAGAAATTATGACTTACTATGCATATCTCATGATCATAATTATATTCATGAGAAATTCTATGTAATTTTATAAGAAATCATTAGAAACATGAAGAAATATTGGAACATATGAGGAATTATGGAAAACTTTTTTGCTGGGATCCTCCAACTGAGAATCAGCACCAAAAGCAAATGCCCACACAATGGAAAAGACTGAATTGCAGTCAAGTTTTGAAGTAAGATGCAGCCACTTTCAGTCGGACTTTTTACGGTGTAGAGGTGGAATGTTCCAACTATGTTTACAAATTTAATGTGAAAAAATAAAGATGGAGGAACATCACTTCTTTCCAACGTTTCGTTTATAGAATATTTGAATTCTACAGTTCCTCAGATGGAAGAGAACGATCTTTTGATACCTACATAAACAACATGAATATTGTGTATCAGAACATATCTTCGAGGCAGATCCCTATTATTCCTCTTTTTGGTAGTATGGTATGAACGCACGATGTAGACTCCTACATTATACCACGTACAGTAAAGGGACGACACTTTGTACGTACCTGAATATATGAGTGGTAATAGAGGGTGGAGATATCCATAGAGTAAGCCGAGAGCAAGGATGGCGCTTGTCACATAGAAATCTTTCACGCTCTACACTTCCCTCAATTCCTTGAAGCGGTCAGGTCATATGGGATCGTGTAAAGAGCTGATAAAGCAACTTCTTCTCAACGTTCCACAATACTGTGTTATTTGTCGATTACCGAATATGAACAATCGGACTCCTGGCGTCCTGTCAACTACGAAATTCAAGGTGGATTGCATTTAAATTCATTCAAGTCTAGAGCGTATAAAGATAATTTTGTCCCCGTAATGTGAAAGCTTTTTTTTAAAAGATAATTTAGAACTCAAGAACTGGAAGAATTGAACCCCAGTGAACATTTTTCCCCTCAACATTTGAAACATTCATTATGTTCTCTAAATGTTAACAGAAAGTTCTCTAATGCGTCGATTTCGGAAATCTTTTTGATGCCTTTTTCACGAAGTCTGGAAGTTATCAGAAAGTTGACTTGGATCACATTCTGATAACTTCCAGGCCTCATGAGGAAGGCATCAAAAAGATTTCCGAAATCGACGCATTAGAGAAATTTCTGTGAACATTTAGAGAACATAATGAATGTTTCAAATGTTGAGGGGAAAAATGTTTACTGGGACCTAAACATCTAACAACTGATAATTTTCTTTTGATAATTGCTTTCTCGTTAGAGGGAATCGAAGCTTTGTGATCGTTTCGAGGGACCGACAATTTTGTTGTCCCCAAACTCAGAATCTCTTAGGCCGAAATGTTCCTCCAAATTCGAGGAAAATTTTTGGTTCCATGTCTGTCTGTCTGTTTGTCTGTGTGTGTGTGTATATACAGGGTGTCCCATTTTAATCTGTCACTTAGAATATCTCGAAAACGAATAGATTCAGAAGAAAACGTTCCGAAAAAAATGTAAGAATCCGAGGGGGACATCCGATGGTGAACTTGGCTTTGACCTCAGATCCCACTTTCAAGGTCATTCTGAGGTCAACTCATGTTTTTTAAATGGGATCCCCTATTTCTTACTACCGGTTTAGATTCTACGCTAAAAACCAAGGAACTTTTGTCTCAAACGTTTTTTCGAAATCCCCATAGATGGCGCTCTAATTGATGAGAAAATGAGAATTCTCAAACCCTCGGATTGTATTCTGTCTAACATAATGCTCAACTCTTGAGTGTTTCTCATCTCCCGGAAATTGCCGTCGGCATCAGCGTTACCCAATGTGCACCACGAGGAGGTTGCGCGATCGGACTTTACACATCATTGTGGCCCTGAAAAGGGCCGATTGTCTAAACTGGAGGTGTATCTTCGGGGACGCATTAGGCATTCAGAAGATGTTCAAACTGAACGCCGTTTTGCCTTTGACAAGCGCAATTCTATTATGAAAGTTTTCTACAGTTGCTTGCAACGTAGCAGGTGTTATTGCTGTGCATGCTCTTCTCATTCGATCTTTCATGTCAACGCGTGTTGTTAGAGGTTCACGGAATACAACATTTTTTATGTAACCCCACAAGAAAAAATCAGGCAACGTCAGATCTGGCGACCTAGGTGGCCATCGCACAGGTCCTCCACGGCCAATCCACCTTCTGGGAAACTTCTCGTCCAGAAATTTTCGAACAATTCGCATGTAATGAGGAGGTGCTCCATCCTGTTGGAACCACATCCTTGATCTCACGTCAAGACTTACGTCTTCCATAAGAGCAGGGAGTTCAAAATGCAAAAAACGAAGATACTCCGCGCCAGTCAGGTATCCTTCAAAAAAATACGGCTCTATGATCCTGGAATCTACAATTCCGCACCAAACGTTCACACTCCAACGGTGTTGATGATTAATTGTAAGGATTCTGAGCACTCCAATAATGGCAATTGTGCCTATTGAGAATTCCAACATTGTGAAATATTGCCTCATCAGAGAACATAACGTGATGAGAGAAAGTAGGATCTCCTTCAATTCTCCGTTGGGCCCACGTGCAGAAATTCAATCTTGTTATGAAATCCTCAGCTGTTAGAGATTGCACCAAAGTGATATGGTACGGATGATAATCCAACGATTTCAAGATACGCTGAGCTGTGGATCGAGGAATCCCGGTCATTTCCTCAATATCCCGAACACTGATATGGGGATTAATATGAATTAATGCCAGCACAGCCAGCGATCTCACATCAGGATCATTGTCATTCGCATAAACTTCCTTGTTCCTCTGTCGTTTGAGGAGACCTTGACGAGCACGTTGTTCAAGAAATCGGATCGTAATGCGATTTGAACACCTCCGATCCGGAAAACGACGTTGAAACGTTCTCACAGCGTCAACATAATTTCCCCGCGCTTCACAAAGACACAACAAAACGTCAACAATATCGTTTGGCGCGTAATCAGACATAATATTTAGAAATGTGTTTCCTCCAAATGATAACAGAGAACTGAGCAGTTTGGGAATGCTAAATTTCTAAGGTATTCACACGTGAATCAAAACAATAACAATTTCCAAGAACAAAACCAAAACAAAACACAACCGACGGCAATTTCCGGGAGATGAGAAACACTCAAGAGTTGAGCATTATGTTAGACAGAATACAATCCGAGGGTTTGAGAATTCTCATTTTCTCATCAATTAGAGCGCCATCTATGGCGATTTCGAAAAAACGTTTGGGACAAAAGTTCTTTGGTTTTTATCGTAGAATCTAAACCGGTAGTAAAAAATAGGGGATTCCATTTAAAAAACATGAGTTGACCTCAGAATGACCTTGAAAGTGGGATCTGAGGTCAAAGCCAAGTTCACCATCGGATGTCCCCCTCAGATTCTTACATTTTTTTCCCGGAACATTTTCTTCTGAATCTATTCGTTTTCGAGATATTCTAAGTGACAGATTAAAATGGGACACCCTGTATATGTGTATGTATGTGGATTAATTTGCGAACGCGCATATTTTCCGTTCCGCTCATTCGATTCCGAAAAAAATGTATACCACAGTCGTAGAGTGCGGCGATAGTGGTCCTATAAAAATTTCAGCCCGATTGACCCAAAGCATTCGGGTGGAGGAGGACAAATGTGTTGAAAAATTGCGATTTTCGCTGGTGCGCATATGTCCGCTTCTTATTATCTTATATAATCTTTCCGATTGCAATGGAACTTATACCACGTTCTAGTTATGATCTGCTAGTGGTCTCATTACATCCGAATCGGTTGAAAACTGAGAATTTTCGTTCTTGTAAACCGCATCCACTGAGAAAAAGGGTTTCCTCTGACAAATCAACGCATTTGGTTGAGCATTTTCAAGAAGTATCATTTCATACAAATAAGACATATTGATTAAAACCAAACATTGTGTTGAGTCAAGAAGTTCATATTTATTAACTATACCCAAATCATTCATTTGATTCAAATTGTTTGAAGTTGATATGAATGAATATGAATTCTTGTCAAATTCAGATCTATCGAATCATAATTGGTATGGAGTTGACTCAAAGAAATATGTGGTGTATTCAACAACTATGTGATAAAATGAATATTAGTAAACATTCCTTTGGTCGTATCCAAATATACGATTTATTTACTGTAAGCAGATCTCATTTGAGTCAACAAATCCTTTTTCTCAGTGTCGTTTCTCAATATTGTGAAAGCATGCCTCCCCTTTGTTCGTATCATCCGAATGCCATCCAACTTTGAGAATATTCAGTTTTCCCGGTATAAGTTGTACGATATGAATTCCAGGCAAATTGGAATTGGGAGAAGGAAATGGCGAGTTCCGTTCCTATCATCCGATCTTAATGAAGTTTTTACCATAATTTTGTGCAGTGTCGATAATGATCTGATATAAGTTTCGACTTGATCTTTGCAGAAAACGGGAGAGGGGGAGGAATCATGTTATCGACAATTTTGATTTTGCAACCGTACTTATCTTCGCTTCCCGCTATCCGATTGTAATGAGACTTATACTACGTTTCAGTTATGGCCCCATAGGTGTCCCATGTAAGTTTCATTCCAATCAGTTCAGAATTTTCTTGAGTTTTTTTTTTAATTAAAATAAATTAGTTCAGAAAAAGAATGTACTTATAATTCATATTTTTATATTCATAAAAAATGTCTACTATACAATTTCAAAGCATTCGCGGTAGCAGGTCTCACTGGTATATTCGGATCAACAAGTAGAAGACTTTTATTATCACTCCATCGATACCATATTTTGCAATTTTCATTGCTATATTCGGATCATGAGATATTCGCTCACCGATAAGAGCGTTCACATGTGTCAGTGCGAAATGCAGTCACGTGACCAAGCTGCGATTTTCCAGCTCAACGAATATCGGAACACTGCAACTGACCCCAGCAGAAATAAGCTGGAAGACGAAGTGACCCGAATGGAATAGACCCGAATGAAATTAGACCCGAAAAAAAATTGGTAACTATTATGGTGACTGGAGCCAGACTAGTAACACGTGGTGTTTTTTAGGGCATACTTTCATTCGGTAGCACCTCGATGTCCCGAACGATGTTCGTCCCGAATGACAATACCCCGAACGATAATGTCCCATCATGACACCATCATAAAACCATCATTGAAGCATGGGATGAGTTTTTTTTTCAACACAAATGAGAAAGCCATGTGCGAATTGGCAGAGTATTGTTGTTTTCATTCAGCGAGCACGTATGGAACAATCCGCAAAAGGGGCATTTTTCTCTTAGAGATGCACGAAGATCGGGCAACGTTCTATCCAGCAACAGTCGTTCGGTGCTAGGTGAAACGGAATAAACTTTCCTCCCCTTCCACGGGAACTCCCTGGAATTCCCAGGGAAACTTATTACCGAGCACAATCGTTCGTGCGAGCGTATAGATACAACTCTTACAATCTTTCCTCACTTGCTTGTTGGTTTTCAGCATGTTCCAAGGCACGTTACGCTAAACGCACATGCATGACACATACATATGAGGCATAGATGAGGTAAGTGTACACACTATCACGTGCGTTCTACGTGTAGCCATCGCATAACTGGCATACTTATACAAATTGAGACTACGGAATAAAGAACTAACTCCCTCGTGGCGGAGCTTCTCCTATTTTTTCATGTTTTTCTCTTCTACAAACCTGGAAGGAATACTTTTATAAAGTATTCACGGATAAACAAAACGACACCCGGTAATCCCAGTAACTCGCTCACGCGTACTTTTCTCACTGTCAATTTTCTTCTCCTTTTGTCGTCGACCGTTTATACTCGTTTCAATATCAGTCCGCAAACGAGATCCCAAGAGACACATGAGGTAAAGGCTGAAGAAATCCCTTCTTGAATTTTTCCGAGCGTTATACGACAAGACGCATGGATCGTGACGCTGAAACTGCATACACGCAAGAGAGTTTTCCTACATCTCGTGCAAAGCATCGTCTACGCCTCGATGCTTTCGTATCGGAAATTTGATTCATGTAAATGTGGATAATGGAAAACCCTTAACGCAAAAGTATCTTTGCGTATCTTCGCGTATCTTTGCAGTCTTCTTCCATCGATTGAGTTTATTTTTTATTCTTTGAGTCTGTCTTCTTCCCTCTGTAGACATCTTCTTTCTCTTCCTTTTCTGTACCAGAAATACTTTGAGGCACCCGTGATATTGAGCAAACGATGATCATTAAGCCAGAAGAAGAGAATGTTTAGCTTCAGAGCGTAATTTCCAACACGTGTTTGCCATGTATCATTATCATTCTCCCTGGAGATAAAAAATAACCGATTTGTACTGGAAAGATGAATTGTGCTGAATTATTTCATTATAAAATAGTCATAATTAAACTCGATTTAGCTTTTGAAGAGTAAATTATGCATATGTCAGGGTAGGTCCAGTTATGTATAGGTCCATAACAGTGGCGCCCATATTGTTCCAATCATAAAGGATGTATTTAGGGACGTACGTATCATCAAAACAAGGAATAACCTCAGAAATGTCCTTTGGCACAAAACAACTATAATATTTGTATAGATGACCGGTTTCTCCCTCGTAGGAAAACATATAAGAATCCGGTTTAGACGAACGATATACGTGTATATGTACTCGCAGAAGAGAGCGGAAGAGAAGGAAAAAGAAGAAGAAGTAGCCTGGCAGGCGTCGAATGGGCAGTGTATTATTAACGGCCCGTATGGTTCTGCAGGGTGGCCTCAGGGGAACCCGTGGCTTGGATGAGAAAGCAATCGAACCGGCATTGGCATTGCCAATGGACTCTTCCACGGTGAAGGAAGTAGGCCGTAAATTTCGTTATCTTATTCAGGGTGACGGTAGGACACGTAGCGACATAGAGGAGAAGATGTGGAATAGAGGTGATCGGCGTCGTTCTTTCACCAAACCTTCTGCGTCCTTTATTTTCTTACCGTCTTCTGTTGCCCATAAAACGTGGTGGATCGCTGAAGTGAAAGGAAGGAAGAAAAAGGATGGGGTTAGATATAAAGGAACGTAACTGAGATGACTGCTGCCTTGGATTACGATTGACTGTCATATCCGTTCAATGCATACCATCGGATTGGGTTATTTGAGATCTGACATGAGTTTCTCTTGTATTACACAATTCGATATCAGGTACAGGTCAAGGTTTTGTTCTCTCCCTTTCTGAAAATCGATAATCCATGTAACATATATATAGCAAACACATATTGTATCAAACATCTCTATTATCGTATGAACAAATTGAACAACCGATTAAACCTATTCTTAGTCACGATGCGATCTGTATAGATACGTGTACACGATAGGATTTAATTGTGTGAGTATCTTAATCGGTGCGACTCGGCAAGTAGACAAATAGTGGCCACAGGCTATTGGCGAGCAGGCTTGCGGCAAAGCTGCAGTATAACTCAGGCCACCTGATAGTTTCATTACTCCAGTAAATTCGCTGCCCGTGGCGAGCCCCCTTATATGTCCCAGTTCACCAAGAAGAGGGTGTAAGCAATGGAGAAAAAGAGTCAGTCACAAGGAGAGTTTACACCAGTTAAAATGGTCGATGTAACTCAGTAGTAGGTTGCTCTCAATCGACGGTATCGACTTCGATCCAGAAAAACTTTCGATAGAAAAGCTGTATCGTTTGTTCCGCGTTGGAAATCAGTAGAGAAGAAAGTGTTGTATCCACCTTACATGAACAACTCGTTGTTACAACTCTGAAAAACGTATCCCATAATTCGCGGTATCGATTAAGGAGAGGATTGTTTCCTGTTACAATCGGAACGATATTTTCTGCTTTGCGTCGCTGTATGAAAACCCTACCATATTTCAAAGAGAGTATTATAGGGTTGATTTCCATGTGAAAATTCAAGTTTTCATTGGATTTATCAGATTTAAAGTAATTTTTCATTGACGTTTTTATGATTCCACGGTACAAGCTACAAGGAGTTAATGGAACGGTCGTGAAATATAGAACAAATCATTACGACGCTTAGTAGCCTCAAGGCATCACATTCATCGTAAATATTCCACCAATTCCCCAAAACTATTCTCAGTCAAGATTCATTCAAGCCGATAGGATGAACAATCGATAATGGTATTTCGGCTTTTTCCACCAATAATCTACAACTGAAATTTGCCCTAATATTCGGGATAATGTCGGTTATGAACAGTGTCTTGTCCGCACAGTTATGCATATAACATTACTCGGCAATGGACCGCACGGAGTTATGGTTGTATATACTCTCCCTCTCTCTGTCTCTCAGCGCATTACACGAAATTTCACTGATAACCCCGGCAAATGGTTGTGCGCCTCTGGTGGAACACAAAGTTCCAAGTGTACGCGAGTAATGAATTTAACGTCGTTGTCGAAAAGTAGAGCCATTAAATAAATCTCACAGGCAACGAGGGCCACCCGAAGCATTTCATAGACGCTTATTACACGCGTTCATTAAGATCCTCATGAAATATAGTCGGGCAGTTTTACGAATGCCAACCCAAGTCAAAAGGATGACGATCACGACGGCGATGATTTGATATTGAAAAAAAGGATGAACAAATGATCTGACGTGAAGCGATAGTACGATAAATATGTTATCTTCCCCACCATATTCGAATATACGTTGAAGGGTTGAATGGATATAATTTAAAGAATTGGAAGCATTCGAAAAATGTATGAATGGAAGGAATGCAAAGAGATGAAATATTTTGTACGTCAATGGACATCAATAAAGTTCTTTCAGAAATACGGACCCTTACAAACGAATTCATGAGCGATTTTTGTAAATGCGAGGAAAGGTGGTAAACGATGACGTCGAAAATGTATTTATGTCAATGTGTTCGTATGATATCTCTTCTTGCGGTTCAATGTTAGTATATATACTTATACAAGTATTTCCCTACTTTAGTAATGTCATTCTCCGGGCGAAGTGCCTTCGAACATCAAAAGGCAAAATATTTTCTGATGGAAAGCGCCTGCCTGCCTGCTATCATACATATATATATATATATACGTGTGTACGTCTAGAGAACGGCAAGAGGGTCATATGCGTGCACCGCATAAGAGATGGTCTCCTAATAAAAATAAACCCCGGGCATTCGTATTCCTATAAACTTTACTACAGACTCACAGGCACGTCACTTCGTATAGGATTATACGTGGCACATTTTGTATTACGAGGATATGTACGTTGAGAGCCCGCATTTCTGCGTATGAACGCGACTATGTGGATTGTATACGTGTACGCGTATCCTCGTTATACATCGCTTTCGCGCCCATACTGGGTTTTGAGCAATTTTCAGAAACGTCGGAGGGGTTGTGGATACGGTTTGTGAGTAACAGGCCTACATCAAACGAATTCTCTTCTCAACGTTATAGCTCGTATTACCCATCTCTACCTTTTCATTCATCCATCCCCTTAAGAGCGAGTGGTATTAACAAGTCTAAAAGTTGGCAGTCCCTTTCGGTTCCCAAGAAGATTATTATATTGCGAACATGATAAAATTTTTGATAATGTTTCTTCAATCATTTCGAGTGGCTTTTGTTTCAAAGGTAAAATGTGAGGCTATCCTACGCGAATACAATTTTCGCGAATTGATTTGTTCCGTCACATTCGTAGAATCTTTGTCCTGTGAGTTGTAAAGTGATCAAACTGTACATATAATACATTCATGTTGATAATTATCACGATTATAATCATAGAATCATTAACATTCTCACATCTTTTTTTATGTTGAAACTAATGGAACGAAGAAGAATTGAAAACTATACTTGGAAATGATGATTTTACGTTGTACGTACACCTGTATTTTCTGTGCTTCCAAGTCCCGTTCATTTCGACGTATCTAATTGTAAATTTACCGAATGAACCACCTGTTCTTCAGAAAATTATATATTATAATATGAAGCGAAAGTACCGCCAAGCAAACTTATCTCCCTTTGTAACTATAGTTGGCGTGAGTTTGTTCGGAGGATACATCATGTTGGATGGTAAGATGATGTTCATTAACATTTAGAGGAATTGTTGAAACTTATCCAGACTGAATTTCAAAGCACCAGCAGGAAATGAGAATGAATGGATTGCAAAAATAAAATTGATCTCGTCGACGAAAGATCAAAATGATGCGTTTTTTCCAAAATAAGTGCGCAATATTGTGTTGTGCTAGTCATTGTAAATGGTTTACATATTTTCATGCACTTGGCATCATTTCCCCACATCGCACAAATGTCTCAGTAATATTTTCAGAAAATTCTGCAACATTCAGGAGACATTGTAATATTGTCAGAATATCCTGGAGATATTACTGAGACATTGGTGCGATGTGGGTCTTACTTTTTCAGAGTTTTTTGTGAGGATGATGACTCGCCTGTTGAAAATCCAAAAGTGAAGGAAGCGGTGATTGAAACAAATGAAGCGTGAAAAACGTTCCAATTCCTACCGAAATCACACCTGGATGACTCTTAGCCTACGCTTTTGTCGCGGTTCTACGCTTCATTTTCATCAGCGTTACCAATCACATCAATGTGATGATCAACTCCTCACGAATATGCGATCTTTGTACATTCAAAATCAATACGTTCCTAAGTAATGAAAGATGTCATCAACGATTTCTCAGAGAATCTCCTTCAGTACTAAATGTTCGATTTTTGTAGAATTTTGTTGAAACTGGAAAAATCTACGGTTCTCTTGGTCTAGAGTTAACTGACGCAAGTTCCATTGCCGATGTTCATTGGATTCACTTTCGTACATTGAAAATTTGCACTCGATGATTGAATACAGTAATTATGAAGGATATATATAAAGTGGACAGGTACTTGTACTGTTGATCTTTCACCCTATAATCAAACAAACCATTGCAGGTTTACAGTTTGTATCTATTCCTCACACCGTAAACCCATTTCAACTCAACATTATGCATGTAAACAGTACGTGCCGTCAATAGTGAAAATATTAGAGAGCATTTGCAATATGGATTTATCAATATTGTAGAGAGCATATAAATTCTATGATGTATGCTTGCTATTTATTCTGTCGACGCATAATGCGTGTGATTTCTCCGCTGGACATGATTATGAATATAATCCTGAAATAAGATAACAATGTATGGAGTGAAATATCATTCATCATAATCACCATCAATTCGATTAATTGTCGCTGCAAATTCATGAACAACTCCTCGCGTGAAGAATCTCCCACGATACATAATCCACGCCAAAAATAAGTGGATATTTAATTTTTTTCCTGCTTCCTCGATAGATGGAGCTCAATGATCACACGAGGGGTGGACAAATTCAATGGCTTTTTCTATCACAGAAACGGATGCTTTCCTAACCACGTGCTTGTATGCTAACGCTCGAATCCACAAAGAAAACAAAAGAAAACATAGTTGTCTTCGTTATATATGAAACACGGAGATAACCATGTTTTCTTGATACAAGAATTTTTTTTTTCTGTGCACCCTAAATTCATTAATCATGGCCGGGAAAAAAATTTCTGCCAAATCATATATGATCATGCATGATTAGAACCGCAAACTGGTCCTGTCTAACCATGCATGACCATAGAAAAGTACACTCAGAGAAGAATTTAGTTATAGTTACCAGCATTTGGTAAAAGTTACCAAATCTCATAGTTGGGTATGACGAAATAAATATTTAGTTATAATTACCGACATCCTGACTAGAAATTTGCCCGATCAGTCATAAGGGCATGATTGGGTAATCTTAAGATATACCTTATTGAGGCATGCCTGATCATGACCGGGTCAGGATCGGATGAGATTGCCTTTCGTGCTGTGCTAATTAGAGTCCTATCAGGTCATGATATCAGTTCTTGACCATGCCCTCATGTATGTGCTTTGAATAGACGTGATTTCGAATGAAGGTATGTGCAACCAGGTGAGAAGATCCGCGCCCCACCGGGATCTGATATGTCATCCTAACATGGAATATTGATTTTCCAACGCAGACCGTGTCAAGGATATTGAACCGGGGCCTGATCGGGGCCTAATAGATTTGCCTCAGGTATAGATTTCTCTACATATAATCAAGTGACACCAGGTAATATCATCAGGGCCACGTCGGGCCCTCCCGTATGTTCCTGTCGTGAAATAGTCATTTCACAACAGGTTTATGTAATGTTAGAGAATCCAATCCTTATCAGGCCCCTGTATGGTTGAGTTATGAAAATCGATACCTTCCCACCAAACACAATTTGTTACCGTATCATAACTACAATGTAACTTAAGATCACACGCAATATCACCTGTTCGTTACATGCAATGGGCTGGTAACTTGTAATTTTACACTCATCAAAAGTTGCTACAATGTAACCACAATATGACATGTGTCATTTTAGCAACATCGTGGTTTCATCGATCTGTTATAAGTTATACTATTAAACCCGATATATTTTTTTCACGCCAGTTTTGAGGTTGAACACACACATATATATCTGTATATATATGCGGGTGACCTCGAATATAAGGTCGAAAAGTGTCTACGATGCATATTTTCCAAAATAGAAAGGTCATCACAATTGCATGTAACCGCCATGTAACCAACACAAAAAATGTTTTGTTATACTGACGTAGCGGCTACTTTTCTTGAGTGTGAAATTACAAGTTACCTGTCCATTGCATGCAACGAGCAGGTTACATTGCATGTGATTCTGAAATTACATCACACCGATGATACGGTGACAAACTGTGTTTGGTGGACGATAATTATTGTCCTCATTTCTGAGAGAAATCTGAAGAATTCGAAAGATATCTCAGGTTATAAAATAGGATTTTCTTCGTATATGGTAAACTAACATCAGGTAATATGACCAGGATCATGTTGGGCTCTTTCATATATGCCTGATCGGAAACACCTACGAGGGTGGATTGATAAGTTTCCGGCCTGACCAAGAAAAACAACGTTTTTAAGAATTTTTTTTTTTTTATTTCTCAACATAATCTCCTCCAAGGCTGATACATTTCTCATAGCGGTGTTCTAGTCTAGTAATGCCATCTCTATAGACTGATTCGTCAAGCTCCTCAAAATACCCATTTACAGCTTCGATTACTTCTTCATTGTCCGCAAATCTCTTACCGCCAAGCCATTTTTTGGGGTTAGGAAACAGATAATCGTCACATTAATTCAAACTTCAGATCGTTGATTTTAGCCATCGCAACGATTGACGTGTGCGCTGGTGCGTTATCGTGATGAAACAAGATTTTTTTCTTCGCCAGATGAGGTCGTTTAATTTTCACTTCGTGGCTCAAACGTTGCAATAAGTCTGCGTAGTATTGACCAGTGATAGTTTCACCCTTTTCAAGGTAATCAATGTATCTAATACCTCTTGCATACCAAAAACAGTAGCCATAACCTTGTTCGCCGAAAATGGTCCAATCCACTGTTTAGACTGTTCTTTGGTTTCAGATACAACGCCAAATTGGCGGTAGAAATGTTCTTTCGAATCAATTTTTGGTCGACTGTTAGCAAACGCGGCACCCATCTTGCACAGAGCTTTTCCATATACAAATGTTGGTGCAAAATATTTTGTACACGTTCATATGACATCTTACAGGTCTCAGCTATCTCACGAACTTTTAATCTGCGATCTTTCAGCACTATTTGATGGATTTTTCGATCATATCTGGAGTTGTGACCTCAATGGGGCGTCCTGAGCGAGGCTCATCAGAGGTGCCACACACGACTTTTTAAACTCGGAAACCCACTGCTTAACGGTTGAATATGATGGGAGGATGTCCCCAGTGTTGAGTCCATCTCTTCTTTAATTTCCTTCGGCGTTAACCCTTCAAATAAAAGTATTTGATGACAGCACGATTTTCCAGCTTTTCCATTTCACAGAGGCGTCTTGGTCAGCGTGCTCTCAAAACTAAACTAACATGGCGATCGGACTGAAACTATAGCTACAAGCTATCTAAGGATGGTACTATAGAATGCCACCTCAAGGTAGGCCTAGTGGCGCCATCTCTTGGTCAGGCCGGAAACTTATCAATCCACCCTCGTATTTTACCACGGAATGTATCCAAGACTCTACTCTCATCAACCATCCGCCTATCCATCTATCCATTCAAGTGTCCATCTATTCTGAAACCCATTTCCACATATTTTTCTAAAACTTCAGATACCATTCAGTTATATAATAGAAAATGAGAGGTTAAAAAGGTTGTAAATGTCACTTGAAAAGATAGGTTATATGCCATCTTGCTTGAATCATATCTAGCGTACGTTCGCCATCTTTTTTTTATTGCATATGACTGTATGTAGCTATTCGATTGGAATTCTTACACGTTATATTTAGTGTTACCACGAACATCCCATTGCAGACGCACTGTATATTCCAATGGAATGTATATTTTGATAATTTTTTATTAATGCACTCAGTTGTGCATAAATCAGTATTGTATCCACATGGTCATAAATCATGAAATTCAATATTTACACAGTTATTGTCATGTGTGAATTGAATGACAAAAATTTATAATTCTCAGTCTTAATACAGAATCAGAATCATAATTTATACAAGACATACGCCGAATTTCACACTCTATTGATGCAATTCTCTCGCCAGATGGTGCTAAAAATCAATTTCATACCCGACTAGAAATTTGGTGAGGTAAAAGTAGGGGCCTTATAAGGTAACATAAGGCCCTGAGGTTTGCCCCACCAAATTTCTAGTCGGGTACATATTCATTTGAGATTAATTCATTTTTTTTCCCGGTTCATCACGAGACCACTGTATTACATGTATGATCAGGTCCCAAGCAGGCTGCGTTATCAAGCCCTGATAGTAGAATCTGGCTGACATGATCTGAACATGATAATGGCCCTAGCACTTTTTCTGGTTTATTGGTACCTTTTCTCATCAGGTTAACTCACGAGGTCCTGATCATTTTTATCTGATCGTTTCCTCATTACGCCTTTGCGTTACAAGTATGATCGGGTCCCGATCGGGCTACATTATCAGGGCGTGACTACTAC
This sequence comes from Gonatopus flavifemur, assembly GCA_018340375.1. NCBI lineage: Eukaryota > Metazoa > Arthropoda > Insecta > Hymenoptera > Dryinidae > Gonatopus > Gonatopus flavifemur. The sequence continues at coordinate 4,523,219 of JAFFJZ010000006.1, read as the reverse complement.
ATCAGGCTGTCATGATGCGATCATGATAATGGCCCCTGTATTTTTTCTACACAGGGAAAAAAGATCATGGAATGATCGCTAGGAAAGATAGTAAACTGGTGACAACTACGAATTTCTGTGCACAGTCGCTAACAGAGACAAGTAATGATTCCTATTTTGGTATACTATACTGTATTTTAATATACCAAAATAGGAACCATTACTCGTCCCTGTTAGCGACTGTGCACAGAAATTCGTAGTTGTCACCAGTTTACTATCTTTTCTAGCGATCATTCCATGATCTTTTTTCTCCGTGCAGTCGGGATACAGATTCCCAACTAAGACCTTTAGTTATAGTTACCAAACTTTAATTATTATCACCAAATCCTGGTAATAATTACCAAGTCTTGATAATGATAAGCCAATCATATATTTAAAGAAACTAAATTCATTTTGTAACTACAACAATCCGGGTTGACAAAATCAAAAACTGTTATCACATTCATTCTCATCAAAGGTGCAAATTTCCGATTGAAATTCAGTGGGTTTGAATCGGAAATCTGCACGTTTGAATGGGAATGAATGGGTTTCTATAATGAGGGAAGGTTCTTCCGTCAGTGTAACGAATTAAAACAGCTAAACTCAGCTGTGTCTCTTCTATAGATTGAATTTTTAAACAATTATAAATCATTGAATATATACTGCAAAAACAACCCAAGCAGCACCAGAATATACTATGGACGTCCTTCGAATATTCGAAACATGTTTTATGCACAATCGAATGAGACCATTTTATAGGTACTATGCATAATCATCGAATGTATGTAATCGAATATACGACGGTACGTCAATCGAACGTCGATTGGATGAATATCGTACATTTGGAATGTACTATGTACGTTCTAAGTATATTTATTACAGTCTCATTCGGACATTCTATGAACGTTCATTATATGTTCTTTGTATCTCATTCGTACATTCTACGATCGTTTCTATTTCGTATATACTTTGAAAATTCTTTTGCTCCTTGGAAATGAAGAGATTTGATTTTCTGTTAACAAAAAATGTGGATGTATCCAGATATTTTCTGGCGCAGTCCTTCTAAACATACACGTATATTGCGTCTACCACCGTCTTCCGATTGTCCGGATTTTTTTTATCTTGAGACATGATATATTATCTGAATAGCTTTCCAGCCCTATATATGTCCGGGACCGAGATGGTCCAAACTTTCCATCCTGCTTCCCTGACATTACCACGTTATCCAGCCTCTTTCTTCTCCTTCTCCTCTTTTCACTATCAACCCTTTATTTCTTATAACACAGACACATACGGCATATGCCCAGGATATGACGGCCAACAAATTGTCAACCCCCGTAATGTTTTCATCATGGAGAAAAATAAGATGGTCCTTCGAATGGAAACTGCACACATGGGAACTTTTTCTTGGGCTGAGTATCAAATTGTATGAACGTTGCATAGTTTCAACGTGAAACGACGAGAGGAAATGGGAATCTATGATATCGCAATACCTAATCCCTTCGTTTCAAATTCAAGTATCTGGAACTAATTATTAATCGTGATACTAGGAACTTACGCACAGTTTGTACGAAGCGTATCTTATGGAAGATTCCCAAGAGTACGCGGTTAGTTTCATAGATGGAGTTGGGAATTGTGGCTCATGTCTCATTAGGATAGCCATTAGAGACATGAAGGATGCGCCAAACTTATCGTTACCTGCATGTTAATCTTTTTAGACCATTCGATGAAATTCAATGAAAATATTATTACTCGATTGAAAATGACACCATTCATTGTTATGATCTTTTTTTCAAGAGTTCAATATCGATGATTGTCGGAAACTTTATTTTGTGTGTCTTTATGGAAATATTGCAGCAGTAAAGCAATGATTATAAAAAATGATGATGATGATGATGATGATGACGATGAAACACTGATACTCTGGAAATTCGCCTTCTGGGCAAAGAGTCCTTGCGTTATACATACAGCAGAGAATGCTCGGAGAAGACCTTTGATCCGTGAACTATGCGGCAATGTCATACCACTTCAGTGGTTACATAGGAAGTAATTTGGTTAAGGCATCTCATATACGCAATTGTTCTCTTGTGCGATGAAGTTGCACGATGTATTTATCATTCATGGACTGATGTGGAAACTCGATGGAAGTTCAATGTTGAAGTTATTTTCACATCAACTCGTATTTTTTTTCGTCCACTGAGAGAAATTCTTATAGTGACTGTAACTGAAAAATTTCAATTGAATATTCTCAATGATAGCAACTAAGAATTTGATTGCTTCAACCAAGAAATTATAGTTGATATAATTGGGTTTGTTTTCGTATTCAACTGTTTTTGAACATTTCCCACACAGCACAGGTATGTCTCAAATGACCTCCCGTTATGTCAGTTCAGAAAGAATTCATAAAGAAGTCTTGAGAATTCTTCAAGAGTTCTTTGTGAGTCCCGGGGATTCATAAGGAACTCATTCTGAATTGTCATAACAGGGACTCTGAAAGAATCCCACGATGGATTCATAAAAAAAGTTTCACATAATTTCTCATATGTTTCAGTATTTTTTCATATTTCTTATAATTTCTCATATATTTTCATAAATGTCATAAATTTTCATAATTTCTCAAGGAATTGGAACATTTAGTATGAGAAATGTTTTCTCATAAGAAGTCATAATTTCTCATAAATGAAATCATATTATTTCATATATTTTCATAATTTCTCATAAAATTACAGAAAATTTTTCATAAATATAATGATGACTATGAGATATGGTTTTTCATAAAAAGTCATGATTTTTCATAAAAACTCATATACGAGGGTGGATTGATAAGTTTCCGGCCTGACCAAGAGATGGCGCCACTAGGCCTACCTTGAGGTGGCGTTCTATAGTACCATCCTTAGATAGCTTGTAGCTATAGTTTCAGTCCGATCGCCATGTTGGTTTAGTTTTGAGAGCACGCTGACCAAGACGCCTCTGTGTTTTTCGTAAAAATGGAAAAGCTGGAAAATCGTGCTGTCATCAAATACTTTTATTTGAAGGGGTTAACGCCGAAGGAAATTAAAGAAGAGATGGACTCAACACTGGGGACATCCTCCCCATCATATTCAACCGTTAAGCAGTGGGTTTCCGAGTTTAAAAAGGGTCGTGTGAGCACCTCTGATGAGCCTCGCTCAGGACGCCCCATTGAGGTCACAACTCCAGATATGATCGAAAAATCCATCAAATAGCGCTGAAAGATCGCAGATTAAAAGTTCGTGAGATAGCTGAGACCTGTAAGATGTCATATGAACGTGTACAAAATATTTTGCACCAACATTTGTATATGGAAAAGCTCTGTGCAAGATGGGTGCCGCGTTTGCTAACAGTCGACCAAAAATTGATTCGAGAGAACATTTCTACCGCCAATTTGGCGTTGTATAAGCGTAATCCAAGCGAATTTTTGCGTCGATTCGTAACCGTTGACGAAACTTGGGTCCACCACTACACTCCTGAAACCAAAGAACAGTCTAAACAGTGGATTGGACCAGGGGAACCAACTCCAAAGAAGGCAAAAACAATTTTTTCGGCGAACAAGGTTATGGCTACTGTTTTTTGGGATGCAAGAGGTATTATATACATTGATTACCTTGAAAAGGGTAAAACTATCACTGGTCAATACTACGCAGACTTATTGCAACGTTTGAGCCACGAAGTGAAAATTAAACGACCTCATCTGGCGAAGAAAAAAATCTTGTTTCATCACGATAACGCACCAGCGCACACGTCAATCGTTGCGATGGCTAAAATCAACGATCTGAAGTTTGAATTAATGCCGCACCCTCCCTACTCTCCAGACCTAGCCCCGAGTGACTATTATCTGTTTCCTAACCTCAAAAAATGGCTTGGCGGTAAGAGATTTGCGGACAATGAAGAAGTAATCGAAGCTGTAAATGGGTATTTTGAGGAGCTTGACGAATCAGTCTATAGAGATGGCATTACTAGACTAGAACACCGCTATGAGAAATGTATCAGCCTTGGAGGAGATTATGTTGAGAAATAAAAAAAAAAAAATTCTTAAAAACGTTGTTTTTCTTGGTCAGGCCGGAAACTTATCAATCCACCCTCGTAATTTCTGATCAGAAAAGTTACAATTATTCATAAATAAAAGTGTACCATCATATAATTTTCTAATTTCTCAAAAGAATTGCATATATGTCTTAATTTCTTAAAGATTTCATACAGTTTCTTCTCGCATCCATAAAGACGAGAAGGATAATATGAAATATCAACACATATGCAAACATAGAAGCCTGCTGAAGTAACTGATCCAAGTGATCCGGATCACTTGGATTAGCTACGTTGGAAGGTTCCATAGCATCTTATCAAAACGATAAATGATAAATCTTATGTGACTTTATGAACATATGTTTTGGAGAGATTATAAAAAATTTGAAAATGTTAAAAGGGAATTGTTTTTTTTATAACAGCACCTCTTCTTTTGGAAAATGGTGAGATTTTATTCAAAATTTATGAGAATTTATGAAAAAATATGAAAAATTATGAGAAAAGCATTTCTTATGAGAGTGTTCAAATTCCTTCAGAAATTATAGAATTTTATGCAAAAATTATGAGAAAATATGAAAATTTTATGAGAAAATTATGAAAAAAAATGATGAAAAAATATGAGAAATTATGAGAAATTTTTTCGCCAGGGGAATTCTTCATGAATACATCGGGACTGGTGTGCTCTGTGGGTTTCCTTTCTTCCATACATATACACCAAGAGAAATTTATATTGAGATCTATTTGGATTGACTACACTTTGTTTGAATCAACTAAATTCCTATTTGAATATGAACTCACTAGAGTTTTAGTTGAATCAAATAAAAAATTTATTCCATTCACATAGACTGTTATTCATTTCAAATAAAATTTACTTGAATTGAGTAAAATTTCATTGGATACAATGAAATGTCTAAGTAACGTCTAGTAGGTTCATATTCAAGTAAACCATTTTTCTGAGTGTATAGGACGTGTGAGTCGAAGTTCTCAAAATTGCTGCTTTAAATTGTGCAATTCACATCCCCAGCCAACAAAATCAAGGCAGCGCTTCTAGCAGTGGTGCTACCATTCACTCATACAGTTAAAAATCTTCTGTACATGTATGGCTTCATTTATGTATGGAAGTAGGAGCGATTTGGTAGTATTTTTACTAGGAGCACTACTTGGTAGCGCTTCCTGATAATACTGGTAGCGCTGAGGTAGTGCTACGTTATGAATTGAATCATATATATGTTATGGGAGCATGCAGTCTCACGGTAATGGAAAAACTACTACGTTGCTACCACTAGCACTGCTAGTAGCGGAAACGTGAATTTGGAAGCACCTTGCTGGCTGGGTCGTCGGAGGTCTAAAGGCTCAACTGATTTTGAATGCGTATTTTTCTGCACAATGGCAGTGACAAGACATTCATTCTTATACGCAGAAACGTAGTAACAAGGACGTATTAGTATAGATTATAAATTAGAATCAAACGATATAGTTTCCCTGGTGGACATTGCGATAAAAGTGGATAAAATGTTCAAAAATAAGACAAAAATGGATACCAGTGTCATTTCTCCAACTTTTTTCATGTTATTTTTGTAGATTATCATCTAGGTTATTATTCCCTGGTGAAAATGGAGCGTTCTGGGAAGAGTTACAAAGACGTTATTAGAGAGTCCTATACGAGTAATCGAAGGGTCAATTCAAAGTATCAGAAGCGTTTCGCAGGAGTCATTTGGCGGATGTAAAGCGTGCATGAAAGTGAAAAAAAGAAAGTAAAAAAAAAAGAATTTGCAAAGGGGAATCGAACCAAGAGCTTCTGAACTCGGGAGAAAGTCCTTCACCGCTAGGCTAACATCGGTGATTGAAGAATTAGAACTTTATTTCCCTGATGAACTGTGTCATAAGGGAATGTTCTTTAAATTCAATCTTTCTCATTGAATTAAAATGATTTTTCATCCTGAAAGTTTACAAATCAATTTCAATACCCCATGTGTAATCATTAAATGTGCAAAAGAATTTAATTAACTTGCACATATCAAACATCATCAAATTACAGTTCGATAATTCAAAACAATTGTGGTTTAGTAATTATATTGGTATATGTATCTTGAATACGAATAAAATTTTGTAGCTTAACAACTGGTATAAAAGGTAAAGAATACCCTCTAAACATTCTAACCTCAAAATCATATAATTCTCAATCAATCAAAACATATACACAAGGGAAGTCCTATAAGCGTGTTGAAAACCTTCACTACCGAAACATCGTAAACATCAGGAAAGAGTTATTGAAGAGTTGGAGAAGAGTGTTCAGTAAGAAGGGTGCGTTAGACGTTCAATGAAATGTGATAGCACGCTCAACCAAATTTGCCTTAGAGTCATTTGGCGGTCGAAACTTTTCACAAACGCTTCTGTCACTTTATTGCACGCTTTGACGGTGTTTCAAGCACGTTCGATTTTTACCAGGGATTATGTACGGAATTACAAGTAATTTGAACCAGGATTTATAAATTATATTATTATAGTGTCGCTGACTATTGAAACGTAGTTGTGAAAAATAGTTGTGTTTACTGAGAACCAAGTGATTTCGATTCTAACCTTTAATTATATTGTACAATAAAAATTAGTAAGTGGAACTGAAAAAAATAGTTGAGACGTTATTTTACTAATTTATTTAGTTAATGACAACTAATACTCTCTCTCTCTCTCTCTCTCTCTCAGTGTGGAGAGAGTTGATATGAGAATTGTTGTGGATCAAATTCGAGTTGTCCCTTGAGACACATGAACGGAAACTGCACAGCAAAAACTGATATCTTATTCTAAGATACTTTTGTAATGACTTTTCAAACACTTCAAAATGTTACTGTAATCATATTCAAAACTACGTTTTCATTCAAAACATGGCGTGTTTGATTGGCAAACAAAAATGTTCCAAAGCTGTATGTAGGATAACATAACATCAAATCACTATTACGTCAACGTCAAAGTGAAGAACAGGAACAATTCATACAAAATGTATATGGTGCCATTTTGAAACAAAACTGAACGAGATTCTACTCAACTATATGATGAAAAATCATCAATTTAATCCATTTTTCGAATGTCATAACCCAATGAACATTATGAGGACGAGGACTTGAAGACAACTGGAGGAGCTCTTAAAGAGATCTTTATGTCATCCAATGCGTCGGTTTAGGAGATCCTGTGGAGGTCTTGTTTTAGATCACTTTATGTTATTTTAAAGAGAACATTTATAACATAAAGATAACATAAAGTGGTCTTAAACAAAAGCTCTGTAAGATCTCCTAAATCGACGCATTGGATGACATTAAGATCTCTTTAAGAGTTTCTCCAGTTGTCTCCAAGTCCTCGTCCTCATAATGTTCATTGGGAAATCACATTTCTATGATGCTTTGAAAACAAACATACATAAACGTCAGAGTCACGACACAAGATACTGATGTTTCCAGTCAAAACAGTCAAGTGTTTGATTTGAATTATCAAACATATCATATCTTATTTTGAGACATATCTTCGACGGCAATTTTTGCAGTGTGGAGTTTATATGTTTGAAAACTATATAGTAATCCCTTAGGAAAATGTATTTCATTCTGACAAAAAGCGTTATTTTTTCCTCCAATTTTTCGGAGAATGAATGAAGTGTTTTGGCTAAAATAGGGTAAATTTTCCTATGGGATGTGCAGTCTTCATAGAAAATTGGGGAAAAAATATAGTTTCATTTCAATCTTGTTTTACTTTATTCCACCTTTTTCTTACATACACGTCATCTTCTATCTCGGATTATCTTGTCACTTGTAAAATTCTTCATAGTATACAATATTACAAATCCAACATCTGAGAGACTATGGAATTTCAAAGAAGTTTTAGAAATTTATCTGAGATTCATGTCGCGTATATGGGAAGATATAATCTCTTTCATTCTGACACTCATGTTTCATTGTTCTTATCTCATGCTGTTTTAGTTATATCCGTATCCACCGCGAATGCGTTTGTAGGCTTTGAAATCTCTCTTCCCCTATTTGATGGTTTCAAGAATTCTCTTTCATCATAAAGTGTAAATGGATTAATTTTTTCCTTCCTCTTTTTCTTCGCGTCGACCTACATTCGTGTATACCACTTTTGTATTTGTTTCATTTCCACCTATTATCTCAAGTAAAAATTGGAGTTTGTCATAAAATTTTACAACGTGATTTTATATATTCAAAATTCGCATTGTTCATTGCTACAATTGGAATGAAACGAAAAAAAGAAATAAACGCACAAACAATGAGATAAAATTTTTCTGAATATTCAAGCAATCAAATGAGATTTCAAATTTTCTTTGTAAGAGACAGATAAATCGTTTGTAGGTACCTGTGAATGTATATTGAAATACATTCATCATATTCATATAATGAAGATTTTTTGTTCGTTCATTCTTCAGTTACCGACTTTTTAATAATGTAGTGTAGATTAAAAATTATCTGAAAATTCAACATCAAAGTTCAAACGGATTTTCTTATTTGATTTGAAAGTTTTCCAAAAGTGAAATAAACATCAATTTGTCTCTCAGCAAATAAAAAAGTTGAACATTTCTAAAGTTCGGAAATTGTAAAATTGTGGGAACACATTTCCCAAGATACAACGGAAGGAACAATATTAAATCGATCTCACGTGTTGAGAAATTTATTTTATTGAAAAAAATAAAAACTCCCTGGCTTGAAGAAGTTTTAGGGACGGGAAAATTGAAAAGATATAACAGATAAAGATTGAAGAGAATTTAGATATATAGTGTAATGATACGTGGAACGGACCTTTGATCCTTAACGTCCTTGGTACCATCATTAGTGTTTAAGAGGTGGTACTTTCCTTTTTTTTCTTCGCTTCCATTTACGAAGTGACGTCTCTCACGCTCTAGGGTGGTACTAGCACGTGGTAACAGTGGGTCGGGCAATTTCGACCCTCCAGTAGACGTAAAGAAGTGTTAGCTCCGCAACCAATGTTGTTCACGGTCCAATACATCTTATCGACTTTACTTCGTATCCCATCTACGTGGAAAAACTCATTCTTTCGTTTTCTCTTCGTTCTCTTTCCCCACCTTTTCCTGACCATTCCTTCTCCCGGACCAAGATTATTTTTGTCTACGGCTTTAAATCTTCTCTCGGTACTTTCAAATAAAGTTTACGGTAGCGCTGGAGTTGATTTATATATCGAGCAGGAGAGACCCGACAGAAGGAGCGCAGAAAACGTCTACCTCGTTCACGTAAACTCATATACATAAATATTCAGGTATATTTGTAAACACAAACGTAAAAATACTATACAGTTTTGGTATTCTATATATCAACCTGATCTTACATCGAACTTTGGAAAAATTCCTTTGCGCTGCAGCATTTGTATTTTAATCTGGGCAAAAATAGACGCGAGCTATTGTCGTTCGAAAATTCCATGCACTTCATTGGAGAACTTCGACCCATTCTACATTGCAACAAGAAATCAGATGCTCTACCTTAAAAGCAGATACTCAAAGGGATGGATATCATCATTGTTGCAAACAGTGCAAATAACATAATGCGATGAAAAAAATCAATCGATAACGTAATCCTTTCATACGTATCATTGGAATAGTTGAATTTTGTAACTCATCTGTTACAGATATGCAAATTCTATTACATTATACTTTGTGTATACAAAATAAGTATCCACCTTCTCCAACAAAGTTCGTCCGCAAGTTTGGACGATATTCCTATCGTGTATTGAATACTTTATATCGTATACCGCAGGATTTTAGACTGAGAACAAACTTACCACTTAAGTTACTTCATTTAGTAGGCCACAGCAGTATATTGGTTTCGGTTCCGATAAGTTATTCCATTCGAACTCCTATTTTACAGCCCCCAGCTGGCTTGTGCTAAGGAGTTTATGTTTACTCGCAGTCGAAGTCAATTTTTCATCATGAAATGTGCATATTTTGATGAAATTTTTTTCTTGAAATCTTATAATTTAATAGAAAATCATGATCTAAGTGATCCGATGTGCATTTATCGTATCAAACGCACGGAAGGAGTTTTTATTAAAGGATACAATTCATCTCTCTTCAATTTCTTTCATATTATCCGTATAGGGACCTTTAGAGTTCTTTGTATCAATCGAACATGAAAAAGTATACAAATACTTGGATTTCTTTGTTCTTGGACACTCGACAAATTCGGAAGCATCAAGCCACACCTTGAGAAGAAGAGAAAATAATTTTTCATTGCTCATTTTGTTTTTATTTCAGAGATCTTTCTTTGAAATCCTTACTTAATTGCTTCGGAGAGAATGCAACGAATTGAATCGTGTTTTTATGGAACGAAAATTCGAATGTCTCCGAAATTAAAATATTCTGGATTTTTGTAATTATTTTTGTAATTGGATTATTGAAACATGAATATGAAATCAATTCCTCCGCAATAATCTCTTTATAATATCGTCCTCGTTCCCTCTTGCTTGTGTTCTCTGTATATAACATGTGACCTATTTCGAGCAATGTAAACCCAACATTTATTCGGGTACCATATACAAACACCACATAAACAATACCGAGAGGCTATTTGCATTCACTGCATCACGTACATTGTTGATGCCGTGCCATTGGAACACAAACGGAGTGATGATATGTGTTGATTAACAATTGTATCGATTGATTTTTCATAACTCATCGTACTTCTATATCAAGCAAACAACATCGTTCACATTGTTCGACTTACATGCTTATGTAAATTGATTATTAAATAATATAATGTACGATGTGGATTCGTTGATTTTATTGAATTCAATGTGTCAACAAGTACTGTAATTATACTGAATATATTTTTCATCACAGCAGTGAATGAGATGGTAGCGGTGGCGAAGCTTTAAATTTTCGAAGTTTTGTCCAAACTAATCAAAGCGAAACATTGGTATTCCAAATTCGAAACTTCGAATCGCCGTCAAATCATAATCAAGTATTCGAAATTTTCGAAGCTTCGAGTTCCCGCCAAATCACAATCAAATATTTAGGACTTTTGAAATGTCGACATCACTTACCCAATGAACACACACACGTTATTTCAACGTTGAAAGAACGTTAGACTGTCAAACGGACGTTAGTCGTTGATTTCATAACGTTAATTTTTAGTTGAAATTTGATAGGAAAATAGACGACCAGGAATTACGTTTTTATGACGTGTAATTTACAATAATATTCAAGAATAACCATCAAACGACGCCCTCAAAAAGCGTGTTTTGAACGGGTTTGAATCACGCGTTTAAAATGTGTTTATAACACCTTGTGTTTGAACTTCAATTGAAGATATTCTGCTGAAAATGTCGAACGAAACCGAACAATGGTTAAAATTTCAACAAAGAGTAAAATAGTAAATAGTATGGCATACTTTCCAAATTCTGTCATACTCAGAAACACTATTGTTCTCGATATTGAATGAAAAGTTTTCGAAAAAAAATTTGTTGGATTCAATGCACGTTTTAGAACCATCATTAGAACACGTCAATATTTGACGTCTTTTAAACGATGTTCAAACCGTTGATATGACGTTATTTTATGGCTGAAAAACACGTGATCTGCCGCAACATTTTTACGTTGAATCAACGCAAGAATATTACTAATCCACAACGTGTGGTTATCGACTGTTTTTGACGTTTTTAAAACGTGCATGTGTTTACTGGGTAGCAAATACAACCTTGCCAGTACCAGGCCGTTTGTCGACTTCGGCAATTTCCACATGGGTCAATACAAGAAGATTACCTTCGAAAAAATTGGGATTCACTTCGAAAATTCGATTCGTACGAAAACCCCGCTTCGCCCACTACTACAAGACAGTATCAAATTCAAATAAACACGATTTTATTATTATAGCTACACTGTCAAAAATATCTGGAAGTTTTTTCTCAATCACGTACATGAATTCAAGTTCATACAAGTTCTACATTACATTTGATGTACGAAAATATGAAAAAACTGTAGATTATGGTATGGTTTACATTAGATTTAATATAAAATGTTTATGAAACTAAATCCGTGTACGTATTTGAAACAAAACTTCCAGCAAAAACATCAAAATTGATGCAGAAATTTCTAACAGTGTAGAGATATCATTATTAACTTATTATCTTGTTCACTGAAACAAGATAAAGTTTAATGAATCATGGCCGCTTTCCTGAATGACAATTTCTGTTTCCATCACTTTTCTGCAGTTTTTTTTTTTGGATTTCGAGGAAATCTGTTTGAATTCGGTAATTTGTCCACGCACCATTCGGAAGTCACCTTATTTTTCGGTATTATACATGAATGAGGCAAAAAACAATTACCGCAAGCAAGTTGAATGCAGTTCCTTCCCCATCGCATGTTTTTCCTTCCGGAAATTCACTTCCCTGTAACCTTTAACCCACTTCCTGTGAAAATGGTTCCTAATTGCATTAACAGAAGTGTGGCGAGAGCGTGCGGAATACCACACGATGGCAAGAGGCCATCGGTGTTACCCCGTGCACTGTCTAGACATTGGAAGCATCGGAGCACACAACATTCGCCTTCGATTCTTGAAAGCAATGTTCGTGGTGGAAATAGCGGTGGTGGTGGTGGTAGTGGCGGTGATGGTGTGCGCTATGTCTCAGTAATACCTGTACTAGCGAAGCCTCCAATGAAGCATAGGTCTACGTTGTTTGTACAAGTATGCGCCCATAAATGCCACAAGTTTCCTTATTTATGGCAGTACAAAAGCACCGTAAGTTAGGTACAGCTACTTTTCGCGAATGTATTTATTTGTTGTTCGTGAATGTGTGCTCACACCCGCTCTCGTAAAGGTAACTGGAGCATACAAGGGAGAGGAGAAGAGCGGAGGAACAAGTGACCTGCTCCACGTGCTCACGCTTCACGACGGGTGGCGGCACACGAGGCTCAAAATCGTTATTTATCAAGCCTGCAATAGCAACAACCGCAATGGTTTCACAAGTCAGCAATAAATGTGCGTAATAATACAAAAGTAGAACATTATCGTCACGATTCACGGATCTTGCGTGAATAACGTGTAAACGCGAGTTTATAGTCTAAAGCAGTAATTTGCAGTATTTTGTAAAAGCTTCCATCTCTTAACCGATACTAAAGCTATTTAATTCAATAACAAACAGGATTTGATGAATTCTAAGCTTGGAACAATGATCTATATCGGTATTTCTTTGGAATTATCCCTCATTTGTATATGAATGCATGATGTTGTAGAAACACGCGTATCGAAGAATTATTATGCACAGTTCTACATAATTTTATATAATTTTTATGGTGTTCAATGCACAAAATCCCATAAGTTTTGAACATGAGTTGCAATCATTCTCCGTGATCGCTGAGTCAATCATTAGTTTCATGCGTGAAATCGTCACGTCACGTTATCACCCAGTAGCCAACCATTGATGAGTAATGAGTCCTTTATTAACGTTGTCAATACAGGATTATTGTCATCTATAGTCATGTGCGATCAGTGGGCCGATTATTGAAGTGCATGGATTCCACACGGAGAACAAGGTGTTTTGAAAAATACCATGATTTATGGATTTTTGGCGTTGGTCTAATCCGAGTCAAAATATTTACGTGATGATACCTCTGAAAGTACCATAATGGTTGGGACTTGTATGAGAAAGGTGCCATACTTTCTTATAAAAGTCAAAGAAATTATGGGACTTTTAGAGATTCATTCACGTAAATATTTTGACTCGAGTCAGATCAACACCAAAAATCCGTAAATTATGGTATTTTTCAAGATATCTGTTTCCTCAGTGCGAGAATATAATGTTCAGCTCCAATTGGAAGACTATAGATACACCTTCATTGACCAATTAATTGAAAGATTCGTAGAAATCCTCAAAAGCAATGATAGTAAATTCCGCAAGGCTTAGTAACAACATTTCCTTGTTTATGCAGCGGATTCGAAAAATCCTTATGGTATGTAATCTCTTCTATTGTTCTATTGTTAGAAACATCATATATTATTCCAACACCCGGCATTCCCAACACGAACAGAGCTAGTTAATTTTGAGCTTTTGAAATTTGGAAACACATCCTTGTTGAATGTAACATGAAGTTCCTTCTAAAGCGATGTATCCGTTACACTTGTGAAACTTTGATAATATATTGAAAAACTTCAACCGATATATCTACTTCCATCATCGACGTTGCGTCGAGTCGAAAGTAATTTATGACTTCTTTCTTTCCAGTTTATCTTAAGACTTGGGAAAACCTTACAGACGGAGAGGCGCAATGAAACAAATCTATATTCTATGTCCCACTTTCTAATTGGAACCCAGTATATGTGATTGAATCTGAAAATTTGAAGAATGAATATAAATGGTCTTATTAAATTTCATCATAATTTTAATCAACAAAGAACTGTTCTGTATTTGCCTAGCAGCGTATGTAAAAGAGTATACATATATACATATATGTATAAATTTAGAAGAAAAGTAAACGGAAGTCGAGCGAAAGTTATGCCACTTCGTTGCTATTAAACTGTAAGGACAAGTCACCTGATAATTTGAATACGAGAAAGAGTGAGAAGTTAAGGATATAATCGCTGTTTAGTCAGTTAACCGTGGGGGATTATTCACTGGTTATCGCGCTATCCGCTTCGTCGAGGCATCGTCACGTAGCCTCTGTGCACTCAGATTCGATGCCAAGATGAACCGAAAGGAAAACCGAGCATTTGCTTTTATACCAGTCTCTATATGTTTTCCATTCATCGCTGATTCCGTTTGTACGTTCTTTGACGCGAAGAAAGATTCAAGAGTCGTTGAATTCAAGAATACGCGTCTGAACAATTAATAATCTCATGGTCCACAGAATGAAGTAGATATGGTGGATTATTATAACTAAAAAGGAAAAATTACTGAATTGATTAAATTTGAGATAGAATGTTTTGAAATTTTGAAGTACAGTGTTGTTGGAATTTGTCGACAATTTGTGTATAATAGGAGAATTGGGTACCTTCGTCTGCCGCATTGATGCCATGCGTCTGCTCTTCCAATAATAACATGTTTATCGGATGATGATGCGACTATTAAGCCGAGTGCAGGGTACGGATAATTATGCGGCAACCTATCAGGAGGGAAGCATGGCTCAGTTAACATCATAGATACCGATGAACCATGATCCTGCCCAACCTCTCTCTCTCTCTCTCTCTCTCTTTTACTCTTCACCCTTGTTGCGGATCTGGGCCACCCAATTACACGCTCATCTACGATCCGGGATCTAGGAGACGTACAAATTGATCTGTCTGGCAAGTACCGCGAACCCCACTAGCTTATATCAAGTTATTGATATCGAGTATCGAGACGAATTGCGATATACCTCACTGTGGTATGCCCCTTCTCTCCTTCATAACGAAATACGGGCAACGCATTGCGCGAATGCACCCAAGAGAAAATTTTGGGGTTGTGGTTGCTGAATTTACCGATTAATGATGCTTATCGCTACAAATTATCCGTTATGTGCGGATAAGGTTAAAGCGATATATCAAGGTGGAAAAAATACTACGAGGGAGGGGAAGATGTGAGTTTATGATACTTCAAGGAATTTATTTAATCGTATTACGGAAGCACGTGCCTCAATATTGAGGAAAACGTCTGCAATCTAAAATAACAAGAATAAGCTGAAATTCAAAGTAAATATACAGTCAAGATGAACTCATTTTCATATTTTGATATTGACTTGAACGAGTTTCGGAAACAATATTTGTATATTCGCGTGTACGGAATTACGTATTATAATTCCTGCGGAAACTTGCGGATCGAAGGAGTAGTTGGAGAATTTCAATAATTATTGATGTGGAGGATCAAATGGGTCATAGGAATGGGAGTAATGCAAATTAGTGTTTATCAGTAAGCGTCAGTTGAAGCCGAGCAAATTGTGCCTACGATAGAATGGCTAGTGCAAGTCGCAGCTAACATTCCCACCTTGCCCAGTTCGGGTACCTACGTGGCTGGTTAATTTATATCGTCTGATGCTCCGTTTGTAATCCAGGACCCTCGTCAACATCCCTAACCTTCTTTGCTTCTCTCTTTCTCTCCTAGTCCCTTATACTGTACCCAAGTCCGGGGACAGGGCTGTTAGTCAGCCGTTGATTCAGAAACAGTTTATTTGCTGACTGTACTGGGGAAGCTTCGGGGATTAATTCGAGGTACTTACCATAAGTAATTGCACAAAGAGCGGATTCTATGTCGTTGAGGGGGCGAGAATCAGGGCATGTACGGTGAGCTAATACACAGAAAAGGGAAAGCAAAGAATCCACGTGTCGTTACGAGATACCATTCAAAATTCCTCAAAACTATCGCTTGGTATTCGAGTTGTTCTTTTCTCACAGTAAAACGGTGAATGTCAGATATGATAATTTTATAACAGAAGGTAAAACATTGTTATTTTCACGTAAGATTATATTTCAACAGAGGAATTTGTTATATATTCATGTCCGAAACAATACAAGATTGAACGTTAAATCGTTCGGAATGATCGATGTGCAGCTACGAAGATTCTATCCGGAATAGATGATATTGTATGTGGTTTGTGAAACTTGTCACACAATAGCCTTAATACTCCCCCGCATGGATCATACGATCAAGCGGATGTTGAAAGCGAATCCAAAACATCGACAAGATGGAATCAGCTTATCGTCTCACAATGCACCGTTTCATGTGGATCAAATCTCGTGGGAAGATGCGTTGAACAATACGAGGTATCTAAAATCTGAATAAGAAACAATTGATCACATGAATATTGAAATATTTTCTTCTTCAAAAAGCTTCTAGCCAAGGTAACAGTTGCACGCTTCGGCAACTCCTGTATAGTAGTCATCGAATCATTCATTTTTAGCCACAATACATGAACGGTAATAATAATAATGGGAAACCAAGTTCACTAATTGCAGGCAAACGACCGACCAGAATGAGTTTCGGAAGTATTTATGATCGGAAATGTGTTCCCTGTGTTCCCTCACCGGGAATGAACTGCATACATCGCGTCAATGTTTCTACTCCTCTTCCCTGCAAGTATACATTATTTTTCTATATTCATATCCATAAAAGCTTGAAAGAGATCGCGTGACAACTGTAAACATCATGAAATAGTCCGACCATAGGAAACAGTGCACATAATTCTTATGTTTTATGGATCCTATACGGACGCAAAATGGATTTATGGAAGAGAAATGTATTTGTTCTTCCGGAAATGTGACAACAAATAAGTTGCATAAAATTTTATAACTCGATTGAGGCGAGGAAACAATTGACCATACATTTTTTTTATTGGTGACAAGCAAGAAAAAGTACAGCGAAGTACAGTGAAGGGGAAACTCGAATGAATAAGATTTCATCGAATGGCCGTCCATACCATACACTCTTGGGACTTTCTTTAATCGGGTTGAAGGAAAAAAAGGGTGCAAGAAAGCGAGATTGGGAAAAAGTGTAAGGCAGGTAGTTTGCATATCAGACAACTCAATAATGAGATTATTTCTAAGTGCTTAATGGAAGTTTGAAATGCGACATTATTGAGAAGGAGTAGGAGATCGTCGATATTTTGCATATCAAAGGATCACTCCGCTCGTAAAAGCGTAGGATCTGTCGACTAGCTCTCAGCGTTACCGTCCTCTAAAATTTTATTATCGCTCACCACCTTTTTTTACTTTATGTACATACAAAGCTCTCGACCGGTTGATCGGTAAATTGAGAATTTAAGATTATTGCGGATACCACGATTGCACACGTATCCTTTTGCGGGATCTGCGTTCTTTCAATTCTAATATTATCGAGGGTGAAACAGCGTAAGGTTGATTTATCCTAGTGGATGAATTTGCATCGATGATTGAGTACTTTATCAACAGGGAGTTAATTGGTGAATCAAACATTCATCTCACAATAGCGTGGAATATTAAACGATAATGGCTGAATTGTATTTTGTTCTAATTCACAAAAATGACATATATCCCGACATTACAATAAGATCTCTCCAGATTTTTTGGAGTGAACATTCACGTTTATCAGAGTTGCAGTAATTTCACTCTTCAAGAGTAGATTTTCACTGCAAAAAATCTGAAGAGTTCAAAAGAAGAGATTGTATCAGTATCAGTATCGATACGAAATATTGTAATCACTTTTATTAGTCACGTATTTGACATGCTGTATCTGATGTTTGGAATTTTGGGAACTTGTAATCATTTGCATCGTGTAATTAAATTTTGACGGCGTATGAGAGATAGAGAGAGAGAGAGAGAGAAAGAGAGGTGCGTTTAACTAAACTATAGCAACGGGTTACGGTGCAATTTATACTCGCATCCTGCTTTCACTCTCTGTTTTCTGTACCAAAGGTGTATTATATTCTGGACGAGATGGTTCAAGGTGTGCGGAAGGGAGAGAAACAAAGACAAGGGGAAGAACAGAGATATGGAGTAAACGGAGTCGGTATGTGTACAAGTGAAATATGAAAAGGGGCAGGAAGAGAAGAGGATGGTGGAGGAAACCCACGCCAGTTAAGAAAGACTATAATGGGAAACTTCCGGGACCTCTGCTACGGCAGCAGCCAAGCAGCCAAGTCTGGTAGTTTTGCACGCAGTAGGTGCTTTCCGCCTACAAGAGACGATTCCTGCAAGCGCACGAGCTGCATGTCATTGTGCGGTCGTGTTCCTCGCTTGAGCTGTACGCACGACAAAGTATGTATGTATACTTCCACGTGAGGTCTACGTTGCAAGTTGTCGGAGAATAAAGGGGAAACACCGTGAAACCAGAGACCTCATTAATTCATTGGCTCTTTCCATCTAAGTAACATTAATGTTGAAGCGAGTGTAAAAATAGTGAAATTTCGAATTGCAGATATTCCCAACTCTCTTCTCCCAACGGGATGTTTGAACATATTAATCAACTCAATTTACTCGTTTATATCTATTCGCGAACATCGTGTTCCTGTCTGTGGATAGTGTGAGTCACGATCTCTTAAACTTCATCGTTATTAGTGGAGTTTAGTCGAACGCACAGCTACGTCTCTCATCCTTTCCCTGTTGGTTTGAAATCAAGTGGTACACCTTCCTTGGCGTGATATCGTCTCTCTCCGTAGCCCTTTTCTCATCTCGGACCTAAGTCCACAACATGCAAATTCCAACCTTCGTTGAATTTACGCAAATCCACCCAATCTTCTAGCTGTTCAGTAAACTACTATGAAGGAACAGAGTCCACGTACGTGGAATCGTAGCAGTAGCAGGCCGCAACGAGGGTGATGTTAGTTGTATTCCACAGTCCCAGGCCACGTTGCAATTCAACGTTGAATTTCCGAAGATATTCCGTCTTCGTCGAATCAGATGGATCAGATTAAATTAGATTCATGTAAACAAGCTGCTTCGAAAGGAGAGATTCACATCCGCGGAAAGTTTGACGCTCCAGTGCGGTTTCTTGGAATGAGATAGAGAAGCGGAATGGGCTTGAATACATAATATATAAGTACATGAAGGAGAGGGAAACTTTACGACAGGTGCCAGTGACTTTGATGAAACTTGCGGTAGTTACGAGATCATTTTGATAGACGTTTAATTAAAATTTGTGTTTGATATTCGAGATGAATATTATGTCAAAGTTCGATACGCGTGAACAAATGTTGAATGTTTCTTTCTGGCGATGTAGAGAGATTAGACCAAAAATAAATATCTGCCTGGGGAAATATGCTGCTTTACCCTCTTCAGGGGATGGTAGATTATTTTTTGTTCCCTCCATTGGACGATTCTTGTTGGTGACGGATGGTAGGTCGTTTTAAATAGAGACACGTGGATTCGTATAATACGTAACGGCACGTGATAACATCTCAACATTATCTACTTAATTAGTTCCATTCCGTAGCCGTAATGGAACGCATCTAAGATTTGACAAACGACGCCAGGGGTTTCGTTGAAACGGGGTTGAACGGATGAGGACGGTCTCCTTTCTATGTACCACACTGGGGGACAAATTCCAAATATAATTTGACGAAATTGAATTTATGTATAGCTTGGGTGGAGTACATTTGGTATACTCGGCATGTGAATTCATCGTACCTAAGGTGTATTCGCTCAACGTGTCTCGGTAGTGAATCAACAGAAGAACGGAAAAAGATGTGCGGTTTCAACATATGTGCGTACCGCCGTCTGCCTTTTTGCGTCCCAACACACCGCGAAGAAGGAATCACCACCGAGCCTCAAATATACATGGATAGTGTTCGTATCGAATTTCCCTAGCGGGCAGCCAGAGGCAGCTACCTCATAGTCGACGGCGTTTTCCTTCGCGCGAATAAGAAGCAGCTTCGTCTACGGCGTGCAAGAAAGACATTCCTCTGTTATTCCTCTCTCACTCTGTCTTCGACCTCCTTTTCCATGTACCTACATATAGAGGTTTAATAGTGTATATGCTATTCGCTATATATACGAATATATCCCCCGCCTTAAGCTTCCGATTCGCTTCAAATGCGAAGCTTGGTATTGCGAGATAGGTACACAACGTACGCGATACAGGTCTCCAGCGACCCTTCGAACTCTCGCGAATATAGAAATCTCCTGAATTCCAGATTACCTTAGCATTTTCAACTAAGAACATCACTCCCTTGTCGAGATATCGTACAAATGTATATAAACGCATCCAACTTGATCGTAGCTAATCTTGTATGATCTTATGTGCTGGAAAAGAGAATTTTCACACAAACGGTATCACACAAATGGTGGTGCTGCTCTTGTATATAGTCTTCTGGAAAAGTTATTCGCCTTGATTGGTTCTTTTCCTGCTTTTTTGTTTGAATTTTCTTGTTAAGTCTCCCCAGACGTTGAAAATCACGTTGGAAATGACGTGAAAAATCACGTGATATATTATGATAAAATGGACCTCTGGCCAAAATTGCTGCAAATTGCGAGAAAAATCACGTTGTAAATCACGTGATTTTTCACGTCATTTTTATGAGGAGTTTTTGACAAATGAATCTCAAATGAATGCAGCGTTGGGGAGGTGTTAGGAATCTAGAGCAGTGATAAATCGAAATCACGTGAAAAATCATGTAGAAAATCCCTTTGTAAATCATGTAATTTTCCACGGGGGTTTTCAGGTGGTTTTGACGTATCACTGCACTCAGTCCCTAATGCCTGCCCAACGCTTCATTCATTTGAAATTCATTTGTCAAAAACTCCTTAAAAAAATGACGTGAAAAATTACGTGATTTACGACGTGATTTTTCACACGATTTGCAGCATTGGGGAAGGGTCTATTTCATCATGATATATCACATCATTTTTTACGTGATTTTCAACGTCATAAATTATAGGAAAAATCACGACAATCTTTTTCTTTGGGTTGTCAAAATGGTCAATGATGATGATTTTGAAAAACCAACGCAGTTTTCATTGAATGAAGGATTTATGAGATCTTAAATAATATGATTAATGTTGGCACACTGAGACAAATCGTACGACATTAAACACGCCGCAGCTAGAAATTGCCCGTTCTCCAAATCAGACCATCAAAGACCCTAACTTGGCCCAGATCATGCCAACTTGGCCCAAGACAACCCTACTGTAAATTCCCATTTGGTTCGCATGCGAAATTCGCCATGAGAATTTGGGACTGGGTTTATTTCGCATGTAATCATGTTCAATAGGAACTTCTCACATGGGTTCACCATGCAAATGTGTCGCAAAGGAAGAAACCCATGTGAATTTAGGAATGGGGCTGATTCGTATGGGTTTCACCCATGCCAAATTTCCCATGACTAACACTTGCGACAGTGTCCCATGGGTCACATATGTGACCGTGTACCACTGGGTCATCCATAGGAAAATGTCGTATGCGTGTATCCATGGGAACATGTCGCATGTGTGACCCATTATGAGGAGTAGTATGGGTGTTGCGACCCACTTGATTCCCATGCGACTCACCGGATTCTCGTGTGACCCACTCGATTTCCATGGGAAGACTCACGCGACCCACTTGATTCCCAAGCGATGACCCATGCGGACTAACTGGTAATTTACAGTAGGTAATTTACGGTAGGTGGTTTGAGATGCCAAAAAGTCACATTCCTAGCTGGGGAATAACTTCAACACCGCACGGGAAAAATTGCGCGCTAGTAGACTAATTGATAGAGAGCGCTCAGTGACCAAACGTACTATGAGCAACACTGCATTCACACTAAGAAAGCGTCTATCTCTCTCTCTCTCTCTCTCTTTCACGGCACGATATCCGCTCTGCTCCGGTGAGCTGCACGATTTACTGATTCTTGCTTCGGAGTACTTGCTTACTTCGGGGCCTGTAACGTGCCCCGAACGGGAGAGCTGTTGCGCATAATTGGAAGGAACGCTACCGTTTCTCTTCCCGTAAAACTATCCGCCCTTTTTTCCCGTGTGATCGAGTACTAGCTCGATATGAGCCAAAGTGAAATCAATAGCAGAACAGATATTTTCAAATATAAAACAATATGAGGAATTCATCTACCTGCGGAAATCATCCTCTGAATGTATCATCAAACAATGTTGATATGGCCTCCACATCTCACATCTTTCCAAATTAGACTGACACATCCTGAAATACAAAACGGATGTATCGCCTCGAATGAATGTATACTAAATCGAGCATTGTCGAATCTGAAAGTCGTGTTTCACTGCTGATAATTTTTTCATTAGTGATTTCGTACATGATAACTTCAAAAATACATGAAATATTGAAATTGATCTGGGACCGGGTCTTTCACCTCATCATTGATTTGGATTTATGTTTAACATTCCATCAGATTTTAAGTTGAAGGTATTCCTCTTTCTTTTATCTCTGACGTAGGAAAAAACAATATTTCTTGACAATCGAAAATTTCAATTGTCTTTCGAATGTTTTCAGGTCATTTCAGATTTTTGTTACATTTCTACTCTTTACGAATTGACTATGTGAAAGTTTTTCAGGGAAACACATACATGAAGACAAGTATATGATGAAAAGTCCCATCATTTATTGGAAAGGAGCACTATATTGTGAAGTACAAAATTATTTGTCCGGAAAGATCTTCCAAAGAAGTCTTATACTTCATTGGATTTATCCCATGAATTACAGAACTTTTGAAGATATTTTTGTGCAATTAATTTTACGTCATAATATAGTGCCACTTTCCAATAAATAATGGGATTTTTCATCAGATATTCTGCCCCGTGTCCACCAAAATGTGTGTAAATACGTTTACAAGATCTCCATCACTTTTTGCGTTATTATTTTGTAGATTTTCTGTGCTCAAAACGCTGTTGAAGATTTTTGAACATCGAAAAATCGAACAAAAAAGTGTCGATTCAAAGGTTACATGTTGGGTATTTACATTGTTCCAGATAATGAATTCTACCATGTATTTAGACATAGAATACGCATCAAACTAAATGTCAAATAATTCATAAAAATTTTTTAACCAAAAATGTACTTCCTTCTTGCATGGATACACACTTTTCATTAAATCACAAGAAATAGAAAGAGTCGGATACTTTAACCACACAGGGTCATTCGAGTAGAAAAGTATGAATCTCTTAGTGAAGATTCTGAGAAATCGAGTTCACTGGGGAAACTCATTAAAAATAATGAAATAGTTCGAATAACTCTTTTAGAAGCCCTTTACGTATATTGGGAGGAGTTTTTCTCCTTTTCCACAACGAACAGATCGAGTTGATACCGGGGTGTATCTCTTCCGAGATGAGAGAAGACGTTTCCAAATAATTTACGTAACAGCTATACAAGGATGAAGCGGTTGGTTGTCGATAATACAGGTGCAGGATTTTCAGCGATTTCTTGGCTTATAGAAACGGTTTGCATCTCTTGCCAGTTACCCACCTCTCTTTTTTTTCTCCTCTTGTCCACCTCAACCTCTTCTTTTGGTTTCTTCGTCCCTTCTGATAGTCAAATCCCTGTGGAAGTCTACAACGAGTCTTACCATTTGTAAATCCCTTTCCTTTCCCCGACGGAGCAAGAAATGCAACTCTCCTTGGGGAATTAATTGCGCCGTAAAACGTAGATTCAAATCCATGCCTCAAAGAAGAGTGAAGAGCGTCAGAGAGAGAGAGAGAGAGGGAGAAGAGAACGAGTAAAGAAAAGAAAGACTAAAGAGGACTAAAGGAGCTGTACCTTTTCTTCTTGGTCCGAAAGGTTTTCCCAAGATGGTTCTCATCTCGACTGCAATCAGTGTCGTAAATTGTTGGCAATCGCCTCTGCAATTAATTCCGGCTCATCCCTAAGGATTTATTATTCTCAATAATACTTTGAAATTCTTCATTGTAACGACGATCTCGTCTTGGGTCTGGATATGCATTTTATTACAGATGCTACCACGGTGAGACATATCACAAGAATTTTGTTTTTTCCAATTCTACTGCGTGTAAGTCAGACTGTGATGTGAGAGATACGATTCCTTCCTTCTTTCCTAGCTTCTTTTCTTTCGATTTTCCCTGAAAAATAATTTTGTTGAAATAGAAGGATGCTAATATGTATCGGATCTCACATTGCACTCTCGCAACTAACATGTCACATCTCTTTTGAGGGATATGCAATTGAATTCTCGCGATACTCTCTAAATTTTTTGAAATAAAAAATACTGTGAGTCCAAGAAAGATGAGAATCAACACTCAAATAGTGAGTTTTCACTCCATAAGGATGAATTTTCACTCTATCAGAGTGAAATCTTAACTCACTCGGATGAGTGACATTCCCCCCTTTTATAGGAGTCAAATCCTTACTCGAAGAGAGAGAGAGAGAGAGAGGATTCACTCTTATGGAGTGGAAGCTTACTTTTTAAGAGTGGAATTTTACTTTTCTTGGACTTGCAGTATTCCCACTCTCTCAGAGTGAATTTTTCACTCTACAAAATTCAGAGAGAACGGATTGGATCATGATTTTGTTCTTGAATTGTGTATCAACAAATACCTGTTTAAAAGATATTGATCGTCAAATAAACCCTACTGAAAACAATTTCTCTGACAAACTGTGAATTTTAATGAAAAATTCTGAAAAACTCTGCAAATTGATAAGCACGAAGTTTCCTCGTTTCTATTGAAGCAGCGTCTGACATAAGCCATATTGTCTTCAAATTCAGAAATTGCAGTGTAAAAGGCATGATTTGACCACTACGGGACTATAACCGAGACGTGGCATAAGTTTCATTGCAATCGTATAATCAGAACAGGAGATTAAAGTTGAAAAGGTCTTATAAATGCTGATACATTCTGATAAACTCCTGGACAAAAGCACACCAAAATCTTATAGGGAATTTTCATTCTAAACGTCTTTATGAGATTTTCCACGATTACTTATAAGACCTGATAAAATCCAATTTTGTGCTTATTAATTCGCATAATGGCATTATAAAATCTCATAAACCCCTGGACAAATGCTCATATAAAATCTCATAAGGTTTTATAGATTCCACGTATCAGTTTCTATATGAGATCTTTTCCATAGGGGCGTTTCCAGAATCACAATATTTCAACACATTCTTTTTGCGGATTCCGTTACTTTGAGCAGATTAACACGAAACTGATATGAAACCATTATCAACCCCACAAATAACATTGATAAAAATTTCATAAAGATCAGATAATAAAAACGGAAGATATTCACATGATAGTGGCATTCACAAAATTTTGAAATGTTGTATCGAAGCTTAGTGCTTACACTTCTCTCCCCTGAATTCCGATTTGCCTGGAATTTATATCGTACCATTGATAACTCGTGAATTGAATTCACTCAAAGTTCCATGGCATTCGGATGATACGGGCATAGGAAAGGCATGCTTTCAAAATATTGTCGAATAATCCCTGCTTGAAAGGTCCTATCCAAACCTATTAACTGGCCAATCAGTATGAGTCAGATTTTTGTCCAGGAATTTTCCTATTTGATCACATCCAAATATAATTGGTTTGAAGGGGAAATCTTTGCTCAATGAGATATAATTAGGAAATTCGGATCATGTACATCCGAATTTGCTGATTGAGTACTAATTTCCTATTCAAACAGATTATATTTGGATGAGAGCAAGTAGGAAAATTCCCGGAAAAAAATCTGATTCGAACTGTTTGACGAGTTAATAAGTGTGAATCGGACTTTTGAAGCAGGAATGCAGATCATGAACAAAATTTGTTGACAGTTTCCAACTGAATAGGATGAAACTTATATTGGACCACTGTCCGATCATAATTGGAACGCGGCATAAGTTCCATTGCAATCGGATAATAGGAAGCGGAGATATGCACGTTCGCAAAATCACCACTCTTATAACATTATTCCTTTCTGTCTCCCATTCTTCTGTCAGAATCAATTTGAAACTCATATGGGATCACTATTACCTCGGCCCACAATTGTAATAAAAATTTCATGAAGATCGGATGATTAAACGAGAGGTATCCGCGTTCGCAATTCTGGAGGGAGGGGCATACATGCACCCAGACAGACAGACACGGGACCAAAGAATCTCCCCGAATTCGAAAAAACATCCATGTCTAAGAGATTTTGGATTCAGAGACAAAAAAAATTGGGCTCCCTTGAAACAATGACAAAGCTTCCTCTAACGAGAAAGTAAAACTCTGAAAAAATCTAAACAACCTGAAAAAATCGGAAAAACTGAAAGCCTCTGAGAATCTTTAAAAAATTCTGGGAAACTCTTGCTTATTGGACACGTTTTTTCACTACAAATTTCTCCAAATATCTATGAGAATCTCTGAAAAACCCTGAATTTTTCAGTGAACCTTTGCCACCAGGGACTACTGAGTGAAAACAGAGAGGACTTCATTATTATTCTTTTGGTTCCAGATTTTGAATAGCTTTTTGTCTAATTCATTTCAATCCATGCAACGCATGAAAACTGTATCAATTCTAATCTGAAGAGTGGATGAAAAATTATAAGACTCTAGAACGAGTAGTATTGCCGCGATCTACAAATCACGATCTTTAGATTCCAGCCTCGTTCAACTGAAAGGACATTCTTCCATAGTAACAAAAATTGGGTGAAAATACAATCTAGAGAACAGTCAACTTCTTTTGGGAATCCAAATTGAAATATGAGTCTATGAAATCAAGTTTTGAATTTATCTGTATTCGATCTGGACACGATCTGAATTCCGATCTGGCTCGAACCGCTTGCAGTGTTAATTGAATAAAAATTAATATTAACGGGATTGCAGCTCGATGTGAACTGCTTCACAGTCAAATTTCAGTTCTAATCTACATTTTAACCAATTTTTACTTCCCATAATTTTAATTGAAGAACATTGGAATGTAAAGATCGTGATAGCTCGTTTTCTGGATCGCGGCAAAACTAAGAACGAGTACATCCGAAAGTATCCGTATTGAATTTAGGGTCTAAATGCAAATCATATTCCATCAAATTCGGTGTCATTCATTCGAAATCCATTCCTATGTAGCACAAGGTCATTCTATGGATATTCTATGAATATCCTGTCAACAAAATATTACGATGAGACTGTTTCCAACATTCTATGAACATTCATAGAATATACTAAAGGAGAATATTCTAAAAGCTTTCGATAAATGCTGTGTAAGGAGTTGTGGACGTCGTGAGAACATTCTACAGATATTCTATGGATATATGAAACAGTCCAACTCGAACATTTCATGGACATTTTTATATACATTCAATATCTCATAAGAACATTCTGGGAACGTTTGTTTTTCGCATGTTATCAGAATATTCTGTGCTACATGGGTTCTTTCCAAAATACACATATCTAGATGAATTCGTTCATATTCAACTGTTCCGAAATATCCTTCATTTTCATCCATTCCCAGGCAGAAGGCTAATATCAATTCGATATCAAATTGATATCTAGCTGATCAAGATTTTGTTGATTATTTCAAGATCGACACTTCACATTTCTGACTTATTTTCGATATCTTTTTAAAGCACACTATATATGACAGTAACTGCTTCATAAATACAGTTTGAAAATATTTTCGTCGGAAAAAGATTTCAGAGGTAATTTAATATCCAATATCGAAATGATATCGAATTCACATTCGGTCGAGATTATTTGTAATTTTTCCTTGCAACGTGTACAAAACTATACACTGCACTGAGAGAAAAAAATCTTCAACCAAGAAAATATTGGATTGACCGAGTCCAATCTGACATTTTCTTGATTCAAGAAAACTTTCTTTGAAGGGAGGAAACATTTTCTTGGTTCAAAATTATACAGCTAAATTTGAAGAAAGATTTCTTACCCTGAGTACACATCTCCTCCAGATAAGACAAATAAATATATTCTTAGTACAAGAAAATATGTTGTTATGATTAAGCCAATTTTTTTCCCAGTGTGTATTTATCCAACAGTTTTTTTTTATGCGTATTACATTTGGTGTCATTTGAGTTGTATATCTCACAATGATCTTCGATACATCACTCGTGACATTCATGAAGATCATTTGCAAGAAATAAATACTCAGGAACGACCCATCCAGGACCCAATGTCTCAGTAATATTTCTGGAATATTACAAGGTTCCGCTCAGAACATTCTGCCTGAAATATTTATTCAAGATTCTATACAAGGTGATTCAGGACTCACGCACCCTACTTCAGAGGCATATTCTTCAGCCAAAATGCAATAATTTCCTGTATGAAAAAAATTTTTTCGAGGCTTAGTTTTCGAGATACGAGCATTTTTAGATTTTTTTGAGAATCCAAATAACTCAAAAGCATTGTGTACTACTTACTTGATCTCAACACCAACCGCTAAGTTGGAAAACGGCGGATCTCTGGAAAAAAAGTTTGAACTATTCTGTCACTTTTCGATTCAAAGTTATAGCGAATTGGAATTTTTTGGGCTTCAACCAATCAGACTTCAGCAACTTTAAATTCCATTAGCTCCGAAACGAAGAATGACAGGATAGTTCAATTTTTTTCCCAGAGATCCGCCGTTATACAATTTAGCGACTGGTGTTACTTTACCGCACGCTTATTGCTTTACCGCACTAGTCTGACTGCCGTGTGGAAATCACTCACTTTGCTCACGCAACACAGGCTTGGAAAACCGCATTTTGCACACGCTGTTAAGAAAAACTCCTTTGCTACGACCTATTTACTTTTCATTTCAGAAGATTCTGGATCGATTGGTCTATATCCCACGGAGACGA
Organism: Gonatopus flavifemur; assembly: GCA_018340375.1. Lineage (NCBI taxonomy): Eukaryota > Metazoa > Arthropoda > Insecta > Hymenoptera > Dryinidae > Gonatopus > Gonatopus flavifemur. The sequence continues at coordinate 4,494,001 of JAFFJZ010000006.1, read as the reverse complement.
ATTCTCGAAATTTTCCTATCAATTTGCACCAGGATTTGGTCAAATTCGAAGAAGCACTTTCCAACGTTTCTCCCAAGTGCTATTTATTTTTTATTACAGAAGATCCTGGATCGATTGGTCTATATCCCACGGAAACATATTTTAGGAATTTTTCCATCAATTTGCTCCCACCCTTGGTGAATTTTGGCAGCGCACTTTTTGAAAAACAGTCCTTCCAAATCCTATTCACTTCTCATTACAGAAGATCCTGAACAACGATGGGCGTTTTCACACTCCGAGAGCACTTTTAGACAGAAATACTTTCTTTTACCTCATATTTTACACAAAAAAATACTCCCGGAGTACAAAAGTCCCCATCCCTGATTCCGATTCGATTGGTCTATATCTTAGAGAGAAAAATTTTTGGAATTTTTTCATCAATTTGCTCCAGACCTCAGTAAATTTCGAAATTGCACTCTTAAAAAAATGAATTCTTTTGCAACAAAAATCTGTCCTGATAAAAAGCTCCTTATTTTTGAACCAATTTACAAAAAAAAAACAGACTTTATTCTGAAATCTCGAAATTCATGGTTGATCGAGATCAAAATGAGCTTGCAATAGTGACCACTGTACGATCGAAACTATCTTCGTGTCGAAATTATTTCGATATTCCCATACCGATATAAAATTACTGTTCTTTCGCCCATTCATTCCTGCCTGGGAGTTTCTATCCATTTCTTTCCCTCATAAGCTATCCGGATTCTCATCTGTGTTTTGATTCGGAGGGCAGTCGTGGCATCGGAGAGAAAGTGGAATCGATTTGGAAAGGATTCCCCCACGAGTTGCTGATGCAGAAGTGGATTGGGATTTCAGTGCAGATGCAGTTGGATTCATTCATTGCTTACAGATGAAATCAGATTCACATAAGCACTCTCGTATTGGAATGGGATCGAATATGTTTGTATTAGGACTCCATACATCTTTAGGATAAAAATGAATGTAGTTCTTTGTTTGGATGCACCAAGATAAAGTGTCTGAATTTACGGATGAAATTGGATTCGGAAGGGAATCGTTGCATCGGAGAGGGAGTGGAATCGATTCAGATAGGAATCATATACGTTCTACAGATCGGAATGAATTGAAATGCCAGTTCAGATGCGTTTGAATTCAATCTTCATACTCGCTAACAAATGAAATTGGATTCACGTCAATGCTCGGATATTTAAATGAAATCGGATTAGTTCGAATTTTAATGTCGTATGTCTCTTGGACAGGAATGAATAGAATTCGCAATTCATTCAAACCTGGAGAACATTGTTGTCTGTTTTGGGGGTGAAAATTTATACGATGTGCTCTTAAGATAGAAGGAGATTCAAATATTTATAAGATTTCTACACTGAGAAAAGTGAACTGTCATTATTACCATGTGAAAATAGTAGTTGAATGACAGATTCAGGTTATTTGGTATCCATCTTCATCTAAATGGTAACCATTCCCATGTGCATGAACATTGCTACGAGTTTCTATAGTATCCAAAACTAAATTCGCGAAGTTATCTCCTAATTACTATTTTCACATGGTAATCATTACATTCCACTTCTCTCAGTGTATATGTCCTGAAACTGTGGATTGACAATGATAAGCCTACCTTCTGAGCGAATAAATCTGGATACAAGTGGATCGCAAAGCCTCATTACACAGTAAAAAGTAAATCTTAAATCCATGATTAACTGACTTTCACATGAGACTTGAAATCAGCAACATGACCCTAACAGGACATCCACCGATTTCTACGTTGCATCTCCGTGAACTCCACAGAGATTTCATATAATAAAAAATTTCTCTCTCCCAACAACGAACTCACCACTTTTTTTTCTGGTACCGAAAAAATTCCTTCTTGCATTTCCAACTGTCTGGCGATTCGAAATAAATAACACGTTGTGTTCATTGTTTGAGCAATCTTATTCACGCTTCAACTCATTGGAAAAATGGTCAAGACGTGGATTCTCTCCCAGACAGCACCGAAAGTTCTCGGGACGTTTTAGAAACGTGTCCATAGTTTTCGAGATTTGATTCTGAAAACATCATGTTCTAGATGTTTTGAAGACGTTTTTTTTTCATGCATTCCGCAAGATTTTGAAAATGTTATTCTCATGTTCTTAGATCATTTTTGAAACGTTTCTGAAATATTAAACCAAATGGGTATTCGTAATATGTTTGCATAATACTTTGAAATGAGACTGGAAACATCAACTTCAATATAATTTATGCACAATTATATTTAATCAAATCATCATAGAGAATTGAAGGATTGTTTTGAACATTTTATAATTTCCTCTATTTCTTTAACATGTATAAATAATGAATCTTTCAAAAATAATAAAAATCATGGATTTGAGCATTTTGATGTGTTAGTGCGTCACCTTTTCATCCACTAAAAAAAGGAGAACCTGCAATAGAATTGAAAGTAATCATTCAAGATATCCTAACCTAAATTTGAAAATTCACATAACTTGCTTGGTTATCAACTGATGTAAAATTCATTTTTATTACATAGAAAATATAAAATCCATGCAATTCCTTTCATTTGAAAGATTTAATTACACATATTTACATAACATGAAATTTTTATATCCAAATTGACAAATCGAATGCCATAACCAAGAATTTAATTTGATCAAAACTGCACTTTATTCAATAAAAAATCAGCTCACTTTCACTTAAACTCGCTCAACATTCAAATATTTCACGTAAATAGTTCAATATCATTAAATTCTCACGTTCCGAATGATATCATTGCAGGACTTTTTTGTGGACATCTGTGTGACACATTGCTATGTTTTGAAAATGTGTTTGGAATATTCCAATTCTCCAAGGAATAATATGAATTTTAGTGACTGAAAAAGACGAGGAAATCATTCATGCGACGTTTTCAAAACATTCACAATAAAATGTTTCCATCACCTCCCACGAAAACGAAAATAAAACGTTCTAGGACATTTTCACATTTTCAAAACATACATGTGACGTTTTGAAAACATCCTGGGACGTTTTTGGCATGTTTTCTATGTTACCAACCACGTTTTGAGAATGTTTTCAAAACGTCCCAGTGCTGTCTGGGCTCTTGTGGACTGAGTTGAGAGTTTCGGAATTTGCTTTTCAACTCAGAAATCAATGGGGAGTTGTATTCAGATTCATCTTATAAGCGCATAAAAATAGTATATTGTTCATCAAGGGCGGAAATTTCCCACTTCTCCCCGAGGTGAACATACTATTTCTTCCCACAACTGCAAGGAAAGTGAAAATCATCTGTTTAATTGCATATAAAATATTCATATGCATATTTCAGAACGAAAAGATAGTTTGTATTTTCCTCCCGCTGTGACTCATTCGCTTGGAATTCAGCACTTTCTCCCCTAAAAATAGGTCAGAAAACATCAACTTTCCGTGCAGGTGTGGGAAAAATGATGTTTTTAGCTCCTTTGGTTGAAGAGATCCATTCAATCTGACGTAATGAAATTTCATGAAATTCGACCAGAACATGATTCAGAAACATGTACCTGGAGAACTGTAGAATTTCAACTGTCCTGGTAGAAATAAAGCCTGGAAGCGCGACGAAAGCGTAATCTAAAAATAGTTCAAGCGTAATAAGCGTAACGAAGGGTTATTTCAGCGTAATTTAGAAATGAATCCGAATATTCTCAGGCGTCATTTGTTTCAATAGCTACTCCCTTCACTTTTGGATTCTCACTAGTGCGCAGTTGTAATAACGTCAACCAGCTCTTGAAGAGTCTTCGAATGCAGCAAAGCTTACACGGGAAGATCGAAATTATTATTTCCTTTCAACATTGGAGCCCAGAATTTGATTCAGCACCCTTGAAAATCCCTAGAACCCGTGTTACATTTAACAATATAATTTTTTTTCATTACCCGGATAGCACAAATGTTTCAGTAATATCTCCAGAATATTCTGGAGACATTGTAATATTGTCAGAATATTCTGGAGATATCCTGGTGCAAGGGAAGCGTGTCATAAAGAGTAACGGAAGCGTAAGCATGTTCCAGATTACTTTCCTAATACTCCTCATATGCTCCCTATCCACTTTTGGATTACGCTTCCGTGCGTAAAGCCCAGTTTCTATGAAATTGGGGTTTCTTCGGATACGCTTCACACACTTCAAATATACGTTCGAACCACTCTTAATGTTCCACTTGACGCTCGGTATACGCTTAAATCTACGTTCCAAATACTTTCCAACTACGTTCCTGACACTTTCTATTACACGCTTCCCTTTCACCAGGGTATTACTGAGACATCCGTGCTATATGGGTAGAGCCAGAATAACTATATTCACGTGTGCCATATTGGATTCGCCATCTTGAATTCGCTTTTTGACGTCAGATTTGGATACTTCACCCTTCAAAACCCCTAGGACCCATGTTTCATATAAATCTGTCCACAAATGTAGAGTTGACTAAATTCACGTCTGCCATCTTCGATCCGCTATCATGAATTCGGGATTTGACCCCAGATTCGAATTCAGTCCCTTCGAAAACCCCTAGAACCCATGTTCCATATAAATCTGTCCACAAATGCAAAAGTGGCTAAATTCACGTCCGCCATCTTGGACCCGCTACCTTGAATTCGGAATTTGATTCCAGATTCGGATTCAGCACACTGAGAAAAAAAATGAAGTGAGCTCAACTTAAGCGTGTATTTGGACTGTAAAAAGTTACCACGAAGGAATTGTACTTGAACTAAACATAATTTCGTTGAGGCAATCACACAAAATTACGCTGATGTCGTTCAGCCAACTACATCACACTGTTACAGTATCATCAACGTTCATTTTATTCAAACATCAATGTCATTCACTGGAGTTATCGTTGTAGTTGAATCAATTCATTTCGTTAGTTGAAACAATTGTGGGAGAAATGTAATTGGACGCATTTTTAGTTGTAATAAAGGAATAATTATTTGAAAATCACCTGATCAGAGATGGTAGAATACAGGGTATGTAGTACATTAACAACTTCTGCAAGAGCAAAATGCGAAGCGCGCTGTAGAGAAACGGTTAGGACGTTAGTGTCTCAGATAGGTAGGTAAACTCAAGATAGGTAGGTTCGATTCCCCTCAAATGAGATTCGATATATACACTTACCGGTATCATCACGATGAGATATCGAAGCATTTCAGAGATTGAACAGTGAACAAATGAAGATTAACTTTGTGATTTACATATTTTTTTTACTTAAATATATTTATGATTTGAAATGAAATAGTCCTGCATTAAACATCTTGTAACCTTGAACGGATTCTTCTATCGAGTTGATTGGAATAATCATTGAATCTAATGAAATACGGTACAATTGATTGTAATAAGTATCATTTTTATGTTAAAAGAATGATGTATTTCATCAAATTACCATTCAGTTCTGTCAACTACATCTGTAGTTGATGGGAATCAATCTTGACAAACATACGATGTATATAGTTGACGGAACTATTCCGTGAGATTTGCCGTATTTAAGCCCACGATGTAGTTGAAAGAACTAAACCGTCTCTGAGTTCACAATCTTTTTTTCTCAGTGCACCCTCGAAAACCCCTAGGACTCATGTTTCATAATAATTCATCGATCCGAGCCAAGATAGCGAATATTCAAAGACTGCGGAGAAAATGAGGTATATATATATGTATACATTACAGCGGAGAAAATTTTCTCCGAGATCACCTATTTTTTCAGAAAAGAATGAAAAAAAATAGAAGGAATTGTCCGATTGCAATGAAAAAAAAATGGTCTCGGGGGATGGGTTCGAAGAAGGCTCTCTATAAATTTCATCCAATTTGGTCCACTCGGTCCAGAGTTATCCCTGGTACAGACAGACAGGAAGCCAGACAGACAGACATACAGACAATCCCACGGATTATCAATCAGTATTGCATGAAATGAAAAACTATCCAACTTCCAATTGGATTACTCAAATATTTTAGAAGATACGGTCAGAGCGTACGATAGCGGGTGCAATAGGCACTCCGTGCTGGTATACTACGTATACCGATGAGTACCTAAAAACGATGAAAAAAATGGAAAATGAAAGAAATAGAAAGAGAGCTAGAGGAACAAGAGGTCGCCAAGAGAGTGAGGGGCGTACAAACTTTCGCAATAGAGAATTCTTTACGGTTTCTCCAGAATATCTGTGATAAAATTATAAGCTCTTAGGAGTGGTTATGCCAACCCCTTCCCGATGTCGGTTGAGTAACTGCTTACACTCTTACTTCTTCTCCTTCCTATTCTTATTCTGAAAACTGAATGATTTCATTGGATTCCATTTTGTTTGAATCTGAATATGTAATTACACTGATATTCAATTTTTATCACTAATCTAATTCCTCCATTCCCATCATATCGAATCAAATATTTAAAATATGAAAATGAAATTGTATTCTTCTCCAATTAGATTTGAGAATCCATACTCGTCCGGTAACGAGAGTATATTGTCTGCAATGAAAACAGTGTATCTTCATGCAGCCTGGGAAACGATCGTAGCTTCAGGAGACTGTAAATCACCATTTACTTTCCTTCCATAATTACTCAATTAGCGAGTAGACTCGTTCTTATTCCAATCGCCAACATTTCATCGTCTCCCGATAATTATGGGACATTTATTCTTCAAGTTCCTTTTGCATTTAAGACGTCAGTGTCCAAGAGAGTGAGTGTAATAAATTAATTGATTCCATTTCCCATCCCTCCCTATTCCCGATAATCTCCATAACATATTTCCAGACTTTTCACTATCATCGATATTCACATGAGAATTGTGTTTTCGATTTGATCCAAATAGATATAAGGTATTCATTTCATATTAGAACGATCGTCTTTTTATTGTTATTGGATATTACTTTACATGCCCGTATAGCAAAATATCACATCATCGTTATCGTACAACAAAAAATAAGAAATTCCTGATTTGCATGAAATGACGCGCAATTGGAAAATTATATCTAATATTCTAACTCATAAAAGTATACATAAATATGAGAACGAGGGATAAAAAAGTAGCTCAACGTCGTTCTTCGTTGGCGTAACATACTTTTACGTATACTACGAACTTTTAACCGGGTAAAAATACGTAATATTTATATTCACGTAGCTTGAGTAGAAGAGAGGCACGTATTCCCCAAGATCTTCATAAAATGAGCCCCAATCTCTTTGGTTATCGTTCCTGCCCCGCGTATATGGGTATTCTCTACTCGGAACCGTATACCTACATGCAGACATACCCAGCCTACAGAATCTACTGCACGCACAGGGAAAATATCGATCGACTGCGCCGGCAGACGTGTGAATCTCAATTTGCTCGTTCGTCCCTGTGGACGAGGACGCGGCGGTCTATGTATTATACTCGCGTAACTATACACAACTCTATTTACATGGGACGTCGACGAAATGAAAGTAATCACTTGTATCTGCGTAATTCCATATCTCACGTACACTCATCAACACTGATGAAATCAAAAAAACTTTTCCAGAGATATCTTGGAAAGTTTTCAACGACTTCAACTAATCCGAGAATCTTTTTTCTAAATCAGATGACTTGTGGTAGTTTTCTAAAGCCTCATGAATTCATTGTCAATCTATATCACTTAATAATAGTGGAATTAATTGCACTGTAAAAAAAAACTGGAAATTTACTGTGCAACTGGACTGGAAATTTCCAGTGCTAGTACTGGAATATGGATATTCCAGTACATGTACAGATTTTTTGTGTTGTTTTTGAAAAATTTACCAAGCATAACTGAAAATTCAGTCATTGTACTGGAAAGATTGCCATGATTTTGAAAATTTTACCGGCTCGTACTACAATTTTATAGTTCTTGTGCAAAAAAAAAATAAAAAAAAAAAAGGAAAAAAAAACTTGGAATTTAGAAAAAAAAAAAAATCGTTGGTACTATAATTTATGCTTTTTTTTTTGCAATTTCTCAGGTTTTGTGATGGAATTTTCCAGTTACTATATTGAATTGAATTATACAGTTTTGAACTGCAATTTTCAGGTCGTGTGATGGAATTTTTTTTGCTATGCAACGGAATTAAATACTGTTGCTGCAAAAATTTTTTCTTCTATTATTGACTGTCATTTCTGGCAGGAAAAATTTCAAGTCTTTTTATAAAAAAATTTCCTGATTGATTTTGAATAATAATTGTAATTGTAGCCAATGAAATTGATATATGCTCAGGGTTTAGGTTGGGTCTTAGGTAGGGTAGAGGTAGTAGGGTGGGTTCAAATCCTGTTAGGTTAGTGTAGCAGTTTCTCCCATCCAAACGATCAAAAAAAGTCAATCATCAATCATCTTGGGACACAAGGAAACTGCAAAATCACTTTGCGAATTTTTTTTTTTTTCATGGGATATTTTCAGCATTAATTTTCCAGTACACATCCTGGAAAGTCCCAGCTCTGTACTGAAAAAATCAGTACCGAGAGGCTCAGAAAATTTCAGTTTTTGATGGGGAATCCCATAACGTTGCACTGAATTTTTGCAGTACATGGTGTTCAAGGTTTTATGTGTAATCAGTTTAATGAAGGTTAGATAAAGTTCAGGATTCGGCTCTGTAGAATAATCCCGAAGAGTGGTGGACGAAATCAGAAAGATAGTGTTTTTCATTTCAATTTCAATGTTCTTCCAATTCATAAATCATTCAGACGTTTCCTCGGCGGCTTCAGTACTGTAGGGTAAGGCGGGATAATATGCCAGTGTGGGTAAAATGCCACTTGCGTGATATTTTCCAAAATTACCGCAGATAGCAGTCATAGCTTAGTCATAAGTTCTTCGGAATCAGTTAGTCTACTGATTCAGAAGAACATATGATTGCCATCTGCGGTAATTTTGGAAAATATCACGCAAGTGGCATTTTACCCACACTGGCATATTACCCCGCCTTACCCTATGTAATATGTCATTCTACAATCGATTCCTATCAGGGCTTCAAAGGAATTGAAGATTTCGTCGATCACAATCCCTGGGCCAAAAGTTTCATTGTTTTTATCCAGAGAGTGAAAATGAGGAAAAATTTTGCATAAATCTTTTTCTGTGTTATTCTCTTCATAAAAATTTGCTTCGGTTATTAAACACATCATCTTTCCTTTTACTTGTAACTATTTTTTAGGCATTCATCGGTATACGTAGTATACTAAGTACGGTGTGCCTATTGCACCCGCTATCCTACCTTCTGACCGTATCTTCTAAAATATTTGAGTAATCCAATTGGAAGTTGGATAGTTTTTCATTTCATTCAACACTGATTGATAACCCGTGAGGTTGTCTGTATGTATGCCTTTCTGTTGCTCTGTTTGTATTCGGGATATCTCTGGGCCGAGTGGACCTCCTTCGAACCTTCCCCGAGGACCATTTAATTTTTGGGTTATTTTGGACAAGTCCTTCTATTTTTTCATAATTTTTTTCTTTAAAAACAGGTGATCTCGGGGAAAATTTTCTCCACTGTATACATATACAGGGTGTCCCAGAATTCGCGGAACGGATTTCACAGGTATATTCTGCAGCCAAAATGCAATAATTTCCCGTTTGAAAAAAATTTTTTCGACGCTCAGTTTTGGAGATATGAGCATTTTTAGATTTTTTTTCAAATCCAAATCATTCAAAACCACTGTATATGCTACATACTTGAGCTTAACACCATTCGCTAAGTTGGAAAACGGCGGATCTGTGAGAAAAAATTAAACTATTTTATCATTGATAGTTCCGGAGCTAAAGCGATTTGAAGTTGCTGAATTCTGATCGGCTGAAAGCTAAAAAATTTCAAATCGCTATAGTTCCGGAACTATCAATGATAAAATAGTTTAATTTTTTTCTCACAGATCCGCCATTTTCCAACTTAGCGAATGGTGTTAAGCTCAAGTATGTAGCATATACAGTGTTTTTGAATGATTTGAATTTGAAAAAAAAATCTAAAAATGCTCATATCTCCAAAACTAAGCGTCGAAAAAATTTTTTTCAAACGGGAAATTATTGCATTTTGGCTGCAGAATATACCTATGAAATCCGGTCCGCGAATTTTGGGACAACCTTTATACATTATATACATAAAATCTAGTCTCCATGAAAGGATGTAGGAGTTGATCCGAATGAGATGGATCAAAACGAAAGTAAACCTGGGAAAATTTGAATACACCCAGAAGCATGATTTACCCTATCAAGTATAGGGCCAGCATGGACATTATCCTGCCAATATTGGGCCAAGTCTAAACCAAAGTGGGAGCAGAATGGATACACGCTGGGATATTGGAATATGACCAAATAATTATTGATTTGAATCAAATCAAATATTACTCGATTCAAGTAAATTCCATTGTAAATAAATGAAATAAACTGTCATTCAAGTTGGTAGTGGTAGACCTCCGTTAGCCTGAATTCTAATATTCTGAATGGATGCAATTGCGGACAAGATTTTGTTATGTATTCCTCTGTTTACATACGACCAGTAAGAAATAATTGTCTTTTGGGATTTCATAGATCCGGGAAAAAGCTGTCAGATGGACACTATTTTTAAGGGCAGTAATACCTCGACCATCATCTCATATAACTATGTCTCCATCTATGCTTAATCCAGGATTTATAGGTCCATCTTCAGAAGAATCTACTATACAATATACGTATATCCCGTCGAATTTGCTTTATGATTGGATAGGATTGATAAATTCAGGTTCTAGAATAATAAGGCGGGGATGTAGTCGCACTCACAGAAAGGTTTTCTTCTAACAAAAATGAAACGTAGTTTTTTTCCCGCCGACAAGAAGTAATTTTTTTGATTCAAGTGAAATTTTCTTAATTTAAGTAAAATTTGTTGATCTTAAGGAAATTTTCCATGAATCAAAGAATTGTTTGTGATTGAGAATTTGGTATATTAAATGCTAGCATTGCTTCAAAAACTTATAGTTCCAGTAGCATTCATCATAGTTCTATAGTTCTTGACGATTTAGAGCAATAATTTCATTCGTATTAACGAAGAAAGTGGATTCTGAGAATATGGAATGCCAAGTCCCAGATTGGTATGGTAGCATTCCAGCAGGGGAAGATTTAACCGATCGAAACCTTCGAATTCTGGGATGGTGGACACGCGAGAAAGTTGAAAGTGGAGAGTTCCAATAATTCAGAGCGGTGGAATAATTTTTGTTCAATATTTATGCGAATGATATGCTGGATTCCACCAAAATCTCTCAGCATTGCCAGAGGGATTTGAGGCAAAAATCATTATCCCCGAGTTCTGGGATACTGTACATGATGCAGGGATTTTGTAAATGCCGAGTTCCGATGTTTAGGAGCGGTATGCTTTCAATTTTTCCTTCGGGATAGACGAAGTATGGATATCACGCGAGATCGCAGGAAATTTTATGATGGGAATAATCGGAATTTTGTGACAGCAAAACAGCTATCGAAGGTGAAGGAGGAAATTTGATTCTATATCCGCTGGCTTTCTGTCTGATTGTCTGTAAGCCAGGCTGTCTATCCGTCAGCTGCCTGTGTGACTGGTCTCAAGTGGTTTTAACCTGCATTACATGGAATTCAATTGGTTCGATACAGGATCTTATTGATTTCAAAGGATTTTGGCCGGCGTTTCACAGAACTCGAATAGATCTGATTGGCATTGCTCGAGCATCGAATAGTTCTGATTATTATTGCCCAGACTTTGGATAGTTCTGATCGGCAGTGGATCGATTTTGTGGAATATTGACTGGCATTGTACGAAGACTCGATAGACAGCACTGCACTGATCTCGTATAGTTCAGATCAGCATTGCGCTGGCTTTGAATAGTTCTGACCAGAATTGCGCGGAATTCAAGTAGTTCTTATAGTTCTTGCATCTGCTTTTACTGACAGAAACTGAAATCAAACCTAGCATGACATCGACAATCCAAAACGGATAAACTCAAAGAATTGGTAAAGCAAATAGATTCTGATAGGTTTCGCACCTGTTTCTACCGGCAGAAATGGAAATCAAACCTTACACACAATCTGCAGTCAGAAACGGATAGAATCGGACTGTTGGTGATGCACAGAGGTTCTGTTAGGCTTCGCACCTGTTTTTGCCAACAAAAATAAGCAAGATTCAAACATGTTACAGCTCATAGAAACATGTGCAATATATTTATGTTATTCCAGTTACGAACGGAAATTACGAAATGGTTGATGTTTGCGTAATTGCTGATGAAGTCTGATAGAGTCCACTGTTGGTTCTACAGTTAGAAACTGATCAATTGCGCAAGTTCCTTGTGTATAGAAACGTAAGAGGCCACTCATGGTATCTGCTCATACGGCCTTACAGATATCTTGCACGCGGAGCCGATTAGAAACCGCCGCATTCCCTGTGCGTATCTACATGACTAGATGTATAGAATTGTCTCACGTCAGCATCTATCTGCAAAAGCAGTGACAAAAACCCATATTAAATCCGGTACAAGCAGATGAAAACCAATTCTATCCGTTTTTAACGGTAATTTTTACTAAGGAGACACGACTGGATCGTGTTATAAAAAAAAGGAGGCTAACACCACTGGTTACTGCGTAAATATGAATCAATCGTATCTCCACAACAGACAATACACTGTGGAGACGTGACTGATTCATGTCTATACATTACAACCTTACAGTATATAGGATACGTAAGAGTTACTTACAAATAGAGAATACGGTCTTGACCGTTCGAAAACTATAAATTCTATGCCCATAGACTACGAATGAGTTAGAAGGAATCTTTAGAATAATCACAAATTATTTTCATGAATCAAATTTATGGTCACAAACTACATCAATTCTTAAAAAAAATGACAATAATATACTCTTAGCACTTGATGATAAATGCGTCTCAGAATTATCCCATGTAAATGGATATACATATATTGTGATCATATACAGATATGACGAAAGATAGTCTACATATACAAAATGCAATCAAGCCGTATTATCTACAATTATTTCAATCAACTCTCCTTACAGAGATCGTCATGAGATCGATGATTATAACTATCATTTGTATAATTTTGAGATTAACATCATTTACGTTCGAATCGTATTATGAATGTCGTTTCTTCTTGGTGTTAATTTAAGACAATGCAAAAGAAAGAGAAAGAGATTTTATGCGGAGATTGCTTATCTTCAATTTCGGATGAAATTAATGGTGGCATATCGATGGTTCTTAGGTTAATTTATAATCTCATCCAGAGTCATTCCTTTTATGTTTGATGATCATCCTTCCTTTAGATTACCGATATTTAAATGTACATCCTTCCTCTAGGTCGATGTTCCAACAGCAATCATATGAACGGATGAATGGAAACCATGAATATTCGTCTGGTATTTTCAGACCCTTTTACGTAGACACGTGTCTTATTTCACAATTACAATTTTCAGTATATCGGTGGATCGTTTGATAGTCGATAGCCAAGTGAGTTATAGAATCTCTCCCACTTTCTCCTCCTTATCATTTCTTCTCCTCTCTCCCCTCTTGCTCTCACTCTTCCTCATTCACTCTCCTTCTCTCCGCTCTCTCCTATATCGTTACAACATTAACCAGTAATGTTGAAATTATTTTTTTTCCATAACACAAGCCAGGTGTATCGGAAAAATACTCATTGGCGTTTCGTTTTCTTCGAGTACATGTTGCTCGATCATAAGTTAGTTTGACTGCCAAAAATATGGAAACTTGAAACCCACTAAACAGCCCAAAGTTTCTTGGGCGTTTTCCATTGGACTCCAAGTGATATAAGGTTACCTAATACCCATAAAGACTGTTCCAAAGACAGCAATTTCGAGAACCCAGAAACTAGTTGATTATCGGGTACACGGGAAAAACATTATCTTTTTTTTCTAATTTTGACATCGTAATTTTAGAAACAAAATATCGTAGCAGTGGACCATACTTGCAATGTTATTTTATTTCCAACCTTACATCGTAAAATTTAGGCTGAACTCTTTGAAATTCAAACTGTTGGAACTATTGCTTTCCAACATCGTAAACTGCAGACTGGAATATTTGGAATTCAAACTGTTGGAACTATTGCTTTATAACATCGTAAAATTTGGACTGGAATATTTGGAATTCAAACTGTTGGAACTATTGCTTTTCAACATCGTGAAATTAAAAAATTAATAAATAACAAACAAAGAAGTAACAAATTACTGTATTGAATAGCAGAAACTGTTGTAGATAAGCAGGAATGTTATTAAAAACAAACATAGATTTGTTCATATTATATGAAAAAAAAAAAAAAATATCTCTCATTCCCCTAAGAAGAAGAATCAATCCCAGTTGGGAAGGAAAAGGTGAATTGGAGAACGAACTTCACGTCTGGTAATTGCGAGTTAAAAATCTCGGCACATGGAATTTAGTAAATTATTTCAAATAAGACTCATCACTTCACTGAAATAGCTGCATGAATTTGAGGATGATATGTTAATGTTTGAGTGAATTTTGGAAAAAATTATCATTGGAAAAAAGATGTAGTACAAATTTCAATGTAAGTCTTTCTGATTGAAAAACAGAACACGCAAACTGAATATATGAAACTAATAAATGTTGAAAAAGTTTTGAAGATGTCTCAACCAACATTGAAACCGTGAAACATGGTTATAAAGTAAAAAAACCTATCCAGCATGGGATGAGCTTGTTGGTGAATAATGGTTAGAATGACATCAATAAAAATTCATTCATCACTTGTGCTACATTTTCACACTAAAAAATTCGCAATCTAAACAGCACTTTTACAAATAACACATTATTCTTTATTCAAAAATAATACTTACTGGTATAAAACTCCAATAATTAGAACACTTTCATTCTATAACTTCAACTCCCTGTCTAAAAGAAAGATGCTTTCAAGAAACAAAAGAATGAGAATACAACGTGATGATGTTCTATCATTTGGGTAGTCCTGTAAAGACAATTGCCGTTTATCATTATTGAGATGTAACATCGTAATTTACCGACTTTCTTTAGTATAAATGCAGAGCCGGCATTGCTTTGAATACTGTATTCATATGTAACAAAAATGAAACATCATTAATTTATATCGCATACTTGTGGTTTGATATTTTTACGTAGTAAAATCGTAAAATTGGTAAGAAAATCGTATTTATCTTTGAGGATTCCCGTTAAAATAAGATTGAATCATATGAACTTTCACTCTTCCACAAAATAAGAAATGAACACTGATTCAATTACGATTAATATCTGCGGATTTGCGATGGGAACCTGTAAAAGAAAAAATTTTTAACAATAACATTGCATATGAAATGTCAGAAAAGTCCTGGTAATGCAAGTATGGTCCTCTGTTACGATTGTAACGTCGTAATTTATAAGAGAATATCTTTTCCGTGTAGAAGTAGACAGCTGCGAATCGCAATTTGCCCCGTCCTTTGCCATTGAAATTGGATAAAATACCATGCTCATTCGCTCCTGCATGGACTGAAAATAGAATTCTGGACCGGCTAACATTAGGACATCAACAGTTGATGTATGTGAAAAAATGAAATTAGTAACCATGGAAACATTATTGGCTCATTTCATTTTCATCAACTGTTGATGCGCAACTCATTATCCAGCAATGTATGGGTGAAAATAGCACATCTTACAATTCATTTCCCTGGTCAAAAAATCCTACAGGATCCGATAGAAACTGATTCAATATTAATCAGAATGAATAGGGTCAATCGGAAAGCCTCAAGTACTGATTCAAAATCCAGAATTCACGAATTGATAATATGTATTTTATTGGAAATAATAGGGCTGAACGTGATCTATCAGTTCGTATAATGAATATCTGGTTGGATCTTTGAAATTTTTTTCATCTCATGAGGCAAACAGTTTTCATCAGAAGTTTCTTTCACCTCGATCTATCGAAACTGAACGGGAAATTTTTGGAATTAAATCGGTAATGGATTTGTATGGGGAATATCCAATTCAATTACAGAATGTGTGGATTTCATTCATTCATGGGTTTCAGTTGGATCCTTTCATCATGTGAATTCAGGAAATAGTAGGAATGTTTACATATCTCATATTTCGGTCTCGTCGAGACCGATTAGGTCTTGATCTCGATCTCGATTTAGTCTCGGAATTTATAATCTCGTCTCGATCTCGCATTTATCTCAAAGAAATCAGTATCGTCTCGGTCTCTATAATCCATTATACGTTTCGTCGAAATTTTCAGTATCGTCTCGTCTCATATCTGTCTCAGTCTCGCCTCGATCTCGGGGTCGATACCGAGACCAGTCTCCGTCTTGTCCGAAAGAGTATACACTGAGAAAACAGATATCTGGAAGAATACCATAATTTATGGATTTTTGGCGTTGGTCTGACCCGAGTCAAAATATTTACGTGAACGAACCTCTAAAAGTCCCATAATATCCTGGACTTGTATACAGAAGTATGGTACCTTCCTCATACAAGTCCCAGCCATTATGTTACTTTCAGAGGTATCTTCACGTAAATATTTTGACTCGGATTAGACCAACGCCAAAAATCCATAAATTATGGTATTTTCCAAGATACCTTTTGCTCAGTGTACATATCTGAATATTCAATAGGTTTGTATGATGAATATCCAGTTCAGTTTTGAAATTTTTTCTTTTTCGTTGAAAAAATTGGTTTTTATCGGGATTTTCGGTGATCTCCATCTATTGGAATTCATGGGAGAGATAATGGAATTGGAGATTTCGTGGGTTTCTATAAGAAATATCCAATTCACTTTTGCAAGGTATTGATGCTATAAATCAATTGGTTAAATAATTCCAATTTATCGGGAATAATAGGAAAGTTCCGAGATAACAATTCATCGGGTAATAATCAATTGGATTTTATTCCAATTAACAATCGGTTTTTATCGGAATTCCCTATATTCTCGATCTATCGGAACTAATGTGAAAGTTGATGAAATTGAAAATTTGTTGGGTTTCGATGGTGAATATACAATTCAATACTTGAATGTGTAGATTTTATTTGTCATTCGATAGAATTCCGTTGAGAGGAATAGAAAGGGATTGAAATTCAATCGGATTGAATGAGGGTATTCGGATTGCCTGAACTGTCCATTGAAGATTAATGAGAATGAATCAAAATCGATCATCCGTGGAATTGAATCCTGAATTCACCCGTATATGAATATCTATCAATTTGATTGGGAGTAATGGCATGTATTCCCAGCAAACGCGACTACAGGTGTTTCAAAGGGCCAGTAAAGGTTCTTTACTGGCATTGCAGGACTATCAGCGGTCCATTGCATTGCCAGTAATCATCGTTCGCAGGGTTATATTCTATCAGTTTTTATAAGAAATATATGTGATGTAATTGAAGAAGTTTTTTTTTATTTTATTAACCAATCGGAGTGATACGGTTTGTAGATTCCAATATTTGACAAATGTGTATGGCAAATACGCAATTCGAATTTAGAATGTAGACACCCTGCTTCAAGTGTCATATAGAATCGTGCAGAATATCATAGATTATGATTCAAAAACATGATAAGATTCACAGTTTCTATCATGTTTTTGAATCATATTTTATGATATTCTATACGATTCTATATGACATTTTAAGCAGGGCATCTTATGGATCAGTTGATCTTGATTGGATTGTTTTAGAATCCAGATGTACTGGGAATAACATTAAAGTTTTTGAATCTCAATTTTCAATCCGTTCGTCTGTAGATTTTAAATTTGATGGTTTGTATAGGAAATACCTGATGCACCTTCAGAATTGTTCTATTTCAATGGTCAATTGGTTTTTATTGGAATTTCTCGAAATATCAATCTGAAAATACGCATGCTCAATGGAATCTGAAGCTTCTCTCATGATTCACAAGATGGCCTCCTTGCACGGTTGAAATATAAAGATGAAAACAATTGATCGATGGATTATAAACGGCTCAAGGTTTGATCGAATTTACAGATGAGTTCCTACTGTGATAGCATCAAACGGAAGTTGAACCATCTAAATTTTCGTCACGGGGTGCGTAATCATTGTGTTACCCTGCACGAGATCCTTCTGATCAGAATTTCCCTGATTCCATAGACACACCTATCGAATCCTGATACCGAAAAAAATTAATCGGAGGAGAGAACGATTGCTCTTGTCATATCATCGATGATACTCAATACTTGTTTTTCGGAAACAAGATTTCGTAGGTGTTGGTTTGTCAGCGTTATTGTAAGAATATACTCAAGCCGATTAGAAGAATTCTAATCGGAACCAATGGGACATTACCGATACAGAAACTCATTCCATTCTGATAGAATATTTTTCATCAGATTCAATGGGAATATTAATTGCTAATGAAAAAAACCGATTTAATCCAGTTGAAAAACTGTTCATTTGTACCAATCGGAAATTCCCGACACAGACACTTAATCCATTCCGATAGAATTTTCTTTATCGGATTCGGCTGGAATTTTCATTATTGATAAAAAAACCGATTCAATCCAATGAATAAAAATTATTTTGGTATCAACCGGAAATTTCCAATGCAGAAAGTATATTCATTCTGATAGAATTCTTCTTTATCGGATTTCATCGGATTCTTGAACCAGGGTTTCCACACGCATCAGCTATTGATTTCCGAATGTTAACTGTTCCAGAATTTTATTTTCAGTGTAGGAGTGGAGAACATTTCATCATGATACATTCAAATGTATCATAAAATGAATAATTGTGAAAACGTAGGAGGAAAAAACGGTGGGTGGTTAGTTATCTGGTTGATATGGTTTCCGTTGATTCATCAACAATGCAATCGTTAAAGTGTCATAACGGCAGTGGAATGTTGACAGACTGTCGACTGCACGACGTCATCGTCGTCGTCGTATAATAGTAAGGGTGCGGTAACGTCACGAAAGCAACGTCAACACAGCATAACTAATTAATCAAGCTTTTATGGTGGTTGTCGATGTCGTCCAGTTCATTCCATCGGTTATTGTGTAACTTCTTCCTGCTCTTTGTCGATATTAAACCTCAACTTCCCCTATCTTCTTCCACTTCTTCATCTTTTTTACACTGAACAAAGCAAGTGATTGACTTATTGTTACTAAGATCACCAGAATTACCAAAATTTGGTAATGAGGATAAAAGTCTGATAACTCTTCGGCAAAAATCCGAAAGTGAAGAAAGCGGGTGTTGAAACAAATAAAGCGTGGAAATGTTCCAGTTCCCTCCTAAATCACGCTCAGATGTCTCTTAGCTTGCATTTTCGTCACAACGTTTTATTTACACCAGGGCTACAATCAAAGGTCTCAGTTGTCAACTTGCACGTCAGGAATTATAACTAAATATTGATTTTGCCATATGCAACTAGACGGGAAAAATGGCCACGTAAAAATAACATGGAAAGTGAGATTGCAGTTACAATGTGAGTCTCATGTAAAGTCTACTGCAGAGTTCTGTTTGATTTATATTGGTATCATGGTTACCTTAGAAACACTATTCCCTTTTACTTCAGTGACAATGTATATACTATACAACATTGGTTCGAACGTGAATTTTATTCGAAGTGTACTTACACCAGAAAAAAATTGATATCAAAATAAGTGTATCCCTCTCATTTTGATGCAACTCATCCTCTAATACATAGTATTGAAAGTATTCCTCTCCATTCAAGATGAGTAATCTTTGTGGGGAAAGAATTTCCATTTGTACAAAATGCTCTCAATCGTAGAGGCATATTCTCGATTGAAGAATAAAACAGAAAGGGGATATCCTTTTTGATTGAGGGGGATTTTTCCTCTCATTTCCAGATTACAGCTTCTGGGGTATATGTAAGCAATTATATCAAATTAGTAACAACCAATACAGACTCCACATAAGATTTTTCCCGTATAACTGTTACTCAATACTAGTAATTAAAACTACTAAATCGTTTTCTCAGTATACAGGAAGAAATAGGAATGAGGAGTGAAGTTTCTTCCTATATATACCATTTGCCATGTTACAGAGCCACGACAGGTAAACTTTATAAATTATTCATGACGCGATTAACGCAATTAAATATTTAGTTACTCCGTTATATTCTTGATGCTCTGTTGTAAGTATATGGGATTACTTCGTACCGTACCCGTCACGCGTTCAAATAAATTTGCACGTGTAAACGCGTCTACGACTGCCACTGGATACACACGAGCACACCCTGTGCGTGTTAAAAGCATACAACCGCTGTTGTTATTGAGCGAAACAACGCCACAGGTCTTAATTGGACCTAATTAGACAAACGTACCACCCCAGGAACTCACTAGGACACGGTATTTTCATCCTCTCTCGCCCTTCATCCAAGCGCATCTTTTAGGTGTTTTACAAGACAAATAAAAGGGTGTGCTCTAAAAATTATCAATTATCAGATATCGAGTTTGAATAATAGATTCTTCGAACCATTTGTTTTGAAAATTCAGCGGGAAAAGTTTCGAAATATTCATCGAGATAGGTCTTATTTGAAATTCAGTTTCATAGTCACGGGTTCGAATCGAATTCTCGTGAAACACACGTGCACTCGCGTTTATGAATATTTTGTAGGATTGCATTGAAGATTGTATCTTGAACCGTTCAAAGCTTTGAATGCTTATTCATTGAATGAAATTCGGGAATAAAACTCGAAATTGAGACTTCGTGGAATTTTGATGAATATTCAAGTATTCTACCACAACTTGTAGATCGTTTTGGTAGATGTTAACAGAGAATGAGAAATTTCTTTAATGATTTGAATTTTAAATTTGAATTAAATAGTACGACAAACACACTACATCACATGTTTCCTGCAGTCTGTTTATCATCATTTTTATCATTCCTGCATAAATTTTGACGTAGGACCCCGTGCTGCACCATAATTTGGTCGATTGGTGAGAGATGTATAAAGAGTTCCTCATCAAGATTTTGATTTCTTTTTGACGAATTTCTGAGGGTAGCTAAGGTTTGCAAACCATGTCAGGACCAGGATTAGGGTTAACCTAATTATGTCCAGGGGATCAATTTTTAGTTCTAGACGCTCTACATTTGTATCACAATGTAATAAACAACCTACGCGACTATGACGCAGCTGGAATATTCTGGAGAAATTCCCTATTTTTATGCTTATCCGTGGCTGTTATTTCTCTAGAGATATAAAAAACGGTAAAAAAAGGAGATAGAAGGTATCCACCGAGGCTGGAACCAGCAGCCCGTGAGTAGTAAAGGCGTGAAGAATACAAAACGAAAACAAGTTCGCGAGTGTAAAGAATGAACGTATTTTCCCAACCACCAATATATATTCTCGTATTGGAATTGGAACAAATTCAAGAATACGATCGAAGGATAATGGATTAAGATCCCACTCCTTACTTGAATAATAATTCAAGATTTATAAAGTTCCCATTGTATTACCATACATTTGTTTATAACCAACAGTGTATCATGTTCGAGATCAGTAATTATGATACGTTCTTTCTTCTTGCGTGTACTTTACTTTCTCTGGAATCAATTGGCATTGCTATACACGTACGGGAACAACTACTTATACATACATATTCCAATTCTTAACGCAATCTACTCTAACCCCTTAACGAGAGAACTTGGTTGGATAAGAACGATCAGCATGCATCACATACTGCGCTTGTGTATTATGATCAAAAAGAGGTAGTAGAGGGCTTATGTATGCCAAGCCTATTGTACTTTGCTACGATCAGTCGAGCGTGCAAAAGTACCACTCACATGACGACAATAAGCCGCTGGCCTGTCGTAGGGGCTGATGAGTGCTTGTTCGTATGTTATTATAACACACCACGGGGTGTAGTTACAAATATGAGACGCTTTTGCAATATATATATGTACGTATATCGCGTATTGATATGATACAAGGCCATGATAAAGAGTCGTATCATTTCTATAGGAATCCCTCATTGGAGAATATTTTCTTCTTTCCTCTTGAAACCTTCGCTGAATGCCCCCGTACAATCTCGCGCTCTAGATGATCCGATTAATGTATCAACAGAAAAACGGGTAGCTCAAATTCAAATTTAAAGGATTTTTCTGCGATAACTATGTTTTCTCTATTTTTTTTCTTTGTTATAAATCTATAGATCCTTATTGCTTATGTATTTTCTTGAAAAAAGCTTTCCACTAACCATTATACAAAATCCTAGTTCAAAGAAGGTCGTAGCATACAATTCTACGTTTGAATCATTATTCCTACACCTCCCTTTTCAAGTCTTGCGCCAAACTGTACTATCCTCAGTTTTGCCTCGAGGAATTCAATTCAACATTAGTGAATTATCCTACATCAACTCCACCATCTCTATTCTCTCAATTATTTCTCAGAATGTTTGTGTATTCTTTGGGAATGCATGAAAAATCTCTCACACAAGCTTTGTGAATTTCTTGAATGAGCATTATCAAATCTCCATTATGAGAATGACCCGTTTTCATTGAGTCAAACACGATGTCTTCTCGAACACTTTCTGTTCAGATTTGACCTGTGAAAGAATAATCAATAACCGTATCTAACACACGAAATAGCATAAACAGAGCATCGGATGCACAGATACGATATGTAAATCAAATCATACAGTTACTAAAAGTTGATCATCGAATCCAGTACTGGATTTTAATTATTCGACAAATCTCTGTTTGCTGAAATATTGTTATTCCAATGATATCGTTAATCGATAACGAAGAGAACAAACAAATGATAGGAAGTTTCCTGAAGAACTCCATATACAAAGTACGAAATGTCAAACATCGACTGAATTGAGAGTTCATTGTTTGAGAAAAAAACCAATGCTTCGATCTACTTGATATTCAGTGAGCGTAATCGGGTCAAAAAGTCGACGGTATGCATTTTGGTTGATTTTATTCGGGAAGATCGGCATTGGTATGAAACTGTCGAGAAGAATTGTTGGCTCAATTAATTCAGTGCCCAGCTTAAGGGTCCCCATACAGCACCGGGAGGTACTATCAACATCCTTGGAACAGTTGAAACGTCATCTGGAACATTGGAATGTTCTAAAAATGTTTTGGGATGTTCAGAAAACATTGCATGTATATTCCAAGAATGTGCGAATGTCAGGTGTAGCCCGCTTTAATTTTTCATGGAATGTTTTTGAGACATTCAAAATGAAAATTTGTTAATGATCAAACCTGTCCCAAACTTTTAATACTCTTAATTTGGAGGAGATGCAAATGCATTGCGGTGGAGCCTGTATCGATAAATTTGATAAACTACATTTGCGTATGTTTAATTCATTGCATGTACACGGAGAAAGAAGCAAGGTAATGGTTACTTTGCGGCAGAGCAAAGAAACACATGTTCGCGTGAAAAGTTTGTCTCACACAGCACCCGTTCCTCTCAGCAGAGTAAAAATTACTTCGCAGACACGAGCCTACCCTTTCGGCATAGCAATTATCACTGCGTGGCAGGGTAATTTGAAACGAAGCGTTCATTACTTTTTACGGAGCACTGGCTACTTTCGGTAGAGTAGGGGTTACTTTGTCGGAAGCTGCAGTTACTTTGCGTGCGCGATTTCCGTTCTTTAGCTGTGTTCTCGACATTCCGCATTTGTTTTCCCTGTCGACACGGAACTGCAACTTCGAACAAAGTAACCACTACTCTACCGAAAGTAACCAGTACTCTTACCCCTTGTTTACCCCTTACCACAGTTTACCCCTTGGGGGAGAAATAAGTCTTTCAGTAACCGCCGAGGAAAAAGGTATTTTTTCTGAGGAATGGAGAGAATAAATTTGTAAGAAAATGAACCACGTGTTTTTATCAAAAATTTTGGATTGACAACTGTCAACAACTGCTGTGGAGAGTCTAATAGGTTCACTGGAATGTTACTGCACCACGAATTAGTGGCATCCTTCAGCTTCCCATGAATGTCACTATAGGTCTCGTGCCCTCACATGAAGGTACTTAAAATAGAGGTAGGATGCGGTAAGAGGAGAGCAATTTGAAGGTTCGATGAATAGTAATATATTTGATCGATGAATCTGCCTTGCTGGAAATCCCAAGTAGATCCTGGTAGTTCCTGGGACAAAAACCGAGACAACCAGGCAGATTCGGGCAGGAACCTGCCCGGATCTGCTCCATCTTTGTCCCAGGAACTGTTTAGGATTTGCCTGGCATTTTCAACAAGGTGAATATTACTAAACTTTCAGCGATCTTCCATCCAATTAACCTAAACGGTTAGTAATTGATTGACACATAGCGGATTTGGCCAATGAGTGTTATCCCATACAGCACAAGAGGTCCCGCAAAGAGCTCCCAATATGCTAAGCAATCTGTATTCATTATGAATATTTGGAATTCAAAATCAACTCTGCCGTCCAAAGTGAGAAGACCGTAAAGGCATCCGATTTGAATTCGAAGGAATCGAGAAAAACTTTTTTCTCTCAGAATCAATGAAATGAATCATTTCTCAATGGCAGACCATTTCTAGGGTATATTAAACACCCATAGTATGATATTTTATATATACCCATAGTATCGTAGGAAAATATAGCCTTCCCTCATTCTGACTACCAAACTCTTGGGATCAAAAATGTCAGTCCACAAATTATAGGGGCAGGGGGGGGGGGTGAGAAGGACATGAGTATGGAGGATGGGAGCAGAGAGAGGATCAGAAGGACGGCCTCACGTCCAGCGATTCCAGGCTCGGGAGCGCTCAAGGGGGGAAGGATCGTGGAGGGGGGGGGGAGGAGCGGGGTCCGTATGAGATAGGACGGATAAAGGGAATCAGTGCGTCGTTGTGTAGTGATGGGAAGAACAAGGTAGGTGGAGGCGTGATGGATGCGCTGATTGGGATGACATCGGAATATTAGGTGTTGGTGATGGTATTGGTGGCCCGGGATCAGGAGTTAGAGGAACGATTATGTTCACGGAGGGAGGTACATGCGGCCATGGGAGGGTTGGAAAACAGGACGTATGTGGATGCCCTTGAGGGGACGGGTAGGGTGGGTGGTGGATGAGGAGGATATGGGGGTGGCGCAGGGGGTGGGAGATGGGGGTGAGGGGAGGAGAAGAGGAGGGAGGTGAGTTGGGCGAGGGGGAGGGAGGCGAGTGGAACGAGGGAGGGAGTACCCAGTTCTGGTTAAACCGGAACAGGTGGGAGTGGGGAGGGTGGAGGTACAAAGGAGGTTGAAGGAACAGGTGGGGCCAGTGATGGGACAGGTGAGGGCGAGGAGTATGAGAGAGGCTAGGGAAGGGGGATTGGTGGTGGCCCTGCCATTGGAACAGGATCAGGCAAGGTTGGTGACATGTGGGCAAGTGAAAGAGGCGAGGCTCAGGGTGGAGAGACTAATGAAGATGCTGCCACAGATCTTGTTGTTTGACGTCTCGGAAGAGATGAAGGACGAGGAGGTGATATGCCGAATGTATGAGGAGAATATAAAGGGGCAGGTGAACGAGGAGGGGTTCAGGGGGGAAGTAAGAGTGATCAATAGGAGGATGAGTAAGGAAAGGATGAGAGAGGAAAGAGACAAGGAGGATCGAGGCCCCGATGGATGCATTAGCGTGAATTGAGAGGGTAGGGAGGGTATATCTAAGATGGACGTCGTGCAGGGGAATCCGTCATGACAACCTGATGGAGTGCCTCGAATGTTGTGGTTATGGGCACATTGCTAAGGAATGCAAGGAGGAGGAAAAGGTCTGTAGGAGGTGCAGATGGGAGGGGCCCATGAGGTTCGGGACTGCAAGGGCAAGAAGAATACGTCTAGGGATTGCAGGGGTGGAAGATGGGATCATCATCACGGGGTTTCATGGGAGGGCTGCCCAGAGTATGGGAGGAGGGTAGAGAGGGTGAGGGAGAGAATCGGAAATGGATAGGGAAGCTAAGAGGGACGGGAAGAACAGAAGATACGAGGGGAGTTGGAATATTGGAGGTTTGACCGCTGTGCAAATTGATGCGTAGCGATCGAGAACGGTGATGTGGAAACTCAGACAGGTCATGAGGGGAAAGAGGATAGGGAGGGAGGGGAGGAAGTTAGAGCGGTGGTATCGGTTGAAGACCCGAGGTTGGAATGTATGATGTTGGAGGAAGTTGGTTCGGGATGGAGGGCCTGTGTACAAATGAAGGATGGGTTCGAGGGGTGGTAGTGGTGCCCATATACTGTAGATGGGGTGTGGGAATGGGGGTTGATCTGGAATTCATGGATAGGGTACTAGAGTGGGTGGAAGATGGGGAGGTCCCATGGGGTTTGGATGAGAATGCTGTGTCCCCATTCTGGTTTAGTGAAGGACAAGGAAGAACGGGAACGGGAAGGAATTTCATGGAGTTCATCATAGGAATCATTCCACAGGAAGGGGAAAGGGGATCGGGAGGCATTCAGGATTGGACTGGAAGGGCTGTTGGAGGGTAGATGGGAAGAATTCTCGAATCTGGAATTGGACAGGGAAGAGGGGTGGACGAAAACGAAGCTGTCGGATGTCGGGGATAGGGTATTGGGGAGGATGATGGAGGGAAGGGAACGGAAGCCGAAGTGGTGGACCGAGGAGCTGGAAGGGTTCAAAACGAAGCACGACGTGAGAGGGAGAAGACTCGGCGGTTGAGATCGAGGGTTGGTCGTGATACTCCAGAGGAAAAGGAAGGTGTGGGAAGGTATAGGGAGGTCGTGCGGGAGTTCGAGAGGGGAATGAAGTGGGTGGTGGGAATACACTGGCGGAAATTTGTGAGGAAGGAGGGGAAGGGGAACACATGGGAGCCTGTGTACAAGGATTGTTCCGGAAAAAGATCGAAGTTTCTCTCGGGTTTTCTCAAGTTTGAAGATGGAAGGTCGAGGACATTGAAAGACACAATGGAGCGGGTGATGAAGGGTTTCTTCCCGGGGGAGGAACGGGAGGATAGGGATCGAGTGGAGGTGGGTGGGATGAGGGAGTGAGAGGGGTTGGGGGAAGAGAGACGGCGAGAGGGGTGGGAGTTTGAGAAAGTGGAAGAGGTGTTGGATCCAGAGGGTGGCCTTGTTGGCATCGCTGTGCTTATGCAGAACGGTGTCAACACAGACTATGTCAGTCCTAACGGGAGTGTCACCGCTGGATCTGGAGGTAATCGGTGGGGGGATGATATACCGGTTTGGGAAGGGGATGAGGGTTGATGGGATTGTGTTGCTGGAGAAAGAGGAGTTGAAGCGAATGGAGGGGCTGAAAGAGAGGGAGGCATCCATGTGGGGCAAAGTGAGAGAGACGTGGGATGGGAGGTGGAGAAATGGGACGGTGGGGCGAGTGACGAGGAGGTCCTTGGGAGGGTTGGAGGGGTGGATTCCGGGTGAGACTGGGGATTTCCGCTGACAGGACATGGGAGTCTGAATGGGTTTCTGTACGGAAGGGGATTGGTGGAGTCGGAAATGTGTGAGTGTGGAAGGGGAGTTGAACATGCGGAACATGTGATGAGGGATTGTGAGTGGCATGGGAGGGCTAGGTTGGAAATGGAGATTCGAATTGGGAAGGGTATTGGAGAGGTGTCGTGGAAGGAATTGCTATGGGATAAGTATGGGAGGGGGTCCTGGGTGGGTTGCGGGACGGGTTATTGTAATAAGGAGTGGAATGACAAGGGAGGGGCAGGGGGTAACCCCAACACGCAGGGGAGAGGCCATTCTGACGGACTGGGATGGCTTCACAGCCACCTCGGACCAGTGGAGAGGGCTCCTTTGGGCTTGGCGCATCCACGTACCCGAGCTGGTCAACCAGTACCTGGGTGGCAGGACCCTCAACTGGGAGCAGTGACCTCGGGTTTCACTCGAGTAACTGCGGAAGATCACACCTGTGACCTGGAAAGTGCTGGAAACTGGTACCCGTGGGGTTGGAGCACCCATGGCAACACCATCAGCCGTCTCCGACATGGGAAGGATAATCGCGGGGGCAATGTTTCCCGAGTACGCATGCTGGACGAGGGGATTCCGGTTCGAATCTGGACTGGAGGTGGAGAATTGGTGGAAAAATGAGGGAGAGTCTCTGTTGAGGCAACAGAGAGGCGACGGAGAAATGTCCACCTCGTGTATTTTCAGTAAAACTTAAATTCGTGGATTCATATATTCAAATTTGGTTATGCAAATGCCAGGAACCGGCGAGTGTTGTTATATTCTCTGGGCTAGGATTGCCTGATAATGCATCCTAACGCGATCAAAGGAATTTTTATTCGAGGTTATTCAAATTATAACTTCTTCAACACCTTTCACTACTCTTGCTCAACTCATGCGGTGATAGTAATAGTTGATGAAAAGAAGAAAGTGCAGAGAAAAAAGTGTGGAAAAGTAAGGTTTTTCTCATACCACATAAATCTTGTATCATTCATAAATCTTATTATGTTGTAGAAATTTGAATCTTTTATCAAAATGGAGCGGAAATTACAACTCACAGAACATGATAAATCATCGTTATTCATCTCCTCAAATTAACTCCCTGAAATTGAAAACATTATTTAAATAATGTGCGGGAAGATGTTGGGTCTTCAATTCCAGGTTGGGTCTGAATATTTTGTTATCCGGTCATTAATTCGTTTCACTGAACGATTCAAATTTTCGCAACCCATGTGTGGATGAACTCATCATGGATCAAGCCTGGCACAAGACTTGCAGAAACTTGTCTTGAACAATTCACCAAACTTGGTCCAGGCTTGGGAATGACGATATCAGGTCCAATCAATTCGCTAAGCACCAACAAGGCTTCTTTCATCACATATATTGAAGGAAAGAGTGATTTGATCCATATTCCAGCTTGACTTTCTCTCTCAAAATCCCCACATGAATCATGTGAAACGATGGATTCAATGTGCAAAGACTGAGAAAAGCCTGGGTTTCTTTCAGTCTTGTCAATACCTGCATCGAAAAGATATCTTGAAATCCTGTAGAGTTCCTCAAGATCAGTTGATTTCTCTATATGATGACATTCAAAAAAGCCTATCATCATTGAGTCTTATTCTGTTTCACTTTTATTCAGATAAGAGCAACCATATCTATCTCAATGTGTGAAACTAAGGTATGGGGTTAATCATGAGGAGGAGATTGGGCCAGTCCTGGCCCGATGTTTGTGGACACGTCTTCAGCCATTATGAACTCAGAATTCGGTCACTAATTAAAAACATTGTACCACTCATGCGGACAACATCAACACAATTGTTCTCAACGAACGCTTGTTGTTTATGCTTGTGCCAAGCTTGTACCAAGTGCACTGGCCATTCCGAAGATATGAATAAATGTACCATGATATATCCATTAGAAATAATGGGACCATCACGGAACAATATTGTTCCAATTGTTCTTAACGGAACCTGCTCTCTGACACATGTGCCAATCTTGGGACAAGCTTGGGTTTTTCTCAGTCTTGTCAATACTTGCATAGGAACATATCTTCCCAGGAAAAAATAATTCATATATGGTTTTATATGAGCGTATATGAATCATATATGAATCATATATGAACATATATGAAATACATATGAACATATATAAACATATATGAGATCATATATGAGCAGATATGGATTTTAGCCATATATGATCATGTATAAATGAGACTGTACATGGCCATATGTGATCATATTCAATCATACATTATCATATACATCTATATATGGACAAAAAAATGTCACATTTTTTGATGGAACGTGATGAAGAACCAAAGGAGAGAGAAGTGAGATCAATGCTGATAGATTCCCCACTCTCATATATGACCATATATGAGCATATATGGCCAAAATCCATATATGAATCCATATATGGGTCCATATATGAAATTTTTTTCCCCGGGCTTAATATTTCTTATCTATGAAATAATTATTTCATTGATTTTCAAAATACGGAATATGATTTGCTATCCCTGATGAAAGAACCCAATGTCAGAACTTCATCGTTTAATCGTCAAACATAATGTATTCTTATCGGACTTATCCGGTAATGAAACAACACAATGGATTTCAGATATTGTTACGATATAAATTCAGAAAAGATGAAGAGGTTGCAGTTCAAAACTATATAGATCAAGATCGTACGTATCGCACTTTTCCTGCGAATGTCAAGTCATGAACAAGCAACAAAGCTGTTTTTATGTCACACATCGTACAGAAATTTTATCTCCTCCGTTTCCTCTTCTTTTATCTCACACCAATTGCTTTTGTGAAAAGTTGTAGCACTAAATCATAACGTATGTACAACAACACTGATGAAACAGCACTCTAAAATGTTACTCAAGGGACAGCAGAACCGACAACGCGAGATCGATATTGCCCATAAATTACGCTCAGAGGCAATCAACGAATATATCTCTATGAATTTCTATAGTCTTTCAGAGGATGGTGATATGAAATTTCACACTAAATTCCATTCGGTTATCGTGACGAGAAAGAGACAAATACAAAGTGGGTTTGAAATTCGAAATGATCCATGATGCAATGTTATGTAACTATCTATCTTCATACTGTTTTCTAGAGATAGGTTTGAGTATTTCTTAGATATATCGATCTTTTATACGTTCGAAATGTATCTTGAATACGTCTAAATTCATCAGATGATTATTGAAATTTTTGTCCTCAAAGATTATCACGAATAACACCATAAATTTGAACCGTCCTCCGATCGATCAGTATGAAATTTCTCATCTTTTTTTTAACACGAAGGTTAGGGATGTGACATTTTATTAACCCATGTTTTTCATATTATATATTTGAAATAACATTTAGAGTTGAGCAAACTAACCTGCTTCATATTAAATAATCCATTGCAAACAATCATTGTCCATATGAAGCGCTCACTCGAGTCGTTTCCTAATCTCATCGGACACGATTTTGCATAGGGTAGACCGGAGAGAATCGGATAAAAATAAACATATTCGCTGTTTTCGATTATTTTTATTGTAAATTACGCTCTTTTAACGTGTAAGTGGTAACATAATCTCATTAACTACTCAAGTAGCACATACATTTTTCAAACATTTTTCGTTCGTTCTATGATCATGCATAGAATGTACAGATGAGACTGTTTTGGATGAATCCGAAAAAGACATTCTAAGAATATGCACCCAGGGGGTATTCACTCGTGAGTCAATGAATTTCAATTCGAACAATCATTTTCGAATCAAGGACTGAATTGAATAGAGTCATCATTCAACGGTGGGAGTCACGTAGAAGTCATTAGCGAGTTAGTGCGAGTCACTTGACAGTTAATGGGAGTCAGTGCGAGTCACTTGAGAGTCAGTGAGAGTTACTTGGCAGTCACTTAACTTCCAAGTCACTCGCACTGACTCGCGAGTGATTCCAACTACTGAATCATTGGGGGCACTTTTTAACGTAGAGAATCATCGAATGAAATGACATGACTACTTTTTGAGAGAAAACATTCATTTGCTCATGAAGGACGTGATAATATTGCCTGAATAATTTACTCATCCAATTTAGTAAATCATCAACTATACATATGAATCGGATTGGCATGATTTTCAACGTATCTTGTTAATGAAAATTTCAAGAATCGCAATAGCGTTTTTACATCAGCGATAAAATTCTCCTCTATGCACACGATGCTACAACTTATATCATTGCCCAGTACCGAATGATGTGCGTTATCGTCATGTTATCCTGTTTTCTCAGTCGTTGGTGAGATCGTGTAAGCACTTACACGTTAAAAGAGTGTAATTGATAATAAAAACGATCGACAACAGCGAATTTTCTTATTTTTATCCGATTCACCCTGTGATCCGATTCGCCTCGGTCTACCCTATTTGCAATTTTATGATCATTTCGTTGTAAAACAAAGCACTGTGTATTTGAACACTCTTTTTTTGCATCGATCTCAAACCCAAGATGTATACAATTAGAATTCATCCACAGACCCACTGGAAAAATTCTCCTTCTGATCATTTTTATTCATTGAAAAAAAGTGATCCGATCCGCATCGGTTTACCCTAGTGCGATCTTGAGAGAGCAGTCATCGTCAGATGGGACCAAGGTTCGTGTGGGAGAAAACGTGCTCCGAATGAAAAACAGAGTCATACTGGTATCTTATTTTGTCACTATGGTTATGCGGTGGAAGGTGTCTCCGTACTAATAAATTCTTCCTTTTCTTTCTTGCTGTACAAAGATGTCTTACGTGCATATAAATGTTTTCTTCTGACAAGAATAAAAAGACGTTCTTGTCTGATCGACAAGAAGAATTCTCCTGATTCAAGTGAAATTTGCTAATCTTAAGAAAATATTACTTATATCAAAGAAATTTTCTATGTCGGGGGGAGAAGAATATCTTTTTATTGGTGTCAGAAAAGAAAACTTAGGTACACTGTTAGAAATTTCTGCATCGATTTTGATGTTGTTGCTGGAAGTTTTTTCTTCATATACGTATATGAATTTAGTTTCACAGACATTTTACATTAAATCTAATGTAAACCATAGCATAATCTACAGTTTTTTCATATTTTCGTACATTAAATGTGATGTAGAACTTGAATGAACCTGAATTCATGTACGTGATTGAGAAAAAACTTCCAGATATTTTTGACAGTGTAAGTGCACATCCAATAGTTTCCTTATCGTCTCGGCATATCATTGTTCAGCACTGTTAAAAAAACTGGAATTTTCTGGTACCGAGGAACTGGAAAATTTCTGTTCACGACGAATTTCTTAGCTTACGGACAAGACAATTCCTGTTGTACCGGAATTTTTCCGTATTTTATATGAAAATTCATATTTTTTACTTCAATTCTCCAGCATAAATGATGTTGTTGAAATTCGAATCGTTCACAGAAACGAAACGAAAATTCAAACTCACAAAGACTGAGAAATCATCGGCGTTTATCTTCTTGAATCAACTACTCGGGACTGGAAACATTGCTTAAAGAATATATCGCAAGATTTCGGGCGTTCACGGCTGAATTTAGTTATTCAGTAATCAATTCATTTCAATAAACGATTCAAACGTCAGCAACATGTATAAATACAAGAATTTTCAGATACGTGTACTGGAATTTTCATGATTTGAATGTAATTTTTCAGTACAAATGTACAGGTCAATTGCGTCCAGTACGGTACTGGAATTTTCACGAAGTTTTTTTTCACAGTGAGAGTGACGACTGACCGGAAATTCCAACGGAATTGATCGATGCCGTATTTTTATTGAAAAGAATTATATTATATTGTAAGTATATTATATTATAAATATAATATATATATTTTATTGAAATACAAAAACTTTCCAATCAGTGTACTGGAATTTTGATAATCTAAACTTAATTTTCCTGCCTAAATGTACAGGTCAATTGCTTCCAATACGGTATTGGAAGTTTTCTGTAGATTTGTTTCACAATGAAATATCATAGGGGAAAGTCTCTAACATTCCACATTTAGACCATGGTGTTGTGTGGGTTGCTGTAGTTACATACCTGCCACAGCGATAAAATAATTTATTCATACACGCAGAGAAAAGTTACCTAAAAAATTTGTACACTTTATAGTAAAATAGAGACAAAATCACATTTTGGGGTTTATATATTATATGTTGTCATTAAAATTACTATACTCCAAGCAGCAACAGATTTTCAAAGTATATACGGAATAGAAACGTTCGTAGAATGTACGGATGAGATACGAAGAACATATAATGAATCTTCATAGAATGTTCGAATGAGACCGTTTTGAATATACTTAGAACGTACATATTACCTTCGAAATGTACGATATACATCTAATCGACGTTCAATCAACGTACCGTCGTATGTTCGATTACATACGTTCGATGAATATGCATAGCACCTATAAAACGGTCTTATTCGAATGTGCATAGAACATATTTCGAATGTCCGAAGAACGTTCATAGTATATTCTCGTGCTGCTTGGGACTTTGTACCAATAAATAACAGAATCCCATCACTCTTTACTAGAGAGTATAGTAATTTCAATGGCAACATATAATACATAACCCCAAAATGTGTTTTGTTTCTTTGTATTTTCCCTGGTGGACCTGCCCGAGTACAAGTTCCTATCCGGTAAGCTCTAAAGTGGTCCGGACCGGATCCAGCTGTGGAATGGGATGCCCCATATGGGTCTTCATATCTGGGCCTCACCAGGTCCGTGTGGATAAAAACTTATCGGGGATTCCAGATCCGGCACCGATGAAGATAATCTGCTGATAGTTCTAAAGAGGTTGACCCTATAAAAATCTATCTGGTCCTGATGCGTTTTCCTGATTGGGGACAGATGCGGATAATTCGAATCAGGTCCGAATGTGGCTAACCTATTCCACGCCCTGATAAGCAAAACCTCATTCAGTCTTATCCGGATCTGATCAGTCCTCCTGATTGGAGCTGGATGCAGATAATTTTAATCAAGTCCAGATATGACTAACCTGATCTGCGTCTTAGTAAGAAAAGCCTTATTCAACCTTATTCACCCTTGATCAGTTTACCAGACGAGGCATAGATTAGGGGAATCATGATCCAGTCCGGAAGAGGGAGACCTTATTGCGGCCCTAACAAGGCGAGCTTTTTAAAATCTCATCAAACTCAAATTAGTTTTTCTGACGGGAGTCAGATACAAATAATGTTAATATATTCATGACCAGATGTGACTAACCTAATCTCCGCCCCAATGAGAAAACTCAGAATGAATGCAAGTCAATTTTTTCGAAATGTCCCTAGAATTATACAAGTTTCAATCCTCCACTGATAAACTCCGGGATACCATCAAATTTTTGATACGACACTGAATGACTGAGGTTTCTCGCGAGTGCTGGTTGTATCTATTCGTTGATATATATACCTCGCTCAACCATCCATCTGTAGCGTGTGAATTGCGATGATGCATTATACGACAAATATGTTTTGGGTTAGGAGAGGAATAAAAATAGATTGGATTGTTCATAAACTATGTTACACGTTAAGTGAATAATAATTGTACTTTGATGTTTAAATGTAAGTGGACTTGGACTATTGAGATATTTACGTAGAAAATGTCAAGTTGTAATCATTATCAACAATTAAATTTTTTAATGATTTCTTCATAAAAAATTCAATCACGTGGTTATAGGATTGCTGACCCAAGAGAGAAGAGGCCTAGGCCTGGCCAGAGGTGGTACCACTATTCTACTATTACCTATATAGCTAGTATAGTATAGTTAGTAGATTTTAGTGTTTTTAGTTAGTTTACGTTTGACAAGACGCAACGTTTTTTTGTGTTTTAAAAAAAAAAAAAAAAAAAAATGGAAAATCGTGCTGTCATCAAATTTATTTTTTTTGAGGAAAAAAAAGAAAGAGAAGAAAAAGAAGAAACTGAGACATCCTCCACATCATATTCCATCATAACAGTGGGTTTTTCGAGTTTAAAAGGGTCGTGAGCACTCTGATGAGAGCCTCGCTCTGACGCCCCATTGAGGTCATCTGACCAGAGGATCGAAAAAAAAATCCATCAAAAAATAAAAAAAAAAGATCGCAGATTAAACAGATTAAAGATTGCTGAGAAGATGAAGATGTCATATGAAACAAATATTTTTGTACAAACATTTATATGTAAATGGAAAAGCTGCAAGATGGGTGCTGCGTTGTGGACAACGTCCTAAAATTGATTCGAAAAAAAGAAATCTTCCGCCACCAATTATTAACGCCAATTTGGCGAATTATAGCGAATTTTTGCAATTTTCGCGTTTTTTGTACGATAAACTTCACCACACGGGTCCACCCCAAGAAACAGAAAAAAAACAACAGTGGATTGGACCAGGACCAGGGAAAAGAAAAAAAAAAAATTTTTCGGCGAACAAACAACGGGAAGGTTTTTTGAGATGCAAGAGGTATTATATATATACATTAATTACCTTGAAAAAAAAAAAAAAAGGGTAAAACTATCACTGGTCACTACTACGCAGACTTATTGAGCCACGAAGAAAAAAAAAAAACGACCTCATCTGAAAAAAAAAATCTTGTTTCATCACGATAACGCGCCAGCGCACACACGTCAATCGTTGCGATCTAAAAAAAACGATCTGAAGTTTTTGAAAATGCCGCGCCCCCCTCCCCTCTCCAGACCCCCCCGAGTGACTATTATCTGTTTCTAACCCCAAAAAAAAAAAAATGGCGGTAGAGATTTGCGGACAATGAAGAAGTAATCGAAGCTGTAAATGGGTATTTTGAGGAGCTTGACGAATCAGTCTATAGAGATGGCATTACTAGACTAGAACACCGCTATGAGAAATGTATCAGCCTTGGAGGAGATTATGTTGAGAAATAAAAAAAAAAAATTCTTAAAAACGTTGTTTTTCTTGGCCAGGCCGGAAACTTATCAATCCACCCTCGTAGATCTACCAATTTGGACCGCATCAAGTAACCTGTTTAAAGCAGGATAACCATATCTATATCAGAAACGTGGAGGAAAATTTATCACGCCCGAATTGAGTTGCCAGATCAGGCTCGGATCAAGTGCCCGGATTTGGACCGGATCCGGCCCGGATGAAATGGAGCGTTACACATTACATCTGGGTCTAATTCGATTACCCATATCCATACCGGATCTGGCTTCGGGAAAATCGGATCGGTACCGGATTCACACTTCTGCTTGGGTGAGCGAGGGTAAAGCGAGGCAGAAGTGATGATCGCTTTGTGCGTTTTGGCGAGGTTGAGGTGATAATAGAGTGAGGATGGTAAAATGAGAATTTCTACGCGTTGAGTTGACGTAGGAAGAAAAGTAAAAGAAGATTCGGAAACTAGAGACTTTCATCTATCGATTGAGATATATATATATATATATATATATATAGGAGAAATTCGCTCATCAAAGTAGTAATGGGATTGATTGAAAATGAATGATTTTTTGGAGAAAACTTGGTGCGATCGTACGCTGAACATGGGAGGCAGGAGGCGGAGCTCGGACGGAGAATGGAGGGAGAAGAAGCCATGCCCACAGAAACTCTTGCTCGGTAATGCTTCAGCGAGGTTGGAGCGAGGGTAGAGCATGTGTCTATCATCACCTGGGACGCTTCCGAACTAGTTGATCCTGATCCTTGGATCACTTTTTCAGCTTTTTGATTGGTTGAAAAGTGATCGGATCAAGACCCAAGGATCAGGATCAACTACTTCGGGAGCCTCCTTGATGAGGCTAGAGCGATGATACAGCGAGGATCAAGGAACTATTGATTTTCAGCTCATTTTTCGACCTTCGTCTCGTTTCCCTATTGTCCACTCGCCTTCGGACGGTGAATATTAACAAATATTTATTTATTCAATTAAGATTGATTGCTCAAACTTTTGAGATTGATAATCAACGCCTATCATCACCCGGTGAGGGTGGAGCGATGATACAGCGATGATCAAAGAACCATTGATTTTCATCTCATTCTTCGGCCTTCGTCTCGTTTCCCCATTCTTCACTCACGTTCGGACGATGAAAATTGATCACTCAATATTGAACTATTTACTCATTCTCTGTCCAGTTTCGATTATCATGGCGAAAAGAACGAAGAGCTATTTGACTTTCACATTCGTACGTTTGAATTCGACACGACAAAAATAAAACGATGATCGCATAGATTTTACGAATCAGATAAATTCTGAAGAGAAAGTTCAGAGATACATTAAAATATAATTTTAATACATAATTTATGAGCTATTAGAATTTCATTCGGAATCAAAATATGATTTCAAGACCATTTCCTATGAAAGATGTTGGCGTGAGCTTACGTAACGCACTGAGAAAAAACATGATTATTTCATCTTGAGGAAAGTAATATCGATGTTTCATTTCATGCATACGATTCAACCTCATGTAGTTGGGAGAAGAATGTTCGATGATCTACTGTTGTAAGGATCATCTCAATTCGATATGCTACAAATGGATTTAAAAAACTAATACTAAGTTTTTTAATGAGTTTCATAGAAACGATCTTTAGATAAATTTCGTCACACTACACTTTGGAATCAATGTACGAATGATGACATCACAAAATTCTCGGAGCATCGAGAATTCTGCAAAATAGTCACAATTTTTATCCGAAAGAATATAAACATTTTCTTAAAAACTTATTCTACAGTGGAAGAAGTGAGAGTGAGAAATTTAACTGTAAAACTGAGAGGAAGGTCGCTGCGTTATTTTCATGAAAGAGAATTTTTTACGTTAAGACGTATACCGT
Organism: Gonatopus flavifemur; assembly: GCA_018340375.1. Lineage (NCBI taxonomy): Eukaryota > Metazoa > Arthropoda > Insecta > Hymenoptera > Dryinidae > Gonatopus > Gonatopus flavifemur. Next base: position 4,455,919 of record JAFFJZ010000006.1, on the reverse strand, counting down.
GTGAGAATCATGTATTTTATGACGGAGGGTAAGAACAGTTGAAGGGATAGTTGAATGATGAATGGATGAACCAAGTTTCGCTTTTCAAGCTTTACATTCTTATCGATTCCTCGAGGAAGAACACGTTAACGACATTGCAAATACTTGAAATTCTCAAAGGAACAATGTGATTTACACCCTTTGTTAATAAAAGACTTACATTATCTTCCGTTATTCGATTTTTAGACTTGTTATTTTCTTTCGATTTAAAGATTTTCAAATTTTACTTTCAAATTCATGAACTGGTCCCCTAAAATTTTCTGTGATCGTTTTGCAAAGATTTATCAGATGAAAATGTGCTCCAGACAATCCAATTCCATTGAAATATCTTCTCCTTCTTCAAACGTTTTTGTGTTTTGTGTCTAAAAAGTATCAAATCCTTAAATCATACCATCGTTCAAATAGATTGAATTTCAATGGAAAAAAACGGAAATGGCTCTTCACGAAGGATACAGACAGTACGTGTGTCCAAACAAATACATCTTCCACCTTCATTTGTCGAATTTTCCGTCATTTGTCGTCTTTCATTTGTTACTATCATCACTGAACTCTCCGACAACCTGATTCAAGCGGTAGTGCCGGCAGTGCTGGCCGTATCTGGTTTAACCAGTCGGTCGATCTCTCGCACTTCATCAAGAACTCTACGGCTCCTAAATTCCCCTACCCATTAATAATATATCTATCCCAAGGGTGTCGCTGAAGAGTTCACTTCTACCCCTGGCTTTCTCTGGTATTCTACGTGCGACCATTATCTAATATATATCAACGTTATATAACCCAACTCCTTGAGTATACTCATCTTGAGGAACTATTCAAGTTGTGGTAGCGTGGTAGCAATAGTAGTATCTTTTGGACCCATCGAGGGGTATCTTTTTAAGGTTACACAGCGTAGTCGGAAACGAGCTCGTCCTGGAATTCTTTTATACTTGACTTGACGTGGCAGCACCAAGAAGACGAGAAAGAGAAAAGAAGAACACGGTGACAACGACGGGAATGGCAACGACGGGGACGGCAACGACGGGGACGGCAACGACGGGGACGGTCTCTTTTGGAGGATTTATCGAGTCGTAAATGTAAAGACCGAAAAAGAAAGAGAAAAGACGGTGGTAAGAAAGACGAGAAAGAAGATCCAGGGGGGAAGAGGAGAGATCTAAATTGATTGAGCGTCTTTCGACAAAACGCTAAGAGCGGTGGTCTGCGATAGAACTCGTACCTTCCTGTACCTTTTATCTGCAGAAGACGTCAGTTCATTCTCCGTGTCGTTTGATTCTCACTTGATCCATGAATTTTCTCTCGTTTCATCATGAAACGGAAACACGTACAATACGCGCATTGTGTTCTCAATTTTCCGTTCGTGCCGTTCTTCATTGATATCACTCGAATTGTATAATCACTTTGTTCTTTTTGAGGAATATATTGGAATTCATAGCAAAATGATGATTTTGTCTAAAAAAAGAATAAAGGAATATTTACGCATACTCTGAAAGCATCAAGTGTGAGAAAACACTATTACTCGTATAATTATTTTCATGAATTTTCAAATAGTTATATTTTGTTTAGAAATACTCGAGTAATGATCTCGCTAAGTAATTTGAAATGTGTCTATGTATCCATATGATTCCTGGAGATTTGATTATATACGTGTGAGTTGATTTTCTGCAACATTCAACTACAACTCGAAAAAGAACAAAAGAAAAAGAAATGAGGTTTCACCAAATTTATCTTGAACATGCCAAAATAAAAAGAGAAGACAGTAAAGTACGTGCACAGAGGTGAGAAATGGGGACGTGGCATCACGATCGGGTAAGAGACGATTGCACCTTCTCAAGAGATTCCTCCGACACGAGAGGGAGGGAAGCTTCGCCACGTCTCTTATGCTCACCTTCTCCTTTGTTAACTACTTTTCTTCCCATTTTTAGTCGGGTACATGATTCTTTTCCTCATTGAATTTACCGAAGAAAAATGTCTAAATTAGAGTTGTACTGTTCATTACCACAGATGCAATATTCCTTTTTCGTTTCTTCGTTATACCATTAAGCAGGTATCAGTTTTATCAACAATTTTTGTAGCAATGCAGAAACTGAAACACTACATCCAACATTTCTTTGAGGAGTCACTTTATACCTGTCCCAACTTCATCGATATTTTCTATTAATCTATCATCGAAATTCCCATAAATTTATCATATATTAAACCTTGACACATCACTCAAGATCATTTCGAGTGTTAAGATGTTTGAATCGTTCAGTGAAAGCATAGTATATTCATCATTGAGTTATGTCGAACGAGCAAACTGATTATATGTAAATGATATTCACCAAGAGAAACCATAGTTTAATTTATTACTGTTTTAGAACGATACGAAGATGATAGATGACTCCTGCCTGAAACAAGTAAAAATTTGCAAACTTCCGGCCTTGAGAAGGTCTTTTGATCCCACTTGATGGAAAAAGCGCGAGAAAAAAAACCAGTCCTTTTATAGATTCTTGTTTTAATTTTTGTTACGAGAATGTTGAACGTAATAGGATTGTAACAAGTACTTTCATAGTCGAAGATGCAGAAGGTTATATTACATGTGTTACATGAATGTAATGTTACATCTCTACACTGATTGATTCAAAATTGCCGTACACTTTTCTGAGAGCAGATGCTTGATAAAATTCTGAAAATATTTTGGTCCGGAATATTCAGTTCTGATCCTTAGATCCGGAGATATGAGCATTTTTCAATTTTTTGAAAAATCCAAATACCTCGGAAGTACCATATTTCTAATTTCTGAATCCACCACCATTCTTCAAGTCAGATCACGAGGTACCTCTGGAAAAGAATAAATCTAATTTAGCTTCCTTCGTTGTGGAGCGATTTGAAGTTGTTGAATTCTGATTGGCTAGAATGCAAAAAATTTCAAACCGCTATAACTTCACCACGACGGAAGCTAAATTAGATTAATTTTTTTTCAAGGATACCCCGTGATCTGACTTAGTGAATGGTGTTGGATTCAAAAGTCAGAAATATGGCACTTCCGAGGTATTTGGATCTTTCGAAGAATTAAGAAATGCTCATATTCCGGATCTAAGGATCAGATCTGAATATTCCGGACCAAAATCTTTTCAGAATTCTATCAAGAATCTGCTCTCAGAAAAGTGTACGGCAATTTTGAATCACCCAGTATACGTGTGAGAGCTGTCCCAAACAGCACTGGACATTAATAGGATGTTCAATTAACCTCCATCCTACGTCATGGACGTCCGTGAACACCATCCGACCAACCGTTGGGAGTCCATTAATCGACATCCATCAAGAGAGTGACATCGAAGATCACTGGACGTCCGTTTTATCTCTCCTATTTCTGAATATTTGTTAATATAAGAGTCGACGTACCCCATGTGAAAAGCCCCAAGTTTGCATGATATTATGGATTACTTATTCATGATCCACGTATAATAATACATAAAATCCACAATGTTGGAATTCTTTTCACGGGATCAAACAATCAACACTTCAGCATTCATGACCATGTAGAGAACCTATTTGGACGTGTAGAATCCCTGGATCAGGGTCCATAGGAGGTCTATGATGTCCACTGCAGGAGATCCTGCGGAATACTTTTGGACCTCCTTTTTTTTCTATCCAACTACTGAATGAATGTCCATAGGAAGTCCAACGGTCCTAGACCGAACGTCCTATGGACGTTCTAAATGTACAGCACGGACATACGATGGACGTGCATCGGATGTCCTTGTGCATATTAGGGTAATTTAAATTGTCCTTTGAGTGTTACATTACACTTTGCAATCTCATTACATTCAACTTTCCTGTGATTTGTCACCAACGAACATCGGGTACTTTATTTAAATTTCAATTCACCACTAATGTATTCAAACTGATGCAAGGTAAGAGATTGAGGGTCGGGTTGTTATTGATTTATTGACAATCACTGAATAATCTAGAAATCATAAAGTACTTCAAATCTGACATGAACTGATTTCTCGTTTTGCACTGGGAGATCGAAGGTGAATGATTTATGGTGTATTCGTGATATAGATAATGTTGTGCGGGTTATTAATGTTGAGTACGAGTACATAAGAACTTAGTATTTCAGTTAATTCAATCGAGAACAATTGAATATCTTCCTTGAAACAGATTATTAGGATTCCTAGCGGATTCACATTGACCGAAAAATAACGGTCAGTTTGTGAATTGTTTGAACCAAAAAGTTAACGGGAAATAACCGATTTTTCTTTTAATTGCGATATGGGCATAAATCGTATGCATTTTAAAGTTATATACCAAACATGCTCTTCAAAAGTACCAGACTTTCTGGGAGTTAATGGTAGGACAACGACATTTTATAATAGAAAGTCTGATGCTTTTGATGAGAATGTTTGGTCTATAACCTCAAAATGCAAGTATATTCTCAATATACTAGCGAGTTCAGTAATTTAGAATAGATAATTTTTCTCAGTGTATAAACTTTGAACTTCTGTTGCTGCTTGGGTTAATAGGATGCATGAAGAATAAAGGGGAGGAGTACGATCATGAACTTTCAAAGTATTCCCAAAAACGTATCCTAGATTTCCCAGATAACACACGAAGAATTCTTTTTCAAGAGCAAGAATAGAACTCTTCAAGAACTCTTTTCAAACTAATGAATTCATATAGAGCTCTGGAGGAGTTTCATCTGTTGGACATGAACAAGTTCTTTGAGAGTACTCAAACAATACTTCTGATATCCTCAAAGACCTTGTTAATTTCCGACAGATTGAACTCCAGAGCTCTAGATGAATTCATTAGTTCGAAAAGAATTCTTGAAGAGTTCTATTCTTGCTGTTGAAAAAGAATTCTCCGTGTGTTATCTGGGTGGTCTCGAAAGTGGCGCTGTTGTACGTGTTTACCAGTACCCAAGTAGCGCCAGAATATACTATGAACGTTTTTCGAATATTCGGAATATCCCACACAGCACGCAGTTCTTGAAGATGTCTAAAAGAATACTCAATTGAGAGATCTCCAAGAACGTTCTTGAAGAGCTCTTAAAGATATCTTTCAGAAGTGTTGGAAAGACATCTTGTGAAAGATTTCTAAAAGATGTCTCGATTCAAGACATCTCCAAGACGACCATGCGAGATATCTTAAAGATATCTTTGAGAAGCGTTTGAAAGATATTTTCCTGGAAGACTTTAACAAAATATGTTTAACAAGATAGATTGTCAGCAGGTTTAGGTTATGAATACCTGATCATATGAATTGACATGAATAACACTCAGAATGTGCCTTTAATTATAATCGAATTACACATGTGATAAATTCGGTCACAAATCGAAAGCTTGAGAAATCTATAAACATGGCAAGAGATTTTAAATTGTGCGAAAATTGCGATTTTGTAACCTTTTAATACCCGCACTGGAATTAACGAATCTTCGAGACACAAATATTCTACAAATTACTGAACTTTTTACGCTCAATTTTATGTACAGCCTTCAAGTAAATTCACAAAAATTCTTATTCATACTCATTAATAAGTGATTCTTAAATAACGTTGGGATAGAAATAATTTAGGAAGAATCTGTGGTATCCACGACCAACTTATCTGACATTTGTTTATATAATAACAGTTTTTTCAAAAGATCACTTCTACTCTGAAAATGTATACCACTGACACGATTCCACTGTGTTATATTGACAATCATAAGCATCAAAACCGAACTGTCTCCATAGCTCAGGTCACTGAAATGTAAGTACATCGCAAGATGCGCGGGTTCGATTCCCGCAACCTCAAGGATTGAGATAAAGTCAACTTCATAGGAGTGCGAGAGCGACAAAGACAAATATGGGGGGAGGGGGAAGAAGGAAAAAGAAGAGGTTAGAATTTTTTTTCGTGAATAAATTCAAGCTTCTTCCAAGACATTTTTATGAATTTTGCAAGACATCTTTAAGAAATCTTGAAGAACTCTTTTAGATTTCTTAATTTCTTCTTAAAGATATCTTGGAGAAGTCTCTGAGACATCTTTTAGAAATCTATTCATGTTGCATAAGACATCTTCTCGAATACGAAAAGATATCTTCTAGAAAATTCTTTAAGACTTCTTGTACTTTTGGAAGATATTTTTTAGAATTCTAAAAGATATCTTCGTGTCTGTTTGGGATGTTCTATGCACATTCCAATGAGACCGTTTCATAGGTGCTATGCATATTCATCGAACGTATGTAATCGAGTATACGACGGTACGTCAATCGAACGTCGATTGAATGAATATCGTGCATTTCGGATGTACTATGTACTTTAAGTATCTTCATGAAGCGTGTGATGTCCGCTTGCTGTAAAATGATGAAATCATACCTTCCATATACGCTTCATAATCTCTCGATCCCGTTTATGCGAATCATACCTATTCTGACTTTAAATAATATCTCCAAGCAGTCTATCCCAACGACGATGCATGGCTCAGTGCACTGAAAAAAAAGTTTTGGTAATGGTAACAAAAGTGTTTTGTTGTTTGATTTCTCATGACCATACTATATAATTTGTTCAAGGGAACCAAAAGGACAAATCATTTTGTACCTCGAACTATACTAATTCCAATTGTTTGGTTAAGATCAAGTACATTTCTTGGTTACCCACATCCTTTGAAAAAAACATATTATTTGGTTGTTTTAACAAAACCTACGCGGTTTTGTCCCACAAACCAAATAATTTTGTCACTTCATAATGACTCCATCTTTGTAGTGAAAATATTCTTTTGCATTTCTGAAACGTAAATTCACATGAAAAGTTTTGTGTTGTTGCTAAAATAATACATTCCTGCATGGAAGAATACTTTGATTTATTACAATCATATAAACTCGTGCACTGAGATGCATTGGTAATTGAATCTTACAAGGACATGTCGCAAGAGCCCGGAGCTACTTTTCAATGAAAGTCATGTGTACGTGTACCATAGATATTCGTGATGAAATCAGAAAATCACCCTCACTTCAATCCTAACACGGCACAGTATTTGATGTTCGAGTTTGAAACATGAACACAACTTGATACATACAAAGAAGGTCCCCCTATCCAAATGATCGGCAGTGGCTTGAGTGATGGAGCCTCCACCTCCACTCCCAAAGACCTGTGTTCAAGTCTGCTGGTGGTGGTTTTTTTTTTGCAATCTGGCCCATGGTTTTCTCATCAGGACAAAATATTTTCAGTCTGCAGACGATATGATTTGGTTTCCCAAGCAAAATGTATTTACCTAGAAACCAAAGGTGTACAACAAAGGAATAATATGGTTTTCAACAAAACGTTTGGTTGATCACATTTCAACAAAATTCTTTTGTTGAAACAACATTTTTTTCGGTGTGGATAAAACCCTCGTATACCATGGTGAAAGTCATCAGTTCGATTCTCGCTATGGTGTGCGGTTTTTGAATTCAAGTTCCATGAATTTTATACGCTTCCTTTGTTTCAATTCCCTCTCCACATACTTTATGTATCCCTCCCATTCAAGCTTCGCATACTTTTCATTAACGTTTCGGTTACTCTCATAACATAAGCTAACATAAGCTTCGTTTACTCTTCCTTTCCGCTTCCATTTCCACCAGGGATACTTTGAACTTCTGTTGCTGCTTGAGTATGTACTACAGTAAGACCTCTCAATAAGAACGCCCGCAATAAGAACGCTTCCCCGCTTTCCGCTCGTGGGCCATCCCCCACTTCAATTACCGGTTCTGAGCTTAAATTACATTTGTGGGTGACCTCTCAATAAGAACGTTCAGTCTCAGAGCGTTGAACAGTCAAAATTTAAATTAAAGCTCAGTATTTTCAAGTTATACATAATTGAATACTTCTCTTTTTCCTTCATTTAAATGAAATTCAATATTATTTGAATATTTATAAAACGAAACTCTTTAATTACCCTTGAAAATAATAATAAATATATGAATATAAATTTTTGATTGATAATCATGAATATGTTTTTTGAATATTTCGGTCTTTTTGAAAATCATTTTAAACTGCGATGAGATGAGACAGAAATTCTTAGAGGATCCCTCATAGCAAAATGTGTCTCTAGGACGTTTTCTGAATGTTCAGAAAACCTCCTCTACTTTTTTTAAACCTTCCGTAAACGTTCCAGTGGTACGTTGTGCTGTCCGGGATGTATTCAAGTGAAAAAGAATTGTCTTTATCAGGAGTAACAAGGGTGACTCCTGGAGCTAAAACAAAAAATTTGTGACTCTTCAGATCCCTCTTTCACGAACATATTTAATATTCACACCATTGTTTGATAGTTTTAATAAAAAAATATTTTTGTAATCAATATGTATCGTCAGGTCAGCGCAACAAAGAGTCTTTTTGCGAGTGAAAGCAAGAGAGTGTTTTCTAATGTTGCAGCGCAAACGTTCTTATTCGGAGGTCGCAACCTAAAATGTGAGAGAGAGACATAAACTCAGTAATTGAGTGCGAATTAGGGTTGGTAGGGGAACCCTGATTCTTGGCAAAACTCTTCCCCTTGGGGGCTTTTGCGTTCTTATTGAGAGGTCTTACTGTAAATACAATGAAAATGTGCTGTTTTCTTTCGGAAGTCTTTTATGCAGATGAAGATAATTATCAAATGAAAAATTTTGTATGAAAATAATTGATATTGAAAATAATACACTGAGAAAAGTGAACTGTAACCATTACCATGCGAAAATAGTAATTGAATGACAGAATCAGGTTATTTGGTATCCATCTTCATGTAAATGGTATTCATTCCCATGTGCATGAACATTGCTACGATTCTCTATAGTATCCGAAACCAAATTCGCGAAGTTGACCCCAATTACTATTTCTACATGATAATCATTACATTCCACTTCTCTCAGTGTAGTGAATCGATAAAACGATAAAAACTCATCATCATACTGTGTACAATTTCCGAAACATGTCAATAAAATTATTGGAATATTTTAATAAGTTTGATTTTGTGATGACATTTTCAATTCTATCCAATTACGAATAATATGCAATATAGCGTCCACACTATTATCATTCCATGCATGAGCTGCGTAACAAAACATGGGAGAAGCCTAATTTTGTCTACTGATAGTGAATATGAGCTTATATTCATATACGATTAACAAATTAATAACTTAAAGTCACAGGCAGGGAGCCCGCAATATGTTACATCACCTAACCTTCCTGTGGATTTTCATCTTGCGATTAGATGATTTTTTCATTCCAACTATGTGAAAAAACATCACAACATCGGAGAACATAACTCTCAAATCTCGGTGATGTTATCTAACTGTGAAGTTTGAGATCTAAACCCATACAGCACCACAGATTTCAGTAATGTCTCATTTACATTTCAATCTTTCACCTTCATTACATTTAAGTATACTTTCACAGAAATATATCAAAAGCCTGTCAATGGAAATGTTACCTACTTGCAATGTCTCAAATATATATCGAGAGAAACATTATAATGGAATATTTTATAAATATTCTTGAAACATTGCAGCAATAATTAAGAAATATTGCATTGGAATGTAAGATTAGCGGACATTGCAATAATTCTGGAGGGACTCTGAAACCTCAGTGTGACATACAGCAATGTCATAGAAATATTTCAATGTTTCAAATGTTAGATTTTTGCAATCTCAATGAAATCTTCGGTGCTGCATGGGAAAACAAGTAGTTTAATGATAAAAAAATCACCAATCGGTTGATTTTATTCTATGTCAATTGAGAGATAACAAATCAAGAAAAGTTAGGTGATGTAATGTCTCGCGGGTTCTCTGCGTGCACAAATGGAAAAATATATTGAGTTGATTTTCAGTTGAAGAATTCATCGGGAATATCAATATTTTATTATGTAAAAATTTGATTCAGGATCCGAGATTCTCCAAGAATCTAAATCGATTAATTATTCCTCTCTTCAGGCTAGTAGTTCCTCGAAAAGCCGTCCAATTCCATTTTTCATCTGTTCGTATGATATATTTCTCAACCCACATAAGAATCATAGAATATCGAATAGTGGAAAGTTGTAAAAGTAATGGAGAAATGATACGATGATTTACCGTGAAGTCAACAAACGGAAGGCTGAGAAGAAGTATTACGTAACATAAATTGAGAAAGTTCGAATGAATGTATAATGTTTCCCGAAAATTAGGAGGTATTGTAACATATTCCGATAGGTATAGATGTCAAGTCTTTTCTCATTACACCCTCGTGTCAATCCGTTGAAGCGTTGATGCGATTATGCGTCTCGCGAATTCAATCCCGCGAAAATGAGAGAAAATTTCCGAATTCCAGAATTCTATTACCCAACTGGAAATTGTCATCAGGTTAACCCAACATATGATGAGGACCTGACAAGGTCATCCGAAATAAGGAATACCCGTTACGGTCCTGATCGGGATTAGGTGTGGATGACTCACGTATGGATGACCTCATTTGGTCCTAGTCAGGATTTCCTCAAATTATCCTGAAAAGGTCGAAGTAGGTTTTCCTCGCTGTATCCGCATCAGGACCTCGTTCGGTCATCCTAAGATCATGGACATAGTTGGATAAACTGAATACAAGAATGTACAGACTTGATTTCAGATTGTACACTCTTTGATTAAACAAATTTTCCTTCAATAAGAAGAACATGTTTGAACGATTTTCAACTGTGCCTGTTTTTAAATTCAATCCCTTCATTCCGAACACATTACCTACTTCTGAAAACTGTTGAACAATTTGTTCAATCTATTCTCAATGTGAATTGAAAACTAACTATTTGGGTTTTAATTAGGCGGAACTTATGAAAATTTCACAAGATTTTCCACGTTATGCATACAGCGAAAGAAACTTAGCAAACGTTCAACCATCACCAGCGAAATAAGTATTTCATTTGACTTATCACAATTCTCATAAGGTTGATTTATTGACTATTCAGCATCATTTTTCTTTCCTACACATCACATCATCTGAGTATTATTCAAAGAGTATATATGAACTGAATGAATATGTGTTTCGTCATAATCAAATATAAGTTTCGTACAAGTACTCTTCTTCCGTTATTTCTTGATTAATACGCATAAAAAAATCTGTTATTGAGTGCAAAATGAATTATTGAATCAGTTATCACTGCTGTAATATGTAAAAAATCATAAGTTGCTGATGTGGTGACAATTAATTCTATTCAAATATACGACAATATCAACAACGACAATATCTATATCAATATTAATTTCAATTAGTATTTCTCGGAAAAAACTCAGAAATCCCAATCATTTTGTAATAATAAAGGTCATGAAGAACTCATTCGATCAAAAATATTTCAAGCGAATGTTCAAAATGAAATGCAAAAAACTTGAATTATTCACTTTCAGCTCGACGGATGGTTTTACTTTTCAAATTAAAGAGTACTCTTGAAGTTGAAATTTGTTAATTTCAGAAAAAAGCCTCATTTTCTGAGTTGAATTTGTTGTTAGGGTGATGATAAACTTGTGAGAAGAGTTTGAAAGTTGAGTGGAATCTATATTGATCAGGAAAGTCCAAATCGTGTGGCAAAAGTTAGAAAATCTGTCAACTTAGCTCACGGCGCATGGGCTTTTCTTCACTAAACCAAATGCTGGCAGGAGAAATTCATCAAAATATAGTGGATTCAAAGTGATGTGAAGTAAGAGAGGACCGAAATATTCATTAGATTTTATTCGTTCTTATAAACGTTCTAAAAAATAAGAAAAGACTATAGAAGATCCAAAGTGTCGTCTTCCCATATTTTTGTTCCAATAATGTTGTGTCATGTTCCTACAAATAAATGTTATTATATTTATGAAACAGGTTCAATACACATGTTTTCTCAACCTAACACTAGTTACTGGTGAAAAGATACGAAAATGCATACTCAAAAATGCAAATCATTGAAACAAAAATATTGAGAGACGATACATTGAGTCATACATAGCCTTACCATATTTATCAACATTTTTATAATAACTAATAAAATTCAATGCATGTATCTGTCCTCTCTTACTTCACATCACTTTGAATTCACTATATTTTGATGAATTCCTCCTGCCAGCATTTGGTTTAGTAAAGAAAAGCTGATAGAATACCCATGCGCTGTCAGCTAAGTTGACAGATTTTCTAACTTTTGCCACACGATTTGGACTTTCCTGATCAATATAGATTCCACTCAACTTTCAAACTCTTCCTACAAGTTTATTATCACCCTAACAACAAATTCAACTCAGAAGATAAGGCTTTTTTCTCAAATTTGAAAATTTCAACTCTAAGAGTGCTCTTCAATTTGAAAAATAAAACCATCCGACGAGCTGCAAGTGAATAATTCAAGTTTTTTGTTATTCATTTTGAACATTCTTTTGACATATTTTTGATCAAATGAGTTCTTCATGACTCATATTTCTTACAAAATTAATATGATCTCTGAGTTTTTGCCTAGAAGTGCTGATGTAAGTATTTGAAGAAAATTCATTTTCACTGCATCAACAAATTACGATTTTTTGACACGTTACAACAGCTATGACTGATTTACTTAATCATTTTGCACTTACTAACAGACTTTTTGATACACATTATTCAAGAAATAACCACCACACATTTCACAAAAATAATTCATCCATTTGTTGATCACATAAATTTAACCTCACATCTGTCAACCGAACTGCAATTTTCACACAGGCTCATAGATTAGTTTTGATTTATTTTTGAGGTTTTAGTAAGGAATTCCTCACAAAATCCTAATTAGTCTTTCCTGATGGGGTCCTCATAATAGTGCAGCGTGACATGACTTGTTAGGTCCTGATGAGGTTGCCTTATCAGGACCTGATCTGGATCAAGGTTTACCTGATCTGGTCCATGGGGTAAATTTCTAGTCGGGTATTCTTTTTCTTATGTATCTCGATTCCTTCTTTCGAATGATTCTAACAATCTTAATTGAAGAGGAAAAGGGAAGATATGTGAAAATAATACCTTTCAATGAAATTTCTTTAGCATTCCATTCTTTCTCTTATTTTATTTTGATTTGCTTTTCCATTTTTTTTCTTTTTTGCGATTAATACCATCCGACTTAAAGTACGGGATGCCTCGAGGTAGCGCGGTAATTAGTGAGAAACACAATTACGGGCATTTAATTAAAGCAGTCGTCGTGGTAGTCGTTCTAGTGGCCGTCGTCGTCCTTACGCTGCCTAGCATCGTCATCCTCATCGTTGTAGGGTAACGCTCTTAGCGAGACTACCAAAATTTTCTCTCATTTTTTGGCAAATGGTATCGCAAGACCGCTCGTTCGAACTTCTGCCTCATCCCTCTAATTACGGTATATGGTCCTTTCACTTTTTGCCCCGTAATAATTTTCTGTTCTTCGTTCTGTGACCGAACTCGCGTAGGAGCAAAGGTATATGTCAGGTAGTTTGAAAACAGGGAGCTTGAATTTTACGAAGCAGTTAACTGTAAAACCGAGAAGAAATGAAGAGGAGTTCATGCCGTTCATGCATTTTTGAATATCTCATCGCATTCTTGTAGACCAAGGACCCGGTGAGGAGGAATTGAAATCTCCTGCCAGCTGTTTGTTGCTTTAAAGTGTCCTACAGCACCAGTGCATGCTTCAACGAAGACACGAGAATGGATGATTTACTTTGCTCTCCAAAGATATTGATGTTGGGAGTCAAAATGAATAGCGAAACTTCAGCGTTGCTTTTTCATGAATGCTTCCCGAGACTTCTGGTGTCGCAGTATCTCACAAAACAAGATCGTTGTAATTCTAAAGTTCTTTAATCGCGTGGAGGAAGGGAGCTCTTTGTTTCTAAATATTTGATAATGAACATCAACTATATTGTCGCTTGGTTGTAGAGAATAATTGTGTTTTATAAAGAATGTTGATATTTCTCTCTTTCCAGGACCTTACCGTATCCAATATTATTATTGCTGAGCTTGTCCTGGAGATCCTTGGACATAATAAACATATCTATCTACTTACTTTTCTTTGTCTTTTTTGCCTCTTCCCAGAATTATTCGAGAATTCATTGAAAATACTATGAAAATTAAAAGATGCAGAGAGATAAAGTAACTCTCGAACTTTCTTGAAAGGAAAATATTACAACTCCGATTAAATTGAAAATCCCACTCCATAGAGTAAACGAATGATGACTCATCGATGAAAAACGTATGTTCCGAAAATAAAATGGTCATAACGTTCCTAACCAAAGAGATCTACGTATGTATGTTCATTGTTGTATATTCGTGACAATTCCAGAAGTGAGGCACGGGATAACTCATGGGCCGTATAACAATGAATGAGAAGAGAAAGCATCTCTAAGGGACAACGGAGTATATAACACTCCAATTAAGCTGAGGCATCAGTCTACAATGTCTAAGGTGTCGACTGTGACAATGAATCGCGATGTCAGACATCGTAACGACTTGTAACATTATAATACCGAATACTGCGTGTATGAGAATGCACATTACGTGTTCATTATTTTCCAAATGATTTTCTCTTTGATCTCACAATCAGGAAATGAAGTTTCAACCATCGTACACCACTGGTTACGAACTACAGATTTCATCACGATCATATAAACTCTGGCACATACGCTCTAGTTTGAAACGCATTAATTTTCCGATTCACTCGTTCGAATGATACCTCTTCAGAGAGAACAATGTATTCCACAAACGTGATTAAACCAAGAAAATATTTATAATAAGAATGTGCACTCTTTGTTAAACTCTTGATAAATATCTTCAGATCTTGAAATGACTGAGTTCATCGAGCACTCTTTAACTCACTGAAAAAAGTTTTTAAGGAGCTTTTGCAAAACTTAAGCTCTCGCGGTGAAAAGACAAAGGGCTTTTCAGCAACTCGTTTCCAGGATTAACGCTCTATCGGCCACAGCAGATAAAACTTGGATGATTTTGTTCAACGATGACAAAATTCTTCCAAGGACTCTCAAGACGACGCACACGTGGAGAGTATCCATCCTCTTTCCTCTCACGAACGTACTCTCTATAGATTTTCTCCTCCTCTGGCGTTCCCATCCTCTAACCGCCTATCACCCTCTGGATGCGAAAGTTTCGATCCTGAGAGCGTTGGACGCCCCTTTTAATACGATTACCAGCCGATGGGAGTTTGTGTGTCACACGCTTTACGCCGTGTTTTCCACGAGAAACACCCTGATTCGCACACCCATAGCAGGCGGAATTCATTTTAGTTATGGAGCAGTTTCCAACGAATCGTTGGCAATTTACGAAAACTTGCGCCACTTCTTGCTAACATCGTGACAGCGAGAACCAGAACCTGATAAAAACCAGCACGAAAACATTCGCGCGAAAATAGCACTTCTATCAAATTGCTTACACGGCGCCTCATTTGAATGTGCATATATATATTTTTATGTGTACATTCTATATACGTGAGTGTAGGCGTGAATCTATGTGAACAACATTTCTTAAACTAGAGCGCAGTTGGAATGGAATCTATTATGCTCCACTCAACGATCACACTCCTCATGGCAAACGAGTTTAATAATTGGATGTTGCGGATTATCCACATTGAAAAAATTTGAATGAATATTCATTTACTTTCTGCCTAATAAATATTCATCCCAATAGATAAAGGACATGATCCAATTCAATACTTGTTTTTTTTATCCTAAACAAAGTGATTTGATTTAAATTAACATTTCATCAAGACATCTGGATATTCATTGAATAAATGATAAATTGATATTTATTCGATTTTTTTGCATTATACATAAATGAAGGAAAGATACATGATACAAAAGAAACAAAGAATAAAGGTTTTAGCATTACTAGCTAAATTTTTATCAACAGTTGATAATTTTCTGATGCAAATGTAACACTTTTTGGGAAAGAAAGCAGTGACTGGACCTCTGGGAGTCAAAAGATATATTACTGACAGTGAAAAAAGTATTAAAACAAGTAAAAGAACCTTTATGAGAACAAAATATTCGCTCATGTATTTATTCGATGATAAAATTTTGTGAATTTACAAAAACTTTTTAGGAACAAATTAATCCGTTGAACGGTAGAACGGAGTAAAACCTCCTCATAATTTGGTAAATCCATCGCATTTTTCGGAAAAATTTGTTCAGGTTTTAATTCGCCTTAACTACACAGGAAAAAAATGATGGAATGATCGCTAGAAAAAATAGTAAACTGGTGACAATTATGAATTTCTGTACACAGTCGCTAACAGAGACGAGTAATGGTTCCTGTTTTGGTATATTGAAATACAATATACTATAGTATACCAAAATAAGAATCATTACTCGTCTCTGTTAGTGACTGTGTACAGAAATTCGCAGTCGTCATCAGTTTACTATCTTTTTCAGTGATATTTTTTCGCCGTGTACTGCTCTAATTACTGAAGAATTTCTCGGTAAATTCCCTGATTTTTTCACCTTGTATTATTGAAAAGTACTCGAGCTGATAGAAACGAAATCTGCTCGTGTGAATATTCTCTTTGAACATCCCTGTGGTTTAAAATCCTTTGAGTATTGGACAGCAATTATCATCTTTTTGAATAACCATATCACACGTGGTCTTGTTGAATGAAAACATTGGCTTTGATTATTCATTCATGTGGATGTAAATGACACGTTTTCGATTTCTATGAGAACTGGTTTGAGTGAAAGTAAAAGATAAGGTAGAGAAGAAAGATGAACAATCGTATGAAGCAGGTCTTGCGAGACTCATAGATCATCCTCGAATTACGAAATCGGTTGCAACAATGTTGTACGATACGTTTCATTCTATCAACATATCATCTATTTAAACGAAACAAATCAGATTATGAACTATCAACAACAATTGAACGGTTAAACGCGTAGGGTAAAAATTCTGTTATCCATTGAGTGTCATTGAACTCGCGATAATTGATGATAACATAAAAGCAATGGTGAATGAAGTATATATCTGAAGGAAGGTGAAAAGTATACGGAGCGAGAGTTAATGTCAGAGAACAGAAGTAATCCGTTCTTGTTGACAAACGTCGACGAGGATTTTCACTTGCGACTTCGGATGTAGAGTTTCAATCTAGATAGAGACTCCGTCATAGTGAAGTCGACCTTCCTTCTTCCTTTCTTGGATAAAGTATATTGGAAGGAGTTATGGAAAGCATTCTAGAAGACGTAAGAATGTTGAAGATGTGCAGCTTCTTAAGTGCTTTTTCCTCGTGGTAATCGTTGCAATTAACGAACGGTTTGAATCGTTTTGTGAAACGAATAAAATATTTCCAAAGATAACCTGTTATACATATATTATTGCACAAGAGTTTTATATCCGATTGACTGAATTCGATGTCTAATGGATGCAAAATGTACAGCCAAATGAAAAATTTCTCGTTTTTCTTCCTCTTGAATATCTGTTTGCATTTAAATCATTTCCTCATATTTTTTGCGGTGAAAGGATGGATTCTAATGTTCGCATAATTACAAGGCTAATTAATAAAACAAAAGACTCGAATCAGTCACCCATCCAGCTCGTGAATTATTCAAGAATGAATTTTGAAACACTTTTATTGTTCTTTCAGGGACAAGACCCAGATTATATATGACCTATAACTATTTGAAGAATTTTTATGATTTTGATGCATCGATGTCTGGAATACAACCTTTTACAACTCCTATAACTTTGATCTGATCCGCAAACATGTCACTCGTTCAAATGATGAAATTCTTTCGTAAAAGAGGAATCGTTAAAGTTCAGTAATTATTGAAAAGTTTCTCCCCAATAACCTGGATGACTTTTTCCGAGGAAAGGTCAAATATTCAAAATCTTGGTGGAAAGAAAAGAAATTATATAAGCGCTTGTTTAGTATCCTCTCCTTCTGTAGGATGTCTCAATTTTCTGACCAATTTACTAATAGTTGAAACTTACCTTTGCGCTGAGAGAGAGAGAGAGAGAGAAGTTTTCTTATTCAAGATCTTTTGATCTTGATTTGAGAGAATCCAGAGAGATATCTCTTGCTTATGATTCTTGAGGAGAGTTTAGTAAGTTTACGATTAATTTTTGTGTAATGATCGTAACTCGTTTTCCCAAGTTATACTGAGAATTGTGAGGATGTTGCAGATATCATTTCAGGCTTCTTCAATTTTTTGAATTCGTCAAAATACGATGGGACAGTTGATATGCTACTCTGTATTTTATTGAATATGTTTCCTTTAATCAAGAGATGAATAGAAGTGGAGCATGAATTTTTAATGGTTTCAACCTTCGTGACATACTTTCATAGAAGAAAAGAATGAAAGCGTTATTGAGATTTCAATTGAAGAATGTGAAGTTTTGACACAATCTACAAATTTAATACAATAAGACTTGGAGTTGGATGGATATAACACTCGGATGATTCTAAATAAATATATATGGTCGATGTGAATATCCCACCCAATACAGTTTGTCATCGTATCATAATTATAATATAATTTTAAAATTACATGCAATGTAACCTGCTCGTTACATGCAATGGACCGACAACGTATAATTTCACACTTATGAAAAGTAGTGGCAACGCCACTATAACGTAACATTTTTGTGTTAGGTAACATGGATGTTGCATGCAATTGTTAAGACCTTTTTGTTTGGAAAATATGTATTATAGACCTTTTTTGACCTTAGATTCGAGGTAATGGGCATGTGCACGCATATATGTGTGTGTTCAACCTTAAAACTGGGTTAACAATTTTTTATCGAGTTCAAGAATGTTACTAATACCAGATGGATGAAACCACGATGTTGCTGGAATGAGGTTTCCTATATTATGGTTACATTGTGGCAACTTTTGATGAGTGTGAAATTACACGTTACCAGTCCATCGCATCTAAAAAACAGGTGATATTGCATGCGATCTTGAGTTAAATTGTGGTTATGATGCGGTAATAAACTGTGTTGGGTGGGATACATGATTGATTTTTACAAAGCCTGTTCTTGAGTCATTAATAAAAGTTGAAGACTGGGTGATTACCATAGTTGAAAATCGAGACTTTATAGGCAAGAATTGATTATGGATTCACTGTACAAAAATTTCTTCTGAAAATTCAGAAAATGTGACTGTAATTTTATCAAGGAATGTCTTTTCCCATGTAGAAATTGAATTAGCTTATCCGAGGTATGTACTACCCAAGCAGCAACAGAAGTTCAACGTATATACAAAATAGAAACGTTCATAGAATGTACAAATCACATACTAAGAACATATAATGAACGCTCATAGAATATTCGAATGGGACTGTTCCAAATATACCCAAGCAGCAACAGAGATTCAAAGTATATACACGGAAAAAAAAATGGAGAAATTTACAGTGTAGGATGACAACGCGTCACTTCAAGTCTTTAAATGGACATTCTTACAAAATATATTGTAAAATAACTCGCATTATGGGACCAAAATAGATATTTCTCTCGTGATATGAATTATTTGACAATATATTTTGTAAAGATTTCTATTTAAAGGCTTGAAGCGAAGAGTTGTCATCCTACACGGTAAATTTCTCCATTTTCTTTTTTCTGTGTACGAAATAGAAACCTTCGTAGAATGGACGAATGAGATACAAAGAATATATAATGAACGTTCATAGAATATTCGAATGAGACTGTTCAAAATATACTTGGAACGTACATAGTACATTCGAAATGTACGATATTCATTCAATCGATGTTCGATTGACGTACCGTCGTATATTCGATTACATACGTTCAATGAATATGCATAGCACCTATGAAACGGTTTCATTGGAATATGCATAGAACATATTTCGAATATTCGAAAAAAGTTCATAGTATATTCTGGTGCTACTTGGGGAGTGAATAGGAAGCATGTAAGAAGTATAAGAAAAGTGATCTGAAACATTTGTACGCTTCCGTTACTCTTTATGACACACTTCCCTTTCACCAGGGTTGGTAAACATTATAGAAGTTACTTTGCTGTCACAAAAATACTATCTAGTCCACAAAAAGAGGCTATCCAGTGAATATTAACAACAGATCAAACGTGAAATCATGTTATGTCTTTGAATAAGAATTTTCAAATTATGAAAATATTCTATAGCGTAGTTTTTTTGTGTTCACACCGTTTACTTGATTCTAATTCGTATCGATAGCGCAAATGTGACTTCATCCTCACAATATACGTACAAAATAAGGAATCATGCATCGACGTGTGTCAACGTGGAGTCGGCTCAGTAGACGGCGTATCTGGCTCATCATCCGAGGGACCCGGGATCGAAACTCATCGTCGAGTAAACATTTTTCCACGGCTGATTGGAAATATCACAATCCATCTGTTACCATCGAACTGCAAAAGAGAGCCAGATTCTCTGAGGTTGTATGTCGGTACAAATGGGTTGGAATAAAATTTTCATTTTTCCAGTCTTAATATTATCACAACTGTGTATATTTTTCTATCTAACTACTAGATAGGTGACCTGTGTCAGCCACTGGAAGATGTAATCGTTACATTACTACCACTCCACTGTCTGAGATTACTAGTCAGTGGTGAGATAGTATTAAAATCGACTAGGCCATAGCTAGACAGTTTCAATTTCTACTCGGGTCACAGTACATCATATCTTGAAAATTTTAAGGTTTCCCGGGAAAAAATGATCAGATCTGACCAGATCTAAATTTTTGTCCAGATCTAAACAGATCTATTAAGATCTGAAAAACTGCGATTTTGGCTTGTGTTTGTCACAATATATGTGCAAAATCAAATTCATATACAGACAGATATCACAAAATTTCTGACAATTGAACCACCAATTGCTCATTAACATTTAATCTAATATTGAATTCAGATCTAAGGAGATCTACTCAGATCTAACTAGATGTGCCAAGATCTGATCAAATCTACTGAGATCTGAACAGATCTAATCTGATCTTTTGAACCAGATCTGACCAAAAATCTATTTAGATCTCAATAGATCTAATGATTTTTTCCTGGGTTTGTTTCTCAGGCCAAATACTCCACCATAGACCAGAAAATCAAAATTTTCTCAATGAATATAAGTATAGAATTACCATTCACTGTAAGATCTGTATTTCCAGCTAAGCAAATAGTTTCACAAAGTTCACTTGTACCAGTCTAAATTGATATGTATTTCCGATTTGAATAGAAGTTCCGCAAGGGTAGATTGGATTTGAAACCAATAATTTTCAAATAAACATTTCCTGAATATCCTGATTATCATTTGAGAACATCAAATGTGTTCTAGAAGTTTGAATTGTTTATTGAAACTAGTTAGTAATCAAATAACGGAATAATATCAGCTGTGAAAGACCCAAAATCTTGCAGGACATTCTTTGACCGATGTTTTCAGTTGCAAAAAATCACAAGCAATCGATCCATTCGAGAAGATGAATAAAGATGATTCACTAAATTTTGTGAGTTTGAATTCTCGTTTCGTTTCGTTCGAACGATTCAAACTTCATGAACATATATAAAATTTCATATCATGCACAGTATCATCACAATCAGCTGAATTGAAAATCATTCCTTCATCAATGAAGAAGGCAAACCCTGAATTCTAGTTGAATGTGTGTATTTCACGCTGAAATGATTTGAATTTCCATGCGAGAGAAACAAGGTTAAGTAAATTTGCCATTTACTGAAAACATGCACATAAAGTGGATCATCGTACAATTTTACAGAGTATATAAAATCATCACTTGAAGCATGTTTGAAAAATGAAGAACGTAATATACACCTTCCTTCATCCGTCCCACAGGGAATCTAATGACAACATAATATACTTGTTCATTACAAGCAATGCAATAGTGTTTAAAATATCACGATGAACCTCTTGAATAAACGTCATACCCTATTCGATTTCGAGAAATCTGGCACATAGAGCGTTTCACATCTAATTACGGATTCCTGATAAGAACCCTAACCCGCGATTCTCAATTAATTTTTTTTTGCATGTCAACTTACACACAAACATATAAGTATGTTATTTCAGCCATAGTTACAAAATCCTGATATCTGTATTTGCTTGTATTTGAAAAAGAATCTTTGAATACGAAATGAATTGAAAGTTTCATGTAAATACGGAAAAAAAGGAACCTATAGAGAACCAAAAAATTTCTTTATTTTCGTTTTTGATGTCGCTGCCGCTCCGTTCGGTATTTACCTTTTATCACACCAAACTGGAATAATGCGCATTGAAAGAACAAGAGGAAAAAATTGCTTTCATATGCTAAATACATGTGATATCTGCATGAATAATATGACGTTGGGAAATTCCATCGTAAGAAAAATATGAATCTGCTTTTGCGGAGATGGAGTACGCGACTAGCGGCTCTCCTTAAACGATTCGGTACCAATTTTCTATTGAAACGCATATGAAGATTACGTCAACTATGAAATAAAAATGACTGAATTTATTCGATACAATATTGAATATTGATATTGAATACGTTGAAACAGAGATGGAAAAGGGAAGAGTCATCAGATTGTAAAACTTTGCCTTCTCAAATTTTCACTCTCACGTTTTTTTTTCACATTTTGCCAGTCGTGGAGTGAAATTTCGTTACAACGTACACGAGCACATTATCTTCTTCGTACCATAAACATTTTGAATGAAATATGATCCATACCAAAAGTTTTCCTTTGGGGAAATAAAATCACTGTGACGTGCTGGTAGATATGTTCAAATGTCAGGAATATTTCTCGAATACTTTTGACATTTTTATTCTTATATTCATGTGCGCAACAATCGAATATTTCTCAATGAATTTTAGGAATTACGACTGAAAAATTATTGATTGAAGAATGATTCGTTTTTCGTAAATTTTTGAAAGTATTTCTCATCGTTAGAGCTACAAATTAAAATACTCGTTTTGGCGAAGCATTTCCTCTCACCGAATGTTTGAAAGTTTGACCACATATTCACAAATGGATTGAAGGGAGACAGCGTAAGAAATGATGAAGAATTAATCAAGTTGCCCGTTCGCTCACCTTTTCTATGTTTCTCATCGGTATTATATTGGTCACCTTGTGAGGTCGTTCGTTGGGTGGGGAGAAGGAGGGGATCATCTGGAACAGGATGAGTTTAGTACAAATCCCAGGGCGTGTTATTTTGGATACTAGTGAAAGTGGTTACCACCGGATGGTCATTTTGTATAAAAACCGTAAGATCGTTGGAAGAATCACATTCGACAGCCAATCTTCTCACAATTAGGTGCAATATGAAAGCTTTCTTAGTGAGTAGTAAAATTATATTTTATTGTCATCGGTTATATATTTCGTTGAAACTGTTTTTGGAAAATGTGTAGGAAAGATGAAGTGTTGTGACTTTTTATAAAGAATAGTGTGATATGAAATTCAATTTGTAAATTCACTCAAAACATTATATTTTTCAAATTTGTTGCAAAAGTTTTTATTGTGCTATTGATATCTTCATTAACTTATAATCCTGTTATTCTTCAATATCCTACAGGTGCTAATTATTTGTATTGTTCACAGCTCTCCCTCCTCGTCACCTCCGTCCTTGCAGGTACGGTTGTTCCAAAGGGCCAAGATGCCAGAAAATATGAAAAGCGAGGAGTTTTGCACGGTGGATCACATCACGCGTCGAGCTTTCCTGGACCTCTGATCGGAGGACACGGACACGGTCATGGAGTTATCAGTGAATACGCTTCCCACCATTCAGGCCCTTCGTTTCAATTCGCTGCTCCACATCATGGTGTGAGTCATCACGGGCCTGCTCCAGTATCGTTCGCGGTTAGTCAATCTTTACCATCGGCTCATCACGTTGAAGTTCCACACTTTTCGAGTGGTCATCACGCGGAATTTTCCGGCCCTGTTGCATTCGCCGCTCCTGCTCCTCATTTGAGCTACAGCCCTCCCGTCGGTCATCTCAGCTTCGCTTCTGGTCCTGTATCTTCGGGTCATCACGCTCAATTCGCTGCAGCCCCAGTCTCCGCTCATCATGTTGAATTCGCTGCTCCCATTACTCAATCCGTCAGCTTCGCCGCTCCATCCTCGCATGCCGGAGGTTTCTCTAGTGGTTCTTTCGGTGGCCATAGCTCCGGTCTATCGGCGGGTTCTTACGGTGGACATCACGCCGGAGTTGCGGCAGGCTCTTTTGGTGCCTTAGCTCACCACTCGTCAGGGTTCTCTAGCTCCGTCGGTCATCACGCTGTGAGCTTTTCCGCCCCCGTGCCTGCTCCTGAATTCGCCAGCCATCACCAAATTGGGCATCTCCAACCTCCCCCACCATCTCCAGTTGTTCATCACGTTTCTGCCCACGGCCATCATTCAGCTCCCTCTGTTGGCATTGAAGTACCAGCGGCTATTGGTCATTCAGTCTCCATCACAGACTCCGTTAGCTTAGGACATCACGAAGTTCCTGTAGAAGAACACAATGATGGATATTCTTATCCCGTGCCATCGAAGAGATTGTAAATTTATAAGTGAGGATGAACATGTTTGAATGTATGTGCGTTTGAGAGTTTAGTCATTCATTAAGGTCTAATTATCGAGAAATCATAAATCAAAATTTCATGCATAAAATATTCATCATACAAGTTTCACTACCAACACGGAGCAAAAGATATCTAGACGAGTTCACAATCACTTTCGTACTTCGCTCTGGTAGAGGTAACAGGTTCATTTGGAGGACAGGAGGAAGAGAGGAAGATAAGAGGAGATCGTGTCGTGAATTTTGTGAACAGAAAAAGTAACTGTATATCGTTTCATTCATGTAAAGAGATAACATCGCGTATCAACGAGATAGAAATATGATACATAATATTGTTCCTAATACATGTATGTATACATCATGCAATAATCCTTATTTCTGTCTTGAAATATGGGGATTGGTTACTAAATGAACAGAGAAAAAAACACCTTTTCATATCAATTGTCATCACACATCGTACTGAGACTGTTGTACATATGTGAGATTATGTTTATTTTTGTACCTGCAAATATGATCATTAAAAAGAATGATTCAAATAACAATCTGTTCTCTATTTTATTGTTTAACATACATCTTCCCAAATAATTCATTTCCATTCCTCATATAATTCCTTTCAATGCTTGAGTCGAATGAAACTTTCCTCGAGAATCATGTTTAAAGTTCTTAATCCAGCTTGTAAAATTTTTCAACGTTGCCTGAAGCATTCCCATCACATTTATCCCTCGCCGTGCTATTCTGCATCTTCCTTGGGTCCGTCTTCGTTAAACCATTCTATAACTCTCAAACCGTTCGAAAAAGTGAACGAGAAAGTTAAATAAGCACTGTAAAATATCATTTATTCAAAGTTGAAGCATCCACAGGATGAATGTAAAAATTCATATTGAAGATGACAAAGGTTTTGATAAGACTTGTGAATAGACTCAAATCAGGTTACAAAAACTCCTTATCCCAGATTACCCTTTTTCTCCCATGATCCTATTCCTTTTACTTCACTCTTCATCGTTTCGTGCCTCACCTATACCGGCTGTGTACTTTTTTAGTTGCCCAACATGTCCTTTGTAATGGTATCTCTGTAGTCGTAGAAGACGTACGTGCCTTGCTCATACTTGAAAGTTACCCCCGGTTGCGGGTTGAAGTACTCAACCGACCTTACATATACGTACTCACGCATGAATATACAAACTCACACTAACAGAGTGTCGCAATCCACTCATCCACGTGTTCCGTATGTTCTCTCGTTTCTCTTCTCTCTTTTGACCTAGCTTCGTCCGCAAAACCAGCAGTCACGCACTATTTTATGACTTTAGTCGGGCTTCTGAATTAAGTCGGGCTTTTCTAGGTACAAAGACGGTCTTTCATGCGATCCGACAGAAATAGAGTGCATTCCTCATATCTCTAGCTACGATGGTACGTGTAGTGTAGGGTGCTGTTAAACTTTGGGATTTGTAACATCTTTTCCTTGTACCTGAATGGAAATAATGATTCACAAGAGTTGTGATTATTACATTGTTGTGGTTTTTGTTTTCGTAGAGGAATAATTGATGTGTTACATTGTCAGGTTTGAAATAATAGAACTTTTGAGAGGATTTACTGATATGATTTTGTAGGATATCAGGATATGAGCAATGCTCCTAAGTATTTGAGATTCCACATTAATGTATTCAACAGACTCATTTGCTCTTTTCTGCGTAGAAGAATTTTTAGAATTATATATGATCGATATTTAAATATGAAGAACATTTATGATTTTTTCCACACAGGGCTTGATCTGTTTTACATTGCGCCTGAGTGAAATTCCATAAAGTTGAGTTATAAGAATCAAATAAATGTAATCTATACACACTTCATTCGATATTTCTACGTTTAGAATACTTGAATTTTTCTTTCAACTTAGCAGCTCTATATTTGATGTTTAGTGAGTGAATTTGATATTCACAACAAGCTCTTCTATCTAATATTTTTGATGTTGCTTGATGAAATGCTGTTGGGGAAGATTGAAAGAAAAGTCATACCGAGATTTGTACACTTTTTCAATTCATAAATATGAGTTTTTGAGCTTCAGGGGGGATTCTGCTTTAGCAAGCCCAAAGGAATGCGTTTTTAAAAAATTTTGTGAGGTACAAACAAAATACATGAATCAAACGAACTCTTGGGGGCATTTTCATGTATGTTCCAAGTTAATGAGCAGCAATACTGATTTTTATATAATTCGGGAAGCTTTACATAAAAATTAAACTTTGCATATATTATATTTACACAGAGAGGAAAATAGAGTACAAATTACAATTTTTATTAACACATCCACGGAGAAAATCCCACACTAATGGTTACTGTAGCCCACACGACTGGCTCGTGTTATGCAAAAAAATCATTTCAACACTAGTGGTTACTGTAATAGCACGGAGTTATCAGCAGTGTGTATACACTACTATGTGTGTAGAAGTTTTTCCGTGTTGAAGACATCGCAGATAATGGAATACAATCACTTAAGTTCAATAAATTACTATTTAAATCGTTTGTAAAAGAAAAGTTGATTCAAAAAGATTGTAATTTTTACGCTTCTCCCTTAGCACTGATTCACCAGTGTAATTCACTGATTCTCAGTACTTCTCACTGATTTGAATTTAGAGAGTGGTCTGGTAAAAACAATTGGGAAGACCTATGAATCCAGATTGAATGGTGATACTTTGTGTAAATACATGGTTAAGAATGGAGAATAAAGTGATGCATTTGATAATTTATAGTCTCCTATTATTATAAGATGTCGTGTAAAACTCAATGTTTTGGACATTCTGGTGGAATATCATTTTAGAATCTATTCACGCCCCTTTTGGCATGCATTATAATTTCAACGCATCCGAGTAAATTTGGTTGCGGTACTGCAGGCTGTGAATTTCTCTTTCACAACCGTGCAACATGGATGAATTTTATTTCTTTTTAATCAAATTAAAGGATTCATAAGTTGTTGTGATGGGAATGATCTCATGTAGTTCTCAAGAAATTTTCATGCATATTCCATACACTTTTTGCAGTGTTTTATTATTTGAAATTGTAAATCAAACATTAGACATTATTCCGTATACTCGAGCTAAAAACTGACAGAGTGACTATTAACTATTAAGGTTATGTTTGTGAATTAAATTCAACAATCATGTATTAATTCAACTTTGCTATGTGGCTGTATATTAATAACATATGCAATCGACATTCAGATAAGAAAATTTTTATGCACAAAGTAGGTTGTGAAGAAATTCCTTCTGAAAATTCAGAAAATGTGACTGTACTTGTAAAAACCACTGTTTTTTTAATTCTGCGAAAAAATTTGGTGAATTATAAGGAATTCTTTGACCTAATCTTCAGAATCCGTTTTAGTTGGAATCCAAAATTTAGTTGAAATTTCTCAAAGTTCAGTAAAATTCTTCTGAAAATACGGAAGAAAGTGGCTGTAAAAAATTACAGTCACATTTTCTGAACTTCAGAACGGATTTTTTTACAGTGTAAGTGAAAAAAATTCGCAACCCTTGTGTACACGAGGACAAGTATACGGTCACGGCTACTATGAAGAATAGTAATTTGGTGACGGATATTTCAAAATTATAATAATCCCATTCAAAATTGTAATGAGTACGATAAACTGTTCACGTTATCATGGAAACGATAGATAAACATCATAATGATAACCAAATCGCCAGTCATCACTCACTCCCTATCCTAAAGTTGCGATGAGAACCTGGGCGAATGGTAATCAATCCCATATACTTTCCTCCGTGTATAAAATTTACAACCGATGGTTTTACAATGAACGGAGAAAAATACAGATCGAATATACAGTAATGTTTAATAAAAATTTGAGAATGTGTCTCAAATTTGTAATAAAGATGAAACGGTTCACATTTCTGTTGAATTTTACTTGAAAAAGAATGAATAACTATCATTACTTAACAAACAATAGAAAGACGTATGAATTTTCCAAAAGTCGCGCATGAAATTCTACAAAGTGAATGATAAAATTTTTTAATTTCATTATCTATTTTGTAAAATTTCATGCGCAACTTCTGGCAAGTTGATGTTTTTCTATATTGTTTGTCAAGTATTGATTACTTTCCGTTCTTCTTCAAGTCAAATCCAGTAAAAATCGGAATCGTTCTATCTTTATTACAAATTTAAGGAATATTATCAGATTGTAAAAAATATCCTCAAATTTTCTATTGAATATTACTGTATTTTCGATCTGGATTTTTTTCCGTGTGTGCAGAAGATTCTGTTGAACTCATCGAAATTTCTCGAGAAGCAATTGATCCTACCACGTTGGGTAAAAAATCCACAAAATTTCGATAGAATCACCAGAAAATTGATCATTTTTCCAAGTTTTTCATCGAGTCAATTGCTGCCTGAATTACCGAAGAATTTTTCAGTAAATTCACTAATATTTTAGATTCTGACAC
Source organism: Gonatopus flavifemur (assembly GCA_018340375.1). Taxonomy (NCBI): domain Eukaryota; kingdom Metazoa; phylum Arthropoda; class Insecta; order Hymenoptera; family Dryinidae; genus Gonatopus; species Gonatopus flavifemur. The sequence continues at coordinate 4,427,030 of JAFFJZ010000006.1, read as the reverse complement.
TATAAGAGAGAGAATACTTCCTTTGGCAGCGTAAGCTCTAATTCAGTTCTTTTTCATTTATTTCACTGTTAAAAATTTTCGTCGCATGTTTGGAAATATTTGTGTTAATTTTAATACCAAAGTTTGGAAGTACTTCATATTTTTGAAACACAATATATTTTTGTATTAGATTTCCTACACTGTTATTGACATTCAAACACAATATCATCCTCAAATGATTTCCATACCGAATTCCATTTGAATTCTCATAAAATATATAGTGAATTTCAAACACAAATGTATATGGTCACTGCTTCCAAATTTTGTCTATTAAATTCACCAATTTTGCTTCCTCATTTAGAGGGAAGCTTTGTGATCGTTTCGAGGAGCCAAAAATTTTTTTGTCTCGAAATTAAAAATCTCCTAGACCAAAATGTTCCTCAGAATTCGGGGAACAATTTTGTTACCGTGTCTGTCTGTCTGTCTGTTTGTGTGGCTGTAGCCCCCCTAAGTTTCGTACGCGCATATCTCCCGTTCTGCTTATCCGATCGTTTTGAAATTTTTATCACAGTTGTGGACTAGGGTGATAGTGGTCCCATATAAGTTTCAACCTGATTCATTCAGAAGAATTGGGTGGATGAGAAGAACTCTGACAAAAAATGAACATTTTGCGTACGCGTCTATTGCTTCCTATCATGTGAATCCGATCAAACTTTAACCACGTTTTAGTTATGATCCGATAGTTGTTCCATATAAGTTCCATCCAAATCGGTTGAAAACTGTGGAAAATTTTTCTTTGGGATCTGTATTTTGTTTTTAAGCATGCCTTCCCCATGTCCATATTATCCGAATGTCTTGGAACTCCGAGTATATTCGATTTACGAGATGTTAGTCATATGATATAAATTTCAGGCACATTGGAATTGGAGGGAGTAAAAAAAAAGCAAATCAGGTTCCTTTTTGTCTGTGTGTATGTAACAAATTTGCGAACGTGTATATCTTTCGTTCGTATTATTCGATCGTGATGAAATTTTTACCAGAGTCATGTGCAGTGTTGATAGTGGTTCCATATGAGTTTCAACCCCATCGTTACAGAAGAAAGGGAGGGGTGAGGAGAAATTTTTCGAAAATCGTGATTTTGCGAACGCGCGTTTCTCTGCTTCCTATTATCCCAACCCGATCAAACTTGAACCACGTTGTAGTCATGATCCGACAGTGGCCTCATATGAGTTTCATTCTAATCGATTGAAAACTGTGGAAAATTTTTGTTTCGCGATTCACATTATTTGACAATATTTTGAAAGCATGCCTTCCCCATGTCGGTATCATCCAAATGCCATGAAACTTGTAGTATAATCAGTTTACGGGGGGTTAGTTGTATGGTGTGAATTTCAAACAAATCGGAATTGAAGGAAGAAAGTGGTAAGCACTGAGCTTCGAAACAAAATTTGGAAATTTCGTAAACATCGTTAACATGCGGATAACTGCCGGTTCTATCATCCAACTGTCATTAAATTTCCACCACATCTTTATGCGGTGTTGATCGCAGTCCTATATAAATTTCAACCTGATCCTCTCAGAAGAACGGGAGAGAGAGAAAAAACATGTATTTTTTTTCAACACAAACGAGGAAGCCATGTGCCAATTGGCAGAGTTTTTTTAGCAGTGTTCTTTCTTCCATTCATTCAAAATATGATTTCTATCCCGAGTCGAAAAATTGAAACCTGATTTCGAACTATTCAAAGACTGATCTTACCCTTTTGAACAGTATGAGATGAGGATTAATGAGAACCTGTTTTGATCCGTAATACGCAACGAATACGCATTCTGTCAGGTCGAATTTTAAAACCTGATATAGCTCTATTTTTCCTTCACCCTTATTTCGACCTGCTTATGGAATTTTGTGAATTCTATTCAGAAGATACCAGCAGCGAGATACCTGCTAAATCTAATTTGAAAAATTAATTAATATATTATTAATTTCATACAAAAATCAGGGAAATTTATTGTTTTTTGTGGAAGATTTTTACCAAGGTAATATACGTTTACAATTTGTACATCTCGATGATTCAATTATATTGCATTATTTTCTTATAGTTTGTAAAATTTGATTTAGCTAGTATCTCGTTATTTGCATTTTCTGAATAAAATTTACAAACAAATTATTATTATTATTATTATTATTATTATTATCATTATTATAGTCTTCAAAATATGAGTGTGAATGAAATTGTTACACCTGAAATATATTATTGAATTAACACAGCAAGTTCCAAACATTGAGGAATTTTGAATGGATATCGAAATTTAAATATGAAAATTGATTGGATATGTATATATGGATGTGAGCTTATTATTCTAAATAAATTTCAAACATCTTATTTTCTCATGAAATTCATTCGATTTCATTTTCACTATACTTTTCCAAGTCTCATGTTATAAAATTTATTGACATTTCATTATTCTCAGAAATTATCAGAGTTCCAAATGCCATTAAATTTACGTTATGTTCATTTAGTGTAATTTTTTAATAATAAAATTGTATTGAATAATTGATACTCAACTTTATCATCCATAAATGATACATACATTTGAATTTCATTATACATTTGCAAACCAGGTTAGAATCAAGATGAAAAGAACATTATCAGGTTCAAACAGTTGTGAGCAGGATTTATAATTCTTCCTTCAAATTCCAACAGATTGAGATCAGGTTGTGACCTGATTTTGAATCACTATGTATAGAACAACATCAGGTTCAAAGGAATGGAATCAGGTTGAACTAAATCAAATTAGGTCGAATACAATATGAGATCAGGTTAAACAGACCAAGATCAGCTCTCAATTTTTCGACTCGGGATAATTCTGAAGCATCTTATCGATGCTTTGTGCAACGAAATTTCATCATCAGATATACAATAAACGGTACGTAATTCAATTACCACGCCGATTAACGGATGAAAATTTCAAGAACAATGAAAATCACCCACAAAAATCCTAGGAAATTCGAATAATAGTTTCATAAATTCACAAAGGTTGGTATTTTTCCACTTCCCAAGAGCAAGTGATTTCAAATTGAAACACCGACGTTGATGAACGCAAGTATGGAGGTAGTTTTAGTGCTATGCCAATCACATTCGTGACATTGCATAATTTTGATTTTAAATATTTGCTGAAGAGGATGGTGTACCGAACCCGAGTTTCGTGGATACACACGATGAACGAAATTTCATCAATTACGTGTATCAAATTCACACCGTGATGCATGCGATAATAATCTTGTTCAATAACAAGGAACGAGTTAGCTGCGAATGTAAATGATTCAGCAATTCGCGGGAACGAAGGGAGACCTAAAATTCCAACCAAAATGGTCTATTACAATAATAAAGTTTCGAATATTTATGAGTTTTTATTAGTCATAATAACTATGAGTATATTTGAAAAAACTGACTAGTCAGTTGGAATACCTATTTAACTTATAAGCGCATATGGATTCAACTTGATTAGTTGTTTCAACTACGGTTCTCCTCCCCTGTACAATTCATATATAACTTGTGTTTATAGTATATTGAATTTTATATATCAAGTATACATCTAAACTTTTTCTACTTGGAGCGCTGTCAAGTGACGATTTTAGATGAACCAACCATTTTCATATATTATATTTCTGTTGATATATTATATTTCTTCAGAGAAATTCTGAAATCCTATTAAAATTCTCATGAAAATTTCCAATTTTCTTGAATGGTTTTGAATAAATCAGTAATTTGGAACCGAGAATCCAGGGCTCAGATCAAAATTTGTCAAAGGAAGAATTCACGCTGAATTTTCTCGAGAATATATGTGCCTGTCAAAGACTGCTTACACTTTCTGTCTCACCCTGCACACCCATCGGCTCCAAAGGGTTGATCATATTGACAGAGTTTGCAAAACAAATCAAGTTCAACATTGTAAATCCACTTTGGGAGCTTTTAAAAATTCTGTCAAATTTATATAAAACTTATATATGAAGTGTATTGAATTGTATATCAATTATATATAATTCTGAAATTTTTTTCTCTCTGGTATTTACATTTACATGAACATTTATACACAACACGATTCTCATATAAATCAAATTTTTCGAAATAATAATCTGTACGATGAATACTCGGGCTTCCTCAATTTCGTCTCGTTGTTTTATCAATAATCATTTTAACCATGGGGTTTGTGCGTACGTACGAAAATTCATCTTGACAAAAGCCGTGATCACTCGCGTGACTGGTTCAAGCAAATTGTAGGGGCAAAACCCTCTTATTATTTCAATAAACTCGAATTTCGAATTCAATTCAATTCGGAAATAATTACCAAAACTGGAGGCACGGTCTATTTTGTAGTTTGTTGAAAATGCATACGCGAGAGATGAATTCTTCGGGAGTCAATAATTCCCTGTGCTTCACGAACGAGTTGATATTGACAGGTGACTTGTCTTTCAGTCGGCCGACCCAAAGCAAATCACTCGACCAAAAGCGAGGAAATAACGGAGGCTAGGAGTAGCGGTGAAGGGGTTCTTCGTGTCCACGACACGCTATGCCATATCACGTTATTGAGAGCTACTTGTCACCATGCGTTTTGGCGTCATAGCGAGACGTACATGTCGTTCAATTAATTTCATTCTGTACATCCTGTACATAGGTATCGATGCCTCCAGGAAATGTCGGTAGGAGAAATTTCTGTCAATTGATGATTTTGGTGGACAAGCGATGCGAGTAGGTATGTTCGATGTTTTCTATGATACTTGAAAGGTTCCTATAATCCTCAAACGGATCCGAAACACTGGAATGTTATATTTTGTAAAATGGAAATCAATTCCTGTAAAGAGTTCATCGCCAACCTGTCGACGAAGATCGATCATTACGTTCCATAATTATAAAAGAAGTCGATGAATTACAAATAGGAATGTGTTCGTGAACTGTTATTCGATATTTTTTCCACGCATTAACATGCAATTTTCAACGATTTTACGATGATTATCCATCAACACTGGATCAATTGATCATCAATTGATCGTCATCATTGAGTTGTCGTCATGGAGGAAATACGATGTCACTATTACTTTCAAACGAAAAAAATTATGACAGAGTTCTCAAACTGACGGAGAGTTCATTGGAATTCTTTGAATATTTATCCTTAAAAAAGTAAGAATCTTTCATGAAGCTGATTTTGTATAATTTGCCGTTGGGATTTTAATCTTACTTAACAGTTGAGTATGTAGTGAACGATGTATCCAACTTCAAGGAGTTTATTCGAGAAAATAAACACCGATGACTAACTAATAATTCATCAGATTTGAGTTTCAATTTTTGTTTCGTTTCTATAAACGATTCAAATTTCAAAAACATGTCTTCTTTTGTTTTTTTGGGGATTTTTTTTAGGGATCTAGAAAATACACTTTATCAGGACTCTTATGTTTTAAATTCATTTTTTCTTGAAAAATGAAAATCAAATAATAATGAATTTCATTTCTTGACGATCTTTGTGAAATAACCCAAGTGATTGTCATAATTATCCTTTTTCCAATTACCCGATATCTCACGATATCGATATTTTATATACACATCGTATGTGGTTTTTATCGATATTTTATAAAATTTAATATAAACTCGACTAAGTTCTTATAAAAAATATCGATATCGTGAAATATCATGCATCACTAGTTGAATCTTTTTCAAGATTCACGTAGACAAGGGGAATCGGACTAGCTTTCACTATTTTTGCACCCATTCCGAGTGGGAAGCATTCGCTCTACTTAGTTAAAAGTAAAGATTCTCGGAGCGATTTTGAAATCCAAATTAAATTGTATATGAATCATATATAAGATCTATTGAATTATCCATAAATTACAGATAATTTTTAATATGTTCCAATTGTTCGTGTGGCTAGAGATCGGCAATAACCATTTTTTCATGAAGGATTTCAGAATCTATTGCTTGTTATTTCTGGAATGAGAAATGATGATTTATTTTCGGAATAATTATTTTTATTCTCTGCAATTTCCATTGAGAAGGGAATTTTAATATTGTATATAAGCCCATGTGTGTATGGACCAATGGCCCAATGATGGACCAAGCCTGGCACAAGACCTGCCGAGACTTGTCTTCAACAATTTACTAAACTTGGCCCAGGCTTGGGAATGATAAGAACAGGAGAAGCTTGAGCCAGTGGTTTTGCCAGGCCCGGTCCAATTCATTTACCAAGCATCAACCAATGCTTCTTTGATCGCGGATATGGATAAAAAAAGTAATTGATTCTTATTTCAGTTCATGACTTTCTCCCTCAGAATACCGTACATGAATTATCTTAAAACGATAGAAAAAATGTTTCAAGACTGGGACAAGCTTGTATGATCATTGGAAGATTTGTGTTCTTTGATATTTCAATCAATTTTGATTCTATTGTTGAATTATGCTGAAACTAAACCAATTACATCTTACTGAAATACCATAACATAAATCTTATAATAATCTGATCCCGTACGAAATCCAACATTGGAATCCCCCGAGTCACCCGGAAAACTGTGTGTTTATCTTCATGTGTATATCATCCTCATTTAGATCAATAACATCTAGCTTGTTGTGTAAAACTAGTGTGTAGGATTGATTATGGCAGGAAGATCGGGCCAGCCCTGGCCCGATGGTTATCCCCAGTCTCCAGACATTGTGAATTCAAAAGTCAGTCAATATTTATAAACATTGTGTCACTCATGTGGGCAATATTCGCACAATTGTTCTCAACGAATGCTCGATTTTTACACTTGTGCCAAGCTTGTACCAAATGTAGTGACCATTTAAAAAATATTAAAGAATGTACGAATAACGGGACAATCATGGAACAATATTGGGTCATTTGTTCTTCACGGAGGTTTGTTTCTGACACATGTGCCAACCTTGGGACAAGCTTGGGGTTTTTTCAGTCGTGGCAATACCTGCATGGGAATATTTTGCATTACTTCAATAATGAATAATGAAGGAATAAGAATTTTTTATTATTCCAATAATGAATAATGTAGGGATGAGAAGTTTTATCACTTTGGTAATGAATAATGGAGGAATAAGAATTTTCTATTACTATAATAACACAGGTCCACAACAAAAAATTTTTTCTCTGGTACTCGAGGTCTGATAACTGGTTCGGAGTAATGTGGTATGTTGAATGCGAAACGAATGTCAGATTTCTTGGATCAGCTCACTCTCTGTTATCTTTTATACATAATTCACATATATAATCTATTTAATTGATGAATTTTATGTATGAAAAATTATAAAAAACGAGCTGATCTAACACATCTGATGTTTTCTTCGTGTTCACTGCGCTAAGACTACTCCGAATCAGTTCTCAAGCCTCAGTCACCAAAATGGCTGCTGACAAGTGGTATTCTACTCATCTATCCATCTCTTTACCTCTACATCGTTTATCTTACTTGAAACATTCCAATAAATCATTTCCCAATTATTTGGCATATCAAGAGTATCGAGCTACGAGTGGTGCTGAGTTAGAAAATATTCTCAACACTATGAAAACAATATTAATAGAAAACTAATGTATGAATATACATAAAGACAGAACAAAATCCATGATTTGTACAACAACGAAAACATCAAGAAGAACGAGAATCAAAATAGATGCAGAGACAATTCAGTAAGTGAAAGAATTTAAATATGTAGGACGCATAATTACAGAAAGCGGTAAAAGCGAAAGAGATATAATAGCAAGAATAGCACAAGGGAAACAGGCTTTCCACCAAAAGAAACAGTTACTATGTTCGAAGCATATTAGCTTAGCAGTAAGGAAGAAATTCTTGAAGAGTTACGTTTGGAGCACAGCATTATATGGTTGCGAAACTTGGACAATTGGAAAGACGGACCAACGAAGACTTGAAGCTTTTGAAATGTGGTGTTATAGAAGGATGCTTAGAGTAAAGTGGATAGAGAAAGTAAAAAATGGAGAAGTACTTGAGAAGGTAAATGAAAAAAGAAGTTTTTTGAGACATGTCGTGAAAAGAAGAAGTAATCTGATAGGACACACATTGAGGCATGATAGCTTATTGAAAACAATATTAGAAGGAAAAATGAATGGTGAAACTCGAAAAGGTAGAACTAGATTGAGTTATATGAAGCAAATTATACAAGATAAGGGTTGTCGTAGATATGTAGAAATTAAGCGGTTAGCGTACAATAGACAGGGTTGGAGGATTTCATCAAACCAGTCATAAGACTGATTACTTCATGATGATGATGATCAAGAGTATGGTTTTCAATAACTCCGATAATTATATACAAGACTTGCAATATTTCAACAACACTACCTACCATCCATCTCCAAATCATAAATATCCTCCCACATAATGAATCTACAGTTACTATTCATTATAAGAGCTATAACATTAGTTTCAATGATCGTACGTTACTTCGTTGATATGTAAACAACATGAAACGGTACTCAAAATGAGTCAAGAATTACAAAGAAAGTGTAATTGCACGAACACATTAACGTACACATTGATACATTTAGATAGTTCACGAATAACGGCAATTCAATCGGATTAACGATCCCGTTCGATGTAGTCTTTGATTCTGCGAGAGAGTACTAGCGCCATTGGATTTGGTGTTGTTCGATGCAATTGAATTCATTTGATGTAATGCAATAATGGGTTACGTAGAGTGGATGCGCTGTTCAAGTGGGAGCACGTTCCAGATTAGGTATTTCCCTTATGGATCACAAAACTCATATTAATGCTGTTACATTATTGGTTATAAATGCCATCGCTTTAATGTGACTTTCCACGTTAAATCTTCTCTTCTGTAAAAAAAAAAACATCATCCCACAATTGATTCCATCAATTCTTACAGTTCATCGTCCCATATATATATGGACCAAGCCTGGTACAAGATCTGCCGGGACTTGTCTTCAACAATTCACCAAACTTGCCCCACACAGTAAAAATTTCATATCAGATATTACCATATTTATATTGTACTTTCGGGATATACTTGATTATGTCGTTATGAATCACAAGTATACGAGCACTCACCATACTCTCTCGTGAGGACGAAGATAAATATGTTATAATTTGCAATAAATATAGTTCTGAGCCTCATAATAAAGTATATCCCACGAGTACCATAAAAATATAGTAATCTTCAATATAAACTTTGCTCTGTACAGACTTGGGGATGATAACACTGTTAGAAAAGTTATGAAGTTTTTTTCATAAATACTTTATTAAACAGAATTCATAATGAAATGTTGAATTCAATATCATAATTCTTAATGCTAAGAATTTTATTCTCAATGTTGAGAATTTTCTTCTCAATTTTAAAAACATATTTGTGAAATTTAATAAATAATCATTACATTCCAGTAAGAAATTGTAGAATTTCATCACTCACATTAAATTTAAAAATCAGTATTAAAAATTCAATATTAAAATATGATATTCTATAAAGAATCTTGTATTAAATTTAAGAACTTTTCTAACAGTGAAGATTAGGACAAGCATGGGCTAATGAATTTTTTAAGCCCGGTCCCAATGATTCGCCAAGCATCAACCAATGATTCCTTCATCACAAATATTGATGAGAAAAGTAATTTGATCCATATTTCAGCTGTCAGATGGACAGCCATTTTTTCAACTCCTATAGCTAAATTTTAGCTGCTGAAGCGAAATTTTTAGCTTCAACCGTTAAATTTTAGCTAATATTGTTAAGCAATTAGCTGTCCTTTGGGTGCTAAAATACTCAGCTATAATGACTAAAATTTAGCTGATACAGCTGAAAATTTCTTTCCATGGAGGCTGGGACAAGCTTGGGTTTTTTCAGCTTGTCAATATCTGCATTGGAAATCCTGGAATCTTGAAACCCTTTGAAGAGTCTGTTGAGATCAATTGATTCCCGTATATGATCATATTTAGAAGGAACCTACACTGTAAAACATAATCGGATTTTTTCTACACGCATCTAAGGGTAAATTCCGGTCATGCGATAGGAAATCAATTTCCAATACATGTTTTTGAAATTTCCCATAAATTTAACTGAAAATTCTGAACTTCATGGGATTTTTATTATTAGGTGTACAAATAAGTTTCCGCGGTTTGTCAAAAGATGGCCCCACCAGAAGGTTATGGAGAAATTGTCAGATGTAAAACGTAATATCCCAAGTTTAGTCATCTGGCAACACCATAACCTTAAAGTACTAGTGATTCCGTATCAGCATCACGTAATTTTTTTCGTGCAAAAATGTCAAGTTTTATTCCGAATAAGCATCATTTGCGGGAACTTTTGATTTACTTCTTTAATGTGAAAAAATCTGCAGCTGAGGCGCATCGATTGCTTCTAGGAGCATATGGTGAAGCTGCTTTAAGTGAGAGAAGTTGTCAGGAATGGTTTCAAAAGTTTAAGAACGGTGAGTTTGACGTTAAAGACAAAGAACGCAGTGGAAGGCCGAAAGTGTACGAAGACATGGAATTAGAAGTACTATTGGAGGAAGATTCGTCCCAAACGCAAAAAGAACTTGCACTTACTCTACAAGTGACTCAACAAGCAATTTCACATCGTTTAAAATCGTTAGGAATGATTCAAAAACAAGGAAATTGGGTTCCATATGAACTAAAGCCGAGAGACGTTGAACGCCGATTATGCATGAGTGAAATGCTGCTTGCCAGGAATAAAAAAAAGAGTTTTTTGCATCGTATAGTCACTGGTGACGAAAAATGGATTCACTACGATAATCCAAAGAAGAGAAAGTCATGGGTTAAGCCCGGCGAACCATCAACATCGACAGCTAAGCCGAATATTCATGGAAAAAAACTCATGCTGTGTATTTGGTGGGATCAGCTTGGTGTCGTGTATTATGAATTGCTGAAACCAAGCGAAACTATTACTGGAGCTCTCTACCGAACACAATTGATGAGATTGAGTCGGGCACTTAAGGAAAAACGCGCCCATTACTACTCCAGACAAGACAAAATTATTTTTTTACACGATAATGCTCGTCCACATGTTGCGGCGCCTGTAAAAACATACTTGGAAACACTCAACTGGGAAGTTTTACCCCACCCGCCGTATTCACCAGACTTAGCCCCTTCTGATTATCACCTGTTCCGGTCGATGGCACATGGCCTGTCTGAGCAGCGCTTCACATCATATGAAGACACCAAAAATTGGGTAGATTTGTGGATAGCGTCAAAAGATGAAGAGTTTTTTCGACGGGTTTCCGAATGTTGCCAGAAAGATGGGGAAAAGTAGTGGCAAATGATGGAAAATACTTTGAATAAAACGTAATGTACTTTTCCTTTACAATAAATTCCTAATTTTTTATAAAAAACCGCGGAAACTTATTTGTACACCTAATATCATTTTGCAGTAAATTTCCGGTAAAATACGGAAAATTCCTAACGCATGTATGTGTTAATTACTTCCGAACATTTATGTGAAATTTTCCATAGAAATTTTGTACAGTGTATTAACAGCGAATACAGCGGAACAATTATGGAACAATATTGGCCCAATTATTCTTAAGGAGATTAGCGCCGGGACATTAGCCAAATTTTTCATGTAAGATTTCTTTAAAATACTTTCATTTTTTCAACATATCGCTCTATACAGCATTCATATACCCGGGAAAAAAAATTCCATGTATGGACCCATATATGGATTCATATAGGGTCATATATGAAAGTGAGGAATCCATCAGCAGTGATCTCACTTCTCTCTCCTTTGGTTTTTCATCACGTCCCATAACAAATTGTGACATTTTTTTGTCCATATATGGATGTATATGATAATCCATGATTGAATATGATCACATATGGCCATGTACAGTCTCATTCATACATGATCATATATGGCTAAAATCCATATGTGCTGATATATGATTTCATACACGGAGAAAATATTCCATTAAATATTACAGTGTACCAACGGATTAGGGTGCCACATCGGTTTCTTCGAGAAAAATTACTGTGTGATTGCATAGAATGACACAGTAATTTTTCTCGAAGAAACCGATGTGGCCCCCTGATCCGGTGGTACACTGTAATATTTAATAAAATATTTTCTCCGTGTATATGTTTATATATGTTCATATGTATTTCATATATGTTCATATATGATTCATATATGATTCATATACGCTCATATACAACCATATATGAATTATTTTTCCCCGGGTAGACATTCAAGGAATGCTGTATAGAGCGATATTTTGAAAGTATTCAAATATGGCGGAGAAATCTTACATGAAAGATTTGGCTGAAGTCCCGGTATTCCTCTAACGGAAGTTTGTTCCTGACACATGTGCTAATCCTGGGACAAGCTTGGGGTTCTTTTTCAGTCTTGACAATACTTGCATGGAGTGTTTTTCATCCATCTGAAAATTGGAAAAATATTGTAAATGGGGAATGAGGCTCTATAACCGTGCATTACAATTTCATTAGAAATAAGACCGTCGAATGTGGGAAAGGATAATGACAGAAGAAGAGGGATAAAAGAAAATCAAATTGAGTTGGCCGCAGAAGAATAAAGTAACGAAAATGACCAAGATGAAGAAGATGAAGAAGATGAAGAAGATGGAGAATATGAAGAATATGAAGAATATGAAGAATATGAAGAATATGAAGAAAATGAAGAAGATGAAGAAGATGAAGAATATGAAGAATATGAAGAATATGAAGAAGATGAAGAAGATGAAGAAGATGAAGGAGATGAAGAAGATGAAGAAGATGAAGAAGACAATGGTGGTGACGGTCACCGGTGGTAGTGGCGCGCATGGCGAGAAGGTAGGAGAAATACGAAAGGCTGATGTGAAAAGAGGGGGAAAGGACGAGAGAAGCATTTGGAATACACTGAGTGAGACTCCCTCTGGTGGATGTCTCGTGTCAGTTGTGCCATGAGCCGCGTCGCGGTAGGGTCCAGTTGTGCGTACTGTGTGTAATTGTGCGGCTTTCATTGAGTGCATTCGAATTTAATATTCCTTTCGTCTTTATCGTTTGATATTTACATGACAATTCGATTCCACGATTATGAACGACGAGACTCGCCAAATGCGCATTGTCGTCTTCTTTGAGAATCGAATGAAACGACGAAAACGATTAGATTGTTAGAGATTCAAAAGCACATGTAAACTACGTCACAACACCGGGTTGTTTATATCAACATACCGTGTGAATTGTTATTGTTTGGTCACGTGTAATGACAACTCCATGTTATTCATTATCTCATCTGTCGATTAGATTGTCTTCGCGTGTTATTGTTGTGTAAAAAAGTAATCAGTGCGTTTGTTATTTGCATCATTTTCTCTCTATTATCTTTGATCATTTGATTTCCATCAAGGAGACAGTGTAAAGTGACATTTATTGTGCTTGTGATTAAAGGATATACGTTCAAAGTGTGTCACAGTAGTTCATTACAAACGAAACTCGAGAAGATTTTTTTCACTAATTAATTGGGCAGAGTCTTCGAGTTTTCGGCTCAGTTTGCTGCCACCATTCTCCCTTGTTCTTGGATAAATTCCACTCGTTACTCTTTTATAAAATTCCATTACAGTGGAAAACAAAAACAGGATTGAAAATACACGTACGAGGTAACTAGAGTTGCGTTCTTTGGAGAGACCGGACGGTCCAGTCTGCTGCTGCTGCTGCTGTCGTTGCTGCTTCTCCTCCCGTTGGTGTTCAGTTGGCTGATTCTTCCTCGTTCCTTATACACCGGCATACACGCATCGCTGCCGAGGCAAGGTCAAAAATTAATTCACCGTGCGAGGGCGCGCGCTCGTGCACAAGTGTTTTATACGCCGGGGACCATAAAAATTGCAGTTCTAATATGCAGCTCATCCGCAAGTCCTGTTTTTGTTTTTCTTGATTACCTGCCCCTGCCTAGCGGTTGGATTCCGAACATCGAATAAAGAGTACCACCTGTGAGAGATTATAATCGATTTCATTCCGTTATAATTTGTGAGAATGAAATTGTATATTTAAAATGACCGGTATCTCGAAAGCTGATGACGATCTCTCTGATGTCTGATGACTTGGTTCATCCTAGTTGTGGATTCTGAAGAGATTAGAAAAATCAAACGGATACAATCTAATGACAATACAAAAATAAATATATCAGATAGTACGTAAGAATAGATATAATATGACGAAGTAATATCATAACGTGTCTAGTTAGAAATTCAAAGCTTCGAAGTATATATATATACACATATCTATATATATATATATATAAAGTGAAAGAAGAACGAATCGTGGGAGCAAGTGAAATAGCGTTGGTGACGGTGGGTGCCCTCAAGCGAGACGATCGTATCTGAAGAAGAAGAGAGTAAAAAGAAGAAACAAGAAGTAGAGTCCAGAGGTTCTTTACCAGCACGTAATGAGCGGTGAGAGAGAGGCTTGAATTGAAAAACGAGGGAGATACGGTTGAACAGTGGCCGGTGGCTAGTGTCCTGTGTCCTAGGAACTATTGAAATTGAAACTCCTCGTTCCCATATCTTTCCCTCGTTCCCACAAAAGCAACAGCATTAAGATCTTGACCGCTCTTTGGAGAAATCGGGAAGCAACACGTGCTAAGGATTCTTCACCTGGCGTTTAACGAAGAAGATATCGCAAAAATGTTGACCTTCGAATTGTTCTGTAGATATTCGACGATCAAGGAACGCGGTCAAACGATAAAATAAAATTTCTTTTAAAATTCTTTCTCGAGTAAACGAAGAGGCTTATCAAGGTGTGTAGTCAACAGTGTTGTCAATTATATTTGCACCATGACCATCGCGAGTAACATTGTAGTCGAGTGGTTGCGGTCGCTCCATCTTGGTCAGTATTCTGAATCCTTTATAGATAACGGTTACGACGATCTTGAGATCTGTAAACAAATCGGCGATCCCGATCTCGATGCCATCGGTGTATTTAACCAAAATCATCGAGCGAGATTATTGCAATCCGTCAAGACTCTACGGGAGGAAGGAGCGGCGAGCGTTTATTTCACTTTGGAAGAGACCACCGATTGTTTGTGCGACAACGTTAGTTCGAAATCGTCGAGAACATCCTCTGAGAGGCCACCCAGCGATAAAGAGATTCAAAGAGCATCGCCCACCGCCAGCTCTTCCAGCGGTGGTCAAGAATTGACCAAGTTCGCCGATGAGTATGAAGAAGGCAAAGCGGAACTCGTCAGGATTCCCAGGATGCAACTACGGATGCTTTTACAGGAGAAACTCAGACATGATGGCATCAGGCTCGCTTGCCAACCATATACTACTCCGGTACGTTGACACGTTTTATTACTCCATCGTATCATCTTGAATGCCTTGATCTAACTGTCCCAACAGGCCACATGTGTTAATGGTCTCTATTCTTTATACCATGCCGTGAGATAAACGCGCCAAGTCGAGGAGTGTTGTGTACGCTGTCTTGCCCGCAGTTTCAGTATTCGACTTCGTAATGACTTGAGGATAGTTTATATGTACATTTGTGTATTGTGTATGGATCATTCGTCCATACGAGTCTCTTTCTCCCTCTTATCGTTTATCGAAGTTGTAAACAAAATTATATTGGGGTCGAATAATCTTCATGCATACACCCAATACAAAAATATAGCTGTCTTTTTGTTTATCGACCTCTAAGACCCATTGGAACAGATTTCTTTCATCGTTTTCCGTGATTTATAATTATTGGTCTAAATATTTTATCATAAGTCCTAACATGTGGACTATGTGGACAAATTTTCAAAATTATATAAACTTCGTATATAATTCAACAGAATTTATGTATGATTTCTATATAATTACATATAAACGGTATATAATTCTGAAAATTTTTCCACCTTGTTTGATGACAAACTGCATTGTCAATTTGGAAAATTATCCGTTTTTCAGCACCCGTCATTGAAGATGATGGAAAAGGAATTCCAACTCTTCCTTGACATATTCGGTTCAAAGGACTGAGAAAATCCACATTCAGCCACGTTTTGAATTGGAAAATTCGATAATCTAGGTGGAAGAAAGAGGTTCTTTTATCATAGTGAATTACCAGAACTAAGAGAATTAAGATAATGCAGAAAACTCGTAGGTTTACTCTCATGAACATAGATAATCGTCTGATTCATTATTTGGTTGCATTAGCCACCGTGTAAAGAGATAAGGTGTATCCCATATTTACTGTCATATACATTTACTTTTCCTTTCTCCCTGTATTTTCTCCGCGAACGTAAACACGGTAGATAAATGGAGAAACGTGTATGCCAGATAAATAGATGTTGTCTCATTCCCTGCGATTCGCGTTTATTTATTTTTGTATTACACGTAACTAGAAACACGTAGATGTGTTATAAAGTATTTTTGCTTAGGTCTCAGCATGAAGAATACTGCGATTCCCAGGTAAAATAATCTCTTCAAGAATATTTATTTTTCAGAATCAAGTATCTTATGCGGTGGCATGAATTCGAATTTAGAACAACTCAAAAGAAAACATCGATGTTGAAAATACTGTAACTCTGATAAGAGTAGAAACTTTACTTTATAAGAGCAAAAATCTTCACTTTAATACAGTGAAAATTCATTCTTATACAGTTCAAATGGCGACTTTTATTAAAGTTACAACATTTTAATTCTCTAAAAGTGATGTCAGGCGTGAATACACTGTAAAAAAATATTTGTGAATTTTCAAAAAGAAACTTATAGCCTTATGGACTTGTTGTATTGACTCTGTATCCACAAATTTATTGGGAATTTCCAAACAAGTTCCGTGACTTTCTAAAAAATATTTATCAACTGAAAAACAATTTTTGAGATTTTGCCAAAATTGTTTGTGAATTTACTGAAAAATGTTGCGTCCCAAAGTGTGAAGTGACATGAAGTCTCAATCGAAGAGAGAGAATAAAATTTTTTATCTCCCATGTCTGTCATTACAAATTCACTTTTGGGTAAAAGCAGTAAAAGAGAAAGATCCGATTTGTTTGGACCAAGGCGGACCATGGCCGATCTCTTGACTCCAGCTGGCACAGGGTTGCATATCTCGGCAATCAAAATTGCAGTCGTAAGGACTAGGTTAGCCCATTACGGTACTCGCGATACAATCAACGCTACCATGTGCTTATTTATTTGTTCGGCCGCACGTTCGTGCCGCAATAAGACCATCAGGTTACGAATATCGCATTCGCGGTCTTTGCGATATTGGGGAAACGTGTAGAGCTTATTTCATATTTTACAATGCACACCCCCTCAGATACAGATAATAGAGTTTGGATAGGAAGATTTATCGACAATGGTTTGGTACACGTTTCACTTTATCATCATCCTCATCATCCTCATCATCATCATCATCATCATCACTCGACAATGTAGTTTATCCTTCCTCTCGCTCCGGCTAATCTAATTATCACGTGAACATTGAGAAAGGTATTCATCGAGCAGACCGAAAACAATTCTATATAACTTGATAGAGTTATAAATGAACTTTCTCGTGAAATCGAATCTTGGAAGTAATCACTATTTTAGTACCGTTATAGTCTCGATCATACGATTTCAGTGATTCAATTTCGATATTTCATTGGAACAGTCGTGGGTACGATTATGTGAGGAATATAAGCATGAACCGTGCTGGATTCTTTGTATAGATTTTATATACGAGTTGGTAGTAATAGCCTTTAAATATTTGAGCAAATGTTCAATCGATATCGCTAGTCCTTTTATGTACTACAGGCACCTCACATTACTGTGGAGTTCTCTTGTATTTTTCGATCTTGGTTACTTCTCTTCCTAACTCAGTTCTGTTTCCTTGTCGACCTTCCGGTTATGTGCCCATGAAATATCAAACGCACAGAATGTGAGTTTGGGTGTTGGTGTGGTGCGGTGAATCGGAGGTACGGAATTCAGAAGAGGCATAAGAAATTGGAATGGAAATAATTGAAAAATACATTAAGGAGTTTGTACATTTTGATATAATTGAATGTTATTGCGTTAGGGTATAATTGAACCATATAAAGACTTCAGATTTGTGTATGGACTACACTGTGAGAAAAATGAGTACAAAACTTTATAACATGAATACGAAGTTTCTTACGCAACAGTGTTACGACATTTGGTATCATGTGGTCACAGCTGTTGATATGATTGTTACAAAATTCAGGATCAATTTCAATGCAAAATCTACCATAGCTCGTTAGGGAATTTCATATCATTTTTCATACAAGATTTTGTGTTATTTTCAACAGTGTATTAACTCAATCATTGAAAGGGTCTCACGATCGGCCCAATAACAGCTCGGTAATGGCAACCATTGATAGGCGATTAAGGGTCAACTGCTGGATAATAACTTAGGTCCAGCAATGGCGAAAAGTTCTCCCTGACCATGTCGATACCCTTGCAAAATTTTTATATTTTTTCCATGTTTTGAGGAAAAAATAGGCAAAAGAATAAGAAAATTTTGCATGGACGAGAAAAATTTTTTTGAGAGATCGGCCAATGATAAAATTGATAATTCGCTCCGTGATGTGCCGATTATTGGGTCCCAAATGAAAATTTACCATTCGTTCTAGGGTGGCACAACATCTCCCAAAGTGGGGGTTCCTCAACATTAGGATGACGCAACTATGGGATGATAACATCATTTTATGCTCCATCAATTCTTCTTGCCAAAATAAAATGACCATTGGTAAAACAGTGGACCAAGTGGGCAAGACTGGCGGTCACAACTAATCTCAAGCCTGGCTATTGTCAATGTTTAGTGCAACACTTACACAGAGAAAAGTTTATATTAAAGATTATTAGACACAGTATCGTAGCTGTGGGATATACCCGATTATGCCGATAGGAACTATAACTATGTATTTTCTTATTACCTCGCATATTGACTTCAAGAAGAGTTGTGGTAATCTGTCGCATACTCATGGTTCTTTTCGTCACAATAAAGTATATCCCACGGCTACGATATGAATATATTAATTTTTACTACAAAATTTTCTCTGTGTATCTATCTTATCCAGTCTATGTTGGGCCGAGGATTGGCGATACCTCGCCCCAAACGTAAATCATTGCTGAGACGATATACTGAAGAAAGCAATTCACTCATTACCAATAATGGTATATCACTTTATCATGTTTTGATTAACATTGACTGCACATAGATTGCCAAGATTTGGCAGGCAGCATTAGCGGAATCAAGACATTTTTATATGGAGTGTTCACATGTCTGGGTATTTTGTCAGCTAGTAATGGGTCATATCTCGGCTAACAACGAGGGATTAATTATTGGCCATTCAACAAGAGCCAAATATTGGCCGGCTATCGGGTGTGTTTCATGACTGGGCTTCCTGTATGAGATAATACAGATGAAACCTGACATAAAAAAACGCTAGGTTTCATCACGCTTGGTCTGATCGTTTCACCAAGCTTTTAATCAATGCTTTTTCGAACTCAAACATTGCAATGCGAAAGAGCAGATTGATCCACGTTTCAACTCATGAGTTTCTTAATTACAATACCTTACAGGAAGTCTGTCAAAATGACGCTCGGAACAAATTTGTCAAGTCTTGTATCATCACTGGCAAGTTTACGCTCTTCAATATTCCAATCAATTTTCATTCCAACACTGCATTATATTTCAATTATTCAATTTTTTACTAAAGCATCATATCAAATCCTTGAAATCGTCAGGCCTTCATTTGAGAAGTCGCTCTGAGAATTGATGTTGCTATACGCATTCTTTGCTTTTCAAAAGTGATCAAATGAAAAAATATGAAATATTTTCTACACAGAAAAAAGAAAATTGTAATAATTGTCTTCAACTACTGCAATGATTGCTTGTAATTGTCATTTACAATTTCAAGCCTCAAGCGCATCATTACGATTTTCTTCTTTCCGTGCACATAATAGATATTGAATGGATAATCAAATTTGGATATTTCATAAGTGACGATTGAGCGGGAGACATCATGATTGATTCGCCATTGTAAATACCATATGTAAAAAAAAACAACACATACATTATTATTATCTGAAGCGACACGTGTTTTCGACAGCAGGTGTACGGTGCATCCGACATTCACTTGGGCTGCGATATCGAAAAGCCGAAAGTCACTATCTTGGCCAGTCCTACCCAGTGAGATCATATTGTCGTTTTACTGTGTCCTCAAGCTTCTTTCCAATACATTTACTACCAAGCAGAACTCTCGAGGTATTTTTTCTTTCCGTTATTGACGTCGGGTGATATGTTTGATACGGTCTGTAAATTTGTATCATTTTAAATGTATTGAAGTGAATGCAATACGGTGATTGTAGGGGAAATCCAAGCTGCTTGATGTTCGTAATTCATATCATATGGGTAGAATTGGTAGATGATTGTACAAAAATCAGATAGAATAGGTAGTTTTATGTATAAATCATATAAAATCGTGAATCGTGGAGGATAATCTTATAGAATTTATATAAAATTCGTATATATTTTATATAAAATTACATGTAAAGGTTGTACATTTTTTTTATGGGGAAAAGTGACTCTACAGCATCTTCACCGATGAGTTATGTTGGAATTACTGCAACGAAAATTTGTTTGCTGCCTTTTCAAATAATTCGCAGCTAGCGGATTGTTTGCTCAGTTGACAAAAAGAATTGTTGTTTCAACGAATGGTGGATAATGAAATGAAATTTTGCTTCCACAACCAATTGTTTGTGCAAAAAAAAAATAAATATTAAAAATATTGTATACACTGTAAAAAATATTCGTGAATTTCCACGAAGAAAAGTCCGGTGAAAAACTTATGAATTTATAAATTCCTAGATCATTTTGGAGTTTACAAATTTTCTGTGAAATTCCAAACAATTTTTCTGACTTCCCCAGGAATTTTTGTCAACTACATTATGCACAATACTCCAGAATCAACTACAAAATATTTGGTCAACAACTTTCAAACTTTTTTTGCAAGTTTTTTTACATTGTAGATAGCATTGAATGAAAGATTATTTTGTCTCAATGAATATTTCCCCTGAGTGTGGCGACATTACTTTTCATCTGATTGAAGATTTGAAGATCGATCATTCAAAAATGTTGGTTACAAATTGTTGACAGTTTAGTTAATTGGATCTAAATTATACTGTATCAAATTTTTACATATCAAAGTGAGCATAAACTACAATAATTCCTCAAATATACTTTAATTATCTCGTGATTATGCATGCAATATGCAAATGACAATGTGCAAATGAATTTCGGGTGAATTTGTCCAGATATTCTATGTATTTCGATGGCATCTAATTATTCAAAACAGACTCGTTTACAAATTCTATTCGAGAATTCAAAAAGCAAAAAGAAGAATTAAAACCGAATAAAATTTTGAATTTATTAAATGACGGTTCAGTTTGAATTATTCAATGTCCTAATTACTTTCAAATGAATTATATAGCGAGAATTAAATGAGACTCTGCCTGGCATGGGATCCAATTTCAAAAAACTTTTTTTCACTGGAAAAATATTCGAAATAGTTCATTCATTCTTCTTTTCTTTGATAAATTACGAGAGAATTCAATTTAATAATCCCAGCTTTTTACAACAGTTGGAATAATTGAAGTGTAGTCATAGTAATGTGTGTGTGTGTGTGTGTGTGTATGTATATACCTTTTTTTTGTAAGACTCTACCAACAGTGATTTTATCGAATACTACCGCATTCAACGCTATCATTGATTATTGGAAATGTTTTTCTCAAATAAACTACGTGTTATTCATATTCTTGTGGTAAATTACCGTTTATAAGCGCACAAGGTTCAGGATAAGGGATGAACGTACTCAGCTGTATTCATCGTAGTGCAACATAAAAATTGCACATGAAAAGATGATTTTCATGTATATAATCGCATGTGTAGATTTGTAGAACGAGACCATGTGAAAGCAGAGACAGATAAGGTTATGAACTGGAGGTAGATCGTACACAATTTAATAACTTGGTTTGATTCTATTTATATCCATTTCCACATGAAATTGATTCTACACGAAGATGATTTTCAAAACTATCAAAATGCTACAGTTTCAATCTTACATTCCGTAATTTCTATGAAGATATCTAAAACTCCGATTCTACATAAGATTGAACATAAATTCAACTAGAAGAGACGGGCAATACTTATCGACACCGATATGTTTTCTATGAAATTTATATCTAGTTTTATTCAGAGATTTATTTGACTCGTCATATTTTCGAAGTGTTGTGGAAGTTTGAATCGTTTATAGAGATGAAATGAAAATTCAAACTCACATAATCTGACAAATCTTCGTTATTTATCTTCTCGATTTGACTCCTTGAAACTGGAAAGATCGTTTAAAGATGGACCGCAAGATTTTTTGGCCTCTAACCGCTGAATATTATTATGTTATTCGAGTGATAATTGATTTCAATAAACGATACAAACTTCAGCAACATATTTTCGAATAACATTCTTCTGTGTGTACTAACATGAAAGTTTAATCTTTTGATACATTCTTCTAATATTATACAAGCAAGAGGAGAAAATATTAAAGTTTGATGCACTGTTCTTCCACCTTTTATTTCATTGTAAATATGAATTCAGATTTATTTCATGAACTTGGTTTTAAATATATATTACACAAATATCGAATGTCAATATAACCCAGCTTAATTTGTACGTATTTAATTGTGACTTGAATACATATTTGCTTACTCGAGAAGGTGCTCAACCACGGAAGTAAGTAAAGAGAGATAGAGAAAGAAAAGATCAAATAAACAGAGAAAATCTACTGTAACGTAAACATACTGTGCGAGTACGATAGTGAATTCGTCCCCTAACGGTTTATTTGATTGTTCTCTCACTGTACTGTAACGTGTGGGAAACGTATTAACGTGTGTCATCATAATTCGGTGAAGCTCAAACAACTAATTTATTACCTAATTACTACAGGAAAGATTTTATTATGTACTTATTCACATCTATTTATCGATTATCAAAAAATCTCTCTCGAAATGAATTTATTTTTAAATTTGCACTAAAAAAAAAACAGTAATCGAATCAACACGAATTTTTTCTCACAATTTTATATCCTGAATTTCATCATTTATCATTCAACATTCGTTAGGCTAAATGTGCCATTAAACAGTTGATGAATTGATAGAAAAATTATTCAACGAGTACGAGTGTTGTTCCAACGAATGCCATTCTAAAGTAATTAAAATAAATGATGTGGAGTTGACGTTCATTATCGAAACACGTTTATCGCTTCTCGATCAATGTATTTATCCGCGTATAACACCAACATTTTATTCGAGACAATGCGTAAAATACGATCAACTGGAATCTCACAATAACGTCAAGTGAAGGGTGAAAGTGATTGTTTTACAACGCATATGCGTATGCAGATTTTATGTTCCTTTTGCCAACATTTTCGTTTTTTCTCAAAAATTAAGAACAGAAAGTGTTTGAAACTACACCAATGAAGATTTTTCATTTGAAAAAAAAGTCCAACATTGAATTCGAAAGATCATTCAATGACTTTCTGGGAATTCATTAAAAGTATCATATATCGTATCCAAGGTAATTTAAGTCCCAATGTTTTATTGAACCATGTATAATTTATACGAAATTCAACATACCAATGTTTCGGTTGGAACAACAATTTATAAAATTAAACGTTCACATATTTATGAAATTGAAGAAGGTGAATTTGTCATTGTTCGCGCATGACGAGTTAATCTTATTATTAAACAATAACGAGTAACGAGAAACCTCTTTCGCATGATTATATCATCGATATCTTCTCATAAATTAAAACCCCTGATACTGGCAACTGTTGGATACATGAATCATTTTGAATTCATGTTCAGCAGCTTTTTTGAACGTATACATTCGAAATTTTAATGTTATTTCCTACCAGGTAAAATGAATTTTGGTTTTACTCAACGATCGAATGATGGTGTGGATTATTCATTCAATGATCTCGTTATTTATATTTGAAATGTAACTGTGTAATTATGCATTGTGTACTCGTCAGAAAGTCGTTTCAAATGGATTTTAAAACTTTTCATTCGTTTTCCTGGTGAGCAATTATCATATTGACTCGAGGTATCTTGGGCATGTAGGGAAGCTCAGTGAAAATTGCAGAGATGATATTGTAATAATGTGCTAAGTGATGTGATCGAATCGTAGGAACTGATTAATTATTCCATGCAAATTTTGAACCTCCCTTATTATCTGGTAGCCAACCCTTGGTGAGCAATCAAAGTGCGATCTGGGGTTGTTATTGGCTCGGTTAATAAACCTTGTGTGGAAAGTGCTCGCTAGAATCACCGAATTCTGCTTAGAAACTCGTCTATCATAGAGATTTCATGGGTTCTCCTGCTTTTAAGAATAGTGAAATTCTTCACTTCGCTTCTACATTGATAAGTAAAAATGTAGAAACGGAGGGGAAAAATTCGCCCTGTCAGCAAAATTTGATTTTGCTGGATATCTTTTGCTGGAGTAGTGAATATTTTGCTGTGACAGCAATCTATTTGCTACGACAGCGAATTTCCCGCTGTGGCAGCAAAAAATGTTGACTTTTCCAGCAAAATTTGTTTGCTATTCCGTATATATAATATTAAAATTTGCTGGCGGAGTAAACATTTTCTGTTGCCACCCCAGCAAAAGGGACCCAGCAACATTACATTCCGTTGTGACAGCAAATTTCTTTTCTTTCTGTCCACTTTCTACACCACCTCCTCCCTGGTTGGCTTTGAGTATATAGACTGGATTAGATTTCATTAGACTGAGCCGAAGTCAAACCACACAGCAATAAAAACTGCTTCATACGCCCAAATCAAAAACATCGAGTTTTGTACATGCAAAAAAAATGCATCGAATGAAAGGAATCCGAAGAAAAGAAATTTGTTGATGGAATATAATAACCGTCGAGGTCATAAAATCCTACGCAACATTCTCACGTACATTGAAAGGCATAGCAAACAAGCTTTGCCAGTATTGTAGCATATAATTTATAAAGGCCAGTTAATGAATCGTGTACTACCGACTCTTTATCATTCAAATTCGACGTATCACGATTTGTTTACGCAGCTCTTCTAGCAATAAGCCAAACACCAAAGGAGCAGTAAAGTTGTAAAATAAGACTCGGCCTCGCCGAGGGTGGTAACTATGCAACATAAATGTCGAGTTTATAACCTCGCAACTTTATGAGAAAATATACATGTACGATTGAGAAAGAGAGAAAAAAAGAAGAAATTTCTCTCGTGTGTAGTACTTGTCGATATCGAGCGTATATCTCGTCATCATCTCCTCCTCGTGACTATCCGTTAATTAACGATTGAAGAAACGTGAACGGTCCCTTCCCGAATACACTTCGTTTCAAATCGGAGGTCATTCCGTTGATGGATATAAAATAATCACTCCGAGAATGAGAAGAGAATAAAGTATGTAGTGAAACGTTGTTCGATGGAAACTGTAACGCATGAAAAAATTTTTCGCAATAATGACTTTTGATATAAATTGTTCTTGTGTTTCATTGGTGTCATCAACTTGTAAGATCAGACTTAAGTATGTAATCAGGCTCAAAAACCTCACAGAACGCAGTGGTCCGCAGTAGCGTAAGAAATTTATGGTTTGCGCTGCTGGGCTCCATTAATAATCTCACCTCGCTGCCTTTCTGCTTCCCTCCACGAGTCGACGATAAGATTTCTTCTCTCAACGCTCATTGTACCTACGTGCCTACCTTCTTCCTCGCTCTATCTGTACAAGCATAGACGTGGAAGCAACGTACGTAGTCAAAGTTCCCTAAGATTCGATTTGCGGGGTAAACAATAATTTCGATATTTCTTTCGAAATTTTCGGAATCTCCTTGGTCTAACAAAAACTGTTTCTCAAACTCGAAAAATTGTAGGAATCCTCTGGAATTCCATGAAATTAATGCTCCCTTCATAACTTCTTTATGACCAAAGAAATCTGTTCGAAGACGCACGATTTATTCCAATGAAAAATGATTTACACAAATATATAGCAATTATATGCAGGTACGTATCACATCCATGAAAGTTCTTTGAACTCTTCCGTTTTTCCGAAATTCTCCTGTATTTTGCAACCGGAAATTACGACAATTTGATAGAAAACTCCTCCCCTGTGAGTGTATGTTAATAAATTCGCATAAATATGTGCAAAGTGTTCCATAAAAATTTTTCATAGTTATCTTTCCATCGCTAAAACAAGTATTAGATCTCAATTATTTGCAAAATAAATTCAGGAATTCGAGTTCAATCGTTGAACGTTTGATATTTCCATCTTACACATCTTCTCCTTGATCGATCGGATCATTTGTATAATCCAAACGGAGATATTATTTTTCGTTTGAGACTGAAGCTATTACAGAAAGGAGATACGAAATTCTATTTCAACGAATCTAAAATAAATTATATAATCAATATGGAATTCATATCATTTGCCACACAATTTCCAGTTGATTATTTTTCCACGGTACATACGTCACGTTTGCCGTGACTGTGAATTTCATGCTGGAAACAGAGATATCAATTATGGCTTGAATTATTAACTCATTAAAGCAGCACTGCGAAATGGTATCACGCGGTTCTCGATTATTAAACATAATGTTCATTCATTCGATAACATCAAATAACTAGTACTCGTAAATGAAATTCTTGCCAAACATGATATAGTTTCATACTATGTATTTTTCATCATTTTTTCTCATACCGATCAGCGCTTGATAAATCAAATAACTCTACGCTTTGGTAAACTTATTACTCATATCTTTTACGTGGATGTATTGAATTTGTTCTGTAAAAGCACTTTACCTTACATAGACTCTCTGGTACGAGTAACAGCAGGGCAAGTATAGAAGAGGATTTTCTTCCGTTAAGGATTTTATGGGATTTCTTGTGTATGGGATTCGGCAGGGAGAGGAAGACATTCTGAGTGCTGAAGCTTCCATACTACCGATATTTCCAAACTTTTTGGAGACGAGGGTTTCGCAGTCTCGATTAAGAAGTAACTATAGCTTTAGACGGTATAGGTTTGTCGTTCATGAGCATCGAGTAATCCCCTCATCTTCTTTTTGAGGGATTCCAGTGTAGGGAGACAGACCGAAAATATGGACATTCAGGGTACTTTAAACGATCGTCGTTGATGTTATTGAACGCAACGTCGTGTAATAACGTACCTTTTGAAACTATTAAACAAAATTCCAATGAAAAAAAATTATCCCACCCTCGTGGAACGTGTATATCTCACATGCATATTGATAATACAAATCCTATGGTCTTGTTTTGCACGAGAGTATATAAGTGATACAATATCATACGGTTTTTTAGAATCTGTGCTAGCAATAACATCGCTCATAAATGATTTTTAAGTGCTGCAAATTGGACAGAGACTGCAGGACTTTAGTCGCTGTTGGAGAGAATGTCAGTTTATTACTCTGACCGTTGGAGCTTTCTCTTTTTATCTATCTCTCCCATTTTCGGGCTTGTGAGGAGAGCGACGGAAAATGTGGTACTATACGATACGGTACAGTAAAGTGTAGAGCGGTGCAATGCAGTGCAGTACAGTACAGAACAGTGCAGTGCAGTGCAGTGCAGTGCAGTGCGAGCAACAGAGCGTTTATTTACCGGCCGGTATCTCACTGGTACTTAAGATGCATTACCCGCGTTACGTTGTGCGTTTTCCATTCGCTATGAGAAGAAAGAGAAGCAAAATGACTAATGAGGTAGTGGAACTCGCTCGTTTATACGTATCTGTGTATGTGCGCGTGTATGACATTCTACGTATGTATATCAATATATACATACGCGCCCTTACATTATCCGTTCTTCCCAGTTCCTCTTCATTTACCCCTTTCTCTTTCATTACACAAAACACAAATGCGTTGTGAGTGGTTCACATACTCGTGCCAAGTACAAAAGAGCTGGGCTGCTGATGTTTACCAGTCGACATTAGGAAATTCATTGCTTTGAATATTACACGTTTGATTCTCGAAAAGGATAAAGTAAAAGTAATGATTGGGTATTTTTTCTGTCTTCGGGAGACGGGGATTTCATCTCCCTCGTTGCCTTTGAGGATACGTTAAGCAACATACATCAATCTAGGGGAAGGCTACGTTTCTCAATGGGCACAACTGCAAATTATTCCAACCACTCTAGAAAAGTTATTATTTAAACAACCCTTCGCGCTTAATGAATTACGGTGTAATTTAGAAATTCATTATCTATATCAATCAATATTGATTTGAAGTCGGAGGGTTCTTATTGTGAGAGAAATCATCATCAATGAATGTACTATGGTTTGTTTTGTTTCAAAAAAAGCTTCTAGTTTCCATGATAATTTCTCTTCCTCAAAAACTGATTTGCAATATCTGAAAACTTTATTTTTCATTGCCCATTGTGGATAAAATATGATCAGTAAATGATTTGATGGATTTTATTCAAATTCCTTGAATTTCTTATTTCTCAATGAAAAATAGAAAAAAAAACATCAAACTTGTTCACAAAATAAACATGAAACTAATCCTGTTGATCTCTGAATACGAACTATACAGGTTCTTTTCGTGAAGTATACGTATTAACCAGCTCGTTAAATCGATTATGTTGGCACGCAACAAATCCGCCGCTATCTAAGTAATGTCGAGAATTCCCAGACATCTTAGTGTAAAGTATAATAAACACATTCAAGTGCAATTTTCACTAAAGTGTACGGAAGCTTGAGACACTCTTTTGAATGTTCTCGTTTTCATGGAATAACCAGAACTCAGAAGTTGTTCTTATCCCCTTTTACATAAAATAAAATATTTAATCATAACAATATAAAGTTCCATCCGTTCTTGAATTTATACACTTCTCTCCACGCTATTCTGCCCTTTGAACCGTTAAATCCAGCTTTCCTGGATTTCTAGAAGAACAAAAACCAAGTGATTCCACTCTAGTGCGAACCATCGCGTTATCAAATCCAATGTATTTGTAGGTATGGAGTCAACCACGCTGATTACGTACACGTACAAATAGATGCGCCATACGAACACGAGAAAGGATACCATTCATGTGTGCAGGTACTGAGAAAGAACGATAAAATCATCCGACGGTTCTGTCGTAGCGCCTTATCAGTGCAGAATGATCGATCGCCTCTTGAGGGCGAAAGGGAGGAAACCGGAGGTCTAGAGGGGTAAAAGCGGGAGAAGAGACAAGGGCGGCTACTGTGAGGCTTGGACTTGCCGTGAAACAAAAGCGTAGTCTCGTTATCGGGGATTAAGCTCAAACTCTAGTAGTCCAAAAAGCCTCATGGACTAATGCATGGGGTGGTGACGTCAGAAGAACGTAGAAAACACCGACGAGGGTGGAATTCTTTACAACAACAAGGAATCGCAAAGAACCAGGGTGCGATCGAGTCGTCGTCATCCTCGTCGTTTTCGCTGTCCTCGTTGTCGTTGCCGTAGTCGAAGCTCCAAGGGTGAAATAAGGGGAACGGGACGAAGGGGATCATCGTTCCCCCATTTTAATCATGAGTAACGCCCGTGTTGCTCGAGTTGATGGTATAAATTTGAGAACATTCGTTGTATGTGAGGCACGCTTTATATTCCTTATCCACTTCCGTGTTCTTCGTGGAATGTTAATTCGAATAGTGAAATTAAAATTCATTCTTCAGAACTATTTTCATCGAATCATCTATTACGAGGGAATGTATCTCTACTCCCTCGTCTTCTCTTTTGCTTGGTGTTCGGTGAATTGTTTCGAATTAAATTCATCTAAAACGCAACGTGGGCTTTTGGGTACTTCTCGAAGCATTAACATTCTCGATCTGGATTTAGGATCTCAAATCTCCGTGCAGAATGAATATACAGCTTTCGTCCCTAGTGTTGAACCTCTCGGTATTGTAATATCTCTCATATTAGGGTGGAATGATTTGGCGGTTGTAGGTGGTAGCAATCCAATAAACACCAATATATCTTAAAGATATATTTAAGATACCTGAATGGATCTTGAGATATCTTGAGATTTTTTTTGTAAATTTATATTCAACATACATAAAAGATGTCTTATGCAACATAATCGGACAACTTAAAAATGTCTTTTGAGATATCTTTTAAGAATCTTCTGCAATATGAAATTAAGATCATCGTACAGACTCTCAGTTCATACATCTTTGAGATATCTTTGAGATAAGACATCTCAAAGTTATCTTCAAGATATTCCAAAGTTGTCTCCAAGATATTTCAAAGATTCTAATGCCGTACAGTGCCCGAATTCCAGAAAATAACTTTTTCTAAAATACTTCATGGAAAATATCTCGACTTCATAACTTTGAGATATCTAAGAGAGATCCTTGAGACGTATCACAACGGTATCTAAAATTGGATGTTTTTGAGACATCTTGTATCCATCTCGAATTCAGCATCCTATTTTCAATCCTTGAAATTATCTTGAAGATACCTGTGTGAAGATATGGAACTGTGGCATCTTTCCGGTGTCTTGCGGAAGATATATTCATTTCATAACTCCAAGATTTCCAAAGAAGATCTTCGAGATGTATCACGAAGATATCTCAATTAAGATGTTTCTAAGACATCTCAAGATGTATCCATCTCAAATTCGACATCTTAATTTCATCGCTTGAAGTTCTCTTCAAGATATCTTTATGACACATCTTGAAGATATTTTAAATGTATCTTCAAGACATCTATGTTTATTGAGTCAAGTCCGTGTCCTATTAACTGAGCTTAAGCTTGTTACTTCGCTTATTTCGCCTATTGCCACCTGCTTTCTCTCCAAGTGTCTCTCCTTCTTATTCGAGAGCATTCTCAGAATCCTGTAGCACCGCACTAACTACTATCAGAATTCTTTCACTTTTTGCATTGTCAGTTTCCGGAATTCTCTGCCCTTTTTGATTAAGTATGCTTCATCACTGCTTCAACGACTAAATTGTATTTCGACACGAATTAAATCATTGAATTTGATCGCGCCTTATATAGATAGGTATATAGGTATTATCATACGTGTATCGAGTTGGCAGGTAACATGTGTAAGGACACCATAAGTCAAGAATCTTAAATGATGTCCCGTTAACCTATGCATGAAAAAACCAAGCAAACCTATGGTCGGTCATGATCGATAAACGTTTCCGAGTAGCTGTGCATGGAAGTCCATAAACGTACTTACAACTCTCCCAACATACATCAACCCCAAATTTAGATTTTCACGATCTACAAGGATTATCGTTTGAAAATTCAACTCCTCGACAAATGCCACATAGACCAATCTCGAATCTTTCATCACCCATCCTCCCTATTCTTTTTCCAAGTAAGTCGCACCAATCTGCATCTAGATTTTCTACGATTCGCAAACCAGACAGATTTACCTCCGTCTGCCAAGTACTCAGAGAAAGATGATGGAGCTTTATCGTGAAAATCGTTGCTCTGCGCCTCACTACATTTTATTTTTCTTAATACCATCGACCACCATAGGACTCCGAGTGCAATGCAAAGAGACAGATAAATGAATAAGAAATTTTATCAAATTGTATAAGTTGGTCTTGGTGCAAAAAAGAAAGAGAAGTCAGTTTAGCTGGATTTGACGAAATATAAATCCCTCAACATTATTTGATTTTCTATGAAGTGATCAGAAAATTAATTCGACGCACTCGGATCGAAACAAAAACTTCGCACATCGAAGGCACAAAATAATTTATTGTTGAACAGATTCGTGGATTTGCGTTTCGAAAAATGGTATTTCAGATTGACGTTCCAAACGATGCTTCTTTGATATCCAAGTTGAACAATATGAAATTGAAAATCGTTATAGTTGAACGTGACACGATGTTTAATCCAGTTAGAATGAAGTGAGGGCAAATAACCAATTACGGATCAAAGGTTGATAGGTGATTCAGCTGAAGGAGGGAATGAAAGGCGTAAATACGGTACTTACCGACTCTACGACGATCAAACAATCTTTTCACGTAATTTCCTCATCTATGTAGGTTATCGTGAAGTTCAATGGAATCGATACATACATATAAGAATATATACACCTGTATATAGATATAATGGTATTGACGACAATGTTAAGTGTTAATTGCCTTCAAGATCAAAGAGAAGAAGAAGAAGAAGAAGAAGAGAAAGAAGAAAAAAACAAAATGGATATGGAGAGGTTGATTTCGTGCACTTTGCACAACGAATGAGACGCAATTGTAATGGTTCTTTAACCCGTAACCTCGAATAATTACAGCGTTAACCGATACAAATTACAATAATTTGCACCAAGAAAGTAGCCTCATCTCTTCGACATTCTTCTTTTTCTTGACTCTTAAAAGGAAATGTTAGCGGCAAGGTGCAAGTCAAATTGTGCTTTAATGAAATCCAAATATCGTTCGTACAGCAATTCTTTAGTGCATGTTAATTTGGTTAGTGTCACGTTCGCCAATATCTCTTCAAGTTGTCCATTTATTTCAATCGGTATAGTTATTAACTATACGCAAGTCCACCAATTCTTCTACATTATGCCTTCTACATGTGGGCGATTGTCGTAGGCGATAACATAAGCAGAACATCCGGGTCTCTTCTTTTCTTTTTACAAACATGCATTCACAGAAATATTTTTTTCTGACAATAGCAAAAACATATTTATGCATTTGCCATATTTTGCACCTTTATGTTCCCTCGAAGAAGAATATCAACTTTATAAAAACATCATTCAATTCCCGATCAGTTTTTGAAAGATCATCCTCTTAAGGAATGAAATTCAGTCCCTCGTCACTCGACGTGGAATGAAAATAATTCTATAAACAATGGTTCAAATTTTTGTACCTGTAAATACTGTTTACATCGTATTATTATAGGACAATAAGTCGAACGTTCGTATATGGTATTGATATACCGTTTTTTGCGATTAAATCTTATTACACTGATGTTATTTTCTCGAATCAGTCACTCGATCACAAAGCAATTGTGATCCACCTACGGCAAGGTCAATATCGAACCCGTATGGATGGGACAGATGTTATCGGGAGTACATCGCCATGTACGGAAAATAAATCCGTAAGAACCTTCGGAGAACTTTGTACGCGGATATGTACAATAAAGTAAAATCGAGAGAACGTAATACAAGTCTTGCGAACAATGGCTCGATACATCTGTCTCGCGTGGAGATAGTTTCTTGCGACTTTTTCGCATTTTATTCTTTATGCTCCCTATAAATGGTACTCGCTAAGTTGGTTGTTCGTTAATGTGTTCTCACCCGTGTGGAAATTTTTCCGGGCATCCTGTATTGAATATAGGCCCCGTATGGGCTTATATTGGGTAGCCAAATTTAGTCGGGTTGCTGATATTCAGCCTGATTTTTCTAACTCCGAGACACCCATATAAAGCCCACATGGGACCAAGCTGCATTACTAATGTTTTCCCTTGTTTTGAAAATCTAGACACACCAACTGCAGCCTGCATAGGGCCTTGCCAGGCTCCCCGTATTCTTCCTAAGATCCTGATTTAAGCATACTTGTACACAACCCACATGGGGTCAAGCTGCATTTCCAACGTTTCCCCCCGTTTTGAAAATCTGAATGCACCCAATTACATCCCGCATATGGCCTTGCCCGTATATTGATTCTTTTTTTAAATATAAACCTACGTTCGAAATCCCGCTGAAAAAATCTCATAGATGTTCAAATACCGCTATAGAACCCCATATATCCTCATGAGATTTTATCAAGTTCAATGGCGGTATTTGAAAACTTTTATCAGATTTTTAATAAAACTTATATGAGTTTCTATGACATTTTTTCTAGTGGAAACAAATTTTACTCAAATCATATTGGTGATTTCCTTTGTGCCTGTTTCACTAATTATAACAATGATGTGATGTGTCGCGGTATACGTCACATGTCAGTGTGAATACATGATAGCAATATATTAAAAACTGTTTTTTCAACAAAAGTATTGAACACAAGAAAACATTCCTTCCATGATTACTGTGTCCATACTATCGGTGAACAATGTCAAAAAATCGAAAAGACATGACTGTATGGTTATATCCAAGACATAATGAGGCTGTTCTGTCTTCTGATACAGTCAGATAATATATGAACAAAGTAATGTTGGGTAGAATACCTGAGTAGAAATTGGAATCGGCCCATTCCAGGCCCAGTCCGGGCTAAAAGTCGGAGTGGTCTGAGTACAGATAGGGCCTTAGATCGCCTAATTTTCAATCGAGGAAGTTTTCACCTGGGATTCTCTCTCTGCAATATTTTTTCAATTTGATAATATTCGCAACAATTTATTATCCTTTTAAAGGTCCTAGTTTCAGCGCCTGCATTGGCTTCGTCATGGGTATCCTACATAGGCCCAAGTTGGGAATAATATGCAGGCCCTGAAAATGAGGGCATGACAATCCTGTCTCAGGCCTATAAGGATAACCAAAACAGGGCCTAAAGTAAAATAAGGACGCCTAGTTTGGCCCAAACTACCGCCAAGAATTAATTTCCACACGGGCACTATCACAACTGTGTATGCGCGCATATTGTGAAAATGTATAATGCATCCCATTCAGGGTATGTTTGGTATGATAAGTGTTGATTTACTACCTTCCTCGTATTCATGTATTCTTCAATTTTACTTCCAATCATTGACGGTAATGACCAGTAATGTATTTCTATTGTATATTCATAGGCTTAATGAATTTTGTGATCTTTCGATTAGAATGCAAAATTGCATGAGTTTTTTGTTTCTATTTTTCTAAAACTTGCAGGAGAACTTGTGAATTATTACCTTTTTTGAAAGTTGGTAATTTTGCAGAGATTTGATCAAAATTGCAAGTCACAGAAAATGAAAGCATCTGCTGGAACTATGAACATCATTCCGCGGATGAATCACGAGCAAAGCGAATACCAACCAAGATAATCTCTCTTCAGAGAGAAAAAAGTGCATGCAAGGTTGAGGAAATGAAAAGTAAATGAGGAAAAAAAAGTGATAGAGAAATTAGAAGTCTTTGACAAAATTGGTCTTCGATGAGAGTGAAGAGTACCATTTTAAATCAATTAATTGAAGTATGATACGATAAACGAACAAGGAAGTAATTGTTAACGCATTCACTTGGAGATTTAGAGAGTCTTAAATTTGATTCATTATAATCCTACTGACCTCACAGGAAAATGAAACAAATATTGCTTTCAAAGGTATGTGGAAGCATCGTTAAAACCTCTTAACCGAGCGTACGTGTATATTAGTCGGAGTCACGAAAAAGACATAGTCGCTAGAAAATGACGTCACGTTTGATATGCGACACGTAACCGCGGTGCACGCCCCGAGTAGTTGGGAATAAAGTTTTCCGGTAGCATGTGTCGAGGGAAAATTCTATCCTTCTTCATTTCTCCCCTGTCCTTTCCCTCTATCGCGGGTCCTTTTGATCCCCTTTTCTCTCTATAGTTATGCACAGGGGTCGTGGAGAGGAAGATCCAAAGCGAGGTGCGACGTCTCCGTGGTCCCGATGACAAATGATAAAACCCGTCTGGAGTATACAATAGAAACAGAAGTTCGTGCACGTTTTTCTTACGGGGGAAACGAAATAATATTTTTAACAGGTTCGTGCGGTAAACGGGTATATTCCGCTTTCAATCTTTTTCACGATAGCTTCAAAGTGAGAATTCATCATTCGAATCTCAAAGATTCGGTAAACGGTGTAGTATTTCAACAAACTTCAGCATTTCGATTACTTAAATCAACTTGCAGTAACATACAAATTTTGAAACGTACACGGATATTCAATTACAAATTTATTTACACATGGATGAATCATAGTAGAAGTCAAGAAGTAAAAAATTCAAGTTGAATTGTTTGTGTACTTTAAAGAGGTGAATTTGTAGAAATTAACCACTGCGATACAAATGGAACTTCATGAAGCTGCTAGAAAGTCTTACACAAAGTTAGTTCATTTCCACAAGCAAGTGTTAAATTTATATGTACTTCAAATTAATTGTATGAGAAGTTCAGTGCTGAAAGTTTTCGAAGTGTTTTGAAAGCGTGTTCAATCAGGTTTCCAAAGAGTTCTGAACAC
Organism: Gonatopus flavifemur; assembly: GCA_018340375.1. Classification (NCBI taxonomy): domain Eukaryota; kingdom Metazoa; phylum Arthropoda; class Insecta; order Hymenoptera; family Dryinidae; genus Gonatopus; species Gonatopus flavifemur. The sequence continues at coordinate 4,390,997 of JAFFJZ010000006.1, read as the reverse complement.
GTTCTTTTCTTCTACCCGGATACGTTGTTGTTATGCGTTTGTCACATGAACACCACTCTACGCGAGAACTCATACAGAACGTTTGTAGAATCTTTTGGCATAGAATACGTATCACTCGCGAAATTATAAAATATGGAATTTTGTTATTAAATTCCTCAAATCCTTAACAAGAGTTTGATGAAAGTTTTTTGTTTTCTTCAAACAGAAATAAAATAAGAAACAGTTTGATTGATTTTTAAAATAACCTCTTGTATTTTGAAACCGATTGTTCTCAGAGAATAGAAAAGTTCACTTTTTGTTTTCAAGTGTAGCACGATACAATAGTAAGAACAATTTGTAAGGGTAGCTATCTCGCATAGCTTGGTCTGCAAAACCACCTGAATGTAGCAATTCTTCCTCTATTCTTTCGATCCTTACATGCAGAATTAAGATCTCGCGAACCGGACTTGTCCATTGATTTCACGTTTGAAATGAGTACACAAGGGCGAAGCGGAAATATCCCAGACACCGACTGGCATGCGAACCATTTGGAATGATGATTCTCTGTGGATTTGAATGGAAACCTTCCGTCATAAGAGTTCAAAATGACTTTGAATTTGAGAAGCTAACGTTTTTTTCCTCTTTATTGCAGCTGATATTTAGATTGAATGGAATTTTAGGAATTTTTTTTGAAGAATCGATTCCTCGAAACGATAAAAATTTTGTGCAAATCTTTTAATTGAAGCATGCAAAAGATGTGACAATTTAAGGATTCTGCCAATGTCAGCGGTGGCGACGACTTGGGTCAAGCATGGTCGCGAATGTATATTGACTCAACGTTCGTTCTCAATTGAAGTACTATCGTGCCTTTATTGATAATTCAACTATTAATTGTGTTAGTAAAGCATCGATTCAGGATTGAAACAATATTGGTTTTAAAGCAAACTTTGGTATCGGCCAACGTTGCAGAACCATGAAGACAAGCACCAGCGTTGCAATTTTTCGCCACCGTTGCCTTACGATGCCGCCATAAAAACCTTGTGAATAAGAATGATCAATTGGGGAGGAACAAAAAGCGCCAGACATCAGAATTGAGGCTTTGCCGGTATTCGCAGGGCCGCATTTGGAAATTCTCTGCCCCTAGGCGAGATATATGGTGCCTCTCCCAGAATAGGGAAATTGTCAAAATTATACGTAATTTATATATGAGTTTGATAATAGTATATATAAATTATATTGTGATGTCGCCCCTCAGTTCTACCGCCCTTGGGCCACGGTCGAGGTTGGCTTAGGCACAGATTCGCCTCCGAGTGTTCGTCAGTGCTGGATCAGCCTTGCTCCGCTGGTAAATTTTCAAGTGTGATGGAGAAGAATTACGCATCTATAATTGTTCCCAGATATTCCTACAAAATTTGGTATGAGAAGTAACATAAATTGTTATAAACAGGAGTTCAATTCGCTTTATTCACAATTTCGTAACTTGCGAACGGAACGTTCCGCTGGAATGAAAATTATAACTGATATCGGGAACTGTATAGGAATTAAGTACTATTTCAGTGCTCCTGAGATCCCATATGAAGATGGATTATAGAGTGTATTTTAACTTTTATCAGAATAAACGGTATAACGATATTTGTAAACCTGGTAATTTTTGTGGACGATGATGAGAGTTGGGATTTCTTTCACACTTATGACTTTCAGTTGATTCACATAGTAATGAATGCGTGCTTGCTAATCTTTGATGAGAAATCAAGTGATTTTACTCGTAGATAAAAGAGTATATCGGTTAGAGTTTCAATGCACCTAGAATGGAAATCCACGGGGGCTTAAATCCAGGTACCAACATGAAATCTGATCAAGTTTCCACACGATTGTGGTTTGGAGGAATTCTCTGAGCATAGAATGTACGATCCATAGGTTAAGTAGAATACAATAAGGTGAGTGTACCAGTAGCTGACCCTTTATATACAGATACAATTTGATCAGCCGAGTACCAATCACTTGCGGGACGTTCTTGAACATGGAATATAGATAAGTATTTGATAAATCATCAATTTTTTGATCATTTATACTAAACTTATACATGGAGGGTCAGCTACTCATCCAAGGCCAGGTTTCGGTACATTTACTTTAGTCAAAGAAACGTCAGCTTGATATCACTTTGGAAAAAATCTGCCACAAATCAGTGGCAGTCAAGATTTTCATTAGAGATGTGCGAATCGCATTTTTTTATCCACGGATCGAATCGAACTTCTTATCATTCTCTCGAATTCCAGCACCAAAAATATCCAAGACATTTCATAAGTGTAAATGGACCCAGCGTCTGTAGGATGAGTCGGGATCGTCACAAAACTTGACTATGTCTTTTCTTTTTCACCCTGAAAGGATTTTACGATCGGCCCAGTGATCGCTCATGCCTGGGCCATAGCCGGAATTAATCTTACGGTGATGGCACTCATCAATGGTTTGATAATAACTGACTACTGGATGATAACTTGGGCACAGCAATGGCAAAAAGTAAATGGTCAATTACCGGTAATGAGCCGATTATCGAGGGTTTTGATGTTTGGATACCTTGTAGATTTTTACATGATTTTTCACGTGATTTTTCACGTGATCTCGACATATCACTGCACTCGATGCCTAATAGTTGTCCAACACTTTATTCATTTGAAATTCATTCGTTCCAAAATCCTCACGAAAATGACGTAAAATATCACGTGATTTGTTATGTGATTTGCAGCATTGGTCCATTTTATCACGATATACCACGTGATTTTTCACGTCATTTTTAACGTGATTTTCAATATCGTAAATCACCTGAAAAATCACGTCTTCTTGTTCTCTGATGATTTTAAATAAAAAATTTAGTTGCCTGAACAAAATATTAATTTCTATGAGCGAAAATATTCGTTATAACAAATAATATTCCAGTCCAGGCAACTCGAATTTCTCATTCCTCATCGGTTTTAGTTATTGCAACTTTTAGTTATTGCATTTAATAATTGTCACCAATTATTTTATGAATTTCATTGAATATTTGATTAATGTTATCGAATATTTGATTGGTCATATTTGAGAATGTATTTGATAACTGTTACCAGTCTTTTTTCAGTGTAGTCTTAGAATAGTCGTACGATAGTATAAAAATATGCTGCTGTCGTGTTTTACCAATCTTCAAATGGTCTCCAAACAGTCCTCGAATCATCATGTGTATCCAACGTATCACATTTATCGCATTCAGTATTCTCAAGAATCCCTAAGATCCATGTTTCATATGAACCGATTCAGGCATACTGAATTACCCGGTTGACGTCCAGAATTCAGGTTCCATGCACGGAAAGAAAGAGGTTATCAATACTTGAATAACATTGATTAAAATTTAGAGAAATGACTGTCAGTTTAGGGAAAAAGAGCACCGCTGAAAAATCTTTGCAGTAAATGAACGTTATCGTATAAACTTTGAATTCGTTGCAAAATACTAAACGTTAATGGTTTTATCGTTATTGTTTACAGTGAATTTATCAACTTTTGATGAATTTACTACGGAAATTCTTCAGCGATACTCTTTTTCCCTAAATTTTCAGTCATTTTTCTAAATAATCATAACCTCTGTCTTTCCGTGTGTAAATCAATTCATGAGTGCGAGAATGACCGAATTTGCGCCCACCATATTGGCCCTGATATCTTAAATTCTTTAATATTAACAGCAAATTCGAATTTCACCATCCTCGAGAACTCCTGAACCTCGCGATTCATATTGATCTGTTCACGGATGACAAAAGAATCATATGCATGCATGTCCACTATCCTGAATGCCTTGATCTGGCGTCGGATTTGGATCAGCACCCTCGAAAACCCCTAGAACCCATGTTTCATAACAATCTGCCCATGAATGTCAAAGCGACTGAATACACGTTCAACATATTGGATCCGCCATTTTAAATTCATATTTCAAATTCCCATATAGGTTTCATCCATTATTGATGTCATGTTCATCCCAGCGTAACGGATTCAGTTAGTCTGCACTTGCTACAAGTCTCATCCAAGATGCACTTGGGGTTAGCGTGACTTCAAATTAAAAATGGCCCAGATTTAGTGCAATATTTGCTGGATGATGTTCCAAAAAAGCCTTTTACCCGTATTCACAATGATGGTAAAACTTGTTCTCAAGGGTTAACCAATATTGGTTTAGGTCAGCTTACTAAGTCTCGGCTCCAGCCTTATCAACAAATTTTGCAATGCCTCTTGGAAAGTTTCAAGAGGGCTCGACCAGAAATTTCTCATGAATTTTCATTTCCGCTCGATAAGACAAGTGTACATGCATCTCGTATGCGAATATAAAATAAGAGTGATCATAATTTCCATCAACAACGATTGGTTGATTTAATGAAACGTTATGACATAATTTTCTTGGAAATTCGCGAATTTGTTCAAGGGGGATAATGTCATGCGACCGCACGGATCACGAGGATAAGGGTATGTGAGAGGTAATTAATGTATAAGCCGAATATAAATCATAGGATGAGACCAACGAGGTCTTGCGAACCGTTTATTAATTTGTAATTGCGACGAACTCGATATACACAGAAGAGGAGTCTCTATAGATTTACGAAAATTATAGGCCTCCACCACCTTCATTGCTACTATGGAGATTTACCACTAACTTGGTACTTTCTGCACCGACCAATTACACCTTACGTACCTGACCTGTAGTCCACAGTAATAATAATACAACGATCAAGTATCAATATCCACTGCCAAGAACAGCGGTCGTCTCGCGAGTGCGTTTTGCGTTGGGATCTATCACACGATACAGTACAGATTTCACGTCCATCGATATCAAGATTTCTCAACGTATATATCGAATGGGATATATATTCTGTTGTTGGGATCGTGAGAATGTAAACTATTCTATCGTTCCCGTCTACGTTGTTAACTTGACCGTTCGGATGCGACGATATGGTTCGTGTTATTGGATCGTTTAGCCGAAGCCCTTTCCGTGATGTGGATATATCCAAAATGAGAGGGAACTATGTTCGTAAAGAATATTGCGTTTTCCAGTCTTTCAAATTTATTCGTTAATTCTCACGGGAGGATCAGGAGTTTGTTTTACGATATTGTTTCTTTTACAGTTGCAGTAGCTCTTACCGTTCTTGATCGGACTAATCGCACTTTTCTAACAGCTGAGGAAATCACTCATTAACTGTGCCAAAGTACTTTGCGTCCACCCCGACTCTTTTTTCTGCCAGATGTTTCGAAATTTTCAGTGTGAAAAATTCCACCCATAATCAATTGGTAACAATGCACCCAATGATTCTCGGTGGAAAGATTCTTTTACAGTGCGTAGTGAGGTATACGCAGTTAAAAATTTTGTGTAAATGTGTTGAAAAATCCGTGTGTCATGAATTTTCTGTTAAATATTCAACACAGATACGTGTAACTTCTACAGACAGTCCTTGTGTAATTAGGTCTCAACTGATTTATAATGTGAAATCATTCAAACAAGTGAAAAAAAGTGTCAAAATGACACAAATTTTATTCAACTCAAGATTGAACATAAAAATTGTGTCATTCTCAACTGCCAAGGGGAGATCGCCAGTGGTGAGAGCTGTTTTTTATGAAACTTCTATGTACGTGTAACTTTAGTAGTCGTCGGAAGAACTATTTATTCATTTTGGTTTCAGCTTTCATTCTAATGGGAATTCGTTTTCTAGATACGTAAATTTGAAGATAGAGTGCGAGTTGATAGACGCAAAGAAAGTACACTTAACCAAAGGACCGGCAGTGGCTTGAGTGATACAGCTTCAACATTCGGTCCCGACGATCTAAGTTCAATGCTCATCGAAGTACTGTTTTTTTCAATATATTCTTATGCATTGTTTCAACACGAAAAAAGTGTGATTTTCACATTTGATTGATGTAAAAAAATGCATAAATTACACTTGTGAACTGTTGGTTTCATTACTTGTTTTGGATTTCATTCGACAGTGCTTATGTGTTGAATTTACACGATCGGAAATTCCAATCAAAATTTTATCAACATCCTTTTGTGTTATATTATTTACATCAAGCTTGAGTGACTCGCTGACACAAACGCATTATGTGATATCGACACAAAAATATGTGTGGACCGTTTGGGACATGTGAAATGTGTTGAATTCAACACAAAATTTCCAACTGTGTAAAAAGTGAACCATTGGGTTTGATATAAAACTATTCATAGGAAATGGTGTGGATAAACTCACTCGATCATGTAGCATGAAAATTGATGAGTTGGAACTGTTTGGATTGATTTTAAAATTCATATCACCCCATGCAGGTATTGACAAGACTGAAAAAAAACCCAAGCTTGTCCCAAGGTTGGCACATGTGTCAGAAACAAACCTCCGTGAAGAACAATTGACCCGATATTGTTCCATGATTGTCCCGTTGTTCCCAATGGATAGTCAGTCATTTGATAATATTCTTACATTTGGTAATATTCTTGAAATGGTCACTACATCCGGTACAAGCTTGGCACAAGTGTAAAAATCGAGCATTCGTTGAGAACAATTGTGCCGATATTGCCCACATGAGTGGCACAATGTTTATAAATATTGACTGAATTTTTAATTTACAATAGCTGAAGACTTGAGGATAACCATCGGGCCAGGGCCACTAGTTTTACACACCAAGCTAGATTTTATTGATCTGAGTAAGGATAGAACTTCATTTAATGGTCATAGGATACTTTTGATTGTAATTATATACGGAGATCAACTGACTTTGAAAAACGTTCTTCGATAATTCATGTACGGTATTCCGAGGAAGAAAGTCATGAACTGAAATATGAATCAATTACTTTTTTCATCCATATCTGCGATCAAAGAAGCATTGGTTGATGCTTGGTACATGAATTGGACCGGGCCTGGCAAAACCACTGGCTCAAGCTTGTCCTGATCTTATCATTCCCAAGCCTGGGCCAAGTTTGGAAAATTGTTCAAGACAAGTCTCTGCAGTTCTTGTGCCAGGCTTGGTTCATCATTGGGTCATTAGTTCATACACACATGGAACCCCACTCGAATTTTTCAGATTCTGCAGTGTTTTCATATATTAATGTGGTGAATAAAGGTTGAAAGAGATTAGAGATGTATTGTAAATCATTTGAGATACTCTCAAACATTTATGGTTCTAAACTCCGTTCATTGATGAATCAACGATGAGAGTTAATTATTCAAATCCATCATACTCAAGTGAGGCTTGATTAACTGTTCATTGTTTCAAAACACAATAAAATTTGGACAAAAAGAGTCCGAGTGGAAAAATATTCAAAGCTATATATAATTGATGAATAATTTTACGTAAATTGTGTATAATAAATTGTATCGAATTATTTATAAATTATGTATGATTCTAAAACGTCTTATACTCGGGAGTATGTTCTTTCGTTCTCGCTGAATTGTAGGGTAAAACATCTTGAAATATAAAGCTTTGGATTAATGATTCGTATTTTCAATACAACTCAGGTAGGAATTAACAAATGGCCCAAGCTCGGCCCGATCTTGGTCCAATTATGACTTATATTGGGCCAGAATCCATGAGAAAAAATGGCCCAAGCTTGGTGAAAGCTTGGGATGATAAGCTCGTGCCAGACTTGGTACTCAATATTGGGCCAGAATGCAATGCCAAGCATGGCCCAATTTGTGTATATTAACTTTGGCCATGCTTCAACCTGATTCTTCAAACATACTTCTTGAAGAGAAAAATGATGTTATTTTTCATGCCCCCCGTGCTAAAAATTTCTCATAGAAAACAATAAGATTTTTAGCAGGGATATCGGTACAACTCTGTAAAAATGACAAACATGGAGATGTGGCATAGGATCTCAAATAAACATTGGTTGTACATTGGTCCCATATTGGTTCACCATGCTTGACAGTTTAATGTTTTGCCAAGCTTCACCCACTTGTTGTAATGACATTCCCTACGAAACGTGGTATAGATTTTGAAATAACAAATCAGGGTTCAGACAGAACTGGAATTCCAGGAAATTCGGGAAAACTCAGAGAAATAAAAATTGGACTCAAAACACCGGGAATTCTCAGGAAAATGATCAAAAACTCCCAAAAACCTGTAAATCTCAGGGAAATCATTAAAATTTTTTCAAAATAAAAATTTATTCGTTAATTCTATTTTTCATTTTCTACGACATATTTCCTTAATTTTTAATCGTGGAATCTTAGAAATTATATACTGAGGAAAAAATGTTCAGGGACATATTCATGATTTCTGGAAATTAGAATTTTACTCAGGGAAATCACAGGGAACACTCAGGGAAATTGATTGAACAAAACTTGTCTGAACCCTGCAAATCGTTTAATTTTGGGCCGATATTGGTTCACCATGCTTGGCAGCCCAGTATTTTGCCAAGCATTGAACCAGTTGTATAGGTAATCCTTATGAAACATGGCGTTTCTCAAATAACAAACTGGTTTTATATTGGGTTGATATAAGAATGGAAAAAATGTATACATAACAATATTTTTTGAATGATTTCAGATAACTGTCTGCAACTCCTATGGAACCCGGAGGTTTCAAGAATGAACAAATTATATATTGGACCAATATTGGTTCGCGATGCTTGAATGCCCATGTATGCCAATTATGGGCCAGCAATATTGGCAATATATAATTCACATATAAAGCATATTGAATTATGTATGAATTATAAGCAATTTTGGAAATTTTTCCAGTTTGGTAGAATGATTCGTATATAAGTTCTATATTGGGAAATAAAAATAGTGAATCTCGTTTTCCTAATACTTGAGGGAGAATTCTCAGGATTGAATATAATTTATATACAATTGGATATACTTTATGTATAACTTGTATATAATTTTGGAAATGTTTCATTATGATGTTGTTGAAGTTTGGATCGTTTACACACGGAGACAAGAATATAATAATGTTGATCAGAAAAAGTATAGTAACCAAAGGAAATAATTCATTATGACGTCAAATATTATACATCTGTCAGTGTTTGGCAAAAATATAGTAACTGTTACGAGAGTTATGATGAATTGTCATATATACCGACTGTCATTTATCGTCATAATGAATCATATCCTCCGATTACTATATTCGTATGAAAATGGTTATCATATTTTTTTCTCCGTGTAGAAACGAAACGAAAATTCCAACTCACGAAATCTGATGAATCATCGTTATCCATCTCCTCAATTTGACTCCTTGGAAATGGAAACGTCGTTCAAAAAATGTACTGCCAGATTTTTAGCCTTCATCTGTTGAATATTGTGAATTATTAGAGATCATGGGAAAATCACGGTCTCGTTGAGAATGGATGATTCTTTCTCCACTTTTGATAAAGTATTCTGCCTTTCCTGCATCTCAACTTTATGTGATCAGCACAGTCAGGGTGATTTCGGACAATCTTGCCAATGCTCTGTGAAATACCGAATCTACCCAATTATACACTGTTAAAAATTTCTGCATTAATTTTAACGCTTTTAATATTGGAAGTTTTTTTCAAGTACGTACATGAATTCAGTTTCATGCACATTTTACATGAATTTTAATGTAAACTATAGCATAATCTATAGTATTTTTATGTTTTTGTACATTAAATTTAATGCAGAATGTATATGAACCTCATTTCATGTACTTGATTGAAAAAAACTTCCAGATATTTCTGACAGTGTAATTCATCCATGTCTGGGTGAAATTTCGACCAGAGTCCCAGATGTTGGTTCCAAAATAGTCAAAACTATGACACACATGCACTGTAAGAAAATTGGCGGGGTTATAAAAAGTTTACTCCGAATGGTGTTGTTTCAAACACCTCACGGTGTTATTTTGACACCGTATGGTGTCATTTCAACACCATTTGGAGTTATCATAACACCGAATTTCGGGATGGACTCTCATAGAATCCGCGCGGTTTTCATTCTGACACCGTTTTTTTTACAGTTTGTTGATAATTATCATCACGACGACCGTGAAAATAAGAACACGACAAGTTCCCGCTAATATCCGATGGCGGAAACAAGATTCCTGAGCACAGTCCTCTTTTCAACCACCCTTATATCTCTCATACGATGGAGCGATTGAGGAGGGTCGTCGATGAGAGTTTTGGAAATGAATTTGAGTCGGGAAACCCCATTAGCTCACCTATCTCTCTTGCTAATGATTACAGAACCATGTGACGCCCCAAAAGTCCTCAACTCGTTGTCTCTTCTATACCATAATTCGCTGAAAACACTTCAGAGGCGTTATTCTGCATCAAAAATACAATATTTTCCCGTTTGGAAAAAATTTTTTCGACGCTTAGTTTTTGAGCTATGAGCATTTTTAGATTTTTTTTTTCAAATTCAAATAACTCAGGAGCATTATATTCCACATTCTTGAGCTTAACGCCATTCTCTAAGTTGGAAAACGCTGGTTCTCTGAAGAAAAAACTCAACTATCCTATCATTCTTTGTTTCAAAGCTACAGCGATTTGAAATTTCCTGGCTTTTAGCCAATCAAAATTCAGCAACTTTAAATTATTATAGCTCCGAAACAAAAAACGATAAGATAGTTGAATCTTTTCTCCAGAGATCCGGCGTTTTCCAACTTGAAGAATGGTGTTAAGCTCAAGAATGTAGAACATAATGCTTCTGAGTTATTTGGATTTGGAAAAAAAAACTAAAAATGCTCATAGCTCAAAAACTAAGCCTCCAGAAAATTTTTTCCAAACGGGAAATTATTGCATTTTGGATGCAGAATAACGCCTCTGAAGTATTTTCAGTGAATTATGAAACCCCCTGTATATGCATGAACAAATGTAAAACCCTTTACATCCTCGAATATCTGCATTCTTCTGTATGCCAAAATACTTAATTCATTCCACAACTGCTACGAATTTCGGGGATAGATGAAAATTTACCTTCTCACAAACCGATCATTCTTCACTTGATTTTACATGATTTGTGGGACATACACTCAGAGCAAAATCTGGTCGGCACAACTACAGCACGTAGTTGATTTTTGCCTTGACCTTCTCATATAGTTGCTACAACTATATTCATGTGATTTTGTCTTGTCTCTTCATCATGACCAAATTTCACGTCACTGCAACTGTGAATCTTTGACCATGCGAACATAGTTCCTGTGACCACGTTGCTTTTTTCTCAGTGTGAGAGCACAACGTAATAAAGTAATGTACGTCGATCGATATCCATCAATTCAATCTACTCCTACATTTGAGACTGAATGTTTTCCTTTAATTTGAATCGTGAAATTTGCATCATAATTATTACTCGATTCTCATCCTCTTTTAGCATCAAATAAGTTGATGATAAATTGTATCTTGTTGTTAGAAATAAACCAATAATGACATTTTTTGCACTCTTCTCAACGTATTAAATAATTTTTTTTCAAAAACACGTTCCATCAATTTATTTCGCTATAAGGGTACTGATAAACTCCTGGTTCTATTCATCTGTGTGGAAAAACTCGGAGAGATACACGACTATATTTTGTATCCACCTTTTTTAAAGCCCTCGCAAAATGTGCATCCATACATAAACGTGTATTGTACATTTTCATCTCTTAAGAGCATTGAGCGGTTACCAAAAAAGTGACTAGATCCAATAATCCCTCCCATTTTATGGAAAAATAGACTGATAGGAAGCATTAAATTTTGCACCTCGATCTATACTTTTTTTCTTTCAACGATGGACAAAAATATGATGTGCGCGCTAATCGATTCCCAAACAAAGTGATATTATCGAATTTTCATGTAATATCCACAACAAAGGGTGATCGTTTGATGTACATCCATATATTTTTAAGAACGTTTATTCATTCAATGACTTGCTTGTTGCATTGTTAGAGTCATTGAAATCGCTCATGTGGAAAAAAATGTCCAAAAATGTATACAATTGTACACCAATTGTATACAAATCGTATAGAAATGTATGCAAATTGTGTACAATTGTATACATTTTTTCCGCATGGGTGGATGCAGTTGATTGTTGTTGAATATCGTCGTTCTCGGAAACAATGAGATATTTTCTTGATTCATTATTGAGAGATTCATTTAAAAGTCTGCCGTACAAAGCGAAAAAGCCGTAACTGAATTTTCTTGTCGAACATGAGATTCATGTACCATTCCAACCAGAAAATTCCACTGCATCGAATGACATAAAAAAATTTTTTTCAAAAAAAGTTGAGTCACGGCTTTCTTGCTTTGTACGGCAGAAGTGACATGAACAGATTTTGACAAGTTCGAACAGACATAACTGCCGCTTGAGGGATTGAATTAACGTTCATTTTTCGTGATGAGATTGCTTTCTCGCCCGTGTGTGCCTTTTGCAAAAAGGGTAAATTTTTATTAGACTTAAACAATTTTCAAAACATCGCGATACTTCCTGAACCTCACCTTTACCCTCATTGTAAAACAATTCCTTCTGAAAATTCAAAAAATGTGACTGTAATGTTTTACAGCAATTTTCTTCCGAACTTTTACATGAATTCCATTGAATTCTCAGAGACCGCAACTGAATCTCGGAGCGTATTCTGAAAATTCAGTCAAATATCTTGAAATTCAGCAAAATTTTTTTGAAAATTCAAAAGAAAATGGCTGTAAAAAGTTACAACCACATTTTCTGGATTTTCAGGAGGAATTTTTTTTACAGTGGCTCAAGGTTCTCTGTAATTCCGAATGGTTGAAGTGTTGGGAGAATTTGTTTGTAACGCGTGTGATAGATATATTTATTAATTTTTACGTGTCTATCAATTTAATTGCTAAAATAACATTGGCGTCTATTCCAACCCAAATCATCTCAAAATATTGCGAAATCTTTGAATGACTGGTAATTCATCAAACACTAAAGAAATAAGAGACATAATTCATTTTGATCGTCACTATAATGCAATTCTACACCATTAAAAAAACCTAGATGGAATAGATAGAATTGAAAAATGTACAGGAATCAACAACAATCTATCTTTGTTTTTTTCCTTATCTGTTCTATCATTGATACATAGAATCACGTGCTCAGTTTATTTTATCTAGAGAAATCTTCTTCCTTATAGTTCTATCCATTTCTTCTCCTCTTATTTTTTTCGTTCTTGCTCTCCGTCGTACCGAGTAAGTTTTCGCAATCAATTTCGCCCGAGTGCCTCCAGACCCATTCTTCTAGAAAGAAATTTTCTACTCGTTTCGCTCTCACTCTTCGAAGAGACGATCAATCGATATGTACATAACGTTATTAGAATCTCTTAATTTTATGAGATTGATGTAATTTTATCACCACTCGTATTGAAGTTCATCACCCTCGGAACACACGTATCGTTCTGTTCGATTGAAATCAATCGTGTACTCATTGATCGAATCACCACATTTATCCAGATTTCTTTCATTTTATAACTGTTTCCAAAAGGGAAAGAGTTGTTGATTCTTTTGATTCTCCATTACGAAACATAACATGAAACTATGTTTGATTGGAATTTTAAAATACCAAGAATTATGGAATCGATTATTAAACGATGCAGGTACTGTTTATAATCGATTTCACGAAATATTATTCAGTTATTGATCAAAATCTCACGTTGTTTATTTGGATAACGAAGTAATGAATTTACATATTGAACAAATGTTTGAAATTTTCCTTTTATTTATCCAACCCAATTATTGAAAATGAAACGAATTTTGAACATTCTGAATTCGCATATTAAATCTCTGAAGAAAAATCAATTCAGAGTCATTCATTTCAATAAGTAATGAGATTGACTTATTGAAGGGTTCCTATATAAGTATATTGCTATGATGACCTGAAAATTAGAGGAATTTAAAAAAAAGCTTCCCTCTAACGAGAAAGCAAAATCGATGTGGAAGGAATAAGTTATATAAAAAGTATTAATATCTACACTGTACAGAATAATATGAATTTTTTCCGTATGCAGCGACCAGAAAATTTCGATCATTGGTATTACTATAAACAACTATTTGAATTTCTCTCAGTGTGGTGAAACATGAACTTCACCCTGTTGTATACATATTGTCTGTCTCAAAAAGAATATTCCTGCCGATGTGAACATGAATATTGGTCCAACTTCGGTCCGATCAAGATCCAAGCTTTAAAACTTGGGCCAACATCGGACGACAAATGGCACTAAATTCATGCTCACATGAGTATTTTCTAAATGTCTACAATTGTATGTCGTGACAATGATAAGTTACGATTATTCGTTTCTAAGTTTGATGAATGGTTACGTTGGTAACGACACATTAAACGTCGTTTTCAACGAGATACCGACGAACCTACGTGAGCAACGTTGATAACGTAACGAAATCAAGAAATTTAATTAAGGACCTGCATAATTTCTCGTTGATCCGTTGAAGTTAATGACCTCTCCGCCATGCTCCGTCTATCACGCCCTTTTATTATTTGTTCTATCAGCAGGCGCGCGCGCGTGAATGTAGCGATTAAAATGTCGTCAACCTTGTGCTCCAACGTTTTCGTCTTTTTTTGTTCCTCTCTTTAACTATCTCGTTCGGTTCACACATGTCACCTCACAATTCCTCATTTACCGTGTTATGTGCGGGTCAAGTATCATCCAACCTGATATTTTCAGCTAATAAAAACAAAAAACTTACTGAAATTCCCTGTTCTTGTTCTGTTTTCTCGCGATTGTTGAATATGTATCGTATGTATATACAGAGGTATTATATACGTTTACGGTAAACCACTTGCTTGAAAAGTTATCACGCTGTTGATGGTTTAGTTAGTAACATAGAATCTCAGACAAGGGATGCGCGGGAGTTGATATATGATCACGCGTCTGACCTTTGAAGCCATGACTTGCCAAGAAGAAAGTTGTTTCATGTTTCATTCTATGATCGACCGTTCAGGGGTCGTGAGCGCATGGCACAGTGCAGGTGCAAGAAGAACATGCAGCCTGCTCCTTGGGTATATCAACAGACGGACAGATGCTGCGCGGTTGCATTGCTGTCATAGCCGGCTGTTTGCTTCATCGAAACCTATACCTCGCATCAATGCGCAAAGCCAGTGTCACAATAGAAATCTTTTCATACACACAAGCTTCTAATATTTTCATTTTCAATATTCCGTGCGTGTACCATGCCGGAAAATACCATCGTCTGGGTGAAGGATTTTTTATTACCAATAAACTTCCCTGAGTTTCGCTATAAAGAGTAGGGGATGAGGAAGAATTAATCGAGATGTCTAGAAGATAGTCTCATAGATTTTTCCATTAATTGAAAAGCTTGCAAGATATTCGGTACATCAATCCAGACTGGAGTAAAACTTGGAAAAGTTCAAGTTTTACCACAGACTTCTCTCTACGAAGACCGTTGGTAAGAAAATACCGACAACTCTCACTTAATCTTGTGCATTTCACACAAAACGTTCTTCGAGTATTGAAGATTTATACTTATAAACATGAATACATGGATATTCTTCACCCTTGAAAAACGAATTTATC
Source organism: Gonatopus flavifemur (assembly GCA_018340375.1). Taxonomy (NCBI): domain Eukaryota; kingdom Metazoa; phylum Arthropoda; class Insecta; order Hymenoptera; family Dryinidae; genus Gonatopus; species Gonatopus flavifemur. The sequence goes on along the minus strand of JAFFJZ010000006.1, from coordinate 4,375,526 downwards.
ACAAGTACGTAATCTTCACAGTAAAAGAGATGTATATTTTGGTGTTTGTTGTGACATCTAGTGATTTCGACACATGGAGAATTTCAACACAATCCTATGGAATGTTTATACTTGGAGTTCACATATGTTAGCGTCCGTTAATTACGATATTATAAAATGAATGACATATGATGCCCCATTCGCTGCCCTTCACGTAACATAGCTAAATGATCAAACACTTGAATTGTGTGAACTTTTCTCGTGGTACGTGTTATATAAGTCTTCATCGAATCGTGATTAATTACTCTCTTAAAATGATTATGATTTTTTTCTTATCCTTTTGTCTCCACTTTTGAGCATAAAATTCGTGATTCATAACGAGTTCCAAGAGTTATAATCTTTTGTGAGATTTGTGAGTTCGCCTCGATGCCAAGTGAGACGGAGTTTTACGACTAAAAAATAGATATTCTTGAAATATATTGGAGATTCTAATTTTCACCATTGCAACAACACATTCAACGCGAGTAGTTTTTCTCCTGATTCATTTCCCTTCTATCAACGTTGAAATGCAAGCGAATGCAAAACAAAATAAGAATAATTGTAATTTCTCTCCATCCTGTTACATAGACTCGTCTCAGGTTAAGTACTCTTCATTTGCCCTCATGACACCGCGATAAATCAATTTGTTGCGACCAAGTAGTCTGTGTCATCATACAGTCTGTAACACGTTGAGTATTGTGAAAAGTATCAATGACTATACAAGATGAGTGCAGTGTAACTCTAATAGAATTGACTCATGTATAACATTGAATGTGTCAATTCGTCTCATTGATTGTTAAAAGTCGCAGAATCACTATAGCCATTGAGCACTGAATACCATTGAAAACTCGTATAGGGATATACATGCTAATTGGTCTATTCGACCGAACTTTTCGAGAGATGTACAGTGTACACGAGTCAGAATCAACGACAATCTTTGTTGGCTTCTGTTGAAGATCTCATTGGAAAGAGAGAACGAGAAAGGATTGAATAGTGCCACAACATGGTCCTTGACATCCATTTCTTTTTCCACTCTTTTAAATTCTTATTCACTCCCACGAGTGATGCAGAAAAATTTTGTATAAAACGAAAACAGAAGATCAGAAATGAATAAATTTTAATCGTAATCTATCCGTTGTGGGGTTTGATTCGCTTCATTTATTGGGGATTTGATGACGAAATTATTGGAACGAGGGTAATGTGAGTTTCTCAATGTTATCTGTTTAGACACAAGTTTGAATGATCGTGTAAATTTTGTACGTATAAAATTGCCGATTATGTCATTATGTCTCTTTGGTGACTATGTGTGTTGGATCCCACGCGGATCGTAACACTCCCGAAGGAGAAGAAGCAAAGAGGAAGAAGAAAGAGGCGGAGGACTTGGAGGAGAATGAACGAGAAATGCTCGGCGGAGCGTTTCGTTGTACTCGGCAAGCAACCCAGGCAAGATGGACAAAGAAGAATCCCTTCTCTACCTTTGCGGGCCGCTTTATATACCTATAGGTACTACGTGGCTCGAGGGCGTCGAGATTCGACCGATGGCATTGCGAGCGCCATCGCTGAACCCCAACTCTCTTTCTTCTTTTCTCTTTGCCGTGGTATAAAACATGCGTGTTGAGACCTCGTTTTGAAAGCACGTCGACCTTGCTTGGACTCCTTCAAGGTCACGTGAAAATAGCTGTGCGACTTGATGTACTTCTTTTCTAACCCTTCAAAGCTGCTGCTGTTGCCGCTGTTACGTGTGATCGCTTGGGAGACAGACTCGGAATGTTACATGTACATTTTGTTATTCCAATGATCATCGTCCCGATTGAATCATAATCTGCCTCCTTCGTTCCCTGCAAGGGAAATACCGAGTACGAGGATGGTACACTGAGAAAAATTATCTATTATAAATTACTAGACTCGCTAGTATATTGAGGATATATTTGCATTTTAAGGTTATGTACCAAATGTTCTCTTCAAAAGTACCAGACTTTCTATTATAAAATGTTATTATTCTACCATTAGATGACAGAAAGTCTGGCACTTGTGAAGAGAATGTTTGGTATATAACTTCAAAATGCAAGTATATCCTCAATACATTAGCGAGTCTAGTTATTTATAATGAACAATTTTTCTCCGTGTAAAGGTATCGAGTTAGGATCATTGTTGCGTCGTATGGATGAGCACGATGAGAGTCGTTCTTCTGTCCTGGAATATCTTCATTGCGTGCCAAGTAGATAAAAGGAAGAGATGAAGTGAGGAGTTCGCGTGATATGTGATTATTAACGCGACTTGGGTATTGGTTTCATCGCTGTGATGTAATATCTGGGGTTACAAGTTAATGAGCAATCTGCATATATAAAATTCTCTTTAGAAGAGATCAAGGTGAAATTGAATAATTGATGCGTTTCAATCCTATGGAATTTTGTGTCTTTTGGAAATTTAATTATTATACGCATTCGATTGAATTGCAGACACTTCATGTCGAGTTTCAAATTGACTATACAACAAGCTAGAAAATGTTTTTCTTTCATCGTCGAGTATCATTTAATTATGAATTGAACTAGTGTCCTCACATTGTATTGTTCTTCTGAAAATCTAGTGATCTTGTTCCTAGCCTCGGAATATCACACTCCAGATTCGTGAACAGTACAATCGAAATAGGGGTCTCTTACACTCATAACTTCTAATTAGCAAGTACAATACTGTACTGTGTTCTGTACGGTGATGAGGGTTATTTCGGTTCGAGGAATACGAAGCAATAGCAATTCAATTCTATAGGATTTCAGATTTGGAATTGGGTTAACGGAAGAGGCGTATGTATCGAAAAGAACAGTCGTTTCTCAATTAAGTGTGTAGTGCTGCTTCTGTTATATGAAAGTACACTTGATCTATCAATTGGCTAATCGAATATTCAACAATAGAACGATCCAACGATTAAATTTGTACCTATTATTATTCCATTTGATTGAAATCGTACAAAAGCTCATCCGAAAACTACTTATCAATCAAGAACTTCGATTGTTGATTGTTGTAGCGGAAGAATCAATCGAAATTTGCGTGCTCAGGATTTCATCGAACAGGGTTATTTTTTTTAATTTACCAGCTTAGTCCCTTACGCAGGAGATAAAAATGAATAAGAATCTCATCTTTTTAAAAATTTTTGATCCTAATAGTTGAATAGAGTCTGATTATTCGTTTCAAATCCACGAGTAATGAACACAATCTTATCTCGATAAAATTTCTCCTAGGGAACGCTTCATGTAACTAGAAGCAAACTCTCCTATCGCGGCATGTCGCGTAAATTACGAGAAATCCAACTCCACTTTTTTCTCGTATGCTCTGTTTTTTTGAATACCAAACCTCACAATCCTCAAAACAAAATAAAACAAGGAACAAAACGAAAAATCCAGCAAACATTTCAAATGTTGTGGATTATTCAAATTGGAACTTTTACTTTACGAACTTTATTGTTAAATCCTCTTGCGTTGTTCTTCCTGGTATTACACGTAAAACTAACATTCGGATTGAGAAGTTGAGTTCTTTCTCTTCACACAAAAAGCTCGAGCATCGATTTTGTGGATGTGGGTTTGATGTAACGACAAGTCTTCAGTGATTCATCTGCAATAAACTACAGGGTACAAGTTCACTTATTCATGGAATTCAAACTGATTTCAATAAATCGTATTCACATCCTGTTCTTTTGTTGGTGTGTTTGAATGTCATTGAAGGATAAGAAAAAATTTACTCCCAGCTTGAGGGAATTTGATCATCATAAAAGTATTATAAAAACTTTCTGAAATCATGGAATGATATTCAATAAAAAGAGAAATTAATGAGGAAAGTTGAGTATTAAATTTCGCAAAATGGAACTAGATTTAAATTTTGTAATCTGAGTGAACGAGATATCATTCTGTAATATCATCATCGTATTTACCGTGCTAATGGAAACATGCTCTGCGGTTTCCTTGGCATTTGAAAAACGATACATCATGTTCGTAAATTTCTGTCGCTCTATCTTTAGACAATGACACTTGATCTACTACATTTGCTTTCATTGTATCTGAGTCTTGATATGAAAGTTTATCTACAAAGATAGACAAAGATTGTTTATTGACGCACAATGTACGATTCCCTTTTTGTTTCAGGTAAGTGTGGATTGACCAATACAGTGGACCTCTACTCTGGTAAATAAGTAAGTTTATTGAGCATGGATAGAACTTTTCAAAAGTTATATTATTTTTTCAAATATTAGATAAATTCATAGAGACAGACTCTGAGCAAGAATGATATTATGATTACGGTCATACGTAGAGGTTACATCCGTAGAATGATTGAACCAAAACTGTTTGTCGAGTACCGAGTACGTCTTTAATCACAATGAAATAAAAAAGCAACGTTCTCCGGACCCATCGATCCTTCTACGGCTATTCTCTCAACGTGAATAATGTGACACGAATTGCGTAGGGTTAACTCACAGAATGCATCCATCAGATCTGAAGATATAGTTTCGATCTGACTGGTGCTGCAGCGACGTTACAAAGAGGCAAATCGCTCGATTACGAGTGCCTGACGATCTGTCACCAGCCGGCAAACGAAGACGACGAAAATGGTGATGAAAGTGCATTACAAACGAGCGGGTGGATGGACGGTAACAAGCCGTAAGACCATTTGGGCGGTGCACGTGCGTCAAGGCCTCATATAAAAGCCCCGTCTCGTCGCAAGACTGTCCAAAGCGGCACCTGGTCTGTGCAATCTGCAGTGAACCTTTGATGCACAGACAAAATTAGTGATCCGAATTTTCGTTGACTAGTATGTCACTTTGGGACGGAGCACGAATTCGAGAAGAATTCGTACACTGGATTTTAATAATTCGTCGACTCTTTCCATTATTTCGACGATCAAAATGAAAAGTGAATTCCAATGATGAAACAATGGACAAAGTCAACGAATTATCAAAATCCAGTGTACCAATTCTTCTCGAATTTGTGCTCTGTTCAAAAGTGACATACTAGTCACCGAAAATTTGGATCACTAATTTTTTCCGTGTGGGAAGGAAACGAATAACAACCAGTGCTATTAGTCACACTCAAAAGAAATACCACAAGATAACCATCGGCTGACTGTATACGGATGACTGATTTTTTCTTTGTCTTACACTGTTTTTGTTCACTCGATTTATATGCTGCTATAAAGATACATCGTTATAAGTTATTTTCAATGTCTTTTAACTTATGTTCGTGTTTATCGGTTCGAAGAGAGGAAAATAACGGTGAATCATGAAAAATACGAAAATACGTGAGGAGAGAATTTTAGGTGTGAGAATTAGGGACGGCAGACGTTGGTTCAATAATTTAACCAGAGCGAATAATTCCACGAGCTTGACAGCATCATCAGACGGATTTACATGCGAGCATTCACCAACGACGTGACAAATTGTTAGGAACGTTGGAAGTTGCGAAAAGCGTTCACACAACAGACATTGAACATTCGCGCCAAATACGAAGGGGTTGAGAAATTGCAGCAATCCGTATGGAACAGTGGTCGATGCCGGGCACGCTCTATCGAGTATACGTAGCTTCACTCGTGACATTTCATTGTGATCATCAATTTCCTTGAATGTGCTTTTCAGAAATCATAATCAATTCACGGACTTGTTTCATCTCTTCACATCGACACTGGGAAAGAAATCGAGAAAATTACCGAGATTTTGGGAACTATATCGGAAAATTCGACAGGTTAAATTTGATAAATTTACTGAATATTTGAAAAATTCTTTTAATCGAGTTAATCGCTTCCTAAACTGACAAAAATTGTATTAAGAAAAGTTCCATCATTATCAGGAAGTTCAGGATACTCTTGAAATCTAGTATCGGATGACGGTGAATTTGTCGGAATTTTTATGTTGCTGAATTTTAAAACCAATTGATAATCGAATAACGAAATACTCAACTGTTAGAGACTCAAAATCTTGCAGTACTTTCTTCAAACGATGTTTCCGGTTCCGAAGGATTGAGGCGATACTAGCGCCGGGACTTCGTGCCAAATCTTTCGTGTAAGATTTCTTCACAATGCTTGGATATTTCCAAAATATCGCTCTATATAGCATTTCTTGAATATTTTGAAAATATGAAAGTATTTTGGAGCAATATTTGAAGATTTGGCTAAAGTCCCGGCGCTAGTGTCCCTTTAATTCGAGAAGTTAAACACCGATGATCTATTAAATTTTCTGAGTATGAATTTCCGTTTTGTGTCTATAAACGATTCAAACTTCAAGAACATAAATTTCTTTTGCATTAGAAGTATTTGGTCTCTTGAGTATTTTTATGCCTTAGCGCTTTTCACTTACATTTATTTTCGTTACGTTTCCACGAGATTGAATTGAAATATGTTAGCTAGGGATTAGCTGTGGCAGTTACTTCATGTATTTGATATTTGGATGGTCAAAAATGTTGCTGCAATAGCTGAATTTCAGCTACCGCACGGGAAAAAATAATGAAGTCGATATTTGGATAGCTGAAAATTAGCTGTGACAGCTATTTTTTAGCTGTGGAAACAAAAGTTATTGCTGGAGAAGCTGAAATCTAGCTTTTGCAGCAATCCTTCTCGGTATCCAAATATCAAATACACGAAATTGCCACCACAGCGAATTATTTTTTTCCGTGACAATGAATTTTGTTCCCACAAATAAACCGAAGGGCTTCGCTTTGCTCAGCAGTCCGACCCCCTTCAACATTCGTTTTGCTCGCATCTTAAACAATTCAGATATCTGGGGACATATGAACAAGCACTCATCGGTTTTTCACTCACCTGAAAAAATTTGTTAATGTAATATTCAGAAAGCCTGAAACTAATTCCCTACCATTCTTTATACCATCTTCGAATGAGTTAGAAACATGTTTCTAAATAAATGTAGAACTTGGACAACTGTCCTGGTAAAAATGAAATGTGGAAGCGCGACAAAAGCGTAAGCTAAGAGTCATTTAAGTGTAACGTAGAGTCATCTAGGCGTGATTTAGGAATGAATTGGAACATTTCCGCGCGTCATTTGTTTCAATAACGATTTCCTTCACTTTTGATTTCCCACTAGTGTGCAATTGTTATAACGTCAACCAGTTTCTGAGTATTGTTCGGATGCAAAAAAGCTTACACGGGAAATTCGAATTCTTATTTTTTTTTCACATTTGATTCCAGATTTGGATTCAGTACACTCAAAATACCATAGAACCTATGTTCCATGTAAATCTGACAACAAATGCCCAAATCCCAAGCAGCATCAGAATATACTATGAACGTTCTTCGAATATTCGAAATATGTTCTATGTACATTCGAATGAGACCGTTTCATAGGTGCTATGCATATTCATCGAATGTACGTAATCGAATATACGGCGATAATATCGTACATTTCGAATGTACTATGTACGTTCTAAGTATATTTGAAACAGTCTCATTCGAACATTCTATGAACGTTCATTATATGTTCTTTGTATCTCATTCATACATTCTACGAACGTTTCTAGTTCGTCTATACTTTGAAATTCTGTTGCTGCTTGGGAATGACTGAATTCACATTCGCCATATTGGATCTGCCATCTTTAATTCATTTCCCAACTCCAGATTCAGATTCAGCACCTTCGTAAACCCTTAAAACCCATGTTACATATGAATCTGTCCACAAATGCGCAAATGACTGAATTCACGTCCGTCATATTGGATCCGCCATCTTTGATTTGTCCTCCAATTTCAGATTTGGATTCAATATCTTCGAAAACCCCTAAAACACGTGTTCCATATTAATCTGTCTATTAGGGTCAGAACGACTATATTCACGTCCGCCACATCAAATCCGCCATCTCGAATTCGAGTTTTCACTCCAGATTTGGAGTTGGCGCTCTCCAAAACGCCCAGAACCCATGTGTCATATAAATCCATCCATGAATGCGAAAATGACAATTCACGTCCGCCATCTGGGATCCGCCGTATTAGTGCGGAGTTTGACTTCAGATTCGGATTCAACACCCTCGAAAACCCATAGAACCCATATTTTATATCAATCTGTGCATAAATGCGAGAATGACTTAATTCACGTCCGCCATCTTGGATCTGTCATCGTGAATTCATGTTTTGACTCCAGAATCGGATTCAGCACCCCCGCAAACCTCTAGAATCGATGTTTCATAAAAATTCATTCGTGCAAGCCAGAGTAATAAATATTCAAATACTGCGGAGAAACTGAGTGATATATATATACAGCGGAGAAAATTTTCTCCGAGACCACTTATTTTTCAATTTGAAGATTAAAAAAAACAGCAAAATTAATCCGATTTCGATCAAAATCAAATGGGCCCCGGAGGTCAAAGGGCTCGGAAAAGGCCCCCTACAAATTTCCGCCGATCCGGTCCAATTGATCACGAGATATTCTTAATACAAACAGACACGCAGACAAGCCCACGGATTATCAATCAGGATTCCGAAGTAGAAATGCTCCAGTTATTGACGAGTTTTGCAACGCTTAATCACCCAGATACTAGACACTTGGAACTCGCCAGAACCCTACGAGGCACTTGCAAGCGTCTAGTTTTTGGTTAGTTAAGCGTTACAAAAGTCGTCAATTACTAGAGCCCTTCTGCTAGGGTGCATGGAATGAAAAACGATCTAATTGCCAATTGGATTACTTAAATATTTCAGAAGATACGGTCACAGGGCGCGACAGCGGGTGCAATAGGCACTTCGTGCTGAGTATACTACGCGTACTGGCGAGTGCTTAAAACTAGCTACATTAGCGGATTTTCAGCTATCCAAATATCAACAACATTATTTATATGTGTAAAAACATTCTTATCCTTTTCTTTTTCCTGTACCTCATACCCTATTGAGTTATAAAAATATTTGCAATTTCATATACAGTGTATGATTTATTCTGCCCATCACTGTACTGAATTTGTTCAACACTTTCTCTCCCAAATTTTGAAAAAATTTTGTTCAGCTTTATTTTTAAAAGCAAACGAGATATTTACAGATTTCCGTGTTGGTTACAATTCATTCATTCTCCTACACAGACCCATATAAAAATCTTCAGGCTCCGCCAATGCTGACGACGGAATATAGCTAGACGCAAGCCTGCCAGCCAAAGCTGGGCAATCTATGTAGGGACAAGGATGGTTGACAATGGTCTAAACATTGTACCAATATGGGAAGTCATAAATCGACTTCATTGATCCATCATTGATCATTGGCTGCGCCACGCTTGGCCCATCCTTCAACCAATATTGCTTGCAGGAAAACGCATGCTTTCAACAGAGGCTCTCTAGGGCTTGGCGGGACACTGCTCCAAGCATTAGGCAACTCTGAATGACAATGGATCCTCATGTTGCACCAAGCATGGGTCGTAGCTTGGTCCAGCTTGGGCAATAGCCTGGCTCAGCTTGGGCGATGGCCTCGCTCAATTTAGGCGTTAGCTTGACTCGACTTGAGTAATAGCTTGGCTAAGAGTGAAACTTCCTCCTCAAACAGCAAATTACAATAACTCTCACCAGAGTGATGCTTGTTTCCTGCGAGTGGCAAACCAAGCATTCAATCAATATATAAGTCTCCTTTGAAGATTCCATGACAGAAATAATTCTTCATCTGTTTCCAAACCCGCCTACTTCTACGCCAGGACCACCGGATTTACGTCATTCATCAGTTTAAACTAATCAGAAAAGTTACATGTTGAAATTCTCCCACATTCATTTCGTTCAATCGAAATGATAGAATGGATTTTTTATTTTATTTTCAATTACAATAAAGAATGAAAGTGACCATTGGCATGAGATGGGCGCAACCCTGCCGCAAGATTACTACAGCGTTGGCTCATCCTTGGCGAACAAATTTTTGTATGGTCTGCCATTGACGGCATATGCTATCACAACCCTGTTTCCAGTGTTGGGTCTTGATTGTGGAAACAAATGGACTGAGGCTGAAATGATGTTATCATTTCAGAGTTGCGCCATACCTGGTAGCCTAGGCTCGGCCCATCTTGGTGAGCCTTGCGGCAACCTAGCGCCCATGGTCAATTTTTACCTGGGGAGTCTCAGAACAATATTAAAACTTTCAGATTTAAACGGTCTTCGAAATGATAATAGTCCAATTGTAAATGCGATGTTGTTTTGAAAAGAGAACAGGACTCATTGAGCGTTCTAAAACTCGGAATCAAAATTAATTGGAAGATTTCATAACATCTGTTCTGCAATTCGTAAGAATCGCTTCTGTTCTCCAATATCAAACTCGAATCCAATCCACGTACGACAAAGAACCCTCTCCAAGTTCGTCAAGTCTCAAAATTAGTGATGAACAAGTAATGCGTATTCCGTACCGCAACATTTCATTGAGATATTGAAACAATGATATTTCATTACACGATCCAAGTATTCATTGATATTCGGCTTTGAAATTATGGGCCACAACGTATAATCAAGAATATCAAATCGCTGATGAAGATCGCATCGACAATGATCATTTGAATGATCAGAAGATGTTGTCTGCCGACCTTAGAGTGAAAGTTGAGGATAATGATGACCAATGGGTTTGCAACGTATGGTACAAGAATACGTTATAAGCTCAAACACACCTGTCGTCCTGCACCTTCAACTTCTTTAATTAAAAATAACGAGAGTGTTGGGAATGGTGTGCCGAGAGGAAACGAAGTGGAATATCGAGTAACTTAAATTAATGAATTTTAATAATTCTTGAATCGTATTCAAATGGTATAATAATAACGGATATAGTTTCGTTGAAAAGGATAAAATAAAGTGCAGGTATAACTCGATGAATTGGATTTCTTTTTCTTTGATTAAACCCTGTTTCGTCCAAAGAATAAAACGAATGAAGAAAAGATTATCGAAAAGATCTCTTCGCCATTGATCTTTTTCATTCTTTTGTTCAAAAAATCCATCACGCTGATTAAACAACACTTGTATCAATTTTGTTTTTTTTTCTCTCTTTCTCTCTGCCGGTCTCCGAGGTTCAGTTAATTCGATTATTCCATTAACGAGATCTTATCGTTGCCCGGAGAAGAACTTTTCATTTCGATAAATGCAAATTCAACTGGATTCCAACTGTGAATGATTATTATTTTTCGTTTCGTCACTTGATCACGCTCAAACTGGATTCAGTTCGTATGCATTAAGATTTTTGTAACGCGAAAGGTGGATTCTTATTCATTAAAAATATTTCTCCTTAGGAAGATAGTTCTGATGGTAGGTAGTAATTGCACAGAATACATCGCCCTATTAAATTACCGGAATAGATTTCAAAATATATCTCCTATACGTACTGCGAATGAGCCGATATTATAATCATTATTATACCCTGCAGATAATTTGGATCAGTATCGAGTAACCTATTGTGTCAATTCATCAAATTGAACTCGGAGAAATATATCCCATCGCTTGAGTATAATCTCATGTGCGCGTAATGTATCGTAGAATAACAAGTACGAAACGTTTAGTCGAATTGTTGAATATACGTGGCTCGTAATTTAAGTGTTCTGTAATACATATGTGTTACGTAGTGAAAGAATCACTTATACTTCATAAGGATATTTATTGACCTGCAAATTTTCCCTATACATTCCTATAATGTTCCACTGAGAGCTAATACAAGCGAAATTTTCTTATCGGTACATGGAATCTCGTTTAAAATTCGTTTCTGGTCGAGAATTGCTTGGGAAGTACACATTAAAATAGATGGATAATCTTGCTCGTGTATCTACGAAAACGTATCCGTGTATCCTCGAGTGAGGTATTCACATTGAATTTTCATGGACGCAGTTAACACAGGCATGACACATTCACAGATATTCCTCGAGTGCCATACGAAATAATTGCTTATTGAATAGCGAATTTTTTAGCAGGAGCTAATTTTTTGATTCTACATTAAGAGAATTTTGTTTCTCAAATTAACGTGAAATTCTAGTAATCGAGGGAGAATGGGAATTCTTCAAGAAGTTACTGTGAAATATGTGGAATTTGTGAAAAAAATATCCTTTTGAAACGTTTGAAAATTCACTTCAATAAAAGTCGATCGGTTAGCCCCATTACTGGGCCAATCGATAATTTCATCCCCAGCGTGTATGAATTTTGGGCCCACGTGAACGCATTGAGCACGACGGGGTTCATGCTGGACCAGCGTAGGCCCCATTTCACACACTTGCTAAGGATGTATAGGGATGACGATTTACCGCTATCAGCGGAGTGATCAGCTGTATTAATGTGAGCCATCAGCTTCCCATAAGCGACGTCTAGGGCCCGGGAATGCCCCATTATTGGACTAATTGATTAACCTGGTATCCGTAAAATTAGGATTTTGGAATTCAGTCCGAAATAATTCATACGTTGTCGAGTGAGTTAGGAATTTTGAAGAAATCTTCTCAATTAATTGCAACTACTTCAACGGGACTCGAGTCATTTGACTTTGCCTGTGGAATTCTGATCAAGTGATATTTAAATAACACACGGAAAAAAGAAAACAGCAATGGTTACAGTGAATCGCAGTAATTCATTGAAAAATAATGAAAAATCAAATTCACGCCGCTCATTACTGCCTCTCCCAGTAACCGTTAATGTCCAAGCAGCATTGACGAATTTAACTGCAGTACACATCACTGTGATCGCGCTAACCTCTATCATCCAAGCGTGTTTTCATTTGTTTTTCAACTGATTGCTGTTATGGACAGTAACCAGTGCTGTTTTCTTCTTTCCGTGCATAATTCAACACCGAACTTTTGATTCACAACTTTGATTACATATTCCCAAGTTACTGCATTTCATATCCTCGCATGGAAATTCATCTACATTATCCTGGATGAATGGAACGATATAAATAACTTGACATAATTAAACTTTATGATGTAATTTACGTGTATTTATATTCATGTGTATTTATTGGATTTAATTGGCGTTTTGATATGAGAAAACTCGAGGTGAAATTATCATTGGGTTCACATCATGTTCCGTAAGAATCTGAAGAAGTAATTTGAGAAGGTCTTGATTAGGATCAAATGTGAATAGCTTATACTTACTAACGTGTTGTATTAAAATTCTATAGGCATTTCATATAATTTGTACATGGAAGGATAAAACCAAAGGACTCCGCCCTCTGGCTGCTTCGCTTCGCTCAACAATCCCCCATCGCGACCCCCTTCAAAATTCGCTTCGCTTATTTTGAACAAATTGTAACTCACATATGCTCGCTTTGCTCGCATCTTGAACAATTCAAGTATCCGGGGATATATGGAAAGGCACACATCAGCTTTTCACTTGAATAAACAAATTTTGAAATATAATATTCAGAGAGCTTGAAACTAATTACCTAGCATCCGTTATACCATCTTCAAATGATTGAAAAACATGTTTTCAAACAATCAAAGAATTTGAACTGCCCTGGTGAAAATGGAGCGTTGAAGCGCGACGAAAGCACGACGAAAGCCTAAGCCAAGAGTCAATCGAGGACCATGGAGTCCTTCAAAGAATGGGCACACTGAGAACCCAATCTTTTAAACTTGAAAATTTCTTTGCCCTTATTCTGATCAATCTTGTTTCCGATGGAAAAAATGTTAGGTGTACAACTTTGCTTCCGCCGTTTTCCCCCAAAATTTGAGGCGAATGATATTATATGATTCATTTCGATATGAATTTTTATCCATTTTATGAGACATCATGTCAATTGTATTTCCTGGATCGAGTGTATCATATTTAAAACGGCATTTCTGGGTGGAAGTTATCAATTAGTCTCTATAGCTCAGTGGGTAGAGCGCTAGTCTACAAGACTAGGAGTTACGAGTTCGACTCTCGTCAACGGGGAAGCGAAATTTTTATTCCAGAATTCCTTCATAAAACATTGTCCAGTGAAAGCATTTGATCAAGTAATCCATGCCTCACGGACGGAAGCAGCAAAACGACTCCCACCAACAAAACGGGCGGAGATGAAAGATGACGGATGGTGGTAGAGGAGCCAACAACCATTCTGACAACAGCACTAAAACGAATTTCAGAAAAATTGTGTGAAATTCCATCGGAAAGCGCGCCCGGCTAAGGAAGCATTGTTTTTTCTTTATTTGACCATTCTATTGAATTGTTCTACTGTATTCAGCGAATCACTTACGGAATTGATGAATTCAAGTACGGTATTGATGTCAAGGCATGTAACATCCCAACAAATGTTGAATATTGTCATTTAAAAGTGTTTTGATTCAATACAAATATATTTTACGTCGTTTCAAAACAAAGAATCAATTGAATCAAGTTCTTAAGAATTACAATTAAATCCTCAAGATTTGGCTCAATTTCTCGCGGAATTGAGAATTAATTTTCCAAACCCGCAAGGCAGTTCAATCAACTCCTAGATTGATCTCGCCGTATCCAAATGCGCGGCGGACTTGAGGCAACTGAAACTCGATTGAATCAAACCATCCTTTTCCTCAGTGAATGTATTCACAGTAGTAACCAAAACGATATTCTAAGGATTCCGCATGATGTGCGAAGATACTCAGATGGGTGCTGAACAATTTGCACTCTCTAAAATCTTTGGAGTGAGATTGCACTCTTTAGCCAGCCAGAAGTCAGCCTGTCGAATTTTCGAGTGAAATTTCCACTCTTTTAGAGTGATATTCTAAGGTTTGAGGTGAGAAACTCACAACCACTCGAACGCTAGAGTGGATTTTTCACTCTAAAAGAGTGAGTGGTCACTCGAAACGAGTGAAAATTCCACTCGAAGCGGACAGGCTCACTTCTGACATTTAGTGGAGTGAAACGTGCGATTTTTTACTCTTTCAGATTTAGAGAGCAGATGATCTTCAAGCCTTGATCAAACTGTTCCCAATGAACTTGAAATATTACAGTAAGGAGACTATAACCCCAAGCAGAAATTTACAACAGGCGCAGTACTGCACCAGTACTAGCCAAGACTGGCAGGGTACTGGCATTTGTCTGGAATGATAACACTTTTCAGTACTGGGGATTGAGTACTGATGCCATTATTCGCAATCAGTGCAGGGCCAGTACTGGGTTAGTACCTGGCCGGTATTAGGTTCTCAGTACTGAGTTTATCAGTACAGGCATATTACTGTATTTTTATGTATCCAGTACTGATCCCGTACGTGTTGACCAAGTGTTGGAGACCCAATACTGGCACTGTACTGCACCTGTTGTCAACACTGCTGGCATATTACGGATTTTTCTGATTGGGACGCTGTAATAATAGTATCTTTATAATAACACCATATGGGCATAATATTCCGAGAATCATTTCTGGACAGTCCCTAAATCGTCTGAAAATAGTCTTGGAATAGTTCGGATATAATCGGTAGGTATACTGCTTTTGCCTTCCGAATGGGTTTGAAGTCACAGCTGAACAGTCTGATAACAATCTTGAAATCGTCATGAAATATCTCGGAGCATTCTTCAGAACATATTCAATGCGTTCACGGTAAATAACTAAAACAATATCCCAAGGATGCTGCATGAAGTACAAAGATTTTCAGATGAGTTTTACAGAATTTCCAGAAGAGCCCTGAATACCCTGGGGAAAGCTTTGGAATAGTCTTAGAATAGTCGTGGAACAATTCAAAGATATGCTGGTCTCATGTTCAGAATAGATCTGTCTGGTTCCACCAGTCTTGAAACAGTTTTCAAACAGTCCTCGAATAACCATTTATATCAAACATATTTCATTTACAGCATTCAATATACTCAAGAATCTTTGAGACCCATGTTTCATATAAATTGATTCAGGCATACTGAATTACCCGGTTGACGTCTGCCATATTGGATCCGATAACTGAGATTTTTCTCCTTCAATTTCAAATACGTATTGAGCATCCTCGAGAACCCATGTTTCATATAAATCTGTCTACAAATGCGAGAATGACTCAATCTTTGATCGCAGAACCAATTAAATTTTTACACAACACATTAAATTTTTGTCCAGGATTATATTTCATTTCCGTATGATTCTTGATGATTGTATTTGTATTGCAATATTAGTTTCGTGTAGCCATCAGAAACTTCCGTATGTTACTTGGAATATACACACTTTGTGCTTGGCATGGGTTTCAAGGGGTGAATATTATTTGCTGGGTTTATGAGGATCAATAATTCGATTTTATCAAGGTTGGTTAAATAAGCATATGTAAATTGTCCGAAAGGTGTTCAAAATCCCGTTCTTGGAGGGTTAATTCACATATATACAACGCATTCAACTAAAATTGTCTTCCATCATGGACAGGAGTAGATTTCCCAGCAGACAACATACGCAATCCCTTGGGGACGTAGCATGTATGTAACTTCGTTTCATGAATTCACGTGACTCCCAATTCACATCCATCCTCCTCTCATCCCATCCATTGAGTACTCGGACAACTTTTTCCGCTTCCCCCTTATGCGGTGGATTCCTGAAGTTCCCAGGTCTCCAGTTGATTGATTTGAGAAAGTCATAGGGCCGTTGCCACAGTCAGAGGTTGTTGACTATCAAAGCTTTAGTTCACTATATATAGTAACTCGAGTTATTTTATCAGTAAAATGAATTAATACTATTCTGAATAGAGTTTCATTGAAGAATTCGTATATTCACAAATACTCGTACTTTCAAACTATAAAAATTCATTTCTATAGAACGAAACTTGATAGATTATCATATTCCATGGCAGATCAATTCGATATTGATCTAAATGCCCGATGGAAAAAAAACTACAGCATAATTTATCCCATCCCTTTGAAACCCATTACCTTGAATGATTTCTTTCCCTTCACAATCGAGTCAAAATAATCTTCCAATTATTTCTGAGTCAGGTTCAAATGACATTTCATTCAACGACACAAACAACAATTTATTCATAGTCTTCGATTGAAATGGAAATAGGTAATAAAATCCCCACTGCAATTCGTTCGCTTCGTTCAGATTAATCGCACAGGTACGAAGCCGGCAAGTAAGAGCAGAAACTGGTCAGTCATGTCGCATGTATGAGAAGAAGTTACTACTCTACAATAATTATTTATCTACGAAAGGTACATATCATGTGCTATAAGTAACAACAACACAACAGCATCGGTAGGCTTTTCGATCAACGAAATTGCCATTTATCCTGTCGCGCGTATAAATGTCATCGGGAAGAGAGGGTTGTTAGCCTTGAAAGCGTATAAAGCCTACTCCTGCATATACCTAACCCCTCGTACCTCTCTGCCCCTTCACTAGGCGGCCTTCTAACGAGCCCACCACCAGTACCATACGGTATCGTATTTCACGGACCGGTGCATGCATAGTAGAGCTTATTAATTCCATTTAGCGGGTTTAAGTCCGGCTCTAGATTTGAGCACGCCACCAAAGGAGATCGGAATACGAGTGGAGTGGGAGGGTATGTACACACGGATGCATGTATGGCTTTGTGTGCGGCCAAATCAGTTGTCAATGTCGCGATCGATCGACCCTCGTATATATATTCGTTCGTCTTTCTGCTTGCCCCACGTGAGAAAGAAATCAAGAGCGTGAGAAACGTATCAATGATCGTCAATTTTGATTTCTTTATAACGGAGCTATATCTTGCATCGTGGCCCACATATCTGAAGAATTTCCATGTAACACTGAATTCAACAGCTCTCGTTTACACAGTTGCAAAAAAAAAACGCTCGTTTATGAGACAAGTGCTTTCCATCAAGACCCCGCTGCCACTGCTGCTATTGCTCTTTCTCGTGAATTTTCTTTTCTTACCGTTCTTTCATACTTTGACTACATTTTTCTCCTCACCGACCGACGGGCAGTTATATTGAAATAGTTTCCAACATTAGTATCTTATCTTTCTTCTCCAGCTGACTCGTGGAACATGCACTATATACAATTTCTGTGAAAAATTTCAAATATCAAATTATTGTGAAGATTCCATATAAAATTGAGAATTTCCATATTGAACCAAGGTAAATTTGTTATAATGATTGCTCTTTGGGTAGCTCAAATGTCTCTCCTCATTCCTTAACAGAGTACGAAAGGTACCATTCAACGCTATTTGGAGACTGAATTATGCATGTACTGGAAATTGATTTTCCATATAATTGATAGAAGATTTTCGGTTGTTGAATACAGGACTTATTTTTCATATTGTAGGTGGCGTAGTTGGCCAGTCAGCGAAGGGAGAAGTTCTTTTTCCACTACCGTGACCACTACTCTTACTATCGCGTCTGCTAATATTATTCTTGAAAGAAAAAAAGTAATAGCTGGAGAGGAGAGAAAGGTGATTTGCATCGAAGCGAGATTCCTATGAATGTCTGATTCATTCTCTGCACAGAAACGTGCAAAGGACACAAGACTATGGCGATAGGAAAATTGCTTTCGGCAATAACAGGTTGTTACAGTCAAGTAACATTGTGCCCTGGGAAATAGTGTATTAGTAAAAACTTGGTTGTCATTGAAACCTAGAATAATTTAATACATTTCCGGTCTCTCCAGTTAACCTTAATTAAAATCCAATCATAAAACAAGCCAACAAATATAAGTGCATTTTGAAATGAAAGTCAATACAAAAGATGAATGTTCAGAGCCTGTAACTGGCTCTGAATGAATCAAACTGTTATTTTGAATAGATATTGTACGTAGTCCCTCTTCATATTTCGTTCAACAAATCTCAATGGATATCTTTTTGCATCAATTTTTGTTTACATTCCCTGTTCGATCTATTGCACGTAGTTGTGCGTACGTACATGTGTACTATCTATTATTTATGGATCCTTTGTCGCATCCTGTATATCATTGTTTGGATACAATAAATCAACGAAAAATATTGTCAGTTCAAACAGCACAAAAATTCAAGTGAATTAGTGAAAAAAAAACATTTTTTTCGGGAAAATAAAAGAACCAGTAGATCTTTGGGTAAAAAAATACACATTTCCGGATATGTAATTATAGAGAAACAGAAAAAAAGCAAGCAAATACCAAGAAAATCATTTTCGATTCCGATTCTATTTGATCGAAATAAAATTCCGATAGTTGTAGAAAAATATGTTGCATTCCGTGTGTGTGTACGTGTGTTTTTTTTATATTCTTCGATAAATATTTTATTCGAGTCTACGTACAAAAGACGTGAGAAGATCAGAGAAGCCAAGCCAGACAAATAACGAGCTACAATTCTAAACTCTGAACTGCTTTAAAATGTTTTCGAGGACAACGTAAATCTACAGCGGTATCCGAGTCCTCTGACCTGAAAAATGAAATCACGGGAGAATTGAAACATCTGAAACAACTGAACGACTTACTCTAGAATTTCTACGAAACGAAATACGCCAGTTATGAACGTTGAATTTTTAATGGATAAAGCTTGAGAAACTGAGATCTTCTAAGTTCTTATGACTCTCTGCATGATATTTACAATGAACTTAATCGCGAGGCAGTAGGATGTATTATAATGATGAGAGAAGAGACAATAATAAGTGAAAGGTTAGTGACAATAACATAGCTGTAAAAGATTCCTTTCGAAAGATTTGACAAAACTCTTAGAATTTCCAATTACGTTAGCTGAACAAAAACACTAGGATCATTCATTCTCTCTCGCGTATATATAAATTGAAATAATAAAATTAGAGGAATTTTGCTTCCGCCATATTCCCATTTTGATTATCCGAGATAGGTGAAATTTTCGGCACAATTGGAGATTTAGGTGATAATGATTTCATATAAATTTCAGCTTGATTCGTTGAGATGAATAGGGCGGGGGAAGGGAAAATATAACCGACAATAATTATCTTTGTGGACGCGTGTGTCTCATCTTCTATTAATCCGATTATGATAAAACTCAAATCATACTTGAATGATGGCCTTGCAAGATCCTCTTTATTTTCTCTTAATGTATTCAATTCCAAATTGAACAGTAATACATATCAGATTTCAAGCTCTTTTCTTGCATAAAAATATCAAGATTGGAGAACATTTACTATGTCAGTATTGAGAAACTGAATCATGAGGCAATGATTAATAATCTTATACTTTAGATATAACTTTAGATATTTATTATTTTCGACGCATAAAGACACAAAAGAACCTTCACACATACACGGAAAAAAAAAGGTTTCAAAAACTACTACATTTCTACTAAATTGGTGGGATAAGAGAACGTCCCACTGTTATCGATAGATATACCCATGTGGAAATCGCCAGAGTTTTCAAAAGGCTCAGTACACGCAGAGAAAAGTTACCTAAAAAATTACTACACGTTATAGTAAAATAAGGACAAATCACATTTTGGGGTTATGTATTATATGTTGTCATTAAAATTCCTATACTTTCTATCAATGGATAACAGAATTCCATCACTCTTTACTAGAAAGTATAGTGATTTCAATCACAACATATAATATATAACCCCAAAATGTGGTTTTGTCCCCATTTTACTATAAAGTGTAGTAATTTTTTAGGTAACTTTTCTCTGCGTGCAGTGGCGAGGTTGTATTTGCCGTATTTCAGCAAACACAAGGATTCCTACTCAGGGGAATTATTGTTCCTGAACTGGCACCAATCGTTGAACGGATTTCGAAAGGTATTGTTTCCCGTAGACAGAAATTCCTGCGCCAGTACTTGATCTTTAACACTGAGCAAAGACCCAAGTTTTAGGAAAACGGAACTGAGCCAGTATCGAACCAGGGTTGGTCACATTGTAGGGTAATATGAAAATACGATACCGGGTCAGTGTTCATACAACATCGTCTCATTACGATATCGGTCATGGATTGGAGTTCAAATTAACTTTGTCACGATACCGCTGTTTGAGTATGACAAGACCGCCCCAATACAGAACCAGGGTCATTAAAAATGCAACATACCATGAAAATATGAAACTGTGCCAGTATTGATACGACATTGTCCTACTACGAAATCAGTAGTGAGTCGTTGTTCTATCTAACTTCAACGTAACTTGGCTGATCTGACCAGATGAGAGTATGTGAGTACAGAACCGGAGTTGATTACACTTTGGATCCCATCAAAATACGATATTCTAACAGTATCGATAGAATATCGCTCCATCGCGGAAGTGGTAGTTGATGGAAGTTGAAATAAACTTCTTGGCGACACAAATGTTTCAATGTAACAAGACTGTCCCAGTACAGAATCAGAGTCGATAACAATGCAACATAGCATGAAAATACGAGATTCAGTTGGTACTGCACGGAGACGAAGATATGACAACCATTTTCATACAAATATAGTAATCGGAGGATATGATTCATTATGACGATAAATGACATTCGGTATATGACAATTCATCATAACTCTCGTAACAGTTACTATATTTCTGCTGAACACTGATAGTTGTATAGTATTTGACGTTATAATGAATTATGTCCTTCGATTACTATACTTTGTATTCTCTTTTCCGTATGATATGACATTGTCCCACTACGGAATCGGTGGTGAATCGTTGTTCTATCCGACTGCATGGTAACATATATGGCTGTTTTGGCGAGACAAGACTACGCCAGTACTGAACCAGAGTTGACTACACCCTGGAATACTTGAAAATTCGATACTCCAACAGTATCGACAGAACAATGTCCCTCCATGGAATCTGTATTCGATCTGAGTTGAAATCAACTTTATTGCGATACCAGTGTTTTGGTGTGACAAGATCGCCCCAGTACAGAATCAGACTCCATACAAAGGTAGAACACAATAAAAACACGATCCTGTGCCAGTGTCGATAGAACTTCATTTGACTTATAACTCGATGGTAGATTGCCAGTATTGAGTCGGAATCGAATTTGGACATAGGATGTCATCATTTTGACTTCCCATTGCTTATTCACTTCTGGCAAAACTACTGGTCCTTTTGAGATGCCAGA
The DNA here is from genome assembly GCA_018340375.1 of Gonatopus flavifemur. Taxonomy (NCBI): domain Eukaryota; kingdom Metazoa; phylum Arthropoda; class Insecta; order Hymenoptera; family Dryinidae; genus Gonatopus; species Gonatopus flavifemur. The sequence goes on along the minus strand of JAFFJZ010000006.1, from coordinate 4,353,666 downwards.
GGTCCGCCATGAATGGCTAAAATAAAACATCAGCACCGTCAGCCCAACTGGCTCTGTAATGGTAAGTCAATTAGAAACGCCAATATTGCCAAATTCAAAAAGCTGCTACCGTCAAATTTTAAATGCCAGTACTGCCAAATTTGAAATTCCAATATCCACAAGATTGAAACCCCGATAATGGGCCTTATATGTAAGACATTGTTATCATTTCGTACATCTTTCTGTAGTAGTAGAACAACTGGCGACTTTGAAATTGCCAGTACTGTCAAGTCTGGCAACAATACTGCGCCAGTAGTGGGCGATTTGGCAATTTCCACATGGATAGTGTAGTGAAAATGTGTTCTTTATCATGTACAAGGTTGCACGTTCATACTAAAGAATCTTTGTTAAATCATTTATTTTTACGACACTGTCTAACAATAACAGTGATATTTTTTCTTATCCTGCCAATTTAGTAGGAAATGTAGTGATTTTCGATCTCTTACTTTTCTCCGTGTAAAGATGCATAAAAACCTTAATCCTCTTGAGCATTTTAGAATTTCTAAGAAACTCAAAAATCCAATCTGACACTTCTGTTCTTGTACAGCACGTCCTATCAATCATTAACTGAGGTGAATTCAAATAGAATCTCTCAACTCCGACTAATCTTTCCTTCACAAAGAATCTTATACTGTCAGAAAAACTTGACACCGAATTGATGGACTTATATACACATCGGGATTGTGTAGAGATTATAATTCAATCGGTGTTAATTTCCAAACTAAAAAACAAATCTAAATGAAATCAACACACAATCGGGAATAAAATTTCCACACAGAATTGATGGATGCATATACACACCAAAAAATGGTTACATGAGGGCCAATTTCTAACAGTGCAGTCCAATAAAAGCACCTCCAAATCGATACACGAGAGAATCCTGCTGTGATGTCTAACATTCAAACGGAATACCATGTTAAACTTAAGCCTTACCCAGAGAAAAGAGAAAATGTTAGATTTACATCTTGTGAAGTCAACATTTGTGTGATTCCAAAAATAGTTCGAGCTTCCACAATTTAAGTTGATTTCACAACAACGAATATGGGATTCCCTGTTTGTGGCTTCTTGTTTTTTCTGCTCTCATCTTTTGCACTTCCTTTCATTCTGAGATCGATGGTTTGAACCGAGACAGCGCAACATTTATGTAAATAAATAGAGGAATTTGTAAAACCGGTGAATGTAAGAGTTATTCTTCAAGTCAACCAAACCAGTCAAGGAAGCCACGTGTCCATCTATTGGCAGATTATATCTAATATTTGGTTGTCATGAAAACTTTTTGTTACATACCATAATTATTTAGAATGAAGAGATGCAGTAAAAAACGATAAAGCCTTGTGCCTATCTATTGGCAGAATATTTTGTCATTTTTACTGATGCGAAAATTATATGATAAAACCGTGTGCAGCGACGATGCTGTAATATCGAACAGTGGATGGAAGTTGCAAATTATCCAACTCATGAATATCCACAACGTTTCACCCGATCCATCTAAATCACGGCACGCTGCAATAATCGGAGAGATCTAACCCGTGGTAATTTAATCGCAATAAGTACCTGGTACGCGATTATCAACACAGTAATCTGTACGACTCGGAGGCGCATTTCTCATATCCGTAATGCTAGAATCCGAGTAAATGGCTAACCATCGTTTACGTTACTCAAGGTTTCTACCTGACTTTCCAATAAAATTCGATACGATTTTTTTTTAAATAAAAATTATAAGCAACTATATGCTTCATCGTCGAGATGTTTCTGTATTTGAAGTGAGGTATCGAGGAAAATGGTTGGATCATTCTGTTCTCTGTGAATAAGCCTGCTCCTCCTCCTCCTCTCGATCCCCTTTCTTTTCTTCAGTTTCCTCCATCATCATTGTTCCCTTTTTCCTTTTTTCACTTAGCTCTCCGCGTCACTCTGCAACAGCCACCACGTTTTCAACGTGTTTTGTCGCACATTCCGAGTACACATTGCCCGAGGTAGACAACAAACATTCTGCTGTAGACCACCGAATTCTTCACTATATACCTGCATACGTATTTACGGTCTTTTCCCCCGGTATTTTAACCGAGACTTCTTTCGATTTAATCGTGGATTGTACATTTGGATGATACGTTTATGATGAAAAACACTCGGCCTTTTATACATAAATTTGAATGAAAGTGTACAAAACCAAAGTACAGAAACAATGAGAAGGTAGTTCATTTGTATAGAACAATGGATTGTATAATTTGAATGAAATAGTATGTGAATGAGATTTTACTTACATGAATCGATAATCAAATTAATAATAAACGATGACGACGACAGCGACGATCTATACGACGATAAAAATTTCACGTAAAGTTAATTTACTTCCTATCGTGTTTATGATGTTCCCACAGTATTTTATCCAACTCAGGCTGAGAGAAAAACGGATTATATATCTTTTTGGCGTAGCAAACTGGTGCATGTAGTCGCAGTCGTAATTGGAGCGTCAGTGTTGGTGGTAACATTGAATGGAATATAGCTGCAAGGGAAGTGTGTTCATACGCTCTGCTGGCTGCATGATTTTCGCACACCGCGTTGCGTCAGATAGTTGAATTTCCGAGGTTTTTAAACAACCGTGTGGACAATCCTCTGACAGATTCCAACCGTGATTATCGTTCTTTTGAACATAAAAAAAAGGGGAGGATATAATACAAACAACAAATATAAAACATCCCTCTTATTAATCTTTTTAACAGTTGTCCTTATGAAAAATGTCCAGGGTAATTAAGACTTCAGAAGAAAAGAGATGGAAGTGAATGAAATATCGTGTGATTTTAATAAAATGAACAATCTTTTGAAAGACATAACTTCAGACGCTTAATCTCACCGATGGTATTTCAGTTCGGATTTCCACGAAATGGCTGTAAAAATTTTACTAAATTTTTAGAAAATTGTGATAAACAGATTAAAGCAATTCCAATTTTTACTTTGTATGTTTTTGTTGATCAATATTGTGTGAATGAATTACTTTTGTTTTTAATAAGCATCCCCTCAATCTTGAAATGCGCGGAATTTTTTATATTTCGAAAAACATTGAAGTGAAAACTAAAGTTAAAAAATGTTATTCTTTTGAGCTTCGATTCGCTACTCATTTAAAATGATCGTTGGATTCCAATGAATCCCGAAAGATTGAGGAATTTATGATGAATTTTCGTAATGAGATTCTTTTCACATGATAACTTAAACTCGCACTGTAAAAAATAATTGCAGAATTTTTTTTCAAAAAATGGTAACAGCAATATTCCTCCATGGACTGGGGACTTTTCACTGGAATTTCGTGAATTTTCTTTTGAATTGTGAATAATTTAACATCCAAAAAGCGGAATACCCACGTAGTAATTGATGACCGGACTAACGTTGTCCCGACTTCGGGTGCCGTGCTCCGACCGTCGACTCAGAGCTGAAATGATAACGCCAATTGACTTAGTCCGATACTGATAATCTCGTCGTCAACTCGGTTATCAGCTTTATCCGGACACTGGTAACCCTTTTGGTGTTGGTTATTGCCATTATTTGGATACTAGTGACTGGCCTATATGATAAGGATAAAATTTTCAATGAATGCATTCATTCATGGAAGACAAAAATGGAACATAAAAACTTTAAAAAATTAATTAGATTTCTCGAGGTTGATTTATCAATCGACTTCACAAATCTGTATATTCATTTATTTTTTGAACAATTCATAGAAGAATATGAATTAACACGACCGGTCCAATGTTGGTCCTGTCACATCACCGTCCGTTGGTGTTCACGCACACCAACAAGCTGTGCGCAGCTTTCGGGCCAGTATTGACTCAATTTTTCTACCGACTCATGTGGCGGTATTCGACAGGAATTTTTACATGGGTACTTTTGCCTATGAGGGAAAAACTTCCTGTTTTTTATTTTGAATAAAATTGTGCGAATAAAATGTATTCCGTCTATAATTTGCCACGTTGATGCATAGAATTTTATCGTTTATATCTACATACATGTATATAAATTCTTGTTTTTATTTTCTCTTTTGTTTTTAATCCCACCGTACATATCGTTACGAGCATACGTTTACGTATTTTCTGAAGGTATACCTATTTGCATGCGATACAGTACTATACTTTCTTGGTATTGGTTGTTTTCCACATGAATAAAAACTGTCAACAGATTCTAATGGGAAGATATTATCAATTTCATGCTCGAAACAATTCCATTCATAAATTTCGCAAGTAGGGTGAGAAATTGAATATTTTTTACTATGGAAAGTTCTACAATCTACTATTTTATTCTATTCTATAACGAAAATGTCAAATTCATGATTCAAAATGCTTATTAAAAATTCCATAATTCTTGAATAGTGTTCTATTGGAAACTTGAAGTAGGGAAAGCATCACGGCAAAAAGTAATCCGCTGTGAGATGGATCAGCCATTTTTTCAGCTCCTATAGCTAAATTTTAGCTACCGTAGCAAAATCTTTAGTTTTATCAGCTAAATTTCAGCTGATTTTCCTAAGGATTTAGCTGTCCTGTGGGTGTTGAAATATTTAGCTATAATAGCTAGAATTTAGCTGATACAGCTGAAAATTTCTCCCCGTGTTCAGATCGAGGAGTAACAAAGGAAAAAATGTTCACTGCTTGATGCTCGCATAGTTTTTTCGCTTGATCAGCGGATATTTCCAATGTATACATGAAATTTTTTGCCAGATGTGTTAAGTAGCAGATTATTGAATATTCCATTACTAATATTCGTAAATGAATTTCCAATTATCTCCTTATCGATATCATCATTTGTATTAAAACTTGTGCATTTGAGTTTCAATGTACTTCAATTTGAAGTTATGTATCGTCTTTGAGCCTTTGGGAGAGTATTGCATCCTTTTAGAGGATGGAAGGTTTCCAATCAATCGTTGTTCGAATATCCATGAAATTGAATCAGTGGCTTTGACATTGATCGTAATCATAGAGATTGGGAGGATGTTTGAAGAGGAATTTGGCGAGTTGGAGGGGTAATACGTTCATCAAAATTTTACGCAGAACGTATTAATTTATCAATTTCAAATTATGGAATTGAGCATCACTACAACCAATGAGAACATACAATAATACGCCGCGTATGTGTTATCTATCAATTGAATGAACGGAATTCTATGAACGACAAAGAGGAATGCAGTTTTAAGATATAGAAGTCAAAGGGATTAAATCTCATTTCGTAACGGAGTCGTTCTTTGCTTTTATCATGGGAGAGACATTGTATCGTGGTTGCAATGTGGGACATTAAATACAATCACAGATATAATGTTCGCACCGAGTTGAAAGAACCCTCGGCTGTATATATGCGTGGTCTCCAATAACAATAACTTGACTGTACCGCGTCTGGTTATTTTGCATACTCAAATAATCGAATACCGGTTTCCCACCACGATTTCTTTCCTTCATTTTTATTCTCCTCCTTTTTTCCATGCCGCTCCGTAATACGCTGGTACCTCGGAGGGAGTATGTTCTTGGTACTCTCATGCCTTACCTTTGAACGCACTTCTTGGCAACTTACCAGAAATTTATTTCCTTGCCAACGAACTTGCCTAAGTCCATTCCTCGTTTAACGTCGAACCTCGAAGAACTCGAAGATGGACGTAGTGTTTGTTTATACCATATATGTTCGACTTTCAAGGAGGTACTTCTCCAATTACTTGTATATATCAATGTCTTCATCCAGATTTATTGAAGACACCAAAAACATGTGACGGTTCTTTAAGTTTATTCTTATGATGATTATTTTTTTTAGTGATTTTCCATCAATGAAGAATGGAGTTTTACTCACGCAATGTAAGGGAAAGTATAAGGGAAGAATAGCGTATCTACGAATCGAAAAGAGAGATGAATCGTACCCTGAAAGAATTTTATTTGAGAAATTACCGTGAAATTCCAGTGGTCGAGGGACAAGTGGGAACTTTTTAAAATTCGACTGTGCATTACTGTAAAACTTGTAGAAAATATCATTCTCAACTGTTCCAAACTTCACTCATTTGTCCAAGCTGCACAGGAATTTTTTGAAGAATTTCTACTTGTCCTCCGATTACTGAAACTTCACGGTAATTTTTATAACCAAATTCTTTCAGTACATTAACGAGTAGATGTGGAAGCTAGATGAATCACTAAGTTGTCATGTGTCATGAGCCAACAGAGTCTTACAAGAACTTTCGAATGAAATAATTTTAACTTTTCCTGGTATGTTCCGGGATTGTCCAAGCTGTAAAATCATGGTAGACTCTCAAAAGCGACATTCATTTCCGTGGAGTATTTTCATCTTGAACGTGGTGACGAACTCGTTTGTCATACCTTAATAACCAAGTGGAAATAGATAGATATAATGGTCCTCTGGATCATTTCATTCAGCTTTTCAACTTGCCGAGGTTTGGTTTCGTTCAAGAGAAGTATTCTTAGGATCTGTTGGAGAATTGATTACCATCTTGTCGAAGGTATTCAAATGCGACGAAGTATATACAAACACAATTGATCGATTTTAATATTCAAAGGAGTCGGCGTCCGGGGTTATGGAATAAAGTATAATTTGGATCCAAATGGATATTGAATGGAGAAAATTATACCGTCGGACAATATTATTAACGGCATGATACATTTTCGTTACCGCGCCTCAAACGATCGCACGTGGGCGACTAAAATGTTCTGAAATGATGGAAATGATGTCATCACCTCTACTTTGAATCTTCATGTCATGTACTCCGTTGTTTTGATTCCTTCATAATGATAGTTTATTCCATCTCGAATTAGAGAGAAAAGAATCTTCTCGAATACCTTCACTAAGACTTGACAGAAATTCCTCCAAGGGAAAATCGGTTTGACGATTCTCCAAACATTCAAATCTTTACTCGATACTTCAACAAGTTACAATTTCCAAGAAAGTTGAGAAACCACAACTCTCACAGGTTATGTATTATTCTGCAATCTTTTTACAATGACACTTGGAAAGAAATTCTTGGAGAAGAAACTTTGTCCTTTCCGGAATCTTATTTGATATAATAAATATACGTACTATCTGAAAAAAAGGATTTGAAATGAATATGAGCTGCAAAGTTCATTTGTTTTCACCATTTGAAGAAATTTTTCCAAAATATGGGTGAGACTTAACCCTTGAAAGGTAAATACCTGACTGGAAATTCAGTCACATGTGATCAGGTTAACTCGATCCAGATTTTCATTCGTTTATTTTGTTATATTGTTCAAAAAAATTAAGAAACCATCAATATAGCGATTAGTCCTGATAGTAGGATAGTAGTTAATGAAACATCATGCATGTTTTCAGATTTTTTTGAGCATTCTCAAATACTTTTCAGAGCGCGGGACACGAATGACCCATGTCCACCTGTAAAGGGTTAAGCTTAGCCTTAAATGGGTAATGAGTGAATGCACTCATGTTTTGAGAAAATGTTTTCCCAATTCGCGGAAATGATGGATCTTTAGAGGTTTTTGGATGCATGTAAAATCATCACGAGAGTGTTAAGTTGAAACTGAAATGCTGTTACTTTGACAATACATGTTGTATGTTAATTTTCGACACAAACTTTGAGTGGACCGTTTTTGACACAAAGTTTTTGGTTGTACGTCTACTCGGTCCCAGCTCCTATCGTATCTCCTGATCCCACTAGTTACGTGTGAATTCATCGCTCTGTATAGCTATGATTGAATCAGTGAGTTTAGCTTGACTCTTCGTTTTATTGTTTTAAATAAAAAAAAAGAGTAACGAAAAGTGTATGGCAGAATCAAAAGCTGCTGCAACAGCAGCGGGAGCAACAGCAGTAGCAGCGGCAGCAGCAGCAGCTGGCGGCGAAGACTAATTAAGCTTTCGTTTAACCGCAAACACGAGCTGCACTCTAAATGATTACCGACATTCTGCTATATTATCTTGCTAATTTTCAAATTATTATCGCCCCTCTTGTTCTTCATTCCAAACTCATTCATAAAATTTTCCTTAGAAAATGTACTTTACGCTCGAAATACGCTCGTCTCGTTCAAGAATAAAAGAAAATCACATATAGTATATATATTTTTCCCTATAATCCCAATGAGATGTAAGATTTTCTTCCGAATGTCAAAATATAAACGATTGTCATTTATCTGTGAAATAGGTGAAGGGATTACACAGTTATATGTAAACGGGGATCGAAATTGATATATGTGTGTAAGATTTTTGACAACGGCGAGTAATCGGATCAAGTTCGATCGAAAAACTCGGGGTGGCTCACTTTGTTAAAACGTACACGGGTGTGCAAATCCAGACACCATTGTGACAAAATCGTGCGACTCGCGCTTCTTCAAATGAGATTCAGCGCCCTCGGTAAGGGAAAAATTGATAATCGCACGTGCATGGAGATCAACATCTGTGACTCAGCTTGACGGATCGTCGTACGATTTCATTCAGTGAAGGTAAAGTGGATGGAAATCAATTTAGAAAAATCAAAAGTTCTTAGAGATGTCAGTTTCCAATCAATTTCCATCAGTTTTGTTTGAAATTACTTGTAATAATATTTCTGAGAGACCCTTCACGTTACGTTTCAGCAAACCCTGGTGAAAATGTTCCAATACCCTCTTAAATTACGCTTAGGTGACTCTTTGTTACGCTTAGATTACTCTGCGCTTGCGTTTTCGTTGCGCTTCAACGCTTCATTTCACCAGGGGACATCAGCACACTGAGAAAACACCAGGTTTGGCTCAACTCCGTAAGCGTTTGTATACGGCGAATGTCGTCGCGCGGTTGAGTCAACTGAATATCGATAGAGATGATTAAGCGGAGATTTACTTCAATTGATATTAAGTTGCCTCAACCGCGCGGTGACATTCGCCGTATCCAAATGCTTACGGGTTTCGCTCCACTATTTTTTTTCCCAGTGCAGTGGATTGTATTGAATCTTATAAATCAGATGAAATTTCTTTTTTTCAAATTTGAAATCTCCCAATAATCATCGCAGTGAGTTGTTGTAACGTGATCATTTTCATTTAGGTGCAATGATTACTTCAAGTTTCAAAATTCAGAATTTCGTATTAATTTCAATATTAACACTCCTGAAGGAACAAAAACATACTGAGAAAACGGATCATGGAATGATTTTCAAAAATGAATTTCATTTGATTCACGGAATTGAATCCGTTGAAGTTACACAGAATCTTTTGGACCCCATTCCAAAGAAACAGGTCCCGTTCATTCATTTTTTTCGAATATTGTTGCGGAAATTCACATTTCATCAGTGATTCTCTTTGGTGACAACAGATGGCAGCACAAACTCGAATTCACGATATACACTCTAAGCTAACCACAAATACTCCACCCACATACTTTCCGTGGGGTTTTCTGGAGTCCATAGATACTATATTTTTTCAAACTCTTTGAGGAATCTTTTGGGAATTTGATACGGAGCAGTTCAAAATCAAAATCAACGTAATTGATTGCAAATCAGATTGGGATCTTTGAAGAATTTTGAACCCTTTTAACTGATTTTCGGATAGCGTGCGAGAATGCCAAGAACTAATGGTTCCAATTTTGAAATAGATGGAACGAACAGCTCTCTAAAAGATTGAGAAACGGGGAGTGATCGAAGCAGGACGAATCTTTAGAAACAAAATCGAGGTTGACTGCGTGCCAGTTTTATGAAAAAACAAAAGAACGATAACGTGGAAGAACAAATCAAACTGGATGAATGGTTTGTCGTGGTAATCTTCCTGTTTTTAGAGAAAACACCGCTGGGGGTGGCAAGTTTTATCGTTCCGCATCCAATGGTTGAGGGGAGTATCGATTGTCACTTATCTTATTTTTCCGGGGACTCATAAAAATATGTTTTTTCACCTTCTGTGTTTTTTATATCTTGAAAAAATAAATTAGATAACAAAGAATTCGGGTTTAAATGTGGAATTGAAAGGACTGATCATGGCGCATTCACGTTACACATCATTCAACGTTGTCCATGATCATAATCAATTATGACAATAGTTCCGCAAATTAGAATCAATCTCCTACACACGAAAGTACTAATGAAGCTTGTCTCATTTCATTGCAAGCTGCTTCAAGATTTTTCTGTTGCAGACTTGGACTTTACAAATCATGTATAAATCCCAACTCACATTCAATTCTTGGACTAATTCAGAGTAAGTATCAAAGTTTGAATGTATTATAGTTTTCAAGAAGATTTGATTCTTAATAAGAGAGAGAGAGAGAGAGAGAGGGGGGGGGGAAGGGTTCAAGAGATTCGTATTATCAATGCACGAATGAAACTTTGTTGAAAAGAATTTTCCTTCAGAATCGTAGGGATTTTTTAGTAACGTGAAGCTCGGTGGGGAAAGTGAGAAAATAGAGAATCAACGTGAGTTCATATTTATCGTTTATCCAGGAAAATGGGAAATCATTAATCAAAATGCTTTTGATCGCCAAGAGAGGATTTTTCGCGGGGAGTTTCTTCGAAAGAGGATCATGATGAATATATTGCAGGACCAATTCATGACAGTGGAAATTTTAGCTTGTCGTCGTCGGAGTTTTATCGGGAGTTTACAGAGTCGGGATGTGTAAGCAAAAAGAATGAGTGAAAAAGGATGTAGACAGATAAAGGGAAGAGGCAGAGGAAAAAACGCGGGTGGACTCCCCTCAACCCAGAATGATGCTCTGTCTCTCGAGAGCCTGATATTACGACGGACAGGCGTGTGCATGATGTTCCTTTTTACTGACACACCCACATGGTCCTCCCGCTGCATTTCACTGCCCTTTTCCCATTCCATCGAGTGTACAAACTTCTTAGTTCCTTCTTTTTCGCTTCTTTTTCACAACCCGTTGTCTCGGTTACATGAATGCTTATGCGAAGTTGCTTCTTCAAAACTACATTTTTACAGCGGCGCACTTCATTCGTTACGGTTGGCACCGCCACTGCCACCCACGTTTTATGGATATTACATAAGAGAGTATAAGTACAACGCAGAACGAGTACATTATCTCCTTGGGTTGTGAACACTTCATGTCCAACGAAACTGACATCTTTGTCTGATTTTCCAATGTTACCTCCCTTTCCCTCCCCTCTCCACACACACACGCATAAATGGACACTGAAAGCTTGACGAAGCCATAACGTGAACTGGGACTGTTGAATATTCAACAGTCAATTACGAACATTGAGAGTTAATTTATTGTTTTTGAAACCATGCGATGTTTTGATAATGAATGATAATTCAATCTTGCACGCTATTGTAGTGAGCAACGTTCAAGAGTTACTACAAAATTTCATAAAATATAATAAATTTTGATTGTTCAGGAAATAATAAACTGTTGAAACACCGAGGCATTAAATATTTGATTACAAAAAAGTTCACTCAAATAAAAGAATTCGTGTACCGTAATTTTGATTGAATTCGAGTGTATTATATCCGTCGAGCGATATTCGACGTGATATACCAATATTACTAGGCAACATATTTGCACAGGATCATCATACCAACAAATATTACAATAGGCTCAAGCGGGGAAGCAATATTTCATATTTACCAATTCAGATATACATGTGAAAATCATCGTATCATTAACTATCCTGTGATTATAGTTGAATCTGATGTAATTAGCTCTTCATATACAAGTTCAATCATGTTCAATCAAACAAATGAAAGATCTGAACGCATTATTCGGTATCGGTTCACATAATATATCATAATATACTATGATCCAATATCTTGCAATGCAAATATTAGAATTTAATCACTTCCCGTTGTATTTGATCTATTCGAATATTTTTGTGCATCGTCGATGTCCTTAACGTATAATTCCTTTCACGAGGAATTCGCTGTTATTCGAGACTTTGCGTGAGCACCAAAGGATCCCACGATCCCCCATTGCGTTTGAAAATAAAGATCTTCGAGGTCTCATGTTACGTATATGTCCTGAAATTTCATTATAACTCAAACAACTCCATCTACCGTAGGTATATGAGAAAACAAAAATTTTCCATTCGACAAAGCTCATCAATCATCTGACAAATGAGAACCTATTACGTGCTCGTGTAAATTCACATCACATAAATGTCACCCCCAGTGACATAACAGTTCTTTTTTTTCAGATTACAATGTTATTCGGTGTCCATCGATTCGTTTAATCAGGGGAAAAAACGCTGTACCGAGCGAAGACTTTCCAAATCGAATGCAAATATTTTATTTCACGTTCATAAGCACTTTTGAGTATCCATTAATGAAAATGCTGTTCTTCTTTTTCCCCTTGCGTTTCCAAAACTCGATTATGCATATTCGGCTTACCATGGATGATCGTGTGCCAACGTCGGTCCAATTGCGCGATTGTCAAGATCCTGGCACGGAATGATAAAGCCGAGGGACAGGCGTAAGAGCGAAAGATCAGTCTTCGACAATGCAAGAGAAATAAAAAGAGAGGCTGATGAACGAAGACGACTATGGTGGCGGTTTAATATTAAATCCTAGTGACTGGCGTATCCTGGTCGAAACGAGAGACGAAAGAGGAAAAGGTGCTCGTAACACCAGATGGAACTGACGTGCTGAGTGACGTCAAATTAAAACACCCAGCACCAACGCGACGATTCGACAATACCCCCTGTATATATCTTCCAACCTGACTCTCTTTCCGCCCTTTGCAACTACTAATACTTTTTTTCCTTTAATTTCTTTTGCACAATACATGGTGGGTGCCGTGCTAGCGCGGTGCAGCACACTTTTTTTCTTTGCAACCACGAATGTATAACGTAATGGTGTTGGAGATGAATGATTCTTCTTTTCTTCCCTCTCGTCATTAACGCGTCAGAGTAAATATCATTCGTTCAATTTTTTTCTGACAACCGATGGGAAATACGAGGTGTCATGGTGGTGAGGTGATGGGATGTTTCAAATTATTTTCCTTGTTTTCGAACATCCTCTTTTCAGTTGTGCGTGCAATTTGTGATAGAGAGCATGGAAGAGGTTCCCTGTTATCAGTTTTGTAGAAAGGATTTTGTAATTGCCTTAGTTAAAGTGATGAATAATGGAACAGGGTTGATCATTAAGTGATAATATGAGGTTAGTAATGACAGCGAATAGCTAGGTATGTGTGAAACTAACTAATACGATGTTTGACACTGGTGGAAAAATCTTACTGAAAATTACTCAAATTTTCAGATTTTTTCGACTACAAATTTCTCTCCGTACAGAACATTAAATTGATCTATATTCTCTCTCGAATCTGTATTATATGATACTTGGCCCTATATTCTTCTGTGCTCCTCGAAATCAAGAAATAAAAGTTTCTCACTTTCACTCCCCAGGGAGGGAAACGTACTTTCATTCCGCTCTACAGGCATGGGACGTGGCACTTTCTGTTCGAGTGTTATGAAAAAATGATTTAGCTGCAGCAGCGAAGTGGCTAGGATGAACACGGAGAGCAAAAAAATTCGCTTTTATAGCTAATTTATTTGTTGTAACAGGTAAAATTTAGCTGCCGGAGCTAATTAAATAGCTGTAGCTGAATTATTTTTTCCGTGTGGCAGGGAATCAATCACTATTATCAATTCATTATTCAGTTTAGCCCCACATCGGATGTTGAGAAAGAATATGTTTCATTTTGAGAATCTATTTTACTTAAGTTCCTAAGACCGATTAGACTCTCTCTTCTCATTTTATGTATTTCTTTTCTCGTCATTTATTAATCCCATCCCAAATAATCTTCAAAAATTTATTGACTATGTTGATTCACAATAAAACTATTGATAATTTTCAATTCGTACGCTTAATCCTTGTTGAGCGGGAGAAGACAAAGAAACAATGCAAAGAATTCATTCGACGCAACATTTACCTATTTATGAATTGGATTCGTATTAATCACACGAGACAAAGGAAATTAATCTTTGAAGGTATAACGGTATAGTGAATTATTGATGTACCTGACCGGTGATCGGGAGTTTCACGTGCTTTCACATCATGCACACAACGATTCATATTTCGAGTGCCCATGTCGTCTTTCCGTTCGTTCATATAAGTGAGTAATTGGTGTTTATCTCATCTTTGGAAACTTGGTGGATGCATTCAGATACACACAGACACACAACATACACATAAATTCAATTGATCATTATTTTGCTGGAGCAAAGTAATAATTCATCAAATCGAAATGATATTGAAGTTTCAATATTCGAATATATTATATGATCCTAAATTCTCTTCGATCTAGAAGTATATTGATATGGAATAATGTCATTGCGAATCCGATGTTTGACTTCCTGCACTGTAATGTCGAATCTTCAGTGGTGGCTCAATCGATTGAAATTACCAACTTTCTCTGAATGCATAATGGATCCGCCTTGAAATGAATATGAGATGTTTCATTTCTATCGTTGATTGAAATATGGTTAATTTCATTGTGATGGGATAATGAATGATTGTATATCAAAATAAAATGCTTTGTTGAATTTGTTTTTCTGCATTTTTAACGTAATATGTGTCTCAGTTGTGTTTCGAGATTCCCTCGAATATTGAAGATTATCCCTGAAAATAGTTCTATTTATGTGATTGAGATCAATAATCCACTGTAAAAAATTACTACACTTTACAGTGAAGTAGGAACAAAATCACATTTTGGGGTTATGTATTATATTTTGTCATTGAAATGACTATACTTTCTATCAATATAAATAACAAAATTCTGTCACTCTTGGCTAGAAACTACACTGAGAGAAGAGCGATTTGGAGGTTCAGTAAATAGTATTATATTTGATCGATAAATCTCAATATTACTGAACTTTCAGCGACGTTTCACGAAATTTCAAGAAACATTATTGAAATTTTGCTTTACACAATCGTTATTATATAATGCAATATATTCACGACCAAATTCGCTGTGTGTCACTCAATTCCTAAACGTCTAGTAATTGAGTGTTACACAGCAAATTTGGTTATGAATATTGTATTCTATAATAACGATTGTAGAACACTGAGTGATGTAAAGCAAAAGTTCAGTAATGTTCCTTGAAATTTCGTGAAACATCGCTGAAAGTTCAGTAATATTCAGGTTTATCGATCAAATATGATACTATTTACTGAACCTCCAAATCGCTCTTCTCTCAGTGTATAGGAAATTTAAATGACAAAATATAATGTATAACCCCAAAATGTGATTTTCCTCTTACTTTACTATAAACTTGAGTAATTTTTTAGGTAACTTTTCTCTGCGTGTACACTGTGAAAAATAATCAGGATTTTCCTATATATATCAACCGGAAAATTCCAATCACTGATTGAGAAATCAGTTTCCGATACATTCATATGAAATTTCCCATAAATTTATATAAAAATTCCAAACTCTATAGGATTATTCCTAAGATCTCAGAGTGAATTTCTGGAAAAGTTCGGAAAATTCCTAACGCGTGTATGTGTTAATTACTTCACATAAATATATAGGTAATTATTTCCCTATAGAAATTTTTCACAATGTGGAATGTGTGAAATTACAAAATGAACTTTGGAAGTTTCTTCAACGTTACATGACTTTTCATACACAAAATGTATAGAAAAAAGGGTTGGGGTAATTATCATTCGATGGCGTTTTAAAATGTTGAAAGTATGAGGAAAATCAATATGCCGATGACACACATATCGTCAGCCCCATCAACCAGTAGATTAATCGCACGTGTATCATCAGGTAGCTTACAAGTATTGCAAGCATCCTATGACTATTCAACTGCTCGATACTTCCGCCTCTCTGCTTTCGTTCAGATCTTCAGAGTTAGCCTTTGGCTACCGTGTAAATGGTCAGTTATAGATCTACCGTGCGCGCGTAGGTGTGGATATTCATGGTCCGGTCAAATGTTATACGATCCTAATTGTGCCGCAAATAGATATGAATGGTACGGTTGTACCTTTGACGCTTTGTTCTGCATGAATGCTTTCAGACCTACATTGTATAATAAAACGACACGGATATTCAATCAACGTTGAAACGATAAATTGTCTTATAACATCGATCTCCAGTGAAATAATGATTGAAATCGGTAATAAATTCAAAACAAAATTCACAGACGCACGCTTTTTCGACAGTACATAAATCTGATTGAGATGGATGTATTTGTACTCTATATACAGATTATTTCATAACCTTGTGGGGGATAATGGAATACACAATCAACACATTCCTTCAGTTCCTTCGTTTTGAATATCAACGGCCTTGGACGCACGCGATGATTTGTTCTTTTTCATTAGAAGTTGTATCGTAAAACAGCACCTGTAAGCATTTTTGAGAAATCTTGCATATTTTCAATTTTTATGATAGATAAATTACGTTTTGGATACATTTCAAGATTCATATTCAGCTACCCGTATGTGTATGGACCAATGGCTAAATCACGGACCAAGCCTGGCACAAAACCTGCTGGGACTTGTCTTGAACAATTCACCAAACTTGGCCCACCTATGTGGGAAAAATGCCGAAAAATCTATACAATTGTACACAAATTGTATGCAAATCGTATACGAATTGTACATAAATTGTATACAAATTGTGTACACGTAAGAAAGAAAACAGCAATGGTTACTGTGAATCACAAAAATACATTGAAACTCAAATTCATTCTATGCAGTACTGTGTTTCCCAATCCTCATCACTGTCCAGTCAGCGTTGACGCATTTCATTACAATACCCATCACTGTGATCGCACTAATCCTCACTATCCAAGCATGTTTTCATTTGTTTTTCAACCGATCGCTGTCATTCACAGTAACCAGTAGTGTTTTCTTCTTTCCGTGTACAATTGTATACAGTTTTGGACATTTTTTCCAGATGGGCAGGCTTGGATATGATAAGATCAGAACAAGCTGGGGCCACTGGTTTCTTTAAGCCTGGTCCAAATGATTTGTCAAGCATCAACCAATGCATCAACAAATGTACATGAATCATGTTGAAATGTGGATTAAATATGTGCTTAAGACTGGGACAAGCTTTGATTGATTCATCCTTGTCAATACTTGCATGGGTAGAAACTTCCTTCTCTGAAAATTGGAATATCCAAAGTCCTATCTTGGTTCAGACCATTCCAACTTGGCCCAGGGCCTTAGATCCAAAGAGTTTCATCGCTAAATGGGTAATTAACATTTGTGAAATCGCGAGTCGAAATACAAGTACAGTTTTGGTAATGACCATTAGACCCAAATCGGGCTGCGTTCAATGTCAATCCGAATCATTTACAGCTGAACTCTACACGCGGAATAATTTGCGTTGAATTCTGGTACTAGGACAATTTCTATTGCCAAACAGAACAAAATGTGGTTACTCCATTTGGAATCGAAGTAGATTTGATGACAGTTTCAGTAAATTTATGCTTCAAAATTGTTTTGAATGTAATGAATAATTTCTTTACGCATATGTTAACGAGTGAAAGGGAAGAACTGATCAGGATTTTGGGAAAAGAATAATCCTTGCCGTACATTCCCTAGAGAATCCAATTATACCGAATTTTTTAGTATTCTGCAAGTATAATTTTGATATGGTATACATAAGTTTTTTGTAAAGGAATTCAAATCATCTCATTCTCAGCACGATCACAATTGGCTTTCCCTATCTCTCCATGATTTGTGTATTTTTCCTCGTCTCAGATATCAAGTTTGAGAATTCGTTATCATCCAAGAAGGCTTTTCTTGTCCCCAATGTTTTCCTAGCACTCCCGTGCTGTGATGTCTGTCAGATCTGTCTTTATTTTTCATCCAGTTGTTTTCTACACTCGCCTTATACTCTATTCTTTTCTTTTCATTTGTATATTTTTTATTCATATGTCTTTGAAAAGATCGTTTGTCTCTGGCGCTTCCTTTTCCTCTTTCTTAGTCTCTTTGTCCGAACATTTAATCTTTTCTAGTGTTTGTATTTTTTATCCGTTTGAATCTCACTAAAGTTTCAATATCTTGATTTTTTAATTTCGATCAATAATTCTGTGTGCTTATCTTATGGTTCATTATTATTATATAGATATCTGTTCCTGCACTTCGAACAAGATTATTTGCAACAAAACACTGGATGAATTCAACTAGTTGCTTCTGAGGCTTCATATATGAAGCCATCTATAGACCCATCTATAGATGGATCTACTCAACTGTAAATAGTTCTGTGATATTTTATGGTGATTATGTTTTAGATTTGTTTTAGGCTTGTCTATGAAATATCAGAATCTTAAAAGGCTTCTTGGAGGAAGTTTGCAGTTGAGCTAAAATGGTGAAGTTTCGAAGATATTTCAGTGAACTGACTTCATTACACATTGTTTGGAGTATCAAGTATCTCCTACTGAATATTGATTCACCACCATGTAAGATTCTTAAAAAGTTTATCAAATACAATCAATTCAAATAGAATTCATAAGATTGTGAATTTTATCATTTTTGTTTTATTTCAGTGGAATGAAAGAAATTTATTCATTCATAGATACACTTTGAAAAATAATCAGAGTTTTCCTATATGCAGCAACCGGTAAATTCTGATCATGCAATAGGAAATTAATTTCCAATCAATGTACATGAAACTTCCCATAAATTTAACTGAAAATTTCAAACTGCATGGGATTTTCACTATCATTCTCCAGTAAATTTCCGGTAAAATATGGAAAATTCTCAACCCCTGTGTGTGTTAATTACTTCCGAACATTTATGTGAAGTTTTCCGTATGAATTTTTTACTACCGTATATCTAGTCTTTGGAGATTTGTGACTTATAATTTCCATTGTCTATTTAATCCTCGCTTCGCTTTTATTTTTACAAATGTCATGGACGTTGCTGATAGCCCATCGATATCTTGTTGATATGTAATTGATAATACTTGTTCCAAACACTTGTCAGAATGAGTTCCAGCAATGAGTCATCTTTCAGTCAGCGATGATCAGTGACAGGAAATCAATCAATCGCCATCTGGCACATCTGCACATTGGCTGATCATCGGATGGTCTCTTTGCTAACATATCTCAAGCAAAGGAACTCGAATCGGAAACCCAAAGAAGCGATGTTTACTCCAGACGAAATATTATCAAATATCGAAATCCCATTTGAAATTAATAATACCAAATGCGGAAATATACAAGCAAAATTACGAGGATCCTAATCAGAATCTAAAATATCAGAGAATATGGAATTTTGTGAACGTAGAAGGACGAATGAATTAGGAGAAGAGAACATTTCTCGAGGATCTATCAAACCACCACTACTACTTCCATCAATGACTACTTCGATGTGGTTATAATTCAATACTATTCTAATGAAACATGTCAAAGACTTCTACCGTATATATATATAATTCCACATGATTTCTAATCATCTCTTTGAGTGCAAAATTCAATAAAGATGCATCGAATGAACTGTTCATCATATTCGTTATATCCATTATCGCTCTAGTATGGCATCAAAATTTAGTATATATACTATGTAAGTTCATAGTATATTCAGAATACTCATAAGGTGAAAAGCTGAACATCTCGAGTTGACATTCGATCAGCGATATCTTCGTCTTCTCACTCATTGTCCCAGTGATGCTGAAAGATTCCGAGAATGCGCTGCGGATAATGACACTGCACCGATAAGTGATATAACGCGGCATCCGTGGTACTTTCAATACGATAAAGAATAAAAGGATCATCTCATTGAAAAATTTCCATTACGATCAGCTCAGATATATATACGTGCATACAATGCGAATCCACATCTATATACGCATTGCCATTTCTCCATTGAGTCAGTGGTATTTTAATTTAGCTGGTGCTATGGTCATTCGATAAATCAATTAACGACAATAAGTCGATGAGTTCCATTCTCATTCCTCATCCTTGCCTTCATTGTCCGTGTTTGTGGATTTTTTTCCACCTGTACACAATCGTTGTTGGTAAACATAAGACAAGATGTATTGAATTTGTATAATTTGCTTTTATTGGATACACTGTTAGAAAAATCTGTCCTCAACTTGACAATAATATTATGAAGTTTTTTACATAAACATTTCATTAAATTTCGTACGAAATTTTTTATGAAATTTCATATTTCTATATTAAATTTAAGAACGATTATTAAATTCAATATGAAAACATGAAATTTAATATGAAAATATGAAATTTCATACAAAACTTCGTATGAAATTTAATACAATGTTTATGTAAAAAACTTCATAATAGTATTGTTAAGTTTAAGACAGATTTTCCTAACAGTGTAGAAATGAACTACAACTTCAAAATCCAATACATAAATAAGTAAAACGAAAGAAATATTGCAATAAGTCGCGTCTGCACGTACCGGAGCAGAAAAATCTTATGGCAATCCCGAGGTCCTATGTGGGCCACATCGGGCTGAAATGAGGCTTGCCATATTTGAGTTTGCCAGATATGGCCCTGAGAAGGGGATAATATAGTTGATCCTGACTTGTTATGCCAAATGTGATCCTGATGTGTGCAGAACGTGGTTTACCTTTCTTCATTTCCTAGTGACTTATAGCAACTTATAGCGAATTCGGTTAACTGCACTGGAGCGAACTTGGGATATCTCTGTCCTGTGTTATCATCGTTACTAGATCTCTTATTTATTAACGATGATAGCAAAGGAGAGAGATATCTCGAGTTTGCCCCAGTGCAGTTAGCCAAATTCGCCATAACGGAGAAAGCATGGTAAGCTTCGCACGCAACCATAACCTCTCCTGTCTTCACAAGTTCGTATGAGTTCGGTTGTAGTACCAGTTCACTCAATAAATGAATCGAAATGAATATTCTACAAGTATTGTGGCATCTGTTTACGGTTTCCGCGTGTTATCAAGAAACATTTTTGATAATTGTTCATGTGCCCGAACTATTACCCGAGCAGAAAAATTGTATGGCCAGCCTCATGTTCATTATGGGCCCGGTCGGGCAGTGATAGGGTTCATCTTATTTTGGCACGCCTGATTAAGGTCAACCAGATCTGGCCCTGCTGGGTTTGTAATTTGGTATGCCCTATCATAGTTCATTACATCGGGCTCTGATACAACGGTGCGTTACATTCCATATCAGGCCCTGATTTAAGATCAGGCTTTCCAGATCTGGTCCTGATCGAACACCCAATATGAATTTCTACTCGGGTAAGTAAATCATGTGTTGAATTATTCATGTGTGAATTATGGATGGTGCAAAAAAGGAGAGGAAACGCATGTACTCTCGCTTACGTGTACAAAGATTTCGAAAAATTCGTAAACAAAACTCTGGAGATGTGCAAGATCATAAAAGAGACATAGATACAAGTTCTATCTAAGGAATCTGATTCAATTCTTGAATCTAATATTTATCGCAATCCAATAAACATAGATTATCTCGAATTAATATATTTATATTTGACTTCATTGCTAACTTCAACAATGCACAAAGGCTGTTGATGATATACCATTATTTTGAGGTTATGTGCTCGCCACCTTTCACATAAATACTAGATTTTGTTTGATAATGAGATATTCGATATCCCAATAAAAAGTCTGGTATTATTATGCAGTCAGTTGAGCATTATCTTGAAAATCAATGTACGACCTTCATTCTCCACGAATTCTAGAAATTTATAGCACAGAATTTTCGTGAACGTACGTCAGAGGCAAATACGGTCATTTCAACTCTGGTCCAAACATGGATAGTCACCTCAGGCTCACATTACACGGCGCGTTACATCCCTCTTCGGGACCATATGTGGATGCCACATCAGGGCCTGATAGGAAGTCAGGCATTCCACATCAGGTCCTTATGTGGCCCCGATATAAGTTTCTGCTCGGGTACATTAATGACTTAGAAGGTCTTGAGATGTCACTTATCTTCAATCATCATGTCAATAGCAATATGAAAGTGATTTCTCGATTTGTAGGCACAGAACAGTGATGTGATTGGAGATTCTTAAAGTTTGAATCGTTTATAGAAACGGAACGAAAACTTGTCCTCACAAAATCTGATGAATGATCAGCATTTATCTTCCCGAATCAATTTCTTGGAACTAAAGATTGAAGAATTTACTGCAAGATTTTGTGTCTTGAACAACTAAGAATTTCATTACTCGATTACTGATTCGCTTCAACGAACGATTCAAACTTCAGTAACATTGTGACTGATCTGCACATTCTGCACTAGGGGGAATTGAGAGTGAAATTTACTATTGGATCATAGGATGACCGCCAACGGTTGCAAACTGACAGCCTGCATCAAGCCGGTACTGGCCCTTTCGTCAATTTCTACGTGGCCAATTAAGTCTTCTCTCAAAGTACACGAGATATTTATTCACATTGGGTCAGTACCGAATCAACGTTGGAGGCCAACGCTTGCGTGATAAAATGGTGCCATTGTTAATACAACATTGGTGGAAAAGTGGTCAATAACAGTTGGTTCAAATATCGAACCTGTACCGACACGAACTTAAAATGAAGTCGGTTAAGCACCGATCCGCAATCGGCAGACAACCGTTGTTGGCCCATACCTTTGTCAGTACCGATCCGTTCGTCACCATCGCCTTAAAACTGGCGTTGCTACGTGGGACACTTTCTGCCATAAATTTGTTTGGACATCAAATGAAAAAGATATATTAAAGTTCGAAAGATCTGAATTTTTAGTTGCTTGCAACTTCGAATCGGTAAGTTTACACGCATGGAGCTTTTCTTCCTTGTATTCGGCTTCAGTATACAAATTTCAGGTGGATTAAGTTTAGTGTTGCCGCGATCCAAAAAACGAGCTGTTACGATTTTTAGATTTCAATGTTGCTCAATTTGACCTATGGGGAATTGACACTGATTCGAGTTCAGATTAGAACTGAGACTGGATTACGAGTGGGTTCATATTAAACTAGAATCCCGTCAATCTTAATCTTTAATTGATTTACACCACAATCGTTTCGAGCCAGATCGAAATTTGGATCGTGTTGAGATCGAATACAGATTATGATTTCGAACTTTGGTTTGAACTCACATTCCAAGTTGGATTCCCAAAACAAGTTGAATGTTCTGAAGATCGTATTTCCATTATTGTTGTTACTACGAAAGAATTGATTTTCAATTGAATGAGGCTGGGATCTAAAGATCGTGCCCAGCGAACATGACTGCAGGCGTTTCAAAGGGCCAGTAATGGCTCTTCGTCGGCACTGTAGGGCCATCAGCGGCCCATTAAAACGCCAGTAATCATTGTTTGTAGGGTGACAGCTCATTTTGTGGATCGCGGCAACAATAATTATGTCGTTCAATTTGCCTCCTCATATATATCGCGTGTCCCAACACATTGTATGATTTTATGAAATCACGATCAAATTTCTGTATTTTATCCCATACAAAGTTAGGTCTATATCACGGGAATATAGTGATTCTGTTTTTTCAATGATCAAAGCCTCATTTCACAATGAATTCGTTTTACAAGTTTCAATTAATATTCATGACTCACTCGCAAAGGATACTTACATAGCTGCTATTGCTCTCGCTACTACTGCAGTGTGATGTATATTTAATTCGATCCCATGGAAGTGAAGAATCGAAGGGTTAAGCGAAGTCAAGGTTTCATCAACCAATAAGTCTCATTCTGCATTTTTTAAACCATTGAAATTGATAATGATACAAGTGTACGTATTTACAATACATAACTTGCAGATTGGAGAGAATAGTTGGTGTCGTTTTGCTGGAGTCACGTATACGGCGGTCATTTCTCATATACGTGCCGTCCAGTATCCACCCCCATACATCAAAGGTACCGTAACTGGATGGGTTGAGGTAATCGGTAGAAGGAGGTCGAGTTGGAGTGCCAAAGCGATTCTCTGTAGTATAGGTAAATTGGGACCTGAATCGTTTGCGTACCAG
The DNA here is from genome assembly GCA_018340375.1 of Gonatopus flavifemur. Lineage (NCBI taxonomy): Eukaryota > Metazoa > Arthropoda > Insecta > Hymenoptera > Dryinidae > Gonatopus > Gonatopus flavifemur. Next base: position 4,329,801 of record JAFFJZ010000006.1, on the reverse strand, counting down.
AACCGCCTTCACGAGGCATTCCTTCCTCTCTCCCACTCTTCCAAGTGAGGAATGGAGGATGGATCAAGGGATGATTTGATCCCCCACGAATAGAATGAAAGAGATGACCGATGCGTCAAGGAAACGGAGCATCGTCATCGGAATGCTTCAGAAAGAATCAGTTCAACGAATTCACTCGTCGCTACATTCGAAGAAGTGGTCTTTCTCTCACAGAATTGACTAGATAAAGATTGAAAATGTATTATATTCTATAACTATTTGTATTAGTCAAATTATTCATAAAGCACGAGAAACAGAACATCGAATTCGTAAGAATCACAGAGTCAAATGATGGTTCACTTGTATTTTACCACGGTATATTATCATTGTGTTTCTTCTTAGTCCCACGGATCGGATCGTTTGAAATCGAGCGTATCGAATAACGTGTACCGTAAGAGATTTCGCTTGAGACTCAACATCTCTGGATGTCCAATGCGTGCTTGGTTGATTGTTCTTATGAACTCTGTAAATGCTCCCATATTATTAAAAGAATACGATGCAGGGGTGGCCTGCATTTTGAAAGTACATCGAATCCGTTAAAGAAGCATCCTATATGGATCCAAACCTTATTCATGAGAATTATAAACGAATTACCCTAATAAAAATAGATCTGATTGTCCGAAATCTGACAGAAATGAAGGAAAATTAAGAGATTTCTGTCAGTTTTCGGACGTTTTCAGAGAAATGTAGAGAAATACAGAGATCGTTTTTATTAGGGTATATTGCGTTTTATTAGTATGCGACGAGGATATAAAGAAATTTGAAAATATTGAATAAACTGTGGAAAATTTTCCTATACCCAGCAATTGAAGAATTTCGATCATGGGATAGAAAATCAATTTCCGGTACATGTGTATGAAATTTCCCATAAATTTGATTGAAAATTCCATACTTTATGGGATTGTCACTATCATTTCTCAGTAAATTTCCGGTTAAATATGGAAAATTTCTAACGCATTCATATGTGTTAATTGCTTCCGAACATTTATGTGAAGTTTAATTCCCATAAACGGAGAGAAATTTGTAGTTAAATTTACTATGTTATTATTGTTCCCGAGGAACAGACTGAATTCTGTCGGATTTTACTATGAAGGGCATATTTTTACTATGGTACAACAATAGAATGCTGATCATATTTACTATGTTTTATGGGGGAACCCGTTATAGTTCAGTCTGTTCCTCAGGAACAATAATAACATAGTAAATTTAACTACAAATTTCTCTCCGTGTATAAATATTTTACATTGTAATCAATTGAATCCGTAGAAAGTTTTCTTCCGATGCCTGAATTTTCCTAAGCGTTCATGGATATAGCACATGTAAATGTATTGTATTGACTCAGAATATTGATTATCTTGCTCGTCATCTTTGCTGGGAAATTCTCATGACTCTTTCTATGATCTGGTACTATTCCATAAGATGGTCCATCCTATGAATGGATAACTGACCAGCCAGTTTGAATAGGATCTTGATAACAGGATGTATCAAGCATTCAAGCGTCCCAAATCTCTAGTGGTTATCATCATCCTAATTCATTATTCAAGGACATCATATTCGATGGGATTATGGATTTGATGAGTATTATCTCAAGAAAAAAAAATTATATGACATAAAATTGACTTTGAAATTGGATTCATCGTCTGAAATTATGAAATAATTAATTATGAATACTGAGATCAGAAAACGAATGGTGACCGATCTCAGGATACATTTTTTTTACAACAGAAATTAATGAAATTTTCACTAGTAAACTTCCCTATCGTAGAAGCGATGGCTGGTCGTTATTCTGAAATCATGGTTACGCTCTTCGAAGTTTAAAAACTATGAAAAGTATAAAACATTTTTTCAAAGTTCACTTGGGATTAGAAATTTCCAAAGTAAACGATTCTTGGCAATATGGAATAATATGTATGTACGATTGCGCAGCATCTATAATTCTACCAAAAGCGCTTGTTACATGGACTTAATATGGGTAGCATCCGTGATAATTAGTGTTGCGATGCGTAACAGAAATTGTGTAATCGATGAGGCTTGAGTCTGCTCTAATGTTACTCCTCCCCGTAATCAACAACGTGCCTAATAGCATCCATGTAGTCACGAACACATCGACTTGCGTTATTACGCGCAACATCACGATCGGATAGTGATCGGGTGATTAATCAATTAGCAGGACGTATGTTCGGTCCAGCGAATTTTGTTCTATAATGTGACGCGTCCTTAGAGTTGAGAAACGTGACTGCAAACGTTAATTGTTGCAAAAGATTTTATCAATGTGCTTTTATAGTATTTATTCTTTATTATTTTCAAACTAATTTGACATTCCAATGATCTTGTACTCGCTTCAAATGACATACAGATATTTTTATTGAGTCAGTTCATGAACTGCGGCTTGATTGAACATAAAAAAGGAAAGGAGTTTTCACCTCAGATCGACAGAACAGTTGTAAATTACCGAAACAACGTATCAGAAAATTTGATCAATTAGATGTACACTTGGTAAGAATTAAACGTCACGAGAGACGCAACCGTGTTGCGATGGCCGACAAATGACGACAACACGATAATCGTTTGAAACGTAGACCCAAGAAACTCATTAAACGCATCGTAATCTTTTCGAACGTTGTTGCTGGATTGCTGGGAATAATATCATGCCGCAGCGCAGCTGGTTTTTGTTAACTCGTGCCTTGGCACTTAAATAATGAGAAATAAAACGACAATGTGGTCTCAGAGAACCCATAAAATGTGCAGTTCTTTCTCTCTTCCTTTCCGCTGGAGCCGAACGCTTCGCCTTGCTCCTTTGGAATCCCATGCCTGGTTATATTGGTCTTTTCTTTCCTTCTTTTTTCCTTTCTTCCACGTTGTTGATCCTTCTTAACTTGTCTCCATCTCGCTTGGTCCTTCCCAAAAAATCGGCTGCCTGTTTGTCGACCGTCCATTTTGGTGGCATTGCTGCGGTTTTCGCGATAGCATCGACCAGCTTCGGTCCTTGTCGATAGAGAGGGACAAAATTGAACCAGCCTTTCAGACGAACCTGTATTCTCACACGAGTCCACCAGTAGTATCGAAGATAGCTACAATGTGGAGGATGATCAGGAAGAAGTCGTTGACGAATGTTATGACGCGACATTTCGAATTTTATGTATAAACTAGGGAAAAAAACAAATAACAATCCGTGGTATCGAGTTTTTTTCCTCATCATTTAGTCGGTTCATCGAAGCTAATACATCATCCTTGTCGAGTGCATTGCAGTCCGTTGGATAACTTTTCCCTCCTCTACTCAATAGGGATGGGCGATAAACCTCCTTCTCAATGATATTTGATATCGGTACGTATCGGTGATCAACTTTACGACACACAAAAATACCGATATTATGAATATCGATACAAAATTGTTCGAAAAAGTGTTAAACCTTTTCTGATACAAGATGTAAATACTTACGAGTAAATTTAAAAATGCGAAAACCTCAAATTATTTGGAAGAAATGATAAATTAAAGACACAAGAGAGTAATGAATTACAAGTTTTTCAATAACCCTGAATAGCATCACTTTCCTGTAGCGGTAAAAATCTAATAATGACATTTACAATGACGAGACAATAGAAGATCAAATTTTTCAGTGCTTAACAGTAGAGTCCATTGAGTTGCGTATCATAGTACCGAACGTACGTTACACCGAAGTCCTATGACTAATGAAATGACTATAATACCGAATAAAAAAATATAAATTTCAATACAAATCAAATTATTGGTCACTTGGATCCTGAAAAATCATTTTTTAACGCTCAATACGTAGGAACAATCAATTTTTTATGAAGAAAGTGGCTAATCATTTGATTTATATTGAAATTTATATGTTTTTGTTCTGTATTATGAACATTCGGTATCAATCAGATAGCACAAAAGAGTTCATAATGAATACAATGTATTCAGACTTGTATAACTCATGAATGAATCGTTCAAAAGAACGGCTCACTTGACTGAGCCGAATGAAGTCGTTGAGATATTCATGAAGATATACTTCAATAGTTCACGATAAATACTTTCGTACATTTGTACCACTGATTTCTACTAAACAGAAATTCTCACGATTTATTCGAACTTATCAGCCTTCAGGGTTATTTTTATTCGGTATCATTGTTCCCTTCGCACGTGCGACAGTCATAGGAAAGTTTCTATAACATGTTCATTCACTGTGGATTTGAAATTATACATGAAAAGTGAAGGGGATGGTCCCAAAAAAAGCTCATGAAGGATACTACAACTTGACCTTTTGTAATCTTAGGTAAGATGATTAGGAAATAATTGAAATGCTAGATTCAGTTTGCAAAATGTGAATAAATCCATTACTTATGTTCTATGTAACGGAATTTCTGGTTTTGAATCAATGAAACAATGAATGAGAAGGATAAAATTTGAGAGATAATACAGTCCGACCTCTCAATAAGAACGCAAAAGCCCCCAAGGGGGAGAGTTTTGCCTAGAATTCGAGTACCCCCACCAGGCGCACGCTTCGTGCTGTCTGACGCTTGCTGTCTCTGTCTCTCTTTCTATCATGCAATCCTCTCAATAAGCACGCTTGAACGAGTGTCAATTTTTCCATGGCACCCATGCAAACAAGTCCTAGATTGTAAAGGAATACGGTTTTATGCAATGCATATAGTTGATGTACATATTATTCCTACGATTTTTAGGAATATCCCAGTAAACACACGCACGTTTTAAAAACGTCAAAAACAGTCAATAACCACACGTTGTGAATTAGTAATATTCTTGCGTTGATTCAACGTAAAAATGTCGCGGCAGATCACGTGTTTTTCAACCATGAAATAACGTCATATCAACGGTTTGAACATCGTTTAAAAGACGTCAAATATTGACGTGTCCTAATGATGGTTCTAAAACGTGAATTGAATCCAACAAATTATTTTGAAAACTTTTCATTCAATATCGAGAATGATAGTATTCCTGAGTATGATAGAATTTGGAAAGTATGCCACACTATTTGATTATCTTGCTCTTTGTTGAAAATTTAACCATTGTTGGATTTCGTTCGACATTTTCATCAGAATATCTTCAACTGAAGTTCAAACACAAGGTGTTATCAACACATTTTAAACGCGTGATTCAAACCCGTTCAGAACACGTTTTTTGAGGACGTCGTGTGATGGTTATTTTTGAATATTAGTTTAAATTACACGTGATCAAAACGTAATTTCTGGTCGTCTATTTCCCTATCAAATTTCAACTGAAAATCAACGTTATGAAATCAACGACTGACGTCCGTTTGACAGTCTAACGTTTTTTCAACGTTGAAATAACGTTTGTGTGTTTATTGGGATTAATTGTATATTGCTGTATTTCATGTATTTAAAAGAAAATGTTGAAGAATCCATTCACCCGAGGCTTCATCTTTAGTGGACGAATTTGGTTCCCTTAAAAATACTCAGTAGTAAATATCTGCAGTCGAATGCGTTGTGAATCAAAATAACATTCAAACAGACGGCAATAATTCCAATTATTTGTCTGGACCCTTAGGGAGGTTTTCCTCGTTCATGCAAAATTTCTTTATTTCTTTCATGATTTTTTTTTCAAACATGGAAAATAATATGGAAATTTTGCAAGTTTATGGGAATGGACAGGGAAAACTTTTCTACGGGAATCTTTGGGTATTTTATACGAAAATCTTCAAATACACACATATTCGTTAAATTTGCATAAAAATAAAATTCATACAATCAACTTGAAAAACAACGCTGCCGTGCCAGGCAAAAAAGTTGTTAACTCAATTTTTGTCGAAAATGAGTTTTTTATGTCGTTCGATTCAGGGAAGCAAGGCGCGTTTAACTGTGTTGATAGAAATTTGTTACCACTCTTAATTTTTCGCGTAATAAACATTTTCCTCCTCTGAAAACGAGTTGAGAATTAGACAATCATCAGCAAAGAGCCGTAACTCACATAAAAATGAGAAGAACCATTGCATACGTCACCATTTTGCCCAACGAAAAGATCGTAATTCGAGTTAAGATCTTTTCACTTGGTAAAATCAGTGAGAAGCAAATACCTCGTACTATTTGTAAGAATCTCTTCGGAGTTAAGGTTTTCTTGATTCGTAAACTGCTCGGGCCGCAAGCTCATTTACCGAGAAAAAAAACCGTAAGTACGGTCGTAGAGATCTTCGGCATAGTTCGAAAATGTTCGTAATAAAGATTCTAGATGCCATTGTTTATGGATGTGAATTGTTCAAGTAAATATAAAATAAGGCAGAAGGAATCGAAAATTGGCATTGGTGGTTCGAGTATAGTATCCCTAACAGCACTGGGAGGTTTTTAAAACGTTCCAAGAACATTGGGACGTTTTAAAAACATTCTCAGAACCTTTTCAAAACGTCCAGGGACCTTGGTGCTGTTAGGGATAACACGTACATTGATTTGTTGGTGCGAAATCAAATCACTAAATATGCAGCATGAATGTGACGGAAGTAAGTACAACAAATTATCATTACAATAATTCGCTCTCTGAATAGTGTCGCGGACCTCTTCCTCACTCAAATGTCCCTCCCTGGTAGAGCGAAGAAGTTCGTGGCACTTTTCAGAGAGCAGACTATAACTAAACAACCATGTGTTTCTACCCGCAGACCATAGTCAATAATGCACTGAGAAAGAAAAGTCATGACCGTAATGAATATTTCTTCCGGCCAAGGAAATTAATTCATCCAATATTGACAATGAAATCATTTCATGGGACTTATCAATCTGAGTATTCATGCAAACAATGTATTCAAATCTGAAATTCTTGAACCTGAAGAAACATTTCTTTGAATCAAATACCCTTTCTTCAGTGAAAATAAACCTACTCTGATTCAATTAATTATTTCTTCGGAGGAATGAAACCACTCAAACATTCAAAAAAGACAGTTTTTGAATCAATTAGGAAAATTTTCAATCCATCGAAATAAATCATCAACTTCAAGATGTTCTTTTTTGACTTCGTGAATTCCATCCTGATTCAATAAATGATGTTTCAGAAGTCATTGAGCACAATATCAGATTTTTTCTGTAAAAAAAAATTATCACACTTGTGAAGCTTTCATAGTCCACTCTGGTGTTCCTTTAATCTGTTGATAACCTGGAATTCTGAGCACTTTGGATCAAATGAGACTTCATTGATCGTTCAGTCATGCCGTCTGTTAGGCGAATAGTGCCTATCACTCCATGCGGGACCTGTAATTCAATGCCATAATCTGAGAGAAATATTCATTTGGATGAAGTAATACTTACTAAGAAGACAGAGTGATTAATTTTTTATATACAAACCATACTGTCGAAAGAGAACTTGTGAGAAAGTGACTAGACCTTGCGAGAACCAACCGAAAGTCCTCTAAGTAACTAAAACGTAACGTGATTTCGAAAATCCATTTCTTTATCTTACTGAATTCTCTTTAGAATCAATTGCACATACTTTCATATCGATGAATGAAATCATTTGAATTTAAAAATCATTCTGTGGATTTGAAGAAATACAAAATCATGCTTACCAAATATTACTTTCATTCCAAGCAGTATAGTATTGATTCGAAAACGTTGTTATTAACAAATTTGTACACCTTGAATTGAAAATTCGAGCTTTTCCTACAAAACGTGACGTAATAAAATTGAAGAAATAAGTTATTGAATTTTCAATCGTTTTTGAATGAAATTAGAATCATGCCTTGCACTTCGCGGTCTGACTAATCCAAAGAATTGATCTTTGTGTCAATAAAATGTTTCTTGGATTGGAGGAAACTGAATTCAATAAAATAATATCTTTCATTTAACGAAAGAATTCATTATTTCTTTGAATCATCATTCTTTGAAAGGACATGTATTCAGTTCAATGAGGGCCAGATTCAAAAAAATGTATTTCTTTGATGTAATGACTTTTTTTTCTCAGTGTATGATCTTGAGTTACATTGTAGCCATGATGCATTAACAAAACTGTGTTTGATGGATAACCTCTAGAGAGTGATTTGGCGGACATGCACGCTTAGAGCACGTTTCATTTTCACCAGGGAATCTCTGCAATTCATCTCTGGTGTTACGTACCTTCAGTACTATATCAATTCGGTACTAAGGTACGTTACCATTCCATTGGAGTTTCAGTCTGTTTGTCCGCCGCAATAATCCTATAGTGAGTTTAACAAAAAATTTCCCTCCGCGTATGTTTTCATTTAGAGCTCAATGGTCCCGTGTTGAGTACAATGAGGGATTAGAGAAAATTCCCGCTTTGAGAGAGCAGATAATATCTATTCAGCAAGATGTTGATAAATGGTAGATTAGCATACAAACTCACCCACCGATATTCCAGCGATATGAGTTGCTTCGATACCGATATTCCCAAATATCGACGAGTGTAACGATGAATTAAAATATCGATATTCGAATGGACAAATATCTATACAGTATCGCCCATCCTTACTACTCAACCATCCATTCACGTTGAATGATGATTGTTTATTCTCCACTAGCGATTCAGCGTAAGATATGAAAGTATAACAGGGTACATCTTCTTTAGAGTTGTACGTACCGGCAACTCGAAGACATTCTTAGCATAATGAGGTCACGATTCCGCGTAAGAAGCACGAACCGTGTCTTTTTCCTTCTTTCCCTCTCCCGTGTGCCTGTTGGATCATATTGTGTTTGTTCTTGTATCATCCTCCATTGGGAATGAAAATCTTCTCTTCGTTGTGGTGGATTCAAAAATCCTTTTCTCTTGAATAAATCATCGATCAATTACCACGTTGTTCTTGGTGTCAATTAAAACTTCGAAAGTTACTTACTGGGTTTATGAACAAAGTTTGGAGGAATCGATTATATTTGCGTGCAGTAGTCGTATAGCTTTTATTACAACAATTAATGATAATCACATCATTGAGTATAGACAGATTTTGAATTTCAAACACTTTTATCCGTCAAGTCAATTCCGTTTGAAAATCGGATTGAACAAGGGCGAAGAAGTAAAGAGAGATTTTCAAGGTCAAGTGGTCAACAACAACACAAGGATTTCAAGACGGGCAAAATTTTCTCAAGAGCGATTCCTCGATAGACCCTTGTAAGCCACGTCTTGAACAAAATTCTGAATTGCGAGTAAAGCTGAGAATATATGCCTGTTAAGTGTTACGAAGGGCAGAGGATCATCGTAAAAACATCTATACGTCCATTCTAGGGGATCGATTGTTCGAATATATGAAAAATAACCGGATGTGTATCGGTGTTCTTAGTTCGAGTGGATAGAGAGAAGAGAAAATACGAGGGGAAGCGCTTCGATCGATGTTGAATGCTGGGAATATGTTTATTTGAAAAGTACTTGCCATCAGATTTCGAAGACTACGATTGCGTGAAGTGGATTTCACTGACGGAGGGAAAACTTCTATGTTTTCTTTGTGTTTTTGAATTTGGTTTCAAGATTTATTGATGTAATATTAAATGTTCAGAAATTATTCCAAGTTCATGGTTTCGTGGGTGTGATTCAGGGTGGGGAGTGAACGAAAACATCGTGAAAATTGGGAATTGCAGGAAGAAATCAGAAATTCTCGCGTAAACCAGAGGGAATCGAGATTGCTCTATTTGGTAATATTGTTCAGAGAGAAAAATATCATATAGTTGATATGAATAATAAGGAATCTTTACATAAAGTTTGATAGCATCAGATTTGATATATTCATATATTCATGGATAGATCGAACGTCAATTTCAAATTTTCCAAGGATATTTAAAAACGTCTTAAGGCTGATTCAAGAATTATTGAATTACTGAAAGTAGTTGCGTAGCTGCGGTTTACATACAATGTATTGTGCGACTGGTTTTGAATGAAGCTTTCCAAAAAATGTTCATTGAGGTGTTTCATGTCAGGTGCTCTGAGAAACTTTTACCATTTCTTTAAGTCTTGGAATTTTTCCTAGTTGTCGGGGAGAGTCAAGGAATTTCCATAGATCTTATCAGTACTTGCCACCCTATGAATAGAAGTCTTTACCCACACAGCACAAATGTCTCCAGAAGATTTCAGAATATCGCTACGTTATCACTGAGAAATTGCAACATTGCAAGAATATTCTGAGATATTACTGAGACGTTCTCTGCTGTATGGGTATTTCATCATCCGTCAGGAAGAGGAAATATATAAGCTACTCAACAAATGCAGATTCTGTCACAGAATACACAACTTGATTTGCATACACTTTTCTCCATTCTATATACATTGAATGTAGGTAAATTCACTTGTTTAGAGGAGCGGAGCTGTGGATGTTTCCATACGCGTGGGAGTTGTAACATTCCCTAGTGTGCGATCATGATCCGAAGGGCACATGAAGTTCCAACGAACGTTCAGATTAGATCTGTGTAGATCGGGCCGAAGGTTCATAAAAGCTAACTTTTAGATTGACGAACGTTTGACAACCCCAGCAACGCCATTCATGGGAATGTCCAGGCCCTCGCGAGAATCTAGCCAAGGACTAGCAAGAGTCTAGTGCTTAGTGGGAAGCTTGTAAGAGCCTAGCGAGTGCTGATATAACAGCCTCGCTCGGGAAAGGTTCTACGAACGTTGAAATGTCAGTCTCGAAATACTTCCAGGAAACGTAGATGGAACGTTCGTTGAAAGTTCATCGGAGGTTTGATGAAGCTTCATAAAAACATCTATACTTATATTGATTCTTATCAATTTATATGAATAATAAATTAATTGACAGTCCATTCAAAAAGTCCGTAGGATGACACATAGATGGCGTTACTAGAATTTTTTCCATATGATTTTTATTTAGTACTAACCTTCAAACTACCCGTTTGTAGTTTTGATAGCAATCTGACTATTGATTCATGGGTTACCCAATAAACACACACACGTTATTTCAACGTTGAAAGAACGTTAGACTGTCAAACGGACGTTAGTCGTTGATTTCATAACGTTGATTTTTAGTTGAAATTTGATAGGGAAATAGACGACGAGGAATTACGTTTTGATGATGTGTAATTTGACCTAATATTAAAAAATAACCATCGAACGACGTCCTCAAAAAACGTGTTTTGAACGGGTTTGAATTACGCGTTTAAAATGTGTTGATAACACCTTGTGTTTGAACTTCAATTGAAGATATTCTGCTAGAAATGTCGAACGAAACCGAACAATGGTTAAAATTTCAACAAAGAGCAAAATAGTAAATAGTGTGGCATACTTTCCAAATTCTGTCATACTCAGAAACACTATTGTTCTCGATATTGAATGAAAAGTTTTCAAAGAAAAATTTGTTGGATTCAATTCACGTTTTACACCCAGAAAAATAGTTTACTTGAATATAAACCTACTAGACATTTCATTGCATTCAATGAAATTTTACTCGATTCAAGTAAATTTTATTTGAAATTAATAAAAGTTTATTGGAATGGAATACATTTTCTATTTGGTTCAACTAAAACTCTAGTAGGTTCATATTTGAGTAGAAAATTTAGTTGATTCAAAGTTCAGTCAATTTAAATAAATCCAAATATAAATTTCTCTGGGTGTAGAATCATCATTAGGACACGTCAATATTTGACGTCTTTTAAACGATGTTCAAACCGTTGATATAACGTTATTTTATGGTTGAAAAACACGTGATCTGCCGCGACATTTTTACGTTGAATCAACGCAAGAATATCACTAATTCACAACGTGTGGTTATTGACTGTTTTTGACGTTTTTAAAACGTGCGTGTGTTTACTGGGTTATAGCATTTTGTGTGAAGCAACTTTTGTTATTGAAGGAAAATGGAGAAAAATGACTTTCAAGTTTTGATAAAGCATTGCTTTTTGATGAAAAAAAATACAGTGGAAACCAAACAATGGCTTGATAAACATCATCCAGACTCTGCTCCATCGAGGCAAATGGTAGAGGAGTGGAATTTGAACGTGATCGTACCAGCACAAATGACGCAGAGCGCAGTGGATGCCAAAATGAGGCTGTTATTCCAGAAAAGAAAAAAATCCACAAATTGGTTATGAACGATCGTAAATTGAAGGTGCATGACCTAGCTAACAATGTAAATATATCAGATGGTAGTGTTTTTACCATTTTACACGAACATTTGGGTATGCGGAAGCTCTGTGCAAAGTGTGTGCCGCGTGAGCTCACAGTCGACCAAAAACAACAACGAATTGATGCTTCAGAGGAGTGTATGGCACTGTTAAACCGTAATAAAATCGACATATCGTCGATATGTGGCAATGGATTAAACATGGCTTCACCATTACACACCAGAATCCAAAAGACAGTCAGCTGAGTGGACAGCAGTCGACGAATCGAATCCAAAGCGAGCAAAGACGCAGCGGTCGGCCGGTAAGGTGATGGCGTCTGTATTTTGGGATGCGAAGAGAATAATATTCTTCAACAGTCTCCAAAAAGGAACCACCATCAACAGCGACTATTACTGTGCACTTTTGGATCGATCGAAGGCTGAAATCGCAAAGAAACGGCCACATTTGCGAAAGAAAAAAGTATTGCTTCGCCAAGACAATGCACCGTGTCACAAATCGATGAAAACGATGGCAAAATTCAATGAATTGGGCTTCGAATTGCTTACGTACCCACCGTATTCTCTAGAGTTAACCCCCAGCGACTTTTTCCTGTTTTCAGATCTCAAAAGAATGCTTGCTGGAAAGAAATTTAAGTCCAATGATGAAGTAATCGCTGAAACTGAGGCCTATTTTGAAGAGAAAGAGAAATCGTACTTCAAAAGTGGTATCGAAAAGTTGAAAAATCGCTATACTCGTTGTATCGCCTTCGAAGGCAACTAACATATGTTGAATAATAAAATCGAGTTTTGTCAAACTTTTGTTTTTCCCTTACTTATCCTACGGACATATTGAACAACCTGGTAATAAACATAAACTAATACAAATTGATACAAGTATAGATATTCTTATGAAGCATCATAAAACCTTCGATGAACCTCCAACAAACGTTTCATCTATGTTTCCTGAAAGTAGTTCGAGGCGGACATTTTATCGTTCGTAGCACCTTCGTCAAACGTTTGTGAATTTAAATGTTAGCTCTCTCTCTCTCTCTCTCTCTCTCTCTCTCTCTCTCTCTCTCTCCGGGAAATAAGGCGATGAGAAAATATACATGAGATACTAAAAAACCCTTGATATAAATAATAGAACCAGAAGGCTCCTCAAGATGACATACACAGTAAAAAGTGAAACTTGAAGTGATCCCGAATATCAGCTTAAAAATGCAGCCAAAAGTAGCGCCTATTCCAATTGAAAGTAAGCAATGAAAACGACTGACTTCCAGTTAATTCCATCTTACTTTGGAATTAAGATAGAATTCCATCTTGATTTCCAAAGTAAGATGGGATTGACTGAAATTCCGTCTTTTTCATTGCTTACTTTCAGTTGGAATAGGCGCTACTTTTGGCTGCATTTTTAATCTGATATTCGGGATCACTTTGAGTTTTACTTTTTCCTGTGATAGGCCTCACATTTCGGTACGTACACGTTGCGGCACACGTATATTATTGAAACCCTACATACCTCTGCAGATTTTATTATCATGTATAAGTTGTGTACGTGTATGAGGATATTTCAAAAGATATTAAGGGTATACATATTATAATATGGACAAGGAAGGTCTAAGCCTTACATATCGTATTTGCTCGATATTGAAAATGGCATAAATTTTAAATTTCGAAAAAAAATTAAAAAAAAAAATGTTTGCGAAATTCAAAATTCGTGCCCTTTACGGACGTGGATAAAGTTTCGAAGAATCATTCCTGAAAATTTCAGATTTTTTAATAACCTCAGTTCCGAGGATTTTGGTGCGAAAACATGCGTGGATGGGAACTGTTGTATTCTCTTGAGTTCAGATCATTTGGTGAATGAATCTAAGATGCGAAAAAAACAATCGTCAACACAATGGAAAAAGCGTTGTATTAAATTAGGATGCAAACACATTCAGAAAAATGGTTCATCTGAATTTGAACCTACTACTCCCTAAATTGAAATCAGTGAAATCTCACTATTTTTGCAGTTAATGATTGACCACTGAATGAACACGGAGAAAAAGGAATTCGCTGTGGCAGCGAAATCTACTTTTGCTGGGTTCCTTTTGCCAGAGCAGCAAATTTTTTGCTGTTCCAGCAATCTTGTTAGCTGCGCCAGCGAATTTTTAGCTGTGGCAGCAAAAAATGTTTGCCATCCCAGCAAAATTTGTTTGCTATTCTGTATATAATACTGAAAATTTGCTGGCTGAGCAAACATTTTTTGCTGCCACAGCTAAAAAATTGCTGTCGTAGCTAACACGATTGCTGTTATAGCAAATTTTTAGCTAGGTCAGCAAAAAATTTGGCTATTCTATATATAATACCTCGATTTGCTGCGTCAGCAAATTTTTCCTCTCCGTGAAACATTCCTTTGCATCCAATGAAATTTTACTTCATTCAAGGAAATTTTATTTAGAATGGGGAAATTTGATCCAACTAAAACTTTAATATATTCATATTTAAATAGAAATTTAGTTGATTCAAACAAAGTTGAGTCAATCCAATAAAGTCGAATATAAAATTTTCTCGGTTCCAATTAAGACTTTCTTTTTACAGTGATCTTTTAAAATAATTAATAACACATTTCGTATTTTCTGTTTCAGGTGAGTATGGATTACAGTGTGTCAGTATGGCAGGGAAAATGGACTCATTTGAATATTCGCATCTGTACTGCGTCGGAAGTAAGTTTCCGATGAAATTCATCTTTTTGCTGAAAATCAACAAGTAAAATCTGGTATAAAACACCAGGATGTATTATATTGAAACCTGAAAAAATATTTTTCCATAGAAAAATACCAAGAACTGATCCCCCTTCGAATGTTTATTGAATTCGAATCATTACATGACCAATTAATATGTCTACAGAATATTTCCACTGATGTTACAGATAATGTTTGTAATAGAGATGCTTGTAAATACATCCTTCATGGGGTAACTTGATACATCAGGGATTAGAGCAGTTCGATACCTAACAAAATATTTTAATAGGAAACTCTTTGATGTAGCATAACATACATATCAATTATTAGTCCTCGGAACCATAATAATGTAACAGAAGAAACTTGATTAAAATAATCAAACTTTAGTATTGCCAACAAATAGACACTGTAGGTATACTGCATGCTTTTTTATTTTCTCTGTAATGTACATTGTACATTCAACAAGGAAATATCCCGTACTGGGCGCAACACGTGAAGAATGTATTAAAAAAGGGGAAGAAGATTGTTGTATACCGCCCACTGAAATGTGATCGAAAAAAGACTGGAGCGTGTTTCTTTTCAAGCTTCCTCGTTTTCATTTCCTGTTTCGATTCATATTTCAAAACGTTTACACGCACAATATGTATGTGGAACTTGAAATTTCGTTCGTATCTTTCCTTCCAAACAATATATCCTTCTTGGATTGAGCAATGGTATGGTTGAGTTTTGATTTATTGTTATGAATTTTTAATATGATATCAAAAATGTTTCGCAGGATACGACAAGACTTTTTTTCTTGGTTTCTTTCATGAATGTATATAGATATTCTTTGAAAATTCGAAGACCGTTGAAACTTTCGACAAGTAATTTTCCGCTAGATTAGATTTTCCTCGTCGTCGCTTTGTACCAAGTGAGGCGCGGCAGATTCGTTCCGGTAGGGGCAATTGTAATCAATGTTACATGGTTATCATATCGATTAAAGATCATCCACTACGCTTTATTGTACAAAACAGCTGATTTTGCTCGAATCGATGCGTCTGTTGAGATTCTATTCTTTTCTACCATTACTATCATTAGCAAAATATCCACCCTCATCAACGTGGCAATTCTGGTCATGGTGGAGTATGTGGATACATACAGCAACTATGGCGGTGCGCTTCTTTCTACCCTCCAACGATTTTCTCTTCATCCCTCTTGCCCCTTGAATGAGAATGATTCGCACCAGCGGAGAACCCCCGCCTGTGTCGTGCCACGGAAATCAATAGTTACTGCAAGGACGAACCCGAGGGAACACAACTCTCTTTCTTCACAGACACAGAAGTCTTTAGAAGTGAACTGGCCGACGAACAATGGTGATGCGGCGAAACGTTTAATATACATCCACTAGCTTTAATCTTGGAATTCAACCAATACCGAATTGCTTTTATCAATGCTTTCACTTTCTTCGGGAAAAAAATTCAAAAAAGCGAAGATAAAATTACTTGAATCTGTTGCCACATCTTGTGTTGTTGGTTATGATTTTTTTTCCCACGATTAGAATTGCATAGCAATTGAAGATACTTCTATCAAGATTTATAAAATATTTTCTTCATCTAAGAATCGTGTTGTGGGGTTTTATTCGGTCTGCGTGTACGTAATTCAGTAGGCTAGTAATTTTACATTTCGATGCGCAATGTGGTTTAGTATTCTAATCACGTTTCATAGCAACGTGCGGTATAAAAAAAAAATAACGCCTGTGGCTGATATTGATTTTTTCCTGTCTCTTCGTTCCTATGTTTTCATTCCAACATATATGTATGACATCATCGTATCGGTAATCAACGTTTTATCCAGACGATTTCTCCCCCTCATCGTCGTTTATCAGATTGAAGAGAATTGAAATTTTCTCTGGTTACCGTCGATTGTCCTTCGCGTTGTTCCTCGTTCGACGAACGTGAGAACCTGTAAGTTTCATCTAAAAACTTTCTTTTGTTGAAGGATTAGTCTAGTTTCTCGTAACCACGTCGATCTTCTTCAACTAAGATACAGTTAATGATGTTTAAACTTTTCCAACTGCCATCGAAACTTTAATCTAAAGTAAAACCTGGGCAGAAAGTTTAATTAAACTTTCCCAGACGACAGAATACCCTGAATTTAAATTATGTCCGCCTCGGTGTCCATCTTACGTCCGACCACTTACATTCGCTTCCTCTGCCCTTTTGTATGAAAATCTAAATATTGTCAACGCTTTTTCTCGTCAAGAATATCCTTGAGAAGAGAATGATTTGTGCGAATATAAAATTCAACGAGTCACGAGGAGAAACATAAACGAATAATATATGAGAGCCTAGGAATTTCTTCTCACATCAAAAAATCATGACGTAGCAAATTTGAATTCATCCAATGTAATGTACGTGATTCATATAGTTGTTTTACATTTATGTGTATGTAATTTTCTCAAGAATCGCTAATTTAGGTGTTTCGTCGTTTTTTCGTGTCCGTGCTGATCGTTTTCCCAATTCCTTTTGTGGTGGATAACGAAGGAAGAGCGATACAAAATGTTTTCACGAGGCCCACGGACATCTGAATACAATGTCGTCGAGCCATAAATTTTTTACCATAAATTAAAAGGTGGAAGACAGGCAAGTAGGTAGGTAGGTAGGCTGGTTGGCAAGACAGGCAGGGTTCCTACCTCCCACTATGTACTTTACCTCTTCCCTCCTCTCTCTTTCTTTTTCTCTCCTATCATTCATACGCCATCCTTCAAGCGCATACTCAAGAAATAATTGTCATCCGAGAAGATCTCCCTTCTTCACAGGAGGAGGGGAGGATCGAATAGGTGTGTACTGTGTACGTGTAAAAATTCCCGTTCTTTCTCTTTCGTTTTCTTCCGCTTCTGCCTCCGTCACACCTTACTGTTCTTGCTTTTGAAGTGCGTGTTCTACAAGTAATAATCCAGATTCCATCTTGAATACACTGTTAGGAGTCGAATGTCATTCGATACCTTGCAATTTTTCATTGAACGTATCCTCTTGTAACGTAGGCATTCATACTGGCAAAGTAGCCAATTTACTTTTGAATTGTAAAGAAAAGAAGATGAATATATAATAGTTTTTGTAATCAAAATAATATATTATTTGTTCAGATAAGGTGAAACTTGACTCGAAGTTTTGCATTGCTTCGAATATCTTATGTACACAACGAAAATTCTGTCTCTGGTATTCAACAACCTTTAAAATTCTCGCCAAGGGCGCGAGACAAGTGTACGAGACAGTGCTGCAACGGTAGTTCAAAATGTCACTCTCACAAGCATTTTTCCGCAATTCTAACCGAATACCGCAAGAGCTTGACATAATGTTCTTTTGAATTTTTGTCAAATCATTCGCATTCTTCTTCCCAATCCCAACGTTGCTCATATAAAAATTCATTCCACGTTAATAATAATTTTATCCAGCCAGGGGCATTATTGGAAGCTAATTATTCAATTTGAGGTGATTGATATTCCCAACGCGCTAGCCGACAGCGAAACGTTATAATCGCTGTATATTTGCGAATATACTATCTATAGGTTTTTCAACAAAAATTGTATTACATTAGAACAACTTTCTCCGTAAATATTGATCCATTTTTCATAAGGTTTCCTTCTACGATTTCTTGTCCGCTTCTTCCTGTCATGATAATCACAATCGCTGCAAAAACTGCATAGCACAGTCAAGAACTATGTTGATTCAAGAGAAATGCAATTTCATCAAAGCGAATTCCCATCGACTTCGAAAATGAAACTGACAAAACTTGAGGCCCCGAGGGTAATAGATATACCACATACATTTGCCGCGTACAGTTTTTGCTTGAAAAGTATCACGAACTTTACAGTTTCTCCCGCCGTAGACGACCAAGATCTTCTGTTTTGTATTAAATTTCCCGTGTTATTCCTTCTCCCGTGCAAGAAAAACAGAAAACCCTAAGCGTAAAAAAAGTGGAGGAAGATCATCTTTGTCCTGATGAAAGCCTGGTGGGAATCAACGGTATGGAGAATTTGCGAGAACTTCACGTGTATCTAAACTGCGTCAGGGTGTGGGTCGAGAAGAAGTTCGTGTAGGATTTCAATAACCATTCCATAAATAGCTCACTGAATTTCACGGCACCCTAAACTCTGTCTCCTTTTTCTCTTGGTTTTTTTGTTTTTTCGTTCTTTATTTTATTTTTTTTTTATTTTCCCCGAGATTATTTCTGTTTCTGTCCGTCACGAGCGATATTCCCTGCCACAAGCACCACCTTATTCCCCATTTTGGCATAACGCCCATGTAAATGAAAACAAATACTTTTACCTTGTGAGCTGTTTTTATTTCCTTTCTTGATGTATGCTCATATAAGCGGAATGGATGGTTATTACTGTGAACCAACTGAATCTTATACATACATGGTACATATTTATAAGCATTTTACATGGTGTACATACGATTGTTGTTTCTCCTCCGCGACGCAAATCAGCGAAAAGTAAAACAATTCGTATGATCGTTGACGCGTGCAAGAATGACATTCAAAAGTATTCTTCTGATTGGGATGAATGGCAATTTAAGTCAATGGAACAGAAGTTTTACTGATGCTTTTGTACATGTACTTGTACATAGATCCAATCCGGGATAAACAGCGAAATCCAGAATCCTTGAGTATTCTATTCTTACTCCTTGTGTGTTGTTGTTCAATTTATATATCCTCCTACTTTACAGTACATTAAATTTGAAGACACACCAGAATGCCATGAGTATCAGAAACCGTATGGGTAATCCCGGCAAAAAGGTTCCGAGTTCCGACTTTTCCCCTCTATGTGGAATAATGTAATCTCGCAAGATGACTAGCGGAGATTTCAGTCCAATAAATGAAGTCCTGAATGAAATACAATACACGATGATACAAATAAATCAACTACTCTTCATTAAAATTCGAAGAGAACGACTGTGGGAGTGATAATGAAAACAGTTACTATAGGTCATAAGGTCAAGGTTTGAGTATCTCACGATGGGTTGGATTGTTACATCCTTGTGTGATGATTATCGAGAAATTAATGTGCGCAAAAATCAAAAGAACAATGAATGATAATGGGCGCGATCGCAAGAGAGTGAAAAAAAAAGATAGAGAAGAAGGTGGTATCTGCAAGGTATCTGTTTGGTTGTGAACACCGCCACCCACGACGATCGAACTGTTATTCCTTTTCTTCTTTCCTCTCTTCCTTCCTTTCTTTCCTCCTCGATTGTCTGACGAATTTTCTCTCCAATTGATAAATTAATCATATTATCATTTCTTCTGAAGGAATACGATCATGCATTTATCAGAGTTTGACTCCGTGTACTGAATTTGCGCGTCGCGTTCATCGGATTAGTTATGCCAGACGTATTAGCTCATACCAGCTTGGATTTACATCCTGCGCTTGCATATTCGGTCCAATGACGAGATATATACATGTACGTATGCATATATTCATACGAACCTTGGCCGTTTGTGGGCGCAACTACCCACAACGGATGCATCACAGACGCCTTAGCCTGCGCGTTTGCCACGTATATCCATACAGAAGGATTCCTGAACATACATCCTCGTGGTAGCAGAGTGGTAACGAACCCGCCACTGGAGTCGGCGAAGGGTACCTGCTACTTCTCCCGCAAGCTCAAAACCATCGTAAATAGAGTGTGGCTATGAATGTATATCATGTGTTTAATCGTAACTTACGAGTGACGTCTCCTTCCTTCTCTTCAATACAACCCTCTATTTTTTTGTACTCGATGTATTGTATGACGAAGAAAAAATGATGCCGTCTTTTTATCCCTTACTTTTATCTTACTGTGATTTACGTTACGGTAATTTGAAACATTTCCAATCTTTTCCATTGCACGATATTCTTAGTCATGAAATTTAGTCGATAACCGGTCAATATGTGGCTCGTCTTGAACGGTCAATGATCTACCAGACATCACTGGCTGACGAGGTAGCCAGACATGGAAACGCCATTAATAAATCGGTCCATTACCGGGCTAATCATTAATTCTACCACTGGTTTGAGTTATCATGCAGCAGTCAATAACACAAGTTTACAAAAAAACTACCCTGTTTCTGGCACGTAGATACACTCTTTGAAAATTTTGTTGGGTCCCGGAATACGAAAATGTGATCGATCTTACCTCATCAGGTCAAGATTTTTGAATAATTGAGGATTATGGATTAAGTAAACCCTCTTCCTTCTGGGTACCCTACAGCTTGGATAAAAATGTGCTTCTCCCACATTTTTGGGTTGTTGAATACAAAAATGTGGTTGCTCTTGCCCCATGGCAAGCAAAAGTGCACTTTTATCCCAGATTCAAGGTACCCAGAAAAAGACGGTTTTTTTGACCCATAATCCTTGATTATCTCAAAATTCCCAGGTGATGGGGCAAGAGCGACCACATTCTTGTATTCAACGGGACAGAAAATGTTGAAAGAGCGTACTTTCATCCCAAATATAGATGACCTAAAAAAATGAGAGCTTCTTTGATCCATAATCCTCAATCATCACAAAATCCTGAGGTGATGGCGCAAGAACGACCACATTTCCGTAGGGGAGAGTGAGGGAATTGGAATCGCAGGGTAATCGCGAACCCCATGGATAAGCCTCATTGGAAATAGAAATTCAATTTTTTTTTTTCATGAATGAAAAGTAGAGTCCAAGACTAGCATTTAATAAGGAAGAGAACTATTTGAAAAGATATTACGTGAACAGAAAGAAGCGCTCTCTCATTCTCTGTTTGGTAAACATGAAGATTTATGTACTATAGTTTGAATGATGTGTTCTGCGTGTTATTTATGGGCACATGAAGAATATATCATGGGTAAATATAAACTGAGGGACCGTTCTGGTAATTTGAGTACATATTGATTTTAATCATCATCGCATCCGAAAATATCATGTAGGTGTTCTTAATAATCCCTCGACCAACAAGTGATTTGGCACGCTAAGGGTTTTGTTTTTCGATGGAAAATATATTTTAGCTTGAAGAATTAAGAATGTTATGAAATTGTGTACAATTGTATACAGTTTTGGAGGTTTTTTCCACATGGGAGACGCGATAGATATATTCTATTTCCGTTTTGAAGTTTTTTTACTTGACTTTTCGCTTAAGTGGTCACCACTATCCCACTCATCGGCCCAAAAAACCATGGGAGAATTCACTTCTATCTCATATGCTGGTTACTTGGGAAAAAGAGCGCTTCTTCGACCCATAATCGTGAATCATTTCGAAATTCTGAGTAAACTTTCTGAGTACCTTTCTGTATTCAGTGGCTCAAGAACCGTTTCAAGAGTGCACTTGTATCCTAGATGCAGGGTAACTAAGCAAAAAGGGCTTCGTTGACCTATAATTCTCAACTATTCCAGAATCTTCGACGTGATGGGGCAAAAACGATCACGTTCTCGCATTCAGCCACCCAAAAAACGTTGGGAGAATAAAGTTTTATCCCAGATGCAGGCTACTTGGGAAGGAGAACCCTTTTTTGACCCATAATCCTTGATTATTTCAAAATCTTGACGTTATGGGGCAAGACCGATTACATTTTCGTATTCAGCGACCCTACAAAACATTAGAAAAGTCCACTTCCATCCCGCATGTAGGTCAATTGGAAAAAACAAGGGTGTTTCAACCCATAATTCTCAATTATTTCAAAATTCTGATGTGATGGGGCGAATTCGACCATATTTTTGTATTCAGCGACCTGAAAAATGTTGGAGAAATGTACTCTTGTCTCAGAAGCAGGGTATTTTTTTTGTAAACCTGTGTAATTTATAGTTCATCAATGGATGGCCTTACTGTACGATTAATCCCAGCTATGGTCCAGTCGTGAAATCCTGTGAGTTGAGATTTGATTGGTCGCTCTGGTAACTAAATTGGAATAGAGAGAGAGAGCATAAAACTACGCTGTAAAAAATGTGGGGAATTTCGCTTCACACTGTTGGTGAATTTCGTCCCCTCATCGTGGGGGAATTGTTTTTCCATCAAATATGAAGGGTTTTTCCAACACTTTGAGAAAATATTTTGTGTGTTGAATCCTCTACAAATGAAGGTAAAGTTCACCAAATTATGATGACAATTTCCCCTTCTATGAAGGAACTTTGCTGTCACCATTTTTTGGGGGAAAAATTCCACAATTATTCCTTAGAGTACGGTCAACAATATATTTGAGACTTGTTTTTTTTTTTCAAGATATTCAGTTCAAGAAATAGATCGCTCGGATAAGTTTGAAATAAGTTTCAATACATCAAATATTTGAGTTAATTACAGACAATACCAAAGTTTCTCCTTCTCTGGTGATGATTAGATATACATATCTCACGTTTGAAATTTCATCACGTCCCGAAGATCAGATTCTGAAACATCGTGCATTATATTCCGAAGATACATTTGAAATCTTTTGTGGAGAATAATACGGAATCGGTTTGATTATACAAAGTAAAGGAGTTGATTCAAGGAGTCAACGTGAATTCTTTTCAGTATTATGTAATTAACTGTCAATCTCTGGCAATATACCGTAACGGTAAAATATCGAATAGGGAGTGATATGTGTAAGATACGGAGTTGTTGAAGTCCAGCAATAATAGCAATAGCAGTAACAGTCGCAATAGTCGAACAGTTGTTCTAATTCATGAACTATGAACCAATCGCATTAGCGCTTCATGCGAATTCTGCCTATCACATGTGATAGTTACCATACATATCTCTGTACTGTACTCGCCAAAGATATTCAAGTGGTTAACCCAACTCTCCTTCTCTCGAGCCTTCGTTTCCAACATCACTGTTTCATTTCTCATACTTGAACGTTCCTCTTCACAATCGTGATCGCTACAACCACCATCCCCAATTTCTCTCTATTCCTATCTTCCCTTGCTCTCCGTTCCGCTAACCGAGTTAACAGTACCCGTTAATATTTCATCCCATTTTCAATCATTGCCTACTGTTCAACTCTTCACCTCCTTCTCTTCCAATCTGACAATTATCACTCGAACACATAATTACCAGGTTTCTAATTAACTCTATCCACTATTTTACCCTGAATTTTTTTTAAAAACTATATTTTGACACTCAACTCCGATTCAACTGTAAACTCAGTCATGAGTAGTTCAAATGGAAATCAAAGAATGATATCCCATCCGAATTGATGAAAGAATAATCCAAGTCTTCGTCTATTTTCCTCATTCATTAAGGAATGTATGGAGAATTCTTAATTGGTGCAACACTTGACATCTTTGAGCAAAAAAAGAGAAAAAGAAAAACCGGTTGGTCGTATCTCGTCATTAATCCGGCGCATTAACCAGTCTGCTCTGAGCTCAGACTTCTTCACCAGGCTTTTCCCACTTCGTTCCACTCCCTCAAGTTATATACGTCTGTCACGATGTTATACACGTGTATTCCATATACACCATCTTCGCCACGCTACTTTCCGACCCTCGTTCTTCTCATCAGCATGATTCCACGTTGTGCATGAAACTTTACTGGAAGTGCGTTTTCAGCGTCTTCTCACTACACAGTATCCATAAGAATAATCGGATTTCACCGCTTTAGATTGGTTTTTCAGGTATATTATAACTAAATTTAATTTATTTCATCAAATATCTTGTAATTAACGTTGAGGAATGCGATACAAGGATAAAGAAAAGTGGCAGAACAATTTTATTCCTGCACGGAAGAAAATTTTGTAGCAAAAGTTATATTTATATCGTAGCCGTGGAATATAGTTTATTGTGGCGGGAATAACCATGAGTATGCGACAGATTACACCCAGAAAAATGATTCACTTGAATATCAACCTACTACACATTTTATTACATCCAGTAAATTTTTCCTTAACTTGAGTAAATTTTATTTGGAATGACTGAAAATTTATTTGGATCAAATAAAAACTTTAGTAGGTTCATGTTCAAATGGAAATTTAGTTGATTCAAATAAAATTTAGTCAATCCAAATAAATCCAAGTATAAAATTTTCTCGGTGTACCACAACTCTTCTTGAAGTCAATACGTGGAGTCATAAGACAATACAAAGTTATAGTTCCTACCGTCACACGGAAAGAATAATTTAGCTGCAGCAGCTAAGTAGCTAGCACGGACACGGACAGCCATTAAATTAGCTCCTGCAGCTAAATTTTAGCTGTTACCGCAAATAAATTAACTACAAATGCAAATTTTTTTGCTGTAACAGCTAAAATTCAGCTACAGGAGCTAATTTAATGGCTGTCCGTGTCCGTGCTAGCTACTTAGCTGCTGCAGCTAAATTATTTTTTCCGTGCATAATAGGGTATATCTCACGGGTACCATACTTTGTCTAATAATCTTCAATACAAACTTTTCACTGTGTGTAATTAAAAGACGAGTGGGGAGGGGGGGGGCAGCTCATTTGTTTTTATCTGGCATACCGCATCGGATATCGACCAACGCCGAATTTGAGTACCCAGCAATTTTCTGATGTAATGGAAATCCCTGAATTATGGTTTACAGGATGATTCATTCCAAATTGGAATCCATCATTCTGATGTATCTTTGGTACAGTTCGCTTTATCGATCCGATTAGAAACGATTGCGTTGGACTACACGTCGCCGTTTATGGTCTACCGCTGAAACCACTATTCTATTGGAATTTTTGCTGCAAAGTCTATCATGTTTTGTGGTATTCATTGCCATCCACGTACATTAGACACATTCGTTGTAAAACTCATAGATTATTGATTTATCGAGTTTTCGATTCTAGTATCGTAAACGCGAGTCCGTAGCGATCGAATTAATAATGGAATTAGCGGAAGTGTTAATTACCGTAGGGCTTTACTATGGTAATCGAGTCGAGGAGGAGGTAGGAATATTCTCCCTACGGAGTGACCGTAATGAAGTACGGCTTCAATTGAATTTAATCAAGACGAATTGGGGATTGTATATTACACCATCAATAATCTCACTGTAAACTCGTATTCGTGAATTGAATGCCGTGGGCGTATTACGAGCTAATCCGACGAGTACACGAATGTCCGAATGATCATAATTTCTTGCTCCACTGAAGTCTGAATTGAGAATAGAGTTGGAACAGTGTGTTTCGATATCTTTAGCGTAGAACTTTGCATGTTATCTTGATTTGACTCAAGGGAAACAAAGAGAATTTGACTATCAGTACAGAGTTCTCTCGTATTAGGGAATGTCAGACGACGTTGACTCTTTGGCAAACCCTACAATTTTGTAGGTACGTTGCTACCACCCTTACCTCGATAAAGTCAACCCTCGATACGTTGGATGAATTTCTACGATGCTCCCTCCCTCGTCATCCTATCTCACCCTCGATTCCCGTCTTCAACTTTTTTCACGTGTCAACCCATTGATTTGATACCTTTTCTTTAAAATTCCTTCCTTGTCTGCCCTGTCGTCGTTGTTAAGATTATCAATACTCATGGTGAGAGTTAGTTTTACTTTTGCATACATTTCTAAAGGGTTAGAGTAGGGGATGGTGTAATTTAGATGGAATCCCGATAAAAAGTATGTCTGTTCAGCACTTGTTTGTTCCCGCGCTGCACAAAATCCTAGAGAATTTCTCAACGGAAGTCCCAGAGCGGAAAATTCGATACGGTTGCTCGATCAAGTGAACCGCACTGGGTAGGCGATTAAGTAAAGCTTCAAGACCCACGAACTTCAAGAGCAATTAAGTTCTCCGTCGTTTGTCGTTTCTCAGACCTTTATTTCATGGCTATAATCCATAACGATATTGATATACTTGTCTCTCTACCGATATCAATGGTACCCCCTTTCTCCTAAACCTCTATAATCTCAGGCAAATGAATTGTCAATGTTCGTAGATAGCAGCGATTGTTGACGGGCGATTGAATAAAACGATACGGCAAATCACATGACGAAATTCAGAAGAATGTTATTCTCCACAAAAGAAAAGATCGTCAGGATAATTATTTGGAAATAGCGGATAAACGAAATCTCTTATCCTTGTGAAATATCTCTCTTTCCAAGTTACAAGTTTGGGTAAGTTGTGACTTTCTTTGAAATTTAACTCTTCCGTTATTCTCTTTGTTTTTTTTTCACGTTCATTCCTTTTCGCGTCTTGTTTCCTCCTTTTCTGCCGTTGAGAAATGGCAAGGAGAACCAACTACAATGAGAACAAGATGAGAGAAGAAAAATGGGATAAGGACGACATTAAGAGGTGCACGAGCCATAAAACTATTCAACAGCCGCTCGAATAGTCGAGAGTCTTCCTCTGAATCCTTGAAACTTAATCTCATCTTAAGGTTGATTTGATGAGAATATCAACACATGAATTTGAATGATCGAGCTGACTCCTTGGAATCGTGAGGGAATTATTTTCATCGCGTTGTTGGAAGTTCTGTTTGCAGGATTAATGTAAGTAACCAAGCTTTCCATACAGGATTTGTAAATCGGTCCCACAATGCCGCATTTCTGAACTATATATCAATCGCACGTTAGTAGAGCATCTCGAAACCTTGACTAAAAATCATCATTGAAATAGCCCAGTATTCCAGAATACTTGCCGACAAATTTGTCAAAGTTTCGGTGAATTTGGTCAAACCTATTTGGAAATTCAGGAGAAAAGGCTGTAAAATGTTACAGTGAAATTATCTGAATTTTCAGGAAGAATTTTCTCACAGTGGACGTAGTTAAATTATTTGTACGCCCATAGTGTGAAAGTTATATAGGCTAAGGAACATAATAACATGAAATGCTTTGAAAATTAGTAGGGTGAGGCCGGGTAA
Source organism: Gonatopus flavifemur (assembly GCA_018340375.1). Taxonomy (NCBI): domain Eukaryota; kingdom Metazoa; phylum Arthropoda; class Insecta; order Hymenoptera; family Dryinidae; genus Gonatopus; species Gonatopus flavifemur. Next base: position 4,302,260 of record JAFFJZ010000006.1, on the reverse strand, counting down.
TATGCCACACTTAATGTTCCAACAAAAATATTTTCTAAATGTCAAATATTATAGAAACAAAAATAATACCATTTGAAAGTATAATTATTAATGTTTATTTGATTAGCATCACAGCTTCAGGGTTCTCATCGCTGAGCGGTGAAATCGAAATTCCCAGAACTCTTCAAAGTGGCGTTTTACCCCCATGTGTGGGTAAAATGCCATAAGCGTTGGGGTCATGACTTGAATGAGAATAAATGATCGAAAATCTATGGAAATCAATAATTATAAGAAATCCTTAAAAAATATAACATAAATGTATAATATAGACACATATTGTAGAATATTGGTGTGAAAAAGTGAAATTATCAACTATTACAAAAAATATTCAAATGACATTGAAATATCACACTTGGTGAATTTGACGTTACATTTTTGCTAAATCTGCATTGTATAATTTGCTTTCGGGGTAATTGACACTAGTGGCATAGTGGCATATTAACAAAATTGAAAACTGGCATTTACCCCCTATACACAAAAAAAAAACATGATTAGGAATTTTTCTACGCCATTAATGATATTCTTAATGGTTTGTGGAATTATAATATTTGTTAGATGGGATCATTTGTCATCATTCATCTTTCAATTATAAATTAATAAACATTAGCGAAAAATTTTGTTTTCAACTTACGTCAATTTCTCGAATAAACAAAGACATGCAAACAAATAACTGTTGTCATATGGATGCAAGCACTAAAATGAACAAATTAACGTATTCCTAAAAAATATCTGTGTATTGAACATGAAATTATCGAAAACTGGCATATTATTCGAGGTGGCATATTACCCGGCCTTACCCTACAACATTGTCCCAGACTTGGGCAACCTTTTTTGATTGGATTTCAGCTTTGGAACCTCTGGAGAAGATCCACAGCAACATCACTTGTATCTCGCTGGTCCAGATGATACTGCAGATAATTCTTTCAACAACACCAATTATTCAGCCAGATGATAATCAGGTTGCTCCATTGCTATGCTACCTTCTCAGCTATTTAGGAACCATATCTGTACTCATAACTGGAAACTCATCGATGACTATTCAACAGGAACCATAGATCGACCAATTATGTACGGGTTACACTGAAGTGTAAGACTCGGTATTTGATACAGATCAAATAATTCATGAGTGGGTTGCGGAGAATAGTGTCACATAACGCATGAAGTTGCCCATGATCGCGTTAAAGGATCATCAGATTCTGAAAATGATCGACCGTATTCGCAAGATCGGATTATCCGCATGATGGATTGATATGACTGACGATGTGATGGGATTCGAAGATACCTATCACAATCTACTTAACGTCAAGTCATGAAGAAATCACGTCACTCATTTTGAATGATTTCACATCTCACGTGATACGATGGTGAAGTGCGATTGAAAATGAATGAATTTCAATTGAATGTTTAACTCGATAAACCGATTGTTCTAAATTTGTTTTCTTTCCATACAACACAGAATACATTCATCCACTGGTTCAACTTATTTTCATTTTCACAATTTTTTAAATCATTTGCGTGTGATTCTTTCGAAAACATGGTATACACATAAAAACGGTTTCGAGATAAATTTCATAAACAGTATTTATGACAATGCGTGGATCTTTTTGACGGTATTTATCACAATGCGCATCACGTTCAGCACAAAATGGATACATTTTGTCATTAGAGAAGAGAACGACAGCATTCCATATCAAATTTTTATAATACACGAACGAACGAACAAGAACATGGAAAATATGAAATTCAAATGTGTGATGTACGTGGATGTACTCTATAAATCTTTCCAACATAAAATTTGTCAAAATCAAGCTTTTTGCATTCTCATTCATGTGTGTGGATGTATATCCTATCTGTACATTGTATAGAAGTTGTTTGATATCTGACAAGTCCTCTCGCAGAATATGACGATGGTACCTGAATAAAACTTCACTTTTACGTATCACGTATCTTTTCGAATGGAACAGAATGAACGTTCTTACTTGTTTTCCGATGTCAATTTTATCTTTCACGGCGGGATCGAGTTGAACGTACGTTAAGAAGGTTTCGGAGAAGCAACAGATATCAATTTAATCGCTCTGATGATAAATACTTTCTATTTTTTCGTTATGTCATTGTATTTGATTTCTAAAATCCTCTTCTTCCACGCTGTAAATCAAGCTTTTATACAAAGCGCGAGGGAGTTTCCTCGATATCGGGCGGCATTTTGATTTCCTTCTATCGTATTTTTTTCTCCGCTTTTTCTTCGCGTTAACGTTCGATGCATGAATCAACGATAATGCTCTTATTGTTTTTTCATGAGTTTTTATGTACGAAGATTGAAAATTCGAAGAATTAATTCTGTGTCGCTCAAGATCTACAATGATTTTTATTCAGTTTTGAAGTATAACGACGTCAAGCAAATTATTCGACGCATTGAAAATTGAAAGGAGGTGATTTAATCGGTATTTTTGGTTGAAGAAAAAATACAATAACTGCAACCAGATGATTAATCAGATCTATAAAACCATTCATACCGAAATAACATACGCGTATCAAAAATAAGAACTCATTAAATTATATGAAACATCATAAAACCAACGCGTAACGCCCCAGAAATATCCCTCGAAATGACCAATTGCTCACCATTGTTCTGTATGCGAAAAGAAATGAACGATGAGAAATTGCTGGCGAAGCTAGAAACCAAATGCGGGAAGAGAGCGAAGAACAAGAATCCGGCTAAAATACGCGCCTACACGAGCACTTTAAAATCTGCTTTTTTCCTAACTGTGCCAAATCCAGCTTTGTCATATTTCTCTGCCATTGTGTACACAATACCTGCAACACTTGACGTGCAAAATATTTCATCGGTACTAGAATTGTCGATTTATGCCCATCTCATCGTTTTTACATGCGAATAATTCCGCTCATTACCATCGCTTTGGTTACAGTCGAACCCGAGGGATGATCCTTTCTACGACCACGCGTCATACGTGTGTAATTAATCAGTGTAGGCACGAGTCGATTTCTCTCTGCCACCAATGAATTTAAAACCGTTATAAAATATTTGAGATTACCGTTCGGCATTGTTGAATGTTTTTCATCATTTCGTGGAATTCCATATTTGAGTTGTAAATCCTAGATTTTAATGATTTTTCAGAATGATAAAATTAAAGCGATCGAGGTGAAACAATTGAGGTACGGCCCGGAAAATCTCATGGAATTTTTTCTCTTCCTAGAATCCTTGGAATCATTGAATTCTCATTTTAATTCTTGAATATGCCAATTTCATTAGTCTTCTGCAATTCTATCATTCTCTCATTAGTTTTAATTATTTTTTTATCCATTTGCACAGACTGTGCTGACTGTATAGTGCGTTCAACAAGCCTAGTCACAATTCTGACTAGAAAATCTTTCTGATAAGGTAGTTGTTGATGTAATTCGAGTATTTGTGAAGGATCATAATGGTAGATGGTAATGGACTGATCAAGTGTCTTGTATTTTATATCCATTGCACGTATTCGTATCTAATCAACAGGAAACACATCCCAAGCGTGCACGGAAAAAAATGTATGGTTATGCTACACTGGAATTTGGTTTCTGCAACCAAATACGTTGGGCTATATTTGGCTCAGCCAAATGCTTGGTTGTGAGAACCAAATAGAATAGTATAGGCTCACTTAGTTCAAGATACAACTTTCGGTTGGTTGTGGAAACCAAACGCTTTTAGAAGCATTCATTCACCCTCGAGCATTTGGTTGTGGTGACTAAACGAGTGGTGATGAGATTCCGCAGCAAAACCTCAATGTTTCGCTTTTTTTCATATATAAATGTTGGTGAATAATGAATCAGAAAAAAAATAAAGTGAAAATATTTATTCACGTTGAAATAGAAAAAATTTTTTAACGTGATTTCGGCTGATTATAGAAACTTCACAGTGATCGAAGACACAATCGTGAAGTGTTAGTCAAATTGATCGTGTCGATACCGGGATTCGAACCTGCCTACACCTACCTAATTCTACCTATCTAGAGCCTAACACCCTAACCACGCGCCTATACTACCGTATATGATTGCTGTGCATAATATAATACATATTGCGCAACAAAATCAGAATCTCAAGTGATGATTTCGTTTCATTGAATATTACACTTCGCAATGCATAGTTTCTGGTGAAAAATAATTCTTTAAACTCCAACATTGAGACTTGGATTGTTTTTGTATAATTATTACGTTCAACAAAATGTGTCGAGTGAAGTTTAAATTAGGTTGAAACCGAAACCACAAACGGCACAAACAGTTGAGCCAATGAAACGTTTGTATCAAGGAATATTGCTTTGGAATAATCATGAACACGTTGATTTTCTATCTGCAATTACAAATCAAATTCATTCAGGTTCCTTAAAAGAACTCAGGGTATTAAAATACAAAGACAGGTTTTCTTTCACATTTTCCATAAATTATATTCATGAATACAAATTTTCAATTCACAAAGAAGTATATTCCAGCTTTACTTTTCTCATGTGAGGTGATAATGTTGGTTTAGAAATATTCCAATGATTGCAATCAGAACTACACTATAATTTAATTAGGTATGTAACTCACATACGAACTCAAGAAATACTCTCAGATCTTAACAAATATTCACAGATTTTAAGAAATACTCCCCAATTTTCTATTAAAGATTACTATATTCCTGAACTGCAGTTTTCTCCGTGTAGATTTTATCCCAGAAAAAGTCTAAGAACACGTCTAAGAAGTTTTTCCTACGGGATGTCTTCTTTATTTCTAATCAAATTTATAAAAACAGCTGAAAATCTCATAAATGAATCCACATTGAGATGGCGAAATTAATTTGGTTACTATAACCAACCATTTGGTTATCATAACCGAACAAGTCTTACCATATTATATCAATACCATAACCAAATCTATCGAGGTTCAGTGACCATACAAAAGTTGTCTCGCCTGAACGAATAGTTCTCACAACCAACCCGTCAATAGCCAATTGTTTTCAGTTATCCTAACTATATCATTTTTTTCCGTGTGTATTGCCTTTAATGACGGCTGGGTCCATCCTCTTTAACCCAGTCTTGGGAAATGACGGTGGGGCCCATATTGGCTCAATCTTGGCCCTGTTGTGCTTTCCCATACAATAATGGTTGGTAGAAAATGGGAATAAGGGATCTTGATGCGGGCACATTTGAACTCGGCCCCAATTTGGTCCAGCGTTCGGCCAAGATTGGGGTGAATTTATATCTCGAGCATGTGTGTACAATCCTCAGCGTTTATGAATTTTGGCCCCACTTTGGTCCAGTCTTGGGCCCATATGGGCAGGATGGGGCTTAACACTGGGTCCAAGACTGGGCCAAAGTGGGGCTGAAATTCATGCCCGCTGGGGTAGAATTCAAAGCAATTTTCCAATTTCAAAACAAAAAGGAAGGGGCAGTATTGATTGCCTAGTCTGGGTTTATGCTGGGCCCGTGGTGTTACCAATTCTCGGGCAAAGCAATACGGCCAAGCTGGGAACGATGTTATCATCCCAGGGTTGGCCCGATTTGTCTGCCTAGCTTGGCCCCACGTTGGATAGCATGGGCACCCACTCTGGGCGTAGATGGGGGGCACGCCGTTGATACACACTTGGGATGTAATAAGAATTAAAGATTTCTCTACAAATTAAATGAAGCAGATTCAATTTCATTACATCAGAATCATGAGAATGGAATGGTGGTAACTAGATAAGGGTAACTTTAGAGCCTTAACCTACTGGGTGACTAATTCATATAAGGGATGTTTTTTTCTCTAAGGGAAGGAAAAACCGCGATACTGCGAACGGTAGAATGATTTCACCATATCACTTAGGTCTGAGTGGTTTATTGCAAATATTTCTCAGTGATCTTCACTTCGTCTCTTCTATTGAGCCACTCATCGATCTGACGTATAAGTTTTGCTATGCACTCGGAAATTTTCTTGTCAGAGAAAAATTTTATGGATTAAGTTTTCCAAGTTACCAAGTAATTTCGTATTATATTACAATTCGTCCATAAAATGATTTTCAAATAATACAAATAATCCTGGCAACTTATTGTGATATCACCTGAAAAACCTGAAAAAGTTATGAACTTGTATTTCTCTAAATTTGTACAATCCTTAACGTGAAAATATGGAAACTATATGTAAAACTGAAGGTTGAGGATAGGAAGGAAGAAGAGGAGAATAATCTCATTGCCCAATTCCCAACTGTAACGGCGCTGACAAATGACTCGTTGGTCTAACTACTGTTGGGATTTTAACGCAGGCTTAATTAGACACCGTAGTACCAGCAGCGCCATGATTGATCGACTCAATCGAGGAACATATGTCAACCCTCTGTCCCTCTTTTTCCTCCCTTGGACCTAAATTTTGTATTCTCTGTGCGAAAGTGCATTCTTTTACATCCTCGCTTTTACAAAAATCTTCATTATCATCAGGTTGAAACTTTTTAAATAAGTTTCTCAGACTCGACCATAACAAAGTTAATTCTGTATCGTTTTCGAAGCACAGCTGTTTTAATTACTTAATAAATCGTTGAGGTTTATGACCCGATAGCGCTTGGCGTTATGGCAGCGAGCGAGCAGCGCCATCAACTGTGACTGTGATCAACGGTGAAATGAGAGGCGGAGTAAAGAAAACATGTCTTGTCTAAGGAAATGAGGAAGGGGAAGGAGAGGAAGAGGAGACGAGAGGGAAAAAATTGGAGAGTGATGAGGGGAAAAAGGATGAGCTCTTTTCCTTTTAAAATCATAAAAATAAGAACTATAGTTGAAGGAATTCATTCGAATTAAATATGTAACTCACTCTGGTTTTCTTCTTCAGAAGTTTCAGGAGGGGAAAATTTAACGAAACAAGAGGGCAGTTTTTTTTTTCAAATGATCATTACTGTCAGAAACTTAGCATTGCTTTGAATTCATTCATTGTTTCTCGTCAAAGGGGTAGGGAAGCAAGGACAACAGGAGTAGAAGTAATTGGTAGAAGTTGATGAGAAAGTCTCCGTACAGCATGCGACAAGAGTCCTTGAAGAAGGTAACCAACAGAACTAAACTAACGTAATTCGCTAGGTCATCGTTGTTATTTAGTGAGGTTTATGGAGCCTAACTTCTACTCCTTAAATCGTTAATTCGCTAATTGAAAATCAAAGGACGCAGGAAAAGAGAAGGTGACAAAGAGTGATGATAACAAAGCATGAATTGGGATGGAAAAAAGGGATATAGAGCGAAGAAAACTGAGTGAAATTAGGCTTCTCGAAGCACGTCTTGAATCATCAAAGGTCTTTGATCGTTCACGTTGATTATGTTTCTTGATTTGCTCATTCTTTCTTATCGTTTGCAAAGAGAAATGGCTGAGGAAAGCAAATAACAATTCGTTTAGAAAATTCTTGTGTCCTAAGGATCCAATTATCGTAGAAACTGTTCGTAAAATCCATTCTCTCAACTACAATGGATGATGCATTGTAGGTAGCATAGAATTCTCGTTATGATTGTTCACAAGTGTAATTTAGTCTTTGGAACAAAGTTGACATAGCGGAAAGTCGGTGGTGTGATGTCATTCGTCAGATCATTATGAAGTTAGTAGATCTACTCGAGTGTGGATATTGTACGAGTGAAGTTCTGATCGAGACATTTATCGATATATATTTTGTGCGCTCCTTCCAACTGAGTACAAACCGATTGAGTGAACAATTCTCCATAGAACTGGGACTTTGAGTTTCAATCCAAACAATACATCGTTAGTATAATCATCAAATATCATTTGTATTTCCCATTATATTCCTATTCCTCGTTAAATCATATTCTGTATCAATAAATCTCACGTAGTTATCTTTTGAAGAGTGTCGAGAGTTTGGTTCTAGGATTGGATTCAAATTCTCGAGTATGCAGCATGTTTGCAGAGTAAATATTATCCCGACGCAATGTCACTTTATGTCTCCTGGTCGTAGCGTTGAACAAAGTCGAGTCAAGCGAGCGGTGAAGCAGTAGTTGATAATTGTGGTATGGTAGGGAGGAGGGCACATAACTGCTCCCATCGTCTATGAAAGACGTGGCTGCCAACGTTCTGAGTAATAAAGATAAACAAGATTGTACGAGGGAGGTTAACAGGGGTGCCTCTGGATACATGGAAGAGAAGAATGAAAAGCTACGGCTGATGGTGGAATGATGAACACAGTTGTGTTATTACCTGGAATATTATATGTTCGATATATTTTTATAAACCCTCCTGAACCCTCCGCTTATTTATTCACATCTACACGCTCTTTTGCACCTATTCAATATTCTTCCCCACCCTCGTGGTCGTGTACTTCATGCACACTTGTTCTTCCTTCGATCGGTGTCCAATCATCAAATTATTGGAAAAGAGTGGTTATACGGAGAAAAGTATGTGGAACTGATTACTATTCGCCTTAGTTCTCATCGCGGCTTTAGAATAGCAAGTGAGGGATGACTCGCGATTTAGTAATGATTACGATGTTAATCTATCGTTTCTAGTTGTGTGCGAGTACTCGAAATTTTCGAGTATTCTCGAGTCGAGTCGAGTATTTTGTAGTACTCGAAATTTTCGAGCTACTCGATAATCTTCGAGTAATTTGTTGGTTTTCTCAGAATTATCATGACTCATCATTTGCAAAGGGTAGAATATTCTTAGAGAACATAAGGGATCGTTATCCACTAACACATATAGATTATATTCATATTCATATATATATTATATACTTTTCGAGTACTCGAAAATCTACCAGATACTCGAAAGATTTTCGAGTACTCGGCTCGATCCGAAGAAATCACTACTCGCACACCCCTAATCGTTCCCATAGTAACGTAAACAGTTTATCGTACTCAAATTGATTTCGAATGGGACTTATTACAATTTTGGAGTATCTGTCACCGAATTACTATTCTTCATAGTAACCGTTACCGCATACTTTTCTCCGTGTATCAACAACCCGGAAATAAATTCTTCACCGACTCTCTGAATGTTATGACTTTTTTTATACCTCACAAGAGTTGTTGAATTGTACCATATCTTCAACAAGAATAATCAATATCCCCAACGATACCAGACAGATACGGTTTGAAGAGTAGAACGTATTGAGAACTACAACGATGAGAATGTATTCATATCTCGGTCTCGATCTTTGAATTCTGATTTCATGTTTCAAGAAATAAGTGTTGAGTCAGAGTTACTTACCCGACAGTATTACATGATCGTTGTTTCACTATTTATATACGTGTGATCGGAATGAGAAAATGAAATTGATGTTGGCAAACGCAAAAGTATAGGGATAGGTGTTTTGCTTACTCAAAACCAACTGGAGAGAGAGAGACCAGAAAAAGACTGTGATTTATTACGAAACACAACGTTGCATCCCGGTTGTGGGAGAACGGAAGGAAGTGTCGGTGTATATGGTTTATCTTGTATGTGATTAAAGTCGAGTTGCAACATTAAATTCTACTCGATATACGTGTGCCATTATTGTTGATAAATTGCTGAACAAACAGCTCAGAGTTCATCGAACAGGCTATTGTACTGAGTGTTGTACATTTTGCCATCAACCGAAGAATTCTCATCTTCCATTTCTATGCATTTGTCCTCAAACAGGAGAAGAAAAAGGAGAAGAGGGGAGGGAGAAGGAATAAATGAGATGAAGCTGGCGACAAGACAAGCCGCATACCTCTTTGAGGTTATAAAACACTTTGTTGTATGTTAACACTCAACCTCCAGTGCCATTAATCGTGCCTTTGCCGGCGTGCGCCCATGTCGAGGCAGCTTCGCTTACTTGCTGTCTGTCCGCTTAGTCGTTTGCTTGTTGCTTGCTTTCCTTCCGGAATATAATAAGAGCATGGCTACGTTACCTAGAATTACCTGCATACCGTTATATTGTATATAACACTTGTCTACCGTATTCTTGCAACTATGCATTCTTTTGTCGTTCACGGAAAAAAATAAGAGTTGCAGCAACGACTTACGTCCCCAAGGGAACACAACCCTTCAGGAACCCCTCCTGGACGTTTGCGAACGTTCCTCGAACGTTTCTGAAGGTTTTTGTTCTCTTGGGGGTACTTGATTTTCGACCATCTACGACACTACTTATAGTAAGTACTCAAAAGTGAAGACAATATGTGAAGATAACATGCTCTCACAAATCGACGCAGACGAATCAGGATTTACGCACATGGATAAGCTTCTGCACGCGAATTGCACGCAAACCTAGGGGGAGCTTCAAAATGTTATCTGGGTAATGAAGAGATGAATATGAAACACGGGTTCAAGGGATTTTCGAGGGTGGGGAATTCAAATCTGACGTCGAAACACAATATAGCGGAAGTGAATCTAGTCATTTTTGCATTTGTCGTCAGATTCATATGAAGTATGGTTTCCAGGGGTTTTCGAGGATGCTGAATCCGAACCTGACGTCAAAAAATTGATTCAAGATGGCAGATCCAATATAACGGACGTGAATTCAATCATTTTCGCATTTATGGACAGATTCATAAGAAACATGGGTTCTGTAGATTTTTAGGGGATGCTGAATTAAGATCTGGGATCAAATGTTGAGAAAAAAAAACAAGAATTTCAATCTCCACGTGTAAGCTTTTTTGCATCCGAGCACTTTTCAGAAGCTAGTTGACGTTATACCAACCACCCGCTAGTGAGAATCCAAAAGTGTAGGGAGTAGTTATTGAAACAAATGGAGCGTGCAACTGTTCCAATTCATTCCTAAATTACGCCTCGATGACTCTCCGTTACGCTTAAGGTAGTTCTCTAGCACACTGTGAAAAGGGTTACGTTGATAGTTAACATATATCAATTTGAAATTCGATCTAATGATGCATAACTTCAAAGACAATCTATTGTCTTCATGTACAATGTAATATATTGTTGTTAACTGATGATACATTATACATAAATATGATGAGTAATCAATAAAAATACGATGGCATTCATAATCTATTATATTGAGAGAAGACAATCGCATAGAGGTGACAAAATTTTTTTTTTCGAAATTAGAAATTCCGGCTCTAAACAGACCTAGATACACCTTCGAAGATTCATCCCTGAAAATTTCAGAATTTTTCATGCGGTCGAAAATCAATTGTGCCAGGACAGAAAATAATCAGGAAGCACAAGACACTAATCCCAAATGAATATTCTCATGGCAGTTTTACTCTGCAAGTCAACTTGGATAAATTCTCACTTTTGTTGAACAAACCTGGTATTTCAAGTTCTTCGATGGTGTGGCGCATTCCTCTCAGAGAGTTAATTGAAAATTTACAACTACACTAAACTTATGCTAACTGAAATACTCAAGAGATTCGTATTTCTTGCGCGAAAATGAGGAGCCCCTCGATGTGTGCTCGTATTCATACACAGATCTATCCCGTTTTTCCTTTACGACAATTGAAATATTCTAATTTTATAAGTGTCACTTTACGAAGGATCCTCTATTCTCCCGTTTACGTCAAGTGTAATGAGTCTTCATTTTTGATAAACTCTTGAAGGAGGTCCGAAACGAGGTTTGAATGGACGGACGTAAAATCGTAAAAAGTAAAAAGTGAACCCTTTATCCGCGCATACTTATCGGCATAGCAACTCATGTCATGAAGATATCTCAAAACAAAGTCAAGTTGCCTTGTACAACACCCAAAAAAATGTTTGAGCTGTATGAAACAGTTACTATTCCTAAAAAATACATTATCAGGAGAAACATGTTAGATCTTTCGAAAGGTAGCTTCTAGACATCTGAAGGACATTTCTTTTGGTGTTGCATAAGACATCCAGAACTCGTCTTGAGATATCAGGGTGAGAAATAGTCACTCACTATGTTACTGAAGTTCGAATCGTTTATTAAAACGAATGAACGATCGAATAACGAAATACTTAGTTGTTGAAGACCCAAAATCTTGCAGTATATTCTTTGAATGATATTTCCATTCCCAAGGGATTGATTCGGGAACATGAATGATTTATTAGATTTCGCGGGTTGGAATTTTTTTTCGTTCCTATAAACGATTTAAATTTCAACAACATTCACTCACTCGGTCATGAAAAGATGAAAAAGAAGTAGTCACCCAGACGGAAAAAAGAGTTCAGGAAGAATTCTCGAAGAACACCATAACCCGTGCAAGAAAATTCAAAAAGAATTCTTAAAGAATCCCGGGGATGTCAGTTCCGCATGAATTCCAGAGGAAATTCTTTTTTCCATCCGAGAGAACTCTCAAAACATCCCAAAATAGTTCGCAGAAAAATCCAAGAGAGCTGATTAAGAATCCTAAGACAGTTCATGGAGAATTCTAAAAGAGCTCATGAGTAATCCTACAATATATCTCAAAGAATTCTGTAAGAGCTCGTAAAGAATACTATATAAGGTTGCAAATGATCCTAGTAAATTTTTGAAAAAATTTTTTGAGACACTCCAAAGACTTCTGAGTTTACCCGAGAATCCCAAAAATATTCTGGAAAAGATGAAATAATTTATCACGGATTCATTGAAAACAACGAAGGGAGGAATGCGAATATAACCGAAGAAGTTCAATATAAATCCATAAAAATCTCAAAAGATATCCTAAAAACATCATTTCGGATACTTCTGTATACACATTTCTAATCAACTGATCGAACTTACTGCGAAGTGCAAAATATTTGACGTTCATTTTGGTATTTGAGACTCTTTAAGATTTTTTCACAGGATTTAAAAATACTTATCCAACAATGCTTTCAAAATTTCTCACGATCTATTTGAAATTGTTCCAGAAGAGTTGGAAAACTATTTTAGTTTTCTTAGCAATTCCACTGTTAGAAATGTCTGCATGAAGCTTCAATCACATATGATGGAAACAATGTCCACTCACGTGATTTAAAAAGTTCTTGAAATTTCAATTACATTTGAATGAAAATCTAATCATCAAACTGTACTATTATGAGTGATATAATATAGCAAAAATTGAAAATTCAATCACATGTGATTGATATCCTAATTAAATCACCAAGAATTGAAAATTGAATTTACAACCCAAGTAGCACACGCACGTTCTGAGAATGTTCTTAGAATATACGTTGAGGATATTCGAATATTCTATGGAGATTCTTATTCTGTGCGAATATATTCTACGCACATTCTCAGAATGTTTGAATGGGACTGTTTCAAATATTCTCAGAATATGATGCCACGGATATTGTGGGAATATTGGAAAAAAACGCGGTTAAAATAAGAATTCCCGTCAATATAAACTTCTGCATGTCAACTAAAACTACTTCACAATCAATGGTTTTTATCACTAGACATCTGTAATCATGAATGGTTAACAATATTATGAATTCATATAGATGGATGAGATATTTATGATCGCAACAGGCAATCATGATATATACGGTATTTATCAATATTTTATTACACTTTTGAGGATTATTTTTCACACATGGCACTCTTAGAGAACATTTGCGATATTAAAATACACCAGCATAGATTTATTATTCCCAAAACACAAATTCATGTCATTACGATATCTGCGCATGCGCTGCTCATCAATCTCCTCACAAACTTTGTACGAATATTGTACGAACGTTCCTAGAATATTCGGAACAGTCTCATTGAAATGTTCTAAGAATATTCTAAGAATATTTAAGAATCTCCTACGCTCTTTGTGAGAATATTCGGTCAAGTACATTTTACGGATGGTGTGCGAATATTCTCAGAATATTCTGTGATACATGAGAAGTGTAATTGAAAAATGAATTAAAATTCAAGAAATATTTAACAGTGTACATCAAGGTTTTTAGGCAGGCTCGATTATATAGTCGAATCGGAAAATATTCTAAAAGTTCTCTGAGAATTCTTCAAGAATCGTTTAAAAATTCCTCAGAAAATCTTCTGGAATTCTTAAAGACTTCTCTTAGAATTCTTGAAGACTTCTTCTTGACGATACAAAGAATTCTTCCAGAGATTCATTGTGAACTGACATAACGGTGGCTCTTCAAGAATACCTTGAGAATTCATTAAGAATAATTTATGGACTTTTCTATGAGCTCTCTGAGAATCCATCAAGAATTCTGTATGATTCAATTGTATTGCTTATGAATTCTTCAAAAACTCTCATGCAAGAATTCATAATGCATTTTGTGAAAGGAATTCTCTGAGAGTTCTTTTGGGACTGTGGTGCTGTGTGGGTATCCAATCTCCGAGCAAATTTTTATCATGAAGAGAATTTATTGGACCAACGTAAGTTTCGGCCACATAAGGCGGTTTCCGGGATATCAATATGTAAGAAAAAAAAATAAGTATAGTACAAACATCTTTGGGGAATAAAAACACTTAGTAAGAGTTATTGAAATTCAGAAATTTATCACAGAACCCAGACAACATTGAGAGTTCTACAAGAATCCGCAAAGAATTCTCGGATGTTCGAAAGAATTCTTCAGGAGCACCAAAAGTAATCGGAAGAATTCTGGTAGATTATATTCAGAGCTCTGAAATGTCCAACCAATTGAGCATTCTTGGTGTTCTTGTTCCATCAAATTAGAATTAATTATGAACTCACTAGAGAATTCTTTGAGAACATTGAAAGTATGAATAAAGAGCAAATTAAGACTTTTCAAGAAACTCGTTTCTTTAATAAAAAGAGTTATTTTAAATTTCAAATGTATCCGTTAATTGGAGAGTTTCATGAATTTTATAACATAAAATTAGTTTACATTGGGTATATTGAAATCAATAAACAATCAAAAGTTTGATCCAAGTATTTGAATGATTTTTTATTTGTTTGTTAGGAAATATGTTTCCTGCCTGCATATAAGAAGAATTTATATTCGACATTGGAATTTGGGAGAATTCAACGTATATTCTGATGTATAAGAGCTTAGTTTTGAATTTGGACAAATTTTTGTTTCAAAATTATTCTTCAAAGGAGTCTAATTGCCATCCCTATGAAACTATCGTCAATTTTAGATGTCAGTTATTTTCGAAATATTCATATTTTGAATAACACACATCTCTATAGAGAACATTCCAGTATCTCTCAGTATACTGATGAAATCACCCCCCGGAACGTTTTATTTGAGGTTTTTCAATACTCATTCAATTTTTCGTATTGATAACGATTATTTATTACAATTCTCCATAAAAGCATGAATATTAGCGAAACAATGCTATATTCAGTCGGATTTTAAATTGATATATATTCATTATTGATGGAACATTTTAACAGTGCTTAGTATGTTTTGAAGAACATGGAATGTGATACGATACGTGTCGCGTGATTGTCGTACACAATTATTATGATTATTACATCAAAACACGCCTCGAGCAGCTTGATGATTCAATAATATTAGATATAGATCTTTATCGATGGGAGGTTACTTTCAACACGAAAATGTTGTTCATCGAGGATAATGTGCGAGTAAATGCTGGGGAACTATTTTCCATAATACAGATAATTGTATTGGGGAATATGAAAGCAATTCACGCGAAGTCATCACGCAATGGGAGTGAATCATCCTTGTATGAACATAATCGTGAGGATGATAATCTATAAATCTTCACGAATTAATGTTGTATATTCAGATTTTCGGATTTGCTCAAAAATGGTTGAGTTGGTTCAAATCGGCATGTGAAACTTGAATAGATTCCCTTCACTGAAAAAATCGGAATCTAAAAATAAGAAACTCCTCTGTAATAAGCGCCAAGAATATTTTCCTCTCAACATAAATGGAAATTCTTCTCCAAAAATTGTTAAGAGAAAGATATTCATATCTTCTCCACTTATCATAAAGGAGTTTCTAAGTTTTAGAATATGATTTTTTTCGGTGTTATGAGTCGATTTAAAATAAGTCGGAATATTTGACACACTGGATAATACGAATACGTTTGATTGATGACATCATGAAGAAAAAAAATTCGCTGTGACAGCAAAATTTGTTTTTGCTGGGTACCTTTTACCAGGTCAACAGCAAATTTTTAGCTGTGGCAGCAAAAAATTAGGGGTGGACTCAAGACCAAGAATTGTCTTGATCTTGTCTTGTCTCGTCTTGAAAATCAAGACAAGATCGAAACAAGACTTCAGGACACAAGAATCGAGACAACATCAAGAGTAGGACCTGATCTCAACCAAGAGTCTTGTAGCGTCGAGAAAAAATTTTTGTCTCAATCCTGGGATTCAGTTCATGTTAATAATATGCCATGTCTAGAGATATTCAAAGAATATTTCCTTCAGTAACAACAGGGTAGGAATGAATATGAATGACAAGAATGAGGAGAAACAGAGCTATTGGGGAAGGAAAGTTGAATAAAAACAGTAAATTGATGATAAAAATATCATATTTATTATATTTAGGAGTTAAATAAACCATTATAAGACAATTCATTCTTAGACAGCTTCAACAATTTCAAATCTCAATCAGAAGTTTGACTATTTTTCCAGGCATTATATTGTATTTGAGAATCTAATTTATTCTGAATCAAAAGTGTTTCTTTCGAATCAACAATGGCTTTCAAATATTCAGCTCCCTTCTCAATATCAGTCATATTTTAGACAAATACATGTTGTTCCGGATTTGTTAGATTAAATTGTTTCAATTCCAATTGAACATCTGAAGAATCCTCGGAGTTGATTATTTCCACAGATATTTAATCTTTGATTACTTCAATTCGGATCTTAGTTGAATTGAATTTTGCAAGATCCTCGGTGTCGATTTTTCCGTAAGTAATTAATTATTGACACTTGAAATTTATCGAACACCATGAATTTTATTCGTAATGGAGGAAACACCTTTACTCCTTACAAATTGTTGAAATTTTATGACTTACGGAATTTAAGTCCAAGAAGAAGAACAGAATAATCCTTGTTAATTCAATGAATTCAACATATATAACACACTTAATATTTTCAAAGAAACTAACACCGTTCAGGATAAAATTCGTACATGAATTGAATACACTTGAGAAATTCGAACACTCAAAAAAAAGAATTAAATACTTGATAGAAATTTACACTTAGAAGAGAAAATCAAACACTTGTAAGATTTCAACACACAGTTGGAAATTTTGTGTTAAATTGAACACATTCCACATGTCCCAAAAGGTCTACACAAATTTTTGTGTCGATTCAACATAATGTGTTTGTGTTAGCTAGTAACTCAAGCTTAATGTAAATAATATGACACAAAAGGACACTGATTGAGTTTTGATTGGAATTTCTGATCGTGTAAATTCAACACATAAGTGCTGTTGAATGAAATTCATACTGAATTAAACGTTGAAAAGTGTTATTTATGGATTTTTTAACGTAAATGAGATGTTAAAATTGCACCTTTTCTATGTTCAAACAATGCATAAGAATGAATTGAAAAAAAATCGTCTTCAATGAGAATTGGATACTGATCATCGAGACCAAACGTTGAAGCTCTATCACTCAAGCCACCACCGGTCACTTGGATGGGGATACTTTCTTTGCGCACCCTCACAAATTTGACCATACTGTGATCATACTGAAATTATCCAGTATGATTGTGAATTTTCCATACCTCAATTATATTCAAATGATAATGTTACCGAAATAGAACTGGATTTATACTAAAAGTATACCGAACTTTGATACGTTTTCGGTAATAATTGGGTATGGAGGATTCATACTAAATTCATACCGAATTCGTACGAAATAAATACCAAATGATTGAAAATATTTCGGTGTCCCTCAAGTACAAAAGTTTCACGAGCACACGGTATGCTTTCAGTTCACTTTTCATCACAACTTGGTATTCCACTGAATTACTATTAGATTCATACTGATTGTATACCACACCAAAATTATGCGCACAGAATACTTAAAATTTCGGTATGATCGGATTCGCTAGGGTATATCAACTTGCACTCGATCTTCAAACTTGCATATCCAGAGAACTAAGTCCCATTAGAATGAGAGCCAAAACCAAAATGAATGAACAGTTTTTCCGACGAGTAACAAAGTTACCTGGACCTTTCATCAAAAAGTAGCTCCCACCACTGGTGGATCTCCCCTTGGTAGTTGAGAATAACACACAATTTTTATGTTACATCTTGAGTTGAATAAAATTTGTGTCATTTCCGCACTTCTCTCTACTTGTTTGAATGATTTCACATTATAAATCAGTTGAGATCTGATTACACAAGGAGCGTTTGTAGAAGTTGCACATGTTTGTGTTGAATATTTAACAGAAATTCTTGACACCAATGGATTTACACAAAATTTCCAAGCGTACACTTAGAAGAATTTAGCACTCAGGAAAGAATAATTGAAAACTTGAATACTCTGAACGATGGCAGGTTGAAACTTGGAGAAAAATCTCGAGCAAATACTGGATACTATGCTTAATGCTTGGGTTTTTATACCATCAAAACCTATCACGGTGGACTTGTTTTCTTCGATTAGAAAAATGCACTTTGACTCCATAGATAATATCTTCATGCACGTCATCTTACTTCGCATAGCAAATCTATGGTGATCATGCAATGGCATTTCATCTATCACGTGAACAGATATCTATGGGTTCATAGTGCAGTTTCAATATCAAGTTCGAACTATAATTCAGAAAGTTGTCGAATGAAATTTAATTTAATATTGATTGAACATTCTTGAATTCAAAAGAACATTGGAATTACTATGATGATTACAACTATAGGAAGAATAAAGGAACATTGAATTGTAGTTTATCCATTTAAAAAAAGTATATTCATTCAATCTTATCAGATTTATATTAAAAAATTGGAATATACATAGAAAAAAAACGAGTTCGTGTAAAATACATCAATATTTTACCATTCAATTGGCTCAGTGGTTGGTTGATTAATGAAATTCGACATGAAAGAACTCAATAATTTTCCTTTTCTTTCTTTTCCTCAAGTTCATTCAGATTCATGTAAGATTTCTTGAAGTGTTTTGAAGGTATCCTTTACAATTCTTAAATATATCTGTTCTAAGATGTCTCCAAGATATCTGTAGGTGTTTTATAAGACAACTTTTAGAATTTGTCAAGATATATTTCACAATGTTTTGGAAGACATCATCGAAGTTGTTATCTGGGAAATACATGTGAAATATGAACTCCCCATCCTCGGGTTCTGGTATGGGTTTGAGTTCAGGTTTGAGGCCAATGAAAATATTCTCCATTATTCACGAAGCTAGCAGCCGAATATTTTAACTTTGGATTGAACTTTGTTGAAGCTTTGTTCACACCAGAAATGGATAAAATAGCATTCCACTAAACGTTTTAGATGCTTAAATCTTCAGAAAAAGTTTTGTGTAAAAAGTTATGATGATTGGCTGATAGCTTCACAGCTGCCAGTTTCAGCTTCATTTGTTATTATTATTATTCAGTATATATATCCATATATTGACCAGTGTCCTCAGATTGGACTCACATCCAATTTTTCACATGGACGTACAGTCGCGTTTGTGTGTGGGTGTGTAACTTTTCCGAGTCCAATCTGAAAACACTGATATTGACACACAAATTTGTAAAATATATTCATTCTCGAATTTGAAAAATATAATTTCAATTAAATGAAATATTCTTTCATTGAACTAAAACATTGTTTTCAATGAAAACCAGATTTATTAGAATGAGGGTGAAAAAAGTTCCTTCCAGTGAAAAGAATTGAGATCTCAGTGCACGCTTATGATTCACATAAAATATTTGAGTGACCAAATCATGTTTATCAGGCAAATTTTCATTTTATTACCACCGAGATCGTGACAAAATTAAGACACGACCAAGGCAAGACTAAGACGAGATCGAGATGCGACTCGGAATTCGCATACTTTCGAAATTAAGACAATATGTTGTACAGTCTTGTCTTGTGTTGAATTCTCCAATGAAATTGGTTTGCTATTCTGTATATGCAGGAAAAATGGAAGGTAAAATTTGTAAAGGTAGACCTAGATTAAGTTACATGAAACGAATTATACAAGACAAGGGCCGTCGTAAATATGTAGAAATTGAATGTTTGTCGGATAATAGCCAGGGTTACAGGATTTCATCAAACCACTTATGAAAATGATTACTTCATGATGATGATTCTATAGGTATATAATACCAAAATTTGTTGGAGAAGCAACGGCTGAAACTTCGCTGTTATAGCTAACAAGATGGCAGTGATAACAAATAATTCGTTGCTCCAGCAAAATTAGATTTCGCTCTCAGCAAATTTCTATTTTCTCCGTGTATTTGAAGAAATGAACATTGGATCGGAGTGATGTATTTTCTTCCCACATGAATTACTATATACACTATATGTATATTTATTGTGAAAATGAAATACAGTTCTTCAAATCATGATTCATAATTATATAAATGCATAGTGCACGTATTCAAGTTTGGCGAATATTTATTTGGTTATGTGCATACATTACCGAACGTTCTTACGTATCGAAACTTTCGTATCGAAGAGGACGACACGGCGGTAATTCCACATCGAGAACATATTAACAAATGTCAAGTCCTGGGGCTTTGAGTGTAATACTAATCCAGGGATGAAAAGAAGAAGGGAAATAATGAAGCCAAAGAAGATTCCCTAACAGCACAATGTGTCTCTGGGACGTTTTCTGAACGTTCTGAAAACCTCTCCTACGTTCTATAAACCTTCCATAAACGTTCCAGTGGCACGTTGTGCTGTCTGGGTTGCTTCCGATATAACAAATCTCTCGAGTTCAACTTTTACATCGCCACCGGATATTTTTATCCTCATTCTTTCTTTCCTTCCAAGTTTTATCATCATCATTGTTGTTATTATTATCGCTCCTCTTTCCATACTTTCTGTTGAACAAATCAGAAACTTTGGTGAGGATTCCCATAATTTGCCACTCAATTTAAGAATCTCATGATTCTCGAATAAACAGATATAGAGATGCGGTCAGGTACAACACCCTACACCGGGAAGTAAACAAAAAAAGAAAACCAAGAACAAGTAGACACATAAAAAGTCCAAGAGCAAGAATGAAATAATGGGAGATCAATAAATTATTTTTTACTCTCATATCTTGTATTCAATTTTTGTACTTCTTTTTTGTTCTGAAATTTCGGTAGGTCTTCTTTCGGTTCTTCTCTCTCTCTCTTTCTTATATCTATGGTACATCCAGTACGTGATATAACGGTGCAACATTTCACGATTCAAAGAGCAGCCAAACTGCAGCGGCGAAATAACCAGCCACTCCTAACACGTGGCACACGGTGATTTCTGTGATTGCTCTTTTGAATGTTGTGTTCTTTTCCCTCCCAGAAAAGTTTCCGTTCTCACTCAATCACTGTTATTCACATAAAAAAGTATACCTCATGATTCGATCATTTCACAAACCTTTGATAACAACGACTGACGATGGGAAAGATTTTCAATGGAATTTCCCTTCAGCGATTCGCGTATTGAATTTTGTTGTCCGAGTGCCAGTAGTTGGAGTAAAAAACATACGTGATATGAATCTGATATGTCGTCGGGTGATTGTTTTTTGAAACATTTAAAGATTCGCATTAACAGTCAGAGTTGAAATCAATCATTTAAATTCATAATAAACACGTGTAGGGCATGAAAACTGAGGGAATCAAAATTGAATAACATGTCGTATATTTTATTCAGGTGCATGGCGGAGAAAAAATGAACGATTTATCGGTATATCATGTATAGAAATATCAAGTAAAATCCTTGACAGGATCGCGTATCTGGAGATCTTTAGAAATGACTGTCATAAAGAAATTGGTAATTACTCCGGAGCGATGTTTTCTATTCAGCTCTTCTTTCCAACTTCTTGTGCGCCCCTATATCCTAAGATTATACTATTACAAGAAGACGGAATAAGCCACGCATACCACGCCATTTATACGAACAGGTTTTTCTTCCTTTCTTCCTTCCTCCTCTTCCTCCTCCTGTTATCCTTCGGTGGCTAAATGCCAGCGGTTATCTACCGTTACTTACTTAGGTACCCACTTAAATCAATCGTATTAAGGTACGAGCATGGCAGCCGCAGATTACTGCTCTTCTTCACATAGACACTTTCCCTCCTCCTTGTTCTTCTTTTTCTTTCCTGGATGCAAATGTATGTATCTCTTGCGATCTCTGATACGTAAATATGCTACGCAGAAGGAAAAATGCTATCGTCGTTGTCGTTGAGTTGATCGAAATATTCAAAGTTGTTCTCCTGTGATCAGTGCGAAAGTTTACCATGAAAACTAAAATTGTTGCTTCATTGTTCAGATCTTCCTTCTGCTCATATTTCGTATACATTCCCACGCAATCCTCCTTTTCGGGTGAAAAACATAATGGAAACAAATCGTGTCTGTGTCTGGTGATGAGGCGGGGTCTGTATTTGATCTTCACTGAATTAAAGAAACAAGGATGCAGGTGCTTGTACCATCGACGATTGTACAACTACCTAAAAGCCTTTGGAAAGTGAAAACAAAGAGCACCTTAATGAGGAAGAAGCAAGGCGGTAAGAAGCGAAGAGAATGAGCAGGGTTAAATCTCTCGTAAAGCTTCGAAGAACATTGTGGTGCATTATTTGCTCGTGGTATAAGTTCGAGCGTGGCTCGAGAGGAGGTTAACGGATGAAATGAGGATGTATTCGGTTTGGAATCTACATTTTTTTGCTCTCCTTCTTTTGAGACAGATTGAATACGATACAAGTTCAAAGCCCGTGGATCGGCTCCTTGATTATTTGAACCTCAGACACCGGGTGAACTGACGTTTCACAAAATTAACTTGTTCAAGAAGTTCAATAAAGTGCAATAGATTTTTGTAGATTGATTAATGAAAATGTTGAAAGCTTCCATCGATCGCGCTGATAGGAATAGATCGAACATCGATTTTCGCGTAGAAACAAACTGCACAAAACTAAGGCCACAGTCAGATCATATAATACTTCAGGTGGGAATGAGATCGTGAAAGAGATGATCACATTATTGATTTTCCACGCAAATAACAACGAGATTTACCAACCCTGATTACAAAGTGCTTCTTAGGTTTAGAAAATTAATTTTTCATAACGCTTTATGCTTTTTGATTTCCATCAAACATTTGATTGAATATTTTTCAAATGTTTTGTGAATTCTGTGCTGATCATTTGAATTTGCTATCCAAGGTGAATCTTTGAATACCTGACTTGTGTTGCTATTTGTATTTGAGAGAGGGTAAACGAAATGAAGAAAAAGAACAACAGCAAAAATAAACAACAACATCCGTATTCAAATAATTGAAAAGAAACGAAGAAATGCGATTCAAAACCTATGTTTTTTCCTCAATTTTCGTGGTTAACCTGCAGATAGCAAATAACGTTTGACAAATATCGACTCAACGTTGGGGAACGTTAAATCTTACTATAATATTAGTAACCAAAGTTGAACATCAGTGGGTGTTTACAGCAAATGATCGGTTCAGGTTTATCCCTAGACAGTGGTACTCAATTACGAAAATTTCTAGAATTGATCGGATCAGTAATCCGTCCTGTCTTACAAGTCATTGCTGGCTATAACGTGAACGTGTTCAATGGCATTCTACGGTGCTCATCAAATTCATCTTCTGCGTCATCTTCAAGAAATAGATTATATAATCCATGAAAATCCATGTTAGTCCAATAATTCAACTTGTACCTAATAGAAAAATGAACATTATTGAAGAATCGTTCTTGACATTGAAAAATATCCAGGAATCGCTACAATGAAGGATGTTATTTTAAATTGTAAACAATTACAGTTGGATGAAAATTTGATTTTCTCAAGCTTTTTGAACATTAATATAAAATAATATTTGAAATAATTTGTCACTTTGAAATATTGATCTTATTTATTTGGTAGCAATTCACTTTATTGCCACAAAAGCAATACATTAAAATTATCTTAATTTATTTTGTGAAATTAAGGTTAGAACTCCTTTCATAATAAATAATCAAGTATTTTCATCAATATTGGCTTAACAAAACAATTTGAAATTACTTTTTAGCACGAAGATGATAATTTGTACCTTCAAATTTTATAAATATTAATTAATGCCACCTAATTATCTTTCACTTCCAGTTTCCCGCTTTATTTCATCAAGATACGTTAACACCGCCTTGTAAGACAGGACAGGATCACTGATCCGATCAATTCTAGAAATTTACGTAATTAAGTACCACTGTCTAGGGATAAACCTGAACCGATCATTTGCCGTAAACACCCAGTGTTGTGCCAGTACTTGTTTCTACGTGCGATAGAGTTCTATATTTTCTCTAATCGAATGTAATGACGGTTGAGATTTGCAGTACTGCAAATCATTCAAACGATTCAGTTATAAAATTCAAGCAATTTTTTCTAACAAAGAAACAGCTGATAGCTCCGAAACTATCGATTTCAACAATCTAACTCCTTTTGATTTATTCAACAATCACTAATTTCCAATATTTGAACTGTATATCGAGGGAAACGAACTATGTTATTCTAAAATAATAGATCGAATATCCGGAAAAGATGCACGGAGAAAATTTTGTAGTAAAAATTAATATATTTATATTGTAGCCGTGAGATATTCTTTATTGTGGCAAAAAAAACCATGAGTACGCGACAGATTACCACAACTCTTCTTGGAATCAATGTGCGGAGTAATAAGAAAATACAGGGTTACACTTTGAAAAAATATCACCGGAAAATTCCAGTACATGTACTGGAAGCAATTAACCTGTACGTGTACCGGAAAATTTTAGCACATTCGTACTGAAAAAATTCAGTACAAGTGTTATGGAATTTCAGCATCAGAACTGGAAATTTTCATGTGGATAGACAGAAAGTCATGTTCACCTAACGGGATTTTAACCTACACTTTTCCAACTGCCTACCAACTGGAACCTAAGACCTAACCGATCAGCTATAGCGCGACATGTTGGAAGGCTAGCTTGGGTTACTACATATGCTTCATATCTAGAATACACAAAGGAATAAGTCTTCGAAAAACCTCATATATCAATTTTATTTGCTACAATTACAATTATTATTCAAAATCTCAATCGGGAAATTGTTAATATAAAGACCTGGAAATTTTTCCTGCCAGAAATGATGAAGTCCAATAGAAGTGGAAAATTCCATCACATGACCTGAAAATTGCAGTTGAAAACCTGTATAATTCAATTCCATAGCAACTGGAAAATTTCATCACACAATCTGAAAATTGCAGTTCAAAACCTGTATAATTTCAGTATATCAACGATTAGGTTTTTTTGTTCTAAATTCGAAATTTTTTCCAAGTCCTTATTGAGGGGATACTTTTTTCTGGTGCACAAATCATGGCAAAATTTCAGTAGACAATCCGAAACTTGAAAATCCCAGTACAAAGGACTGAATTTTCAGTTATGCTTGGTAAATTTTCAGTACCGTACCAACAAAATCTCTGTACATGTACTGAAATATCCATAATCCAGTACTAGCGCTGGAAATTTTCAGTCCAGTTGCACAGTAAATTTCCAGTTTTTTTTACAGTGTATAGTTCCTATCGTCATAATTAAGTATATTCCACGGGTACGATACTGTGTCAAATAATCTTTATAATACAGACTTTTCTCTGTGTATATACTGTCATACAAAGACACCAATGAACGATCGCCGAGGTACTGGCGAATAGGAATTTCATTAACACAAAAGTACACTGTTAACGTTTCAATAATCGATACTTATTGAATGATAGGAATGGATAGAAGAGAGATTGCCCATAAGAGACATCATCGAAGTAGGGATGAAAGAGTTAAGAGGGAGGTATTGGATGCGAAAAGAGAAGACGAAGGTGGTCTCGACTATATGGTTATTACCATCAATAATGGCAATTTGGTTTGCAAATGGCTCGAAACGCCATGCAGAGCCACCGTTTCTACCTACAATTCCTCTCCATTTTGCGGCAGGAGAGCACTTGCCACCCGCTCCTTCTATCACTTGTTCTTCCTCTTTCTTCTCTCTTCCACTCTTTCCCATGCAGTCAACCACATTGAAATACTTTGAGTCAACATTTGCCTACGCTCGCGTAAATTGATTTTATTTAAATCCAAAGTACGATGGATGAAAAGTAGTAGTGATGGTAGAAGCAAAAGTTTATTCTCGAGTCCTCCCTGATCCTTCCCTCCTTTTTTTGCTTTTTTTTTGGTCAGTTGAACAAGTTACATTGATAAAGATTCAAGTGATGTAAGAAATCGAAAGATATCTGTTTGTATAAGAAATATAAAACCTGTCTTGGTTTCTTTCCAGACATCGTGGGAAAAAGGAGACATTTGTTTTCATTACTTTTCAAGAGAAAAAGAGAGGGAGAAGATCCCTTATTCAAGAACAAGAACAAAGTTATAATTTATTCGCGCACGTTCATAGAGTATTAATTGCAAGTCACGTGGAATAAGAACACCCTGTTTGTTGTGTATCCTTCGTAACCCGAGTGATTGTTATACATGCTGCTCCGCGTATGTACGATCTATATACATATACCTAACATAGATTCACTGGGAGATTTTGACGGAGAATGAACCAGAGGAGGAGAAGAAGGTAGAGAGATTATACCTCGTGGGCACTCGTAGGAGGTTTAGCAGTGGTTTCAGCTTAACGAACCCCCGGAAGCGGACTCACCTTCGTCCCAATTTCTCGAACAATCTCAAAAGGATGCCCCTGCCCCTACCTCTCCTGGCTTGAGGCTTAATAAGGTTACAGTCGGACGTTGGAGGAAGAGAAGAACGGTAAGTGCGAGACACTAGCACTTACCCAGCACCAGGGGCAATCCCTTAAAGTCGAGTTAATCTCACGTGTTGAGAATAAAGTTGGCGACTGAGGTTCCCCGTTATGTCCCTGTTACAGAGACTCGACGGAGCCATTCTCGCTGGTTGTTCGTGATCCCATCCAACCCTCATTCGTACGAAAGAAACAGGTAAAAAAAGACGATGGATACCACCCACGTAGTGCTCATTTACGTTCTTGATTTGTTTCAATGTTTCAAGAGTCTGCTAGAATGTTTGAACTGAAGGAACCGGAGGAATCCTCGGATTCAAATTGTTCTGGGAAACTCAAGAGAAAATCTTTTCAACCCAAATTGGATATATTTATATCTCCTGTCGATTGTTACGATTTATAATGGTAATGGCGCGTCGGTAATCTATCGATTCACCCATCTCGAGGGGTGGAATTCAATCACGGTGTGCTCTTCCCCTCTCTATGCTCGTTAATAAAGAAAATTGATACACAGGTGAGAAAGAGAATGGCTGTTGAAGAAATACGAAACGATTGTATTTAATCCTTGGTTATCTGGGGTGTCGAAGCCAGCTAAATTGAAAGGGTAGTAGCCCCATCCTCGAAATCCTTCCGCTCAAAACACTCGAAACTTGGTATAACTCGTTCGGGACTTTGCACAAGAGAGTTACCTCTTCAAGAGAGAGGAAAGGAATTTAATCCACGGAATATTAACTGCGCCATCGAAAGGGAAAGTGAGGTAGGAAAATTGGAGATTCAATGTTGAGTGGAATTCTTTTCGGATTGATTTATCAAATAATACAAGTGAGGTATCATGTTATCCACTTGAGAAGCTATTCTGAATAAACAAACACGTACTAAATTCTAATTAGATATATTCATATGCAAAGAAAACTCTATCCTCCAAATGAAAATCTCTGTTTATTTCCTTTCCACAACCCCAACATTACCACTCAAAATCCTGACGGTTAAAAGCTTTCCACAAAATCACAAGAGCTCTGGTATTCCCTGATAAACGATTAATACCTTCCCAAAGTATCTACTTAGTAACGTCAAAGAAACAATTAAGTGTGTAACGTTGGGGAAAAAGAGCTTTCATAAAAAATAAGAGTCTAATCGTCATTCCATATCTTTGCCAGCAATTTGCACACGTAACATTGAACTTTCTATTCCCATGAAATAAATACCCCTACATAAATAATGCTTCCATTCAGAAAATGAAATGATAAAATAATGAACCTCTGTTATAAATTTAAGAAACACAATTCGATATTCACGAACAAAAATCGGCAGGATATAATGTTGAATCGTTATATCATAGTCAATCGAATTCATTTCTCTTCGAATTTCGTAGATCTACTACCAGTGTAAGTTAACTGAAACCTCGAGTATGCAGAAGTAGAAGCAGCAGCAGCAATCACCGTTGTGCTGCGACGTGCCATCCTGCACCATCCGAATTACCATAGAAAATGTATTCTTTGCATAAGCGAGGCGTAATAAAGTCTCGAGAGAGAACACGGATACGCAGGTTAGATTTATACTTATATATGTGTCACTCTACCCATATTACGATGGTTGAGAAATTACTTTTTCGCTCCATTGAATTATTTCTCTACTCCGTTTCCCTTTTGATATTCTTTCATATTTGTACTCAAACTGTTCTTCTTTCATGAACATTTACGTTTATCCTTTGATTCGAAGAGGTAGAACAATGTCACAATGCGTGTACAAGCATGCCGCATCTTGAGCGTCCCTCATAGTACTCGACGGCAGCGCAGGACGAGTTTAGATTAGTTCAGTTTAGTTTGAAACAAGTTCCAGCCAAAAGCTTGGCGTTACAACCGTCAACTGCCACCACCACTTCTACGATTAATCCACCACACCACGCGTGAATTTATGGTTCGGTCCGACTGCTCTTGGCCATTTCTCTTCGTCAGTTAGGATTGGGTACGTATAGATTAGTACGCATGTATACAACGTGATTGCATTTGTATGAGCGACTGCGCTGGGAATCGCGTTAAACCGTACCAATTCGCATTATCGGTACCATTTCGCACCTCTCCAAGCTCACCAACCTCGAATATATTTGAATTCGTTCCTTTGATTCAACACTTTCGTGTCGATAAACGAACTGGGACAGAGAAAGATCGCTTTCAACTTTCATCTGTGTAGGTAATTATCTGTTTATAGATTAATTGAATTTGCATATAAATGTCATTCATAGTGTCCTTTATGAATGACACTGTGGTATACTAAGTTGATTATTGACATCTCAATCAAATTGATCGAAATTTTATTTCCGTGAACCGTATCATATTGTTTCATATATCACAGTTGGATGGGCATGTATTTATTGTTGATAGTATGCGTCACAGGGTTGAATGTTCGCGAAGGTATTAATAACTTAGTTATGACTCAGGATAACGTTTTTATGAAAATCCATGGTTGTACTGACGATTGATATCAAAATCCGATCGACTTCGTTAAATTGTCAAGTCAATGTTTGAACTGTTCCACTGGTGAAGACAGACATAAGAATTGTACAAGGATTTCTCATTGAATCAATGTATATTCCCATGTGGAAATTGAAACCTGGTCCCATACTGACGCATTAAAGTTGCAGAAGTTATTAGCGCTGGCAAATATTAGGTCCGTAACTAAGTTCTCGCTGTTCGTCAATCGAAGTGCTGGTCGATCTTGACATACCCAAAACTTCATGAACCATGAACGTTAGTGATTTTGTTCTGGCGTCATATACTTTTGATTGTATGAAAATGTCTGATTTTCCGCTCAATAATCGTCATTTGCGGAAAGTGTTGATTTTCTTATTTCATTCGAAGGAAACGGCGACTGAAGCGCATCGAGAGCTCCGAACAGTTTACGGAGATACTGCTCTAAGTGAAACAACGTGCTGTGATTGGTTTTGTCGCTTCCAAGACGGTGATTTCGATGTTGACGACCGTCCACGTGGAGAAAAGCCAAAAACATGCGAAAACGCTAAATTGTAGGCATTTGCTCGATGAGGATCCGTGTCAAACGCAAAAACAGCTTGCTTCAGCATTAGGAGTTACCCGCCAAGCCATTACCAAGCGATTGCATGCATTGGAAATAATTCAAAAGTCAGAAACTTGGGTTCCTTATGAGTTGAAACCAAAGAACGTGGAGGGTTGATTTTCACCTGGGAACACCTGCTCCGGTGGCAAAACAGGGAGGGTTCTCTTCATCGCATCGTGACGGGTGTGGAAAAATGGATTCATCACAGCAACTCAAAGAAAAGAAAGTCATTGGGGCTGCCTGATCATGCTTCTGCGTCATCAGCTCGGCCGAATATTCACGCTGCGAAGGTTATGCTGTGTGTTTTGTGGGACCAGGTCGGTGTTATGTATTACGACTTGTTGAAACCGAACGAAACCATCACTGTAGAACGGTATCGAAAATTGATGCGACTGAGCTGAGCACTGCGTGAAATTGGCTACCTTGATTAATCATGTTGCTTTCTCAGCAATCCAGTTAGCTGAGGCAGCAAGTTTTTATTCTCCGTGCCGAAATTAAAAGTTCAACTGTTTCTATTCGTTTCTATGCAATGTTCAAAGGTTCAGAATCTCGTCACAAGTAGGAAATTTGGATGAATTGAATGACTTCGGACCAAAACCATTCAAGAAATTTGTTGTTTGAAATGTGTACCGTTCGTTGATTGAATATTGACATGACCTTGGCTGATAAGCCTAGCTGATCTGATGAGATCAGCGGCATAGGTTTCCCAGAAGTGATTAACACACACATGCGTTAGGAATTTTCCCAACTTGTCCGGGAATTTACTGTGAAATGTTGGGGAAAATCCCATAAAGTTTGGAATTTGCATATAAATGTACCGGAAATTGATTTCCTAATCAGTGATTGGAATTTTTCGGTTGATGTACACAGGGGAATTCCGATCTTTTTTTATAGCGTAAGTTAATTTATGCTATTATTATGCTAACTTGCTTCATTTTCAATTCATTGTCCTTTTGCTCTTGCCTTCGTCGTTCTTTCCTTTTTTTTTTCATTCGTGTAGAGTTGGGGCAGATTTCTCTGTTTTTAGAGAGAGTGCTTATGTTACCTTAATTATTAAGGTTTTTGCGAAATTTTTCTTCTTGGTGCTATTCACTCCTACAAGGGTTTCGTTTACATATTTCTCAGCAAACTTTCGAATGTAATCAGACATACCCTCTGTATGTAACGAATTGTTGTATCTCTCTGGTTCATTCTCGTGATGATAAATTCAAGATTATCCAACAAAAATTTAGTTTCACAAATTGAATTCCGCACACGATGATTACTAAATGTTGGAGAACATTTTTTCTCTACAGGAAACAAACTAATTTCCTCCTGCAGCTACTTCATCGGAACATTATTGAATACCACCAAACATCAAATCCTTTCTGAGCTTCTATGCAGAACGTTATTCGATACGTCTCTTGTATATTGATAAAATAAAGTTCCAAGGCAATCAGAATGATTGACAATAATCAAATGAAAACGACGAGAGGGGGAGTAATAGGAGACAAGCGAAAGATCAAGCTAAATTGGTCCAGCAATTCTTATTGTTCGTTTCCACATATAAATGTGAGGATTATATCTCTATATGCGCGCATACATGTACACATTCGTACCTGTATAAAGACGTGCACATATCCTGGGGTGAATCCGTGATTCATCGGCAATGCGTGAAGTTCTTGGAACAATCCCAAGAAAGCCACTTTGTATTGACGAGCGTGCCGGAATAAATCACAGTAAGCACCTGGAGAGAACGATAGTGCTTGTCGATTCTCGGTTGGGACGCCAAAGGCGTCTCTTTTTCTTTCTCTATTTCTTTTTCTTCGTTCGTCTATACAGGGCGTCGTCATTGTGTGTAGAACACCGGAGTCGACTTGACTTTCTTTCTCTCTATGCTTTCTTGCTTTCATTCGCCTCGTAAGAAGAAAGAATATCTATCTGTCGAACAAATTAGACGATTATTTATATTCCTATATCTACCTGCCACGTACGAGGCGAGCCGCCGTTGCGCGCTGCTCTATTCCTCTTCTCTTCCTCTCGATTATTCTCCAATGAATCGATAGGATTCCTAATGGAAAAGATTTGCTCGTATCAGCATGATGAAAAATACTTCATTCGATAGCCAACTTGTACCAGCACACGTTTTATTTTGGCTCTTATTCAGAATAACCTAGCTTAATCCAACTGTCATTCCCTATTCATCTTAGAAAACTACAGCCCTCGTATTCACACAACTACTTCTGATGCAGTGTTTGACTTCGTTTTGTGGGATTCATCATCGTTGTTAAGTTCTGATGTGGTACCGAAGCCGAACGCTCTACCAAGGTTGTATGCCAAGGGTTGGTGGTTGAAAAATAATGTCATTTTACACTGTTAAAAAAAATGGAAACTTTCCGGTACCCTGGAACTGAAAAATTTCTGTTCATGATAAGTTTTTTAGTTTATGTACGAGAAAATTTCTGTTGTACCGGAATTTTATGTTTTTGATTCCAATTTTTTAGTATAAATACAAGAACTTTCCGATACACGTACTGAAATTTTCATGATTTGAATGTAATTGTTCAGCACAAATGTACAGGTTAACCCATTAACGCCCAGATGATCAGAATTTTCACTAACTTTTCAACGTGTTTATTTATCATGTTATCGGGCCGAGAAAAAAAACTTATATCACTATTTCTACGTGAAATTTTATGCTCTTTCAGAATCTGGGCTTAAAATTTCGATCAGACACTCAGAAAAAAAAATATGGCCGATTTAAACGTGAAAAAACGTGAAACTTGTCGAAAAAAAATTTTGTCTGCATTTATTTCAACAATGATACCGCGAAGATATCAACTTTGAACTATGATCAGAGGTGATCGTGGATCTCAAACATTAAAAAAAAATTTTTTCCAGAAAAGTTCTTTCAAAATGGCGGCGAGAATGAAAAAATTCTATAAAAATCTTAATCTGTGGTTTCACCGAAAACTATGAACTTTAGAAAAAAATTTCTAAGGACAAAAATGTCATAAAATCGGTCAAAGAACACTCTCAAATTATTACAGAATTTTTGGAGACAATTTTTGAATTTTGGAAAATTCAAAAGAATCCAATTTTTCAGAAATACCTGAAAAATGTATGAAAAAATTTCAGAATGTTCACGGAGAAAAAGGAATTCGCTGTGGCAGTGAAATCTACTTTTGCTGGGTTCCTTTTGCCAGAGCAGCAAATTTTTTGCTGTGACAGCAAACTATTTGCTGTTCCAGCAATCTTGTTAGCTGCGACAGCGAATTTGTAGCTGTGGCAGCAAAAAATGTTTGCTATCCCAGCAAAATTTGTTTGCTATCCTATACATAATACTGAAAATTTGCTGGCGGAGCAAACATTTTTTGCTGACACAGCTAAAAAATTGCTGTCGTAGCTAACACGATTGCTGTTATAGCAAATTTTTAGCTAGGTCAGCAAAAAATTTTGCTATTCTATATATAATACCTCGACTTGCTGCGTCAGCAAATTTTTTCTCTCCGTGTTTCTTGACTACTCCCTTGCTGATTCTGCGCAAATACATTGTTTTTTTCTACTCTTAGCATTACCCGAAGACAACGGCGTGGACGTGGTAGAACTTTGTCTCCTTTGGGGTGCTTTTTTCTCGTGAGTCCCTTTGCCTCTCACGTTTCGGGGTGCTTTTTCTCGTGAGTCCCCTTGCCTCTCACTTCAACATTTTTTTCGTCAATGCTTCTTCGCCCAACAATTATTGCACACATAAAGTTTGCATTTTTCACACCAAATCCTCGTCCTTATTCCCATTCGAACAATTTTTCAATTTGTCCCTATTACATCGTGTATGGAATGTTTGACTTGTTTGAGCTTTTCGAATATAATGTTTAGCTATTGAAATACTTAGCTCTTTTATCCCAACTTTCTTCTTCCCATCACGAGTAGCATTGAAAATTACGAGGGCATTTGTAATGGATCCCTGTATACATCTTACAAAAACGACCCATGTCCATTTCTTGGAACGAACACATGGGAGTACATTATTGCAGTGTCCATCATGCACGTCAACACCACCCATAAATTTGTTGTACAAATGAAAAGCTTGCGGAAAAGGTATATCAATTTTGGATCGAGCCTCTGAACTATATCTTCTCGAAGTTGATAGTGGACTGACACCTGCAGCAGTTGAAGCTATTGAAAAAAACAATGTATTCGCGCAGAATCAGCAAGGGAGTAATCAAGAAACATTCTGAAATTTTTTCAAACATTTTTCAGGTATTTCTGAAAAATTGGATTTTTTTTGAATTTTCCAAAATTCAAAAATTGTCTCCAAAAATTCTGTAATAATTTGAGAGTGTTCTCTGACTGATTTTATGACATTTTTGTCCTTAGAAATTTTTTTCTAAAGTTCATAGTTTTCGGTGAAACCACAGATTAAGATTTTTATAGAATTTTTTCATTCTTGCCACCATTTTGAAAGAACGCGTCGATGAATTTTTCTGGAAAAAATTTTTTCTCAATGTTTGAGATCCATGATCACCTCTGATCATAGTTCAAAGTTGATATCTTCGCGGTATCATTGTTGAAATAAATGCAGAGAAAATTTTTTTTCGACAAGTTTCACGTTTAAATCGGCCATATTTTTTTTTCTGGGTGTCTGATCGAAATTTTAAGCCCAGATTCTGAAAGAGCATAAAATTTCACGTAGAAATAGTGATATTAGTTTTTTTTCTCGGCCCGATAACATGATGAATAAACACGTTGAAAAGTTAGTGAAAATTCTGATCATCTGGGCGTTAATGGGTTAATTGCTTCCAATGCGGTACTGAAAGTTTTCCGTAGTTTTTTTTACCGTGTAATGCACTATACATTCGTCGTTGATATCTGCATGGACAGTGCAGTGAAGATGAACAATGTTAATATTTGCGTATGAAATATGTATCAAGTTTATATCAAAATTTTATTGAAAAATCTATAAAAACTGGATATATATTTTATAGAAACATATCGATAAATATCGCTCAACTCAATCCTGCAGCGGACGCGGAAGTTTTGAATACGCACACTGAGAAAAGAGTTTATTTGTATTTAATAAATCTATTGTTTTGGATACGGTGAAATAAATATTTATTATAAGATAAGGTTTATTAACAGTTGAGGAACGTCATATAAGGTTTTTTAACAGTTAATAAACTTTATTTATGAGTAACGAGCCGAGTCTATGTGAAAAAAATATTCATTTCGCTGTATCCTGAACAACCTTGATTGAATAAAACCAAACTCTTCTCTCAGTGCAAGGATTATTTGATATAATTCTATGCTGATTTGATATATTCAATGCGATGAATATTAATCGTCTAGTGAATTGATCGTAAGGTATGATTGAATATAATTTCTAGAAAGTGAAATCCATGTACATGGAAATTGAAGTTTAGTTCTCCCTGGCTATGAATCCAATTAGCATTTTACAGAACTCGAACGGAGACCTTTTTTATACGGATTTTATACGTCTTCTTTTAAATTTCATCTTACACGGTATTTACAATATGGAATACATAAAAGTAATCCTTGTCCCTACTATATCTCCTATCGTTTCAACCGGTTGCAGTTTTAACGTTACTTCATTATATTTGAATCTCACCCGAGCGTCTCGTGTCAGTCGAGTAATAACGTGATTGTGAATATCTTTTTTCACTTTTATCTCTGTCAGTGAAAAATAATTGTATTGTTGGGTAATGTCAGTTCCACGAACATGTGAATGATATTTATTTCTCTCATGGTCCGTACATGACAATTGCGCCCTCTCATCTCCACTTTTATTTCCTTTCATATGCAAATTATTCAAAATAATTCGTATACAGAGCGGATTGAAAATCGTGGAATATTATATACAAAAATTACATGTTTCTAAAGTCGTGATTAAAATTCATCTCAAAAAATCAAATTTTCCAGGATTTTCGTCGGTACGCACGACAAATATAAAGGATGTAGTAGGGTTGGCGCGTCTGTTGAATGTAACAATGTGTAGAATTTTTAAACAGAATTTTTGAAATGACATTTCCAACGTTTTTCAATCATCGCTTTGCGAACAAATTCACAATGAAACCACGAGAGTTTTGCGTAAACGTGAATACATCTGCGACGTCTTAAAACGATGTTATTTCCAATTCCGCTCCCTATTAAATGTGACACGTCAGTCGAAGTTCTTTGAGATTGACAGATCTCCTTCTTTTGTAATTTTTTTTCAATATAGAATCATTTTTTATCTGTTTCAGGTGAGTTGCCGACTCTTTTATCGAATTATCAATGTTTATCGTGGATTATTCGCTTACGGTGAGTGAAGATAAAGTGAATTGTGTGTACGATGAGATCAAAACCAGATCAAATTGTAACACAGTCAACTTCTATTAGGATATTCATTGAATTTTTTTTCGAGTAGAGTAACTCTAGTCTATAATCCTGACGAAGAGCAACCGCTCGATGTTTGACTTTGAACAGAACATACCGGTGTATAGATAAAATAATACACTTGATACACGTGCATATCGGTGCGATACCTCACACATAGTACTGACGAAAAAAACCTATAGAAATGGAATGGAGTTCGTACGGAGAAAGAGATGAAGGGTGTACAACAGATCCGATTCATGTTTTACGAAGGCAAATAGGAAACACGCTTGTCCAGAGGTACCGCGGAAGAGCGCGAGGGAGAGTAAAAAAACTTGTTCACATTGGTACACTTTCATAACGTTACATTCTGTCTCTACCCTTTGATATCTCACGGGTCTATCGGGGCGATAGACTTGCTCTATATAGAAGGGAAAACGCTTGAACCGACGAGGTAACAGTCGTATAATTTTTTTTCTTCACGCTTGGTTGCAATGTTTGTTGTACATCGATGCACAACGAATAAAATAAGCAATGAAATGCACAAAGTTCAAGTTCTTCGACGTCAATTCGGATGGACATTTCGAAGACGAAGCTATATTGTTGTCTTCTATCTCTTGCACGATAGAAGGAAATGCTTATTGCACGTCTGTAACCTATCCAAATGCAATCTAGTAGCCTCAGAATTCGAGAGAACAATACCATTAAATCCACAGTAATCAAGTACGACGTCTACCGATGATGATGATTTCCGCCGTTGTCCTCCGTTGTCAGAAGCAAAAATGAGGAAACTAATGTTGTCATTCTTGACGCCTTGTGAATATGTTGTGATAGCCTGAAAAGATAGAGATTGAAAAAAGTATGTTGGGAGTATGGGAGAGTCCCAAACGCCATACTTTGTAAAAAGACTTTCACCAGATCTTTGCCAAATGAATCCGATATTTTTGTAAGCTTGATGCCAGATTTTGGGCGAGATCGTTGCCATACGAATTTTTTTCCACACGGGATTTCAGTTCTTCAGTCTCACTCCAATGATCCCTTGGAAACGTTGAAGTTGCCGTTCAATGGGAAATCCACAGAACCGGGAATATCAAGAAGAGCGAACGTGATTTCACTTGCTTGTAATAGGGTGGTATCGGAAACCTATAAAAGACCTTATACAGGGTAGCTGTGTTGTATATAACACGGTCAGGAACTTTCAATCTGACTGGTTGTCTTGGTAAACGATGAATTGGATTCCGTATGGAAAGATTATGAAATTTGATGATTTGTAAATAAATCGGTGCAACGAATAGTCCTGAAAATTGAAAGCAAAAGACTTCATATTGAGATATTTGGATTCGATCTGAAGATAAAACCATTTCTTCAAGCTTGGAGCCTATTTTATTGGGGGCTCAAGTGGAAATGATTTGAATTGGAAGGTATATGAGCAAAACAACAGAAGCGCGTGGTTGCCTTTGCGGATGGGAGGAAAGAGGGTTTCGATAGGCGATAGAATAAAGAGATCATCAAGAGAATTCGATTTCGAGGGTCAGTCCCTATCATATCTCGTTCCTCACTTTTCTCTTCACAAAAGGTGATCCTAGTTTGTGAAGATAAGTTGAGAAGGGAATTTACTGATACAATGATAAACAGAATGTTCTTGTATAAAGGATCGTCGGCCAAATTGTATGGCTTTCTGTACTTTTTCGAATCCTGCTTGACAAATACTATCTCTTTGCAACGGTTTATACAATTACGCTACTGTTCACACATTATCGTTTAATTGAAGTCCTCAGAACTCTTTCTACCCAGGATTATCGGAAAGGACGTGCGTGAGTTAAGAATTAAGGAATCCTTTCACTGGGATCAGCTCCCAGTTCTGACTCGTCGAGCCATTCAGCTCTCTGATCGGGAAATCAAAATCTATCGTTCAATTTCATCGTAATTGCCTATATTGGCCTTTGCAATGTTCGATGCGGAATCACTTTCCCGATCTATCGACACAATCAATAGTTTGTACCAATCTTCGCAAAGAAGGAAAAGAAGGGTATTTTATCATTGGTAATGTAGATATATGGGTATTTGTCGCAAGGGATTTGGTTAGAATCTGATATCGTAAATGACAAGAATTAAAATTGGTATGGAAAAATATAGAAAAGTCACAGGCGAGAATGAATGATAGTGGACAACCAAAAAACGTTAGGTCTCCCTATTTTTTAACCCTACGATTCGGTTTTCCTATTTAGAAGAAAATTGAGGTAAGAGAGAATCAGCGAGGAAGGAAATACGTATGAAAAATGTCTACCCTTGAGAGAAAATTCGAGCAAATTTAGTTCCACTCCACAGGATCCAAGGGACGTCATATTATCAGTAATAATGGGGCTGAATCTCTTACGAGTTTTCTCACCACCTGCTACTTCCGCTCGTCATGGAATATCATTCAACGTCAACATTTTTCTTCAATTTGTTCTCCGCGTTTCACGGCAAAGAACAAAAATAAGGCCTAAGAGCGGAAGTAAAGGACGTTGGTGGAAATACAGAAGTCTGTATTAATAAGGACAACTACAGTGTAGAGGTACTAGGTATGAACACGATATATCCTGCTGCAATGGTTATACTTATAGATACCACACAATAAGGTAGGCTACATTCCGTCCAGCCTTGTGTTATCGTAGCGGCACAGCTTGCTCTGTTCCACGGTACGAATACCTAGTCACTGATATGCAAATTCATCGCTGGAGCCGCATAAGTTTAGCATACATTTCTTGTTTTTCGGATGAGGCACGGGCAGCACGGAGAATGAATAGAAAAATAAAGGTAAAGAGAGGAACATATATGAAAGAAATAAGGAGGAACAGGAGCTGAGATTAATGGATCAATGAAGTAATGTGGATTTTTTAATATATTTCATAGCGTTGTTTCATGTGTGTTATTTCTACTTCATCAAATGATACACTAAGAGCAAAAGTGACACCCCAATTGTTGTCAAGCAAGAACAGGACAGGAACTTTCGAGAGCAAGAACGGAACATTAGAAGTTCCGAGCAAAAGCGATACACTTATAATTTGGAATAAAAGAGCAACCACAGCGATCTCCGGGCAAAAACGGAACACTGAAAAGCTCAAGCGAAAAGAAACCAGCGCATAAATACAGAATTGGGTTGCGCGTTGGTTCGTTTTTGCTCGAGCTTTTCATTGTTTCGTTTTTGCCCGAAGATTGCTGTGGTTCCTCTTTTGTTCCAAATTATAAGTGTATCGTTTTTGCTCGGAACTTTGAATGTTCCGTTCTTGCTTTCGAAAGTTCCTGTCCTGTTTTTGCTTGGCAATAATTGGGGTGTCACTTTTGCTCTTAGCATATCAAATGTCTGCTCTTGTTCAAACATTGTGGTTTTAGAATTGTCAGCACAAAAATCTCGAATACAGGGCACCCGAGTAACGCCTGATCCATGCATTAGAGTTAATAAAGATAACAGATTGCAATGCTTATAAAATAAACGTCACCTCCCTTGTACATAATATTACAGTAACATTACAGCAATATTAAAATGCTGCGGTAACATTGTGACAATATTGATACGACATTTGTGTTGAGTGCGGGCAAAACTCTTGAATTTTGAGTGTAACAATCACCATGATATAATAAAAATCCAAGGAGAAAACGTTCGTCCTCTTAAAATTGAAGTTTTAAGGGAATACCAGCGATCTACGCTGATGCGACCCGCCATACAAGTGTACCGACTGAGCGAACATTTGCTCGGCAAGAATACTGTGAACTGAATTTATGAAGAAGTATGAAATTTTCAGGAATCAGTCTTCAATCCTTTATCTACTGCTGTACCTCGCCCGAATTTTGAATTTCGAAGAAATATTTTGTTCTCAATCAGTAACACAGACTTGTTTTTGAAAATTCAAAATTCGGTCGAGGTACAGCAGTAGATAAAGGATTGAAGACTGATTCCTGAAAATTTCATACTTCTTTATGAATTCAGCTCAGAGAATTCTTGCCGACAAAATGTTTACTCAGTCGTACACTTGTATGGTGGGTTGCATCAGCAGGGATCGCTGGTATCCTCTTAACAAACTCAATCATATGAGGAATTATCTTATGAACCTGTTTTCTTCCATCCAACAAAATAGGAACGACGTATCGATACTAAAAATAAACCATCAATCACTTACACACAATACCTTGTGACCGACTACTCGACACACAACAGATGTCATTTCACTTCTCCGATTCGACATCTCCATCCCTCGACTTTTGTTTTCGCGAGAAGAAAACGAATGACAGAAGAGAAAAAAAACATCCATTTTAATGTATGGCCTTTGTCGCCGCACGATTCTTTTACACTCTTTGTCAGAAAAATCAAAATATTCAGCGGGATGCTATGATGAAGCTTTCATGAGAATCGTACTTGACACCGCAAGATACGCAAGGAAGAAATTTTTATACGTTGAAGTACCATCTCGTTCTACATAAATAGTGTGGGTGATGGCTGAAATGTCTGAAGTATCGATATATGCGTAGAGTGTTTGCCGTTCCAACATCTTGTATTCCTAGTGTAATGGATTTTCACATTTTTTCTCTTTCCCTTTTAGCTCTGAGGCCTAGATGAATCGCGAAACCGCTTGAAGCCTCCCTACGATAAAAAACAAACCCAGTGGAAATAACGTTGCCGTGCATAGATTCGAAAGAAAAGTACATTGAACCTTATCTATTCCGCTGATACTTCATCCTCCATTGATCGTTTCACTTTCATTGTCACGCAAAGGGAAAACTTTTCCATGCATCAATTTTAAGAACATATCCATTTCCATCTGCAGTTTATGAGAAATCTAAGAAACCACTCTCGTAGCTTTGCCCTGAGCTAGTCACGTAACGTGTTGTAATCGAACAAATAGAACCGAATTTCTAAATTTAAGTCGATTGACCTTCTGCTTCTGTATTATAGGATACAGCATAGCGTTCTCCATTGAGTTACATTAAGTTTCCAGAAACTGAACGTAGAAGTTAGAAGGTAATTTATGAGAAGAAAGAAAGAGGAACAATATCGATTCTCCAGGGCGCAATGAGGGTTCCTGGACGAAGTCTTATCCCTTTGTTCCCGCTGATCCGGAAATGTTTAGTAACGTGACTCGGTTGCTCCACAAAAATTATAATTTCATCTCCATGTCTCTGCGGTTTGTTTTCTCATTCACATTCTATGTTTCCATGTTCGCCGCAAGAGTTTGCAATTGTGTTCAGCTGTATGGGCCAAATAACTAATTGGGCATTGAATTGTAAAGATTTAATATAGAGTTTAATAATGAAGGGATGAAACAAATATAACAAACAGAAGACAACAGCAATTCTATTCCTTTCAATTTATTCCCCAACTACTTTGACATATGTATCGCAAAGATGAAGGTTGTGAAAATTGAAAATTTTCGATTATACACTGAAAAAAATACTCCGGTTAATATATGGACAGCAAGAATTACTGCCATTTTAACCGGAATTCTCGTTGAATGAATCAAGTCTCCGGCAAATTTAACAAGGGCTCCGGTAAATCTAACAAGAATTCCAGTAAAAGTCACAGATATTCCTTGCTATCCATATAGTAACCGGAATTCTGGTAAAATTAACAGTTCATTTTTTTCCGTGTATGAACATTTATTCGGACACCGACAGCCTTAAGCAGAACGAATTTTTGTTGGAGAAAGAAGAATATATGTAAAAAAACTGGTATGGAAACCACAAATCGCTGGCACTGCTACTAGGGCCTAGATGCATGAATTACGTGAACGTAAGAAACGGAAGGCTGCGCAGATCTCGTATACGGTTCCGATGCACCCGTTCTCACGTTTACGTAGCTTGTGTGCTTAAGTCTTTAGAAAAATCTACCTGAAACCTTATAAGAATATTATGAATTTCCTTATGTAAACAGCTTATTAAATTTCATAATAAAATATATATTGAATTCAATAATATAATTCTTAATGTCAAGAATTTTTTCCTTCGTGTTGAGAATTTTGTGACTAATTTTAACAACATATTTGTGACATTCAATAGAGAATTGGTACATTCCAGAAAAAAGTTTTGAAATTTCATCTTGAATGTTGAATTGAGGAACTATTATTGAATTCAATATGGGAATATGATGTTTCATGTTAAATCTAAGAATTTTTCACCAGTGTCCCATCATATGATTCTCATATTATAGGGGACAGTTGCCTATATCGTGCCACTTTCGACATTTGATTTTTTTGGCTGATAACATCGGGTGATAAAAGATTGTAAAATGTGTTATCAAATAAAGGAGCTTATTGGGCACGTAATATATTTTGCTCAATCGTGAATACTAGACCCTTTCTTATAGGGATGGGCGATATTGCATCGATATTTTGAGTATCGATACTTTTTCCTCAATCCATCGATATTGTTTTCACGCGTATCGATAGTTTTGTTAATTATATATACTAGCGCCAACGACCGCTTCGCGGTCACCGTTGCTTCCCAATCATTATGATTTCACCCACCCACACAGCGACACAAATCAGAAAGAGCTCTCAATGCATGCATTTTGGATTCTTATGGTGCCACATGAATTCATTATGCACTCTTTCTGAGCTGCGGTGCTGTGTAGACAGGTAGCACAAGAAGCTCTATGAGAATTTGAAGAAAATTACGAATCTTCGAAAAGAATTCTTCAAGACTGTCGAAAGTATTCAAATGGATACTTATAGAGTACTTAGAGAACTCGCAAATACCCTAAGAATGTACTCATACAGCGCCAGGAGGCCTTTCGAATGTTCAAAAACGTGCTTGGTTGCACACAGAACGTGCAAATGACGTCTGAGGATGTTCTAAGAACGTCACATGTATGTCCTAGGTAAGTGCAAATGTCCCGGCCAATTCTATTCATGTGCACCATGCGACGTACTGGGAACGGTTCAATAAAGGTTTCCATAACGTTGCGTGAAGCTGCGCACATGTTTTTAAAGATTAGTTTTCATGAAAGTACGTTAGGGAAACATTATGAGAACGGTCCGTAGTAGATGAAGGAATGTGTTGAGGAGGTACCCTGGTGAAACTGGAGCGTTCTGGGAAGAGTCACAAAGACGTTATTAGAGAGTCCTATAAGAGTAATCGAAGGGTCAATTCAAAGTATCAGAAGCGTTTCGGAGGAGTCATTTGGCGGATGTAAAGCGTGCTTGAAAGTGAGCCCAAAGAAAGTAAAAAAAAAAGAATTTGCAAAGGGGAATCGAACCAAGAACTTCTGAGCTCGGGAGAAAGCCCTTTACTGCTAGGCTAACATCGGTGATTGAAAAATTGGAACTTTATTTCCCTGATGAACTGTCTCTTAAGGGAATGTGCTTTAAATTCAATCTTTCTCATTGAGTTAAAATGATTTTTCATCTTGAAAGTTTACAAATCAATTTCAATATTCCATGTGTCATCATTAAATGTGCAAAAGAATTTAATTAACTTGCACATATCAAACATCATCGAATTACAGTTCGATAATTCAAAACAATTGTTGTTTAGTAATTATATTGGTAAATGTATCTTGAATACGAATAAAATTTTTTAGCTTAACAACTGGTATAAAAGGTAAAGAATACCCTCTAAAGATTCTGACCTCAAAATCATATAATTCTAAATCAATCAAAACATATACACAAGGGAAGTCCTATAAGCGTGTTGAAAACCTTCACTACCGAAACATCGTAAACATCAGGAAAGAGTTATTGAAGAGTTGGAGAAGAGTG
This sequence comes from Gonatopus flavifemur, assembly GCA_018340375.1. NCBI lineage: Eukaryota > Metazoa > Arthropoda > Insecta > Hymenoptera > Dryinidae > Gonatopus > Gonatopus flavifemur. The sequence goes on along the minus strand of JAFFJZ010000006.1, from coordinate 4,258,377 downwards.
TTCAGTAAGAAGGGTGCGTTGGACGTTCGATGAAATGTGATAGCACGCTCAACCAAATTTGCCTTAGAGTCATTTGGCGGTCGAAACTTTTCACAAACGTTTCTGTCACTTTATTGCACGCTTTGACGGTGTTTCAAGCACGTTCGATTTTTACCAGGGTAATCAAGGGCATCCGAAATGCTGGTACTCTCAACATTTGGAAAATCTACTCCTCGGGGACCAAGACACGCAGAACCAAGTGCACGTGTTCAAAACGTTCAGAGAACATTCTGTGCTGTCTGATTAACTCTTTGAGAATTCTTCTTTCGATGGGATTGTAATATTTTTCAAGGTTATTGCAAAATTTCTGAAGAGTTCTCTGATACTGGAAGATAGTCCAATAGTGGATCAAAATCTTCAGTGTTCAGCGATGGCAAACACGGCACGAGCATGTTTCAAATGAACTTTCATCGTGCCAGTTCCGAAAGAATTCGCGATGAACTCTTAAAAATTCTTCAAAAATTCATGAAGAATCCATTCTGAACTGGAATAACGGAGACTCTTAAAGAATCCCACGATGAATTTACAAAGAATTCTTCATGAACAAATCAGGACCAGAGTCCTGTATGGGATTGCTTTTAGTTGAAACCACCTTGTTGAAAATAATGAGAGGAAGTGTTGAATTAATTTTAGTCTGACGATTTTTATCCCACGGTTCCTGGACTCTTTGGAATACATGCACGCAGGAAATCCGCGAGATATTACATCACTCAACCTTTCCGCGACTTTCCATCTCGCGATTGTGTGATTTTTTATTCGGACTGCGTAGAAAAAAAATTACAACATCAAAGAACAGAAATCTCAAATTTCGCTGATATTATTCCACTGTGAAGTTGGAGATCTCAAACCAAGAAATTTGGTGATAAAAAATAATTAATCGGTTGATTTTGTTTCACGTCAATTGCGAGATGAGAAGTCATGAAAGGTTAGGTGATGTGATGTCTTGCGTGTTCCCTGTGTGTGTATTTTCATCATTATTTTCTATCTCGAACAGCAGCACACAACAGCACACAAGTTGGAGATGAATTCATAAAGAACTCTTCACAGGATACAACAGGAACTGCTGTGCTGTTTGGGATGAGAATGCAATCTTTCTCAATTGAAATTCATGGCATTCTGGCTTGATCGTTACAAAACGATGCAAATTCTTCCCTTGATGAAAGCATCTGAATAATAATGCAGAAATAGACATTTTCTGAGTTTCCATTCCACATTAATATTTCATCTGGTAATGAAATTTCATCAAATTGAGAATGAGTAGTCATCATTTTCCTGGAAATTTACAGAACATCTGATGAAAATTCATTATATGACTATAAGAGCACAAACATTGCGATTATATTTGAATAATATTAAAGATTATTATCTCATGAATTAGGTTATGATTTATAACATATATATACTCTGTGGAAAAAAATTAAACTATTTTATCATTGATAATTCCGGAGCTACAGCGATTCGAAATTTTGTAGCTTTCAGCTAATCAGAATTCAGCAACTTCAAATCGCTCTAGCTCCGGAACTATCAATGATAAAATAGTTTAATTTTTTTCCACAGATCCGCCGTTTTCCAACTTAGCGAATGGTGTCAAGCTCAAGTATGTAGCATACAGGGTTTTCGAATGATTTGGATTTGAAAAAAAATCTAAAAATACTCATGTCTCCAAAACTAAGCGTCGAAATATTCTTTTCGAACGAGAAATTATTGCATTCTGGCTACAGAATATACCTGTGAAATCCGTTCCGCGAATTCAGGGACACCCTGTATAAGGAAGATGGGAGTGAGAAGCGGAGACAGTAATGAATGATCCAGATAAGTCTAGTGGGACAGATGCAAAGTCAACTCAGAGTAGCAAGGAAAAAGGTAAAAGCCGAGAAAGTAGATAATAAAGTCAAATGTGTTTTCGCATCCCAGCAGCAAGTGTGAATAAACTTCTCATTTCAACGATTTTCTCAATGCATTCTCATTTCCCTTCCTTTTCGCAACTACACTGTAAAAAAATTTCACCGGAAAATTCCAGTACATGTACTGGAAGTCATTAACCTGTACATGTACCGGAAAATTTCAGCACATTTGTACTGCAAAAATTCAGTGCAAACGTTATGGAATTCCCGCATCAAAACTGGAAATTTTCTGAGCCTCGGTACTGGAATTTTTCAGTACACGAGCTGGACTTTTCCAGGACATGTACTGGAAAATTAATGCTGAAAATATCCATGAAAATTGAAAAAAAATTGCTCACGCAAAGTGATTTTGCAGGGTCGTTGTGTTCCAAGATGATTGAGAAACTTTTGATCGTTCATTTGGATGGACAGAAACTCATGTCTACCTAACAGGATTTGAACCCACACTTTTCTACCTGCCTACCAACTGAAACCTAAGACCTAACCGATGAGCTATAGCGCGACATGTTGGAAGGCCAGCTTGGGTTACTACATATGCTTCATATCTAGAACACAAGAGGATAAGTCTTGGAAAAACCTCATATATCAATTTCATTGGCTACAATTACAATTATTATTCAAAATCTCAATCAGGAAATTTTTAATATAAAGACTTGAAATTTTTCCTGCCAGAAATGACGAAGTCCAATAGAAGTGGAAAATTTCAGTGCAACAGTGATTAAATTCCGTTGCATAGCAACTGGAAAATTCCATCACACGACCTGAAAATTGCAGTTCAAAACCTGTATAATTCAATCGCATAGTAACTGGAAAATTCCATCACAAAACCTGAGAATTGCAGTTAAAAACCTGTATAATTCCAGTATACCAACGATTAGGTTTTTTTTTCTAAATTCCAAATTTTTTATCAAGTCCTTTTTGAGGGAATATTTTTTTTTGGTGCACAAGAACTATAAAATTGTAGTACGAGCCGGTAAAATTTTCGCGAAATCATGGCAAAATTTCAGTACATCATCTCAAACTTGAAAATTCCAGTACAATGACTGAATTTTCAGTTATGCTTGGTAAATTTTCAGTAACGTAACAACAAAATCTCTGTACATGTACTGGAATATCCATATTCCAGTACTAGCACTGGAAATTTCCAGTCCAGTTGCACAGTAAATTTCCAGTTTTTTTTTACAGTGTACATACGATTACGTGGAAGCAAATAGAAATACCTGTACCGTATACTTCGAATAGCACCGATGGATAATACGATATAGGAACGCGCGTCTCACGCATTCGAAACAACAATTAGCACATGATGGGACAATTTTCAAATTAAAGACCGTAGATTTGAATAAACCTTGTTATCGGGTATTTAACGTGGTACGTATCTGTATGCGCACGTGAAGCTGCAATTTTCTACAGTTCATCTAAAAAAATTGTACTCAATTGACGTATTAAGAGAGCAAAAAGTAGGTGCAAAAAATGTTTTTATACAACTGCTGGTCGATGACAATTCAAAAGGTGAGGAATAATTATCTTCGTAGAATGAGATTTGTATCGCTCCATAAGATTCATCTTTCCGTGTGTACTGGTTTTTGTCTACCCTTCTTCTGGAGGGGTTGTGGCTGGTAGCAAAAACGACCATACACATCCTTTGTTATAGCACGGTTGTTCGTATTTAAGTAGCAGGACTCTGTCACGATCGAAACTGTCTGATTTAGATAGCTAAGACTCAAGAAGGTTCCGTCTTTATCCGAGGAGATGATCTGTTCGCGTTTTGTACGAGATAATCACAATGCGGGCTTCAAAACTACTTCTTTTGACTACCGCTGTTCCTGTTCGTTCATATTGTTTATTACGACAATTCGAATCTGATAGTCACTTCATCTATTTTTAGAGACAGTAGTAGCGTGGTGGAATAGCACATTATGCTACGAGGGAGGGAAATGAGTGATTTTCACCGAGAGTGATGCTTGTTGCCCAAGTGAAGCGAGGGCAAACATCACACAAGGTGAAAATCATTTCCCTCCCGAGGGACATACGATACTTGTTTCCGATTCCGCTAAAATAGTAAACTTCCTTATATGTGTGATAAATTACTCGACGCTATTTCTCGAGCGTTCATTATTCCCTCTAATCCCTCACGAGAGGGTAATGAGAGCGTGCTGCGCAAGCGTATTCGACTGCGCGCGCGTACACATCATTGATCAGAAGACGTTAGAAACACATAGTCCGCTCCCGCATTATAGGTATGAAATACGACTATTTTGGCGGAGTGAGTGAGTGAGGCGGACGAGGATAGTGAAATCCGGCATTATTAGAATTTCTGTTAATATTTACTTCAACCTTAGTCAAATATACTACTGTGATAGTAATCTTAACTGCGACCATCGTGGATTCTACTAGAATTCTTATGAATATTACAACCCGTACAGCAACGGACATTTCTACGTTGCCTGCACGTTGAATCTTCGTTCTATCCACGTCTGCCATTTATCCACGTGGAGTCCACGGAGATGCGACGTAGAAATCGGTGGATGTGCTGTTAGGGAAGGAATTTTGATAGTTTTGTGTTTCACTGAACGCGTGAGTAAATCTTCCGAAACATTTTTTCCAGAGTCCTCACACTCAGCGAAAAAATTACTCTCGGAGAGTGAAAATACTGCAAATCCAAGCAGAGTGAGATTTTACTCTTAAAGAATGAGTTTTTACTCCACCCAGGTAGCACACGCACGTTCTGTACAACCATTCCATCAAGCAATATTAAAATCGTGGTAGATATATATACTGAGATCTTCATGTACATAAATTCATACACCTTCCCAAATATAATCTGGAGGAAAACACCAAGATCATCAAATCTCCACATTGGGCCGATATTAGCAAAGGAATGGAAAGCTGATCTTCAGAAAATATAAGGGTCATGTTTCGACCACTCAACCAACCACAAGTAGATGGGAACATCAAGGAGGGAATTTTCCAATTCTTCCTCTCTCTCTCGCTCTAATTTCAAAAATTAAAAATAAACTAAAGGTATACCTTTCAACATCTGTGTATATGCGTATATATTTATATATCTATGTGTTTTTCTATATTATAAAAAAGAATATTGTTCTAACATCTCACTCCCCTGATGGGTTCGTTGGACAAGTTCTGGACATGAGGAAATGTGTCCAGTGGAATGTGTTTTGGACAAGATTGAGACCAAGAAAATTGGTCCCCTTGTTTCAAATTTCGGACCACCTCTCGAGATATCATGTGCATCAGTTGTCCTGATCAGTCCGACAACATCCATAGATTGAGTCCATTCATGTCCACTATTGTCCGAACGCGGAGAGCTTCATTTTAGGATTATTCAGAGTTCGTCCGGTGAAGTCCGCTGATTACTCACGATCTCATTCGTCTTACATCCAAACTTGTCCTCTTCTGTCCAGGGCGGTTCAAGAATGTCCGAAAAGATTCTACACTGCCCAAACTGATTCGTGGTATGTCCAGTACCCATCCCATTGTGTCCTCAAGCGTATTCGTGATTATGGACAAATTTGGACAACTTTGGACCGGGTACGGACGAGAAAGGATTATTTCTGTTCTGCACAGATGTAGAAAACTTCGGTGCACATTTGAAAATTCCACATCGTGACTATGGACAAATTTGGACAACTTTGGACCAACTAAGAACGGGGGAGGATTATTTCTATTATGGACACATGTAGACAACTCCGGGATACAGTTCAAAACCCCGTATCCCTACTATGGACAAATTTGGAAAACTCTGGACTGAATACCGAATACGGACGAAAAAGGATCATTTCTGTTATGGACAAACTTAGATCACTCAGGGGTACAATTGAAAATTCCCTATCGTGACTGTGGACAATTTTGAACAACTTGGGACCGACTGAGGACGAGGGAGGATCATTTTAGTTATGGACCCATGGAGACAACTCCGGGATACGATTAAAAATCCCGCATCGTTACTATGAACATATTTGAACAACTTTGGACGATCATGGACCTCTGAGGACGAGCCATTATCAATGATGTCATTTGTCAGTTCTGAAGTCACGGACAATTTTGGACACGCCGCCTGGACGTCTATGGACACCCATTGGACAAGTGATTAACAGATGATTCGACATTGGTCCGAAATTTGAAACAACTGGACACACACGGACATTCCGGACTGATTTTGGACCACGTGTGGACCGTTTCGGACAAAGAATGGACAGTTTTGGACAAAATTCAGATGTCCCAAATCGGTCCGATGACTCATCAGGGTTAAAACTTCCATTTAGCATATTGAAACGGAAGATAGAGAATTGAAAGAGATTTAGTATCGTTCTTTGTCCTTTTCCAAAATTTCTCTCCAAATACCTATATATCTATATCCATTTTCGCAAGAAATTAGAAGAACATTATTGTAACCCCATGAGTGCCTTTTCATGTATCCCCGGATATCTGAATTGTTCGAGATGTGAGCGAGGCGGGCATATGTGGGCCACGGTTTGTTCAAAATGAGCGGAGCGAAGTCTGAACTGCTGAGCGAAGCGAAGCAGTCAGGGCGCGACGCAATCTGGTTAGGAATGAAACCTCACTCTTGTTGAATTTGCAGTATTTTCACTCTTTAGGAGTGCATTTTCACCGCAAGAAGTCTAGAGAGTAGATTTCTGAATTCCATGAAATAAATCTAGATTAGAGCTTGTACCTGTTAGAAATCATACATATTTGGCAGTTTACTGATTCATATCAGGGTCAAGGATTCGCTTAGTCTGCTTCCACAGTGCCAGCTAAGAGGCGAAAAAGGGCCTAAATGATGATTCCTTCTGGGGCTGAATTGAATCACTATACATGGAGGAAAATGACTGTTTGGAACACAGGTTCATTAGTTCATAGAATTTTTTGTTCGAACGTTATGTATCGTCCTTCTACATATAAAATCATTCGGTCTTACGATGTAACAAAAAGATGCAAATACAGCTAAGCGTTGAAAATCAAATTTATCAAAAGTCATATCAACACTCAACATGTAACCATTCAATCACCATTTTCCAGCCGGCCTGATCATTTACTGTATGGACACCAAGAGAATACACGGAGAAAAAAGATCATGGAATGATCACTAAAAACGATAGTAAACTGGTGACAACTACGAATTTCTGTACATAGTTGCTAACAGAGACGAGTAATGGTTCCCATTTTGGTATACTATATTGTATTTTAGTATACCAAAATAGGAACCATTACTCGTCTCTGTTAGCGACTGTGTACAGGAATTCGTAGTTGTCACCATTTCACTATCTTTTCTAATGATCATTCCATGATCTTTTTTCTCCGTGTATCAGTTGAATTTGGGATAACAAAACGATATGAAGGATTCATCACTAGTTTTATCCGTAGCCAAGTATTATAATCGGCGATACTAGGCTAAATCCACGTGATCTTCCAGTAGTCGACCATTGATGAACAATTCCTCGATGCCATTAACACTTGATCATATTACGAAAACTTTTTAGTCACAGCCACTAAAATAACATGAAATAAAGAAGTTGAGTTGCCTGAACCGGGACCAAAAATTTTTAATCAAAGTTAGAAATAATATGTTGAGATAACTAAACGATGTTTTCCATGCCGTATTCTACCCTTATAGGAAAAAGTATCAGTTCAAGTACTTATCGCGAGAATAGTATTGAAAAGTATTGGAGTGCAATAGTTTTTTATTACTGAACCCAGAAAAGTCTAGTTATAGTAACTCAAAGCGATATCAAGTAGAAAATTCAAGTTGCCTGAATTAGAATATTGTTACAACAAAAATTTACAGTTAATGGAACTATACTAATATTTAGTTTAGACAAATAAATTTTCAGTTGAGGTCGTATTTTACTTAAATTTTTAGTCACGATAACTGAACGGGTTTTTCAATGTGATGAGTATTGAAATCTAATACGTTCCAATACCATTTTCGCGGTAAGAACTTGAGCTAATAATTTTTTTTCATAAGGGAATTGGAGTGAGATATTACGTACCTCATTTGAATGGAAATTGGAACCTTGTGAGGGAGTGAGACCAAAGGAATTCGAAAATTCTTAAAATAAGAGCCACCCTACTGTGGGATATAGATTAATCATTCACATCAGTCTTATGCCTGATGGAATCACTCAGGAAACAGAATGCTTGGAATGAAGTTAACGATCCTCACCATAGCTCCAAACATGCTACCATAGCTACAATCATTTCAAGTATCATTCCGTTCGAATTAAGCGTATTGCATTTGATATAAACATAATCACGCTGATTCAAACAAAATATTCGATATAATTCGATTCGAGCACAAACTATGCAGAGAACGAGGGGATTTTACGATTGAATTTGACGCGAGAACATAAAGCATAATTATCCTCTCAATGAGCATAATATGCTCGATTCATACAAAATAATACTTGGAACAACAAGCATTTATGTTTGGACTTATTCGAAGCACATCATCTCCAATAAACAGAAAGCTATCTTTAAGATTTCTGAATGGATTTTGAGATATCTTGAGATTTTTTCGTCAAGTTGTCTTCAAGAGATGTCTTATGCAACATAATCGGATAACTTAAAGATGTCTTCTGAGATATCTTTCAAGAATCTTTTTCAAGATGGGATTGAGATCATCGTACAGACTCTTATTTCGAACATCTTTGAAATATCTTCAAGACATCTCAACGTCCAAGTTATCTCCACGATACGTTGGCGATCTCTTTACGATACATTCAAGATGCCGTGAACAATAACAATGCAAAAATAATAATTTTCAATTAACATAAGAAAAAGATTCTTCCCGGAGTTTTATTGTACTCTCTCGGTTATTATTTGAGGTATGCTTTCTCAGTCTGAGGAATTTTCATTCCTCAAAATGGATTTGATCCTACCTGCTTAACCTATTAAAGAACCGGTCTTAACAGCTTGAGCTGATGCACTATATGTTATGATTATATGGTAGCTTATTATCACTTAAGGTTATAACGTTATACAACTGTGGAAATTCGTGTTTGTGCAAAATTTCACGAAATGTATTCCATGAAAAGGTCTGGAATTTTCGAGGAATGAATCGAATATCTCATCAAATGCCGTACAGTACCCCAATTTCAAAAAGAAATTTTTTCCAAAATTTTCTTATGGAAATTTCCTTGACTTCATAACTTTGAAATATCCGAGTGACATCTTTGAGATGTATCCCGAAGATATCTCATTTGAGACGCTTCGAAGACAAGTCGTATCCATCTCACATTCGGCATCCCAATTTTAATTCTGAAAGTGAGCCTGAAGATATCTTTACGATACATCTTAAAGTTGTCTTTGTGGAGATATGGAGTGGCTACATCTTCAAGGTATTTTGCGGAAGATATTTTCGTTTCATAACTTGAAGATTTCTAAGACAGATTTTTGAAATGTATCCAAAAGATACCTCAATTGAGATGTTCTAAAGACATCTTGTATTCGTCTCAAATTCAGCATCTCAATTTCCCTTCTGAAAGTTATCTTAAAGATATCTTCACGATACATTTTAAAAATATCTTCGTGAAGATATGAACCGTTGCATGTTTCAGTCATCTTGCGGAAGATATCTTCATTCCATAGCTTCAAGATTTCTAGAAGTGATATTCGAGATGTATCCCGAAGATATCTCAATTGAGATGTTTTCAAAACATTCTGTATCCATCTCAAATTTGACATCTCAATTCCATTTCTTGAAGTTCTTGAAGTACGACACATCTCAAAGATATCTTGGTGAACATATCTTAAATGTATCTTCGAGACATTAATGTTTAATCAGTCGTTTTCTGGATGCAATCAATATGGCTTGATGACATTTATTTTCTGATGATCATTGTTGAGTCGATTGTCAAAAGCATTGTACAGAAATCTCGCTGAAAATTGGAAAAAATCTTTCTGAGGAATTCAATTTTTCACACCTCAATTTGCATGACTGATCAGGCGAATGAAGATCTTCATCGAAGATCGAAGATTGTGCTTCGAAGCACATAGTAAGTACATTATCCTCAAAGGAGCATTTTTGTTCTTGTAGGAGGGATTGAGAAATGCAGTACACTGTAAAAAATGTAGGGAGTTTTGCTTCATACTGTTGGTGGATTTTGTCTTCTCATCGTAGGGGAATTGGTTTTCCAACAAAAATGAAGGATTTTTCCACCCCTTTGAGGAATTATTGTGTTTTTTGGGTGTTGAATCCTTTACCAATGAAGGAAAAGTCCACTAAATTATGATGAAAAATTCCCCTTCGTGGAGGAATTTTGCGGACATAAATTTTTGGGGGAAATTTTACAATTATTTTTCACAGCGTGATCAATAACAGGCAGAAATAGAATTTTGTAGTGATCTTTCGAAAACCGTTTAATATGAATCACAATAATTCTTAACATTCCTCTCTAATAATTTGAAATCGAAATCTCAATGATCGTAAAATTTGTCGCCCTTCCAAGATGATAAATCTACAAAAGCAGAAGAACGAAACTAGTACACATAGTGAATCAATATCACATTGATCGAATTGCAAAAAGAATATCCCATGATTTTTCCGTTATCGACCTTTCCATCTCTTTGAAATTTCCTTCCCCACCCTTGGCAGCTCGTGTTTCATACCGCAACTTGTGTCAACTCTTTTTAACCCTTTTCTACGTACCGTCTACGCAAATGTACGTCGTCCTCTGTAAATCTAGACGCAAATGCATCTCTGTCCGGATTACAAATCGAAAGCGGTTTAGCTACTTGCCTTTCATAAAGCGATGTACTGACACACATGTACAACGATGCAAATACATACACACGTACACCGCACACTTTTACCTCTGCATGCCTTTCTTTTCTGTGAATTTCATATTTTTCCTTCCCTCCTTCTTCCTCGATTCACCATTTTTTTTTTTATTTTTATTTCACCTTTGCCCGATGTCGACCGTCATTCTTCCACTCGCGATTGTACTACGCGCGAAATAAGTCGACTTTTCTACGTCAACAGAGTTGAAAACTCGTAGTGGGAAATTATTCTCACTCCTTGTTTTCATTCCCAGCTCTTTTTCTCCGTACTCGCGAGAATCATGGATTTCGCAGCAACTACACAAATCGCGAAATCCTATCGATTTTCACGATTGAGAAGTAAAAGTGAGATTCTTTTGGTTTCTCCTGTTCTCGTGTTGCTCTTGCCACGATCCCGACTGGAAATTATCATAGGGTTAACCTGATATGGTGAGGACCCAACAAGGTCATCCGAAATACGGTATCCCTGCTGAAATCCCAATCAAGATTGGATGTGGATGCCCCACGTAGGGATAAGCTCATTTGCTCCTAATTAGGTTTCCCTTGAATTATCCTAGAAGGTTGAAATAGGTTTTCCTCGCTGTAATCTCATCAAGATGACCTTGTTAGGTTATCTGGAGATTATGAACATATATGTTTATAGAGTATAGTTTAATAAAGTGAATGCAAAAATGTCTCAATTTTAGATTTTATACTCATTGGTGAAATAAATTTTCTCTAAATTAGGAAAATATTTTTGAACAAATGTCAACTGTGCATTGCATATCTTCCAAGTTAGATCTCTCCATGCCGAATACAACATTTTTGGGTTGTGAATTTCCTATTCATATCCTAATTGCAATTTATTCTGGAGGTTTTGGTATGGGATTCCGCATCAAATCCTTATTAGTCTTGCCTCATAAGGTCCTTATATCAGTAAAGCGTGACATGACTTGTCAGGTCCTGACGAGGTTGCCTTACCAGGACCTGGGCTGGATCAAAGTTGACCTGATCTGGTCCATGGGGTGAATTTCTATTCGGGATATATCGGGAGACATATATTCGAAATATTCATCCCTGGATGAAATTTTATTCCAACATTTTATTCGGAATAATTTTCGTTAAGAAAATCGAAGAGTAAGAGAAAGCCTTATTTCGGTCAATAAATAAATAAACAAACATTCTTTTTATTTTGTACCGTTAGTGGTAACATTTCAGCCCTAATTATCGGTTGAGGTGGGCTCCCTCTCAGGAGCATCAATTCATTCCTCTGTCGAATGAAAAGTTTCATGTATGGAAATGAGCGTATGTGCAATCAGAATATGATTGCATGTAATTTCCCCATAGATCTTGTATGCGGACTCGATAGGGCATAACTGTATTTATTGCATTTGATCTGATTTTTATTTCGATGGGATGAAATGATAAATTCCCATGCATCCGTGTGTGCGTATGTGTATCGGTCATTGTAAAAACCCAATATAAATGGAATATCGTTGAGATGACGGTTCCCGTGCCATTCCAAGAGACGTTTATAGAAGTGTAATCTCTGGTTGAAGTATGTAGGCATATATGGTTACATAGACGACGGAAAGGAATCGGATAGTGGATAAATCCTTGAGGGTGCAATCTGGCTAAGTGGCGGAACAAAGCGAGCCGCGCACCTGTGGACTAGAAAGTACCTCCTTTCGGTAACGTGACTCGAGTGCTTCAATGGAATCGCAATTTCAACGTCCCACATATCTCAACGATTAAAGCTTTTACTCGTATGTGAATATCTGATATAGAAGACAAGAAAAATAATTATCAACGTCATTAGAGTCGAATGAATGATCTTTGATGAAGAATATTTGAGAATTTCATGTTTGGGATGTGAAATCAAATTAAGATGGAAGATTGTAGGTATAAAGAATGAGAGGAAGAAAGAGAGTGGAAGTTGGTGTGAATGGGTGCGATAACGCAACGCTCAAGTGCTTCGCTGAAAACACGATACTCTCCCACGCTCTTCATCTTCGCGCTTCCAGGCACGTTTCTAGTAGCTACCGCGTATATACATCAATGTATAACCACCCGCGAGCATATGTGGTACTGCGTTTGTTTGTTTGTGCGAGTACTGGAGTACATGGGAATTCAAGCGCTTGCTTTCACAAACTGACAAGCATTGCCTACTTTGCAAAATACCCTCGCAGCGTATGGTGTGGTATAGTGACATGTGAGAGGGAGAAAGAAAGTAGCATCGGAATACTGTGAAGCTTCGGTTCAACTAAATTTTAATACTTTCAATGTTGAAAATTGGCTAAAAATTTCCTTTTCTGAACATTGGATCTAAGGTCCTAGGCCCGGACTACCCTAACTTGGGTCAGAACGAGGGCAGATAAATAGTGTAATGAGAATCAATTATATTTGATAACGCTTCCTTGTATTCGAACACTCTTCAAAAGTTGGTGAGCGTATGGCAACTTCACTCCAGTGATAATCCAAAATTAAAGAGAATAGTCATTGAGACAAATCAAGCGTGAAAATATTCCAATTCCTTCTCAAATCACGCTCAGATGACTCTCCGTTACGTTCAATTGACTCTCAACTTACGCTCTCGTCGCACTGACACGCTTAATTTTCACCAGCACAGTTGTCCGAATTCTGCAGTTGTTGAGAAACATGTTTCAAAATCATTTGAACATGTTATAAAGAATGGCAATTAGTTTGAGGTTTTCTGAATGTTACATTCAAAATATTTTCATATATCCCTGGATATCTGAATTGTTGAAGATGCGAGGGAAGCGAGTATATGTGGGCCACGATTTGTTCAAAATGAGCGAAGCGAATTTTGAAGGGGGTTGGACTGCTGAGAAAAGCGAAGCAGTCAGGGGGCGGAGCCCTCTGGTTATTCTTTGTTTTCATTGCAGAAACTTTTTTCTTTAGTGGAACATGTATTGGTTAGAGTAAATTCAATCAGAGAATGATTCTAAAGAAATTCCATGTTCGTAGAAATGTGAGTTTTGTCGACTGTTATAAACTTATAATGTAGTAAAATGAAAATAAAAATTTCAACAATTCGATGGTTCCAACATGCAAATGAAATCCACCACAGGTATGAAATAGGGCTGTTGGATTTACTTTGAATCGATCGTATTGATCCTTTCCATTCATTCTGCTCTGTATTCAATTTCTAATCATACAAACCATTACCCCCAATATCTACTTGTTTTATAGTGAGTTCGAGGATCTTTCAACTCTTCATAAACTCCAAATCACCTCCTCTAACTTTTAAAACAATTCACGTAACCATGAACTAACGCTAATAGCCTTTAAACGCATCCTATGTCTGATAGTTCGATACTGTATGCATTCAATTTCAAATTCTCACTCTCTTCTAGAAAGAAGGATATCATATGATTTTGAGGAAAAAATAAACAAGAATTAAGACAGAGGTTACGTTGAACTGACACTGAATGATGAATTCATACTCAATTCTTACCAGAAACAAAAATTCAGTCCCAAATTATCGTGGTGTAATTTGATGTTTCATGTACATTTTATGAAATGTACTTGAATAAATTTACATTGATTTTCCACGTCATTTTATATTTCGAATTTGAATATTTTTTCGTGAGTGTATGCTGTTTGAAACGTTAATATGTCATTTCCATACACGCTTGGAAGTACGAAACGAGATACCACCCCCATAAATTCAACGTAGTTCAACCACGCGATCACTGTAGCCATCACCGGATCATCATAACTCTTAAACACGGAAAGAAACGTATATAATAAAGACTCATATTTTCTTTAGAATGAAAGTCCATATACGTAGGTATAATTCCGATGAAAAATTACCCCTAGAAAGCAAGTGAGATGATGATCTAATGAACAGTACAATAGTTATGTCCACCTGCAATTCGTATGAATATTTATTCACTAACGATATCCAAAAAAAAAACTGATACACATATTCAATTTTTCACTTTTATAAAAGAGAAATAATGAAAAAATGTTTAAAAAAATCGAGAACAAACTTCCTCTACTTCCACTTTAATATTTCATTCTCAAAGGAAAATGAGAAGAACAGAAATTGAGAGAAAAATTTCAAACTGTTTGATACAAGGAAAAAAATGTTCTCCTTTTATTTCACAAAACTGAATGTTTTCCACAATTTACAAAATTGCAGCCCCTTTAGAGGGGAGGAAGGAGGAAAGAAAATTTGAAATTCACTGATCTCAGTTCTTGTGCAACACGAGTTTTCTTACGGTTAAAAAAATTAAGTCTTTCGATTACCAGAAATATAAAGAACATTCCGAAGGGAAGAAACTGGAGGGAATGGTTGCTTTTGTTCAAAACTTCACCTTCATTTTCCCTCCCTTTCATTATTTTCTTATAAAAATGGAAGGCAAATTTTCAGAGACATTTTCCCCAACTGAGGGCACAATCGTCTTCTTCCCTCTCACTCTCGCTGTCTCTTTACTTTACCTTATCTTGTAAATAAAAGAACACTGAAAAACAGCTTTCATTAGCGAATCGATTGATTTATTTGAATAATCAGTTTCAGGATTTCGACGAACGCACAAGTAGGCTATTCTCAATCAACCTTAGCTATCTTTATCTCTGTATTTGTAAGAATGAAATAGAACAAAGCGAGAATCATTCTTGGTGTTCTCATTCGTTGATGAGTGTGTCGATTAAATCTACGTGCAGTGCGAGAGAAGAATTCTTCAACGATATCGACCTGAATCAGTTTATTGGTCATTCCAGTCTCGGAGCTTGGCATGAAAAGAAACAAAAAATTAGCACACAACCGGCAGAAGGGTATCCCATTGAATTCCCTCATAGACGTGAATTTAATCCTCGTTCTCTTTTCCTCCCCGACTGTCATATTGTCTTGGAATTCAGTTGAATTGGACCATTCGGATAGAGATTCAATCCACAATCTATCACACAGCATGAGTAAAAAATATTATTCTTCCATCAATTCTAGAATAATTTTCTCGTTGATTGCGCGCTGTTCAAAAACAGTTGGGGTTCGAGAATATACTGAGAAAAAATTAACCAGCCGTTTAGTTGTGTGAATGATGAATAAAACAGTTCATTCAATGAACATACGAAATTTAGCTGTGACAAATAAAATTTATTTAGTCCAATAGCATTTATGTTCAGTCACTAAATTTTTTAGACATTAAGTATTCAATTATACCTTTTTGGAGTCTGCTGATTTCTAATTATTGTGGACCGAATGCTTTGAATATTGTTCCGAAGATTTGTATTGAATGTCGGTATAAAAATTGCATGAACAGCCCTGGTGAAGAAAATTTATCTGAAAATCCTTGAAAATTTATCTGAATTCCACTGAAAAAATCTGAAAATCGACGCTAATTCCTCTAAACCAAAAAATTCTTGCTCATTGGACGCGTTTTTTCACAGAGAATTTCCCCAAATATCTATAAATATCTCTGAAGAACTCTGAAACTCTCGGGAGAACTATGAACACCTCTGAAATCCTCTGGAAAACTCTTCACTGAAAACCTCTGAAATTTTTCCACCAGGGAGGACTGAATCAGTACAAACTTGGTCAAATTTCAACCTGATAATCATCGTACTGACGTTGAGATATCTTGACTGTGTCTTGCTGAGAAATGAAAAAAATATTTTATAAAATTCGACAAAATATTTAAAAGATTCAATGGGACTCTCAAAATCATACGTGTATTCTGACTGGAAAGGTTTTCTTCGATTCGACCGAAACAAATTTCTTTCACAAAACCCCCATGACTATTAAATTCTATTCATTCATAATATCAATTCACAAGACCTTCCCAAGCATTTTCCTACGTTTGCGAATGAAATTCTCTTCCCGAGGAAGAATTCGCGTAGCGGTATATGATACCTATACCCATATCTATGTAGATGCAAATACATTTACATCGTTCCATACAAGCATGCATCTTTCAACCATTTTTCTTCACAATTTTTCGTGAACTCAAAGATGCTTGCAATTCTCTAGAGCCTGGAGGTCTTCGACTCCCCGACTTCGTAGAAGGAGAAAATACGTTTGATATCTAACTTCAGGGAAAGGGTCGAGATGAAAACCTTGTAAAAACTTTCGCATCGCAGGAGGAAAATTGAGGGGTGCAAGCAGGGAAGGAAGAAAGAAAGCAGAGAAAGAGAGAGAGAGAGAGAGAGAGAGAACGAGAAGGAGGGGTGGTTGAAAGCCCAAGCTGAGGTAACTCGACGTTTCACCTTTCTATCCTCGAACCACTCTGTTCTCTTCCTCCGCTTGAAAACTTACCGAACGTTCGAATTTAGGAACGAATTACCAAGTTGTCTCCGTACTCTGTCAGAAATTTCATCACATCGTGCGTCATTTCGGTGCTTGGGAACAGTTCCAATAAAGGGGAGGTTATTGGCACCTCACTTTCACCCATTCTTTTCTTCTCCTTTCCCCTGTATTTCTCATCGAGATTAGAGGATTCATGAATTTTGCGAGAAAAAAAAGAACTAGAGACAGGGAGATTCTTATTTATGAAGAGGAAAAGGTACTTTCATTCGTATAGACAGAATTCATTACGAATCGTTCTTGAGGAAAATAGGGTCATAAGGACAAAATCTCCTTTAGTTTCGGTTGTTTCAAATCGATTGTGAGGAATCAGGCTTATTTGATCTTGAATGTATCGTCAAGCAATCGTCAATACAATCTTTATCCACAAAGTGAGCCAAAGGAAGTCTATAGTCGGAATAAAAGGAAAAAAAAGGAACGAGCAGACGGGGGAAAAAACTACCAGGCAAGAGCAGCAAGAGTTGAAGGAATCGACTGAAAGGAAGAAAGAAAGAGGAAGAAGCAGAAGTTGACGCTATCTTTACCTCGAAATGTTTTTCCAAGCGTGATACCACTGACTGTGATACCGTTGCCAGTGGTGTTGGTGGTGAATGTCCCCCGAGTAAGATGAATGAGCCAATTTTCTGAGGCTCAAGTTAGCGACGGTACTGCAGACAGCCTGCACGCCAACCCTGGGCTTTCTTTTTCCTCAACCAACTTCCCTATCGAAAAAAACGTGCACGCATGGATGTCTGTGCTATTGGAAATAACTCTATACAGGGTGTCCCAGAATTCGCGGAACGAATTTCACAGGTATATCCTGCAGCCAAGATGCAATACTTTCCCGTTTGAAAAAAAATTTTTTCGACGCTTAGTTTTGAAGATATGAGCATTTTTAGATTCTTTTTCAAATCCAAATCATTCGAAAACACTGTATGCTACATACTTGAGCTCAACATCATTCACCAAGTTAGAAAACGGCCGATCTGTGGAAAAAAATCAAACTATTTTATCTTAGATAGTTCCAGAGCTAGAGCAATTTGAAGTTGCTGAATTCTGATTGACTGAAAGCTCAAACATTTCACATTGGAACACCCTGTATACCTACCCTATCGATGAAATACATCTATGAATACGGGGGTCGTTTAGATATTGACGTTGAACCATAGGGTAGTGATTTCTGAGATTTGCGAGATTTTTTATTGATTTTGATCTTCGAAATGCTGTTGGATTCTTCGAAGTTATTATGTTGTCGAAGATGAATTGGAATTACAATGAGGTTATATTGGGCCAAGATGAATACGGTGATAAAAAGGACTGTCTGTGTCAAACAAATATTAAGTTACTCAGGAAAGAGTCAATGATTTGTTAAATGTAACACATCGTTCAATATGTCCCGAGACTAACTCACAGATGACGTTAGTAATATCAAAATCACTTCGTTTTTCGAAAGAAATAACCTTCAAAAGACACGTATCTAATGTTCACGTCAATCGGACCGTAAATGGCAGAGCTACTGTTGTGAAAGTGACGTTACTTTTGCATTTGTGGAAGAAATGGGGCAAAACGAATTTTGTGTGTTCATAAAACATTGCTATTGATTGAAAAAAAAAAATAACGTGCAAGCTCAGCATTGGTTTGAAAAATGATTCGCCGGTATTCAAACGCGGTTGCACCGATACAAATGATGCGAAACGCTCGGGTAGGCCAAATGAAGCAGTAACTCCGGAAAATATTGAGCAAGTTTTGAAAACCAAGATGGATGACCGCAAACCGAAACTTCGCGACATTGCTGAGATGGTGAACATATCAACTGGAAGTGTGTCTACTATTTTACAAGAAAAATTGGGCATGAAAAAGGTGTTTTCCAAACGAGTACCGCGTTTGCTCACAATGGAATACAAGCAAGAACGAATCGACGATTCAGAGAGCTGTTCGTCCGTGTTTCCTCACGATACACAGGACTTTTTACGTCGGTATGTGACAATGGACGAAATCGTACTGGGCAAGCATCGAAATAACAAGGGACAGCTATCGATTAGAGGAGGACGCATCCATGCTAGCTCACTTTGTCTCACATTCGATAGGCGGCAGACCAGTTGCTCGCATCATGAATTCATCCTAGCAGGGGATATAAGAAGGTGCTGGCATGGGTACCTTCACTCTTCTATCCCGATCGAGTCTGCTTGAACAGAGAGAGATCAAAGGTGAGAGAAACCACTCCACCGAGTAAAAAGGGATGGAAAATTGGGTCGTGTGCTTGCATACGATCCCTAGCCAGTGATGCCAGATTCGAGACCAAGACTCTTCTTACCCTCTCCATTGACCGCTTCCCCTTTCTCACACCATACGGATTCAATCGGGTGAGCGAGAGAGAAGGAGTAACTATCATTCTTGAACCGCATGGTGGGAGAAAGGGAAAGCGGTCGATGGGGAGAGTAAGAACGGTCTCGAATCTGGCATCACTGTCCCTAGCTAGGTTTGTGTAGGGAAGAAAGTGGGCGGCAGGAAAGAAACCGCCGCCACAGAGTTGAGGCTGGTTAGGGAGTTTCATGGCAAGGATGGAAATAATACTCTTCAGTGATTAGGGGCAAAGTCCATCCCAACCGGGGATCAGCTAGTAGCCACTCTCTCAGGGCTAAAAACATAGCCGACCGAAGGCTGTGATAGGCTATTAGACATCTGGAATAGATTTGTTTCTCCGTAAGCAAGGCAATCATAAACTGAGGATGTGAGGATTCCAGATCCCGAGATCGTTAACGACTGGTCTCTGCCTGAGCCCATTCGATCACTTGAAGTAGAGTATTGTTTGACAGAGAATACTAGATTCCTGGGGAAATCGACTATTTCGCGGATCTTTCCCACTAACGCGTGATCGCGTATTGAAAAAACCGTAAGATCCACGGTCAGATCATCGACTTTAACTTCGCGTATTTGTAGGCCGCGTGTGCACACTTGTAATAGAATATATTGCGGACTCCGTAGTCAAAGTTTTATTGAGTGCTTACTAATCTTGTAAATAGATAGATTATTATTCATGATTTGGCATTTTGTAATTAGTTTTGAGTTTGATTTTACTCAAGATTTTGATCAGCTCAGCTGATGTTTGAATTTGTTGAATGAATTACATTGTTCAAAATTCATATTTTTGTTTTGTTTAATTGTGATCAATAATCTGTGACCCGCGTTCCCCAACTCATCCAAAACGAACTTTGGTTTTCCGCCGAGCAAGAGGCATTATTTAGGGGCTAATTAGGGTAGACCGGGTACGATTGGAACACAGGACGGTTGGAACAGAACAAATATCTCGCCAACTTTTGATAATGGGGAAAAAGATCCAGGGAGGAATGAAGTGCAACCGAAGTCCCATCACGAATCTCAGTGTCGCATCATTCACCACACGTTGCGTAATTCACTTATAACGAAAAAAATTCGCGGAATATTTGTGGCGTTCCAACCGTCCTGTGTTCCAACCGTACCCGGTCTCCCCTACTTGTAACCAGAGATTAATAAAATTATCAAGGCGTGACGTCATTGCGAGACGTCACAAGCTTATTTTGAGGTAAAGTGCAAATCGTTTTATGAGTATGCACTCAGAGAAAAAAAGTTGCTGAAACAGCAAACCTCGAAGATTTGCTTCGCTGATATGGCAAAACTTGTTGTTGAGATAGCAAATAATTTGCTGTCACAGCAAAAATCTTGCTCCTTTAACAAGCGCTTGCCATTCAGCAATCCGAGATTGTAGATATACAGACAACTAGGAAATTTTGCTGAATTAGCAAATATCTTGCTAAAATAGCAGAATCTTCGCTGTAACAGCAACCGTTTTGCTAATTTAGCAAAGCAGATTTTTCGAAATCGCTTTTTCAGCAAGAATTTTTCTCTGCGTGTGGTATCGAAAAGTTAGAAGAGCGTTTGAATGATTGTATCGCATTTGAAGGTGACAATGTTGAAGAATAAAAATGAATTTTGCAAAACAAATGTTGTTTTCTTAGTTAGTCCCAAGACTCATTGAACGATGGCTTAATCACGATATATATTTCTGAAATATCGATTCATCAACTGAGAAGAAGTATTCATTTCAAAGTGTTAACAGGATGAGATCATCACTTGTTGCAGTTGTGCTAGTTTTCATAGGAGCCATGCCAGTCTTGTTCAAGTCCACTGGCTGTTTTGGTCGTTCGAACATCACGTGAGCTGTACTTATTTTTGTGAAATGCTTCGAGATGTACCTTCCTTCATCCTCAAACCGCTATGTCTCATTTTTTCACTCGTTGTCAAGGATTGTATAATATACTAACAACCCTTGATTAAATCCGTTTCGAACTTGAGATGGAACATTGCATGTTGCTTTTTTCGTTTTTAAAATGGACACTCGATAAAACATAGAAAACCCCAGATGAAAAATGTTTAATTTAAAAACCTTCTTTGTACAATTTTACATCAGGCATTGCACATTTCATGCGCATTAGTTGAGTCTATAGTTTCTAAATTCTGTTTCGTGATCTACTTGACTACGTTGACCAGAACACAGTGTATTTAAAATGCACGCACCATTGCTTTGATTGCTTCGATCCACCACCATGTAAAAAGATTTGCATGCGTAATGTGTGAAAAGCTTTGAGCTTTCGAACTTTTATCTAAATAGCAATTCAGAATCAATCACGGAACAGTGTTTTTTCTTGCTTCCATCTGCTTGAATCCATGAATATTCTCATTGAGAGATTTTTTTGTTGTACTCTTCTTAGAGATTATGAAAGATCAATTATATAAATTTTCATACTCTCTCAAATTTTTCGAGTGAAAATCTACTCCCACAGAGTGAATATACTGCAACTCCATTGAAAGTGAAAAGTTCACTGTTTTGGAATGAGTTTTCATTTCAAGAAATTTAGAGAGTGCACTCAATTCTCGAGTTGTATGATTATAGTCTAAAAACTATACGATGTTGGGGTATTTCGAAGCACTCTAACTACTCGATGTAATTCGGAAAATAAACGCGTCGTTGCATTCGCGTCGAATCAACCAGTTTAGTCCCACAGATATTTTGAATAGATAATTTTATGATGTGACTTGGGAACATACACCCGAATGTGTATCTATGTCTCTCATCGCTAGCGTAACATTTTAATTAACGGAGATGTCTTAATCATCCGATAAGAGTCGATATTAATACTGCCGCGAAGAGCGATGAACGCCAACGATTATGCCTGGGGGCAATGACGATGACTATATCCAGAGACTCGCTTCTCAGTTCACTGCCAAACGCTAGATTTCTTTTCTTTTCTCTCTTTCGTGGAAATCACGAGACAAGTGTATGATGAAGACCTTTTGGATATCGTGTTTTTCTAATCATTCTTACTTTTATGAATTCATCATTCACACCCTCTTATTTATTCAACATCTGCTGAATTAATTCAATTTATCTCCCACGAATTGTTATCCTTCCTTTTTTGTAAGCCTCTTGAATATTCACTCTTACTTGCGTCCAAGCCATTGGAGACGATGAATAAGCACATCAGTGGGTATGTGTAATCCGTAATGTTAAAGAAGTGGAAGAAAAGCTGAAAACCTGTATCTGTGGCTTGGTTTATATTTCGTACAATGTTTCATAAGTATTTGTTTACAGAGGGAGACGAAAAAAACATCTTGAGAGATTTGCTTTGATGAGTTATAGAAAACTGGATAATTTATTGATGAGAATGAAGTTTTTCTTATCACATATTACATAAACAACATCAAATGTGCACGAATGGTTTGGCCAGGCATGGCAGCCAAACGTAGGGAATTTATAGTGAGCCAATGTTGATTGTCAACAGATGTATTATTATTTCTGTGTCAGTTTTATCACAACAGCCCAGCGAACACGACGGCTGGGGTTTCAAAAAGCCGGGGGCGGCTCTTCACCAGCATCTCAAGGCCATCAGCGGCTCCTCGAAACATCAGTGATCATTGTTCGTGGGGAGCACTGGATAGGTTGTGCCAAGTAAATTGAGCTTGCGCCATCGTTGGCAATCTTTCACCACCGTTGCTGCAGGCATTAGAATTGAGGCTCGTTTATTGTTGAAACGATGTTGTCATTTTAAGTGACAATTGAACTTTCTCCCAAGGCTTTGGCCATATTTGTGAGAGCAGGGCCAATCTTGTGGCCCTGAACAATTTTTACACAGGTCAACATTGGATCAAAAAATCTCAAGGTCTTCGAGTGTTTTCAATCTGATGACACTAACCCTCCAAGGTCTTTTTTGACGCACTGCGCATGGTTTACATATAATGCTGGAGTAAAATATGCATTTAGAATGCATATTTATATACAGGGTGACGCAAAAGTCTGGAAACATCCCCATAACTTTTGAACGGGGCATGACAATTGGATCAAATTTTTTTCGAATCGGAGGTTTTTTTATCCCAATCTT
This sequence comes from Gonatopus flavifemur, assembly GCA_018340375.1. Classification (NCBI taxonomy): domain Eukaryota; kingdom Metazoa; phylum Arthropoda; class Insecta; order Hymenoptera; family Dryinidae; genus Gonatopus; species Gonatopus flavifemur. The sequence continues at coordinate 4,234,930 of JAFFJZ010000006.1, read as the reverse complement.
GGCATTACCCAAAATCAAGGGCGTGGACGTGCCAGGAACTTGATTCCTTGTGTGTGCGTGGGTGTCGGTTTTTTTCAAAAAAATTTGTCTCTTTTGTTTCTTCTATGATAATGATGCTCTTCATCCTGTTGTGTACACGTCGTTTCTTTATTCTTCATAGACATCGCGTCATGTAATTATTCCCTCGTAATTCATAAATATATAATTATTATTCAGGCTACAGATGAAAATAATGAGAATTCAGAGTAGGGAGATAATGGTATGGTGTTTACATGGTCACGCACGCAATATGAGTGTTCTGGCGCTAGATATCGGAAAGGCTTCCATTGTCAAATTTACTTAACGGTTTACAGGTCCTTATGATCTTGTCTGTAGAGCAAAAGGGTAGAGGATGGTGCGAAAACGTGCGGTCGACGAATCCCAATATTATCTTACACGAGTGGTCGATAGCACTTGCCAAACAGCTCGAGTATTCCTCTGATACCTAAATTGCTATTATACAACACCATGTGTCTGGGAAGTGGGTATTACTATAGTGTACCGTATTTCACATCCATGATCCTGATTCCTGATTGAGTGCGCGAAAAAGAAATCCTTATGATTTTCCTCTTTGTCTTATGAATATTCACTTCTCTCTTCTCATGCCCAACCGGCAGTCATTTGTCGAAATATTATCTAAGAGTTATGAATCTTTACCGCATCTTAGATTTTCCTCGTTTTTACGCATCAAGCGTCGCGATTAACGATTTATAATGGATTCGGATCCCTATTTCAATTCTCTTGTAAAGCAATTTCTCAAGAGAGAGAGAGAAGGGAAAAAATGTGATAGGGAGTTGGTTGTATTCTACTTGAAAACGTCGTGCCAGGATGGTTTTTCCAGGAGTGCAAGATAGACGGTTGACGTACGTATATATTATGCACACATAGACTTTGAAGAGATGAAGAGACACGACGGCTCCTCAAGACGGTTGTATTGTACTCGGAATTGATTTGGAAATGGGTTGTCACGTGGATTTGAACGAATGATACTTGAAAATATACGCACAGACTCATACTCACGCAACTTGGAAAATATAGTCAATCATTCCGTTCTCAATTTCTAGGCACTCATCGGTATACGTAGTATACCCAGCACGGAGTGCCTATTGCACCCGCTGTCGCGCCATGTGACCATATCTTTGGAAATATTTGAGTAATCCAAATGGGAGTTGAATCGTTTTTCATTTCCTGCAAACTGATTGATAATCCGCAGGTTTGTCTGTGTGTCTGTGTGTGGCTGTCTGTATTAAGGATAACTCGTGACCAACTGGACCGAATCGGCTGAAATTTATAGGGGGCCTTCTTCGAACTCTTCCCCAGGGCCCATTCAATTTTCATCGCAATCGGACAAGCTCTCCTATTTTTTCATAATTTTTTTCCCTAAAAACAAATGAATTCCAGATGACGAATTCAATGAGACGGACGTGGATTCAGTCGTTTTGGCATTCATGGGCAGATTTCTATGAATCACGGGTTTTAGAAGTTCTCAAGGATGTAGAATACAAATCTGAAATCAGAAAATGAATCCAAGATGACGAAGCGAAAATGGCTGACGTGGATATAGTCCTTTTCGCCCTAATGGACAGATGCATATGAAAAACGTGTTCTAGGAGTTTTCGAGGGTGCTGAATCCATATCTGGAGTCAGAAAACGAATCCAAGATGGCTCATCCAATGTGGCGCACGTGAATTCAGTCGTTTTCGCCTTCGCTGTCAGATTTATATGGAACATGGGTTCTAGGGGTTTTCGAGTGTGCTGAATCCAATTCTGGGATCAAATATTGAGAAAAAAATGATAATCTCGATTTTCCCGTGTAAGCTTTTTTGCATCCGAACAGTCCTCAAAAGCTGGTTGATGTGATGGCAACTGCACGCTAGGAATCTAAAAGTGAAGGAAGTAGTTATTGAGACAAATCAAGCGTGAAAATGTTCCAATACATTTCTAAATCACGCCTAGATGACTCTATGTTATGTTCAGATAACTCTTAGCTTACGCTCTCGTCGCGCTTCCACGCTTGATTTTTACCAGGACAATTGTCCGAATGCTGCAGTTATTCAGAAACATGTTTCTAAATCGTTTGGAGATGGTATGAAGAATGGTAGACAATCAGCCCTGGTGGAATGAAGCGTTGAAGCGCAACGAAAGCGTCACGGACACGCAAGCGAAGAGTCATCTAAGCGTAACAAAGAGTCACTTGAGCGTAATTTAGCAGGGAATTGGAACATTTTGAAGTTTCATTTGTTTCAATATGCGCTTCCTCCACTTCTGAATTTTCCCCAGCGAGTTTCATGCTCTCTGAATATTACATTCCAAAATTTTTTCAGTTGAGTGAAATTCTCATATATCCCCGGATAACCGAATTATCCAAGATGCGAGCGGAGCGAGCATATATGGGCTACGATTTGTTCAAAATGAGCGAAGCAAATTTCGAAGAGGGTTGGACTGCTGAGCGAAGCGAATCAGTCAGGGGGCGGAGCGCTCTGGTTTTTTCTGTGTCATACCTCATTTCGTTGGATTCTATTCATTCGAATGTTGAAAATCCATTCACCTCACGATTATCAGTTTTCACCCAAACGATAACCACCGAACGACATTGAATTTCAATACATTTGACTACGTTATGAACACGTTGATGATGAAACAACGACCATAATCGGAAGAGATTGTTCGGCCGTGAGATGAATGCACCACAATTGCGGTGTTGGTGACAATTCAATCATCCCACGTCCCGATTATAAACAAAGATTTTCCACAAATGGAAACTGATTCACCCCACTTGAGTATCCGGAATTTTGTTTTCACAAGTATATGCCATGCCGCAAAGAGAAATTTTATATAATTATAATACTCTTGTGTTTGAAAGGGAAAGAAAAAGAAGTAACACAAAGTTTTTTTCCATACATTTTATACGACCTTCATGTACATACACCTGTATTCTGAAGGAATAAAATCCAGGTTCGTAGATCTGACCGTTGTTGTTTTAATTGTGAAACGGATTGTTCAGTAGACTGTGACAACTTCTACAAGTGTGTTACAATGCAATTTGAGGTCACTACATACATATATATCTATATAGATATATGTATGTTGTACGGTGTAGACACTTGTGTGAAGCACGATGTTTCATTTAGGTGCCTCTTTCTAGGATGATGAAGGGCCAAACGATGAGGAAAAAAGAATTGGAAACGCCACAAAGGACTGGCTGCTAAAAGAATAATGCACGCGCAAACTCCTCTTAATTGTACAAGCGAATGCGGACTTCGAAGTCTTGTAAGCTTTTTCAACTTTACCGCGGTTCTGGTAAATGAAAAGGAGAAGAAGAACAAGAGAAAATAGAAATGTATCCTGAAATTTGCTTTTAAAATATGCTCTGCGTAACAGTGCTAATGGTTAAGGGGTAATGGGGTACTTTTCACCTGCTGCTAATCTTTCTAATGAAATATGAGAAATTTTGTGCTACACGATGCTCGATATATCACAGAATTTTGGCAATGTGGATTTAATTTATTGTCGTAATTATGAACCGATCATTGATAGCGGTATGCGTATCTAGTAGTGATATCTATCGTCGGATCAGAGATTACGTTCTGTTGAGTATTGTGAAATGAGAGAAGTATGAACATGTATGGATCAACAGGGTATTAGCGATCGAACAATTGCCCTATCATAATATAACAATATCACAGGCAGTTTTCCCCTGGGGAAAAGACATCTCAAATTCTATTGGAAAAAAAAACGTAATACGGGAAGGGGATGTGCTTTTTTCAGCTGCCTTATTATTTCCCATCATCTTTGTTAGATCCCAAAGTCATTGGAAGTCACACTGTTGAAAATTTCTGCATTAATTTTAATGTTTTTACTGAAAGTTTTTTTCAAGTACGTACATGAATTCAGTTTCATGCACATTTTACATGAAATGTAAACTATAGCATAACCTATAGTCTTTTCATGCTTTTGTACATTAAATTTAATGCAGAATGTATATAAACCTGATTCCATGTACGTAATTGAGAAAAACTTCCAGATATTTCTGACAGTGCAATGAAAAAATGTAGGAGATCACTATCATCGGTGACGTCATTACTCCACCTCTCATTCCTATGATCTTTTTGAATTGATTCTCAAAACCAATCTCGTGTTACTCCATTTCACGGAAATGAAACATGAAATCTGTGAATTCGGCAATGAATAATTTATTCTAAGGAACATTTAATATTGCATGTCAATAATCAGATACAGAATTCCCTGCCAGAGGTCTTAAATTACTTCAATAGGAGATATTTCTACAATCAATCATGGTACTTTTGATGCTGTATTCAGATGAATATTGTTGACCGCCTACGTCTCCAACTGGCGCTGATTCTAAATAAATTATGAGACTTTTTCAAATGCATTTTTCTCCGTGCAGAAAGTGGTCCTGTGAGAAATCATGTGTTCCCTAAATTCTACCTGTCAAGGCCTGGTCCCGTCTTTCATTCACTTACATCTCGAAACCAGTGGACCTCTCCGTATATAATACGTCATTCGATAGGGTCCGAGACTAACCCACAGATGCCGTCGGTAATTTCAAGACCACATCGGTTTTCGAAATAATTAACCTTGAAAAGACACGTATACTGCACTGAGAGAAGAGCGATTCAGAAGTTCGGTAAATAGTGATATACTTGTTCGATAAATCTAAATACTACTGAACTTTCAGCGATGTTTCATGAAATTTCAAGAAGGATTACTGAAATATTGCTTTATATTACCAGAGAGAAGATGAGAGCGCTCACGGCCGGGGTTCCATTGCTAGTAAGTGGATCACGTGAAACAGACCCACCGACCCCCTCTCTCATTTTTCACTTTTTCTATTCATGATAATGAAGAATCATATCCATTCGGTATCGATACATAATTAAATTTTAATTAAATACGTATTGAAAAGTATTCAAAAGAAGTGCGTAATTTTTTGTTAGTGAAAAATAAAATCGCTGTGGGTCTGCTTCCATAATCCAACCGCCAGGAGGCCAGTGGAACTTTTACTAGCGGAGCATAGGTGCTCGTAAGCGCTCTCAGCTTCTCTCTGATATTACTCAGTGTTCCTCAATCGTTGTTATACGAGGTGTGTTCAAAAAGTAAGGTGACTTTTCAAATTTCGCGGGCAACGTACTTTCGATTATCGATTTTTTTGTTTTGTTATGTTGGCACACTCTTCCCGAACATCTGTACCAAGTTTCAAGTGTATAGCATTTTTTGTTTATTTGTGAGAGGCGTAAAGGTTATAAGTGTTTTGCGTGCTCGGCGATTTCTTGCTATCGAAAAATATGGATCAAAGGATTTGCATCAAATTTTGTGTAAAAAATAAAATAAAGTGCTCCGAAACACTTAAAATGTTGACAGTAGCATACGATGAAACTGTTCTGAATGAAGAAAATGTTGACAAGTGGTACAAACTCTTCCAAGATGGCCGGGAAGATGCCAATGACGAGCTTCGCTCTGGACGCCCAAGCACGTCAACAACTGATGAAAACGTTCAAGCAGTGAAGGAAATTGTTTTGGAAAATCGTCGAATCACTATCAGAGAAGTTGCTGAGGATGTTGGTTTATCGCTTGGCTCGTGCCATGAAATTTTTTCTAACGTTTTGGGCATGAGACGTGTGTCAGCGAAGTTTGTTCCGAAATTGCTAAATTTTGACCAAACGAACCGTCGCATGAGCATCGCTCAAGGACTGTTGAATGACGTCAACGACGACCCAGATTTACTCAAAAGGGTCATAACTGGTGACGAATCATGGGTATATGGTTATGATGTCGAAACCAAAGTCCAATCGTCCCAATGGAAGACCCCAGGTGAGCCAAGACCGAAAAAAGCACGCCAAGTTCGATCAAATGTCAAAGTTTTGCTCACTGTTTTCTTCAATTACCATGGCGTGGTGCATCAGGAGTTCTTACCATATGGTCGTACGGTCGATAAACAGTATTATCTTGAAGTTATGCGCCGTTTGCGAGAAGCAATACGAAGAAAACGTCCAGAATTGTGGAAAAATAATTCATGGCTTTTGCATCACGATAATGCCCCTGCTCACTCATCTTCGCTTGTGAGAGATTTTTTGGCCAAAAACAACACCACAATCATGCCTCAGCCACCATATTCACCGGATTTGGCCCGATGTGACTTTTTCTTGTTCCCAAAACTAAAGAGACCTATGAAAGGACGGAGATTTGCAACGATTGAAGAGATAAAGACTGCATCGCTGGAAGAGCTCAAGGCTATACCGAAAAGTGCTTATGAGAAGTGCTTTGAGGGTTGGAAAAACCGTTGGCATAAGTGTATTGTATCTGAGGGGGATTACTTTGAAGGGGACAACATAAATATTGATAAATAAATAAATATTTTTTCTTAAAAATACAAAGTCACCTTACTTTTTGAACACACCTCGTATAATGCAATATTCATGACCAAATTTGCTGTGTATCACTCAATTACTAAACGTTCAGGAATTGAGTGACACACAGCAAATTTGGTCGTGAATATTATATTATATGATAACGATTGTAGAACACTGAGTAATGTGAAGCAAAATTTCAGCAATGTTTCCTGAAATTCAACGAAACATCGTTGAAAGTTCAGTAATATTCAGATTTATCGATCAAATATAACACTATTTACTGAACTTCCACATTGCTCTTCTCTCAGTGTATGAAAAAATACTCGGAATTTTCCCTTGCACATCAACCGGAAAATTCCAATCACTGATCAGGAAATCAATTTCGGTACATTTATATGAAATTTCCCATAAACATATCTGAAAATTCTGAACTTTATGGGATTTTTCCCAACATTCCACAGTAAATTTCCGGATAAGTTCGGAAGATTCCTCACGCATGTATGTGTTAATCACTTCACATAAATATATGAGAATTTTTTCGAAGAAATTTTTTACAATGTATCTAATTTTCACGTCAATCGGACCATAAATCGCAAAGCTACTGTGGTAGAAGTGAAGCTACCATTTGTGTGGAAAATGGAGAAGAGCGAATTTTGTATGTTCATAAGACATTGCCATTGGATAGAAAAAATACCGTGCAAGCTCAGCAATGGGTAAAAAATGTTATCCGGACCCTGCTCCGTCGAAAACAGCGATTTGTCAATGGTAGAAAATTACTGTAGTCATTTCTAGTACGGTTGCTTAGTGATTCCTACACAGTAAAAATTTTATATCAGATATTAGCATATTTATATTGTACTTTTGGGATATATTTGATTATGTCGCTATGAACCACAAGTATACGAGCATTCACCATACTCTCTCGTGAGGGTGAAGATAAATATGTTATAATTTAAAATAAATATATTTCTGAGTCTCATAATAGAATGTATCCCACGAGTACCATAAAAATATAGTAATCTTTAATATAAACTTTTCTCTGTGTAGTAGTCACAACGTCAAAATATTTATTTGTGAGAAGCGAAGGTTTTATTCATTCCAACTGAATTCAATTAACTAACCAAAATGCGTTGATTTGAATAAACGTCTAGCTGTCTGATATATGAATAAATTATCCTGCTACTGTGGCTAGCATTTAGTTACAGCAACTATGTGATTCTCCTCAGTGTGAAGCCTATTTTATTTTATTTTGAGGTCAAAGACAAATCGTTTTGCAAGCATGGTATCGAAAAGTTAGAAAAGCGTTGGAATGATTGTACCGCAATCGAAAGTGATTATGTAGATGAATGAAAATGAATTTTGCAAAACAAATGTTGTTTCCTTAGTTGCTCCCGAGACTTATCGAATGATGTGTTAGTTCATATAAAATATTTCATCTCAAAATTATGTGATCAATTTTTAGACGTTATGTCTCGAAAATATCAGACATTCATCTAGTTCGAGTTATTCCTCATACATGATACATTGGAATCATATCCATTGCGAATTCTATAAGAGACGAGTCGAAGTTTAAAGGAATCTTCTACTAACGTATTGACTGCATAGCACATCAGTATCGACATATGCCTGCAGTCAGTAAATGTGGTGGTTAACATGTACTAACTGTAACTAACTAAATGTCATTCGATATATGTAACTCGAACACAAGTTTACTCACGAGTTCGACTGGTGAAGTACTATACCTGTGTGTACCTCGGACGACCCTCGATTAAATTAACTCCGGACAACCAGTACCTAGATCGAGGGAATATATCCTAATATCGACGATTCCCCTTCCATCCACTGCGCTTCTGCTTTTATACCAAGCGACCTGCGTCGACGATTGGTAGCAATAGTTTCGGAGCTTCCAGACTGTTCCTTAATTCATGAATATCAACGTACCGAGAGAACGTACGCCACCACGTACGTACAACATATCTCGTACGCATTTGATGGTATTATACGGATGAAATGACTTTCAGTTTTGATTTTAAACGAAAATATTTTTACAGTAACAAGGAAAATGAATCAAGAAAATTTGCGAATCTCTGAATTTCAAAGATGAATTTTCAATGTGCAAAACATCTTGACGTGCTGAAATCATTTTGAATTCGAAACTAGAGGAAGTAAGCTTTTAAAAATGTACAACTGAAGTATAGTCTCGTGCAGGGTGTGAGACTCAAACAATAGAGACGACGAGTAGAGGAGGATTGGAGCTTCAGAAATTGGATGTTACAGGAGTGGAAGAAGCACGGTGGAAGTGAAATGGGCTGACGATGTAATGAATACAGTTTTGAGTGTAGTGAATGGAAGAACGAGTCAGAGTTCGTACTTAAGAAAATATCAAAGATAAGATGAGAGGAATATTACATATATACATACATATATTACATATATACAGATCACAAAACATAAGAAAATTAACTCATTCGGAAAAGTTCAAAATATATTGAATATATTAAACGAGAGGCAATTCAACAAACTTGGCCTAGGCATGGGAATGATGAGATGAGGATGAGCTTGGGCCCATGGATTTTTTAAGCCTGCCACTGAGAAAACTGTTTAGTTGCAGTCATCAAAAACGACATCGAATGAAAATTCAATTTGCCTGAACTGAAATAATGTTTGTTTGAACAAAAATTTTCAGTTGAAGAAACCAACTTTTTTGTTGCGACAGCTAAATTTTTCATTTGATGCCGCGTTTCATTGAATTTTTAGTCACGACAACTAAAAAGGTTTCTCAGTGCGGTCCAAATTATAACCCAAGCTTGTCCTGATCTCATCGTTCCCAAGCCTGGGCCACGTTTGGTGAATTGTTCAAGACAACTCTCGGCAAGTCTTGTTCCAGACCATGAATGGGCCATTGGTCCGAACACACATAGGATCGAGCATCACTACATCAATATTGTTAGATCAAACCGTATAACGTACGTGAAAAATGCTGGTAATAGGAACATTTGAGAATTCATTTTTTGAATAGTATTTACAGAATAAGATACTTATTCAATAACAAACACCGCAGAGTGTCAAAAAACCGAAGGCGTGGAAAATTGACGAGATTTGGTAGAAATTGTATCTGTGATTTGTTTTCTGATAATAAAAAAAGATAAAAATAGAACACCAGAGAATTCAGTACAGTATCGAAGAGATATCAGGGTGATACAGCTTTGATATATTGATCCACTGAACGACCGACTACTTTCGTTGATAGCATCAATGGTAGGATCGATGATTGCATGGAGACGAAATTTTTCAGCGATAGTGTCGTTATTCCTTCCTCGACACGAATTGCGCAGCGAAATCACTACTCGAAAATTGGAATTATCCTGAAATTACCATAATTCCTGAACACTGATGGCCGTTCGATTTACTGTTTAAATGTATTTGCTCGTTGATATATGTATATTGTATCCACGAAAGCGCATGAGAACATCAACGTTAACAATCCTTGGACACGTATTCACTTCTCTCATTTAAATGAATCTAAATCTCATTCTGGGGAACTTTATGGGGAAAAAAGGAATAGTTACGGCAACTACTCAGTAAGCAGGACAAATGCCACATTAGTTGGCCTAACTACTGTATCAGTGGAGGCAACCAATTGGATAGTTGCCGGAGCTATTTTCGTAGATGGTCCAAAATCAAATACATGAGTTATCACTGCAATTATTCCTTTGTAGCAGCCCAAATTGAGCTGTTGCAGCCATACTTCTGGCTATTCAAATATCGAATACACAAATTAGATGTTTCTGCTAATTCTCAGTTACCATAGCAAATTATTATTTTCTGTGCAGCTCAAAAATAACAAAGAATAATTGTTAATTCACCAAACCAACGATTGGCCCAGTAATGGGTCAAAGAAGTTTGACTTATGACCGGAAATTTTCATGCATTAGAGAAAAGATAGATATTTCAAAATTGCAATAAGTGCCATGTGAAATCGAATTGAGTACGATGAACTGTTTACGTTGCCATGGAAACAATAGATTAACATCGTAATGATCACCAAATCGCGAGCCATCACTCACTTCCTATTCTAAAGTCGTAATGAGAACTAAGGCAAATGGTAATCAATCCCATATACTTTTCTCCGTGTTGCGCACTTTACGGAAGTTCTCTGAGTGGTTAGAGAGCTGAATTGAATCAATCTCATCAATCGTTTCAATTGAATACAATAAAATAACAGAAGCCATGCATCAATCAATCATTGCTTGTGTCAACATTGTTGAACTTTTTATACGATTGCTTCTTTGAAATTTGTATAGAAGTCTTTTTCAAATTCGGAATAAAGATGGGCATCACCAAAGACACAGATTTGAAGTAGCTTTTACTCAACTTTAATATCATCATACAAGATAGAGTCAAGAATGAAGTTCGAATTACACCAATGAAATTCAACGAAGACTATGCAAGTCCGCAAATTTTATTAGTTCCGTGCTCTACGCTTTCCGATTCAGTGAAGTTTATTCAAACCTCCATTCAGCTCAATGATTTTCTTCAACTATCTCTGTTTTCAGTACCTCCCGTACTTACCCAGAACATTGGACACGGATCAGTGAATATGTGAATTTTCATCTCTAAAGTACACATACTCCACTTGTTTTTTCATTACGCTAAACAACTCTGAAAACTTCGTTTTTACATTCCTGAAGTCGTAACTGTAGGAATAGAGAAATCGCCTTTGAATATCGCATGTCAAAATCGATTTTCATAGTTTCTTGATATAAAATTTAGGTCATCTAATTGAGAATCCAAATGATCCCTTTTTTGTTTCATTCCTTTTGTTTGTTTGTTTTTTCTTTTCTTTTTCAAAAAAGGAAGAGAGCGAACAAAGGTTCCTCAGACTTCCACGTCTGCCTCAGAGTTTTCCGTAATTACGAACGAAATGCGATAACGTCAGGAAGAAAGTACTAAGAGACACGAAGCCTCGGACAGAACGAGAAAAAGTATCGATTTCTAGGTCTAGGGAGGATGTAATCTCATGCTGGGTGCTATTGTAATCTAGCGGTCGCATTTTGTACTCCCTACGATCAAGACAATTGTTTTGTTTTCGTCTCTCGTTGATTTAACGAAGGGGTGTTGTTACTGTTTTTTAAATTGAACCAAGTGGTACGAGAGGGATTGAACGAGTTTGGCGTATTTGGAATGGGAATTCTATGTGTCAGGATGTGGCGAGGAGGAAGAAAAAATTAGTAGGGAGGTCGATGAAGTAGACCGATGATACACGGTCCGTCGTTCCTACGCCGTTGTAGGTAATCGCGGCTCATTGAGCCGGGTATTAGCTCATTAAGCAATAAACCTACCCAGTTGGCTAATTGGCGACAGTCCCCATTTTCTCTCCTTTTTTTTCTTTCCCTCTCTTCCGTTTGGACCGTCCCGATCGGAACCCACCCACCAATACCCGAACCGTATCATCATCCGCCGCAAATGGGTCCCTCATTAACTTCTCTTTTTCTATCCGCTCTTTCTTCATCGTTATTACTCTTCCATCCTCCTTTCTCCATTCAACGTATTTCCTAGCACACGACAAAGCGCATAGATCGAGCACCAACAGTCAGATTGTACTCGCCGTGTTTCAGCGAAGATGCAAATTAGCATAGAACTTGAGTTGGCGCGTTCTCACTATTTCGCAACTATAGGAAATGTCGTTAATCTGTCAGTCATCCGGGTTCCTTTCGTTTCCATTGCAACGTATTTTCCTTTTTTTGCAAAAAACAACGACAAAGCCCCAAAAAAAGAAAAAGCAGGAACAGAAAATTTGTTGGCGCATGAGAACGGGTTTTGTCTAACGTTTTGGGCATGAGACGTGTGTCAGCGAAGTTTGTTCCGAAATTGCTAAATTTTGACCAAACGAACCGTCGCATGAGCATCGCTCAAGGACTGTTGAATGACGTCAACGACGACCCAGATTTACTCAAAAGGGTCATAACTGGTGACGAATCATGGGTATATGGTTATGATGTCGAAACCAAAGTCCAATCGTCCCAATGGAAGACCCCAGGTGAGCCAAGACCGAAAAAAGCACGCCAAGTTCGATCAAATGTCAAAGTTTTGCTCACTGTTTTCTTCAATTACCATGGCGTGGTGCATCAGGAGTTCTTACCATATGGTCGTACGGTCGATAAACAGTATTATCTTGAAGTTATGCGCCGTTTGCGAGAAGCAATACGAAGAAAACGTCCAGAATTGTGGAAAAATAATTCATGGCTTTTGCATCACGATAATGCCCCTGCTCACTCATCTCCGCTTGTGAGAGATTTTTTGGCCAAAAACAACACCACAATCATGCCTCAGCCACCATATTCACCGGATTTGGCCCGATGTGACTTTTTCTTGTTCCCAAAACTAAAGAGACCTATGAAAGGACGGAGATTTGCAACGATTGAAGAGATAAAGACTGCATCGCTGGAAGAGCTCAAGGCTATACCGAAAAGTGCTTATGAGAAGTGCTTTGAGGGTTGGAAAAACCGTTGGCATAAGTGTATTGTATCTGAGGGGGATTACTTTGAAGGGGACAACATAAATATTGATAAATAAATAAATATTTTTTCTTAAAAATACAAAGTCACCTTACTTTTTGAACACACCTCGTATAATGCAATATTCATGACCAAATTTGCTGTGTATCACTCAATTACTAAACGTTCAGGAATTGAGTGACACACAGCAAATTTGGTCGTGAATATTATATTATATGATAACGATTGTAGAACACTGAGTAATGTGAAGCAAAATTTCAGCAATGTTTCCTGAAATTCAACGAAACATCGTTGAAAGTTCAGTAATATTCAGATTTATCGATCAAATATAACACTATTTACTGAACTTCCACATTGCTCTTCTCTCAGTGTATGAAAAAATACTCGGAATTTTCCCTTGCACATCAACCGGAAAATTCCAATCACTGATCAGGAAATCAATTTCGGTACATTTATATGAAATTTCCCATAAACATATCTGAAAATTCTGAACTTTATGGGATTTTTCCCAACATTCCACAGTAAATTTCCGGATAAGTTCGGAAGATTCCTCACGCATGTATGTGTTAATCACTTCACATAAATATATGAGAATTTTTTCGAAGAAATTTTTTACAATGTATCTAATTTTCACGTCAATCGGACCATAAATCGCAAAGCTACTGTGGTAGAAGTGAAGCTACCATTTGTGTGGAAAATGGAGAAGAGCGAATTTTGTATGTTCATAAGACATTGCCATTGGATAGAAAAAATACCGTGCAAGCTCAGCAATGGGTAAAAAATGTTATCCGGACCCTGCTCCGTCGAAAACAGCGATTTGTCAATGGTAGAAAATTACTGTAGTCATTTCTAGTACGGTTGCTTAGTGATTCCTACACAGTAAAAATTTTATATCAGATATTAGCATATTTATATTGTACTTTTGGGATATATTTGATTATGTCGCTATGAACCACAAGTATACGAGCATTCACCATACTCTCTCGTGAGGGTGAAGATAAATATGTTATAATTTAAAATAAATATATTTCTGAGTCTCATAATAGAATGTATCCCACGAGTACCATAAAAATATAGTAATCTTTAATATAAACTTTTCTCTGTGTAGTAGTCACAACGTCAAAATATTTATTTGTGAGAAGCGAAGGTTTTATTCATTCCAACTGAATTCAATTAACTAACCAAAATGCGTTGATTTGAATAAACGTCTAGCTGTCTGATATATGAATAAATTATCCTGCTACTGTGGCTAGCATTTAGTTACAGCAACTATGTGATTCTCCTCAGTGTGAAGCCTATTTTATTTTATTTTGAGGTCAAAGACAAATCGTTTTGCAAGCATGGTATCGAAAAGTTAGAAAAGCGTTGGAATGATTGTACCGCAATCGAAAGTGATTATGTGGATGAATGAAAATGAATTTTGCAAAACAAATGTTGTTTCCTTAGTTGCTCCCGAGACTTATCGAATGATGTGTTAGTTCATATAAAATATTTCATCTCAAAATTATGTGATCAATTTCTAGACGTTATGTCTCGAAAATATCAGACATTCATCTAGTTCGAGTTATTCCTCATACATGATACATTGGAATCATATCCATTGCGAATTCTATAAGAGACGAGTCGAAGTTTAAAGGAATCTTCTACTAACGTATTGACTGCATAGCACATCAGTATCGACATATGCCTGCAGTCAGTAAATGTGGTGGTTAACATGTACTAACTGTAACTAACTAAATGTCATTCGATATATGTAACTCGAACACAAGTTTACTCACGAGTTCGAATGGTGAAGTACTATACCTGTGTGTACCTCGGACGACCCTCGATTAAATTAACTCCGGACAACCAGTACCTAGATCGAGGGAATATATCCTAATATCGACGATTCCCCTTCCATCCACTGCGCTTCTGCTTTTATACCAAGCGACCTGCGTCGACGATTGGTAGCAATAGTTTCGGAGCTTCCAGACTGTTCCTTAATTCATGAATATCAACGTACCGAGAGAACGTACGCCACCACGTACGTACAACATATCTCGTACGCATTTGATGGTATTATACGGATGAAATGACTTTCAGTTTTGATTTTAAACGAAAATATTTTTACAGTAACAAGGAAAATGAATCAAGAAAATTTGCGAATCTCTGAATTTCAAAGATGAATTTTCAATGTGCAAAACATCTTGACGTGCTGAAATCATTTTGAATTCGAAACTAGAGGAAGTAAGCTTTTAAAAATGTACAACTGAAGTATAGTCTCGTGCAGGGTGTGAGACTCAAACAATAGAGACGACGAGTAGAGGAGGATTGGAGCTTCAGAAATTGGATGTTACAGGAGTGGAAGAAGCACGGTGGAAGTGAAATGGGCTGACGATGTAATGAATACAGTTTTGAGTGTAGTGAATGGAAGAACGAGTCAGAGTTCGTACTTAAGAAAATATCAAAGATGAGATGAGAGGAATATTACATATATACATACATATATTACATATATATACAGATCACAAAACATAAGAAAATTAACTCATTCGGAAAAGTTCAAAATGTATTGAATATATTAAACGAGAGGCAATTCAACAAACTTGGCCTAGGCATGGGAATGATGAGATGAAGATGAGCTTGGGCCCATGGATTTTTTAAGCCTGCCACTGAGAAAACTGTTTAGTTGCAGTCATCAAAAACGACATCGAATGAAAATTCAATTTGCCTGAACTGAAATAATGTTTGTTTGAACAAAAATTTTCAGTTGAAGAAACCAACTTTTTTGTTGCGACAGCTAAATTTTTCATTTGATGCCGCGTTTCATTGAATTTTTAGTCACGACAACTAAAAAGGTTTCTCAGTGCGGTCCAAATTATAACCCAAGCTTGTCCTGATCTCATCGTTCCCAAGCCTGGGCCACGTTTGGTGAATTGTTCAAGACAACTCTCGGCAAGTCTTGTTCCATGAATGGGCCATTGGTCCGAAAACACATAGGATCGAGCATCACTACATCAATATTGTTAGATCAAACCGTATAACGTACGTGAAAAATGCTGGTAATAGGAACATTTGAGAATTCATTTTTTGAATAGTATTTACAGAATAAGATACTTATTCAATAACAAACACCGCAGAGTGTCAAAAAACCGAAGGCGTGGAAAATTGACGAGATTTGGTAGAAATTGTATCTGTGATTTGTTTTCTGATAATAAAAAAAGATAAAAATAGAACATCAGAGAATTCAGTACAGTATCGAAGAGATATCAGGGTGATACAGCTTTGATATATTGATCCACTGAACGACCGACTACTTTCGTTGATAGCATCAATGGTAGGATCGATGATTGCATGGAGACGAAATTTTTCAGCGATAGTGTCGTTATTCCTTCCTCGACACGAATTGCGCAGCGAAATCACTACTCGAAAATTGGAATTATCCTGAAATTACCATAATTCCTGAACACTGATGGCCGTTCGATTTACTGTTTAAATGTATTTGCTCGTTGATATATGTATATTGTATCCACGAAAGCGCATGAGAACATCAACGTTAACAATCCTTGGACACGTATTCACTTCTCTCATTTAAATGAATCTAAATCTCATTCTGGGGAACTTTATGGGGAAAAAAGGAATAGTTACGGCAACTACTCAGTAAGCAGGACAAATGCCACATTAGTTGGCCTAACTACTGTATCAGTGGAGGCAACCAATTGGATAGTTGCCGGAGCTATTTTCGTAGATGGTCCAAAATCAAATACATGAGTTATCACTGCAATTATTCCTTTGTAGCAGCCCAAATTGAGCTGTTGCAGCCATACTTCTGGCTATTCAAATATCGAATACACAAATTAGATGTTTCTGCTAATTCTCAGTTACCATAGCAAATTATTATTTTCTGTGCAGCTCAAAAATAACAAAGAATAATTGTTCATTCACCAAACCAACGATTGGCCCAGTAATGGGTCAAATCAGTTCGACTTATGACCGGAAATTTTCATGCATTAGAGAAAAAGATATTTCAAAATTGTAATAAGTGCCATGTGAAATCGAATTGAGTACGATAAACTGTTTACGTTGCCATGGAAACAATAGATTAACATCGTAATGATCACCAAATCGCGAGCCATCACTCACTTCCTATTCTAAAGTCGTAATGAGAACTAAGGCAAATGGTAATCAATCCCATATACTTTTCTCCGTGTTGCGCACTTTACGGAAGTTCTCTGAGTGGTTAGAGAGTTGAATTGAATCAATCTCATCAATCGATTCAATTGAATGAAATAAAATAACAGAAGCTATGCATCAATCAATCATTGCTTGTGTCAACATTGTTGAACTTTTTATACGATTGCTTGAATTGGTTCTTTGAAATTTGTATAGAAGTCTTCTTCAAATTCGGAATAAAGATGAGCATCACCAAAGACACAGATTTGAAGTAGCTTTTACTCAACTTCAATATCATCATACAAGATAGAGTCAAGAATGAAGTTCGAATTACACCAATGAAATTCAACGAAGACTATGCAAGTCCGCAAATTTTATTAGTTCCGTGCTCTACGCTTTCCGATTCAGTGAAGTTTATTCAAACCTCCATTCAGCTCAATGATTTTCTTCAACTATCTCTGTTTTCAGTACCTCCCGTACTTACCCAGAACATTGGACACGGATCAGTGAATATGTGAATTTTCATCTCTAAAGTACACATACTCCACTTGTTTTTTCATTACGCTAAACAACTCTGAAAACTTCGTTTTTACATTCCTGAAGTCGTAACTGTAGGAATAGAGAAATCGCCTTTGAATATCGCATGTCAAAATCGATTTTCATAGTTTCTTGATATAAAATTTAGGTCATCTAATTGAGAATCCAAATGATCCCTTTTTTGTTTCATTCCTTTTGTTTGTTTGTTTTTTCTTTTCTTTTTCAAAAAAGGAAGAGAGCGAACAAAGGTTCCTCAGACTTCCACGTCTGCCTCAGAGTTTTCCGTAATTACGAACGAAATGCGATAACGTCAGGAAGAAAGTACTAAGAGACACGAAGCCTCGGACAGAACGAGAAAAAGTATCGATTTCTAGGTCTAGGGAGGATGTAATCTCATGCTGGGTGCTATTGTAATCTAGCGGTCGCATTTTGTACTCCCTACGATCAAGACAATTGTTTTGTTTTCGTCTCTCGTTGATTTAACGAAGGGGTGTTGTTACTGTTTTTTAAATTGAACCAAGTGGTACGAGAGGGATTGAACGAGTTTGGCGTATTTGGAATGGGAATTCTATGTGTCAGGATGTGGCGAGGAGGAAGAAAAAATTAGTAGGGAGGTCGATGAAGTAGACCGATGATACACGGTCCGTCGTTCCTACGCCGTTGTAGGTAATCGCGGCTCATTGAGCCGGGTATTAGCTCATTAAGCAATAAACCTACCCAGTCGGCTAATTGGCGACAGTCCCCATTTTCTCTCCTTTTTTTTCTTTCCCTCTCTTCCGTTTGGACCGTCCCGATCGGAACCCACCCACCAATACCCGAACCGTATCATCATCCGCCGCAAATGGGTCCCTCATTAACTTCTCTTTTTCTATCCGCTCTTTCTTCATCGTTATTACTCTTCCATCCTCCTTTCTCCATTCAACGTATTTCCTAGCACACGACAAAGCGCATAGATCGAGCACCAACAGTCAGATTGTACTCACCGTGTTTCAGCGAAGATGCAAATTAGCATAGAACTTGAGTTGGCGCGTTCTCACTATTTCGCAACTATAGGAAATGTCGTTAATCCATTGTCGCAGAGTTGGCTATACACGGGAGATTAGTACTTCTTCTCCCCTGTGGTATTTCTAATCTGTAATTTGCATCATGTCGATAATATTTCTCCTGCATATTAATAATTTTGTCGACAATTTTCATTGAAAATGAAAAGAAGTGTTTCATGTTATGTTATCTTTGAAATATGTTACACCATCTTCATATGAAAACCTCGTTTCGAGAGATCACAGAAAGCAAAAGAATTACAATATTCCCGCAAGGTGATGATCATTTTTCGAAAATTTATCATTTCCAGAAGCTTTTCAGGTAACCAAGTAGGTCATCTTGCTCTCACAATACTTGAGAAATGAACTGTGCTGGCGAAAAACACATTTACTATCGTATTACCAGCTTACAGGTGCATACTACGACGATGCAGCTGTCGGTAAACCGGCTTCGTATTTTATTTATATTCGTTGTGTATAATACACATCCGGCTGCAATTTTGTACCCTTTTCTTTCAGTAAAATGAAGTTGATTTTTCTCCTTCAATGGAAATTTAAGGAGGAGCTACAATAATTCCATGCAACATTCTGCTTCTTCTCTTAAATACCGGTATAAATTGAATCGGTGAGATTAATTCATTATCATCAGTGCTTCTTGAACATGTATTATTTAAAAGCCCCCACGTTAGAATGTGGTTCATACTTTCGTGATGTACGTCCTCATTACCGTCGACTAATGAAGTATAAAATTATGTTGCAAATCGAGTGGTTAATATCAGGCGAGGGAAATACTTTTATGATGATTTTTATCCATTGAGACGCTTCAATGGAATCCTGAAATCTGTTTTGCTACGAGATTACAAATCTTTCTATTTGGAGTTGGTTCGAAGATGAAAGTTTTTAAGTGCAGAAGTTCAGTTGAGCGATGAAGAAATTCTTATATTCTTAGTGTTTCTGTGATTCACTTTGTCACAGCGATAACAATTTCGTGTGAATTCAGAACATTGTAAGCAAAGAAATTGTTTTGTTACTAATTAAAAGAAGGGATATATATATACAGATAAGCCAGTATGGGAGTTCCATTTGGGAGCACGTCGGCCGCACACCTGCGAAACAGAAAAATGGTCAGGAAGCGAAGAGTCAGCCCAAGTGTAAAAACTAGATTAATTAGCTCGGGAAGTCTGCCACCTTGCTCTCGTTCCGCGCTTACCCAGCACGACCCTCATCTCGTATCGTGTCGAGTTCTTTCTTTTATTTTCTCCGCGTCGTACAGCTACTGCTGCCGCTGCCACGTTGTTGAACTCTTTCAACGCGAGGAACTCTTTATCTTTGAGAACAGAAATCTTCCTATGTAGATAACGATTCCATGGTCAAACGAGAAAATACTACCATTTTCGTTGGAATAGAGTGATTCCAATTATTTGAGCGATTGTCCTTTCATCGTCATATATGTGTATGTTTAATTATCCATATCGTCTCTTGTGTGAGAAACGTTGGTAATCGTTCTTTTGAAAAACTTTTCCCCTGAAGCCAACGAATACACTCAAGTTTTCCTGATATTCCACTCGGCTCCTCTCTTTTTCCTTCTTCCTCATCGTGACCAAACGGAGTTCACTACTACTGCAATGCACGGAAATACGAATTGCACTTTTACGACAGTTAATCCCGACCCGCAACGGTGTACCGACGAAATCAAAAAGTTTGCAAATATCTTTTCCAGTTGAATATAAGTCTATCTTATGTTTTTCTCTTCTTTTTCCTCATTCCACTACCAAGAAACCAAGTATGGAAATACTTTAACCGACGTCTCGACGGAGAGGAGACGAGACGGTGGAGTGCCTCGAGAGAGAGGTCGAGATGTCGAGCTTGCGAGGTGTCGTTGCGCTTACTTCTTGTGCTTTCCCCTCCGAGGTTGTGAACCTGGTAGACAAGTTTCTCGTTTGTCTCTCCTGGACTCAAGCCACTTGTATATAGGCACGGAAAAAAGAAAATTGTAAAAATTAACTGTGCAATCACAGTGCGCTTCGGGCCTTCAAATCGAAAAGTTCACAATGTATTTCCTAATGAAAATGCTCTAGTTATTCACGATGTTTGTAACGCTGTGCTAAAGGAAGAATCGAGATGAACTGGTTCTAAATTTTGCTCTAGAACAGCGTTACAAACTTTGTAAATGACTATAGCATTTCCACTAGGGTTGCATAACTTTCTTCATGAGATGATGACAAACTCCTGGAATCACTTTTGAGAACTGCAATTTGTCACACTCACTTTACTTTTGGTGTAATATATAATATGATAAAGACGAACTCGTGGAATTAAAAATTTAAACTTTCATAGTTCATTTTTGTTGAGCCACAATTTCTTGAGCAGTGGTTGAACGTTGGAATTCGTTGATTTTCCCTTTTTTGTGTATTAGGTATGTAACAAACAGATATAATGGGATTTGTGGTGAGTTTTTCCAAAATTGTTATCACTGACGGAAAGAGTTATCTGAGAATATTTTGATGAGGAATCTATTGGATCTCTTGGATACCGCATTTTCAATCAGACATCGATACAATTCATTCCAGTCGTGACGATACGTGTGGTAAAAAATACGTTGCATGCTTTTGATGACTAACCACATCAAGCTTTGTACTGAGGAAGGCAATACCGAAAAGCGTGGATGAAATGAAATTTCACTACGTTTATGGGTGTCATCGGTATATGATGAAAAATAAAGAGCCGTGAAGCGTTCGGGTGAAAAATCCATTGAGGACATCATATCGTATATATACGTACGTGCAGCACGAGCTGCGTGGATGTACCGTGTTCTCACCATTTGTACGAATTGTGACGAGAATTCGTCAAATAAAACGTTTGAACGAGATTTTTAACGTTCAATTAAAGAGTTTCGGATTATGATTCGTGAAATAGAACTGTCATGTGATTTTTGATTTTTCAGAAATTCAGGAACAGAAAGTGTGAATCCATCAGCGATTATCGGGTTTTCATTTTCGAAAGAGATTGGATTCATAAATTTATAATTTCGAATGTGTGCAGTGCTTTTGATTGACGTTGGGAAGATCAGAAGGGAATGTATGAAAATTTCAAAAGGAGAAGCAGTTAAAAGTTGATGAAACCAATTACTTCAACTCTGTGGTACGATTTGAAAATAGATAGATTTGAACGAGTGAAGATAACGGCGGAATCGAAATTTTATAAGCAAATTGGATATATTTTGAGGAGAATCATCTGAAATTAGTTTTATCACATCCTTTATTTTCTAAAACTGATTGAATGGAATAGTTCTCCCAGCAAAGCTTGATTTTACACGTTTTGTGCGCTCCTCGTGGGGAGTTTTGTTCATAAAATTCAGTGATAAGGATTCGAAACGTAACGATCGAACTGGTCTATAAACATTCAATTCCTTGAGCTCGTAGATGAGCTCTGATCGACTACATCACCGCTTTTATATTGAGAAAAGCATTCGAAATGGAAGTTTTCCATCGAAAGTAACGATTACGCACAAGAGACATCTTTATTCCCGCAATACCATCGAAGAGAAAAACAGAGAGAATCGATCGAAGGGACTTAACGATGAATTCAATTGCAATAGTTGCGGTGCCCTTATCCTTTTTCTCCCTTTCTTTTTGTTTCATTGTTCGACAGATGTATGGGTCGTGTAAAATTCCATCAATTTTTAGCTCATCGCAATTTTCCACCCCAACAGGCGGTTTACATAAATCCTCTGGCAGTCAACGTACTCGCTGGATCGGTACAGCAGAGAACGATGAAAACGGAAAAAAATACACAGAAACAAATAACAAAGAACATACCGTACACTCGCTCTCAATGCATCTGCAATTTCCTCGCGACGTTATGAATATTCTGTTCGGTTTAACGGTCTCACTAAATAAACCTTTACACGTGCTCGTAAATTAATGGCAAAATGTTTTCCGCTTGTTTTGAGGTCGATTTTTTGTTGGTTCTTTCATATGTGCCAACTTGATCCTAGATCAGACCTGTCCTCTCAACAAGGAATAATATATTTTGATCATCGTCAACGAACTTTTACATAACGTCAACGAATCACCTGTGTAATTTGTTCTGCGATCGATAAAATAGAATAAAAAACAAAGCAGTACATGCGGTATGTATGAAGATATCAGCTTACTAACCTGGCATGAACTTCGATTGATTCGCATGTTGCTTTTTCTCTTTCTCTCAGGACGCGCATCAATTATTTGAACTCCATTTTGAATGCGAGATGAAATCTTCTCGTGGCTTTATTTGAATTCTTCGCCATCCTCCACAGAACAAATAAATCATTGAGGTTCGCTGTGACTTCTGGTTTCACTAGTCTAAATTTAGAAGAGATTAGAATGAATATGAAATGCTCTGGAACGCGGAAATTACTCTCAAGATGAACCATTCCCGACGTAAACATTTTGGTATCAGTAAAAATCTCAATATTGCTGATGAACAAAAGTGACCGGGACATGATATTGATTTCACATCAAGATTTGTATCCATAATTGTATTAGGAGTACTTAGAAATGTGAGAATTACTCTGAAATTGGATTTTGAATCAATCACGTGGCAAATTTTATTCATTTCAATGGAATCCTTGGTAATTATTCAAATTATTTGGTCTTCGATCTTTTTATAATCAAAGAGAAAGCAAGGAAAAATCATGAAACTTTATTGCAATCTCAAAATCGATTTCCCAACCTATTACAAAGTTTCCTCATCTGAAAGATAAATGAGGAAGGGAAAAAGAAGGGAGAGAAAAGACTCTACAATTGCAGACAATGCGTCTGAGGGAGAATTAAGAAGTGAAAAGTCGTGAGTTATTGATTGGATTTGAAACCGTGACACCTACATATTCGATTCAATTTTTAGGATTGATCCATTATCAGTACATTTTTCGGGAAGTCTCTTTAATTCGATAATGAAATCGTTACTATAAAATTTCTTGTCAGCTAAATATAGCGTATAGAATCGAAGGTATCTTGCACTTTCATCGCGGTATGAAAAAGACGTGAATGAATCGATGGTAAATGTGCGTTGTGTTATAAATCAATTCATCGACGTATAACAAGGGCACAAACCATGTATGTATTGGATCGGCAGGGGGAATGATAAAAAGCATCATTAGAGGGAAAGAGATGAAAGAAGAACAAGCTAATTGATTGCCACAACTGAGTTGAAAAATGCACAGTCCGCTTTTTATTTGCGTTATATGTATGCAGCGTGTACGTGTGCTACGTGAGTTGTGATTTTCCGTCTTCTTCCTCCTTTGCTCTCTGATGTCCTCCCCATCTCATCCTTCCAATACTCTGGAGCACCTGTACCAAGAGCATATGTACACATTATAGATACACTCGATAACAACTAGGGAACCGCTCTTTGCTCGCTCAATCTATCAAGCTATAAATACCAAAGTCTCCGTCGATTTTACCCTCAGTCGATACACCTATGTATATAGATATATGTACAATTCTCTAAGTTGTACATTTGAGATTAGAGCATCGACGTACCAAGGTTGATGCATTTTCTATTGAATGAACAAGTAGAGAACCGACGAATGAAATATACGTTGCTAAAATTGTCTTTTACCAGCATTCTTTTTTCTAATCAATTCAAAGTTGTGCCATCTTCAATGCTTCAGAATTTTCTATGAGATATCGGATCAACTTTCAAACAAAGTTTTATACCCTCAGAATTTGAACTGAAGTCAATGTTGGGTCGACTACATTTAAATTTATTTTGGCTGACTTTCGCTGCTCTTACTAATTTGGAGTCACTTTTACTGCAGTTTTTATCACTCCTTCCATAACCAACTACAGTTCATTAATTTGAAGAGATGTTTTTTTTAAATGTGAAAAATAACTCATTTATAATGAATTCAAATTTCCATAAAATGTTCAATTTTTCAGCGTCGGAAGTCAACGTTGACGTTATCGCAAGAGAGTAGAATTTCCCATCCAACGTACATGTTTATAGGACTACCGTACAACTTGATTGGCCAGTAACGTGATAATTGCATTGCAAGACTGAATCGTGCAACATGAATTCGAGGTACGTTTAATTGGTTGAAATAGTGAGAGTTGGAGAGAGAAGGTCTTGTATGCACACCGAGCCTCCGAAGTTGTGTTCCGCTATCGCGTGAGGTTCATTTGCATTGTACCTACTAAGCTATATCTATCATCTGAAATGAACACTATCAGCCAGTGTTTTCTGAGATCGCTTTCCGTGTATACCGAATTACGATCAAGTCACCACAGTTGATGTGCTTACCTACTCCCTCGTCTCAAGTATTATACCGTCAACTCCCGAGAGTAGAAGAGGGTATTGTGATCAGACTAACGCATTAACGTTGCGCTTCCTTTTCAGGAATTACGATTTACGATCATTCTAACAGAGAGAAAGAATCACATTTTCCTCGATTTTTTATTGTTGATCAATTGTCATATCAATATTCTTCGACTGAAGGTATCCAATCTATCAATGTTCTCTAAAACACGCCATTCAATAAATCCTGGAACTAAACCACATCAGACGTTAGTAATATCAAAACCACTTCGTGTTTCGAAAGAACTAACCTCCAAATTTTCACGTCAATCGGACCATAAACAGCGAACCCACTGTGTTGAGAGTATCACTACTTTTTCATTTGTGTAAAAAACGAATTTCGCGTGCCCACACAGCACCAGAGTCCCAGAAGAATTCTCAAAGAGCTCATTTTGAAGAATTCGATATTATAACGGCTAAAATTGAATAAGTGATAAATTCTCAGAATATAAAATTTGTAAGGGTTCCCCTCACGTCGTACACCGAACAGAGAAGCATTTCGAATTTAAAGTATCAAAAGAAACTCAAAATTGGCTCAAAAAGGGCGCCAGTGAGTCCCAGGAGGGGGCTATCAAAATCGAGAGAGGAAACAAAGATCAATTAATTGAACAGAAAACTAATCGTACGAAGAAATTATTGCAATTGCGCGAAAGATAAAAGCGTGAAAGTGAGTCGTAATTGGATGCGATCGGGACGACGGTTGGTGACAGACTCTCTGTGTAATCGACCGCCGTTGACGACTCATCGATCGTCGATCATCGCAGTTGATCGGGTATAGAATGCTGGAACTCAGACAGAGGCGCGAGAATCACACCGACGAGCATAAGAAACTACTCAGTCTATTATACTTACTCCGTCTATTTGTCCAACAGAGATCCCTTACAGCACCACAGTCCCAAAAGAATTCATAAAGAATTCTTATTGAACTGATTGTATTCTTTATGATTTCTTTAACAATTCTTCTGGGACTGTGATGCTGTGAGGGATGATTACAAAAATTCAATCGAATGAGGTATTTGAAGAATACCACGTTGAAATGTGAATTGTTTCATGGGAATTTCTAAAGAATTCATAAAGAATATAATCAGTTTATAAAGAAGAAAGAATTCTTAATGAATTCTTAAAGAGTTCATAGAGTATTCTCAATGAATTCACGAGTTATTCTTAAAGAACCCAAGTTATGTCAATTCAGAATGAATCCCTGGAACAATTCTTTTTCTCGTGAAAAAGAACCCTCGAAGAACTCAATAAAGAATTCAGGAAGAAGTCTTTGAGAATTCTGAAAGAAGAATTCAAGAATTCCCAAAGAATTCTCAAAGAATTCCGAAAGAGTTCTTGAGGAATTTTCAAAAGATTCGTGAAGAATTCTTAAAGGACTCTTAGAGTATTTCGCGATTTAACAATTTAATCTAGCTACCACCTTGCTTAAAAACGATGGATGTCTGATTGGTATCGAAACTAGAATAGATTCAAAAATCTTCTAGAACAATTTCAAACGAATCAAAAAATATTTCAAAAGAATTGTTAAAGAAGTATTTCGAAATCCTTTGAAAAAATCTCATGGAGCCTCAAATATCAAAACGAGCGTCAAATATTTGGCTCCTCGCAGTAAGTTCGATCAGTTAATTCGGAATGTGCGTATCTCAATGTCTGTTTTGTACACTGATCTGTAGTATACACTGGATAGTGCATAGCTCACCGAACTTATTCCACTTAGAAAGCTATATATATCGGTGGAATCGCCCCTATCCAACGGGAGGTAATAAAATCAACCAATCCTGCGTGACTGTTGATTAGAAAGGCGGTGAAATTGACCCTTCTTGGTGGTGGCTTGATGGGAACCAAGCTCGCACGCGGGAAGGCTATGCTATGCACTATCCAGTGTATATTATAGATCGGTGGTTTTGTAACATCCTCCGAAATTCTCACGGATTTATATCGAATCTTTCTCCAGCTCGATTCGAATTACTCACTTCGAACTTTTCAATGAATTCTTAACAAATTCTTTCAACTCCTTTAGGATATTTTTGGACTTCCCGGGTGAACTGAGGAGTTCTTGGAGCATCTCAATGCATTCTTTCAAAAATTTTCTAGGATGATCCATAGCCTCTCATAGCATTCTTCGAGACTTCTTATAGAATTCTCCAAGAACTCTTATAGAAGTCTTCGAGACATCTTTTGGGATTCTTCATGAACTCTTCTGGTATTATTTATGAACTCTTTGAGGATTCTCGATGCATTCCTTCAGATTTCTTTGCAGACTGTTTTGGAATCCTTTACGGACTCTTTAGGACGGAAGAAAGAATCCCCTCTGAGATTCATTCTAAACTGACGTTTCGAGGACTCTTTAAGAATTCTCCTTGAATTTTTTCAGACGAGTTATGGTGTTTTTCAAGAATTCTTCTGAGATTCTTAGAGAATTCTTTCTGAACTCTTTTTCCTTTGGGGCTGTTGATAAAACATTGTTATTTAATAGGGAAAAGATACCATGCAAGCTCAGCAATGGCTTGAAAAATGTTATCTGGACTTGGCTCCGTCGGAAACAACGATTTGCCGCTGGCATGCTGATTTCAAAAGCGGTCGCACCGATACAGATAATGCGGATCGCTCGGGTGGGCCAAATGCCACTCCTGAGAAAATGAAGCAAGTGTTGAAAATTGTGATGGGTGACCGCAAACTGAAAGTTCGTGAGATTGCTGAGATGGTGAACATATCAACTGGAAGTGCGTCCACGATTTTACACGAGAAATTGGGCATGGGAAAGATATTTTCCACATGGATGCAGCGTTTGCTCACAATGAAACAAAATCAACAACGAGTGGACGATTCACAGAGCTGCAATGGTTGTCACTGTTTACTCACAATAAACAGGACTTCTTGCATCGGTATGTGACAATGGACAAAACATGAATCCATCATTCCACTTTGGAGTCGAGGCAGTAGTCAGTTGAGTGGCGTGCAACCGGTGAAAGCCGTCCAAAGCACCCGAAAACGCAACCAGGGGACAAGGGGAAAACCATCAACAACGGCTATTACATTGAGTCATTGGAGCGTTTGAAGGACGAAATCGCAAACAAACGACCGCACAAGAAATTAAAAAATTTCATTTTCAATCAACACAATGTACTGTGCCACAAGTCAATGAAAAGATGGCCAAATTGAAAGAGTTGAGCTTCGATCTGTTTCCCCACCCAGCATCCTCTCGAGATCTACCGACTACTGGCTCTTTGTTAATCTCAAAAAGATGCTCTAGGGGAAAAGATTTGACTCGAAGGAGGAAATAAGTGCTGCAACTGGAGCTTATTTTGAGAACAAATCGTTTCACAAGCATGGTATCGAAAAGTTGAAAAGGGTTGGAATGATTCATAGTTGGAGATTTTGTGTTAAATTCAACATGAGGGTGTTCCATTTTCAGGCGATATTTTTTCTTTCTCTGTCCTACCTGAAAATTTTATATTTTATGGCGAATAAAGAATATATCCGTAGGAAAAACAATTCTAAGTGAATTAGAGGCTTAGCTCATTCAAAAATTCGATTCCCCATTTGAATTACACAGGAAACTGGGTACCTTTGGTTTCAACTCAATTTTACGGTGTTCCAAAAATTTTTTTCGAGTAAATGAATATGATGGGCTTGTAGGGCATAAAGGTTGCTACAAAAAAGTTCCCATGAGATAGAACTGTACAACCAATAGTTTTGGAGTTACAGAGCTTAAAAGGTGAATTTTGATCAAAATCGGCCTAAAATGTCCAATAATCTTGTATTTATTGAAATTTACATTCAAATACTGTAATTGAATAAGTAGTTCCCAAGATTATAAATTTTAGAGCGTTATAAAGTGTATTACAATCTACTTCCGCATGTAAGATCGATAAATACAGAATAATAAGAGCTGTTATGTTGATTCTTATTAAAGTTCACTCCCAAAACTATTGGTCGTACAGCTTTATTTCATGGAAAATTTTTTGTAGTAAATTTTATGCCCTACAAGCCCATCATATTCATTCACCCAAAAAAAATTTTCACAACATCGAAAAACCGAGTTGAAACCAAAGTTAATGAGTTTCCTGTGTTATTTGAATGGGAAACTGAATTTTTGGATGAGCTAAAAACCTCTCATTCACTTGGAATCTTTTTCCCACACGGAATATATTTTTTCCTTTAGAAAATATCAAATTCCTACGTAGGACAGAGGAAACAAAAATCTCGCCCAAAAATGCAACACCCTATTCAATACATTTCACATGTTGCAAACGGTCCACACAAATTTTTCTGTCGATTCAACATAATGTGTTTGCGTTGGCCAGTAACTGGCACTTGATATGAATAATATGACACGAAAGAATGCTGATTGAATTTTGATTAGAATTTCTGATCGTGTAAATTCAACACATAAGTACTGTCAAATGAAATTCAAAATAACTACTGAATTACCAGTTGACAAGTGTGATTTATGGATTTTTTAAGGGGTAATATCACCTTGTAACCAGACAAACTGACCCTTATTTCGAAGGCTTACTGTGAAGTCAAGAAAATTTTTTTTATTATGAGGTTTTGTATTAATGGAAGTACTAGTCTTTGAGTATGAGAAACATATTTTATTGAGTTTTTTATATGGAAAATGGCGACGTGGAAATACATTGAAAAAAAGCCGTTTTTTTGTATATACCTGCCCGGCCGTACCGCTACTGGTCACAATTTTTGATCTAGAACGAAAAACCAAAGATTTTCTCAAAATATATGGGAAAATCTATAGAACATCGTGGGATTTTTTTGAAAAATGAATTTAAAAAAAAATGGCATCGTTTTGAAGTTGAAAAACCTGTTTTCTTCGAAAAAATCGATCGAAAACCGGCTATAAAATCGGTTTAACAACAAATATCGGAAAGATCCTACGATGTTCTATAGATAATCATGTTTTCAAGATACAGTGAAAATTTCAAAGAAATCGGTTGAAAATTGGCAGAGTTATCGATACGGCCGACTCCAAAAACATGGTTTTGAGATAAATGCGTTTAAAGTTTTAAGTAGTATGTATGTAGTGAAATTTTTGTTTTACCTTTAATCTGCAATGCCTGCTCCATATAATTGGCCTTCCGAATGAAGGTTTCGTTGGTCCTCATCTTTTCTGGCAGAAGTTGCATCTTTCCGAGCCGCTTTAGCCTCTTTAGTGATGGAACGCTCGGAAAGCGAGATACGCACCGCATCGGCTTCTGAGCAGAAATTGTAACATTTTTCTCCAATTTTGATGCCCAATTGCTCCATTACTACAAGTATTCCACTGTAACCATCATTGAAATATAAAACAGCAAGGAATATAGCCGAATTGAGGACAATTTTGCCACTAGAAATGTTCTTAGGAGCCATGGACCATATAAGTGAATTGAAACTCTCATTGGAGTTCTGTGTATATCCACCTAAGCAACGAGTAAGAAGCTCAACTCTACTTAATTCTTCGTAAATTGGCTCCACAGCTTCAAATACTTCCATTGGCATAGGCGTTTGATGTTTATAATTTTGTACATCTTCCGAAATCTCCTTCGTTGATTACCAAGAGCACCATGACTTCTCACCTTCAGGGCAAAGGTGGTGTTGAGGCTCAACTTAAAATATTTTCCCCTCCATAATCGACATTTCCCATCATTCTTAAATAGTTTAGAAAGTGTTTAAGCCAATAAAAAAAAAATGAAAAAAAAAAGTTACAAGGTGATATTACCCTTAACTTAAATTAAATGTGCACATCGCATTTTTTTCATGTTAAAACGATGCATAAAAATAAATTGAAGAAGTAATTCAATAAGAATTGAACACGGATAGTCGGAACCGGTCGTAGAAGCTCCATCACTCAAGCCACTACCGGTCGCTTGAATAGGGGTCCTTTCTTTGCGTATATCAACTCGCACTCGATTTGCAAATTTCCATATCTAGAGCACTAACTCGCATTAGAATGAAAGCCAAAACCAAAATGACTGGGAATGAATGACGACGAGTCCCAAAGTTACATGTACATTGAACTTTCATCAAAAAGTAACTCATACACTGAGAAAAATTTTCTTGTACAATTTCCCATCATTGCTAGTAAATTTAGGATATAAGCTGAAAACTACAAAATGTACTGTCAAACACGGGGAATTGAACTGTTATTCTATTAGCATCTACGACCAAAGCGAGTGAAGATAGCTAGAATGATTGCGAAGTTCACACATAATCGACAGGGTGTTTCGTCATTTTCAGAGTATATCCCAAATATACCAGCAATGATGGGAAACTGTACAAGGAAATTTTTCTCAGTGTACCACTGGCGAGCTCCCTTTGGTAGTTGAGGATAACACAATTTTTATGTTGAATCTTGAGTTCAATTTAATTTGTGTTATTTTTACACTTTCCTCCACTCTTTTGAAAGATTTTACATCATGAATCAATTGGGACCTGATTACGCAAGTAGTGTCTGTAGGAGTTACACATGTTTGTGTTGAATATCCAACAGAAAATTCATGACACGCGGATTTTTCAACACATTTATACAAAATTCCCAATTCTATCGCACTTGAAGGTGATTATGTCGATGAAAAAAAATGAATTTTGTGAAACAAATATTTCCTCAGTTAGCCCTGGGACTTATAGAATGATGTGTTATGTCTTTTAATGATGTTTGAAGAAATTGAAGTGACTTATGCGAAAGTGAATCGTAACTTCAGCATTACACTGACGAAATTCTGCAGGAAGTTTAGTTAAGTGTTATCTTCTTTGATTTTTGTAATAAATAGTTTCCACATTCTTGGGAAATCGCATCGTAAAGTTGCGAGTTTTGCTCTCGTCGTATCTTTGTATGTTCTGCAACCACATAATCTTCTATCGCCTGAGAAAATGAACACATAAAGAGTTACATCGTTACTGTCGTAACGCGTAGTCGTTGTTCCGTTTTTCTAAACCCAGTCATGTATTAACACGAGGCAAGTATATCGCGGGATTTAATTCTACTGGTGGGTAATAATCTTGTTCTGACAGGCACGTTCATTCGCGCACCCTCCGTTCTTGAACTTTCATATTAAACGCCGTTTCACATTTGTGTACGCGACAATATGGTCCTCACCATTACGTCTGAAGGGGCGGGTGAATGCCCCTCGGTGTAACCATCCACGCTTCTAGCTTTCGTTTACACCAACGCAAACGTACCGAGGTCCCCCTCTCGCCAGATTATGAGGAAACTCAACGTCGTTACAAGGAACAACGTACCCTCACGTATGAATTCGTGAACCACGTTCGTATTGAATCACGTCCAACACGAATATTATCAGACCCATTGATAATCATCGTAGAAGGGATTTTGAAGGTACCTTGAGAAAAAAAGCGACACGATCAAAAATTTATGATGGCATTGACTTGAAATTCGGTTATGATGTCCAATTCAAAAACCAGGTTCTTCCCTCAGCGTAAATGATAATTTGTAAACTTAATGAATTAAGCTTTACACGAATAGAAAAATCTCTTCTCTTTTCGTTGGATAAATTTGATCAATTTTTCACACCTGAGCATTATATCCATTCAAAGGTAGGGAAGGAATTGAAACATCAACGGGATTTTAACCGCATTACTTTTGATCTACTTTTCAAGGGAGATAACATCTTTTACTGGTTATTTTCCTTTTTTTCTCATACCCGTAATGCCGGAGTTAATTATCTCTAATGTCACTGGTAAAAACGGGACAGAGTTTCTCCCTCTTTGTCGTTGAATAATTTTTCTCTACACGATGTAACGTGGAATGAGAAAAAAACAAGAAAGAGAAAACTGATATACCGTGAAAAGAAGCCTCTTGTCAAATATATGACTACGATAACGGTGAATGAATATCAACTAATTCTCGTGGTTTCATGGTTGTTTCTGTCACTGGTACATAATTGAAGTGATTTCATAGTTTATTTTTGTCCTGCCGTGTGCCACGCTTATTCACCCTGCTTACGCTTCGGGTGGTCCT
Organism: Gonatopus flavifemur; assembly: GCA_018340375.1. Lineage (NCBI taxonomy): Eukaryota > Metazoa > Arthropoda > Insecta > Hymenoptera > Dryinidae > Gonatopus > Gonatopus flavifemur. The sequence continues at coordinate 4,201,962 of JAFFJZ010000006.1, read as the reverse complement.
TTTTGTAGAGTTAACGACGAGAGAGCTAGACTTAGTAGTAATCGATCTTGGTCAGTGTTCGCTGATCGTTGTCACTTACCAGCAACCAGTTTCCGTTATTTTTAATGCTGTTGTGCTGTATGTCATTCGGCACCAATACCACGAGAACACATTTGAACGTACAAAAGCTTTTCGCGGTATGAAAAAGTGGCGGCGATGGTAACGTCAACGACCACATCCACGAACTTGGATCTCTTTTACTCTCAGTGCCACCGAGCTACTAAGCAATCGTCTTTGAATATGAGAAGCAGCTTTCATTTTTCCTCTCCCTCGTTTTTCTGAAGCTTTTCACGGGAAAAAAGTAATTAACGCTGTTTGCGGAAGTGGACGCGAACTCGGCTTTCCGATTTCTTGAAAAACATGCCTCAAGTAGCTAGTTGTGATGTTCTTTTCGATTTTTCAACGTGAAAAATTAACGAGGAAAACCTAGCGGGAGAGAGAAGCTATTCACTTTTAAATGAGTTTCAGTTAGCGAAGTTCGAATGATTCATCGAAATGATTGGTTCAAGTGCATGTTTCTAACAACGAACATTTAAAAATATATCACAAATACAAATGGAACCCCAAAATCATTTAATCTCGGTCGAACGAGTAGGTCAACGTTATGGAGTGCAACGATGCATACATATGTTACATATATTCCTGTGTGGAATTCTACAATCTTAGCAACAAACAAAAACCCTGATTATAAAATATATCATAAGCTTTGTTCGGTATACGGAGGTGAATAATAAAAATAACATGTATTCCTTTAAGCGTACAAGAGGTTGTGCAGAAACTTCTCGCTATTAATCTCGGACCCTCCTGCCGTGCTGTTGCTCGCACAACTGATGTATTGCATCGGTGAATTTACATGATTTTGCACTTTGACTGCAACCAGCACCACACCTGACCAGGGAGTGACCTGTAGTTATTATATATCCCTACGTGTTTTCACTTATACTGAAATTGTATTGGTTTTATCCAATTTCTTCATTTTCTTGTGTAAATATCAAAGTTGTACTAAAAAATTTGAAATTTTGTAATATTTGAAATGTTTGAATGATTCTCCTTTACGGTGATATAACGCTCATGCATATGGCATTGGGTTATTTAGATTACCATATGACAGCACTTCGTTTAAGGTCTCTGAACACAGTTCGATTAAAAGTGTAGCCGCATATCAACAACGAAGAATAAATTATTGTTTCTGGATCTAGAAGATTAGATAAGAGGGAAGAATAGGTTCTTAATGAATTTACGAATCAACAAAACTCCAAAGAATATTAATCAGGAGACTAGTACTCTGTGTATGCAACATGCTTTCTTCCATTGCAGGGTTCTACGTATGTATAAGGTAAGATAGCATCATTCATGATTCAACATCCACACTTGTCAAGCACATTTTGAAATGGGTTGGGAAGCGAACATCTAGAGTGAGATCCACAGAGTTTGAGTATCTGTACTGAAATAACTCATGAAGGGACAGAAACAGGGTTAAGCAAACACTACAACTCGCAGTTTCTAGGAAAAGTTCAATACCACAGTCGCACTTCCAATGGACCTTCAGAGTGCATTCATTAGATGGATGAAAAAAGAATAACTTCATCATCATCATGTTCATAAATCATGTTCATAAATCATGTTCATAAATCATGTTCATTACCAACTTGAAGGACATGGTCGTAGAGGTTTGAATTCAATTGAGTCTAAACAGCAGGTGTCATTGTCCCGATGAATAATCTCTATTCCTTTCCTTGCTCTCCACATAAAAACGAAGCAATCTTTTTGATAATAAAAAGTTATGGAGTATTTACCCAATGAGCATGTGAATCTCATTTGAGAATTAGCAGGCATATATCATCATTCGGAAGATCCATCTTCTCTCAACCTCTTTCGTCGAATCAAATTGAAACAATGATAAAATCCAGTTAAATTTTCTCGAATACATCAAAGTTCGCTCGAATTCATTCTCCCTTGAACCAACTCCACCATATAAATGTAAAACTTTGAGTAAGTCTAATCCCGGCCAACCGTATCTCAGGGAAGATAGTGCTTTTTGTTCGTTTCTAGAGTGAATGTTTCACAATTTCTCTCAGAGCGATCAAATTCACTGACCTGGAAGGTTTAAAGGAAATAATTGATATGCGTTCGTACCCTCTGATGCAAAACATCAGACTTTCCAACTTAGAATCCTTCGGTTTGATCATTTTCTCACCGGATATGGAGTGAAAATATGAATCCCTTCGTTACAATTTCATTCTCTATATTTATCGGGACAATTTATCTCAATACAAGCAATACAATCCCCTGTCGATAACCTCATGAATTCTGAGAGAGGAAGTTTTGCAGTATGGTGATATTCAGATGTTTCCTGGAACAATAGCGCTCGTTTTGTTTGTTGCCAAGAGCCACATTTAGATCGTTACCCTTTTTCCATATCTTAAAAGCTTCTTTGCCAACAACGTGAGAGTCTAAAGTCTCGTCTCTGGAAAAAAACAACAAATCTTGAGGACCCGTCGAATCTGTTGAGAACGAGACGATACGAAATGTATGTGTATACTTCTGGAATGGGAATCAGGCTAGTTCAATCCAAGTTCCTATCGGGAAATTCTTGGCTGAAGGACGATGAAATTGTCAATCCGTTTTTGCTCGAACCTAGCGAAAATAATGTAAATTATAGTTGAGATGAGAACAGATAAGGATTCTGTACATGAATATATATTGTCCTTCTTATTTTTTTTTCTTTTCTCTTCGGGAGCGGAGACATCGTCGGCATTAGAGACAGTAGTCGCATCTTTTGAGAAAGGGCATTGTTTTATTCCGACCGCATAGCAAACACCCCTCACTCACCTTTCTCTTTTTTTTCATATCTCTGTCTCCTCTGACTGGCACTCTCAACAATTTACCCTACCGTTCCTTTCAACCCTCGAAGTTTTCTATCCACCTTTCCTCCATCTTCTCTTTCCCTCTTCTTTGTTGGTTTTTTCGCCAGGCATCTAGTTCTCGATAACACACAGTGGCTTGATGACGAAACCTTAATGTTACATTCAATTCTCTAAATTGGATCAGAATAGCCAACTGTCATGTCTCCGTTGTAAACATTTTCTTTTTCTCCATGCGGTATCGAATTTGGATAATCCTCTGACGCAGATCGTCAATAAAGTCAATGAGTTATTAATATCGAGGGGGATCTATCTATATGATTTTGAATTGTCGTTCTCTCGTTTAATTGCAGACTAATTTCAGCTTCTCAGATACGTTGGGTATCGCTTACGACTCGATATCACTGTTTATTAAACTCTCCTTTCTATTCTTCAGACTTTTCTCGTCCACTTGATATGGTATTTAGGCTCGATATCGTACGTTTGCAGGGTGTCCCGTATCATTCACCGCTCTCTCGATGCTGATTTCTCTCCTTCTCTTTCCTCTTAATATCGTTTTTCCGTCGGTATCGCTATCATATATTATTTTTTATTCTCGTCCGTCTGCTCGGTGCCAATATTTCGGCTAGTCCGAAAGCTTAATATGTGGAAAAGCTTGGGCATAGCAGGTATCGTGATGATAGGCATCCTACGGCTTATTGCCAGTTGTTATTTTCGCTCACGTACAGTATATGAGAGCGAGGGAGTAGAAAAAATATTATTACGTTAACAGTATTAACGGAAAGGGAAAATCCATCGTACTGGTTATCATCCTGCAGTGACGAAAGCTTCTTGCCAACGGAGCTTTTTCCAAGAGAAAAAGGGAAAAACATGTCGTGACTGTACACTATGTATTCATCGTTCCTCTCAGTTTTATGCTATTCGCAGGTTTCTCACTCTATTTTTGGTTACCGTCATCAGGGCCACGTGTTCATTCCGGAATAACCATTTTACGAGCGTATTCGTGGGAGACCTATGTACAAAATATGTACATGTGTGGGTGCACGCGTGTATTATCGGCATATCGTGTGAGAACTCGATAAACCGCTTCCCCTGTGTTGGCGGATTAAGATGTCGATTCCATGTTGATGCGGTTGCCGGTCTTCAGCTTTTTCACTTGTCGTTGAAAAACCTTCCCATTTGTAATCTCGTTGTGCGTGATCTAATCTAGTTTCATCGTTCTACCTCCAATCACAAGCACCAATATTTCCAGAATATGTGAAAATAACGTTACGACGTTACTGAGACTTTGTTTACTGGACGGGGTGTTTATTTATTGTCGTTTGTAGAAAGTTTGAACTGAATTGAATGATTCCTCTCATAGAGTGCATTGACTTTATCATCAAAAGATTCTAAAATCAGCATACACATCATAGAATTATATGTTATTTGAATGTAGGTTGAAACAATCCATTCATAGGATTTTTAATTCTCATATCTTCTCAAGTGATGTGATCTACTTTTACAGACAAGCGTATGCAATAGACTTAATCTTTCAGAGTTAGACTCAACTCGATTTGAATTTCAGATGCTTCCCCAATGAAGTAAGTAAACTATTATCGCATTCGTCTCCAGAATGAACTATAACTACCGAATAGATAATGTGTTAGATACCCTACATCATCCAATCATGTGCACTATTTTCAATTTTCCATTTGTGTTTTTATTTGTACTTTTCCTGTAACAAAATACTTTTGATAAAAACATCAACTCCACCGATCAACAACTCAATTAAAACGACTGGAGTTTGTGATGTTGTTCATTATTTACTAGATGAGATCGAGATGTGGTTGTATTTCAAAAGCGTTGCCGGGCAGTTCTTTGAAGAATAACAAAAATGAAGGGAATGATTCAACCCAGATTATTAATCCAATTCAACGATGCCCCACGTTCTTGAAATTGAAGTAGATGTAAAGAACAAGAGAGATCCGTGTAATACGTGTGGAGATAGAAACTCACAATCATCATTCACATAAAAATCGGTTTTACAAGAGTAAAAGGAAATGAAAATGTTGTTGTGCAAGTAGTATTTGAATTCTCCGTCGACACAGAGCTCTTTGCCAATGCTATTTCTTTTAAAGAACATTGACAAGAAACGAGTTTGATGACGGGAATGCATCTACGTGTTGTACACGCAACTACACGCTTCATTGGTATAAAATCATTCCAATAGACAAGGTTCAAATAGATAATAGCGTCGACAAAATAATCATTGAGTTCTCAGTTTCTAATATATTCATGTACATTCATGCACGCGATTATTTTTGGAATAAACTTTTGGTTCGATTGATATAAAGTGAATTATTCATATAAAACACCAATTTTTCCTAAAAATTTGAGACTTTACCAAGGCCTTTTTTAGTAACTAGCTCTCTTACAAAGGCTTTTGAGGGTGCTAGACAATCGCTATACACGGAAAAAAAGAATAATTACAGCAACTAATTAAATAGTCGATTTTCGACCATCTACTTAAGTAGTTGCTGCAGCTACTTAGTAGTCAGAACAAGTAACACGTCAGCAGACACGTTCCTGCAAACATTTCAGATTTGATGCATCATATCATGCTTCATTTTTGGTTGAGTTTTAAAAACCTCGTCTTTCTAGTATCTCCGGAGAGAGCAATTGGAAGGTGATCTTCAAAACTAAAACATCTAAACGTGCGAGCGAATAAGAATTCTTCTATGCAAAGCTACAGCGAATTCTTATAATTACAGAGAGTTAACTGTCAAAAACATAGTGAAAGAGAATAAAATCAATTACATGCGGACTTCATCTAAAGAGTTGAAAGAAACCAATATGCGGTTCATTGTAACGTTTTCCATAACAATGTGTTATACCTTCAAAGAGGAAAAAGAGAACGTAGGAACTGTAATTGAAGAAAATGGTTAAAATATCAAAATCAAATGAGCATCACGACTTCCTTCTTTTTCAATATAAATGATAATTTATTCTAATGGTGAAGCATAAAACTCCTACTAAAATTATGTTGCTGGAATTTGGATCGTTTATTGAAACCAATTAGTTACTGAATAACGATATCCTCAGCTGTTGAACACCCAAAATCTTGCGATATATTCTTCAAACAATGTTTCCAGTTCCAAGGAGTTAATTCAAAAAGATAAACACCAATGATTCCGCAGATTTTGTGAGTTTGAATTTTCGTTTGGTTTCTGTGAACGATTCGAATTTCAACAACCTCTAAAATTCATATATCATCGCTACAGACCTATTGATACATAATACACTCTCCAGAGTTCCGGAATCATGTTAACAAATCATTCCACCCATCACCAAAAGTTTGAAACTTCCTGCGATTCATCATCACTATTATTACTATCACATGATCCAAAGGTGCAAAAACGAAATGAAATACCATATCTCACACTGTATTACGGGACTCAACATTAATTTTATAACACAACAACTCAAGCTGGTGCTCGACTGACTCGCCTTCTCATTATACAGCGGCTTCGTATAAGTAAACCACATTCCATGAGCTCTCGAAGTACAAGCTTTTATGATCCTTCAGAGTATTGTTGTCATCCGCTTCATACCTTGAAGAATAACGGAATCTGTCTACACATTCCTTGATAATTCCTACATACACATAGGAAATTTTTCAATTCCTGCAAAAAAAATAAAAGTTTCGGATATATCTTCCCACGAAGAAATGCCAGTTTTACAGCGACGGTAACAAATGTATCGGTACTGAAATGGAATTGGTGACCAACGGTTGTCTGCCGATTGCAAGTTGACACTGGACTGATGTGATTTTATGTTCCAATCGGTACTGGCTCGGTGATCAAACTGGCCGGCGTTGACCAATTTCCTACACGGAGAGAATATTTTGTAGTATAGATTACCACAATTATTTTGTAACGCTGGACTATACAGACACTCTCACTAAAATCACTGAACGTTCATTTAGAAATGCTTTGCATGCATCCCTTTTTACGATTGAGACATTGTAACCTTTCTTTGTTTCGTTTCCAATTTTACTATAATCTATCGTAATTTGAATCATTATCATCGCAATATTCCTCGTCATGTCAGTATGGTCCGACTTTACAAAAACATAGTAATATTGAACACATTTTTTATGCAATGTATACTACAAAATTTTCTCCGTGTACCAATGTTGGATCAACAACGGGCCAATTTTAATAAGCAAGCGTTGGTCTTCAACCTTGAATATGGGTATCAAACCAATGCAAACAAATATCCAGTGCATTTTAACAAAAGTTTTAATTATTTTTCATATGATACTGTTGATTAGAACCATGTCAAAAGCCTATATTGTTGGATGCCCTGCGAGAAATTTCACGTGATATAATAATTTTGTAGAAAACAGCAAAGTGCTAAGCAATATGCGGCAAATTGTTGAAAAAACTCAGCAACAGTTTAAAGCAATTTGCAGGGACGTTGCGTCGCCAAATGCGCAACGATATGCTGTGAATCTAGGATTTTGGGTTGAGTTGTTGTCTTGTTGCTGGGAAGTTGCTCGATTTCATGAAACTCTCAATCACATGCGTAGCAAATTGCCAGCAACTTCGCGGAAATTCAAGAAACAACATAAGAGCAATGGTTGCACAGCAACTTTTGTTGTATGGATGGATAGTTGTGATGACTGTCCAAAGTTTAGTGGTATCAGTATCGTTGCTATGATCATACAAATCATCCGAGGAACGATATAGATCGCCAGCATAACCATCTGTATCGTCACCATAGCGATACAGCATTGTCACTACAGCTATCTCTTCTTAACCATACTTCAGATCGTTATAATAGCCATACTGTTTTTCCCGTGTACACTGAGAAAAATGGAAATATTTATTATAGCTCCTTCATCGAGAATTGAATATTTTTCACTATTGTAGCTCCGTCTTGTTGCTGGATTTTGTACCTACTCAAGTGAAAATGAAAGGAAAGATCTAGTAAGTCTCACCACTAGAAACCGTAGCTAAAAATAATCCTAGCAATTTTCTGTACCTGAAGTAACTCTAGTTAGATAGATAGAGTTTTACAAAAACCATCATTGTTATATTATATTATTCTTAATATTCCTGTGACCTACAAACACAATAAACGAACGCGATTCTTTCATGTTGCTGAAGTTTAAATCATTTATTGAAAGGAAATACGTTCGATGAACATGCATAGCACCTATGAAACGATCTTTTGGAATGTACATAGAACATATTTCGAATATTCTAAGAACGTTCATGGTATATTCTGGTGCTACTTGGGTTCCGTCTCCAACTACCAAATAACACAAAGGTCCGGTTAAGGACGACGAAAAGTTTCAATGCTACGTATGATATTGCTATTGAAATCTCATCATATTTCGTTTGCGACAAACTCCGCATACTTCCAGCATAGATTTTCAGAACATCGCAGAATATCGTATGTGCAATATTTCAATTGAAAGATTCTCAGAACATTTGTAATGGAATATTGTATCCGCAATATCCATGGAATTTCGTCAAAATATTGTGCTGAGAATATTCCGAGTGAAACATTGTGGTATTCTGGAAATATTATTGAGACGTTATATGCTGTGTGGGTACAGTTACCATAGATTTCGGTAATAATTACCGTATAAAGTCAGTTTATTGTGAGAATTGAAAATACTACCAATTATTGTACAAACTACTACAGCCACTTGTTATTCGAACAGTGTATATATACTATAATTGATCAGTTATAATAACTATGTGACTGGTATCCTTTACAGAACACGACAGTTGTGAGTACTTGATTTCTTGTTTTGGTAAGCGAATTTTTCTCACAGGAGTAATTTTGTAAAATTGACTCGAACAGTTTTTTTCGTGTACCCTTTACGAATAAGAATTGAAATATCGGCTGCGGAAATTATCGAAAGTATTTTTAGTAGTAATCGCCAGTGATCGCTGTTAGAAAATCTAGACATAGAGTTTAGGCATCTCTTTCTCGTCTTTGACAATATCTGTTTTTTTTGGGTTTTGAGGTTAGCTATTTCTAACTAGTATGGATTGGGGAAAATTTGTGAAATTCTGATCAGTTTTATCCATCTGTAATTCATGGGGCCCACCTCACCAAATATTCGCTAATAATTCTCCAGTTTATCCCAACTAGTTTTTCCTTGCTAACCCCTCATGGGTGATCGGGAGACTCGTGATATTTCTACCAGGGTGTAATCGAATATACGACGGTACGTCAGTCGAACGTCGATTGAATGAATATCGTACATTTCGTGTACTATGCACGTTCTAAGTATATTTAAAACAGTCTCATTCGAAAATTTCATTAACGTTCATTATATGTTCTTCGTATCTCATTCGTACATTCTACGAACGTTTCTATTTCGTATATACTTTGAACTTCCGTTGCTGCTTGGGAAAAACCATGGATAATCATGAAACCGTGAATTTGATTGCTGATTTACATTTCGTTCCAAGACATCCTGAATCCATCGGTCCCCAGGTAAAAATTGACCATGGGCGCTAGGTTGCCGCAAGGCTCACCAAGATGGGCCGAGCCTAGGCTACCAGGCGTGGCGCAACTCTGAAATGATAACATCATTTCAGCCTCAGCCCATTTGTTTCCACAATCAAGACCCAACACTGGAAACAGGGTTGTGATAGCATATGCCGTCAATGGCAGACCATACAAAAATTTGTTCGCCAAGGATGAGCCAACGCTGTAGCAATCTTGCGGCAGGGTTGCGCCCATCTCATGCCAATGGTCACTTTCATTTTTTATTGTAATTGAAAATAAAATGAAAAATCCATTCTATCATTTCGATTGAACGAAATGAATGTCGGAGAATTTCAACATGTAATTTTTCTGATTAGTTTAAACTGATGAATGACGTAAATCCGGTGGTCCTGGCGTAGAAGTAGGCGGGTCTGGAAACAGATGAAGAATTATTTCTGTCATGGAATCTTCAGTGGAGACTTATATATTGATTGAATGCTTGGTTCGCCACTCGCAGGAAACAAGCATCACTCTGGTGAGAGTTATTGTAATTTACTGTTTGAGAAGGAAGTTTCACTCTTAGCCAAGCTATTACTCAAGTCGAGTCAAGCTAACGCCTAAACTGAGCGAGGCCATCGCCCAAGCTGAGCCAAGCTATTGCCCAAGCTGGACCAAGCTACGACCCATGCTTGGTGCAACATGAGAATCCATTGTCATTCAGAGTTGCCTAATGCTTGGAGCAGTGTCCCGCCAAGCCCTAGAGAGCCTCTGTTGAAAGCATGCGTTTTCCTTCAAGCAATATTGGTTGAAGGATTGGCGCAGCCAATGATCAATGATGGATCAACGAAGTCGATTTATGACTTCCCATATTGGTACAATGTTTAGACCATTGTCAACCATCCTTGTCCCTACATAGATTGCCCAGCTTTGGCTGGCAGCCTTGCGTCTAGCTATATTCCGTCGTCAGCATTGGCGGAGCCTGAAGATTTTTATATGGGTCTGTATCCCACAGGCATGAACTTTCCAAAATTTTCCATCCACCTGACCCAGCAACGAAATGAAATTAAATGATGGTATTTACTCAGATAGAAAAAAAATACACTTAGAGAAGTTTGTCCTGTCAATTCCCCCAAATTTGTAAAATTTCCATATATTTTCCCATGTTTTGAAGGAAAAATGAGGAAGAATCCGAGGAAATTTTGTAAGAACAGGAAAAACTTTCTTAAGGGTATCTTTTAGATTTCTGAAAGTGTTCTCAAGATGGCTCAAGATTTAACCTGGCATTCTCTAAAAGTTATCTGCAAGGCATTCTTCAGAAGTCTTATGCAATATTATTCCACTTCTCAAAGATGTCTGAATGGATAGCTTTGAGAATCAGTATTCAAGACATACTTCAGAAGTCGTACGTAAGAAATCTTTTACAGTTCTTCCTTCAGATGTCAAAGGTATTCAATATGAAACAATATTTTCATTAAACTAAAATACTGTGTTCCGAAATACTTCTCCAACAAGTACTTGATTGATGCAACAGATCAGATAATTATTCAACACAGACAGTAATTCAGTTCCTCGTGGAAAATTATTCAAAAATATTAGTACATAAATAAAACAATGTTCAACAGCTCTAATCTTTTTTCACAGCATGACAAAGGTACAAAGTCATTGGATTTTATGAAAGAATGTATTATCAGCCCCACTTTTGTACACCTCTGATGATTTTTCAAACGGTCATCAAGTCACATGGAATGATAGTATTTTCCCAATCAACAATCTGTATAAAGTGGGATAACCAGCCACTTTGTTGAAATAAATGCTTCGCGAATAAGAAATAGGTATCCACAAAACTTGAGATGATAGAGAAATTGACTTATAGATTGGGAGCGCAGTAAATTTTCTGCACTCTTATATTACTATGAACTATTGACACGATAGATACTTATAAGAGATGATATTGATTGTCAAAAATTACTCAAAAATAACTTCATTGAACTGTACATGTAGTTATAAATAATTATATATGAACAAATTATTAGGTCCATTTGCAAGAATCAGAATCAATTGAATATTTATATTGTTGCATGTGAGGTATGGTCGTGAACGAAATTCCCTGTGCTTGTAATTTGAGAGATGATTTTTCTAACGGTAAGAATCTTACACTCCATTTATAACTCCATGTATCATTCAATGAAGTTAGGCACAAATATTTTTTGGAATCAAATCACAGTCAAGTATCCATCATGCCAATTGTCTGAAAGAATGTACTATCACTACCACTTTTGTAAACCTCTGATGATTTTTCAGGTGATCAAGTGAAATGAAGTGATGTCATTCAATCAATCCACAATCTGTATGAAGTGAAATGACCAGCCACTTGGTTGAAATAAATTCTCCGCGAATAAGAAGTAGGTATCCACAAAACTTGAGTCGATAAAGAAATTGACTTATATATTGGGAGCGCAATGAGATTTCTTTACTCTGCCTACCATGAATCATTGACACGATGCTCAATATTTTCACTTTCTCGAAGTAATCTCCAACTGATTTGCGATTCCAAACAAAATTATCTCTGATCCTTTTCCTTTCTTTCTTCAATGCTATAACGACTGTATAGGCGTTTCAAAGGGCCATCAGCGGCCCATTGAAATGCCAGTAATCATTGTTTGTAGGGTCTTCAAATGCATTCTTCGACATGACGAATCGAATATTATTCGTTGTGGAATCGTATAACGTCGCTCTTCCATTGTTCTTCGTAATTGTTCCTGAAGAAAAGATTATCTTATCCAGAGAATATTAGCAGTCTTGTCGTGTGGCATGACACATATATCGTGTATATCACTATGAGGAGGTCATGCAAAATTGGGGGCTTGGTGTCTGGGTGTGTGTGTGTGTGTCATGTACAATGAATTATCCACAGACAATTTCATCCGATGAGACATACCGCGAATTTCAACGTCATCATTATCGAATACATCAGGTTCTAACGACGCGCCATTGAAACCATGAGATTCACAAATCGCGTAATCAACTGCTCGTTCTCGTCATTCTTATTGACAGAATGTACAGAAACATGTAGATTTGTATGGATATAGTTTGATGAATGAAACCTATACAACAAAAGTTGATGTGCAACTGTTACTCTTATGTTCTGCCGTCCAAAGCAAGAAGATCGTAAGTCGAATTTTGGACGAAAATGAGTTTTTCATATCATTTCAATCGTGAAAAAATTCTGTATTCTACTGTGTTTTTCATTGCAAAAAAAACTTATCACTTTCTTAATAGCAGCGGCTCAAAGTACGAAGGAATTAATCAAATTTGAAACGTTTACAGGAAAAAAAAACCGTAACTAACACAAAAATGGGAAATTATAATACTTCAATAGTCATTGTGTAAAGTTTGAATCGTTTATTGAAACGAAATAGTAATCAAATAACAAAATACGTAACTGTTGAAGACTCAACATTTTTTAGTAGATTCTTTGAACGATGTTTCCAGTTCCAAGGACTTAATTTGAGAAGATATATAACGATGATGTATTAGATCTTGTCGGTTTGAATCTTCGTTTCGTCACTATAAACGATTCAAACTTCCACAAAATTCCAAGTTTACGTGAATTTGCTGGGAATTTGTTACGTATGTGATTGAGAGTTCAATGAAACCGAGCAACTTTCTATCAACACCACAACAACTGAAGTTAAACTCCTAGATTCACAGCATATTTGTTGCAAATTTGGCGACGCAACGTCCCTGCAAATTGCTTTTGAATGTTTTTGTATGTTTTCAATAATTTGCTCCATATTTGCTCAGCATTTTGCTGTTAGGGCAATTCATTCATTCTGCAAACGCTCTGAGCGTGGATCAAACTGCTTACAATAACATTGTTTTAATCGTATGAGAGTACTTTGTGGTTGAAAAGATAGATGAAGAGCGAGAATGCGCACTTTCATCCACATTATTTGCAAATAAATCCATCAAATATGCAGTATCTCGCTTATATAAAAAAAAATCCATAACGCATTGATTTCAAACTGAGTTATCAACGTGAAATTGCGAAGAAAAGGAAAGGAAACAAGCACATAGACATTTGAGTATTTCTTTCTGTAATGGACAAACATCATGGATACGCGAGTTTCTCGTGACATGCTCACATCTTAAAAACCTTTAAATACAGCACCTATTCTCATACGGTACGGTACGGTACGTTGAATTCTGAGCGCGACGTCGGCACAGTAGTACTCTTTTCTTCCCTCTAACTATGTGTCATTTACCTTTGCTTCTTTTTTTTTGTTTTCTCTCCTGTTACGTATGTGTACACTCGGGTCCAGATGATGGATTGAAATGAGGCTCATTCGAAACCTCTGCAGAGAAAAAGAGAAAGAGAGAAAGAGTTACACGAGAAAGTATACATATTCATCCACAGCCAGAGTTGGTTCTTTGTCCTCCAACAAATCCATTGCTCAAGGCCCAAGAGTTTCAGCTGCATAACCTCAGAACAGGCCTAAGTACGTCCGCTTTTCCATGTACTACTACTACTACTAACAACACTACTAACGTTTTCTACTAACGTTGACGCGCGGCTGTTCAACCGAGGCTGTTACTACTGGAACCCGTTACGGAAGCTTTTGCTATAAAAGCGAGCCAAGAAGATAAACAGACTATCCGAAAAACGTTATCGTGCTGGAAACCTTGAATGTGTACATCTTTTGAGAAGAAACGATATGAAAATTGAATGATTATTTTCTATCTTCTCTATCTTCTCCTGTGAATGATTCAGCGTTTACACTCTGCACTCTAAAACATGTGAGGAGTTTTTCTCCACATTTGTGGTGGATTCCGTCGCCTGAAGGCAAGGAAAATCATTTTACTCTGAAGAATTATTTTGTCTTTTGGGGGTTGAATTCTCTAGTGAAGTTTTCTGCCACTATTTTTGAGAAGAAATTTCTGAATTAGTTTTTACAGTGTGGATCAAAAGATTGAATATCCCTAATTATCAGTAGGGATGGTTAGTATTGTAAGAATTCGAATTAGGAATGAAAACCGATAAACGTATCGCTGTACAATTAACTACTTTGAATAGTGTGTTGGCTCGATTAATAATGGATTGTATTTTATACAAACCTGATGCAGAAAGAGAAAAATTCTCATGCTTATGCGCCCAAAGCAACTGTAACATCACCGATTATTGTATTTGACACGAATGACTCGTGTTAAAAGAAAAAGAAATTTACCACTACTGGTTATTGTATTGATATGAATCAGTCGTGTTTTAACAGTATTTTATACCGAGGAAATACAATTGATTCATGTGAGTACTAATGGCGTTAGACTTAATTTTTTTTCATAACAAAAACCATTGGTGTCAAATTATTAATCGTTGATGCTGCGTTTTCTCCGTGCAGATTACCGAAGAAATGTATTGTAAACAAATATATTCAATATATTTTTGTACGGTCCCACTTTCACGACTGAATTGTTGGTGTGTTATTACGTTGTTACGCTGGAGTAAGCAATATAACGGAAAGTTAGTTGGCTCGCGGTATTTTTCCATCCCATTAACGACCGACTTGAACGACTCCTATCAATGCGTTTATGGCAGTCGGCTTTTATTTCCTTCTTCTTCTGGTATTATTTTCCACCACCGTTATCATCGCTTGACTCCTTCTTTAAGGTCGAACCCAATGTCAGTCGTCGTTCCAGCCTCCTACTTTCCTCAATTTTTTTCCCTTTCAATTCACTCGATCACGTCAATCGCAGTCCCTATGCTAATACAACGATGAAAACCCTTGAATCGAGTTATGAATATATTGAAAAGTCCATCGATAGTGTGTGTTGAATGTTATTGATCTAATATTATATTCCTCATAAATATTTGAACTTTGCCTTGAATCATGAAATATTTCCAAATCTGTTTTCAGTAATTTGAGACTAAGTGAAGTATTGTTTTGTTTTGTTTCAGGTGAGTGAATAATAGGGGATAATTGATGTGGAGAATGCTAAAAGGTATTTCAACTGTCTCCTGCAATACATGAAATTCATCACAAGTGAGAAAATATTGTTTTGATCTGGTAACACCAGTATAATCTTACAAGAAGAACCAACACCATACCGGGTTATCCTCATACACTCATCTTCAAGTATTCGTACAAACGTGAGATCAAATAGGCTAATCGTGCTCTTGATAAAAGTCCATACTACTGTGTCCAAAAAGTGAGGTGACATTTAAATTTAAACTCTGTGCACAAATGTATGTGGGGAAGTGCTCTTATTCCCAGGTTAGTAAGACTGTCTTTGATATCTATGCCAAGAGTCACGTCAAAATATTCATTAGTGTTGGAGATACGCTTCGTTTTGTAAGCTGCTGAAAGTGAATTTTTCGATTCTTATAATGTTTGCATTTGTTGAGCAGAGAATTTGTATTAAAGTTTGTTTGCGGAGTGAATTTTCTGCTGCTGGTTCGTTGAGGATGGCACAGAAAGCTCTCGGTGATGAGGCTACGTCGAGAAAAAATGTTTACAAGTGGTATAAAGAGTTCCAAGAAGGTCGAGTACGTGTCGAAGACGAGATGCGTCCTGGTCGACCATCAACTTCAACTAACGGAGTTCACGTCCGAAAAATCAAAGATTTGGTGCTTGTAAATCGTCCATTAACAATATTAGAGATTTTGCTGATGATGTTGACATTTCAAAAGGATCAGTCAATACTATTTTGAAGGATGTTTTGGGCCTCAGATGCGTCGAATCTCGATTGGTACTAAAAATGCTGAATTTCCTGGAAAAACATCGTCACGTTGGAGTGTGTGAAGCAATGCTTTCTGACTATCAGGACAAGACAAAACGCATTATTACGGGAGATGAGACATGGATTTACACTTACGACCCGGGAACAACCGATCGATCAAGTGAATATCGCGCTGAAGGTGAGGCACAACCAAAAAGACCGCGCCAAAGTCGCTCAAAAATCAAGGTTATGTTGACTGTGTCCTTCGATTATCGTGGTGTTGTGCCTTTTGAGTTCTTTCTGCCGGGTCAAACTGTCCACAAAGAATATTATTTAAGCGTTATGCGTCATTTACGTGAAGCTATTCACCTAAATAGGACGGAATTGTGGCGAGACAACTCTTGGTTTTTGCACCACGACAATGCACCGGCTCACCCTGCATTGAGTCTTCGTGACTATTTCGCAAAGAATTCGACCCATATCGTTCCACAACCACCGTACTCACCTGATTTGGCACCGTGCGACTTCTGGCTATTCAACAACCTCAAAAGACCGCTCCGGGAATACCTTTTTGAGTCGATAGTGGAGATCCAAACCGAATCGAAGACCCACACAGCACCCAATGTTTCAGTAATATTTCTAGAATATTACAATGTCTCGCTCAGAACATTCTGGGTGGAATATTTATACAAGATCCTACAGATATTGCAGATACAATATTTCATCAAAAACGTTCTGAGAATCTTCCAATTGGAACATCGCACAATAAATGATTTGTAATGTTCCGGAAATCTGCGATGGGGAATATGCTAAATTTGTCGCAATTGAAACATCCTGAGAATACGACAGTGACAATATGTTATGAAGCAAAATGAATTTTCATACACCTGACCCAGGACTTGATAAAATCGAGAGAAAACGTCTCTCTTACAACCTATTCGCTTTTCGTTTCAAAATATTCTGAATCGATTGGTCCATATCCCACGGCAACAAATTTTCGAAGTTTTTCCATTGATCCTACTCAGCACTTTGTGAAATTTCAAAGTCAGGGTCAAAACAACTCTCTTCCCCACGACCTACTCATTTTTTGTGTCAGAAGATTCTGAATCGATTGGTCTATATTTCATGGAAACGAATTCTTCAAACTCCCATTGCGATAAGGACAATAAATGGCACTTTGAGAGCGATGTCGTCATCTCGGAGATTCGCTGATGTGATAGAAGCCTTGACTCTCACTCGCAGAACCCGGGTTCAATCCCCACTGGGGGAACTTTCTAATAATCGACTTCGAAACAGGTTTTCTTCCACTCAAAGTGATTCTGGCCACGCTCATTCAACATTTGTAGAAGTCAACTCTGAAGAAATTTTTTTCCAACCCAAAGTAATATTTTGTAATCTTTCTAACATATGCGATTGTTACATTCTTTCCCGTACAGAATACCGCTGAAATGATCACAGCAATATTCCAGAATGTTAAAAAGATAGTGACATAAGACATCCTGCAGACATTCTGACTATCTTCTTGAGATGTTTTCCAGAATATTATAAATTCCGAATGTGATATTCTGACAATATTGCTGGGACATCCGGTGCTGTGTGGGGAGAGAGCTGAAGGTCATCCCGGAACCCGACTTTAACGAGTGTTTCGAAGATTGGAGAATGCGTTGGGGGGGGGGGGGATTACTTTGAAGGCGATGAACTTGGATGGGAGAATAAATGAAGATTTTTGAAAATAAATGTTATGTCACCTCATTTTTTGGACATAGTAGGACACATTCAGTGCTTGACTGGTCGGAGTCCAAGAACCACAAACTACTTGTCTCACGCACTATGAGTAGATACTCAAGAAACGAATAGCCCCTTTAATGATCGTCTTTTTTCCTCGATTTATGGGCGATCAATGTTGTGAAGTTTCGTCATGTCAGCTGAAAACGTTTAACGCTATGACAGGAAGAAAGTAAAATGAAATATGGAATAAAGTCACGCAGCGTGAAAGATGAGTTTATGATATGAAAGGTTTTTGAGGTTAGACATGCTGATGCACAAATGTAGTGGTTCTAATCTGCACTGAGAGAAATTCTAATAATGACTGTAACTAAAATGTCTCAACTAAATATTCTTAATGGCAGGTATTAAAAATTTGATTGATTCAATCAAGAAATTGTGGTTAATATAATCAAGCTTGTTTTCGTATTCAATTTTTTTTTAGACACTTTCTCTCTTTCACACATACAGGACGCATGAGTCAAAGGTGTTGAAATGCCGCTTTACGTTGTGCCGGTTTGAAGGCCAAATTGATGTTGAATATGTATTTTTCTCTACAACGGCAGTGCTATCCTCACAAGACATTTACTCTGATATGCAGAAACGTAGTGACAGTTATTGATATAGGTCAAACAATATAGTTACGCTGCTCGACATTGCGATAGAAGTGGATAAAATGTTCAAAAACGAGACAAAAATGGATAACAGTGTCATTTTTTCAACCTTTTCCATATGAATTTTGTAGATTATCATCTAGGTTATTATCTCTCACTTAGGGAAGTTTTCCTCATTCATGCGAAATTTCCGTGCTCTTTCCCTACTTTTTCCTCGAAACATGGAAAAGAACATAGAAATTTGGCAAATTTATGGAAATGAATAGGAAAAAACTTTTCTACGGATTTGTGCGCATTTATTTGTACGGATTTAACCAGGATTCATAAATTATCTTGTTATAGTGTAGCTTACTATCAAAAAGTAGTTGTGAGAAATAATTGCAGTTGTGTTCACTAAGAATCAAGTAATTTCGATCCTAACCTTTGATTACATCGTACAATGAAAATTAGTAAGTGATAC
The DNA here is from genome assembly GCA_018340375.1 of Gonatopus flavifemur. Lineage (NCBI taxonomy): Eukaryota > Metazoa > Arthropoda > Insecta > Hymenoptera > Dryinidae > Gonatopus > Gonatopus flavifemur. The sequence continues at coordinate 4,183,012 of JAFFJZ010000006.1, read as the reverse complement.
TAAGAAAAAAATAACTGAGACTTTATCTTACTAATTTCTTTAGATAATGGCAACTAAAACTTCCCCTCAGTGTGTAGTGAACTTATACTTTCAACCCTCAACTTCAACACCAGGGCCAAACCGCACTGTCGAAACATGAAAAAACCAGTTTCTTTTCACTCATTATCATCAATGGATTTTTTCTGAAAACCACTGTAAAAAAATTCCTTCTGAAAATTCTGAAAATGTGATTGTGATTTTTCACAGTTCCTTTCTCTGAACTTTCAATACTTTTCTGAATACTTTTTGAATACTGAATACTTTCCGAAAGTCAGTTGAGGTCTTTCAAAATTCAGTGAAATTCATCTAAAAATTCAGAAGAAAGTGACTGTGAAGAATACAGTCACATTCTTAGAAGTAATTTTTTTACACTGTATCTCATCACAAATTCATGTCCCTTTCGGTTTTATTCAAAATTTTTCTCACTAAATCACAGAAAGTACAAATCGAGGGGCCAAATTGGCACACCAGTGAAGATTCAAGTTGCATGAACAAGGTATGGAGACTGAGGTTGATTATCCCATTAATGCCGATGGCAAAACTGGTCGGGCGAAAAAAAGTAACTATTGAAAATATACCTAGTTGGGGGATGAACATCCGAAGAAAAAGAATTTTTTACAATTTGTTTGAACAAATATTGTTCAAATATTGTGCCAATTCGCTCGGGCCACAGAAGTGTAACTATTGGAAATAGGATATCGAGTTGGGGAATGGATATCCGCGGTATGAAAAATTTTACAATTTGTTCGAAGATTTATTATTTGAACAAAACAATTGCAACGACTACAAATTTCGCGAACCACCGATCCTTAAATGAAATTTTCCGTAGAATCCGATTCTGGAATTTTTATTCATGTGAATTGTTTCTTCATTGATGTATTCTGCCAATCACGGACCAACATTGGTACGATTATGGCAGTCAAATCAGCCATCATTGGCAAACCTTGAAAAAATTTGTCGCTCGATCTAAATCCAAGATTGGATCATGTTTGTACTCATTACGAACCAAGACTGTTGGACGAATTTTTTTATGGTCTGCCAATGGTCAGATGTTTTATGCATTTAAAGGAGGTACCATCATTTATTACACATAAATGATGTTGACTGCTAAATTTGAGTCAATACTATAATAGTACTGAGTCAATATTCGGCCAAAATTGATTCAACGTTGCGACAATCCCGCGCCAACGTTGAGCCAATGTTGTGCCGATGTTCAACTCTATGTTGAACGAATGCGAAAATATAATAAAAATTCAGAGTCATATATTCCGGGCATCGATTGCTTCCCCTCCACACCTGTTAAGAAGTACAGCCCGAACCTGAAATATTTTATACAACCAGGGCTAGAGAATCTCTGTATACATTGAAACGAAGAAACTTATTTGATTAATCCAATACAAGATGTGTTTATAAGTTCAATATAACTCAATGATTACTGGTTACCGTACAAATCAATTACATCAAGTATAATTCAAATTCTGATGTCCACGAGTCCATGGGTCTGCACAGCTAAAATCTCTCCTTCGTTGAAAGACCTATGATGAAGACAACAATTTTCAAATCAGAAGGTTATATGATGCTTATATATCAACCGCATAGTTCGTTGAGCGCTTGCGAGAAACGAACCGAGCGCTGGAAACAATACCGAAGGGTGGCGCTTTGACATTGGACGCGGGAATTTTTGTATGGAGACGTATAATTGAGGATCGTGGCTAGCCTGAGCCAAGCTTTGACCAGGCTTGGCACTGCATTGGCTACTCATTTCTTCTAAACGTTGTCAACGTTTGGATTAATATTCAGCCGTGCTATGAAATTGTTCGTATGAAGTTAATTTCTTTTGTCCAAACGATATTGGGACAACGATGAACCATGATTGGCACAATCTTGAGCCAATGATAGATTGATCATTGGAAATTATGATTCCCAACATTGGTGCAACATTGTGCCACTTGTCAGTCAACGTTGGCTCGATATAGATTTCCAAGCCTTGGATGTCAGCATTGCGCCTATCTATTTTCCATCGTCAGTATTGGCGCAAGCAAGAAATTTTCACGTGGGAATATGTACATACGAATTTGCTGGGCCGAATGTCCGTTTTGTTGTATCAGAATCCCACAAGAATTTTCCTCGAAGAAACCGATATAACACCTCGACTCGATGGTACGCTGTAATTCAATGAAATATTTTTTCCACGTGGATACCGAGATTAGGAAGAAACGAAATCTGCATTCTCCTCTAGTCTTGATCTTTTTCTACAAGAACTAGAAGTCGAATTTGAATAAAAATAAACTTCACCTCATGAACGAGTTCGAATGAAACGAAACGTGTATAATGCATCCCGATGAATTCAAAAATCCACGTCAATATAGTTGTCGATTTAATTGAACGCATGTACGAGGTTTCACGTTTCAGATAAGCGTACCGAGTCGTTATACTTAGTTCGATACGAGCCAATCGATTGGAATAGAGTTGTTCCCTGATATCGGAATCTTTACGACAAGCAATGAAACGTGGCAGATATAGTTCGATGATAGCAAATAGACGTGCCAGAACCGACCAGACTTATACAAGCACTGGTTAACCATACAGTACTACATTCTGCGTCGAGATTGTCAACATTCTACGAGCTTACACTAGACTGATCCCTTCAACCGTGACCGCATCGGTGAATCAGATTGTGTAATATCTACGCGCATAAGTATATCGGTTCTGTCCTATTGTCCTACACTCTCGTCACAAAAAATATACCTCGCCGTATGTAATCGTGAGAAATTATTTTGAGATAGATAATTAAAGTTTCATCTCGAATTCAAAGATCCCCTGTTATCAGTGTTATTGAAATTCATATCTTTATGGTGGAAATTCCATACAGGTTTGGAGTAGGAAAATTTGATTCTCATATTTTGTTTTCAATATAGAAGAAGTGTCTGTGAAGTTGGCATATCAATTGTCAGCATCGCACAAAAAAGCACCAGTTCTAGTCGCATCCACTATAGTTCTACAGTTCTTGATAAGTTACAACAATAGTTCCGGGTAAATTTGTGAAAAAAATCGATTTTGAAAAAATGATATGCTAAGTTCTTCTACAATATGACAGCATCACATGGAAAATGGATGGAAATGGACTGTATCTCGGAGTTCTAGGGATGATTGGGATGCGAGGATGTCAAAACAAGGGAGTTCTAATGCTAGAAGTGCTTGGGAAATTTTTCTCAGGAATTAAATGGAATGATATGCTGAGTTCTTCTACAATATGACAGCATCGCAGGGGTAATGGAAGGAAATTGACTATATCTAGGAGTTCTAAGGATGATTGGGATGCGAGGATGTCAAAACAAGGGAGTTCTGATGCTAGGAGTGCTTAAGGAATTTTTCGGGAATTAAATGAAAAGACATGAGGAGTTCTTCTACGATGTAGTAGCAGCGCAGGTGAAACCGCTGGAAGTGGACTATATCTCCGAGTTCTACGGCTGATTGGCATGTGAGGATGTCCAGGAACGAGAGTTCTGATGTTGGGAGTAATCAGGGAGTCAATTGGGAGTCTCAGAGAATCGGGAGTTCCGACCAGCATATCATGGAAAATGGAGAGTTCTGACCAGCATATCATGGGAAATCGATAGTTCTGACCAGCATATCATGGAAAATCAATAGTTCTCACCAGCATATCATAGAAAATCGATAGTTCTGATCGGCATATCATAGAAAATGAATGGTTCTGACCGGCATATCATAGAAGATCGACAGTTCCGACCAGAATATCATAGAAAATCGACAGTTCTGACCAGCATATCATGGAAAATGGAGAGTTCTGACCAGCATATCATGGAAAATGTGGAGTTCTGATGAGCATATCATAGAAAATCGATAGTTCTGACCAGCATATCATAGAAAATCGATAGTTCTGACCAGCATATCATAGAAAATCGATAGTTCTGACCAGCATATCATAGAAAATCGATAGTTCTGACCAGCATATCATAGAAAATCGATAGTTCTGAGCAGCATATCATGTAAAATGGAGAGTTCTGATGAGCATATCATATAAAATCGATAGTTCTGATTGGCATATCATGGAAAATCGATAGTTCTGACCAGCATATCATAGAAAATCGACAGTTCTGACCAGCATATGATGGAAAATCGATAGTTCTGACCAGCATATCATGGAAAATGGAGAGTTCTGACCAGCATATCATGGAAAATCGATAGTTCTGATCGGCATATCATAGAAAATCGATAGTTCTGTCCAGCATATCATGGAAAATCAATAGTTCTGATCGGCATACCATAGAAAATCGATAGTTCTGACCAGCATATCATAGAAAATCGATAGTCCTGACAAGCATATCATAGAAAATCGATAGTTCTGACCAGCATATCATAGAAAATCGATAGTTCTGACCAGCATATCATAGAAAATCGACAGTTCTGACCAGCATATCATAGAAAATCGATAGTTCTGACCAGCATATCATAGAAAATCGATAGTTCTGACCAGCATATCATAGAAAATGGAGAGTTCTGACCAGCATATCATGGAAAATCGATAGTTCTGACCAGCATATCATGGAAAATGGAGAGTTCTGACCAGCATATCATGGAAAATCGATAGTTCTGACCAGCATATCATAGAAAATCGATAGTTCTGATCGACATATCATAGAAAATCGATAGTTCTGACCAGCATATCATAGAAAATCGACAGTTCCGACCAGCATATCATAGAAAATCGATAGTTCTGACCAGCATATCATGGAAAATGGAGAGTTCTGACCAGCATATCATGGAAAATCGATAGTTCTGACCAGCATATCATAGAAAATCGATAGTTCTGATCGACATATCATAGAAAATCGATAGTTCTGACCAGCATATCATAGAAAATCGACAGTTCTGACCAGCATATCATAGAAAATCGATAGTTCTGACAAGCATATCATGGAAAATGGAGAGTTCTGACCAGCATATCATGGAAAATCGATAGTTCTGACCAGCATATCATAGAAAATCGATAGTTCTGATCGACATATCATAGAAAATCGATAGTTCTGACCAGCATATCATAGAAAATCGACAGTTCTGACCAGCATATCATAGAAAATCGATAGTTCTGACCAGCATATCATGGAAAATGGAGAGTTCTGACCAGCATATCATGGAAAATCAATAGTTCTGACCAGCATATCATAGAAAATCGATAGTTCTGATCGACATATCATAGAAAATCGATAGTTCTGACCAGCATATCATAGAAAATCGACAGTTCTGACCAGCATATCATAGAAAATCGATAGTTCTGACCAGCATATCATGGAAAATGGAGAGTTCTGACCAGCATATCATGGAAAATGGAGAGTTCTGATCAGCATATCGTGGAAAATCGATAGTTCTGACAAGCATATCATGGAGAATCGATAGTCCTGACCAGCATATCATAGAAAATCGATAGTTCTGACCAACATATCATGGAGAATCGGTAGTCCTGATCAGCATATCATAGAAAATTGATAGTTCTGATCGGCATATCATGGAAAATGGAGAGTTCTGATCAGCATATCGTGGAAAATCGATAGTTCTGACAAGCATATCATGGAGAATCGATAGTCCTGACCAGCATATCATAGAAAATCGATAGTTCTGACCAACATATCATGGAGAATCGGTAGTCCTGATCAGCATATCATAGAAAATTGATAGTTCTGATCGGCATATCATAGAAAATCGACTATCGAAAAAAACTATCGATTTTCTATGATATGCTGGTCAGAACTATTGATTTTCCATGATATGCTGGTCAGAACTATCGATTATCTATGATATGCTCATCAGAACTCTCCACTTTCTATGATTTGCTGGTCGGAACTGTCGATTGCCTATGATATGCTGGTGAGAACTATCGATTTTCTATAATATGCCGATCAGAACTATCGCTTCTCTATGATATGCTGGTCAGAACTATTGATTCTCCATGATATGCTGGTCAGAACTCTCCATTTTCCATGATATGCTGGTAAGAACTATCGATTTTCTATGATATGCTGGTCAGAACTTCCGATTTTCCATGATATGCTGGTCAGAACTCTCCATTTTCCATGATATGCTGGTCAGAACTATCGATTTTCTATGATATGCTGGTCAGAACTATCGATTTTCTATGATATGCTCATCAGAACTCCCTATTCTACATGATATGCTGGTCAGAACTCTCCATTTTCCATGATATGCTGGTCAGAACTATCGATTTTCCATGATATGCTGGTCAGAACTCTCCATTTTCCATGATATGCCGGTCAGAACTATCGATTTTCTATGATATGCTGGTCAGAACTGTCGATTTTCTATGATATGCTGGTCAGAACTCTCCATTTTCCATTATATGCTGGTCAGAACTATCGATTCCCTATGATATGCTGGTCAGAACTATCGATTTTCTATGATATGCTGCTCAGAACTATCGATTTTCTATGATATGCTCATCAGAACTCCCCATTTTCCATGATATGCTGGTCAGAACTCTCCATTTTCCATGATATGCTGGTCAGAACTATCGATTTCCTATGATATGCTCATCAGAACTCCCCATTTTCTATGATATGCTGGTCAGAACTATCGATTTTCTATGATATGCTGGTCAGAACTGTCGATTTTCTATGATATGCTGGTCAGAACTATCGATTTTCTATGATATGCTGGTCAGAACTATCGATTCTCTATGATATGCTGGTCAGAACTATCGATTTACCATGATATGCTGGTCAGAACTCTCCATTTTCCATGATATGCTGGTCAGAACTATCGATTTTCTATGATATGCTGGTCAGAACTATTGATTTCCTATGATATGCTGGTCAGAACTATCGATTTTCCATGATATGCTGGTCAGAACTCTCCATTTTCCATGATATGCTGGTCAGAACTATCGATTCTCTATGATATGCTGGTCAGAACTATCGATTTTCTATGATATGCTGGTCAGAACTGTCGATTTTCTATGATATGCTGGTCAGAACTATCGATTTTCTATGATATGCTGGTCAGAACTATCGATTCTCTATGATATGCTGGTCAGAACTATCGATTTTCTATGATATGCTGGTCAGAACTATTGATTTCCTATGATATGCTGGTCAGAACTATCGATTTTCCATGATATGCTGGTCAGAACTCTCCATTTTCCATGATATGCTGGTCAGAACTATCGATTTTCTATGATATGCTGGTCAGAACTATTGATTTCCTATGATATGCTGGTCAGAACTATCGATTTTCCATGATATGCTGGTCAGAACTCTCCATTTTCCATGATATGCTGGTAAGAACTATCGATTTTCTATGATATGCCGATCAGAACTATCCATTTTCCATGATATGCTGGTCAGAACTATCGATTTTCCATGATATGCTGGTCAGAACTCTCCATTTTCCATGATATGCTGGTCGGAACTCCTGATTCTCTGAGACTCCCAATTGACTCCCTGATTACTCCCAACATCAGAACTCTTGTTCCTTGACATCCTCACATGTCAATCAGCCGTAGAACTCCGAGATATAGTCCACTTCCAGCGGTTCCACCTGCGCTGCTACTACATCGTAGAAGAACTCCTCATGTCTTTTCATTTAATTCCCGAAAAAAATTCCTTAAGCACTCCTAGCATCAGAACTCCCTTGTTTTGACATCCTCGCATCCCAATCATCCTTAGAACTCCTAGATATAGTCAATTTCCTTCCATTACCTCTGCGATGCTGTCATATTGTAGAAGAACTCAGCATATCATTCCATTTAATTCCTGAAAAAAATTTCCCAAGCACTTCTAGCATTAGAACTCCCTTGTTTTGACATCCTCGCATCCCAATCATCCCTAGAACTCCGAGATACAGTCCATTTCCATCCATTTTCCCTGCGATGCTGTCATATTGTAGAAGAACTTAGCATATCATTTTTTCAAAATCGATTTTTTTCACAAATTTACCCGGAACTATTGTTGTAACTTATCAAGAACTGTAGAACTATAGTGGATGCGACTAGAACTGGTGCTTTTTTGTGCGATGCTGACATTTGATATGCCAACTTCACAGACACATAGAAGAACGTGAAATTCAAGATTTTATGAAGTTTATCTCAGTATACGTGCTTTATATCAGTTGCCTTAACTTTGATATTGAATTCTACAGAGGTGCACGTCAGATTTAATATAGCAGAATATAACAAGTTTGTTCATAAAATATATATTCATTATTCAACATTCACGCAATCTCCAAAGAATTCATATTTTATGACGGAACATGAGACTGAGAGCAGAAGTGAAGATATGTACTTGTTTAAATATTTGATGTTATGAGAGAATTGAGAAATCTTTTTCCTCTTTATCATCGAAAATTGTATTGAATAATAGGTGGCACCATTTGCAAAGTTAGAAAACGGCGAATATCTGAGGAAAAAAGCGAACTATCTTGTTATTACTTGTTGCGGAGCTATAATAATTGAACGTTGCTGAATTCTGATTGGCTGGACGCCCAAAAATTTCAAATTGTTACAACTTCGAATTGAAAAATGACAGGATAACAAATCGTTCAATAAGTCCAGGGGTTAACCCACAGATGCATCTAACACCATGGCGTTAGTAATATCAAATCTGTGGGCAGTAACGTATTCACGCATGCGTAATTCTCCATCCGACACTCAGGAGGAAAGTGATGCGACAAAGATAGTTGGCGCCACGAAAACATCAATGCTCCTAGTTACCCATGTGGAAATTGCCAAATAGCCCACTACTGGCACAGTACACTGTTGCTGGATTTGCCAGGACTGGCAATTCCAAAGTCGCAAGTTATTCTACACTGAAAACACAGTTTGTTCCGGCCAAACAAAATTTTGGTTAAAATGAACGCAAAGAAACTTTTTGGTTGGCTGAAATAAAATTTATTTGGGGTGAACAAAATTTGGTTCACAATAATTAAGGCTTTCATACAGACAAATAAATTTTGTTTATCCTAAATAAATTTTATTTCAGCCAACCAGAAAGTTTCTTTGCGTTCATTTCAACAAAAATTTTGTTGCACCGAAACAAACGTTTTCTCAGTTTACCAACACAGAAAAGCGGACGAAATGATAACAATGTCTTGATACATAAGGCCCGTTATCGGATATTGGAATTTCAAATTTTCCAGTACTGGCATTTCAAATTTGACGGTAGCAGCTTTTTGAATTCGGCTATATTGGCGTTTCTAACTTACCACCACAGAGCCAGTGGCCATTCATGTCGGACCTCCTGCATTTCAAAAGGACCACTTGCCTTGGCAGAGCTGAGTAAGCAATGGGAAGTCAAAATAATGACATCTTATGTGGAAATTTGATTCCAACCCAATACTGGCACAGTACCGGTAATCGAAGTGACCCGTTTAACAGATTTCAGCAAAAAAAGAATTGTTATGATGAAATTACACCTTCGGAATCTCACAAATATATATTCCTGATTACGATTATCGAAGAAAGACACTTTGCAAGTGACGTCTTGAGAGTTCATCGATTGAGGATTGAACCCAGGTCCTGCAGGTGGGGAATCGAGTTGAATAAAACAACGATTCACCACTGATTCCATAATGGGACAATGTCGTATCAGTACCAGCACAATCTCGTAATTTCATGCTATATTGCATTGTTATCGACTCTGATGCTGTACTGGGACAGTCTTGGAACATCGAAACAGTTATATCGCCAAGAAATTCATTTCAACTCCGATCAACAACCACTCCCGTGGTAGAACAATGTTCTATCGATACTGTTAGAATATCGTATTCTCTTGTACTCCACAGTGTAATCAACTCTGATTCAATACTAACTTAGTCTCGTCTGGTCAGATCAGCCAAGTTACGTTGAAGTTGCACAGAAGAACGATTCACCGCTGATTCCGTAGTAGGACAATGTCGTATCAATACTGGCACAATCTCATATTTTCATGGTATGTTGCATTGTTAACGACTCTGGTTCTGTTTTGAGGCGGTCTTGTCATACTAAAACGGTGGTATCGCGATGAAGTTGAATTCAATTCCAATTGACTGCAGATACCATGGGGAAACAATGTTGTATGAACACTGACCTCGTATTGTATCTCCATATCACTCACAATGACCAACTCTGGTTGGATACTGGCTCGGTTCCGTTTTCCTAAGACTTGGGTCTTTGCTCAGTAGTGAAGATCAAGTACTGGCGCAAGATTGTCTATCTACGGGAACTAATACCTTTCGAAAGCCGCTGAACGATTGGTGCTAGGTGAGAAACAGTAATGCCCCTGAATAGAAATCGTCGTATTTACCGAACTACGACAAATACAATCTTGCCAGTACTGCATCTTTTGACAACTCTGGCAAGTTCCACATGAGTAGTTGATCACGAGACTTTGATCAGGACAGACGACTTCGGCGTAATTATAATTCACACGTACACATCATCAAGTGATCGGTGTACAAATTGATTATACACGACCATAATCGTAGACCGGTTCCATATGAATCCACTGAACTCGTTGGACATTCCTCTCAGCGCGTATTAGTCCTACCAATAAACTCTACACAGCCGAACTGATACAAATGGAAAATATTAAGCAAGTTTTGAAAATCGTGATGGATCACCGCAAACTGAAACTTCGTGAGATTGCTGAGCTGGTGAGCGTATCAACTGAGAGTGTGTCTACGATTTCACACGAAAAATTGGGCATGAAAAATGTATTTTCCGAATGGGTGCCGCGTTCGCTTACAATGGACGAAAGCAACAACGAGTCGACGATTCAGAGAGTTGGTTGTCACTGTTCACTCTCAATAAACGGGACTTCTTGCATCAGTATGTGATAATGGACAAAACATGGATCCATCATTCCATTCCGCAGTCGAGGCAGCAGTCAGCTGAGTACCATGCAGCCGGTGAAATGCCCGAAGCGTGCTAAAACGCAACAGTCGGCTGACAACGTCATGGCGTCAGTTCTTTGAGATGCGCACGAAATAATTTACATCCACTATCTTGAAAAGGGGAAAACCATCAACAGTGGCTATCACATTGAGTTATTGGAATGGTTGAAGGACGAAATCGCAAAAAAAACGACCGCACATGAAAAAGAAAAAAATCATCCTTCATCAAGACAATGCACCGTGGCACAAGACAATGAAAGCAATGGCCAAATTGAACGATTTGGGCTTCGGTCTGCTTCCCCACCCACCATTCTCTGCAGGTTTAGCCCCCAGCGACTATTGGCTCTTTGCTGATCTCAGGAAAATGCTCCAAAGAAAACGATTTGGCTCAAATGAGGAAGTAATCGCTGCAACCTCCGCTTATTTTGAGGCCAAGGATAAATCGTTTGAGAGGCATGGTATCGAAAAGTTAGAAAATCGTTGGAATAATCGTATCGCACTTAGAGGTGATTATGCTGATGAATGAAAATAAATTTCGCAAAACAAATGTTGTTTTCTTAGTGAGTCCTGGGGCTTATTGAACGATGTGATAGTTTACTTTTTTCCAGAGATCCGCTGTGATCTCACTTAGGGAATGGTGTTAAGTATTTAGTGCTTAAGAGTTTGTTCTCAAAAGGCAAACCCTGTTGCGTTGATCATAGTATTATCACGATGAAGTATATGCGTGATGTTGTTTGAGACACCCTGCATATGCGAATGATCTGTACGAAAGGAATGACAGATAAATATCGTTATGCATAAGTCGATAAATGCATTCTCTTGTATTTTAAGACGTATCATTCCTCCGCGAATTGAGGAGAAGAAGTACTTCCTCGCCATCACATGTGAGTGAAACGGATATCATCCAGATTATAAAATTTTATATTTCCGCTGGATATCGTAATTTTTGTTTCTAACTTGTCGAATTGCTGTTCTCTGAGGAAGTCAAAAAACAAAAAATGTTTCAAAACCAACTTATACGGAGTTCATCAATCGCCCGATCATTCACTTCGTCAAGGGTTGACTTCTGAATGATAATCTGGCGTGATAGCTATTCTAATATTACTGGATGATAATCCAGTAATGATGGTGAATAAATGACCATTTATGAAACTGGCCGATTTGAGAGAATAAATCGTTGATTATCTAGCACAGTCCCGTACATCCGCAAATCATTATAGAACTTCATTACTGAGTTATTTTGTTAGCCAGTAATATACCATACTTGTGCCGATGGCACTGATTTCACACGGAGAAAACTGGAATAGTGACGTTCGCCATTATCGTTTAGTGAGACCTTGTTTCGCTGGAAATACTAAACAATCATTTTATTCTACTAAATATAATTTGGTAAAGATTTGTAATTTCAATAAAATGGTACAGTAGTCCATGTATGATCAATATTACGGATGGTATAGTTAGTTTGACTGACTTAGTTGTCTCTACTACGCTGTTTAGTAGTGATAACTTTTTTATTCGTTTCAATTAACGCGCTCGAGCGGAGTGAACCGAAACGAGTCGAACGTAACCGAATATACGAACTCCCCTCGTTTACCGACACTGTTTTGTTTATAAACGTTATTATGAGCACACTTTCGGATTATCAAAACTACTAAGGAACTTTTGGCCAGTTTGAATTTTGATCAATATATACAAGTTTTTGAAGGTATGTATTTTTCTTTTATGTTGATCCCTGTTGCACATATTAAAATTAATATGGGAAATTTGTGAGATTTCGATTTGTATTTTTAGATTGAATTTTTTTCGGAATTGTCATTGAAGCAAAATTTTTTGTTTCTTTTCATTATTTATTTTTCCTCAGATATACACAGTTGAAACAAATTCGACAAATATAATATTGGACATTGTCGTGTCCAAAACGGTCCACATTGAATACAAATGTTAAATTGACATATCCCATGTGAATAACTTTCTCAACGCACTTGAGATGTATTTTGTAAACACAAACCAGTGACTCTTATTATTGTTTGTATGTTAAACTATGGAAAAAGAAGTCTTCTGAGACAGGTCGTGAAAAGAAGAAGTAATCTGATAGGGCACACATTAAGGCATGATAGCTTATTGAAAACAATATTGGAAGGAAAAATGAATGGGAAAACTCGAAGAGGTAGACCTAGATTAAGTTATGTGAAGCAAATTATACAAGATAAGTGTTGTCGTATAGATATGTAGAAATCAAGTCATAAGATGATTACTTCATGATGATGATGATGATGACGATGATGTTAAACTACACGTGTCCGAATGTTAATCCTACATAAATTTGAAACAATGACTTCCTTCCATGAGAACATAAAGAAAATGTTATAATGTAATTTTAATACATTAGGTACATCCAATTCACGTTGATGTGTTGGTAACCGTATGTCAAATTAACAGATTTCTCGTGTAATATACAAGTAACACATCAAGTGTGTTCAATATGAAAATTATATCAAATTGACACTTCTTCTCCCGATTACATTAATTTTTTATGTTCGAATTACATAAGTGAATGAGTTGTTTTCAACATCAATCCGTTTACATATATTTTTTTTACATTAATGCAAATTATTTCCAACTGTGCAAATTCGATGACTTGAGCTGAAAAAATACCCCAAAAACTTATAACAGTTACGCTGTAATAGTACCATGCAATACAAAATTATATTCACATAATTTTGTTGTGGTATTCACAGATTCGTTGAAACACACATTTAGTTTAAAATAGTAACTTCGATCCGAATAGATATGAGACAACGAAAACACCACCCTCGGAGATGCACGCTCGGTCGCCAGCTTGTTTTCAGGGGTAAACGAGCAAACCTTTTCGTTTAATTTCACGTGGAAATTAACGAATTTGACTTTGGAAACTAATCTATACCAATCCTACTAACTTCTTAACTTTGAAATATGAAGAAAGGTTGATTATCCTTAGGAAAAAAATTCAATTATTCAAAAATATTTTATCACAAAATATTGTTTATTCGTCAAAAACACTTTTGATCACTTTTCATTTCAATACTTATAATTTTTACTTGAAACCACTGTCGCATCAGAGCTTTGCTCTGATCCGCGAGAAGACGCGGAATGACTTGATGCGTTTACCGCGCTCCTTATATACCCGCAATTGAGACCAGTGCTAATCTCTTATCTTTTGAAATATCAAATATTTATTACTAAATTTTCAACGAAGTTGTTCAGGACAGTCCCCTGAATATTCCCATTTATTATTTTTCATTGAAAAACTCTTTTATTAAAAAATATGCGTCTTGAGCATCATGCTGCATATCGTGTCGTTGACCTCATTTGAAACTTTGTTATTTATCAAATATCTGATATCGAAATTTTATAGAGTGATTCGGGATGTTATTGTGAATATCTATCCTACTTCCTTTTTATAATTATTATCATAATATCTATTATTCTCCTATATTGCTCTTAGTGATATATGTATATCTATTCTGCCCTTTTCCTTTTCCACATTGTGTGTCCGTGCACAACGCAAAGCTAGTAAAATTATATGTTCAGTTTAGCTCAAGTGGTATACGCATTAGGTGTAGGGAGGTAGGTAGGTAGGTAGGGTGTTGAGGTTCAATTCCCGCTTTCAGCACCCTGAATGTCATGTGCAAACGATGTTCAATGCTAACACTTGACGCTCAACTAAACAGTAATGAGTGTTGAGCAATCAAAATTTTTGCTGCTTTGGGAAATTATTTCTACAGACAACATTAACAACCTTCATAATATAACAAAAAATTTTTTATTATTGAATCGAATTCATATTGTTGTTTAGTAAAAATGATCATGCCCATTCCGCAGAATAGATGATTTGTGTGGTGAAATCAATTATGCGACCATTCACTGTTTGGTACGAACAACAATGCTTGGGTAATCGAATGAAATACAAGTTTAGTAAAATTATTTTGACTTGTTATGGTGACATGAATTGTATATCCATTCGGTTTCTAATAATAAACATTTGGTCTGTCCATATTTCACTAAATCGTTAAGTACAAGTTACCATTGGTTTGATTGATATCACTATTCAGTTTTCTCCGTGGCCCCGTTAGCCATTCAACAGGAATCATACATCCGCTGATTGTTGACTGTATTTACATAGTTGAGTTTCCGGTATAGGGTAGGGTAGGTTGGTAGGGATTATCTAAAATTCCCCAAAAAAAGGATTACCCAAGTTTCAACCTTGGAGAGGATGTGAGCATGAATATCGTGTATCTCTTCGCTCTTGTCCCTGAATTTTCTCATTTCAAAATCTTCAATGTAAATCGATGAAACTGAAGTAGGGAACAAAACTATTAGGTGTACAAATAAGTTTCCGCGGTTTTTTATAAAAAATTAGGAATTTATTGTAAAGGAAAAGTACATTACGTTTTATTCAAAGTATTTTCCATCATTTGCCACTACTTTTCCCCATCTTTCTGGCAACATTCGGATACCCCGTCGAAAAAACTCTTCATCTTTTGACGCTATCCACAAATCTACCCAATTTTTGGTGTCTTCATATGATGTGAAGCGCTGCTCAGACAGACCATGTGCCATCGACCGGAACAGGTGATAATCAGAAGGGGCTAAGTCTGGTGAATACGGCGGGTGGGGTAAAACTTCCCAGTTGAGTGTTTCCAAGTATGTTTTTACCGGCGCCGCAACATGTGGACGAGCATTATCGTGTAAAAGAATAATTTTGTCGTGCCTGGAGTAGTAATGGGCGCGTTTTTCCTTAAGTGCCCGACTCAATCTCATCAATTGTGTTCGGTAGAGAGCTCCAGTAATGGTTTCGCTTGGTTTCAGCAATTCATAATACACGACACCAAGCTGATCCCACCAAATACACAGCATGAGTTTTTTTCCATGAATATTCTGCTTAGCTGTCGATGTTGATGTTTCGCCGGGCTTAACCCAAGACTTTCTCTTATTTGGATTATCGTAGTGAATCCATTTTTCGTCACCAGTGACTATACGATGCAAAAACTCTTTTTTTCATTCCTGGCAAGCAGCATTTCACTCATGCATAATCGGCGTTCAACGTCTCTCGGCTTTAGTTCATATGGAACCCAATTTCCTTGTTTTTGAATCATTCCTAACGATTTTAAACTATGTGAAATTGCTTGTTGAGTCACTTGTAGAGTAAGTGCAAGTTCTTTTTGCGTTTGGGACGAATCTTCCTCCAATAGTACTTCTAATTCCATGTCTTCGTACACTTTCGGCCTTCCACTGCGTTCTTTGTCTTTAACGTCAAACTCACCGTTCTTAAACTTTTGAAACCATTCCTGACAACTTCTCTCACTTAAAGCAGCTTCACCATATGCTTCTAGAAGCAATCGATGCGCCTCAGCTGCAGATTTTTTCACATTAAAGAAATAAATCAAAAGTTCCCGCAAATGATGCTTATTCGGAATAAAACTTGACATTTTTGCACGAAAAAAATTACGTGATGCTGATACGGAATCACTAGTACTTTAAGGTTATGGTGTTGCCAGATGACTAAACTTGGGATATTACGTTTTACATCTGACAATTTCTCCATAACCTTCTGGTGGGGCCATCTTTTGACAAACCGCGGAAACTTATTTGTACACCTAATAGCACATTGAACAATAAATGTATTGAAGAGACATGTTCAAATTAATGCAAACTTGTTTCCGTTACAAATTGGTGACTAAGGAAACAAATTTGTCATGCAGAAGAAAATTCAAATCAAAAATATGCTGCTCGTCCACTTTCAGAACAAGTTTTTGAATAAATTTCAATAACAATAGATTTAACATAACATGCATCACGGATATCACTGTTGTCTAACTTCCGTAAATTTTAAGTTGTGTGATGTCCCACCTCACAAGGTACCCGATGCTAAGAACCTCGCTGTCATATATCCTCTTTTCTCTTCTTAATTTCACAAACTTTGAAGATTTTTAATCATTTTCGCTCCAGAGAGTCTCCCTCTCGTCGTTCCTCGTACACGAGAATTCGCTTACAACATATTACCAACGCAAAACTTTGTAGAAAATTTTGAGTATTGCTTCGAGGAGAACCATAAAAAATAATTAATGAGAACATATCTTCAGGAAACTAATCGTGTATCAAGATATTACCCGATTATGCGTACTCCGATCGATAGTGTCATCTTATTATCTTTCGCCTTTCTCGTGCGTTTCTTCCATACAACGTAACATCTTGGGAAGAAGGGAATGTAGAAGGTTCGTCTATAACTTCACGTGAACATACAAATATCCACGCACAATGCTACACATGTTGTTCGAATGATCATGAGAATACCTGAGAGGAGATTATAGCTTGCGCATACGTGAATGTGTATGCACGGAGACATAGGTGTATCCGTAGTCACCGTGTAAGTACGATAACAGATGTAGTAATTTACCAGCTTGGACGCATCCGCATAGGTCGTTAAAGGGGAACAATGTAGAGAAATGCAAGAAGAGACTCATGCAAACGAGGAAGGGACGGTAGCAACAGTAGCAGCACCACTACCAACTCCTCCGTCGCGTGCACTTCTCTCTGAAGCCGATTCTTTTGCGGTTTGTTTCTTCCTATCATTTATTTCCCTTTTCACGTCTCGATTTTCCATTCTTTCTCTCTGATTCTCCTCTCTTTCTTCTGACTCCTTTCGTTACATGGCACGTAATGCGGTTTGATTTATTTGAAAGGAAATACAGCGAACGTTGTTATTCTTCTATATATACATGTTTACATATATATCGAAGTTCCTAGTGTCAGACAGTGAAATTTTTTGCCCATTTATTCGCGGGCTATACTTTTATCGCGAGGATTGCCGCCGCCAGCAATATTTCACAATTACGCGTCTTTATGGGCCACCATAAAGATACGCGGTGCGTGTCGGTCGCATGATGGCCGAGACCCTCGGTCTCCCCACGCGGGCGTGCTTACATGTTTGTGTGGATATGCACATACACATACTCTTGTTTGAATTTTTATAATCAACAGTGTCCTAATACGATCTCATATACACATTGATATGTGTATGTGGGATTACACAGTCTCACGTATGAATCTCGCTCGTCTCTTTTTAGAAAATACATATCTCGGCTACAGAAGTACGGTTGCGCTCGAGAGAGAGAGAGAGAGAAAGGGCGCAATGGTGGCGGTCCGTTTCCTTGCTACGTTTCGACATGAGAAATTTAGATTACTGCTTCAGCATACTCCATTACCTTCATTCACAAGCCGCCGGGCTTAACGAACTGTCGTTACAAAAATACCAACCACCTCTCACGATGCTCTCATGCAACGGGCTTCCTCTCCTCTTGTCTTCAACTCCACCAACTGCACAAATTATTAATCCACATCAGAATATGTATCGGCTCTATTGCTATCAATACTCTTGGATGTTGCTTTTGGAAGATCAGCTTCTTGATTAATTTCGAAAGGATTTTCCATTGATATTTGTAACTCAATAACCAAATCCTTTATCTCTGTACATCGAAAATTTATTTGATGAAAAGCGAGTCAATGTTCGATGATCGATTTATAAACAAGATACACGTTGGGATGGATATGAAAATTTCTCATCGAAAAAATGGAAATAAAAATCTCACGTTATCTGTGATCGTGTATGATTGAACAGCTTTGTCATCGACACGACTTGTCCGTTAATTCGTATCGGATGCACAAGTGTGTGGTTTTGGTTATGTGTTAATCTCATTTGTATATTCCAAACGATACACGTCCCGCATTCATTATGTTCAATATTCTTCAATCGTAACGATTGCTGTCTCCAAAAGAATTGAATTTCGTTTGAAAAATTTTGGTTAGAGTCAATATTTTCTTCTCCTCCGCAGCGATATTTGGGATACAATCACACAGGGGAATGTTTTGTTACTATATAGCGTTTACAAAAAACATTTTTTGTCCTTGCAAAAATATTCACTCCAGCAACTAAGACGTTAGTTCTGTTGACAAATTTTTTTATTACAGCGCGAACATTTGGTTGTGTCAGGCATTTCTCTTGCTCTTTCAGCAATTTTTTTTTGTAGGTGCTTCAATAACAAACCAGTTTGTTATGCCAACAGTTCTTCTTTCTCTGTGATGATTTTCACTCTTTTGTAGGGAGTAAGAAAAGCAACGTGTATGTTCTACAAATTTCAAAGCAATCTCATAAGATAGAGAAAAAAGCCTTCACGTTAGAAACATTGACGCTGTCATTTGATTTATTTACTGCAGAAAAAGCAGTTTCAGGAGTTGACGTCAAAGAATTCAACTTCAAAAGAAGATGCGATGTGGTTTCTTATATTGATGAGTTCAAAAGTTGACTTCTGACATATTCATCTTGCGAGATAAGGTTCGTTCATTGCTGATCTTAGTGGAAGGGTAATAGTAGTGTAGTGACACATGTTTCAAATTCAATTCTATTCTTGATGAAAACAAATTGAAAACTCTGAACCGCTATTTCGTCGGTTACATAATGAAACGTAACAATTCACGTATTTAAATAATTGGTATTTTTATGATAACAAATGTTTCTGATCGCGATCTCTCACAAATCTGGCATCAAATTATTCGTTTGAACTGTAGAATGACTTGAAAATTTAGAGTATTGAATCCTGTATCTTGATATGTCTGCCATACTGAGAAAAATGAAGGAGTAAAATAGTATTGTTCTGTCAAATGTCGTCACAAATACCTGATGTTCTCAAAAGCTTTCTCACAGAAAGGAGTGAGAATAATTATTTGAATTATTGTAATATTCCATTCTCTATTGTGAAGAATAATTAGGAAATTATCTCCCAAAAAATGGTGGCGACAGCCAAGTTTCTCACAAGATTAAGGTGCTAACCGTTTGACCAAGAAATGATCTCTCTACATGTGGAGGAAAATTTTTGCTGAAATGACGATTTTTGAAAACCCGCTGTGCTGAATTAGCAGAGCGTTTGCTATTACAGTAGGAATTTTGTTGTTTTAGCAAAATATTTGCTGAGTCAACCAATTGTATACCTAACTGTATACCTCGAATGCCGAATTGCTGGATCAGCGAGTGCTTGCTGAAAGAGGAAGATTTTTGCAGTAGAAGCAAACTTTTTGCTAATTCACCGAAGGCATTTGTCATAACAGCGAAGTGAATTTTTTTCTCTGAGTGTTCAGTTGTTAATCTTTTATAGAAAACTGAAGATTCCAACGATGATTGGAATATTGAATCAATACAACATGGACATTTATTCATTCCAAAATTTAATTCATCGCTTGAAGTACACTGTAAAAAAAACTGGAAATTTACTGTGCAACTGGACTGGAAATTTCCAGTGCTAGTACTGGAATATGGATATTCCAGTACATGTACAGAGATTTTGTTGTTACGTTACTGAAAATTTACCAAGCATAACTGAAAATTCAGTCATTGTACTGGAATTTTCGAGTTTGAGATGATGTACTGAAATTTTGCCATGATTTCGCGAAAATTTTACTGGCTCGTACTACAATTTTATAGTTCTTGTGCACCAGAAAAAAATGTCCCCTCAAAAAGCACTTGAGAAAAAATTTGGAATTCAGAAAAAAAAACCTAATCGTTGGTATACTGGAATTATACAGGTTTTTAACTGCAATTCTCAGGTTTTGTGATGGAATTTTCCAGTTACTATGCAATTGAATTATACAGGTTTTGAACTGCAATTTTCAGGTCGTGTGATGGAATTTTCCAGTTGCCATGCAACGGAATTTAATCACTGTTGCACTGAAATTTTCCACTTCTATTGGACTTCGTCATTTCTGGCAGGAAAAATTTCAAGTCTTTATATTAAAAATTTCCTGATTGAGATTTTGAATAATAATTGTAATTGTAGCCAATAAAATTGATATATGAGGTTTTTCCAAGACTTATCCTCTTGTGTATTCTAGATATGAAGGATATGTAGTAACCCAAGCTGGCCTTCCAACATGTCGCGCTATAGCTCATCGGTTAGGTCTTAGGTTTCAGTTGGTAGGCAGGTAGAAAAGTGTAGGTTCAAATCCCGTTGGGTAGCCATGAGTTTCTGTCCATCCAAATGAACGATCAAAAGTTTCTCAATCATCTTGGAACACAAGGACCCTGCAAAATCACTTTGCGTGAGCAATTGTTTTTCAGTTTTCATGGATATTTTCAGCATTAATTTTCCAGTACATGTCCTGGAAAAGTCCAGTTCGTGTACTGGAAAATTCCAGTACCGAGGCTCAGAAAATTTCCAGTTTTGATGCTGAAATTCCATAACGTTTGCACTGAATTTTTGCAGTACAAATGTGCTAAAATTTTCCGGTACATGTACAGGTTAATTGCTTCCAGTACATGTACTGGAATTTTCCGGTGAAATTTTTTTACAGTGTATGCCAGAAATTGTACATGACGTGTGACCGAACAACAAGTTTTATCCCCATTGCCTTGCAAGTTCTAACGGTCGCCACTCAATTTTCCATTAAATTGAGAAACTTGTATATTAAATTATCCGTATTGTCACTTTTATTAATGCGATTAAATTATCCGCAATATACACTTCCATGGCGATTCCCACCGTCAAATGGACCGATGCCCAGTTTTCATTTGAAAAATTCACACCTAGTGTGAACTTAATTGCCAGATTCATATTCAGCCATCGTTTGCTAGACACCGTGATATCTCTATAAATAATGAAGTATTCAGCGTTCTGATTCAACTGGCAATTTTTACTTTGAATTAAACTGAGAGAAGATTTTAACAGACAGATTCTTCAACTGTCAGTATTTTACTTGAAAGTAAAATAGAAGATTTCAACAGACAGATTCTTCAACTGTCGGTATTTTATTTGAAAGTAAAAGTGAAGATTTTAACAGACAGATTCTTCAACTGTCGGTATTTTATTTGAAAGTAAAAGTGAAGATTTTAACAGGCAGATCCTTCAACTGTCATTGGGAAATTGAAAATAACTTCCTTTTATTTAAAATAAAATAATTTTATTTTATCTATGCCTGCGCAATACATCATACTCATTCGAGCGCTGGAAGGGCAGTGACTCTCGTGGACTTCTCGCCTCTATTTATATGCGCTCACCCCTTCACGCTCTTATCACATGTTCTATTACACAACTGATTTTTAACAATTGAGTCCTTATCAACTTCCTCATCACAATTTTGTGAGGAAGTTGATTATAACATAAATACAAAAAATATTATTTTTTCAATTTTCACGAACCTTCGCCACACAGATGGTACGATCACAGACGTATGTTATTCACTCGATACATTAGGAAAGGTGAGAACAGAAAGTACATAATTTGAGGCCTTCCAAAACTACAAAAAAAATGCGGAAGCCTTCCGATACTAAGAAAAACCCGAATGACACAATTATTGAACTGCACGATGGTTACTCGTACACGGAAAGGAGAAAACAGCACTGGTTACTGTCCATAACAGCAATCAGTTGAAAAACAAATGAAAACACGCTTGGATGATAGAGGTTAGCGCGATCACAGTGATGGGTACTGCAGTGAAATTCGTCAATGCTGCTTGGACATTAACGGTTACTGGGAGACGCAGTAATGAACGGTGTGAATTTGATTTTTCATTTTTTTTCAATGAATTACTGCGATTTACAGTAGCCATTACTGTTTTCTTGTTTCCTTGTAGTTATTCGGACGAGACCGAGACTGGTCTCGGTATCGACCCCGAGATCGAGATGACAATCTCGACTGAGAATTTCGACTCGAGACCGAGATCGAGACCGGGTCAATCTCGGCGAGACGAGACGAGACCGAAACACTAGTTACTTGAAATATCAGACTACACGAAAGTGAACTACAAAGAATTCGAACTACATAAATCAATATATAGCGATTATTCTATCGTACAAATCTGAATCACACAACATTTGAACAGCATATTTCTTCAGAATATCGTTCCAACTACAAAACATTCCCAACTACATATCCGAGTTTACCAAGGTTGTGTCCTTTCTACAAAAATCTGCAGTGCACCATTATCGAACTACCCAAATCTGGAATGCACAGAATTTGAATCACACCTATGAATGCAAGGTGATTTTTTTACTACACAAGTTTGAATATCATCGTGTTGAACTACATCGCCCGGAACTATACCGTATCCAATTACATCGTTCTGAATTAAATGTTCCTGAACTACACAATTCCGAACTACATCGGAAAAATTCAGGAAGGTGATGTAGGTCAATTATAATATAATTCAGAACGGTGTAATTGGGTAAAGTGTGGTTTCCAGCAATGTAGTTCAGGGCGATGGTATTCAAATTTGTGAAGTAAACTAATCGCTGGACATCCACAGGTGTGGTTCAAATTCTGTGTATTTCAGATTTATGTGGAGTGATTTTTCAAGCACCTTCCGTGTTGTTCGATGATTGTATAGTTCAAATAAGTGTAGTATAGGAACAATAATCGTATATTTAATTATGGGGTTCGAAATGTTGTATATAATTCCTGTACATTCATTTTTATAGTTCGATATTTTGAGTAACTTCATATACTTGAATAATCCTGTGGTTTAGATTGGTGAAGTGCAGGAGGCCAGTCCTAAAATGCTTGTGCGTTTAGTAGAGAAGAAAATGGCATGGAAGCTTTAAAATCTAACAAGAATTCCAGAAAAGAAAAATGGTTGGGGATGAAAAATAGAAAGTAAAAGGAAAAGGAAGATGTGAGAGTGAACAAAGAATCTGAGAATGTTAATGCATACGTACAACACGTGAATCATATGTTTCATCGTATAGTTCACTTTCTTCTATTTGAGATGAACGTTGGCAATTCCAGGAATAAAAGTAATCACTATGGAGTTACATTACATGACGTAGATCCTTGTTTAAGAAGCCCTCTTTATACACAGAGAAAAATTTGCTGTAAAATTCACCTTATGTCCGATAAATATAGGGGTAACATTAGATTTGTACCACAATATCTATTAGATTTATCGCAATTTATGTGACCACTGCAACAAATTTTAATTTTTATCGGAGACTTTGATTGATTGAACAGGATTTCGGTATATTCTACAGCGATTTAATGTTGCCTCTATAATTACAGCCATCTTCCCTCTGTGTAGTTACAAATATCCGTTCCCCGGAAACGGAGGAAAAACGCAAACAACTCAGACACGATGACCGATGTCTTCATAGATCAGCGATTTTAGTACTGACAAAAAAGAGTGTCTGCTGGTCAGAATTCCCTTCAACTCCTAACTATCTGGATCCTCTGAAAACCGCACACAACTATGCGAGTTGGGATTCGCACAGGGTTATAATTCTCACCCTTTCCAACATCGGCGCAAAAACGAAGAAGTTGGTGTGAAACACACTTCTCGTTCTCATGGGATTCGCGGGCAAAAGCCAAAACACATGAGTGGGAAAGAGACATAGATGGATATAAAATAGAGAATGGCGAAAAATAAGGTGGAAAAGAGGTTGGAAAGAAAAGTCAAGCTGGCGGAATCTCGTGCTTTGTGTACGTATGTGTTTGCGTGGATGTGTAATTTACAGGGCGGAATGCGAGATTGCTTTGGTAGCAACTTTTATCGTATTAGCTCAAATCCCCCTTTAACCCTGCGCGCTTTCCTTAGTACACCTTCCTCTGATACTTAGGGAAAAAGAAACGACATATCAGCATTCAACAGTTATTGATTTTCTGCCGTGATTCGATATTTCAAATTGATTTGAAATATACTCTGATTAACTCGAGACGAAGAATTCCCTCCTGCGTCATTCGCTTGCTTCTCCCGTAGTGGCGATAAGACGTCTGTACAGTTCAATAAATTACTATTCTATTTCACTACCCGATCTCACATGCATGGTTGCATGTGGTACACGCAAAGTCACCGGGATATTGTTTACTCCCCGTACAACAGAATCGCAACTTTTATTTCGTGAAATTTCAGATGAGTTGGCATTCAATTCCATCATCATCATGTATCATAAAAATTTCGTAAAAGAGGATTGATTTCTCCAATGAAGTGTATCAAGATACACCGATGATTGAGGTATTTAAGTGATACAACGAGACTCTTAGCCCGTAATTGACGATATCACTTGCTGGTCCTTTTCTAACACCTTGGTGTTGGAAAAATTTCAAAGAAGATTCAATACAACAAAGTGCAACTACGTACATTCATAATGTTCTGCAAATTGTGCATACGAAGAAGAATACAATGCGTTATGCGATGGAAAAAGGGGCGAGGGTGGTGGTTGAGCGAATGCAGACTCAGCAACCTGACCAGCCAAGTTCATATAGCACGTAAGAGTTCCAAGGGGAATGAATGCACAGAACATTAAAGTGAAGCGGTAGTGGTGTGCTGAGAATCAACTATAAACTCAATTAATCTTGTTGAGAACGCGACACTATATCGTACGCATTAACGTCAACATTATTTCTACTCTTGAACTGCGCGTGTGTTGCCATTATTGTGCCTTTCACTTCTTTTTCATTTTCTTTCTCTCCAACGGATTCTGTTCCAGTTGGATCCTGATTACACGGGATACATTTGTAACGTCATAAATTCGTACATATTCCACGGAAATGGATTTAAAAAAAACTCTCTGCTCAAAATACTCCAAGATAATTGAATTGTATGAAGAAAATCAACCAATCACAACTTCTCTCACATAAATCACCCTACCAACTCTTGAGGCCTCCCTAGGCCTCACATGGAGCTGGAAACAGCAGCGGTGAAGCCAGCAGCCAATTGTTATAACTTTTGATTAAACATTGTTAAAGTCTCGTCCATACCAGAAAACTATTGTGTCGCATTCTACTACAGCACACCCTCGCAAATGGGCCGCTCCCCCTCTTTCTTACTCGAACAGTTTTCGCTATGCATTGGAGAAAGAGAAGAAGAGGCCCATTTGCGAGAGTGTACTGTATATGTTTCAGGAGCTTGAATCTTGAATAAAATTCGCGTATGAAAAATTATGACACTCGGCTTTGCTACACGGAGAAAAGTGCAGGTCGAAAATGTAGTAATCTTCAATAGAAATTTGAGAATATTTCTTAAAATCTGAGAGTTTTCTCAAGTGCATAATAAAGATAAAACGGTTCACTTTTATGTGGAACTGTATTCGAAGAATAATGAAGAATTATCAATACTTGATAAAAAATAGAGGAACATATGAACTTTCCGAAAGTCGTGTGATGAAATTCCACAAAGTGAATAGTAGGATATTGAAATTTTGTTATTGTCTTTGTAAAATTTCACGCGCGACTTTTGGAAACTTCATATGTTCATCTATTTTTTATTAAGTATCGATAATTTTCCATTGATATTCGAATACAATTCTACAAAAATGTGAACCATTTTATCTTTATTATGCAATTAAGAAATACTCGTAGATTTTGAGAAATATTATCCACATTTTATTAAAGATGACTATATTTTGGAACTGCATTTTTCTCCGTGTAGCTTTACGGCTGCTAATTTCAACTCCATATTGTTATGAGGGATTTGCGAGGCCTGGTGAGGACTTGTAACAGTTCAGAGAATGATTAGAGTGATATCAATGGAAGGTTCAGCTGGTTGATTTTTTTTCCATTTTATTATCAAGTGATATTTTAGTATTTCGAGTAGAAAGGTCTAATAACTCCAGAGTTTACGAAATGCCCTTGAATGCTCTCAATTATTCAGAGATGATTGATGATTCTTCACCTCATAATTTACCATTAACTCACACGAACACGGTAGCCAGGAATTAGCTGTGGGAGATTTCTCGTGGATTTGATATTTGGGTATCCGGGAAAAATCATTAGATCTACTCAGATCTCAATGAATCTGGTAGATCAATTGAGCAGATCTTGACACATCCGGAATATTACATTCAATCCTAATGAGCAATTGATGGTACAATTATCAAAAATTTTATGATATCTGTCTGTATATGAATTTGATTCTGCATGTATTGGGTATGGGAATAAGTTTCCGTCCTTTTTCAAGCAAAGTTGATTTGTATTTAAAGAATCGATTATTACATAATGTTATTCAAAGTATGCACCATTGGAGGCGACCACTTTCGCCCATCTTTCAGGCAGCAGACGAAGAAAAAAAACAGGTTCTTTTGACTCGATCCATTCATTGAGCCATTTTTCGACACTTTCGTAAAAAGTAAACCGCTCTCCAGTAAGGGCTGATTGCATAGATCGAAATAGATGATAATCCGAAGGCGCAATGTCTGGGGAATACGGCGGGTGGGGCAAGATTTCCCAATTCACTCCTCCCAAATATTTTTTAACAGATTGAGCAACATGTGGCCCAGCATTATCATGCAGCAACACTGTTGGAAATTTCTGCATTAATTTTAATGTATTTGCTGGAAGTTTTTTTCAAATACGCGCATGGATTGAGTTTCATACACATTTTACATTAAATTTAATGTAAACTATAGCAAAATCTATATTTTTTCAATGTTTTGGTACATTAAATTTAATGTAAAATGTGTATTAACCTGGATTCATGTACGGTATTGAAAAAAACTTCATAATATTTCTGACAGTGAAGATAAGTTTATCATGTCTACCGTCCCATTCCGATCATTTTTCTTTCAGAGCTCGATTGGAACGTATTAGCTGTAGTCTGTAACGATCGCCAGTGATTGTTTCTGACGGTTTAAGAAGTTCATAATAAATGACACCTTTCGCATCCCACCAGATGCACAACATAATCTTTGAAGCGTGGATATTTGTTTTCGGTGTCGATGGGCCTGGTAAACCTGGCAGCCCCCACTTTTTCGACGCTTAGGATTATCGTAATAGATCCATTTTTCATTGCCAATATTCAGTGACGATACGATGCAGAAAACTCTTTCTTTTCTGCCGTTCAAGAAGCATCTCGCACGTTACCAAACGTCTCTCGATATATCTCTCCTTTCGTGGATGCGGCACCCAATTACCTGCTTTTTGGACCATTCCCATCTTGTGCAAGCGTTTACCGACGATCGACCTGTCAACACCCAACTCTTCAGACAACTCATCTAGGGTTCGACATGCATCTTCATTCAATAATTGTTCCAGTTCTACATCTTCGAATTTTTTCAGTGCCCCTCAATTTTGAATCACCCAATGTATGTATAAATACAACGGAGAAAATTTTCTCCGAGATCACCCATTTTTTGAGAAAAAGAAAAACATAGAAGCACTTGTCTGATTCCAATAAAAATTGAACGGTTCTTGGGGAAGGGTTTGAAGAAAGTCTTCTCTAGATTTCAATCCATTTAGTTCCCTTGGTCCAGAGTTATCCCGACCACAAACAGATTCACGACAGATAGACAGGCACACAGACGACCCCACGGATTACCAATCAGTATTGCATGAAATTAAGCACTGTTCAACTCCCAATTGGATTACTCAAATATTTTAGAAGATGCGGTTAGAGGGTACGATGGCGGGTGTAATAGGTACACTGAAAAAATCGTATACTAGAATTTAGAATATTCCTCTAAAATATGAGGCTAGTACATATTCCTCTGAGTTTCAGAGGATTGATGTGGGAGGTCCTCTGAACGTTAGAAGAATTACCACTGATATTGAGAGGAAAATGTACTAGGCTCATATTATAGAGTGGATTCTAATTTTTAGAATATGATTTTTTGGGTGTACTCCGTGCTTGGTATACTACGTATACCGAGGAGTGCCTAAAAATCGAATCTTGGGCATTGTTCTTAATTTCGTATTGGATTTTTCATATTTTATTACAAATTCGTTCTGATAAGCGATTTGAATGTCAACACGATATTGTTTTTCATGAATTGAACTCTGGTAAAGTATAACATTCGTGGGTATTGAGGACCTTTGATTCTCAAATAGCATTGTTCTCTTATATACGTGGAAAAAAGCTCTCGTTCTATTCATTGCGGTTGAAGAGTGCGCCAATTTAGCAGTATTTTTTTCTGCTGACCATATGAATGACATGAAAAACCCAGTTTCGTAATGTAGGTAAGATCAATCTCTTGAACTATGTACGACCTATTTATGTTTTTTTTTCATTTTCCGTACTTGAACAATCTACAATCGTTCGGGTACTTTGAAATTCTATTGAAAATCATTCGTGTACAAATTTTGTATTGAAAAATGTTTGAAAGTTATCAGAAATTTCATATAGATTTTATAAAATCATTGTTGTTGTTCTTAATCTACTTCAAAATAACAAATGAAGAATTCCAGAGTGGATTGAAAAGGTTTGCTTGGGTGGAAAGGAGTAATCAGCTGTGAGCTGGACAGCCATTGTTTCAGCTCCTATAGCTAAATTTTAGCTGATGCAGCAGAATTTTCAGCTCCATTAGCTGAATTCTAGCTAATGTTGCTGAGAAATTAGCGGTCTTATGAGTGCAGAAATATTTAACTATGATAACTAAAATTTAGGCGAAACAGCTAAAAATTTCTTTCCGTGTGGCTCTCTGCCTTGTTGATTTGCTTCATCAAGTATCCTAAACAGCGAAAAAATTTCCTGAAAACCTTTGTGGTCCTGCTGAATTTTCAAAGAATTCTACAATAAATTCTCTACTTTTTGGACTACTTGTGTCAAAATTGCTATTTCATTCGCATAATCGAAAATTCTCAATTGTTGGCTCAATCGTCACTTACAAATCACTTCCTTCCGCTCAAATTCGAATGATTAAGAGTGATTGATCTCTTGATGCGCGTCATTATATTGATTCTCCGAATATTCAATTTCTCACTGTAATCTTTTTTCTCCAAAATTTCGTATTTAATACCCTGTGGACGTATCGATTGAGTGAGAATCTCAGTTTGAATCAAATATAGAGAGAGAAAAATGTTCAAATCCGATGTGCTTGAACAGTACATCAAACCCCAACAGTCCCAAAGCGCGTTGCTCGATTCACTGATGGATATATGAGCTTGTTGAAATATTCTTAGACATGTGAAACGTACTATTTCTCATGACTTCATAATAATAACGATTATATATATATATATATATATTGTATATTCCAGCAAAGACCTGTCGGCGAGAGCTTTATGTCTCGAGAGCTTTGAGCTCGACGTCAATGGATAAAGGCAAGAGAAGAAATCCCTCGATAGGGGTTATGCGCTAGACCAAATGCCGGTTGGTTTTTCTCCTCCGCTCTTTCCTTCCTTTTTCGAAACCGATATAGTCAAGTTCATCTACCTCTTTCCCACACTTTCCTCCCTTTATCATCTATTTTTTTCTTCCCTCCATTCCTCTTCTCCCTTATTTCGACGAATGGACGTAGGCAGCCACTCGTAAACCTAATAATCTTACAGGCCACTCCTGACAAACGATGCCGTCAAAATGTAATTCCAACGTGTTCTTACTTTTGCTACTTCGCCCTTCACCTAGAGTTCCAAGTGATGGGAATGGTTGGTGCTACGCCATCATTCCTCACAAGAATAACCCCTCTTTCATTTCCTCTTCAGATTCTCACGTTTTCATCCACGTCCGCACTTTTTGACCCCTCACTTCTTAAAACGCGACCCTGGCTTCCTACTCGATGCGATAAGATTTGACAAGCAAACGTGACCTCATCTTTTTTTGACTTTTCACCGTAATTTCGATCTTCCTCCGAATTTTTTCAAATCAATACCAATTCGGTATCGATATTCTATAAAAAACATCAATTATTCAATCAATTCAAGGACGCATTGATCGCAGATGAAACGATTCACGTAACCGCATTTCTCTCATACGTTTGTTGACATTGTATAAAGATTTGTTATTGGTCGTCTATGCACGGAGGAACGTTTACTCGATAAATATGCAACGAAATTGATGCATTTGGATGAGATCAAATATATATATATATATATATATATACTGTCGTTCTGTCACAAATCATTCATGCGGAATGAAAACACGTCAAAAGCACTGTTATGAAATATACACATTGAAATCCATAGACGTGAAACGACAGGTGGAAACAAAAATCAACATCTCTTAGTGGGAAAATCATAATGGGCGTGTTACGATATATGTGTGAATTTCAATATGTTTGTAGGGGGCAGGAAAGTTCATCGGTGAGTGGTTCGAAGGAAGAAAAAAATTATATTCGGCTGACTGGAACTAATTTAATAATATCTGTCGACCTTCCCGACGAACGTCGCTCCCTGTTATTCATGAGCTTCGGAAAAAAAGCATTCGTTCTTATAGCGGGGGAATATGTGATAAGAATTTTCTTTCTACCGTAACAAATGATTTATTATGAAAGTTATATGAATAGGGGTGAACAGATCAAAGTATACTGACGTAGGAAAAGTTGCTACAACAATCTCGGGGAAATCTGGCTAGGGTCTGAGATCAAGCTTACAAAAATATTGAATGAAATTGAGAGAGATGTGGCAAAAGTCTTGTTAAAAAGTATGAGGCTGTCCAGAAGGTTTACCGAACGTTCAGAGAACGTGCTGGCAATTCCCACTGATCGTTGAATGTATGTATCAATATAGATCTTTTATAGTATTTTTCCTTGCTCTCTAAAAGTCTTAGAGTGCGATTTCACTCTTTAGCCAGTCAAAAGTGAGCTTGTCGAAAGGGTCTAGGGGGTTATCAAGTCTGTGAAAATTACCCCTGCATGTGTCGAGTCTAAATTCACACCACAATTTTGTTGAGATTATACTATGATGATACACATACCAATTATTTTTTTCAATACTCCTCAGACTATATCCTCCGCCATATACTTTATTCAGATTTTTTCTAAAGGTACTTTATAATTCAAATAAATAGTCTGGCATGGAACGAGATACACAGGTAATCATTGCACTCAACATACAGTGTGTCCCAGAATTCGTGGACCGGATTTCACAGGTATATTCTGCAGCCGAAATGTAATAATTATAATAATAAGCTTTTGAGACATGAGCATTTTTAGATTGTTTTAAAAATCTAAATGACACAACAGTATCATGTGCTACAAACTTTGGCCTAATACCATTGGCTGAGTTGGAAAACGGCGGATCTACGGAAGAACAATTGAACTATTCTGTCATTCTTTGTTTTTCATCTCAAATAATTTAAAGTTGCGGAATTCTGAATGGCTGAAAGCCAAAAATTTCAAATTGCTATAATTCCGAATTGAAAAATGATAGAATAGTTTCATTGTTCCCCAGAGATCCACCGTTTTTCAACTCAGCCAATGGTGTCAAGCTGAAACTTGTGGCACACAATGCTGTTGAGTTTGTGATGGAATCGCTTTTTTCCGTGTATGTATACGTATGTTTTAATTTTTATATAAATGTAATAAACAACTGATTGAACATACTTGCTAAATCAATAAAACAAGAAATTAATATAAATCCAATATTTTCATTATTCTTTTGTGACGAGAAAGATATGTGGTGTAAGGAGAGAAGGAGAAGGAAGAAGAAAAAGAGTGGGGAGTGCGTTGAACTCCGAAATGATTTAAGAGAAGTAAGGTCTCTCGTATAAAAGTCTCCGAGGTGTGCACATCATATATATATCGACTAGTACAAAATTGTACATAGAAAGTATGTACACTGAGAGAAAAATGTGGTTCCCATAACCATGTTTTTGACTTCGACCATGTCATATAGTTGTCACAACCAGATTTATGTGATTGTGTTTTGTTTTCCTGGTTATCATGATCAAATTTTAAGTCACTGTAACCATAAATCCAGTGTGTTTTTCTCAGTGTAGTAAAATTGCTAGGCGCAAAAGATTTGCTTTACAAAAAAAACATTGAAGCATAAAGAAAGGAATATACGACAGACAAAGAGACCACCCAGATACGAGACCTATCTCTCCTCTCCCTCGCACAAAAATAGGTATGATTAATTTTACATACAAATATCAAATAACTAAGAGCTAACGAGGCCCGGCTTGTGGGCCAATGATCTGAGAATATTATTGTAATTTATGAGTATCATTGAGTTCCCATTTTTTTATAATTCACAATGGCCAACGAGGCGCGACTTATGAGCCAATGATCTGAGGATATTATTATAATTTATGGATATCATTGAATTCCCATTTTTGTGTTAATTCACAATGTGAAAAAGTTAATTATTCCTAGATCTAACTATTCAAATGTTTGTTGAAATTTCAATCATATTCCCTGACTTTCTAAAGAAGAAATAAAGAAATATTATACTTCATAGACACTGTAAAAAATATACTTCCTAAACTGCCAAAGAAGTTTGGCAGTTTTTTACACAAACTTTTTTTGTAAATTACCAAATAAAAGTTTGTAAACATTCAAAAAACTTTGTGATTTCACGAAGATTTTTGAAAATTCACAAACACAAGGGTCGGAAATTATTTTTCCAAACCAAGTTTGTAAATTTCCAAGCATTTTTGTTTGGAATTCAACAAATTTTTTTTACAGTGGATGTAATAAATGAAGTGATAATTATATTCATTCAAATTAGAGAATGTTCAATCAATACTTTCTTCATAGATAATTTTAGTTCGACAATTCTGAATCATAGTTCGAACTTCAACCTAAAATTGCATTGCGAACCTATAGATATCTGTTCACGTGATAGATGAATTGTCAACGCATGATCGCCATAGATTTGCTTTGCGAAGTTGGATGACATGCGCAAAGATATTATCTATGGAATCAAAGTGCATTTTTCCAATCGAACAAAACAAGTCCGGCATGATGGATTTTGATGGTATGAAAACCCATGTATCTAGGCATAGGAGTCAGTATTGGTCGTGTTCTTCTTCAAGTTTCAACTTTCTATTACTCAAAGTGTTCAAGTGTTCAAATTCTTATAACTGTTCGATTCTTTTCTAAGTGCTAATTTCTTCTCAGTGTGCGATTTCCTTCTGAGTGTCAATTTTCATTCAGAGTTCAATCTTCATCAAGTGTTGGATTCTTTTTGAATGTTCGAATTCTTCGAGTGTATTCAATTCATGTACGAATTTTATTCTGAATAGCGTTTGTGTCTTCTGAAATATGAAATTTAAAATACATCGAACCTTCTTGGATTAAGTGAATTCAAAAGGATAACTCAGTGCATAAGGACGAATTCTCTTTTCTCCTCCTTGCATTGAAAGTTCGTAAGTGCTACACAATTGTAATTATTTTGTGAGAATTAAAAGTGTCATTTTCCCAAATTGAATTCATGTTGTTCTACAAATTTGAGGTGTCAACATTCAGCTGAATGAATTTTGAGCTTCGGGAGTAGAGCCGCGTCTTGTATCGGTTGGTTGCCGACGTTTCACTATCATTGCAGCTGGCTCCTTCAGGGCTGAATCTTCGCTGAAGCAACTAACATTCAACTACTTATGGAAAAAATTGATTTCCTAGCATCTCATGAGAGTTAAAAAGTGCAATGATTACCTGCGTACAGCGCTCCATGCCAGACTTTGTTTTCTTGAGTTATAACCCTGGTGAAAATGGAAGCGGAAAGGAAGAGTAAACAAACCCTAGCGTGTATGAACTCTGGCCCACTCTGGCCCCATTCCAGCCCAGGCTTGGACCTATATTGGCAAGATGGGGCCCATGCTGGCCCGGGGTGGGCCCCATGGTATATACATGCTAGGGAAACTTATGTTGGAAAGTAACCGAAACGTTAATGAAAAGTATACGAAGCTTGAATGGGAGGGATACAAAAACTGAGGTGACCGGCCCCATTAATGAACACCTTAACCCCCATTAGCGAACAATCGTTTATCTATTATATCTTTCCTATGGCATATTATTCTGAATTTATTTATATAACAGCGGTTGATTCAGTATCCAGTCAGTCATGCTTGGATGAAATTAAAGCACTAAATGAAAAGTACTATGAATCAAAAACCAAAACGTTCATTAAAGGGGTCGCGTTCATAAATGGGGTCATCTACCTTATGTGAAGAGGGAATTGAAACAAAGGAAGCGTATAAAATTCATGAAACTTAAATAAAAAAATCGCACACCATAGCGAGAATCGAACTGGTGACTTTCACCATGGTAGACGAGAGTTTTATCCACTGAGCCATGAATCGTCGTTGGGATAAACTGCTTGAACATATTATTTGGAGTCAGAATAGGTATGATTCGCATACGCTCAATGTAACTTACTATTACTTTACATGAAGCGCGTGTGAAACGGGATCGAGAGATTATGAAGCGTATATGGAAGGTATGATTTCATCATTTTACAGCAAGCGGGCATCAAACGCTTCACGAAGAGGAAATTGGAACATTTTTTGCTTCGTACGCGCTTCCTTTATACGCTTTATTTTCACCAGGGAAGGTGTCTTCAGGAAAAATCTGAATAAAAATATATGTCGAAGGACATAGTCTGAGGATCATTGAAAAAAATAATTCGTAGGTGTATCATCACAACATAACCTCGAAAGAATTATGGTGTGAATTCAAACTCGACACATGCAGAGGCAATTTTCACATGCTTTACCCCCTAAATCCTCTCGACAAGCTTACTTTTGACTGGCTAAAGAATGCAATCTCACTCTAAGAATTTCACAAAGCAGCGAAAAATACTATAAAAGATCTCTGTTGATGCATACGTTCAACGACCAGTG
Source organism: Gonatopus flavifemur (assembly GCA_018340375.1). Taxonomy (NCBI): domain Eukaryota; kingdom Metazoa; phylum Arthropoda; class Insecta; order Hymenoptera; family Dryinidae; genus Gonatopus; species Gonatopus flavifemur. The sequence goes on along the minus strand of JAFFJZ010000006.1, from coordinate 4,147,567 downwards.
TGAATATCGAAAGAGTCTAAGGATTATTGACAAGAAGCAATGGTAGGTGTATCATCAGAACATAACCTCCGAAAAATGCTGTGAAAATTCAGATATAAGATATAGGATTGCATTTCAGGAAAACATAAAATGATGTTGAGCAGATAATTTGCGATTATAAACCACATAAAACGAAGGACACTGACATAGAAATGAAAATCGTATTAGAAGAAGAAAAAAATACTTATCCAAGACCTAGATGTTTACCATTGTTTGAACGTGATATTGTAGACAAACAAGTAGACGATTGGGTGAAAGAAGGTATAGTCGAGCCTTGTACATCGGAGAATGCTAGTCAGGTTGTAGTTACAGAAAAGAAAGATCAATCGTCAAGAGTTTGTATAGATTATCGAAAAATCAATAAAATTATAGTTGAAGATCGACATCCATTCCCTGTGATCTCTTCCTTTTCGAGATGAAGTCATAGTCATTCATAAATAGAACAAGCGCAAATCTTAGAAAATCGGAACTTGCAGAATAATTTGACGAGGCCATTCGACAAACTGTCAAAATTTCTCACCTCAGTTTCTCTATTTCCTGCAGCAAAATGGAAGCCCCATCGCGAATATCCTCGAAATTTGAAATTCAACTCAACGCGTGAACACTTGTTACTCGAGGTTTCCAATTTCCCAGCCTCGACGTAACCAGAGTAGCAATATCAATTTCACTTACACAAGAATCCACGCTATAGGATAATATAGAAACTTCATCTCAACATTCGTTCTCGATATTTTTCATATTCTTCCGCATTACATCCAGTTGAATTATATAGAGATTCATAGACTCGACGGTTAAATTAATCAAGGTGATACATAATATCCTATTTGCGCTACAATCTCAGGAGAAATCATGATTTAAGATAATGCAGAAATACGCGTGATGAAAAATCATCTTAAATTCCTTACAAGATTTATACAATCTTGTGAGAGGAGGTAGTTCATTCGAAATCACGTGGAAGTCTCTTACGAATTTCCCATGAGAGATCTCTTCATTCAAGTTTACGCGATTACTTTTTCACGAGTATTTATTTTTCTTCATAATCCCTGACGAGCCTTATCCTCCTCTTCCCCAACAATCACGGATAACACATTCGAGACTCATAATTAATTAATTAATTACATGTTGAACGTATATACGGTTGTCCACTTGACTACTGCGGTGCTTCAACTTACTCCGAGATATTTTTCCATTTGGTGAATGAAAATGTTTTTTCAGTTCTTCTCTCACAATGGCATATGAATGCATCTCAATTATCGTTGATGCATACGTTACCTTTGTCTTCATCCTCGTCGTTGTCGACGTCGTCGATATCGTCGTCGTCTATCGATTCAATGATGTTGAATCGTTTGCTTTATGAATTTTTATGGGGTTTCTGTATTTCATTCCCAGTTCCTCCCTCATTCCGAAATACAAATCAAAATTCCTTTGAATCACCAAGAATTTTTGTCCCCTTCTTGACATGAAATCCCTGTGATTTTGAAGCATCTCGGAAAAGGGATTTGATACATATCTGTATGTTCATTTCAATTGTAGATTCCTAGAACGATCCAGGAAAATAAAATGCTGGAGATTGTCTGAACATAGTTTTTAATTGGTCTTCCAATGTAATGTGGAGATAGCGAAAATTTGATTCAAAGTCACGCAAAATCCTTCCTGGACGAAGCTATGAAATATTGGTTAATTGGTTTTCTCAAAAAATTTTTCGCGTATCGATTGATTACCACGGCTTTAGGAATTTATTTGAATTTCACGTATTTTTCTTGGTAATTGGTTTGGAAATTCTTTTACATGTGATTGAATTTTTAATTTCCACTACATCACATCCCATATTAATGTATATTTTCGTCATTACAATTTTATACAGATGTCATTGGTATGTAAATGACTCTCACTGCCATTACGTTTAATTGAAAATTCAATTAGGAATTGCTAACAATGCAGTTATCCTCGGAATTACCGGTGATCAATGTCACATCGCACAGAAGAACCCATGTGAATTCTACATTAGTTGTTAATTTGACATGACTGCTCAAGTCAATACAATTGTAACAAAATTTACATTGCTACTGAAGTAAATGGAGCTAGTGTTATTACACGGAGGGAACGAATGTGTTGAAGGTCCCATAATTTATTGAGGATCAGTGCTAGTCCGTGACGAATCAATTTATGTACTCAAATTCAATTCTGCAAGTACCATGATTAGATGTATTTCTACAAGAAATTATAATAGTTTTGACGATTTATTCAGGTCAATAATTTCATCCGTCACAGACTGGCGCTGGTCCTTAATAAATCGTGGAACTGTTTAAAAGATATTTTGCTGTTCACATGGTAACCATGATAACAATGTAAATCCAACTGGATTTTGTAATAGACTTTATCTGAGATCCACATGGTAATCGTGACTTCACTTGCAATGTAATTTTCACATGACCTCTCCTGATAAAAAAAACCGGATCCAATCTCGATAAAACCCGGATAGTTTCATTCCGGAGTATTCAGGCGCTCATACGGGTTCTACTATGATTCCATCCAAATTTTGATACCGGATATTTTTCGAAATCTTGCATGGAATTCGGATAAAATTCATTCGATTTCGTGTTCGGGTTTCAAACAATATCCAGTTCAAAAATACGCATAGGATCCGGATCGAACCGGATAAAGAATCCTGGCAACATCCGTAATCGCGCCTGGATACAGTCCATCCAAGTTTTATCCTTTTTTTCGCCAGGGTCCTTTTTCCGGGCATTGTTATGTCGAATAGGAATGAATCTAGGAGTTCATACATGGAGAAAAAAATATGAAACTTTTCCTTATTCTCAAGCACTCATTGGTATACGTCGTATTATATCAAGCACAAAGTGCCAATTGCACCCGCTATCGAACCCTCTGACCGTATCTTCTAAAATAGTCAAGTAATCCAATTGGGAGTTGGATAGTTTTTCATTTCATTCGATAGTAATTGAGAATCTTTCTATAGGATTGCTTGTCTGTTGCTCTGTCAGTCTGTCTATTTAATATATTTTCTTGAAAATGTTAAATATCTTCTCTTGAAAATATCTGGCATACAATTGCGCAAACTACTTGGTGTTATTTACCACCCTCCAAAAGTCATTTTTCGTGACTTTGAGAACTCACTAACTGATATTGTATGTCACTATGAAGACAGTATTTTCATGGGTGACTGGAAAACGGATTTCTGCTCGGATAGTTACGAACGCCAGTATTTTCATACTTTTCTCGAGCCTGAAGTTGTTTTTGGTTCCTTTCAATCCCACCCACCACACTGCGACTTCATCAAACTGGCTTGACATCTGTTTAGCGAACGATCTAAACAATATTTCCTCCCATGGACAACAAGACATGTCTATTCGGTCTAAACACGATCTTATATCGATTAAATACACCTTTGGCTATCTAAAAACTCCTGCTCAAGTTTTCTTACGGGAGGTCTTGAGGGTATTAACTTGAACATGCTCGCTCAACAAATTACCAACTGGTCCAACAACTTTTCGTCTTCGTCGAATGAAATTTGCTCCAGTGCTAGTTATCTGAACTCTACCTTACTTCACTTACTTGGGCAACATACTCCATCACAACGAGTAAATCAGCGACGTGCTGCAGCACCTTGGTTAACAAACAGGCTCGGAGATCTTATACGTGAAAGAGAAGAAGCCAGACGAACTTTCTTGCGTAGTCACAACGGAGCCAAATGGATTGAGTATGTCAAACTGAGAAATCTGACAACCTCCTTGGTAAGGGGATCTGGGAGGGATTTCTATGCCTCAAAACTAGGCGCTATCAGAGATTCATGTCTCATTTGGAAAGAGCTAAGAAACCTTCATATCCATCAATGCCAAACGTCTTCATCGAAACTTCCAGATATCTCTTCCGACTCTCTGAAGGAAGATTTTTGCTCTGGATATGGACTCGCCGCTTCCTCACCTCCTACAATATTACTTACTAGCCTACAGTTTGACGACTCTCAGTTCTTCTCCCCACACATTACTCCGGAAATGCTGTCTCAATGCTAAGACTTTGAACCTTCGAATTCTTTGTCTCCAGATCATCTTCCGGGCTCGTTTCTCTCTACCTGCTCCCTTTTTTTTCTCCATTATCTATGGCATTTTCAATAGATCCCTGTCTTCTCCCACGTTTCCTGAGTGCTGGAAAAAATCCCACATTACTCCTATTCCTAAAATTAACAATCTTACATCCGCCAGTGATTTCAGACCTATCTCACTATTATGTGAATTCTCCAAAATACTAGAGCAAATAGTCTCCAAATTCATCAATTCGTACCTCTACACAAACTATCTGCTTGATCCATTCCAGTGTGGCTGTATTCAAAATCGGTCTGCTCAGACTGCTATATTGAAAGTTACCGAAGACGTTCAGCTTGCAATAAACAAACGTATGATGACTGTCCTCATTTGTTTTGATTTTTCCAAGGCTTTCAATACAGTAAACCATTCAATCTATCTATCTGTGTTTGAGATACCTCTGGACCGATGGACCAAATTGGTTAAAATTCATACGGGACCTTTTTCAAACCCTTTTTCGAGGATCATTTGATTTTCATTCAAATCGGACAAGTCCTGCTATTATTTTTCAATTTTTATCTCAGAAAATAGCTGATCTCGAAGAGAGTTTTCTCCGTTGCATTCATATATGATTCTCATGTAAGGGATATAAGATCCACTCTTTTGTGGCAAACGAAGAAATACATTTGATTCACCATATTTCATATTGAGTAACTCATTTAGTGTTAACTCATTCATGTCCTAAAGATGACCATGATCATGTGTTAATGGAAGTACATATATACCAAGTATTGTAACAATATGATCGGAATAGGGTCTTGTTTGTCAGTTATTTCGTATAGTGCACAGAGAGAAATAATTACTATCACCAACGATATATTTTCTTGTTCCAAGAGATTCATTTCTCCAAAAATATTTCCTCTTGATTCAAGAAAATTTTTCTGAAACCAAGCATAGATTGCTTGAGTTGAGAAAATATTTTCTCAATTCAAGAAAATTTCTCTTGGCTCCACACCATATTAGCTGCATTCAAGAATATATATTCTTAAAAATATTCAAGAATATATTTTCTTGGTATTAGTAATTATTTCTCTCAGTGTATAACAAACGAGGAAAGAACAGGCCAAGGGAGATACATTTCTTGCATTTTATCTTAAATTTCAGAAACATAATTGAAATTTTATCACTAAAACATGATGCATGTCATAAATTACAGAGTTATATATTATATTACACCTTTTGGAACAATACAATGTTCAATTTTCAGTATTTTTTTCTCGTTGCTGCAAAGTCCTTCTTTTACCTCTTTACACGGAAAATAGAAAATGGAGGAATTCACCGCATGGAATGACAACGCATCATTTCGAGTCTTCAAATGGGAATTTGACAATAGATTTTGTGAAAATTTCCATTTGAAAGCTTGAAGTGACGCGTTGTCATCCTATATGGTAAATTTCTCCATTTTCTTCTTTTTGTGTAACTGAGAATCACTCATACATGAGCCATTTGCTCCGCAATTTTTGAATATTCGTCATTTTGGCTTGCATCCACGAATCATTATGAAGCATGGGTTCGAGAGATTTTCGAGGGTGCTGAACCCAAATCTTGAGTGAACAAACGGATTCAAGATGACGAACGGGAATTGAACCATGTACGCATTTGTGGACAGATTTGTATGAAATACCCCGTACAGCACCATAGATTTTAAATACTATCAATATTGCATTCACATTGTATTGGATTTCATTTCAGATTTCATGTATTTAATATGTGAATTACTGGTTCTGGCAATGGTTTTGAAATACATAACTTATAACATGTATATGATATGTACAATGTTATATGTTATTAATTCGTCTATCATTTACGTAGCAAATATATGTGTGAAATATCATGTCATCATTTTTATAAATTATAACCTAATTTATGAAATCGTGTTTTTTTTGGTTAAATATACTTGCAGTTATTTCCGCTTTTGCGGTAATGTAGTGAATCTCAATGTAACATTCCATATACTTTCAGAAAAATGATGACTCCTTATTCTCAATTGGACAAAAAGTCATCATCAGATGAATAATGTGTATATTTCCTACATCTTGATTCTTTGAAAACCAATGAACTTATATGTATGGATGGGAATAACAAAACCATTTGATGAAACGGAAATTAATAAAATATTAATACATGCTGAAATTATGAGTATCTTATAATCATCAAAAAGTCATTGCTTTATATGAAACATGTGTAGCTCAGAGGTAAATGTGTAAGATTAGTGATCAGAAAGTCCAAGGGTCGACTCCAATGAGGGAATGGAGTCGAAAAAATTAATTCGTATCTGTGTTCCTCCAGAGGTATTCAGGAATCTTATTCGTTGTCATAAAAATTCCCAATTCCCTTGAATGGATGATTTTTTACAGGAGAGAATTTGGAAATTCAAGATGGCGGATCCAACCCGGTGCACATAAATCCAGTTGTTTTAACATTCATGGATACATTCAGATGAAACACAAGTTCCGGAGGTTTTCGAGGGTGCTGACTCCGATCGCACTTCCAGAAACCGGAACTCAATATGATGGGTCTAACATAGTGGACGTCAATCGGGTGATTCAGAAAACATGGACTCTTTTACATGAGACATGGACCTCAAGGATCTTAGAGAATGGTGGCTAACAATGCAATATAAGTGAAATACTTGACTATTCCAGGACTATTTGGAGACTTTCTTAGACTGGTAGAAGGAGACTTGAGATCCATTCCGAACAGGATAGAAGCATATCTGAGGACTGGCTTACAACTACTCCTACACTATTTCAAGACTTTTTTGAGGCTGATCAGTACCTGTATGAAAATGATCGCCGGGACATTATGTTCTGGTGATAGTATTATAGAAATATTACTATCGCGGTACCCTGATTGTAACATTTCAGGTTCGTTTGGAAACTGTTTGCTCGACATCCGAAGATTTTTCGGGAATTGTTCAGAGCTGATCTAAGAATCTTTGAACATCATGCAGCATCCTTGGCACACTGTTTGTGTTCCTGATTAAAAATGCACTAGATGTCTCTTGAAGACTGTTCTGAGACTATTTTGTGGCTATGTCAAGTTTACTATAAGACTGTTTGGCAAAAAATTTGATTCTTAGATTATCTGGTGAATGTATGGAGATGATTTTTGTAATGACCCATATAAAAATCTTCAGGCTCCGCCAATGCTGACGACGGAATATAGCTAGACGCAAGGCTGCCAGTCAAAGCTGGGCAATCTATGTAGGGACAAGGATGGTTGACAATGGTCTAAGCATTGTACCAATATGGGAGGTCATAAATCGACTTCATTGATCCATCATTGATCATTGGCTGCGCCACGCTTGGCCCATCCTTCAACCAATATTGCTTGAAGGAAAAAGCATGCTTTCAACAGAGGCTCTCTAGGGCTTGGCGGGACACTGCTCCAAGCATTAGGCAACTCTGAATGACAATGGATTCTCATGTTGCACCAAGCATGGGTCGTAGCTTGGTCCAGCTTGGGCAATAGCTTGGCTCAGCTTGGGCGATGGCCTTGCTCAGTTTAGGCGTTAGCTTGACTCAACTTGAGTAATAGCTTGGCTAAGAGTGAAACTTCCTTCTCAAACAGCAAATTACAATAACTCTCACCAGAGTGATGCTTGTTTCCTGCGAGTGGCGAACCAAGCATTCAATCAATATATAAGTCTCCTTTGAAGATTCCATGACAGAAATAATTCATCATCTGTTTCCAGACCCGCCTACTTCTACGCCAGGACCACCGGATTTACGTCATTCATCAGTTTAAACTAATCAGAAAAATTACATGTTGAAATTCTCCGACATTCATTTCGTTCAATCGAAATGATAGAATGGATTTTTTATTTTATTTTCAATTACAATGAAAAATAAAATTGACCATTGGCATGAGATGGGTGCAACCCTGCCGCAAGATTGCTACAGCGTTGGCTCATCCTTGGCGAACAAATTTTTGTATGGTCTGCCATTGACGGCATATGCTATCACAACCCTGTTTCCAGTGTTGGGTCTTGATTGTGGAAACAAATGGGCTGAGGCTGAAATGATGTTATCATTTCAGAGTTGCGCCATGCCTGGTAGCCTAGGCTCGGCCCATCTTAGTGAGCCTTGCGGCAACCTAGCGCCCATGGTCAATTTTTACCTGGGGAGTTGAAATTTCAATGCTTGTTAGAACACATCATCCAGGCAGTATTATAGTATCGATATTGTGATGTTTCGAGTTCTCTCAGAGAAATTTCGACATCTATTTGGAAATTTTTCAACGTACCGCAATACCCCCCTGAATGTGCCGGCAAGAAAAGTCATATAAAGCTGTTTGTTTGCCACATATACGTGGAATAAAATTCTTTCATTTATTGCACACATTTAGGATTCAAAAACGAGTCTCAAATTGTACATTTGTTTTCCATCAACACACATTTCATGTTTATTAAAGACCCTTTTCACCCTCCTTTTCTTTTTTTTTGGGGGGGGCGGATATTTGCCATTTTAAGTTTATTCCATTGTAAAACAAAGAACTTTGTATTTGAATCTTCTTTTTTCACAAAGATCTCAACTCAAAGATGTTCAGAATCAAAATTTATCCACAGAACCACTGAAAAACTCTCTTTTCGATCATTTTCATTCATTGAAAAAAAAAGTGATCTGATTCGCCTCGGTTCACCCTACATAATATATCCGTTACCATTAAGTTGCCTTTTACGAAGAAAATTACCACAGCATGGAACTCATTCGTTGTAGAAGCTTGTCATTATTGTAGAAGTGAATTTTATTATTCGAGATACTCCATAAGTTATGCGAACGATAAATACTTGCTATCTCAAGCTTCGATAATCCGATGCAATATTGGTATAGTCCATGAAAGGTAATTGCATTCCTTTGAAATTGCGTTTGGGTGAAAAGTATTCTTATTTGTTAATATAATATATGAGGTTGGAGTTCGTGGTTCGATAGAAACCAACGCTTGGAACAAGAAAACTATTTCCTTCGATTATTGGACCATGTGCATTTCATGTAAATTGAGTGTCAAAGAGTAAATGTTGGAAATCCCGCAAAATACCTATCATAAAAGGAATATATTCCAACTGACGAGAGTTACTTGAGATTGAAATCTTTTTTCAAAATCGTATGAGTATTCACTTCTCCGGTATCTTTCTCTTGTGTGCAGCCAACAAAATCTAACTGCTGCTTCTTTAGATGGACTTAGCGATATAAGCTCTACCTTCTCAGTCGGCAGATGAGTTGGAAAATCTCAACACCACCAAGGTCTTATCTGTTCCATCCATGTACTTGTTTTTTTCCTCTTCTCATCGCATTCGACGTTCCGTCTTTCCACCTGCAACCTACGTTTCGCAAGCCATTGCGATAACCATTTACATAAGGAACCCAAAACTACGCTTACGGTAGTTACCTCAGACGATATGACCCTTTAAGCTGTGTACACACATATGTATGCATATATGAGTGTATGCATTTCAAGTCGAGGACGAAAGAAGATCTTGTTATGCTTCGTCGAGTAAAGCCTCTGTGAGATTTCAGACCACCATATATCCTTTCGTGCTTGAATTCTGATTTGGCGAGTAGTTCTTCCAGAAAGCCTTTCCGCACGCACATGTAGTGGTGGAGAGAGGAACGACGAGGTCACAACGAATGAGGACACATGGTCTAATCGTTTCATACAAAACCCAGCTTGTATTTCTCTTCTTGACTTTATATCCTGTCTTAAACGTACTTCAAGGTAAATCCTCTTAACCTTGGATCTTAATGAGACGAGTCCTGCCCATGACCGGGATTTTAAACTAATTGAATAATTTCTGTCCCGAGTTAGTATAGTTGTCGCTAGCTCAAATGGGATTTGTATGTATTTTATACGGGATCTACGCTTTCAGGGAGAAAATTCGGTTTGTGGTAGAGAAACGGTTCTGGGAGGAAAATTTTCAAATTAACTTTTCCCCTGTATTTGAATCAAAACCACGGCTCTCTATTATGGTTGTAGAATTTGGTGTTAACATGCTACGTGCACTCATAAGATGTACTGTTTCATCATAAAAACATTTTGATATTTCTGTTCAGAAAGAGGAAAGTGAATAATTTCACTAACACATCAGTTCTGAAAGAATGCATCTCAACCCATGTGTGTATGGACCAATGGCCCAATGATGGACCAAGCCTGGCACAAGACCTGCCGAGACTTGTCTTGAACAATTTACCAAACTTGGCCCACGCCTGGAAATTATAAGATCAGGACAAGCTTGGGCCAGTGGTTTTGCCAGGCCCGGTCCAATTCATTTACCAAGCATGAACCAATGCTTCTTTGATCGCAGATATGGATGAAAAAAGTAATCGATTCATATTTCAGTTCATGACTTGCTCCCTCAGAATACCGTACATGAATTATCTTGAAACATGAATTACCGAAGAACGTTCTTCGAAATCAGTTGATCTCCCTTAATGATTACATTCAAAAGTATCCTATTACCATTAAGTAAAGTCCTATCCTGACTCAGATCAATAAAATCCTAGCTTGTTGTGTAAAACTAGTGTGTAGGATTAATTATGGCAGGAAGACCGGGCCAGCCCTTCTTCCCCAAATCTTCTTCAGCCATTATAAACTCAAAATTGAGTCAATATTTATAAACATTGTGCCACTCATGTGGGCAATATTGGCACAATTGTTCTCAACGAATGCTCGATTTTTACACTTGTGCCAAGCTTGTACCAAATGTAGGGACCATTTCAAAAATATTAACAAATGTACCATGACTGACTATCCATTGTGAACAACGGGACAATCATGGAACAATATTGGGCCAATTGTTCTCCACGGAGGTTTGTTTCTGACACATGTGCCAACCTTGGGACAAGTTTGGGTTTTTTTCAGTCTTGGCAATACCTGCATGGGAAAGATAGTTTGAAAACTTCACGTGACACATTGACAAAGATCTTGTGCGCGTGAAAATCTTTCCATCATAGCAAAAGTCCTTGTTTTCTCATATCATCCACGATGTCATTATACGACTCAATGAATATGCAATTCAGACAATTGAAAGGCATTTCTTTCGAATGACATCCCTCTTGATTCTCTTCGTATGATATACGTTTTTTCTTTCCCACAAGATCCTCTCGAGACGGTGATGAAAGCTTTTTTTTCAAATTGCCACCCTTCCGAGTCCTCTCACGCAGTGTGAAGAATACAAAAATCTCGTTTTTTCATTCAAACAAATATAATTCTCAATTTTTTGAATTTTATATATTTATAACTTATATTCTTAAAATGTTATATGAAATAAGATTATGATCAAGTTTCAAACGACGATTAAGTTATTTGACCCTCTGTACATATACGCTTTGTTTCAAAATCATATGGTTATTTCTTCTCCTTCCCCTGAAATGACTCGTACTTTGGATCGGAAGTACCGAGGAACTTTGCACCCGCCTTGAAAAGAGCGGCAGAACACACCTGCTCGGTATAAGTAATTTGAAATACGTATCGTGTCCACACTCTTTCTTCTTCTCTTATATACTCGTCAACGTACTTTGACGTGGAAACATCTCAGCTGGAGAAATGAATCCCGTAATGTATAGCATATAAATCTAAGAAAAGATCGAGAGAAAAATCATGATACGTAACGTTAAATTATAACGAGGAAATTGTGAACTTCGATTTAGTTAATATGTATTATTTCAGGACGCTTTGTGTTTTCAAATAGGAAAGAAGACATTCAAGAGCAGTCACAGAAATGAGTGTGCGTTGTTCGTTTCAAATTGTATTTTTTATGGTACGACTTTGATGGAGTTCCCTTGCAATTTCTTCTACTGCTTCCTCCGTGAGATGAATAAGTAGAAGAGATGTTATGGAATTTTGATTCACGTTTCTCCTCGTACGATCATTTGAAATGTTTCTTTTTTCATTCATACAGAATTCGAGAATTTTTTCAACAAAGAATGTAATTCCTCACGCTACTCTTCAGGAAACTAGGGAGATTTTCTGTCAATTTGAAAAGATAATATCGAGAATATTTGAGAAGGTATACGATTCTCTGCGTAGCCGTTCGAATCACGTCGAAAACATTTTCACGCGTCAATTGTAGCAGAATCAGCTGGGGCAACGTATGAACAAACGAACGGTAGAATTGAAACGTGGTGATTGCGTTTTCTCCATCTCCTCTTCTATATCCCTTCACTTCTTCCATATGAATCTGTCAGTTCAGTCAATGTTTATCCAGCCTCCCTTGTTTACGAGCCAAGGGCTACAAATTAGAAGTAATGCCGCCGATGATTCAGAGCTGTGCAGCAAATGGGAAGAATTTAGACGAGATGTGTTATCTTTTTTGCTCCGGATTTTGTCTAGTTTACTGTGTACATGCGAATGGTGGTTTGATAATGTGAAATGTGGTTCACATCTCATAACAGTATCGAACCAAACTGAGTAATGAGAGTCAAAAAAGATGCTTCAATTATGAATATCGTTTCTGCAAGAGTTAATTATTGATTGATATTGTGGCTCTACGTATGAAACTAACGATTGGTCCAGTAATAAGAATTACCAATCCAGTAAGAAACTCTCCAAAAGTGTCAAAAATCATGGAAATATAAAAACATTTTCATAATAATCTAAGTAGATAAGGTGTACGTTTCCATTTTACTTGGATGATTCATCGTGGAATGTCATCAATGTTTTGTGCCTTTATGTTCTTGAGGTTTGAATTGTTCACAAATAGGACACGCAATTTCCACCTAAAAAATCTAGTGAATCATCGTTATTCAACTACACGGAAAGAAAAAAAGTTATCAATACTTAAATAACATTTATCACCATTTAGAAAAATGACTGTCAGTTTAGGGAAAAAGAGCACCGCTGAAAAATCTTTGCAGTAAGGTTATCAAAAATTCGTAGTGGAAATACTAAACGTTGATGGTTTTATTGTTATTGTTTACAGTGAATTTATCAACTTTTGATGAATTTACTACGAAAATTCTTCAGCGATACTGTTTGTCCCTAAATTGTCAGTCATTTTTCTAAAAAATCATAACCTCTGTCTTTCCGTGTACTCGAATTAACACCTCGGAACTGATCACATCGTTTGAAGAGGGTACTGCAAGATTTTGGGTTTTCAACAGCTGAATTTGTGTTGTTCGATTACTAATTCGTTCCCATAAACGATTTATGATTTCTCTTCTCCACATTTCGCTTGTCCTTCTAGTAGACTGTTGATATTATTGTGATACACAGCGGAATATCCCGGTAATGACAGGGTATGATTTATGCGTAAGAATCATACACATATTGATTGTACACGAAAAATAAAACCCAAAAGTATTTACACTAATAATTTTTTTTTGATAGCTTATATTTAACACATAAGCTTTGGTGCACGTAAAATTATTTGATAAGAAAATTGTACACTAAATATTTTTCATGCTTGAAAAAAAAAGTGATTCACAAAAATCGTACACATATTTTTATGCACGAACAAAAAATGTAATTAGTTAGTGTATAATTATTGTACAGCTAATGAAATTCATATAACAAAATGTTTTTCGTTTTATTGAATAATTACTATGAATTAGATTAGGAGTACAATAATTATACACTGATTAATTTTATTTTCTGATCGTGCATAAACAATATGTATACAATTTTTGTTGATTACATTTTTAAAGCTTGTAAAATATTCCGTGTACAATTTCTATGTGAAGCAATCAAACGTGCACAAATAATCATTGCAAAGAATATTATGTGTTAGACAAAAATTATTAGTGTACATAACTTTTGGGTTTTATTTTTCGTGTACAATTAATACGTGTATGATTCTCACGTGCATAAATCATACCCTGTCCCGGTAATTGAATAACTGTCAATCATATTGGAGACAATTCAACCGCAAAACGTGACTGAAATCTCTTAATTTGGAGCTTTATTTGGTACACCAAGACCTTGATCCATCGATATATCTAGCTAACTGAAAACATCTCTGACTCTTATCCATGAAATTTGATTCGTCATTTTGAATTTTTTTCCCTTCAATTTAATGATCAGTGACTCAGAAATCTCCATCTATTAGAATTCTGTGATCTCTTCATGTTGGAAATATCCTGTTCTAGATGGGATGATTATACTCAAAAGGAGAATATCAAAGGGATCAAAGGGCACAATATCTGATGGAAGAGAGGTAAAATCTGTACATTTCACACACAAATAGTGAATTTCAAACTTCTGATTGTGATATTTCATCCAATCTTTCCATTTTCTGATATTCTCTTTTCTTCTTTTGTTCCTTCGATTAAACGTTTTCCCTTCGACGGATATAGAATTAGGAAGTATTCATCCCCTCTCCGTCCCAAGATTCTATGACAAAATTCATGAACGACTCTCGTGATAATTGATATAAAATAAACGACGATAAGGTACGTCGAATGAACTTTTCGAGCACACAAAATCGTTTGGCTTTGTTCGAAACTGGACTTTTATTCGACTACGTGTACCCAACCCGCGTTGAATTACTGACCCACATTAAATTAATTAGCCTATAAAGTAGCTGGAGGGAAAAATTGCCTATCCCAGCTCAAAGTTAGGTATGATAATTAGATTGGAGTGCCGCTGAGTATGAGGAGAGATGATCGAACAAGTGCCATCATCCTAGTTCATTTTTAGTTTCTCCCGTCATTTCATTAACGCTCCTATCGCTCTGCATGCCTTTTTTTCATCCCTAATTCAAAAGGTGGAAGAATTCAAGATAACTATACGTTTAAATGTACTTCACAGATTAAACTCAAGTTCTGCTCGAAAATCAGTGTTTCTTATTCCTCGACTAGAATTCGTTCTCCGGTCGTACAATAACTTCGGAGCGCGTTGTAAAATATAACTAAGAATGTTCCTTTCTTGGAGAGGATAAGAGAAGGAAGAGATATGGAAACTTTCCTTTCTACCAATGTGTTATCGTATCAAAATATCAGTAAAATTTTCCTCCGGGATGACGAATAGATGCGAATGCGTACGCATTTTATGCCTCATCCAAGGATTCAACTTGCAAACTCTCAACACAATATGAACTTCATCCCTTTTCCACCTTATACTTCGCAGGGTAGATAAGGAGTACAAGAGAAGGTGTATACTTCAATATTACTTGTGAGTTGAGAAACGTGTAATACCGAGAAGAAAATTTTATTGATCCATGAAAATATCTCGCGTAAAAGATTAATTATGTCACATTGAAAATTCATGACGAGAGGAAGAAGAAATTTATAACGTGAATGAAGAACAATCTTATTAGGGGTGCACACGAGACTCGCGTCATTTTCAAGAACTTGGAAAATGATCTATATATTCATCATTCTACTGTTTATAAGACATGGTTTACTAAACTCAATTGAAGCTTCGCATCAGACGGAACAAATTCGTGACAGGTTTTGATCTTGCAAATGAAAATGATCAAGATCTATATCGAGATCTGCATTGAGCGTTGCACCGAGACGAGACGAGACTGACAAACGATACCGGAAGCATATCTTGGTTGATCTTGTTGATGAAATCGGAATGATCGATTATTCCGTTTCATTAGATACGAAGTCGGAATTCTGTGCGGTGGATACCTCATTGGAACACGTTTAAATTGAGATGATCGATTCTTTTTCAGTCTCGACGAGAATATCGTGTGCACCCCTAAATCTTATCGCTATTTATTGAATTCCCATTTTTTGAACCCGTAACGTGTAACGTGTAACGTGTACCGTGTACGCTCAGCAGCCACGTTATTGTCATCGTCGATTCCGTTGCACCCCCATGTACAACCACCCATTTTGGTCGTTGACGTTGCATCACCTTTGCCATACGCGTTTATTCCGTTCGTTTCTCACACAACAGAGTGATGTAGCTTGGAAGTGTATGTAGGAAACCAAGGACGGTGGTTGGGCACGTTGGGTATCGTTGATGGTGAAGATAGGGCAGTCTGAAGAGATAGATATATCGGTGGTCTATGTGCATACGATGAAGTTTCCGCTCCTTGTATGTATAAACAGTCTGTGGTGCGTCCTGACCATGTCGTCGTCGGACCCAAGTCAAATCAAGTCGACGTCTCCGGAACAGGAACACTGCGTAGAATACAATGATGTACAGGCATTGGAGCAACGTCGATAATTACCACACCGTTGGCAAACATTGGATCCAACAAGGTTAGAGCTGAGGAAATTCGTCTTTTGAGCGTGATAGCCTCCTCCTCTGTGGACTGGGAAACATTAAATAGTGCAAAAACGCACTTCAAAATCTTATTCCACTTCGAAGGATTTTTCGCAATGTTTCGAGTACCGCACATACATGATGAATGATCATCTTGTCCAAAACCTTCCACCTCCT
Organism: Gonatopus flavifemur; assembly: GCA_018340375.1. Taxonomy (NCBI): domain Eukaryota; kingdom Metazoa; phylum Arthropoda; class Insecta; order Hymenoptera; family Dryinidae; genus Gonatopus; species Gonatopus flavifemur. Next base: position 4,131,092 of record JAFFJZ010000006.1, on the reverse strand, counting down.
CATCCTTGCCATATCCTCTGAAAGACCACCTTTGACATCTATTCACCACTTTTTCCATTCCCTTTTTCCCTCGTATACAGAGAAAAAGAATGATACAGCAGAGTCAGTGTAATATTTATTTTGGAAATTTTGCTTCAAGTATTCAGATTGAGATCCGTGGTTTGGATTGATACATTTTCTTTCTTCGAAAGATCACTCCTAAACATTAAAACAAGCGATTCTCGAATTTCATATTTAATAAGTCGGACTCGTGATGAAAGAATGAAATCACGTTGATATGTTAATTTTCTTCCACTGTTGCCTTTAGAGAGAAAGAAGGAGAATGAGAAAAAGAGGATGCAATTTCCTTTCATCAACATTAATAGATATGGGATTGAAATAGATCTATCCAGATATGGACAGCACCGTCGAAGAATTGCGAAACTGATGAAGGCAACAAAGAACGAGAGTAGGGGTAAAAAAAATTAAGAGAAAGCACGAGAAGATAAGAGAGAAGGAACGCCAGGGCTGTAGGCACGCTGCCAGAGAGCCAAGCAACCAACCAACTAACCAGTCATCCAGTAGACCCAATCTTTTTTAAACGCCCCACTCATTTATCGCAACCCAGACAGTCTTACAATTGTAAAGCGCAAATCCTTTTATTTTGCCGTTCCGTTCTGCCTCCGCTCTTATGTTTTTGCCACTCACCTTCGTTCCTTCATCCTCTTCTACTATTTTTCCCCTTTTTTCACGTAAAAGTCTTATACTTTCTTTCTTTCTTTCTTGCTTTCTGTGAACATGCTCTCTTCCACCGATATTGTTCTCAACCGTGGACTCTATTTTATTATGTAATTACTCTCGTTTACCTGGCAAAAGGCACCCTGTGGATGATGAGACGAAAAGACGAGACCTGGACGAAACTAGAAACCTTACCCACTTAATTAGTAGTCCGACGTCGACTAATTCTGGCACCCTCGCGTTCTCCTTGAGTTTTCCATATCTAAAAGAAGAACAGAATACAAAATTTTCTATGGTATACCAAAGAGAGAGAGAGAGAGAGAGAGAGAGAAAATGTGGTGAGTCATTCACTGTTGTAATTGCACGACGAGGTTTGGATGAAAATTACTTTCATTTCTTTGATCAATTGTCATGTTCACTTTTGTGAATTTGCATTCCCCGGCTGAGTGAAGAGTTGAGAGAATTGAGGTTTCTTTAAAGATTTTTTTATCTAAAATTATAAGAATCCTAACTTTCCTGGTAGGGAGAATGTGAAAAAGAATTCATGTTTGATGATTATGCGTAGTCATGCTTCTGGAAATGACCCACGTAAAAATTTCTTGCTTGCGCCAATACTGACGATGAAAAATAGATAGGCGCAATGCTGACATCCAAGGCTTGGAAATCTATATCGAGCCAACGTTGACTGACAAGTGGTACAATGTTGCACCAATGTTGGGAATTGTAATTTCCATTGATCATTCCATCATTGGCTCAAGATTGTGCCAATCATGGTTCATCGTTGTCCCAATATCGTTTGGACAAAAGAAATTAACTTCATACGAAGAATTTCATAGCACGGCTGAATATTAATCCAAACGTTGACAACGTTTAGAAGGAATGAGTACCCACTGTAGTGCAAAGCCTGGTCAAAGCTTGGCTCAGGCTAGCCACGATCTTCAATTATACGTTTCCATACAAAAATTCCCGCGTCCAATGTCAAAGCGCCACCCTTCGGTATTGTTTCCAACGCTCAGTTCGTTTCTCGCAAGCGCTCAACAAACTATGCGGTTGATATATAAGCATCATATAACCTTCTGATTTGAAAATTGTCGTCTTCCTCACAGGTCCTTCTTCAGGTTCAACATAGAGTTGAACACCGGCGCAACATTGGCTCAACGTTGGCGCGAGATTGACGCAACTTTGAATCAACTTTGGCCGAATATTAACGAAGTACTATTATGATATTGACTCAAATTTAGCAGTCAACATCATTTATGTGTAATAAATGATGCTACCTCCTTTAAATGGATAAAACATCTGACCATTGGCAGACCATAAAAAAATTCGTCCATCAGTCTTGGTTTGTAACGAGTACAAGCATGATCCAATATTGGATTTAGATCGAGCGACAAGTTTTTTGATGGTTTCCCAATGATGGCTGATTTGACTGCCATAATCGTACCAATGTTGGTCCGTAATTGGCAGAATACATCAATCGAGCCTGTAACGATGTTATCATTTCAAGCTTGCACCTTGTTAAGCGTCAAGGCTCGGCCAATCTGTGTCAGTGTTGCGCCATCCTAGTGCCAATCGTCAATTTTCACCTGGGGAGTTTCAAAATCAAAGACTGCACGGAAGAAAAATTGAGCTGCAGCAGTGAAGTGGCTAGTACGGACACGGACAGCCATTAAATTAGCTTCTGCAGCTAAGTTTCACTATTACTGCAAATAAATTAGCTAAAAAAGCAAATTTTGTTGTTGTCATAACTAAACTTTAGCTGCAGGAGCCAATTTAATGGTTGCCCGTGTCCGTGCTAGTCACTTCGCTGCTGCAGCTAAATTATCTTTCCCGTGTGAGCAGTTTTTTAAGCTCATCAATTGGTTTTTATCAATTCATCATAATTAAATGATTCCGTATGCAATTCATTCATTTTGTACAAGCTAGAAACTGATTCCGAAGAGAACCTTGGAGTGATTCGTAAGCGTGCCCGTGTATGTGGATATGTGTGGACTTTTTTCTCCCTTGATACGGGGATGATGACTTCATCTCCCATCACAGTTAGTTGACCACCAACTTCCTGATACGTGGAAAAGAAGAGCGGCGGATCAATCGCATTCTTTTTTCGACCACTGATAATTTGATCAAGCACAGTGGAAGAGAAAGACATTTTACGACCCGGACGTGAAGGAATTAGTACTTGATTGTTCGAGAATGAGAGAATTTCTTTTTATCTCAATATTTTCCACATCCTCGGGCATTTGATGTCTCGATACTTTTGACTCGTGTCCACTTTTAAAGATGAAAATCCAATCGAGAGGTGCATTCGAACTTCCACATCGTCGGGAAAATTTAGATATAAAACATTGAGAATATTCGGTTCGCGATTGAAATGACCGGGATTGGATTTCACATTCACACGAGCATGGAGTTTTCGTGCACCTCGCGTCGCTGTGTATACATGAATCCCTTGGAAAGAGACAAAATGAGCTCCTTGCCTGCAACGCGAAAAATTTTCGCTTGCGGTTGGCTTGGAAGTTCCCTTCAGGGAGCCATACATCACGTCGATCAAACTTTAACGAGTACTTCTTTCTCCCTTCCTCTTTCCCTTTTTTTTGTAGTTCACTATCGGGGGAGGAATATTTTTCTAGTGGCACGAAATCTCGATCTGTTCAAATCTGTACATCATCATTTATTTTCAGTTAATTAAAATATTTTATATCTATGTGTTTAGGATGCAATTTTACAAAGTATTCGTCATATTTTCCGCAACGTTCATTGGATTGGATCATAGATGATAGAATATACGAGTATCGGAATTGATATCCGAAGAAGAGTTAGATGAAACCGATGGGTATTGTGTTAAATACGCGTTTCGGAATTGAAAGCGTAGTTCCGGGGCTCGAATAATCCTTGTAATGGCACGTACACGCGTATTTTGTGGGCGCATGTATTGGTACGTGTATGAGATGTTTCAAATGGCTTCGCTACATCCAATGATTCGCATGTAGTGTTATCGACGCTCACCTATGCCACCATACCATTATAACTATAATCCATGAATCTAGTGCGCCAGATTCATGGATCATGGTTACACGCGCAAGACAGAAGTCTATTCGTTATTTATTACGATACTCTAAACTATCACGTAACACGTGCACAATTAGTCGAGCTGTAATACATGGTGGTTGACGAACAATATAACTCAACACTAGGAAGAATTAGAAAAGTCTGGACAAGGGTTACATGGCACAAGAGAGGATTGTGGACCAAAGCATTCATGACTTACGTTTGTTAGTCATAATTCCCGTTGTTTTGAATGAAAAAAGCGCTGCATACTTCAGTTCGATTGACACAGCATTGTTTCTGACATGTTATTGAGTTTGAAATTGATGAAATTACCTGCCGCTATGCAATTTGTTTGATCCTGTTGTCTAACTCCTGAACGAGCCTCAGTTGTCATACCTGGGGTAACGGTAGCGAAAGATCTCTACGGTAGCACAAGTTAATTGATGTGTTCTGAAATACTATCTGCACTGAGAACCTAATTTCTTAAACCGGAATGGAATTTCTTTGCGCTCAGTTTCATAAATCTTGTTCCCGATGGAAAAAACAATTCATTTCAATAAAAACATTTGTCATTGATTTGGAATTATATTCTCCAGAATCAACGAGGAATATATTCCTGTTTGAATTTGAAAATTCTTTGTTTCAGTCTGATAAAAACTTTTTCCATTTAACTTCAATTTTTTCACTGAAAAAGGATTTATGAGAATGAGGGTAAAGGAAATTTTCTTCCAGTCTCAGAAATTGGATTCTCAGTATGTGATATAGATCAACGTTGACTCAATGTAAACTCCCTACGCTTGCACTGAACACAATGTGTGGTTATACTAATCATCTGATATATGACTAGGGAAAATAACTACAGTGGCGACACTGATATCGTTCTAGAACCATACAGATTGATATTGTAGCGATCGGTGTCGCTCCTAGAACTAGCCGTTTAGCTGTGGTGGCAATACCGATGTGCCTATACTAGAATGTCCATTCAACACAATCGTTGTTAACACAAACAAAAAAAACACGATCGAGTTGAATCAACACTCTAGAATGTTAAATATTCTACACACAACTTTTAACACTTGACACAATGACGAAAAATTTTTTACTGTGTAGTTCTATACTTCTTGATGATTTAGAGCAATAGTTCCGTTCATATCAACGAAAAAAATGGATTTTGAAAAAATGCAATGCCAAGTTCTACATTGGTATAGTAGCATTTCAGTAGAGAAAGGTTGAAACCATTGAAATATCCGAGTTCTGGGATGGTGGACACGCGAGAGAGTTGAAAATGAAGAATTCTAAAGATTGAAAGCGATAGAACAATTTTTTTTCAATGTTTATGTGGATGAAATGCCAAGTTCCACCTTGATATGGTAACATTCCAGCAGGAAAAGGTTTGAACGACCGAAACCTTTGATTTCTGGGATGATAGACACGCGGGGGAGTTTGAAGTGGGGAGTTCCAATGATGAAAAGAAGTGAAATTATTTTTTCCAATACTCATGCGAATGATATGCTAGATACCATCAAAATTTCTCAGCATCGCGAGAGGAGTTTGGGGCGGAGATCAATATTTCCGAGTTCTGGGATGATGTACATGCGGGAAAGGTGTAAATGCAGAGTTCCAGTGTTGAGGAGCGATGCTTCCAATATTGCTGTCAGGATACACGAAGCATTGACATCACGCAGAATTGCGAGAAATTTTATCACGTGAAAAATCAGAATTTTGTCACAGCACAACAGCTGTCGACGCTGGAGGACGCAATTTCATTCTGTATCCGTTGGCTTGCTGTCTGTCGGTCTGTCAGCCTGGCTGCCTGGATGACTGATTTCCAGTGGTTTTGACCAGCATTCCACGGAATTCGAGTGGTTGGATGCAAGATCTCATCAATCCGGTATCGTACAAGATTTCGGAAGATTCCGATCAGCATTTCACACGAGTTTTGATCAGCGTTACACAGAATTCGGATAGTTCTGACCGATATTGCACTGATTCTGGATAGTTTAGACCAGCATCCCGACTGGAAATTTACCCCATGGACCTGATCAGGTAAACCTTGATCCAGCTCAGGTCCTGATAAGGCAACCTTATCAGGACCTGACAAGTCATGTCACGCTTCACTATTATAAGGACCTCATCAGGAGAGACTAATCGGGCTTTCATGAGGAATTCCATACAGAAACCTCCAAAATAACTCGAAATTAGGATATGAACAGGAAATCCAAAGCAAAATCAAAAGATTAAAGAGACATCAAACAGATTGAACATCAGTGAATTGATTCGATAAAATTTGGTTTCAATATAGATAGATTGAACAAAATAGTCAACAGTGTTGAGAAGTAGGTAATGTATTTGGAATGAACAGATTGAATTTGAAAATAGGCACACTCAGCTAGAAACGTGACATTTTGTCTTCTCAGGCCCTGCTTTTGGCCAACTTAGCGCGATCTGGGTCAAGTTAGGGCCTTTGATGGTCCAATTTGGAGGAAGGGCCATTTTTAGCAAGGCAGTTGAGAATCCTTCGAGATTTACCTTCTAATCTGAGGAAAATGTGTTGAATCGAAGAGTGTACAGTCTACAATCGAGACTGTACATTTTTTTATTCAGTTTATTAAACTATCTTCATGATTTGAGGATGAACTAACGAGGTCCCAATGAGGATACAGCGAGGAAAACCCACTTCAGCCTTTTAGGATAATCTGAGGAAATCCTGACTAGGACCAAATGAGCTTATTTATACGTGGGGCATCCACACCTAATCCTGATCAGGACTGTAGCAGGTATGCCTCATTTCGGATGACCTTGTTAGGTCCTTATCATATGTTGGGTCAACCCGATGACAATTTCCAGTCGGGATTGCGCAGAATTCGAGTAGTTCTGACCAGCATTGCGTGGAATTCAAAGAGTTTTGATCAGCATTGCGCGTAATTCGAGTAGTTCTGCCCAGCATTGTACCAATTTAGGATGGTTCTAATCAGCGTCACACAGAATTCGAATATTTCTGACCAGCATTACGCGTACTTCGAGTAGTTTTGCCTAGCATTGTACCAATTTCGGATAGTTCTGATCAGCATCACACATAATCTGATGAGTTCCGACCAGCATTGTCCTGATCCTGAAGAGTTATGACCAGCATTGTGCTGGATTCATGTAGTTCTCATCAGCATTGCACTGGTTTTGAATAGTTCTGCCCAGCATAGCGCGTAATTCGAAAAGTTCTGTTCAGTATCGGCGTAATCCGAGCAGTTCTGACCGGCGTTGCACTGGTTTTGAACAGTTCTGATCAGCATTACAAGGAGTTCGAAGAATTCTCACCAGCATTGCGTGAAATTTGAACATCTCTGATCAGTCGTTTTGGTACTAATTGACTAATCCGTATGAAACACGGCTCTTGGGGGTTTTCGAGGATGCTGCTGCCATCAGGATGGTGGACGTAGATATAGTTATTTTGGCATTAACAGACAGATTCATATAAACCAGGGGTTCTAAGGGTTCTTGAGGGTTGTAGATTCGAATCTGATGTTGATAATACCGAAATCAATATATCGGGGTCAACATGGTGGACGTGAATTCAGTGATTTCCGCATGAAACCTCATTACTGGAGGCTTCAAAGCATGCCGAATACGAATTTGACGTCAACCAGGTAATTCAGTATGCCTGCATCGATTTATATGAAAGAGTTGGAATTTATTGGATGATTTTTCCACAACTATTTCACAATTGTCTGAAGACTTTTCCGAAACTGGTTCAACCAGGTCTCAGGTTCGTTCTCATGTCAATCACAGTGTATCTAATATCTCATCAAACTACCCTGCTGAATTTCTGAAACCTATTCCAGGACTTATTCCTGACTGTTTCATAACTGTGTGGAGGTTATGCCAATCATATCATAATATTTCGACAACCATACAACAATACCATCACGAGAGTGATTTGTTTTGCTTTAGTTTAGATTCCGCAATATCCCAAGGTTGCTTCGGAATAGATAATATCCATCTGTTGATATCCATTCGAACATCGTTCAGAGACTGTTGAGAATTATTCAAGAATCCATTCAGTTATTGTTTTTTAATCTCTTCCTCTGAAAAAATTCCATAGGCTCCTCTTCTCAACCACGTTTCAGATATGTTCCTATCACGTATTTGTAACTAATTTATTGTAGATAACCAACTGAAAGCTATGCGATAGGTAGACTGGGTACGGTTGTAACAGGGGGTCGGTTGTAACATTACGAATAACTGACGATGGAATTGTAAAAGCTCGCAGATCACCTGACCGAAGAGGGGGCATTCTCGCATGTAGAAACTTGTGTGTGTTAATAGCTCATGCCATATCGCATATGCTCAGAACGTCAGAAAGAACTTTTGAAATGTTGCGACTGAAAGTAAGTATTCAATGCTGAACTACCCATACAGCACACTTGGACATGACACCCATCAGATATCCAATAGATATCCAAATGTCCGTCCAATATCCATTTGACGCCCATTAGATCTCCATTGGATATCCCAAATATCCTGGATATCTAATGGACATCTAATGGATATCTGTGCGCTGTATGGGTATATTTCATTTCTTCCTATCAGTGTGCATGCTATGAATATTTGTGTTACTTTTCAAAAACAACAGGCCATTAGAGAATGCATGAATGATGGTTTTGTTTTACGAATCTTGTCGATTGTTGTGAAGAATGAAATAACTTCGAGAAACATCCCGACTGGAAATTATCATAAGGTTAACCTGACATATGATGAGGACCTAACAAGGCCATTCGGAATACGGTATACCTGCTGAAATCCTAATCAGGCGGATGCCCATAATTAGCCCCATTTGATCCTGATTAAATTAGGTGAATTATAAATAATCCTAGAAGGTTATTTTATCCTCGCTGTATTCTCATCAAGTTTATGTTAGGTTATCCTGAGATTATGAACATATATGTTTATAATATATATAGTTTGAAAAAAAAGATGCAAAAGTGTCTTAAAAAAAAATAATATACTCCTTGGTATTTAAAATCTTCTAAAAATAAAAAAAACTAGGAAACAAAATGAAAACTGAACAATCTTCAAGTTAGATCTCCATGCATCTCTACACATTTTTTACATTTTTTTTTTTTGTGAATTTTGTTGATTCATTCTAGAGGTTTTTAGGTTTTTTTAGCATCAAATCCAAATTCTAATTAGTCTCATAATTCAAGGTCCTTATATTAGTGTAGTGATTGTGACATGTGTGAGGTGGTGAGGAAAGTGCCTTACCAGGGGACTGCTTGACCTCAATGATCTGATGATTGGTCCATTATTAATTATTATTCTAGGATTGATTGGGAACAATTATTACAAGATTCCTATAGTCAATTGTAACGTCTCATACATACACCTCACACATTACTCTTATCATATTATTTACTCATTTTTATTTTATTTTTTTTTGTCTATGTGTCATGTATATATATATGGGTACAAAAATTTTTTGTTTTTTTGCCAATAAAATGTATTCTCTTATCGGTTTTTTTTTTTTTTTTTTTTTATAGTATCCAAACCACACCCCCCCCCCCCGCCATGACCCTGACGGTGGTGGTTTACATTTGAACAGTCATTATAATCATGCCTGTTCTGAGCCCTAATTACATTCACGCGAACGGATGCACCTACAGTTAGTCCCCAAATATATGTGCTATTTGAAACACTATCTAGCTTTTATTTGACTACAGTCATAAAATTTCCACAAGGGATTGAAGTCAAAATGTCACAACCATACCCAGTCTACCCTGAAGTAAATAAAATAATCTATAGTGCCTAAATTTTCATATCTCGAGACACCGGTAACCCTTCTATTGCACGAATCATTTGGTTGACCAGTGATTTCGGTCAACCGATTCATATGTGACGCAAGTTTCAGTCCAAAAGCGATACCCGTTGTACCAGATTGACATCATTTCACGTATAGCTTGTATTCTCGTTCGAATTTCTCTTCTATCGAATGTCTGTTACGTGAACCACATAAATCTCATATTCATCGATTTTATTTTTGTTCCTCTCCATAACATTGAAAACAAATATTGGCATGGTGCCATAAAGAATCAATCGTTCATTCAAAATGAACATCCAGTCAAACAAAACTTTCGTGACTATTATTTTGTAGGATTTTCATCTCAAAAATTTGCACGGTTTATTCCACGGACTGTGAAAATTGTCTCGCGATGGTTATTACTCCACGAAGGCTCGAAGTAAAGATCCCTATCCTTTCATCTCCTCTTTTCTGATACAATCTTTTCCTTCTCTGAAATGAAAAAACAAAAAAAAATCTCCCGTCAGATGGAAGATAATGGAGATTACTGGCGGAAAGTCGACGTTGGTTCTATAAATATCACTGCTGTGTCTCGAGTCTCAAGATGGTTTGTCATATTAAATTCCGGTAAAAAGTATATTATTTGAAATTCTTACTCGCGATAGGTGGAAAAATTATCTTCCTCGTGTGGATTTTTTTAACGATTGAATGCAAGTTGTACGCAATAGAAAAGTTTTCATACGAATTGTATGAAATATATAATGGAATTCAGGATTTTCATAGGATTTTTCAAAACATGAAATTGCAAGAAGCGGATGGTTAGAAAATTATTCAATGAAGCACGGAGAGAGAAGAAATTCACTGTGATAGCGAAATCTAATTTCACTGGGTCCCTTTCACTGGAACAGTAACATTTTTGCTGTGACAACAAACTTTTTGGTATCACAGCAATCTAGTTTGCTACGACGATGATTTCTTAGCTGTGACAGCAAAAAACTCTTGCTCCTCCAGCAAACTTCCGTATTATATACAAAATAGCCAATAACTTTTTCTGGAGATATCAACATTTTTTGCTGCTACAACCAAAAGATCGCTGTCGTAGCTAAAGAGATTGCTGTGATAGCAAATAGTTTCCTTCAACATAGTCGCAATACATTCCACGAAGAATGACATTCTTCTTTTCTAGCATTGTTGAAGGAAATTCAACGAATATTTCCTCGAAGTTGTTTTCAATCACATTAACGAGAAGAACTTGCCAGGGCGATGCAACTCGACATGAAAATGCATTCCAAAGTAGTTCCTTCTTTTCAAAGTATATCTCAAATTTCGAAATGATTTGGAAATCTTAGCAAGGATGCGAATGGAGAAAAAATTTTGAAAGATCATCATATCGTTGCAACTCAATAACATTTCAGCATTGACTTAATCATTTGGGAAGACAATTAACAATATGTACCCTAAAAAACCTTGAGATGATCAAAGAATGATGCTGTCTCGTTTCAATGATACGTGAGTTAGGTTGGTGAATAAAGTAGGGTCGTCGTCGAATATTACTCGAGTTTATTTTTGGCCCCGCGGTAGTGATGAGGCGATTTGCATTCAAACAACCCCTCGAACCATTCTTGCATACTCCCGCGGGAAAAAAAATTCTACCGCCCGTCATTCGTGAGTGAGCGAGAAACGGAAGCCGGATAAGTTTGCCTGGGTATCGGTATTACGGTGGTTTTATTATCCTGTTTACTGTCTTTCGAGAGTACCGTTGTTGTTGTTACGTGACTATGTTGTCACGTGGTTCAAGATGTAAACTTGACCCTCCTTTTAATCTACTCGCTTATTCGCGTATCATTCTCATTCACAAAAGAATCTATGTCTCGTTTCAGTACCGCAGGATTTTCTCAAATACCTGTACGTTCATGGACTCTGCCTGCTGTGTGAGAATGAAATAAGGAGCAAAGGGAGACGAATGATTTGCATAATGCATTTTATATTAGTACTCGCATAACCGCGTGTCTCATCGAGGATCGTCAAATGACTATACTTTTCGTGTTCGTATCTTGATAAATATGTAAAGGATATTCATATAATGTTTATATCGCACCAAAATATTACCTTCCCTGGTTAGGTTGCGCATTATAAACTCTTATCGTCAAATTTTACGTTCATATTCGTTGTACGTTCTTACAGCATATCATGCGCGTATCAAACGGGGAGGCACCACGATTTTCCAATGAGTGACATTAAATGAGGAGCAAAAAAGGTATTTGATCATCAGGAATGTTCATATACCGTTCAATTATGCCAATCATATTCGGATCTCAGGAGTGGGTAGAAGACAAGCGACCGTGTTTTTATTTCTTGCATGAATCAAATTAATAGGTTCTTCCTCTGTATTTAGAAGCCACAAAATTCTTGGTAAATGATTATTTTAAAAGCGTCAAGTTAATATATTTTTCTCACACTTTCCCGGAGTATATGATTATCGTGTGAATCACCTGTTGGGTACGTAAAGTACATGTATTATAAGAACTCGCCACTTCGTTATGACGAATTAACATATTTCGGTGTACGAGATTTATATCGCGGACTTAGGTATCCCACTTAGTGTTATCTTGGGCGATTTTTAGAAGGTTCCAATGGTGATTGGTTGATGGAGAAATAACTCACACCGCTGAACAGAGCCTACAACAATTCTGAATTTGCCCAGGTGGTTGAAATTCAACTCATTCAAATGTCTAATGATAGAGTTTTCATTAAACTCGAAAAGACAAATACTAGTTGGAACCATCCTGGCCCATTTTTTCAAGACGAAATCTAGAATTTTCTATGGTTCACACACGGAAAAAAATGTTTAGCTGTATCAGCTAGATTTGAGCTATCATAGCTAGATATTTCGCTGCAGCAGCTAGAATTTAGCTGGTACAGCTGAACATCTTTTTCCGTGCACGGGAATACCGCCAATTGAGAAGGAAGAGTGCCAGGACTGTGGAGTCGGAGTCGAGGAGTCGTGAAATTACGAACAGAGTCGAAATAGGAGTCGGAGTCGAATGTTATTCTATCGACTCCGGCTCCTTTTATGACTCCGTAAAAAAATACCAATCAAAAAAAAAGTATTCATTTATTTTCACAAATCCACATATTTCATCTTCTAATCATCCGATTGTATGGAACTCGTACTCGATTCAAATAATGGTTCCATCATCGACCCCACATGAATCTCAGTTGCGTCGGTTGAGAGATGAGTTTTAGGTACGAAAAACTTGAGCCAATTTTTTTTCAACAGAAACGAAGAAGCCATGTGTTAATTTATGGATAATATATTTCGACACGTATTTAATCGAAGTTTGAAGTGTAATGTTTCAAAATTAAATGCGTAGAAGTCTCTGTGACCGTAAATATGATGAATGAAAAATTCTTCATGGCCTGTGATCAATGTTGTGAATGAATTGAAAACTTTTAGTGGAAAATTCTGAATGTTGTGATTAATATCCCCAGCAACGTCATCCATGGAACTGTCTAGGGCCTCGCGGGAATCTAGCCAAGGGCTAGAAAGAGTCTATTCTCTAAATCTGAATGAGTGGAATTTCACTGGATTGCAGTGATAAGTATACCACTGCGAACCAGTGCATATACACTGCGAATCAGTGAGTATTCACTGATTTTCACAGTAAAATACGACTAATTGTAATCAGTGAAGGGACATCCAACTGCAGAATCAGCGACTATTCACTGATTATGCAGTGGAATTCAACTGATTGAAATTAGTGGTATACTTATAACTGCGGAATCAGTCGAATTCCACTGATTAAGATTTAGAGAGTAGTGGCTAGCGGGGAACTTGTAAGGGCCTAGCGAGTGCTGATATAACGCTTGCTCGGGATGTTTCGAAGAGCAGGACACACGAGAGTAATGGCTCACAATAGTACTGCATTAGGTACCAACATTTTGAATTGCACATAGGTCCATACATAGACTCTTCCATATATGGTCTATGTATGGATCTATGGATGATTATAATCATCCAAAAAATTCCGCACTGTTTATTCCAAAAGAATCTTGCGATTACTCTATGCCCAAGCATTTTCCATTCATCGGATTCATTTTGCATTTATTCATACAATCAAAACGGGGATCGTTTTCAAGTTCTTTGAGATTTATTTCATCACGAATTTTATTCAATAATATTGATGTGATCAGAGATTTTACAGATTCACACAAAATAAAAACATACAAAAACAAAACATTTCTATTCATTTCTTTCTGTCAGACTTATCAATCACATTCTGAAACAATCAAAAAACGTTGTCCTTCATTCACCCTGTTGGTTCCAATTGTTTATTATCCTACTGCGTATAAAAAAACTGCCAATTGGCACACGGCTCCCTTGTCCCTAATCAACCAATTATGATGGAACTTTTGAAATATCGTCAAACAAAGCAGATTGATAAAAACTCATTTTTCCCATTTCTCAGCCGATTGTAATGCAACTTATATGGGGTCACTAAGGAATTCCAACTAAACCTTGGTATGAATTTCATCGCAATCGGATAACTGGAAGCGAAAACATGCCCTTGTCCCAAAATCACAATTCCTGAGAACTTGCTTCCTTTCTGTCCCGTTTTCTTGTGAGGATCAGGTTGAAACTCATATGGGACTACTATCGGCACTGCATAAAACTGTGGTTAAAATTTCATAACGATATCGGATGATAGGAACGGAAGATATCCGCATGATAGCGGCATTTACGAGCTTTCTAAATTTTCTTTCAAAACTTAGTGCTTACCATTTTCTTCCCTCACTTCCTATTTGCTTGAAATTCATATCGTACAACTAACATGGCATTCGCATAATACGAACATTGGGAAGACATGCTTTCAAAATATGGCCAAAAATATGGATCACAAAAAAAATGTCCACAGTTTCTTATATGGGATCACTATCAACACTGCATATGACTGTGATGAAAATTTCATAACGATCGGGTAATACGAACGGAAGATATGCGCGATTGCAATTTCCTTCACATCGTCACATGCATACAAAGCCAGACACACAGATAGACATTAGGGTGGTCGTTAAAGATTAAATTTCTTGAGGCGCCCCCTAAAAAGCTTCCTTTTGATGAAAAAACACTGGGAAAATTTTTCATAATTTTTTCAAGTCAAGACAACATGTGCCTCAAGACGATTCAAGTTAATTTTTGGGTATAATCATGTTTTTTCATGAAACTTCTTGTTAAGGGTATTGTAAAAATTATTTCAAGATTGGAAAAGTTCTAACAATGAAATACCTTCAGTATTATCATTCTCAGTGATGAATTTCAAATGATAGTTTTAGAAAAAGTTTAAAATTCTTCGTGATTCAAGGTTATCTTTCAATTTTTATTATATTTCTAGTTTTCTATACGTCTGTGAGCATTTTTCGGAATATTTATTGTTATTTTCATTAACTATCGTATTTTCATGGATTTGGGTACTCTGATTGTTCATATTTTGTATGAAACTGTATTTATTATTGAAAATCCTCAATAAAACATGATTATACTCAAAAATTAACTTGAATCGTCTTGAGGCATGTGTTGTCTTGACTTGAAAAAATTATAAAAAATTTTCCCAGTGTTTTTTCATCAAAAGGAAGCTTTTTAGGGGGCGCCTCAAGAAATTTAATTTTTAACGACCACCCTAATAGACAGAGAACCAAAAATTTTCTTCGACTTTAGAGGAACATTTTGGCCTGAGAGATTTTGATTTTTGGGACAACAAAATTTTCAGTCGACCATTACGAGGAAGCAATATTCAAATGTATATACTGCTTCAAACCAACACGTTGTATGAGTGGAAAATTTCAGAGAAAATTCTTTCTCGAGGGTTGTTGACGAAGTTTTTGTTCTATTATTCGCATCATGTATATCTGTTGAGCAATGTTGACAAGAGGAATAATTAATGCATAAAAGTTGAGAATAGACCACTAAATCAGTTACAAGTTGGGATTCTGTTACATCTCAAGTATCCCCAGAACATTTCGAATGTTCTACAATCGTGCGTATCATATACAAATATACGAGTACGTTGTATGAATGTTCATAATATGCTCCAAACGTTAGAATGCTACTAAGAATTGCTCATATTTTAACTTCAACGGATTGAGCAAATAAAACCCCAATATTATCTGCATAAATAAATCATGCAAACACAGGTTGAAAAATTCCACCGCGAATAATTCCTATTTCACATCCAACTTTGGTTCCTTTAGAATTTTCTTTTATGGAAATGAATGCTAGGAGTTGGAGTCAACTACATGGAATGTCAGAATTCACAACCTTAGAGAGTACCAATAATTCGCAGTGAAAATATTGAGAGCTGATAGTCTCATTGTTATTCTTCACAGTGGAACTATCAACTTCGAGTGAAATCACTATGAATTTTTAGTGAAATCACTGCAAATATTGTGACAAAATCTGTTGAAAATTCAGGTTTTCAACAGTTCCGTCTATGCATGGAATGGCAAACAAATTTTGCTACATAAGTCAACATTTTTTGCTGCCAGAACTCAAAAGTCGCTGTCATAGCTAACAAGATTGTTGTGTTAGCAAATATATTGCTGTCACAGCGAAAACTTGGCTACTCCAGTGCAAGGTAAATTTGGAAAACATTTTACGGGAACTGAAAATTAGTGCAAATGTGAATACCCCCGAAAGTTTGAATTAATTCCAATTTGTGTTGTAATGTTGAAGTGAAAGTGTCGAAATAAAAAATCCATTAACAGTGCGAAAAATCCAATAACAAGCTTTTACGAAGTAGGTATTACAAATTGTTACTGAATTTGTTAGACACCTTGAATAATAAATAAAAAACCTGAAATAATTTGATTGAATTAAAACTGAAATTAATTATGTGCACATATTTATATATGTGTATGTATAACCAATTGTAATACTGAAAATGAAAGAATTCTAATCTCATTTTCAGATATTTTTGACTGAATTATCCATCAAACTCTACCTGACTGACTATAATCAGGACATTGCCCGATTTAATTCAATTTAATCCACTTTTTTCAGATTTTTGCGAAACGGACAACATTGTTGAAAATCAATTGTATATAAACAAATTACTCAAGAACAATGAACAAAAATTTTTCCGGGCCTCATAAAATAATTCATGTCATTCAATCAGGTTCCTTCAATTTAAGCGCTTCGGTGTCCAAATCGGTTGCACCGTTCAAAACTTATGAATTTCCAAAAACAAAGTTTCTCAAAACTCTATTATTCATAACTTCCGCAAAAAAATATTTTGCCAAATCATTTGGCAGAGTCGTTCCCAACATAAGGAGCTATCATTTCTGTTACACTTCATTGGATCATGAGAATACAGATTTAATTTCTGCTGATTTCAGAAGTTCTGACCCGAATACAATGTTTATATACATTTTATATGAAATGTATAAAAATATTTCACAATGTACAGCTACAACTGCTTATATTAACCTGGGTTTCACAAGCTTCAAATCAACACGGAGCGAAAAAATTTGCTGATGCAGCAAATCGAGGTATTATATATAGAATAGCAAAATTTTCAGTATTATATATAGAATAGCAAACAAATTTTGCTGGGATAGCAAACATTCTTTGCTGCCACACCTAAAAATTCGCTGTCGCAGCTAACAAGATTGCTGGAATAGCAAATAGTTTGCTGTCACAGCAAAAAATTTGCTGCTCTGGCAAAAGGAACCCAGCAAAAGTAGATTTCGCTGCCACAGCGAATTCCTCTTTCTCCATGAAAGTATGAAATTTCAACAGCATTAGATGAATCAAAATACATTACGGCAGTTACATTATTCATTCAGATATTCACTTGAAACGTGAAAATCAAACGGTGATAATATAATGAAACCACTTTCGGAGAATACAAAGAATGCTTATGTTTTGTTCTCAACAATTGAAACGAAACCTCAACAGTTTGAATTACATAGTCCTCGATACAATGAAGATTATAATACCTCTGAACGCCTCACAGACAAGATAACATCGAATTTTTCCTATTATATCCAATTGCTGGCATTTATTATCTCTTCATCTGTTTGCCGATTGTTGAATTGACACTTGATATCGGGTACTCGCAATCCGTATTGATTCGGTTGAGCTTGGATTAGCTATTCGTCGAAACCCGACCGCCATCCTCGTTCGATTTTCAATAATATTCTCGGGGTGTGTCGGCGAATAATGGCTCGTAAAGAGTCTCGTTATGATGTTGGGACTTTTGACTCTCGAAGAATGGAGGGAAGGTGAGAAAGTCTTGGACGGATGAAACGAATTCTCTTTTACTTTTTCCCCTTTTCTTATGTATCTTTAAAAACACACATTCTCAAAGACTCCTGCTCGAAGTTATCGATACTCTTGGTTTTTTTCCCCTTCACAACGCGAATCTCTCACTCGTAAAAGTGGAAATAGTCGATGCATCAACAGAAGTTTGCGCGAGATGATAACTTTCCTCTTCTGCCCCTTCGTAGCTCTGAAAGGAGGAGAAAGAAAGAGAATCTTCGGGGAGGACGTTTCGATCAAAGGATTACACCTTTTCGAGATGAAATCAATAGTACAAAAACTGTTTATCCGTCACAATTGTAGGGGTTTTCCGTTCTGCCGTGTCCAATTACGAAAAGATTCGATTTCCTGTATTTGATTAATGAAAAGGATTATTGGTCTTTTATTGCAAAATATTGAATTATCAATTTTGCATCGCATACAAATGTTTTTTCATTCCATTCTTGCTTCCGCTCTCATCTTGAATCGTTGACTCGAACTCGAGTACAATTTTCCCAGAATTAAAGATCTTTTCTCTCAATTTCAAAGCTCTTCTACAAATGATCTCACTTTTTCATTCATGTGATTAAATCTACGGACAGTAGAAACTGTATGAGGTGAAAAATACAGATATACAAACAGACAGTTTCAAATGAATGCTCGAGGACATTCCGTGTCTCTGATTGACTCGAGTCCACTGATTAATAATAACATCGTGGGATAAGGGAAGAGTTGCGTTTTTTTTCTCAGGTTTCTCTTCTCCACCAACTTGGCAATAAAAAGATAGTAGTCCGGGAGACAGAGAAGGATGGAACAACCATTAAACAGACGCGCAAGAGTGAAACTTTTTAATTCTCCATCAAGATGTAAATTTTCTCATCCGAAAGGGCAATTTATCCTGCCCTTTGAGGTCGATACTACTTACCCCAAGTAGAATCCCCTGTATTATACCCACGACTCGCTCTTACGTAGATCACATGATCAAAGTATTTTGTCGGTATTGTACTCCAATTCTCATTGATCATTTGAATTATCCACGATACAGCGAAATATCTATCCAAGTATATAAAATTCAATTCCCTACAAGATAATCAATTTTGATTTCCCGTCATTGATATATTCAAAAATTTCACGTTACTACATTACGTGTATATAACATTATAAGGCCTCTGCTAAAAGCATCTTGTTACGGGAATCGATTCGAAGCCGAGTATCCTTGAAAAAGGGATCGATGATGAAGCGGCTTTTGTACTCACTTTGAAAAAATTGATCGATGCTTAATGCTCAAATGCGACGTCGGGACGTTGTCGAGCACGCATCGTCTACGCTTTCAGGTACTCGAAAATGAAATCGCCGTTTGTACATGCGGGATACTTGGAACAAGGATCGTTCAAAATCGTGGTACTTAAAAATTCCCTTCCGTTTCTCCACAATTCAAATGGCAGAATTTGCATTCATTATGATTATCACAATCACCATGAGGTCGAATCGTGGAAATCATCTCCTCAGTATTTCCATATTTGGGTTTTCATATAATCTCGTACAAAAATTTCATATCGAGAGATGAGTTTTTAATCAAATTTCTACTGAGACGAAACATGAAAAATCAATACAGTTTCTTAAACTTTCTCCTATTGATTCAGAATAATCTTTATATATATATATTCATTCCTCTTTAATTTGATCCCTCGTTCCCCTTAATTTCATCTACATATCGTGTCCTTGTGAAATTCCTCGTTCTCCCTTCCCTATTTCCGCTCTTCATCAAGTATGCTCTTTATTTTCTCACATGTATGTACTCTCCACTCTACCCTGTCTTTGTACATTTATTCGAAACGTGTCCCCAAGACTCTTCTTTTCACCCAAATATTTGAAACTCTCACTCTGCAATATCTTTTCTCTCACTTCCTTCATAGATCGAATTTCTTTTTCCCACCTTTCTCTAGTTATAATTTTTTCTTTCCCTTCAAATCTCCACAATATTTTCCAACTTTTCCTCTAAAAAAAAAATAGAAAACTGTTCTGAATTCCTGCTACTAGGATTTATAATTCAGACATAATTCGCCTCTTTCTCTCATTTTCTCTTCATCCTTTGCTCTTTGTCTTTCCTATACATTTTTGATCATTTTTCTCACCATCGGGGATCGTATAATCACCCTATCTTCTCGAGTCAGTACCGAAATCTCCCATTTTTCAACCTTTTGAACTTATTTCGTCGCCTCAATTGCTTCAATCCTTCGATTTCTACTCCCTGATTCGATGCGAAATTTTATAACATTCTTGACGATCACATCAACTTCTTTCGGATTGATGACGAAACTGGGATAGGTTCATAATCAAGTAATCCGTTTAATTGTATTGCCAGTGAATTGGTATAATACTATCGGTGAGCATTGGTGGTGACGACCGTCATTCTCATCGTCAAGTTGATCGTCGGTCAGCTTCAGCTGCATTCGGATGGAGGAATATTTCAACTTAATTAGTACCCTAGTGAGTTTCGGTCGTCTGTGTGCAACGTTTGGTGGAACACCGCACGCATTTACATGGCCCTGCTGTACGGATGACTGGTTAGACACATGTATCCACCCCTACACATTCACGTAACTCCACATAGACAAAATATGCAAAATAGATTATCTAGGCGTCTCCGTTGTGGTTAGACGGACAAGACTTTTCGGTTACACATATAGGAACTTACGAGGTACGCAGAGTTTAGGTACGTGGTTCTATATCGTTTCGTGAGATTATTCATTGAAGTACCTCTATATGCATTTATATATATGTATATGCATATTCCCAGTTATAGCAGTGTCGACTTGAACGGACCACACACCACCCACGCACTCCGTAATGAAGCTTTAAATTAACAATCCTCAAAGGCGAGGTTAGAACGAAGAATCTACACAAACAAATGAGAAACTTTAATACGATGATGCTAATATAAGGGAGATGAAACACAAAGAGCAAGAGAGTGAGGAGGAAGTTTATGTTTGCACGTTCATCTCATCCCTCCCGTCAATATTTAATGGAAATGTCAACTACGGTGTGTTTCGTGTAATTGCGATGAGTGTATACATATACATCATTGAATAATAAAATCTTTTGTATGCGTATTCAATGGGACACAAAGATCGATACATGAACTAATATTAAGAATATTTTATAATGATTGTGAAAGCATAGAATGCGTGATGATCAAAGCTTCGAACGTTCACATGCGATGTTGATTTAATTAGATCAACGGTTGACTTTTGATTTTGAACTATGCAGATTACTCAGCGGTTAGTCGCTGCACGGTACAGTTCAAATCATTTGATGTTCCATTGCTTCGTAACAGAGAAACTCTTTCGTCTCGATTTACATAACCATCTCGGAGAATATGGATACAAACGGTGATATGGATTATGCCTTGTACTAAGCCACTCGTTATCCCGTTAATGCACTCAATGAGAGTTTTGAACCGCACCGTTGGGATTAAATTCGATTTTCAAATAAATTCCTAGTAAATGACAGTTTTTTCAATATTTCCACATCCGATTAAAAATCCAATATACGATTAAATAGAATCTTCGGTTCAAGATCAAATGCAGAAACTCACAGCGTTCTAATTTGTAGATTTTGCTGCTTTCTTTTTACATATGAAATGATTTTGAAATTCTATATCAACGAAGGTGATTGAAAGTTGACCTGAATTTGATAAAATTTCTGAATTGAACTTCACAAGATTGTATTGATTGATTAAAAAATTCATGACACTGTCAATCAAATGTTTATAGAATTTTCAAGTCGAGGGATATTTTCTTGACTCGCTATCCATAGCAAATATCGATAATATCGATATCGACCATTTCTAGCTAGGTATCGTTTCCCTCTTCCATACTCCTACATTCTAGAAAATAATTGTGAAATTTTTTCCGAAAGAACGACGGTAGCACAGTTGTTCCATGAATAGGGAGGTCTTGACCATAATTTAGTGGGCAAAGTACTTCCTCAAATTCGTGGAAAATTCCTCATCTGTGATGGGAAAACAATTGCCCACGATCGGAGAACGAAGTTCACCATTAAAGTGAGAGAAAACTCCCCATAATTTCTACAATGTGGAATAGTGAGGACGGAATTTTGAAGTTTTTATATTCTTTCAGACAAAATATGTCGAGATGAAATTGAATTTCATAGTTTCGATCAAAACTTGATTCGGTATATCACGCCTCAACATTTGTCTGACTACCTAAGCCGTTACTACTTCCTCACTTCGCAACACAACCTCACGTATGGTATCGTTTCTTTCAATGAAATATTTTGTATACAGAAATCGTAAACATCAATACAAATATATCAATATACAAATTTCGATATGTGCCAAACCTTCCACAAACTTGACACGAATTTGATACAACAAAATCTGTATACAAACCACTGCGCATCCTAGGTTTCACTTTCCACAGAATGATTGTTGAAAATTTTGAAATTTTGACACCATTAATTAAGAATGTCAAAAGGGAAAATGAAAAACAATTCTCGCAATTGAACTCTCTTGGCATGGTTAATTACTCTGGACTTGAACGAGAACTGATTATGATTGTATTAAATGACGATCGAGAATACACAGAATTGTGCATAATTAATGTTCTTCCGTTGATTTAAATATTCGTAAAATAGAAGGGAGGTATATGCGCAGGCTTTTGTAGTAGTTGATGTCATTGCTTGATTCGATGAGTGGGTTTGAGGATTCCTTTTTAGATGGTTTTAATGAATATCACGATGCACGAATGTAGGCACACATATTCACATATGCATACAATATGAAGTACCATTCAGCCGACGTGCATCTAAAAGTGTGAACGTTGGCGTCGTGCCACGATGCTCGAGAAAAGACGCTTCCCTCTCGTTCTTCCCTTTCCCTTACTCTCCTTGAGTCAGAACGATAGTTTGCGTTTCATCGTCTTGAATTTTTTCATTTTGTTCCACGTTGTAGTCGTCGTAGTCGTTAAGTACATGAATTCTCGCGTCAGAAGTCAGTTTTCGCGTTTCGTTGTACGGCGGATATGCACATTACACGGATACGTACATTGTACATCCACATCATACGTAAGATTTATTTGTGTGCACGAATCGTAGGTTATTATGAAGTCAATGGCCTCGTTTCTTCTTCAGTTTCAAATATGCATATCTGGATAGATGATTTCCAATCGCGAAGGAGTCAATGATTTTAATCGAACATGAAATTACTTGCTTATAAAATACGGAGATGGATAAGTGAAGAAAGAAGAGAAAGAGTAGCAGCGTAGCAGTTCACAGAGAATGAAACTCAAGGAAAATGAGATGAAAAGGAAGAAAAAAGATGCATGATATATACAATAGAAAAAACAAAATATATAAGGTGCATGACCGTGGGTTATTGGGGATGATTAAATACTACAATAAATCATGAGCCTTTTGCGAAATATAACCCCATAGGGTGATATTTTAAGATTGTTGCCTCCTACGCTTGGCAACGTTAAACCAGAAAAATAGTATCCGAAGAAAGTGTAAGTGAGTTCGAGTGAGGGTTGAAAACCGAGACAGGGCATAAGAGAGCATAGGATTCCAGGGGAGGAGTAGTGAAAGAAAAAGCCCCTTTGCGATAGGAGAGGGAGAGAAGAGCAGACGAAGGCGAGAGACTTTACTTTGGCGAGCCAAATCTCCGAGGAGTTCAAAATGCTGAGGCTATTCTACGCACGTATCATCGCTCCCACCTACCTTCACCTTTACCCAACCGTTCCTTTCTCGTCTCTCAACCATTTCTATCCTCTCCTACCTTCCTTCTTCCCTTCCTATACCTTACCTAAGCACGAACTCTCAATCCCTTCTTACAATTCCGAGGTTTCAGGAGAAATGTTCTCCTCTTCCTATTGGTATCCCCAAACCAATACAAATCCAAGACAACCTTTGTTTAATACCGTATATTCCTCTGTATGTCTTACAACGTCCCCGGGAAACCTGGAAAATGCTCAATGCACTTGAAACGTAACACGGCCTGGCGGCTCGATAACAATAAAAAACGAAAAATTCTACCTTATCTCGCTTGTTTTCCTCTCGAGGGAAAAATGTTTTGGTCCTTTAAAATGGCACCAGTCTTTTCCTTTTATACGTCTATATGTATTTCTGGAACTTCGATACAACCAATCTGATGTCTAATTTGATGAATCTGAATATCGAGATGAAAACATTTTCACAGTTGTATATATATTTCAATATATCTTATACATGAGTTATGTATATGATTTTTTTAATTTTTTCCAGCATTAAACGGGACATCAAATAAAAAAAAATTGAATAATGAAGTACGTCTTTATGATTGAATGATCAAAACGAAGAAAACAGGGGACGATCTGCTTGAAAATCAGTTTGATATCCCATATTTATAAGATTAGAATACGGTACAAAAGATTTTTTTGATGTCTGGAAGTGAAAGGAGATAAAGGAGGAGAAGGAGAAGAAAAATGAATTCAAGATGGTGAATCCAGTATAGTGAGCGTGAATATAGTGATTTTTGCATTTATGGACAGATTTATATGAATCATGAGTTCTAGAGGTCTTCGAGGGTGTTAGATGCAAATACCACGATGAAAAATGAATTGGAGATGGCCGATCCAGTAAAGTAGACGTAAATTTTGTCATTTTCGCATCTGTGGACGGATTTATATGGAATATGGGTCTCGATCTCCCCTTGTGAGCTCCCTTGTATCTGAACACTCTTCAAAGGCTAGTTGACGTTATGGCAACTCCACCCCAGTGAGAATCCAAAAGTGAAGAAAGTAGTTACTGGAACAAATCAAGCGTGAAAACATTCTAATTCATTCCCAAATCACGCCCAGATGACTCTTCGTTACGCTTAATTGACTCTCATCTTACGCTATCGTCGCACTTCTACGCTTCATTTTCACTAGGACCGGAGTCACCAGTTGTCCGAATTCTGCAGTTGGTTAGAAACATGCTCCCAAATCATTTGAAGATGGTATGAAGAATAGTAGACAATTAGTTTCAGGTTTTCTTAATGGTACATCAAAAATATTTTCAGTCGAGCGAAAGACCGATGAATGCCTTCACATGTATCCCCGGATATCTGAATTGTTCGAGATGCGAGCGAAGCGAGCATATGTAGGCAACGATTTGTCTAAAATGAGCGAAGCGAATGCTGCTGAGAGAAGCGAAAAAATATAGCGAATCTCGCCGCGCGGTTGACTCAACTGAATATCGATGAACTAAATGCTCACTCGGTCATTTCATTCGATATTCAATTGAGTCAACCAATTGAGTTCACCGAGGAAGAGTCCTTCCCTGGTGAAAATATTTTTCCGAATTTTCCCCGAATTTCTCATTTTTTAAAGTTTCGGAGGAATTCGGAGAAAAAGTTATGAAAAATATTCGCAAATCTCCGTTTTTTGACGAATTGTTCATATTTCCTCCTAAATGGTCCGAATTTCTCCGCTAATCAGAAAAAGGGAATCGAGAAGTTTGGAATGTTTCGAATGCAACATATTCGAAAGAATTTGTGATTTTTTGTCCAAAGTTGAACACTTTCTCACTAAATTTTGAGAGTAAATCATACCGATTTCCTTCGAATTTCATCCATATATGTGTTCAATATATATTGAGGAATGTTCGGAGAGAATCCGGGAAATTTTCAGAAATTGAATGCAACTATTTTCACATCTTCTCAGAAGCAATTTAGAGAAAGTCATATAAATTACTTGAATCGTTCAATCGATCCGAGTATTCCAATTTTCCCCAAATTCCTCCGAAAACATGCAACAAATAGAGGGTTTAGTGGATTTCTAGGCATGATTTTTTGTCAGACTGAGGGTAAATTCGGAGGAAATCGGATATATGTTTGAAGATTTATCGAGATGTATTTTTCAAGAAAATTCAGATGAATTTAGGGCGCTCACCAACATTTGAACGCGTAATGGATTATTCCGATTGTTTTCGAATGGCTACGAAAAAAGGTGGGAAGGACCTGCCTCTCCGAAGTTCTCCGAACTTTATCTATATTCAAATTTCCATACATTGGAGAATTCTCGGAGGGAATCGGGGGGATCGTCAAAGGTTGAATAGAACAGTTCCAATCCTCCCTCAGAAGTAGTTCGGAGAAATTTGGAAAAATGATCTAAATTCTTCGAAGAAAGGAATTATTCTGATTTTTCTCGAATTTCTATAGGAGAAATTCGGAAAAATATTCTAATTATGGAATGAATTATGTTAAGAATATGAATAATTCGAAGAATACTATAATCATTTCAGAAAAAATTCGGAGAAAATCTGAACTTTTGATTCAGAAAAATCATTTGAGGCGGAGTATTTCGGAGAAATTCGTGAATTCAATATGAAATTTATAGAAAATCTGGATAAATCGGAAAAAATTTCGGAGCGAGTCGGAAAAGATTGGAGAAATATTTCGATCACGAAATAAATCACGTTGGACAAATGAATAATTCGGAGAAAAATGTGAATCTTCCAATTCGGAGAAGTGACTATGAGCAAAGTGTTTCGGAGAATCGTCTCAATTTGGTATAAAATTCGGAGAAATTTCCGAACAAAATCGGAAAAAGACGGAGAGAAATTCGGAAAAAATCGGAGAAATATTTCCACCAGGGTTAGCAATCTGCATTGTTTGAAGATGTTTTCAACAGTTTTTATTGAGATATCTTCCGTTCTTATGATCCGATCATTATGAAATTTTTACTGCGATTATATGCTGGGTTAATAGTGGTCTTCTCACACATCACATATGATTGAAAAAAGGTCGAAAAGAGTTCTGAACAAGTATGCTGAATGAACTATTTTTTTCTAATTCTTTGAGACTTCTTTATGATCACATAGAATGCGTGAAGAATTCTTCCAGAGTTCTGTAAGAAAATTCTGCCAATTGATAGGCACAAAGCTTCTCCGCTTCTGCCCAAGTAGCATTTAAGCGTATTTTCACCCAAAAACTCTGCCCAACAATCGAAATGTGTATATAAAATACGTTCGGATGCTACTTGGACAGAAACGAGGAAGCTTTGTGCTTATCAATTGGTAGAGTTTTTTTGATTATGGATAATCTCTTCATTTATTAGTCTTCAACTAATTTTTCCGTGTGAGATATATTTCAAGTTATTTGTATTTTATTGTTATTATAAGGTTGCATCAATTGTAACAACCTGTAATTCATCCATTTATTCTTTAATTATTCTTTCAATGTTATAATAACCTGTCAACAGATCGCCTCATTGACAGGTTATTTGTTTATGTTTCGACAATGTATAGACCATACTATACTGAAATTAACGCTATTGGATGTTGGAAAAAAAAGAGATAGGTACATTTATACTATTGCGAGAATGGAAAACCCACCTGAAAGGCCCAACTACACAAGCTACGTAAACGTGGATGTAAGGAACGGAAGCCTGCGTAGATCTCGTATATGGTTTCTGCGCATACGTTTCTTACGTTTACATAGCTTGTATGTCTAGACCTTTAGATAGTGAAAAAAATTTATCGTGATAGAAGAAATCGATGATGGAAAAAACATTTCGATGATATTTTGATCGGATCAAAATTTGGAATATCTCGGTATCGGATGAACTGAGATAGTTCGTAATGTGCCAAAACGAAAGTGTGTAGTCGAATGATATAATGGAGGTGTAATTATTTTTTCGTGACATTCAATGTGTGACGAGTTATTGTGCATTGAACATTTTCCCAGGAGGTTAAATCTCGGTAGCGCGTGGCTTCGGCTTTTCCACTTACATGTTCCTTTGTAGTGTTTTTTTTTTATGTACTTGGCGTCGAGACGCTACTGCGTCTCGATTTTACTCAATGATTTTACTACGCTCAACTTTTATTCGCAATGCATTCACCCATATAAGACTTGGCCATCGACCTTGCCATACCTCACCACTAGATAATAGACGTCATTAATCGCATTTGATTCACTAATAGACCGTTGACTACCGGATGATGACGTAGGTTTAGACACAGCAGTAAATAATTGGCTACGTGTGAGAGCAATGGGTCAAAATAGTGACGACTTACGACCAGAAATTTTCATATGCTAGGGACGTGTCGAAGTCCCAAAATTACTAAACCCCCCCCCCCCCCCGTTTTCTCTGAAATGAAAGAATAGGATCGAAAAAATTCTTTTGTATCAAAGTGAATTTTGTTCAATTCAAATCGAAACATGAATAATTTTCCGTACGAATGAAAATTTATCAGCATTTATTATAAATTTCACAGCATTTACATGAATCTGTTCATTCGACGCTACTTCCAAAGATTCATATAAACTTTTTCTTGATCCGTTCAACTGTCAGTTGAAAATAATGAAAAATCTCGTATAAAGAATGATAGAAAATTTCACAACAAACTGCACAGAGAGGAAAGAAGTCCGCTATGGCAGCAAAAAATGTTTGCTCCTCCAGCATATTTTGGTATAATACCTAGAATACCAAACAAATTTTGCTGAAGAAGTTAAGATTTTCTGTTGCCAACGCTGAAAATGTGTTGTCATAGCTAACAAGATTGCTGTCACAGCAAAAAATTTGCTACATTAGAAGGTACCCAGCAAAACCAGTTGAGCTGTCACAGCGAATTTTTTTCTCCGTGTGTGATATGAAATTTCGTATCAAAAATTATTTGAAAATTTTATAACGATATCATGTTGCTGAAGTTTGGATCGTTTATTGAAACGATTTGCTAATCGAAGGAAAAAATCACTTGATGTTTCCAGTTCCGAGGAGTTAATTCGTGAAGATGAATAACGATCGTTTACCACACGGAAAGACCGGATTTATTAATATTTAGAAAGAATTTATCAACGTTTAGAAAAATGACTGTCAATTTAGGGAAAAAGAGGATCGCTGAAAAATATTCGTAGTGAGGCTATCCAAAATTCGTAGTCAAAATATTAACAGTTGATAGTTTCATTGTTATTTTTCACAGTGAAACTATCAATTGTTAATACATCGACTATGAATTTTAGTAGAATCACTACGAATATCTTTCAGCAATCCTTGCTTTCCCTAAATTGACAGTCATTTTTCTAAATATTGATAGACCCGGTCTTTCCGTGCACATTTTGTGAGTTTCAATTTCATATAAACGATTCAAATTTCAAGAATATGCGAGATAACACTGAGGGGATAACAATAAATAGTAGTGTTGAGATAACACTAAATTTCGTAACAGTGATACGTAAAAAACTTCATATTCGTGTTATAAAGTTTTGTACTGGTTCCTCTAAAACTGCTGTAATTATTAATTTACATCAACTTATTTACAATGCTTCTCTGAAAAAAAGTAAGAAGATATTTCTGTTTCATTTTATCCCGCAGCGAATAAAATTCATCTTCGAAAAATCCTTCCTATAGGAAGATCAACTGTCTGCGAGACGTTTATGAGTGTATCGAGTTATCTTTATGATATAATCCACTACTGTCTTTCCATCCTTCAAGATGTTAATATTTTCAATTTCTACAAATTGTGTGTTCATCGATGCTGTCACTCAGTTCAAATAAAACTCACTTTGACGTTAGCTGAGGTTGAGAATCAGATGATTTGTAGGGCAGCTCCTTCACTGAACACTTTGTCCTAGAGATTTCTCGTGTACGTTAAGGTTGTGTCGATCAATAGTCAGATCAGGGTCAAAATCCTGTCTGGTTTAAATTTTATTTCATTATTTTGTGTATCGAAAGTTTTTCTTTCGTTCAGTTTTCCTTAAACATTGGGAGGAGGTAATATGTAAACAAAAAAAATTGTTTTCTTGTGTTATTAACCTATATACATGCAACAAAGTAATACTTCATATTAACGTTGGTAGAAT
Source organism: Gonatopus flavifemur (assembly GCA_018340375.1). Classification (NCBI taxonomy): domain Eukaryota; kingdom Metazoa; phylum Arthropoda; class Insecta; order Hymenoptera; family Dryinidae; genus Gonatopus; species Gonatopus flavifemur. Next base: position 4,101,401 of record JAFFJZ010000006.1, on the reverse strand, counting down.
TGTCTATAGAGTATTACAAAATAGCCAACAGGATTTTCACCAAATACTTCGGATTGTAGTTCTCGTATCCTCTCAAGTAGAAATCATCAAAGCTGACGTACATCCAGGGCATGCTCAATGTTATTAGGTCAAAATTGCATTGTCTTTTAATCCTACTAGCGAAATCTCTGACACTGAATGGATTATAACGTATCTTGGTTTCTATGTTTTCGAAAGTTATTCTTCCAGTGCTCTTAGTTTCCAGGTTATAACAATTGAAACGAATTTCAAACAACTTATGAACTCGAAATTAAAATTCCAAAAATTTGTTACGCCTTTGGCTGACTGGAAAAAATATCTTGATTACCTTCCTGAAAATTTACATACAAGAGCGGATGGGAATTTTAATTTTTGTTTTATTTGATGGTCATTTTACATAAAGCATAGATCTATCAGAAACTAACCCTCAAAGAACATTTCGCTGGAGCAAATTCATTTGTTTCTCATCTGAAGAATATCACCCAAATATCCTGGGGCCCAGCACAGGATGAAATTTGAAAATTCATATGGGCTAAAATGAACTCCCTAAGTTAGTCCGAGTTGAATTCTTGATGTGGGTCAAGTTTGGGAACCATTACAGGGCCTAGATTGAAAAGCGTCACACCCCAAGTTGGGGCCAATCCAGGTGTCCTAACCAGGGCCACATTTTAAGTAGGGATTACAAACCTGGCCCAGATCTGTGCCCGGAAAAATTTCCACACGGGAATATGCAAGTTATGAGAGAGATTGAAGTTTTTTCTCCTCAAAATCGTAAATTGTTTTCAAATGAACGATTCGAAGAATCTCAAACTCAATACATTGGGGAATGAAGGAGCTTTGCCGAAGAAAATTCAAACGAAATTATCGAAGCTTTCAAAGATCTTTCGCATTCCCATGATGATTCATTCGACCTTTTGATGAAATCCAACAAACAAACAAGCTCGTTGATTTTCCTCGGAAGTAACTTAGTTGAAGTGCCCCTAGCGTGTATGAACTCTTGCCCACTCTGGCCCCACTTTGACCCAGCCTTGAACCCATATTGGCAGGATGGGGTCCATGCTGGGCCGGGGTTGGCCTTATGGTACATACATGCGAGGGGTTCATTACATCTCATGCCCAGGAGAATTCTTGACTTCATTAAATCTTGGCTCATTACATATCTTCTTTTTTTTTATTTGAAGGGAGCAATAATAATCATTCGATTGACGGTTTAATGTTCAATCAAAAGTTTTTCATTGTCAAGCGCGCGACCAAAGTGGAAAGCTTATTTAGATGGAAGAAAAAAACATTGCGACAAAGATCTGAAAAGGAATCTCGAATTACTAATTGGACGATGTTCTGTGTACGTTTGAAATCCTTTTTCTTTCACAGGAATTGTACAAGAAGAATAGTATGATCTCTCTCTCCTTCTCTCTCCTGTCCCGGAAAATGAGAGGAAAGTTCGATGAAGCGTGGGCAAGTGGGAGCATAGACCTCAAAGCAACCTCTCAAGGTAGTTTGTGGCAAAAGTTGGAGAGCGCAGAACGGCTTTCTCAACGTTAAGAACAAACTGAAGTTGGACAAAAATTAGTGTCGCGTCATTAATTCTGAAGGAATAAATTCGCATTGAATTCGCTATGGCTGCACTACGCTGCGACAATTCATCTGTAACTTCCTTGAAGGCTAACTGCGAAAAAGAATAATGACTGTAACGTCTGTGTATATATAGTGTATGTAGTCGTGTATATGCTCTCGCCGAGGAAGATATCCTTAAGATTGTAGGTGTAACAATTAAACATTCTTAAACTTCAAGAATTGTAACGAAGAGACCTTCACGAATACTCGTCGTTGCAGCTGTTTTAACCTACTGATCGTCTTTTAATCTTCTTTTCTCATCTCTTTGCTCTCGTGCCAATCGGGTTTTGTTTTTCTTCTCAGTTCCTTTGAGTCTCGTCATACTTCGACGTCAATAATGGAATTCTCAGAAACGAACAATCACGAAAAACGTTTTACCGACGACCAGATTGCCAAGCAGATTCATCCCATTTTCTTCTCATTCCTATGTGCAGGAATGTTTTCAATAATCTATATTTTGATGTATAGAGCGAAGATGAATTTTCGCTTGATTATAATCTAATAATTATTAGACAATCCGGCTGTCAGCAGGGGTGTTTCAGCATACGTTCAGCATATTCGTGTATACGTTATACTTGTTATGTGTTTACCAATCAAGTGCACCGCTTTAATACACATTGATCTCTCGCGTCGTTTCCATTCACTCGAGTAACTGCTCGTAGCGGTGGCAGCGTACATGGTCGTACGCATGGCACGTGGCTAGTCCATTCAACCTCTCCCCAACCCACATTCCCTTTCCTTCCTTGTTCATTCACTTGGCTACAACTGAATACAGCCGTTGAATTACGTTTGGTATCGTCATCGTTCCCGACTTCGATTAAAGGTCAATTAATTAGTTCATACATATTATACACAAATCTAACAAAAGAATACTATTGTCAAGTGTCAAAAGTTTCCCTCAAATTTTATATTTTCATTCGTTCATTTCAAATTTCAAAATGAAACTGTTGCGAAATACCGTGTAAATCTTGGGAATGATGAAACGATTCAATACTCAATTATCGTGAATATGTGTAGGAGAAATCCTGCGCGGAGAAAAAAACATTCGCTGTGACAACGAAATCTGATTTTGCTAGGTACCCTTTACTGGAGCACCAAATTTCTAGCTATGAAAGCAAACTAAGAAAATCTATTCGCTATCAAAGTAATCTTGTTAGCTATGACAGCAATTTTTCAGCTGTAGGAGCAACAAATTTTGACTTCTCCAGCAAAATTCGTTTGCCATTCTACATATAATACAAAAATTTGCTTGAGGAGCAAACATTTTTTGTTGTCTCATTCGAAAACTCGCTGTAGTAGCTGAAAAATTTGCTGCTCCAGCAAAAGGAACGCGTCAAAATTAGATTTCTCTGTCATAGCGAATTTCTCTTTCCTCCTTGTGACCCGAATTCATTCGTTATATTCTTTTCTTCGCGCACGAAAGCTTGGTCCACGATCGATAGTGAACTGACGAATATCGTTCATACTCGCAGTCTTTGCAGACAAATTTTCACATCGAGTCAAGGCGAGACTCACTTCAAGACTGGATCAGTTTCAAATGAAAGGAATTTTTTTTTTTTAATTCCCTTCCATTCCGTCCTTAAAGAAGTCGTTTATCAATCCAGTCAATTTCGGATTGTGAAGGGTAAAAATAATTTTTATTTCTTTTCATTCGAGAGTCTCGAGATAACCTCTAAGTTACTCATAGCACACACGATTTTTATGGAGGTGGCAGCTGTTTCCTTGATAAAGCAATCTTAAACAAGAATCTGAATATGAAAGCTTACTTTTTCTTTGTTATTTTCCCTCAGTTTCTTTGAACAATGTTTACTTATTCAGAACGTAATTCTACATATATTCTTTTGAATTGAACAAAAATCATTTTGGATGGTTTTCTCGACTGAATGTACGAGATACCAAAGAAATATTGTTGGAATTTCCTGCGTGATGATCTGCAAGAGTCAGAAGAAACCAGTCTACAAACATTGCATAAGCGATGTAATTCCACTGTGAAAATTTGGAAAGTTTATTATCTCAACTCCAGTGGTAGATTCCCTTCTCTAGTCATTGAGGAATGGTTTTTTATCTACTTGAGGAATCTTTCCTTCATTTTGTGAAGTTTCGTTGTAAATTAACGCTGATAAAATAACTGTCAGTTTAGAGAGAAAGAGTATCGCTGAAGATTATTCATGGGCATGGCAGTATATCAAAAGTTCATAATGAAAATACTAACAATTGACAGTCTTATTGTTATTTCTCACTAATGGTAAATTCAACACAAAAATTCTTCAGCGATGAAGAATTATTCTTCTCTTTTTCCCTGAATTGACAGTCACTTTTTCTAAATATTGATCATTTCGGTCTTTTCGTGTACATACTGCAAGAACTTGGGCTTGGGAACAAATTTTATCATTAATTGGGGACAAAATCACACGTGAGAATTTGAAGAAATATTCGAATCAACTTCACAGAAACACAGTAATCGGGAGAAGAGACGGGTATGATCCATCTGAGTCGGTGTAGGGCAGCATTTTATCTTTGAAGCGAATTATATTTGAATCTCTTACTGATTCAACCCTCAATCCAAATAACTTAGCATAAAATTTGCGTTCGCACGATTTTTCAAGATAGATAGACAATTCATATCTCTATCTATTTTATCAATTGTCTAGCCGTTCCCATTTCTCCATCCTCTCGATTTTCTTCAAGTATTCCAAGGATCAGTCGAAATGCGATCTTTCAAATCGAACGAACTTCACAACGCACGAATTCATCTCAAAGACATCGGAAAGTGAATTGATTGGAATCGACGGGGGTGGAACAATACTGAATATGAAACATGATCAACAAGGGAACATCGTCCGATGTATAAAATTGTACATGAATGCACCTCACATCTTTATCAATCTAGCCGAACCGTTGATAAAATCTCAGTATTTCTCGTGGTTGAACCGGCATTTTCGAGGCGTGACACGCTACATCTACGTGACAACAAAACTGATTCGTTACAAGTTTATAACGTCATGAAGATGATGTATTTCATTGAGGGTGGCATACAAAGACGGACTTAGATGTGCACTGTACAATCGAACCTGTTGTACTTCGTTACGTTATATCCATTTTGTTCACCTTCCCGTATTGATTATCTAAATAGATTCTCACCACGTTTTAATAACGCGATCACTATGAAAACACAGTTTGTTCCAGCCAAACAAGGTTTTAGTCGAAATGAACGCCAAGAAACTTTTTATTTGACTGAAATTTGTTTAGGACTAATGAAATTTATTTGTCCGCACGAAACTGTTAATTATTGTTGTTTCAACCAAAATTTTGTTAGGCTGGAACAAACGTTTTTCCAGTATGACAATCCGTAATGGTCTTTACTCCTTACAAAACAGCAAGAAAGAAATCACAAGCAAAGGCATTCTCAAAATGAGAGGGGAGAGAGTATACGGAGAAAACCCTACAATACCGAGTGCTGCAGTCCACACGACTAGTTCGTGTTATAAAACAATAAAAATCGGTATGGAGAACCATACACGGAAAAAAATACTCCGGTTAATATATGGACAGCAAGAATTACTGCTATTTTAACCGGAATTCTAGTTAAATGAATCAAGTCTCCGGCAAATTTAACAAGAATTCCAGTAAAAGTCACAGATATTCCTTGCTGTCCATATAGTAACCGGAATTCTGGTGAAATTAACAGTTCATTTTTTTCCGTGTACAGTACTTCCATGTTCTCAATGAAAATACACTGAGAAAACAGATATCCTGAAAATTACCATAATTTATGGATTTTCAGCGCTGGTCTGACCCGAGTCGGAATATTTACTTGCACGAATATCTAAAAGTACCATAATTTCTTGGACTTTTCAGAATAAGTATGGTACCTTCCTTATAAAAGTCCCAGATATTATGGTACTTTTAGAGGTTTGTTCAGGTAAATATTGAGACTCGGGTCAGACCAGCGCTAAAAATCCATAAATTATGGTACTTTTTAAGATACCTGTTTCTCCGTGTAGAAATAACGGTATTCACGAAATTTTCAAATTTTGTTTCAAACCTGAGTGCTCACCTTTTACTCCCTCCGTTCCGATTTGCTTGAAATTTATATCACCAAATCACCACCCCGAGAATTGAGTATGCCCAAAATTCCACGAACTTCGCATAATTCGAACACAGAAAACGCAAGCTTCCAAAACATCATCCAATAATGCGGGTCCAAAAAGGAAATTTTTCACAGTTTTCACCAAATTGGGATGAAGCTCGTATGGAAGCACTGTCGGATCATAATTAAAACGTGGTACAAATCCCATGGCAATCGGATGATAGGAAGCGGAGATATGAGCGGTCGCAGAATCACGATTTTCAAAAACATATTCCGCAATATTTTCAAAACGTGATCTCGATCAAAATCAAAAAAAATAGGCGTGTCCTCCTCTCCGAGACGAACAAAAAAAAAAATTAATCAATCGCATGCATCTGGAAAAAGTCATCGCACGCTAAAGACAAAAATGCCGATTTTCAGAAACATAGTCCGCTATATTTCCGAAATGCGCCATCCGATCGATACCAAAATCAATAGGCCTCGTGTCCTCTCCGAGACGAACATTTGGAAAAAAATTAATCAAATCGGTGCATTCTGAGGAGAGTTATCGTGCGCCAAAGAAAATTGTACACGCACACACAGACATTTTTGGGAATAGCGTTTTTTCGACGTTCTAAGACGTTCGACAAAAGCGAAATACCCCCTTCTGCATCATCGATTTTTGACCCTATTACAATACTTCCGTTTCCTTATTATGGGAACATGGAAGTAATACGCAAACAATCCTGGTTACTGTTGTAAATACGAATTAGTCTTGTTTCCACGTGTTTAAAAACGACTCTGTAGTGTGAAGACGCGACTCATTCGTATTTACTACAATAACCAGGATTGTTTGCGTATTATTGTTTTATAACGCAAACTAGTCGTGTGGAATGCAGCACTCAGTATTGTAGGGTTTTCTGTAGGTAGGCATAGAGTAGGGACGATAGATCATGATCATCGATCGAATTAAACAGAGTTCTGACGCTACCGTCATCTTCTGTCTGTCTGGCTGAACAGGCGTTCGTTCATATAATTGACATATAGTCGACGATAAATAGTATTTTTTCGATAAAGGCTAACAATCCATTTCATGTTGTGAAGTGAAACGCAAATTACCAATATCCCGGTATATTCGGACTTGCATATTTAAAGGAATTATGATAGGAGATGGTATCCTTTTGATAACTACATTATAGACGCACATATCTTGGTCACCACGTCTGAGAGGACTAGCTGTTTCTACAAGGATAGATTGCCTGGATATTGTTGAAGGACGCATGGACGAGATCTGTATGAAACATCAATTGGCCGAACAATAAGATAATCCATGGTATGATCCCTTAGATATTCTCTCTCTCTCTCTCTCCCTCTCTCTCTATCTCTATCTCTATCTCTGGCAATTCGAATTGATAAAATAGAATTTTAAAATTGAAATAGAATAGAAATAGAATAGAATAGGAATAGGAATAGGAATGGAAATTGAAAATCAATAACAAATTGCCACAATAATAAGAACGCTTTTTTTTACGGAATATTTTGACGAAGAATGAATATAAGAATTTATTGGAATATTATTAGGTGTACAAATAAGTTTCCGCGGTTTGTCAAAAGATGGCCCCACCAGAAGGTTATGGAGAAATTGTCAGATGTAAAACGTAATATCCCAAGTTTAGTCATCTGGCAACACCATAACCTTAAAGTACTAGTGATTCCGTATCAGCATCACGTAATTTTTTTCGTGCAAAAATGTCAAGTTTTATTCCGAATAAGCATCATTTGCGGGAACTTTTGATTTACTTCTTTAATGTGAAAAAATCTGCAGCTGAGGCGCATCGATTGCTTCTAGAAGCATATGGTGAAGCTGCTTTAAGTGAGAGAAGTTGTCAGGAATGGTTTCAAAAGTTTAAGAACGGTGAGTTTGACGTTAAAGACAAAGAACGCAGTGGAAGGCCGAAAGTGTACGAAGACATGGAATTAGAAGTACTATTGGAGGAAGATTCGTCCCAAACGCAAAAAGAACTTGCACTTACTCTACAAGTGACTCAACAAGCAATTTCACATCGTTTAAAATCGTTAGGAATGATTCAAAAACAAGGAAATTGGGTTCCATATGAACTAAAGCCGAGAGACGTTGAACGCCGATTATGCATGAGTGAAATGCTGCTTGCCAGGAATAAAAAAAAGAGTTTTTGCATCGTATAGTCACTGGTGACGAAAAATGGATTCACTACGATAATCCAAAGAAGAGAAAGTCATGGGTTAAGCCCGGCGAACCATCAACATCGACAGCTAAGCCGAATATTCATGGAAAAAACTCATGCTGTGTATTTGGTGGGATCAGCTTGGTGTCGTGTATTATGAATTGCTGAAACCAAGCGAAACCATTACTGGAGCTCTCTACCGAACACAATTGATGAGATTGAGTCGGGCAGTTAAGGAAAAACGCGCCCATTACTACTCCAGACACGACAAAATTATTCTTTTACACGATAATGCTCGTCCACATGTTGCGGCGCCGGTAAAAACATACTTGGAAACACTCAACTGGGAAGTTTTACCCCACCCGCCGTATTCACCAGACTTAGCCCCTTCTGATTATCACCTGTTCCGGTCGATGGCACATGGTCTGTCTGAGCAGCGCTTCACATCATATGAAGACACCAAAAATTGGCTAGATTTGTGGATAGCGTCAAAAGATGAAGAGTTTTTTCGACGGGGTATCCAAATGTTGCCAGAAAGATGGGGAAAAGTAGTGGCAAATGATGGAAAATACTTTGAATAAAACGTAATGTACTTTTCCTTTACAATAAATTCCTCATTTTTTATAAAAAACCGCGGAAACTTATTTGTACACCTAATACTAGTACCTTAAATTTTGACTCTGAAAGAAATTTTAGTACACTAATTCAATTCAATATACTAAATTAAAACGCTTGAGACACAAGAAGAATTATACAAATGAATTGACATTGATGAGCTCACGATCACTTCTGTTGATTCGTTGGTATTGAATACACATTATGTTGCAACTGAAATCTTTGGTGTGCTATTCGAAATATATCATTTCGGAGCGTAAATTCTGTAGAATGAAATTTATATGCATATTGATATGTTGATGTGTTATTTTCAATTGAAGTAAATAATATTTACCGATCGAAGTTAAATAGTAAGAGAATAAGACTATATACATTTTTCAAATAAGAGAGCTGCAGCCATACAAATCCTCATGAAAATTGCTTTGATTTTGGTATCTACACAGTTGGGAATTTTGTGTTAAATTCAACACATTTCGCATGTCCCAAACGGTCCACGCATATCTTTGTGTCGATATCACATAATGTGTTTGTGTTAGCTAGTCACTCAAGCTTGATGTAAATAATACAACACAAAAAGATACTGATGAAGTTTTGTTTGGAATTTCCGATCGTGTGAATTCAACACATAAGTAGTGTCAAATGAAATCCAAAATAAGTAGTGAATCAACACAGCTCACAAGTGTAATTTATGAATTTTTCCACATAAATCGAATGTAAAAATCACACTTTTTTCGTGTTGAAACAATACATACGAATGAATTGAAAAAAATAGTGATTCAATGAGAATTGAACACGGATCGTCGGGACCGAATGTTGAAGCTGTATCACTCAAGCCACTGCTGGTCCTTTGGTTAAGGGTACTTTCTTTGTGTATATCAACTGGCACTCGATCTTCAAATTCACATATCTACAAAAACTCATTCCCATTAGAATGAAAGCCAAAACCAAAATGAATCAAAATGGACGAATAGTTCTTCCGGAGACTACCAAAGTATCGAACCAAAATAGCATATCGAACTTTCATAAAAAAATAACTCCCACCATTGGCGATCTTCCCTTGGTAGTTGAGAATAACACAATTTTCATGTTCAATCTGGAGTTGAATGAAATTTGTGTCCTTTTGAAATTTTTTTCCAATTTTTTGAATGATTTCACATTCTGAATCAGTTGAGATTTGATTACACAAGAGCTGTCTGTAAATGTTACACGTGTTTGTGTTGAATATTTAACAGAAAATTCATGACACACGGATTTTTTAACATATTTACAAAAAATTTCCAACTGTGTAAGGTGCATCCAGTTGAAACTAGCAGGAGGAAATATATTTTTTCTAAAGCCCAAACACATAATTGAAAGCTGCTAAATCAAGTTTTTATATCAAAAGCGCATTCAAATACACACGGAGAAAAAAATATTGCTGGCATAACAAGCAGGCCTGTTACTATAGCGCCTACAAAAAAAACTAGTTGAAATAGCAAGAAAAATGATTGACACAGCTACATTTTTTTGCTGACATAAACAAATTTGTTAACAGAACTAACGTCCCAGCTACTCGAGTGAATATTTTTGCAAGGACAACAATTTTCTTTGTAGGCGCTATAGTAGCAAACCATTTTTTCTCCGTGCACCAGCACAGGATTTTATGATCATCCCAATAACCGCTCTTGACTTACGTGATTAATTGTACGGTAATGGCACCCAGTTGAAAAAATTCTGTAGAATTTTGTGTCCAGATTTGGCTCCATGCAAAATGTATGGATTTTTATCAAAATTCCATAGAGAGTTCATGTAGAAACACATGATTTGGTGGAAATTCTCTAAAGATTCCATACATTTTGCATAGAGCCACATCTTAACATGAAATTCTACAGAATTTTTTCACCTAGACACCCATTAATAGGCCAATGGCACCCATCAGTGATTGACTGCTGCATGATATCTTGGACCCAGTAATGGCGAAATTGATGACTGTCCCAGTGACGGGCTGATTATGGAGGGTTTTGATGTTTGAACACCTTGTTAGCCAGTGATGGGCCATATCTCGGCCAACAATGGGAAATCAATCATTGGCCATCCAACATGAGCCACATATTGGCCGGTTATCGGCTGTGTTCTATGACTGGGTTTCCTGTATAGACATTTTTGTCACAAACTACACAGTGAAAAAATTCCTCTCGAAAATTCAGATATTGTGATTTTCATTTTTTACGGCTATTTTTTTGCTGAATTTTCCGATAAATTTTACTGGTTTTTCAGAAACTTCGATTAAATTTCAGGGAATATTCCAAAAATTCAGTCAAGTTTCTTAAAATTCAGTGAAATTTTTTTGAGGATCTAGAGGAAAGTACAATGTGAAAAATATGGGGAGTTTTCTTTTACACTGTTGATGGATGTACTCCCTTCATCGTTGGGGAATTGTTTTTTTATAAAAAATTCTCCACCACTTTGAAGAATTATGCTGTTTTTTGGGTGTTGAACCCTCTACGAATGGAAGGAAAGTCCACTAAATTATGGTGAAAAATTCTCCATCGAACTTTGCTGTCACCATTTTTCGAGAGAAATTTCCACAATCATTCTTCACAGTGTAGCTCTGAAAAATTACAGTCACATTTTCTGAATTTTCCGCAGTAATGTTTCTACAGTGCACAGCTTGATCTAATGCCTTCCATAAAATATCTTCTCATCGATTATAAACGTTACAACAAATGATGGGTAAATTTAACACTCACGATTGAGATGATTCGAAGAGATCTCGTGAATAACTGGCAATCATGAAGGTTACAACATCTTCAAACATTGAACACGCGCGTTTGTTAATTATACCGCAGTCAGCGAGCATCATGTTTCATACATCTGTGATACATCCAAGGGATGCTCCATGTACAAACGCTCCGTTGGTTGTGCATTAAGTACGCTCCTACTTCCCTTGGACGCTCCTCCGACGTATCATTGTATCTCTATCAGTCGGGCTGGTCAAACCAGTCTCATCATAGCTTCATGATTACACAAGAGAATCCAGAAACGTTATTATAGTCATCTTAATGCATGGAACCGTACCTTCGTACGGTCAATAGTTTCCTCTGTACCATATTTGCGTCTCATTTTTGTTATTCCTTGAATCATAAAAAGAGTTAGTTTCCAAGAAATACGTTAATTTCCCCCCCGGGAGAAAATTTTGTCGAACATTGGAGATATTGTCCCGGTGAAATGGAAACGTTCGAAACTACTTGATGTCGTCACAGCATGCCGTGATAAGGAATAATAACGTAGGTGCGAGGCAAAAAAATAGGAGAGGAGAGAGAAATGTCGCAGAGTGGAGACAAAAAATGGATTGGTTTTTCTCACTAATTAAAATTTCAAACTTGACAGTTGAATGAGCCGTCTTTAATGAGACGGCGTCTGGGTGCAAGGATTATATATTTTTTTCTCTCCTCTCGCGTTCCCTTTCATGGTTCATCATGGTTCATGGAAGTGCCGATTACGAGAAACTCACGGTCCCTACTGCCACCAAACCTCTACTACCACTGCTGCTACGCTCTTCGAAAAGCAAAGTAGCTTTATGTATCTTCTTTCATGGCCTTGCCAAGTCAAGTTCTATAAATGAATCATGAAAAGAGATTTGTAATTTGAATAAACTCCGGAAGAAATTAATTACAATAATGATATACCTTATAAATGCCTAATAATCTGGCGATTACATGTTTCCTGAGAGCGAGGAGTATTTATGATCCACTGAAAAAAATTATAACAATACTGGTAATAATTTATTTATTCAATTCATTACAAAATTTCACAAACTGAGTTACGTCAATCGTTTCATTTACAATCTTAGATTTTATATGCTATATTCACTTACGTGTTACTCTACGTTACGCTATACTCTACCTATAAACGCACAAAACGAACATATTCGTTACATTTCAAACGTGTCATCGGTATTGTGCTGACAAGACGAACGATGATAAGATAACAAATCTTGAAACGGGGAAAACCCAAGAAAGAGAAATAAGAAAGGACTCATTACAGAAAATTTCATGACTTGTAACGTTTTATCCTCTTCAAAATATGTGACATTATATAACCTGTTATGCTTCCTCATGTCAACGGCGTAGTTTTCAATAGAGTTTCTACTAGTGCTACTAGTTCTATCATTGTTATAACAATGTTTGCTATTCGAAAGGGAAGACGAACGATACCATAGGGTACAAAAATAATTTGTGTTGTTTATACCAAATATGGTGTTCATTGTTGCGATAGCGATACTTTGAACCTTTCTTTCGAATATTTGTCAGAAGCATACAGCGTCTTCATGAGAATTATCAATTTTTTCAGTGTATAGAAAGAAGAAAGACTCCGCCTTGTTAGCGCTACAGATAATATCATTCAGCGGAACGGACTGCTTATCGAAACGAGGATGTGTGAGTTTGTGTGGGTTAATTGATGTTTGAATTAGTCATGTTCGTGGCTGATTATCCGACCGACACTCGTCATTAAGTTTTCCATCTTATTAGCCCTCCACTCTCCTTCTTTCCCTCTCATTCGTCTCCTTCCTGGACTTTTGTCTCACACTTGTCTCTTAATGATTTCTCGTCTCGCGTAGTGAAGTATGCATTCGCAAAATATATCGTTAGGTGTCTTGGAGAGGGAATGAATGGTGCTATTAACGTACATAATACCTCTTGATGCAGCCTACTCTCTTATATGTATGTTTCTGCTACCGTTTTGATGAATGTCATATTCTTTTTTTGATGCGTTTAATCAAGGATGGGATAATTATGATTTGCCCATGATACATTACAAATGCTTGTCATTTTAGAGAATGAATTTCCTTTCATCGCGTGCTCCTTGATTAAGGAATACCTATACTTGTTTCATGTTCATTAGATGACTTCACACGATTTATTATGGAGTGGAGAAGAAGGGCTATTCATATAAAAATTTACTAGTGGCGCAAGACTGACCTAGTTGTACGGAATAGATAATTGGATTAGAGATAGACAAACAAAATTCGCTTTATTAGAATTAAACATTAACATAAATGAAATGCAGAAATATAAAGGATTACAAAGCAACTAAACGCAGTGTCAATGCCGCTCAACGATCAGCGTAGAACTCACCACTATAATGACTCAATCAACGGCACACAAGCTGCGAAGGCGCGGGACACGAACACACATTTGCAAAGACAACCATCTCATTCTCAACATGCCGCCCACCAATTAATGAATCATTAATTATCATCAATTGGTAGTTCACATAATTTGGTGATCGCACTTTACCAACCTAAACTTAATTCCTTTTAAATATTCGGAGATTTGGGTGATTTTGAAGAATCAAGGTGACGCACGTCTTTTTGCGTACAAGGATCGATTACAAAACGTCCTCAAGGAAATATCGAATATGATTGCATTGTAAATGCAAACAATGTAACAAACTGATAACTGAGGATCTACCTAATTGCGAAATTGAAAAGACGATACTCTTCAGCAATAAATGGACGAAGAAAAATTTCGGAATGTCAGTAAGACAAAACTGACAGAATTCAATAAACGTCAAAACTCTGGATAAATTCTACAGGATTTTATTCTACTGCAATTCGAAGAATCATTGATTGCTATTTGAAATCATACCAAGCATGGTCCGACCCAGGTGGATACTAGATTGGCAGGTAGAGATATGCAAGGTAGTACGGTAAATAAAAGAAATCCGTGTCAGTTCCAACGGGAGTGATCCTTCGATTAAAAGGGTAGAAGATCAACCGATGACAAAATCCTAGGCAATCTGGCAGTTAGAACCGGCACGGACTTTTTTATTCAGGATTCCACCTGAATTAATGAGGTAGCAAGTTCTCCGTATGTTAAACGAGTGACTCTCATGAATCGGTAGAGGTGGGCCTTGCAAGATTTAACTCCCGCCCCCCAGAGTCCGCCCATATGAAGAGCAGATGGTGGAATAAACTTCCATTCAATGCAATGAGGGAATAAAAAATTATCGTTCAAATCAGTGGCATTGGCCTCTATCAATTTGTAAATATCCGTCAATTCATTTTTTGCACCTATGAACTTCGTGCCATTGTCACAATAAATACGTTGAGGGCATCCTCGACGACCCACGAAACGTCTTAAGACTGCGATAAAGGAGGCAGAAGTCAAATCGCTAACCACCTCTAAATGAATAGCTTTTGTAGAGAAACAAATGAATAAAGAACTATAAGACTTAGTAGTTTTTCGTCCGCGTCCTTTATTGACCAGGGTAGTGATTGGCCCAGCGAAATCGACTCCGGTGACAAAAAATGGACGAGTACACGTAACTCGGTCTTTGGGAAACTATCCCATGATGTGTGTCGTAGATTTGAGTTTGGCTCAAAAACATATCAAACATCGATGCACCGTTTTGCGAGCTAAATTTCTACCTTGTAATGGCCAATATTTTTGTCGGATGGATGCTAACAAAGCTTGAGGACCAGCATGAAGCAGTCGTCGATGTTCTCTCTCAAATAGGCGGCGAAAGAATTGGGTGCTGATATCAAATGAAATTTCAGCTTTTTTGATTCTACCGCTCACCCTGATCAGCCCGTCTTTGTCAATAAATGGACTTGATGGAGCGATTTCACTAGTAGCTTCAACTTGAGAAGTTGTGGCAAGTTTATGGAGATCATGAGAAAAATACTGTTTTTGAACGTTCAATATTATTAAATGCGCACTATACTTCAATTCTGCCATCGAAGGAGTCAAAAAAATTCTTGAAATTTTAGGTTGACGAGAATTATCAATGAACCGCAAAATCCAAGCTAGAATACGTTCAATTCTAGTCAAAAGCGAATAATTCTTCAAAAGTACGTGAATCGAATTGGTTGACTCCATCATAATCAAGCACGCCCATGAATCGCGTTTTCTCTTTGATTGAACGATTTCCAACTCCTCATGACTAAGTTGTTTCCTAGGGGCTTCTAAGGCATCTCGAAATTCGCCCAACCATTTTGGTCCGAACCACCAAAGATTCCTGTTTTCAAGAGCTTCGAAGGTTGTGCCTCGCGAGATCAAATCAGCGGGATTGTCTCCGCTACTGATATGATGCGAAAATTTTGAATCAAACTGTGATTAGATTTCAGCTATAAAGGTTTTTCAACGTGATGGATTTCCTGAAATCCATTCCAAAGCTATGATGGAGTCGCTCCACGCATGTATTTCGTCGATATGTCGTTTGAAGGCATTTTTTATCGTTACAAGTAACCTAACGTGGACAACTGCTCAACAAAATTCGAGTTCAGGTAACGAGATTGTCTTACTTCTAATAGGAGCAACGCGTGATTTAGAGCAAATCAAACTTGAATGAGATTGACCATCCTCACCGAACATTTGTAAATATATACATGCTCCATAGGCCTCAATAGAAGCATCGCAAGAACAATGCAAGATTACGTAATTACTCGGTACGTTAATTGTTACTTGCTAAGGTACTTGTATCAAAATAACATTTTTGAGATCCTTTATGTAAAATTGCCAAGCTCGTTTAAAGGTTTGATTGAGAGGTTCATCCCAACTTAACGAGCAAGACCAAGTTTCTTGCATAATTAGCTTTGCTCTTATCAAAATAGGGCTGATTAAACCTAAAGGATCATACAATTTTGATATAACTGACAAAATTTCTCTTTTAGTGGTCACGGAATCAGGCATTTCTATTGGAAATTGAAACATGTCGTTGTTCGAGTCCCAAGTTAGACCTAATATTTTTGTCGTATTATCCTTGTCAGATACAACTCGAATCGCTTCCGTTGAATTGTTCATTACATTTTCATCAAGGATGCTAGGACAGTTTGATTGCCATTTGTGAGCTTGAAATCCTCCAGATTCTAGTAACCTATTCAACTGTGAAATTCACTCTGATGCCTCAGTTATTAGATCATCTACATATAAGTCATTTAATAGTGCTCGTGATGCAAATGGATAATTGAACCTTTCGATATTTTCTAATTCTCGTAAACACCGTATTGCTAAAAAAGGAGCACACCCCTGTCCATAAGTTCCCGTGTTTAGTTGGAATTCCTGAATGGGTTCGTCTAATGACATTCTCCATAGAATTCTTTGATAGTTACGATCTTGTTCGTCAACCAAAATTTGACGATACATTTTTGTCAAGTCTGAGGCTATAGCTATATTATGTAATCGAAAGCAAAGAATGATATCTATCAAATTATCTTGTAATCGTGCGCCAACCATTAAATTATCATTCAACGGAAATCCTAAATTCGTTTTCGACGACGCTCCAAATACTACGCGTAGTTTCGTAGTGAGGCTAGTTTCGCGCAGAACCCCAAGATGTGGTAAATATACTACATTATTTTCATCATTAGGAGCACTGACTTTAGATATGTGATTTAAATCGAGACACTCTTGCATAAATTGACAATATCGCTCGAAAAATACTGGATTGCCTTCAAACTTGAGTTCCAAAAAATGGAGTCGATTGTGAAGAATTTTCTTAGAATCTCCGATTGGCCTTCTATGGTTTCGAACTGGCACCCGAACAATAAATCGTCCTGTCGAACCTCGTTTTACTGTTGAAACAAAATGTTCTCCACACTTCTTTTCTTCCGCAGATAAAGGCTGACTTCCTTTAAAACTACATTCTTCGATAATCTTTGGAACTATTAAACAATCGATATTCAACTCGAATTTAGACGTTCTTGATTGCACATGTACTCGAGAACCATTCTGCGTTGTACATGTCATATTGTTTGATCCATTAATTGACTCCTCGACATCATATACTTTGAGCCCTGATCTTTGACATGCCCTCTGCGTTAGAAAATTACATTCACTCTCACTATCTAACAAAGCTCTCGATTTTGTGTTGTTACCGTTACCTAGTTGAACATTTATTGACATCGGTTTAGTTATACGCTTATTGGAAACTTGATGCATCACCGTCGATTCTCCTCCCATCGCTGATGTTGAACCTGATGAAGTTGGTTCCGTTGGAGAATCTTTTGTAGTAGAACTTGAAATTGGTTGAGGTAGATGGCATAAAGTATTATGTCGACTTCCGCACTCTCGGCAGGGGCTAGACTTGCAGTTTTTGATGAAGTGATCGTTCCACAAACAATTCAAACACAATTTCAATTTTCTTGCTTCTTGGATGCGCTCTTCAGGTGTAAGCTTTAAAAATTCGTTGCAAACGTAAATGGAATGCTGTCCTTTACATAGACAGCATCTTCCTGGGGTTTGAGCGATAGTAGCCAATGACGTTTCCGATTGATCAGATTTAAATGACGATCGCCACGGGGTTGTTTCATTGACGCGTTTTTTATCTCGTTTTTCTATATTCCCTGAAGTCGAATTGTCCTTGAATTCTCTATTTACCGCGGCTCGACCCAGTATTTGACATCGTTTCTGAAGAAATTCCATCATTGTATCGGTTGTAATATCATTGGTCGATTCTACGTGTTCTTCCAAAAACGTTTTCATTACTTGAAGTACTCGGCTGTTGCACCAACTGTTGTAGGAGGGTTGTTTGTTGCCGTAACACTTCTGCGAGTGCATTATCCTTTGACGAAAAATCTGTCTCATGACAGGAATCTTCTTGCGTTTCTCCAGCTTTACTGACACTTCGTAAAAGACTAGATTTCACCATGAGACATCGAGTTTCGAAGTCTTCTCCCTCAACATTGTCTTTTTCATAAAATTCCCTTTCATCTACAGCTTCTAATAATTCTCGCGTAACTGCCTTGAACTCCTGATACGCCTCGTCAAGATTTTTTACTCGAAGTTTTATCTCTTCAATGTTCGTGTTTCCCAAAATAATACAAATGCTCGTTGCGAATTCGCTTGTCGTTGTCAATTTGGCTTTGAGGTATCCTATTTGTTTACGTAACTGTTCTACACTCATTTTCACTGATTTCTTTTATTGACTCGCTCACATTTATCTTGCTATATTAGAAAACTAATGATTCACAACACAACTTATCCATAAAGACTTATAAATTGTAATGTTCGACTACACTAGAGCATGAGCTGCTCGTTATCCAAATTGTGTAATACAACCGCGACACTTGAATATATTTTACCTCGATACTGAATGCATGAATTGAGAAAACACAATAACTCGTGTGTTGATCACGTATTTAGCTCAACCGATAACTCGATGTCACGCGATGATCGTAGACGGCACTGGCGCGCGTATCGATTACGTACCTTCGCTAGACTGAGAGCTGGATGCGACACGATGGTCATAGATGGCACTGGCACGCGTATCGTGTAACGATTGGGCGCGTTTATATCCAGCAGGCTCGTTAACTAGGCCTATCAGGGTTGCACGGATACGTAACTTGACATTTCATTAGAAAAGGGGATAATTATAATTATTACGTCGCGAACGTGTCTTCCCGAAGAGAACATGAAGCTTCAACGAACGTTCAGATCAGATGTGTATAGGTCGGGCCGAAGGTTCATGAAAGCTAACTTTTAGATTCACAAACGTTTGTCAAAGGTACTAAGAACGTTGAAACGTCTGCCTCAAAATACTTTCAGGAGACATAGATGGAACGTTCATTGAAGGCTCATCGAAGGTTTGAGGAAGCTTCACAAAAATATCTATACTTAGATTAATTTATGTTTATTAATTAATTTATTTTCCATATAAATGGATCAAAATTAATGTAAGTATAGATATTTTTGTGAAGCTTCGTCAAACCTTCGAAGAACCTCCAGTGAACGTTCCATCTATGTTTCCTGAACGTCCGTAGAACCTTTGTCAAACGTTTGTGAATCTAAAAGTTAGCTCTAATGAACCTTCGGCCGAACCTATACACATCTGATCTGAACGTTTGCTGAAGCTTCATGTTCTCTTCGGGTTATCTCGATAGATGATCGTTGACTTTCGATCTGAATGGATCTGAGCAGGCGAAAGGTCGCAAGGATTCTGAACTGACGCGTTCCAAGCCGCTTTCGTGAGAAGCCGTTATCCCCACTCTCGGGGGTGTATCTTTGTCTCTCTCTCTCTCGCTCATACGTAGGAACCCTACAATCGATTACGTATCCTCGCTAGACTGAGAATGAGGTCTGATATGAAGCGACGATCAAAATGGCTGACGAAGCCGTTACAACCAATTTGATAATAATATTAACGATGTTGATTCTTGACACGACACTTCGATTTTTCACAATTCGATTCCATTTGTATAAACTCGAATCGACTTTCTTGCTTTCTCACTCAAGAACTTGAATACTGTGTTCACTGCATCTACATCACTGAATTAACACTCGTGTTGCGCGTCTTGTCGACACTTTTCTGTAACTAAAACCGACGAAATCCAGAGCGAAAGACCATATACGAAATAGATAATTGGATAAGAGATAGACAAACAAAATTCGTTTTATTAGAATCAAACATTAACATAAATGAAATGCAGAAATATAAAGGATTACAAAGCAACTAAACGCAGTGTCAATGCCACTCAACGATCAGCGTAGAACTCACCACTATGATGACTCAATCAACGGCACACAAGCTGCGCAGGCGCGGGACACGAACACACATTTGCAAAGACAACCATCTCATTCTCAACACCAGTCCTGACGAGGATTGGCGGAGTCTTGGAAGGAAGATTGGCTAAGGACTGGAATGATATCATCGTTTCAGCAATTAACGAACAACGATTTCAACGTCCAGGGCAACGGCCGTGAAAAGTTGCCAACGTTGGCGTAAGTTTGAATCAATGGTTTCAGTGTTGCCATTGTAGCGACGCGGTGGCTAGATTGAGCCACACTGATTGTCTTCCCGCCACGGACAATTTTGACCCGTGGCTGAGCCACAAATCTAGCCACACAAACATTTCCAGACGAATTTTTGCTAGAAATGCTGTTTTCCCGGGAAAAAATGATCAGATCTGACCAGATCTAAATTTTGGTCAGATCTAAACAGATCTATTAAGATCTGAAAAACTGCGATTTTGGCTTGTGTTTGTCACAATATATGTGCAAAATCAAATTCATATACAGACAGATATCACAAAATTTCTGACAAGTGAACCACCAATTGCTCATTAATATTCAATCTAATATTCAATTCAGATCTAACGAGATCTACTCAGATCTAACCAGATGTGCCAAGATCTGATCAAATCAACTGAGATCTGAACAGATCTCATCTGATCTTTTGAACCAGATCTGACCAAAAATCAGATCTACCCAGATCTATTTGGATCTGAATAGATCTAATGATTTTTTCCTGGGTTGCTACAAATGTTTGTTAAAATTGTCTCCAACATCGAATTTTCAGTGGTTTAACATTTCTCTGACCAAACATCAGTAAGCTGAATGACCATTTCTCCAAACTTCCGAAGGCGAATGAAGAGAACTGATCACTCGTGTATTCCACTAGCCGAACCAATCAGAAGTATTCGACACAATGATCACCTGGCTTGTCGATGTTCAGTCAAAATATTTCCGGTACATTCAGCATTCGGTGCATTGAAGATCCTCCCGAAAAAACTTCTCAAGGAACATGCGTAGTCACGATGACATTTTAATGACATCATTGTGACTTCCAAGGATGTCATGGGGAGTCCATGGATACGTCTTTTCGCATCACAATGACGTCATCGTGACGAAGTTGTGTTCCTTGAGCCAGCATGGTCCAACAAGGAAGCAATTTGGTTCTAGCTGTGTCAACTTGGTTTCAGAACCGAATATTGTATTCATGGATTGAATGGGTTCCAGCTGGTCCCAGTTGGAGACCATGATGATTGACTCAACAACCAATATGGGACCAACTTGGTTCCAACTGGACCAAGTAAATTTGTTTAGTTTGGAGTTACTGACGTGATCGCGGAACAACCAATATAGAATCAACTTAGTTCCAGTTGAGCTGGCCTGACTTCAACTGTACCAACCTGAACCTAATTCCTTTTAAATATTCGGAGATTTGGGGGATTTTGAAGAATCAAGGTGACGCACGTCTTTTTTGCGTACAAGGATCAATTACAAAACGTCCTCAAGGAAATATCGAATATGATTGTATTGTAAATGCAAACAATCTCACAAACTGATAACTGAGGATCTGCCTAATTGCAAAATTGAAAAAAAACGATACTCTTCAGTAATAAATGGACGAAGAAAAATTTCGGAATGTCAGTAAGACAAAACTGACAGAATTCAATAAAAACGTCAAAACTCTGGATAAATTCTACAGGATTTTATTCTACTGCAATTCCGAAGAATCATTGATTACTATTTGAAATCATACCAAGCATGGCCCGACCCAGGTGGATACTAGATTGGCAGGTAGAGCTATGCAAGGTAGTACGGTGAATAAAAGGAGTCCGTGTCAGTTCCAACGGAGAGATTTTTTATATTCTGTCGTTATGTATGAAATGCTGATATCTTGCTTCTATTGTTTGAGTAGGTTACGAGTTTTGATCCTTTGATTATGCATCAAAAGGGTTAAAATATTACAAACTATAACAAAATCCTAATAATCTTTCCGTTAGAACCGGCACGGACTTTTTTTATTCACTGTACACACTTCTTGATGAAATCATACTGAGTGGTATCAGCGTAGTTGGGCCAACTTGGTCTCATGTAGACAGGTCCTATGCAGCATGTCCTACACGGAAAAAAATACTCCGGTCAATATATGGACAGCAAGAATTACTGCTATTTTAACCGGAATTCTGGTTAAATGAATCAAGTCTCCGGCAAATTTAACAAGGGCTCCGGTAAATTTAACAAGAATTCCAGTAAAAGTCACAGATATTCCTTGCTGTCCATATAGTAACCAGAATTCTGGTAAAATTAACAGTTCATTTTTTTCCGTTTACTCTCTAAAATTTTGATAGTGAGATGTTGTCTGGGCTCTGATTTTAGAACAGAGGGCATAAAGTTGATAATGAATTTTTATCTCTAACGTCACCGTATGAGTGATTATTGGTGCATCCACATCAATTCACCGACCAGATTTTTATATTTTAGCAGTGTGGATGGGTGTTTCCGATATTCTTCCAAATGGTTAATGAGTCTCTTGTGAACTGAAAAATGGTTCACGGATACTTTTCTCTCTGCCAATAGCAACGGTGGTTGCAGAATAGTCATTTCAGTACATTTTAAAACCCACTCCAATATATATTATACAAGTCAATAGGATACGCTTTTTCTCAATGGCAATGCCAATCTGGCAGCTTCGATGAGTAAAAATCGGTATGGAGAACCATACATTACTTCCATGTTCCTCATATTTAACCACCGAACGAAAATCCATCGGAAATTATATGTTCAAGCGGAATTTCAAAGAACTCATTTTTTCATCCATCTGTGCATCTACAAAATTTTCATCTGCGTCATCATTCGCATCATTCCATTCATGGTATAAATTTGATTGCAGTCGGATAACCAGAAACGCAAATATGAGCGGTCGCAAAATTATAATTTTCGATAACATGTTCCTTTTCGCCCTCCCGGTTTTTTGGGAGGATCATGCTGAAACTTGTACGAGACCACTATCGAAATTGTATATACCTGTGGTAAAAATTCAATGACGATCGGACGATGAAAACGGAAGATATTCGCACAACAGCGACATTTACGAAATTTCGAAATTTTTCTTTTCAAGTTATTTGGTGCTTGCTCTTTTCTTTCTTCACTTCCGAATCGCCTGAAACCTTATATCACGCAATCAACACCCCGTGACTTGACTATGCTCAGAGTTTCATGGCATTTGGATGATACAAACACATGGAAAGCATGTTTTCAAAATTCTGTAAAATAATGCAGATCGCGGAGAAGAATTATCACAGTTTTCAACCGATCGGGATGAAACTAGCAATCGTAGCAATCGGATAATAGGAAGCGGATATATACGTGATCGCAAAATCACGATTTTTCGAACAATATTCCGCAATATTCTCGGAACGCGTTATCCAATCGATATCAAAATCAATAGGCCTCGTGTACTCACTAAGACGAACATGTTGGCGAAAAATTATTCCAATCGGAGCTTCCTGTGGAGAGTTATCGTGCGCCAAAGGATCGTTTGCACGCGCGCGCACACATACACACACACACACACACACATTTTTGGGAATCGAATTTTTTTAACGTTTTGAAGCATTTGGCAAAGGGGAAATACCCCCTTCTGCATCGTGGATTTTTTACTCTATCACAATACTTCCGTTTTCTTATATATAAAGAACATGGAAGTAATAAGATTGACTTGTCATTAGAAATTTCTAGTGATTTCGCTGAAAATCCCTACTCTAGCATGTATGTACTATGGGATCCACCCGGGCCCAGCGTTGGCCCCATCCTGCCAATATGGGCCCAAGACTGGACCAGAGGCCAGAATGGACCAGAGTCCATACAATCTACGGTAGTTTTGAGCCAATGAAGAGAAGTCAGTGGCGCAAGACTGACCTAGTTGTACGGAATAGATAATTGGATTAGAGATAGACAAACAAAATTCGCTTTATTAGAATTAAACATTAACATAAATGAAATGCAGAAATATAAAGGATTACAAAGCAACTAAACGCAGTGTCAATGCCGCTCAACGATCAGCGTAGAACTCACCACTATAATGACTCAATCAACGGCACACAAGCTGCGAAGGCGCGGGACACGAACACACATTTGCAAAGACAACCATCTCATTCTCAACATGCCGCCCACCAATTAATGAATCATTAATTATCATCAATTGGTAGTTCCAGTTGAGCTGGCCTGACTTCAACTGTACCAACCTAAACTTAATTCCTTTTAAATATTCGGAGATTTGGGTGATTTTGAAGAATCAAGGTGACGCACGTCTTTTTTGCGTACAAGGATCGATTACAAAACGTCCTCAAGGAAATATCGAATATGATTGCATTGTAAATGCAAACAATGTAACAAACTGATAACTGAGGATCTACCTAATTGCGAAATTGAAAAAAAACGATACTCTTCAGCAATAAATGGACGAAGAAAAATTTCGGAATGTCAGTAAGACAAAACTGACAGAATTCAATAAAAACGTCAAAACTCTGGATAAATTCTACAGGATTTTATTCTACTGCAATTCCGAAGAATCATTGATTGCTATTTGAAATCATACCAAGCATGGTCCGACCCAGGTGGATACTAGATTGGCAGGTAGAGATATGCAAGGTAGTACGGTAAATAAAAGAAATCCGTGTCAGTTCCAACGGGGAGATTTTTTATATTCTGTCGTTATGTATGAAATGCTGATATCTTGCTTCTATTGATTGAGTAGGTTACGAGTTTTGATCCTTCGATTATGCATCAAAAGGGTCACAATATTACAAACTATAACAAAATCCTAATAATCTTTCCGTTAGAACCGGCACGGACTTTTTTTATTCACTGTACACACTTCTTGATGAAATCATACTAAGTGGTATCAGCGTAGTTGGACCAACTTGGTCTCATGTAGACAGGTCCTATGCAGCATGTCCTACTCTCTAAAATTTTGATAGTGAGATGTTGTCTGGGCTCTGATTTTAGAACAGAGGGCATAAACTCGATAATAAATTTTTATCTCTAACGTCACCGTATGAGTGGTTAGATTATTGGTGCATCCACATCAATTCACCGATCAGATTTTTATATTTTAGCAGTGTGGATGGGTGCTTCCGATATTGTTCCAAATGGTTAATGAGTCTCTTGTGAACTGAAAAATGGTTCACGGATACTTTTCTCTCTGCCAATAGCAACAGTGGTTGCAAAATAGTCATTTCAGTACATTTTAAAACCCACTCCAATATATTATACAAGTCAATAGGATACGCTTTTTCTCAATGGCAATGCCAATCTGGCAGCTTCGATGAGTAAAAATCGGTATGGCGAACCATACATTACTTCCATGTTCCTCATATTTAACCACCGAACGAAAATCCATCGGAAATCATATGTTCAAGCGGAATTTCAAAGAACTCATTTTTTCATCCATCTGTGCATCTACAAAATTTCCATCTGTCATCATTCGCATCATTCCATTCATGGTATAAATTTGATTGCACTCGGATAACCAGAAACGCAAACATGAGCGGTCGCAAAATTAGAATTTTCGATAACATGTTCCTTTTCGCCCTCCCGGATTTTTGGGAGGATCATGCTGAAACTTGTACGAGACCACTATCGAAATTGTATATACCTGTGGTAAAAATTCAATAACGATCGGACGATGAAAACGGAAGATATTCGCACAACAGCGACATTTACGAAATTTCGAAATTTTTTTTTCAAGTTATTTGGTGCTTGCTCTTTTCTTTCTTCACTTCCGAATCGCCTGAAACCTTATATCACGCAATCAACACCCCGTGACTTGACTATGCTCAGAGTTTCATGGCATTTGGATGATACAAACACATGGAAAGCATGTTTTCAAAATTCTGTAAAATAATGCAGATCGCGGAGAAGAATTATCACAGTTTTCAACCGATCGGGATGAAACTAGCAATCGTAGCAATCGGATAATAGGAAGCGGATATATACGTGATCGCAAAATCACGACTTTTCGAACAATATTCCGCAATATTCTCGGAACGCGTTATCCAATCGATATCAAAATCAATAGGCCTCGTGTACTCACTAAGACGAACATGGTGGCGAAAAATTATTCCAATCGGAGCTTTCTGTGGAGAGTTATCGTGCGTCAAAGGATCGTGTGCACGCGCGCGCACACATACACACACACACACACACATTTTTGGGAATCGAATTTTTTTAACGTTTTGAAGCATTTGGCAAAGAGGAAATACCCCCTTCTGCATCGTGGATTTTTGACCCTATCACAATACTTCCGTTTTCTTATATATAAAGAACATGGAAGTAATAAGATTGGCTTTACTATGATTGGCTTGTCATTAGAAATTTCTAGTGATTTCGCTGAAAATCCCTACCTCTAGCATGTATGTACTATGGGATCCGACCGGGCCCAGCATGGGCCCTATCCTGCCAATATGGGCCCAAGACTGGACCAGAGGCCAGAATGGACCAGAGTCCATACAATCTACGGTAGTTTTGAGCCAATGAAGAGGAGTCAGTTATAGTGAGATAATAGGCATATAGCCACAAGTTAGCCCAGAGAGAGTAGACACTTAGCCATGCTCTCTGTTCGCCAATGGCAACACTAAATGGTTCTGCCATGATTGGCTGATACAAAACTTTTGTTATGAAACCAATGTTGATTCAATCTTGAACCAGAGCTGATAAACTCGCACCAACGCTGTTCTAACACGTTTCACCTTTGTATTGCCGACATAGACATGATATTACCTTCATTTTCAATCAACGCTAGCTAAATATCAATCCCCTACGGTTGGCTGTCACTCCTTGCCAAAGTCATTTCCCGTGGTCAATACTAGCGGAATCACTAGATTTTTACAAGGGTGGTTGAGGAATTGAAATATTTCCATGTCTAGGCATCTCCCGCATCAAATTCAGCGTCCCGCAACAGTCTCGCAACGGAAAGAGATCAAGTAATGTTGTTTTACTGACGATCATAGCCTATTCGTATTTCATTATGTTCTAGTTAAATCATGAAATGACTTCTTTTCATTATTCTGTTTTCCGATTTGATAGAGAAAATTATTCAGAGATATATGAAAATTTCTATGGTTGAATTCATCAGACGAACATTCCAAATTTCAAATGTATAATGAATATTTAATATGTACTGTCAACGCAATTCCAGTAACAACATTTTTTGCATCGTATAGAACATTCATCGATTGGTGAAAAGTAGTCATTAGGATAATTATTTTATCTATAAATCATTTTTCATCAAGTCAAGTTCACATGAATTTCAAAAGTCTGCTATATTCATACAGTATCATAGGTGAGCGACAAGAGAGTCGAATTTTGGATCACGACGATCTAACTTCGATTCCGAATGAAATATATATATATATATTTTTTTTTTCTCTTCATTCAGGAATTCAATTCCTTGATTTTGATTCAAAATCTCAAAATTTGTCAATAATTTTGTGAGATTATCAGCGAGACTATTGGCGAGATCTCATTCATATCTCGGATTGTTTCATAATCGAGACTATTTGCAAGGTGATTTCCAAGACTATCCAAGATTTTTTGCGTGACTATTCACAAGACTGTTTTCGGGGCTATGCGAGATCGTATACGAGATACTGAATGTCCGCGCGGGGGACAACAATAGATGGTGGGTTGTTTTTATGTAAAATCTCTTCTAATTCATACAAAGCTGACTTCGGTTCAAGCACAGCGAGGACTTCTTTTTCATTTCATGGTTTTCTTCTGTAGAAAGTTACGGAGTATAATTAAAATTGAATTTCAGCTTTTGATGTTTTTCCTTTGTTTTGAAGGTTAAAACGATTCAGCCGATTGAATTATTGTTCTTGAAGATCAGATATCATCAGACGATGCGACTGGAGAATATGATTTATAAGCGTACTACGATAACGATGTTATACGATCGTCCCCGTACCCTGAATTCTAAAACTGCACTTCTTCCATCCCACGAGATTAATTCCCCTTTATATCAATCACCCCTCTTACAATGTCAGTGATTACGAAACAGTGGGGCTCATAAACAACACCAAACTCGAAACATTCCCGAAACATGAAACATGAATCTTTCTATGATCAGATACGAGTGCTCGATGAGTGTATATAACGATAATCATATATCCCTCATTCCAATTTCCAAGTGTCTCTGCGTAGGAAGTAAAGGAATCGAATAACAGCAGTGAATAATGTAATCCATTCAGGATGAAAACATGGAGACGTACGATGTACGAGGAGACCAACGTCCGTTCACGGATACGGATAGTTGTCCATTAGCCACTCTTTGCATTGTGTGTCATTCCGCACCTTTGATGGTGCCGGTTTACCCATTGTATTTCTCCGTACAATTGCTACCGCGCCTATAGATACCCAAAACTGAATTGTACCACTCTGCGTTCCGACTTTATTTTTTGTTTTATATAATGCCTTCGTGGTCCATTGTTTCAAGGAGTACTGGGTAGTACATGTACGCTTTCATCGCCACTATTCTGTCAAAAAATATACCTATATATAGAAATGATAATAATGAGAATAATGGCGTACGTAAACATAACATGGTGCCGTTTGTACATACAAGGGTAATCATCAAACGATGCGGGATGCGACTAGGGATATTTGAGTTTGTTGTTGTGGTGTTCTATCCTGGCATACGGTCTATTCTTATCGTTCATTCACTCGCAGGGTTTAGAAACGTATAATAAAATAGTATGAAAAATTATTCGATTGTCACTAAAGCGGTATACTTCGAGTTTCTTTGAAATTTAAACGAACGATCAATTGCCGATCTGTTCAAAGATGGTCAAGGCGGCATACCCTGGATTCTATCTACACAGCTGGGTATTTCTGTCCCCTCAACTGTATGACTGACTGACATCAACGGTCATACAGTTCGATGCTTCCCAGTCATTCGATAGTGTGGAATTTCAATACGTGTGGATACCGCCGACGAACAGTTTATTTTCAAACTCGGCGCAAATAGCTTCGAATCTATTGTATCGATCTACTCATACGGTGTCTGTCACCCTCCAGGTTCATTCATCGAAGCCACCATCGCGTTTTTCAACTGCAAGATACTTTTTACACGTTCCGAGAAGGTATTTTCGTGATCTTTTGTGAGCATTCACAGGGAACGGAAAATGCCATACTGATATGGTGAATTAATGTGTTTTTACGGTGCGATAGCGAAGTGAACGAGGATAGGTATTGAGGAATTTTGTGATCGGCACAAAGATTTTATACAGACTTGGGGCTATAGAATTTTTATATGATTCCGATAAAATTTACAGACTGAAAGAATAATATACACATTGTATTGAGTTTGAGAAAGTCTGAGAGAATGTTTTCGCAAGTAATCTATATTTTCGTCTAAAGTGTGAATAATAATTGTTGGGGTTGCGAATTCAAATCAATTCATACCCGAATGAGAAAATAAGTCTGGGATTGATTCCGAAAGAAGCTTGAAGTAAGTTGTAAAAAGTACTGTGGAGGTACACATACCAGTGCTGCATTTTGTGCTGTCCCATGTGTATATCGACCAATGGCCCAATGATGGACCAAGCCTGGCACAAGACCTGCCGAGAATTGTCTCGAACAATTTACCAAACTTAGCCCAGGCTTGGGAATGATAAGATCAGGACAAGCTTGGGCAAGTGGCTTCGCCAGGCCCGGTCCAATTCATTTACCAAGCATCAACCACTGCTTCTTTGATCGCAGATATGGATGAAAAAAGTGATTGATTCATATTTCAGTTCATGACTTTCTCCCTCAGAATACCGTGCATGGATTACTTTAAAACGATAGAAGAAATGTGACAAGACTGGGACAAGCTTGTATGATCATTGGAAAATTTGCGTTCTTTGATATTTCAATCAATTTTGATTCTATTGTTGAATTATGCTCAAGCTAAACGTCAGATGTTTGAAATGCTTATATCTGAAAAACGGATGTTCATGTGGACGAATGGTTTGGGGGTTTTCAGTTCGATATTAAGCCTCACAAAACTGCAAAGTTTCATCAAAGTCGATGGTCTTCAAAATGAGCCGGACATCCTAAAATTCTGTGAAGAGTTCTTCAAAATCAGTTGATCTCCGTGTATGATTACGTTTTAAAATATTCTATTACCATGAAGTAAAGTTCTATCCATACTGAGATCAATAAAATCTAGCTTGGTGTGTAAAACTAGTGTGAAGGATTAAGTATGGCAGGAAGATCGAGCCAGCCCCAGCCCGATGGTTATCCCAAGTCTTCAGCCATTATAAATTCAAAATTCAGTCAATATTTATAAACATTGTGTCACTCATGTGGGCAATATTGGCACAATTGTTCTCAACGAATGCTCGATTTTTACACTTGTGCCAAGCCTGTACCAAATGTAGTGACCATTTCAAGAGTATTACCAAATGTAAGAATATTATCAAATGACTGACTATCCATTGGGAACAACGGGACAATCATGGAACAATATCGGGTCAATTGTTCTTCACGGAGGTTTGTTTCTGGCACATGTGCCAACCTTGGGACAAGCTTGGGTTTTTTTCAGTCTTGACAATACCTGCATGGGATCCCAGACTTGCTTGATTGAAGTAGAATTCATGGAATGGCGAGGATTTTGCAACGCATATTCCACACACATTTTATCCGCTTTTTGGACAATTTTACAAGAAAAATAGGTTTTCCGAATCAGCATTCATGAAATGCTGGAAATTGGGAATGTCGTCCCCTCCCAAGACATCAGCGAAGTTTGAGGGATGTCGCAATTCAGAATCCACACTGATTACTAATCTTGGGCTCACAAAAGACTTTTGGCAAAACATTGTTTGAAGACGTTCGATGGATTTTCGACAGACTTCTCCAGACTCCGGTGGACTCTCAACTGAAGTGAAAAGAATTGCCAAGGTATTTCTGAGACACTTCCGATAAACTTTCGTTGAACTTACAATCAACTCTTGACTAACTTTTGGTGGACTTTTGATGAAATACTGACAATTTTTCGGCAAACTAGTAACAGACTTGTGACGACTCTCTGACAGACTTTCAACGAACCTCCGACAGACTTTTGATGAACGTTCAACGGATTTTTGACGGGATTTTGATGAACTTCTGACAACCTCCCGACAGACTTTTGACCAACTTTTGACAAACCTTTGACGGAATTCTGACGTACGTCTGGTAGACTTTCGATTCAGTTTTAGCGGACTTTTGACGGAATTTTTATGAACTTCTGACAAACTTGTGGCACACTTTGACGACCTCCTGATCGATTTCTAATAACTGCTGGAGAACTTTTAACGAATTTTTGACGAATTCCCGGCCAGACTTTTGATAAACTGCAGACGGGTTTCCAGTGAACTACTGATATACTTCCGATCAAATTCTGACGGATTTTCGACAAAGTCTTGACGCACTTTTGACGAAATTCTGGTGGATTTCCAATAAACTCTCAATGGCTCATTGATGGACTCCTGACAGACCGTTGATTGATTCATGATAAACAGATTCTCAACGGGCTCACCCCGAATTTTATGTACTCGAAAATCACGTATAATTCAGAAAAGTTCAGTGCCAGTCAATGCTATGAGCATCAAAAGTTTTCCGAAAAGGCTCATATATCCTTCCAAATCACGTAATGTTTGGAAAAATTAATCAAACATCAATAACTTCGGCTTAGAGTTGTACTTCTGTGATAATTGTTACAAAATCACAGAAAACTCTGTGCTGAACTCTGATTTGAACTTTTTTGTGACCACAGATTGACAATAATTTTTCTTATCTGTGAAGTGAAGTAGAAAATATTCGAGATCCATGTTAAGACTTCCAACTCATGGTGTTATGTCCTAAAGAACATAAAATCCCATAAAAAATTGATGTTGAATTGTTTGTTTGTTTACACATCAAATTCCTCAGAAGTGTTACAAAATTCAAAAAATATCCCGAGTAGAAATTTGGTTAAGCCAACGTCGGGGCCTTATGAGGTAAGCTATTCGCCTTATAAGGCCCCGACGTTGGCCTTACCAAATTTCTACTCGGGATTCTCGAGCATCGATTCCGCGCTGTACTTTCATCCAACTTCTGATCAGTGATCCTCCTTCCGAAAATCGTCCAAGAATCACCAAATGAATATTCTCACTTATATCCCAAGTCGCTGGGAATCACTCTGGGATGTACTTCACCTTGACATCGAATTCTCAATAATTATTGCAAAAATGCCAACAAAAGTCACAAGGATCTGAATTTCAGTTCTGCTTGAGTTGTGATCAATAATCATTGTGAAAAAATCGAAGAAAAGTTTCGAGTCTCGCTTTATTCAATGTTTGACTCGATGAACAACGTATGTTTCCAAGTCTAAGATCGTCTTGTAACCTGCACTTTCACCGACTTCTCCGGTACTTTCATTACCAGACCCGCACTTACACATCAATAGTTTACTTGATCAATAACACACTTTTTCAAATCAATGCCGTATATTTCTCTCACATGGAGAGTTGATTGGACGTCAGTTGATTGATCATGTTGAAAATCCGCGCGGGAAACATCCTGTATTCATCAGAAGTCCTCTTTCAACTGGTGTTGAAACAAAGATGAGACGCAGGATTTTTCCGCCTTCCATCCTTTGTTTCGTGCCAGTTGAAGGAAGATAGGGAAGATATCACCCCGCCACTGCATCTTAGTACCGATGCGTTCGTCACGGTCGCCTTAAAACTGACATTTCTACGTGGGCATTGGAAAAAGCGGGACAATCATGAGACAATATTGAGCCAATTATTCTTAACGGAAGTTTGTTCCTGACACTTGTGTCAATTCTGGGACAAACTTGGGTTATTCTCCAGCTTTGTCGATACTTGAATAGGTAGGTACGAACGCTGAGTTAATCGTAGTAGATTGGCAAAATCAACTCCTCAGCTATCGATGTTGGTGCAAGACTTGGCACAATCAGTTTTGCAACAGCAGTAAATTTCCATACTTGTGTATTCTTTCTACTGAAAAACTAGGTCTTCCACCTCATCTTTTTTCAATTTCCCACTCTCTCCTAATGAAATGAGGATAATACAAAAGTGTATCCGTTCAGTCATCGAAGAATAAATTCTACATGGATTTTACGATACATAAAATTTTCCATCTGCAAGGTCAAGTAAAGTGACTCAACCAAGAGCAACCCTCTGCCTCGGATGGACCCCTTTGTACAACCAATTCCAATCTCCCCTACGCACCGTTTGTAATTTGATACACCGCACATATAAGATCTTGACTCACACCGACACGCGAGACGTTCTCAACCGTCTGTTACGATATTACGGGTTGCAGAAAAACATTTTCACATAAAATTTTTTCAGTTCCCTCTTCTCAAATAAATAAAACTCTTAAACTCCATTGTGCGATTGAGACAAAAATATTCTAGAGGATGTACACTTTTCATTCAAGATTTTCATAATAAAAAATAACGTCAGTTTGTCAGTTCTTTCAATCTTTCACTTTATAAAACAATGATCAACAACGAAAGAACGTGTGAGTGTCAATTGAAATATTCCTCGGAAGTCTAGTCCCTTTTATTCAATCCAACAAAGATCTTCGTTGCAATTATCATCGCCATCTCTGTTCTTTTTATGTTTTCAAAACATGAAAAATTCCATCACAGACGACCGGTATTACTTACAACAAAGAAGTTTGTTCGTTCGCTTGTTCGCTCTTCTCTTTTAACTCTCACGTACTTTCATCTCGCGGAATTCAACGACGAATTCGACTCATAATCGTTATTAGGGCGAACGCGTAACTAGAAACAGACTCCCAAAATCTGGACGAATCCATTATCGCCTGCCGTGTTTCTTCACTACGGGGAATTAAAAAGCTTTTTCTTATCTTTTTCGAGCTGTGTTCGCTTTTCACCGTTTGGAAGAGAACGATGTTTCTCACAAATTGAAAACGGAAAAATTCTTGTAGTTTTCATCAAACACACTTGAGGCATTTTGTGAAGAATATTTCAATGAGTGCTAGTCCCCTTTCGAAACACTCAGTCAAACTTCGTTCAGAATCAGAAGTGATTGGAAATATTGCCGTACGCACTGAAAGAAAGGACTTAGTCATACTAGCGATTTTTACGTAGTTGGATTGAAGATGGTATTGATGATAAACCAAATATCTGTTGGAAATAGTTCGTTAGTAGTCACAAATGTTTTGAGTGTTTGCTTCAAGTAAATTATGTCTTTGAGAAAAGCTAGTTGATGGGGTAAGAAAAATCTACCTCATCTAATTTACTTTGAAATAGTTCGTGGAGCTACTTCTTATTGCTCCCATCGTCCCTCACGTAGTCGGTACACCTATGCGAATTTGGTCGGAACAATCAAGTAAACATAGGTGAGATATTTCATGCGATTAGAGGTTACAAAGTATCAGAATACTCTGTAATAGTATTTCTTATAAGTTTCAAATCAAATAAAGAGTTTCACGATAAATATCTTCGTATGAAATATTTTTTTCTCAAATTTTCTCTTCAAATTATTGGAGATATTTCTATATTCTCAAAATGTATAGGTTGTAATGTTCTCTCTCTCTTGAGAGTTATTTACTATGTCAGAAGTGGAAAATTGAATAGAATTCTTTACTTAATCATAGATTCCATGAATGATAATCTGACCATTCCTGCTCGTGCTTACCGAATACTCACCTCCGTACATCAATCTACGTTCCGGAAATAGAACAACACGAAATTCACAATGCTCCTTATCGAGAGTGATACGATGGGGAACGGAGAGTGGTTGGTTGTTGAAATGAGCGAGACAAATTCATATGAAGAAGGAGGAAGTCATCATCATGAAGTAATCAGTCTTACGACTGGTTTGATGAAACCCTCCAACCCTGTCTATTATCCGCCAAACGTTTAATTTCTACATATCTACTGCATCCCTTGTCTTGTACGATTTGCTTCATATAACTTGCTCTAGGTCTACCTTTACCAGTTTTACCATTCATTTTCCCTTCCAATATTGTTTTCAATAAACTCTCATGCCGTAATGTGTGTCCTATAAGATTGCTTCTCCTTTGCACGATGTGTTTCAAAAGATTTCTTTCTTCATTTATCTGCTCGAGTACTTCTTCATTTTTGACTTTGTCTATCCATTTTATTCTGAGCATCCTCCTATAACACCACATTTCAAAAGCTTCAAGTCTTCGTTGATCAGTTTTCCCCATTGTCCAAGTTTCGCAACCATATAATGCTGTGCTCCAAACGTAACTTTTCTTGCGAGATCAAACATAGTATTGAACGGGGGCAACGAGCACGTGTGGATGCCGTAGGAGATCCTAACCTTACATGTTGAAAGCGAGTATTTAAACGTAGTTGAGTCAACTACTTGAGTTGATGCCCCTACCATCTAACGTACACCTACGAAAATTAACTCTCACAGCTATCTTTGTAGCTGGTCGAAAATCGTGTACGTAAAGTAGTCGAAATAGCTACTCATTAGTTGGGAAAGCTATGTTTTTTCTCCGTGCATCTGTATTCTGATATCTTTAGAAGGATTTTTATACTACTAGATAGATCGATATGTTTATCGAAGTTTGTCAGTCCAAATACTTTGGGAAATGCTTCGATGCATGAATCTCGATTCAAACGAGAATCTCATCCAATCTTATAATTGTTCTCCGAATTTGCATACCTTTTTGATGGAACCTCATCAAGAATAATGATGGAAAAGTTTATGGTATAGTATTGACAACAAAACATTTGTAAAAGGAGAAGGAAGTGGATCGACAAATGTGGATGAAGGAGGAACTGGTAGATGAACGAATGACGTGAAAAGAGACGAGAGAAAAAAGAGGATTTCGAAGAAGAAAGAAACAGTCCAGTCGAATGGGAGAGGTGCGAACGTTAAGCTCACAATAGTACTCTTTTATTTCAGAACTCTATGCTCTCGTACACTTAACAATCTACACACAATCCATTCCGCTGCATCCATCCAATACTCCATCCCCACTTTGAGCTGACTCGCACACTATTTCCCTCTGTACTACACTACTAGTCGCTTCCACTTGAGCCGAGTCGACCAACCTCCCTCATTTTCTCTTTTCTTTTTCTTCTCTCCTATCTTTCCTTTTTCGGCCATCCTTGTCATTTTATCTCCACTCAAGTTTCCAGTTCTTCTTTTTCTTCTTCTCCTTTTTCTTTTCGGCAGTGTGTTATTCGTTCCTCCAGTCGTCGTTCATCTTTTTCCTAGTTCTTTTTCCATTTCCCCTCTGTTTTTCTCTTCCTTTCATTCATTCACAATGTTCACCCCTCTCTTGTTTTCATCTACCGTCGGTTCTCATAGTTTACCCCTCTATCGCTCCGTCAGTCTCGTTGACAACAACGATCACAACAACCATTCCAACCTTCGCCTATACATACCAACTGTAGTCGACTATTGAAACAATGTGCAATGCATTTTTGTGATTAAAATTTAGCGACGTTGCGGACTGACTGTATTCCGAGAGGAAGTGTTATGTTCCGTGCATTGCGCGGTACACGGGAAAGGTTTCGGTTGCAAAGACCGCTGGCATACGTGGCGCACACGGAAAAAAAAGAGTAGTCGTAGCAACTACTTGAATAGTCGATTTTCGACCATCTACTTAAGTAGTTGCGGCAGCTACTTATTAGTCAGGACCAGTAACACATTATTAGCTGTCTCAACTAATTCGAAATACATCAGGTATTTACGTCAGTTAGCGCAACTATCGAATTACTTGTCCTGACTACTAAGTAGCTGCAGCAACTACTTAAGTAGATGGTCGAAAATCGACTATTCAAGTAGTTGCCGCAGCTATTTCTTTTTTTCCGTGCACGAATTCGAAAAATGAAGTGTCTGAATTATGAAGTGTATTTCTAAATAACTTTGGAAATAAACTCCAATTGTAATTAATGTCATTGTTTCGAATGGAAAGGTTGTGGATTGCATGGGAGAATATTGTCAACAATTTCATGATTTCTCTCACTGTTTTGAATCTTGCTCGAGTGCAGGTACATAAAGACGAAAATGGAAGATTGAAAGTTTCCGATCTAGTGCTTCGTAATTGAATTGTTTTTCATTTTAATTCCTTAGTCGTATCCATCTTAGAATTACATATTCACAATCCTCATAAAATTTCCTTATCCCATTTTACATGAATGATGGAAACTTCATTAAAGTAAAATTTGAATGCAGCTTGCATTATGCATTGATTCTGACAATATTATTTTCTCAGGACCAAGAAGTTGGAAAAGAGATAAAATACAACGATGATCTCGGTATCCTTCGGTACAAAAAGAGAGTACCTCTCCACGAAGTCAAGTATCTCCTCCGCTACGTTACCCTCTCGCCGCTTCTTAACCTCCGGGGTTAGTAAACATTCTCTGATACTTTGGCCGAAATAGGAATCCTGGAGGAAAAAAACAAAATTAGACAGGGAAAAGTAAGTAAGAAAAGTGGTAGCCTCGATGATTTACCGTGACTCGTACTGAAATGGGGGTACCAAACAGGGCATTAGGACGGGAAGTAGATGTGAAGAGGAGGAGAAAAGAGAAAAGAAAGAGAGGAAAAGGGAGAACGGTTGGTTAGACAAGCAGAGATTAAGGCGACGTTGACTGGCTGCTAACAGCGGCTTTAAAGCCATATACGTTGACGGAAAATCTTGAGGTGCCGCCGTGACATTTTTTTCTTTTCTTCAAGTTCAAAAGATCCAAATAGGTTTGTACTTCGTCTAGGTTTATACCTCTTATAGATCAGTCTGCTGAGCATTAACCGTCGACTTTTGACCTCTGGCGTCAACTTTGATAACATTTTTCTTTTCCCTCATCGTTCTCATTATTCATGCTCCCACTGCGGGGTCTATTTCTTTCTCGTTCTTTTTATTATTATCATCATCATCATTGAAGACGACATTTCTACTTTAGCGCGATTCAAGAGGGTTTCATTTTTTGATGAAGGACAGTGAAGGTGAGTGCATTTGCAAATCTAACGTGAGATAGATATGTGAAAATAACGTTAGAGAGGTAAAGATCTTCATGTCTTTCAAGATGAGGGAATCATCTTCATCTTCTTCTTTTTCCCTTCTTCGTTCATATATTATGTATTTCTCCCTTTTTTCCTGTATCTGACTGGGAGAGCTCGTGCAAACTCGTCATCTGAAAAAGTCCATAAAAATCGGACTCTCGATTCGCTTGAGCGACTTCTATCGGGAGATAACTTTTACAAACGCGTTTATCGTTGAGATTGTAAATGGATGAATGTAAAGCCTTTCGTCAAGTTCCGATCGATTTGTATCGATGATTGTATGTCTACGAGAATCACTTGATGAAGTTTCAGAGTACATCGAGGGAAGATCGAGGAGAGGAATGAATCATTCGTGAAACTTTGATGTGTCCCAGAAAGATCTCTAGGTATCGAAGTGGGTAACAAATTAATATCTCATCCGCGTTGGATTTTTCGTTGGTATTATTTGCATTGGAAAACTTTGTTTGCACCTCCTTTTGTTTTGGACTCGTTTCGAAGTGCAGGTTCATCAATGGACGAGCACCGAGGTTTTCATCCGCTTGAACCTAGAGTACAGTACGGAAGGTAGGCGTTTCATGATAATTGGGTAACTCAAGTGGCGCAGAGAGGAACAAGGACGGTAGTCTGGGGTGGGTAGCGCTGAGGATGGGGGTGAGAAAAAGAATAGAGAGGCGTCTCGTTGGTCGAGAACGGAATTATTTTCGGGTGGCCCCTTCAGCGAACATTGCACCCGTCATTAGCGGAGACGCAGTCATCCCCGTAACGTATTCATTTTCACCCTCATTATTTATATATACTTCATTTCCTCGAGGAATTTATATCAAGAACATAAATACCACGGAAAATCCAATTTCGTTGGAATATCGGGGTCCTTTTTTGTAGTAGACACAACATCGATCAATCGAAAAATTGTCCATTCGGTCGGTGAAAATTCAGATATTTTAATCGAAGAATTATTTATGAATTTCACGAAATTATCATTCCGTTACGCGGAAAATTGATTCTCGAAAAAGAGCAATTAGAACAGGGAATATTTGAATGGAATCGTTATTTCACTCTCGAGGAGGATGAATAAAACAAGTGACATTGGATAACAAAAGCTTTCACACTAGAACTGTAGAGTTTGCGTAACGTCATCACTTTCGCAACGTGAAATAAACTCTTTTAATCACTCCTGAATTACCTTTACATGAGAGGATGTTTAATTTACGACGACTTACTCTGGCTCTCTCTCGCTGTAAGTTGCTGAAGAATCTATTGCAGTTTCGCGCTCGCCTCACCTGCTTTCTGGATTCGGAAGTCTTTACGCGATGATCCCGGAATATATGCGGGGAATGATAGCGCAGGGAATATATGAACTCTATCTTTGGAAGACATGAAAATTAAGAGCTCCTAAATAGATCTATCGATGCAAGTGTTTCTTCCAATATATACTATATAGTAGGGGAGAGTAGCCTAACTCGGACCCCCTTTTCTTTTTATTACAATCAACTCTCCAATGTTGACTAATCAGCTTGTATTATATGCCGTTGGTAAGATCTTTTAGTTTCTCAAATTTGTCCAAAAAGCTATCTCTTATCGTTTCTGAGTTATGGCTGGAAATAAAAAATGGTGATGAATCGTCTGAACAGGGACAATGGTCCCAACTCGGACCACCCCCTGTTCCAACTCGGACCGCCCATTTTTTGAGCTTTTTATTGCGAATTTCGAACTTTTGGAAGTATGCGTGTGGTTTTTCTAAAATAATTCATAGACAGCAGTGATTTGTGATGAAAAAAAATCAAGTTTTATCGCACATGTTGGTCACAATTCTTACTAAGAAAAATGATATACATCATCGTCGAAATAGAGAGGAAACTAACACTCAACAAGAAAAAACTGGTGAGAAAAATTAGTCTGAATTTGATCACCCATGATATGAAACTGGAACACTAATACGGGCCGATCGTCTGCCTTTGCTTGTGATTGGTTGATTTTTAGTGGTTGTGAATGTTGGTTTTTTCGCTATGTGCGTCTTTATCAATTTTTTGGAGGTTTTGGATGCTTCTCTTTTCTTGGCTTCCATCGCAATCTCGCTCATCGAGAATGTCGAAAAAATTCATGACGGAACTGGGATAAAAATCGCTTCGAAACGGACAAAACAGTCGGGTCTTTCCGTTTTGTGGCGGTTATCGTCCTACTTTTTTCCGAATTTTTCAAAAATTTTTAACAGAAAAGGTAAATTTCACTAGATAGTCTAAACTTCTAGAGCATTCTCGATTATTGATGCTCTCACCTTAACACATTTGCGTTTTGATATGATGAAAAATGCGAAAGAAATGGGGGTCCGAGTTGAAACCACTGTTGGCGGTCCGAGTTGGAACAGAGGTTCTCTTTGAATTCAGCATTAGATATCACTAAACTTACGAAATGACTGGGGCAACTTTTGTATGGGTAAATTATTGTTCAAGGACCTCCCAAGGATATTCCCTGCAAGTTTCATCGTTTTTCCCTCCTTGGTTCGGAAGTTATGAACCTTAGAATATAAACAAATCAGAATTTTCGAACTTTGAAGAATCATCCAGAATTGCCCCTGACTGGGGAAAATTTTCTATGGATAAATTATTGTTCAAGGACCTCCCAAAAATATTCCCTGCAAGTTTCATCGTTTGTCCCTTCTTGGTTCGGAAGTTATGAGCCTCAGAATATGAAAAAATCAGAATTTTCGAACTTTGAAAAATCATACAGAATTGCCGATGAGCAACGTACGATGCTGATGAACATAAACGATGAACCTTGCAGGGAATATCCTTGGGAGGTCTTTGAACAATAATTTATGCATAGAAAAGTTGCCCCAGTCAGGGGCAATTCTGTATGATTTTTCAAAGTCCGAAAATTCTTATTTCTCCATCTTCTGAGGCTCATAACTTCCGAACCAAAGTGGTAGAAACGACGAAACTCACAGGCAATCCCCTTGGGAGGTTCTTGAACAATAATTCATCCACAGAAAAGTTACCCCAGTCAGGGATAATTCTGTATGATTTTTCAAAGTTTGAAAATTATGTCATTCCGATATTCCAAGGCCCATAACTTCCAAACCAAAGTGTTACAAATGATGAACCTTGCAGGGAGGTCCCTTGGGAGGTCCTCGAACAATAATTCACCCATACAAAAGTTGCCCCAGTCAGGGGCAATTCTGTATGATTTTTTCAATTTCGGAAACAAATTTTTTTTCGATGTAAAATTCGTTTTTTGCTTGTAACTCCCCTCCCTTTGACTTTTCCGGAAAATCCTTTGGTACAATCATCTACGTTCCAAGACCCTTCAAATGAGACCTTTTGATTCATTAAAATCGGTGAAAGTCAGGGGCAACCCATTTTTTCAAATTTCTGTAACTTTTTTTGTGTTTGAGGTACAAACGAAATTTCTTGTGGTACAATCAGGTACTAACGATGTTCTTTCGGATGCCATATAAAAAAAAAATTCCCCCTTCACTTCGGGGGCTAACTTCATACAAGTGGGTCCGATTTAGAACATGGTCCGAGTTAGACCACTCTCCCCTACAATTACTATATATATATATATATATACTATATACTATATAGTTCAATTTTAACAGAAAGTTACAGCGCAACCGCGAATGAATCATTCACATACGAGTAATGCATGATTGTAATTCCAGAGAAATTGAAGTTTCATTTGGTAAAAACCTTATCCATTGGTGGAATCGCTGATTAAATTTCCATTGTAGAACGTAACGATGCCTTCTCATCCTATTATTTGTACACGAGAACAATGAGAACATGGGAAAAATGGATTGGAATATAATTTTTCCTCGCACTGAGAAAAATAATTAGTTACCCTTCCTCCAAATTAGTTCCAGCAACTACTAGATTCACATTTAATTCCTCTGACTTTAGTTGCTGTTACTAATTTGAAGTTGCCTTTACTGCAGCTTTCATTACTCGGAACTAATTTTCACAACCAACTCCAGTTCATTCGGTCAAATAAATTATTTTTTTCGGTGCGTTCGAATGGGGGAATCTTTCTTGAATGATGGAATAAAAAAAAAATAAAAATTCTCAGAATTCAGGGAAACACGCATGAAAATTCCAACGATCGAGAATGAAGTGTACAAAAATGAAATTTCATTCCGTTTCGCGGCGGCAGTCTCGTCTGTGCACGTCAACGACACCCAGTGAAGAAAAGGTGACAATGACGGAGATAGGTTGAAAGGAAAGGATTGGATGGAGGCGCTTGAAGTGTAAATACATAGAAGACAACTCGCGCCAGACAAAGCCTTTCGGTCCCTTCTCTCGCTCCTTCGTTTTTTTCTTCTTCCTTTTATCCATTCTGGTACATCCTATACCCTCGTAAAGCTATGAAGGTACAGTACGTAGTCTTTCCACGGGTAC
This sequence comes from Gonatopus flavifemur, assembly GCA_018340375.1. Taxonomy (NCBI): domain Eukaryota; kingdom Metazoa; phylum Arthropoda; class Insecta; order Hymenoptera; family Dryinidae; genus Gonatopus; species Gonatopus flavifemur. The sequence continues at coordinate 4,058,954 of JAFFJZ010000006.1, read as the reverse complement.
ACTCCACCGTCGGCTTGGCTCGAGAGCCGAATTGAGGAACCAGCAGAAGTGGAATCTTGAAATATTAATGTGACTGCTGTCTTAACTATACAGGTATACTTGCCGAAAAACTTGTTCCCCTCTTTCTGCTACAAAGTCTTACCTTTTTTTCCTGGCTCCCTTCTTTTTTTAGAGTCTTCTACCACTGTTCTTTTTTTCCTTTTTTTCTACTACTTACCGGTATAACCCACCCGTTTCACCTCCGCCCACTTGTCTTTTATCTTCTTGTATACTTTTCATGATACATCACCTTATTCTGAAACACGGAGTACATTCGCCGGCACGTTTTAATGAAACAAACAAAAGGGAGTAAGATTTCGTGCGAGTAACCTGTGTTCCATATTATTGTAAATGAGAAAAGTATTGATCTTGGTGTGTGAAAGTTGTAAGTACATTGGCAGAGAGAAACGACATTCTCACGTGTGGGAGTTGTGTTACTCGTTACAAGAGAATCTGAGGCATTATTCGAATATCATTTCGTTGGTCTTTGGAGGGAAATGTAGGGTGAGGCAGGGCTAGTTGGACAATTCCCTAACAGCACGATGTGTCTCTGGGACGTTTTCTGAACGTTCAGAAAACCTCTCCTACGTTCTATAAACCTTCCATAAACGTTCCAGTGGCACGTGGTGCTGTCTGGGTTGGAATTTCTTGATGCCTAAGCATCGCATAACAACGTTTAGAATGCTAAAAGGAAGAACATTATATGTTATGATTTAAAGTGTCGTCGTGCAATGTTTAGACAACAAGACATTTCAATTGCTGAACTAGTCCTCATGCTCAACCAGTCTTGCTTTACTATATATTGTAACACATCGTTCAATCAGTCCCGGGACTACCCCACAGATGATGTTAGTTATATCAAATCCACTTCGTTTTTCGAAAGAACTAACCTTCAAATGGCACATGTCTAATTTCCACGTCAATTGGACTATAAACAGCAAAGCTAATGTGATGAAAGTGACACTACTTTGGCATTTGTGTAAAATATGAAGGAATATTTAATGGGGAAAAATACCGTGCAAGCTCAGCAATGGCTTGAAAAATTTTTTTTGAGCTCTACTCCATCGAGAACAACGATTTGTCGGTGATACGCTGATTTCAAACGCTGTCGCGCTGATACAAATGATGCGGAATGCTCGGGTAGGCCAAATGAAGCAGTAATTTTGGAAAATATTGAGCAAGTTTTGAAAATCATGATAGATGACCACAAACTGAAAGTTCGTGAGATTGTTGAGATAGTAAACATACACTGAGGAAACACCAGATTTGGCTCAAATCCGTAAGGGTTTATATACGGCGAATTTCGCCGCGCGCTCGAGTGAACTGAATGTCGATTGAAATGATTGACTGGGGACTTACTTCGATTGATATTTAGTTGACTCAAGTACGTGGCAAAATTCGCCGTATCTAAACCCTCACGGACCGGGCTCCAGTCTTTTTTTCTGAGTGTATCAACTAAAACCGCGTCTACGATTTTACACGTAAAATTGGACATGAAAAAGATCTTTTCCGAATAGGTGCTGCGTTTGCTCAATATCGAAAAAAAGCAACAATGATCGTTCGACTCAACGGTTGACTCGAGGCGACGATTCAGAGAGCTGTTTGTCAGTGTTTACTCGCAATAAACAGGATTTTGTGCGTCGGTATGTGACAATGGAAGAAACATGGATTCACTATTTCATTTCGGAGTCGAGGCGGCAGTTAGTGGCAGTCGTGATCCAGAGCGTCCGAAAACGCAACAGTCAGCTGGCAAAGTCATGGTGTCAGGTTTTACACACTCAGCAATATACATAGTGTACCGAGTACGGAGTGCCTATTGCACCCGCTCTCGTGGTCTGCGTGAGAATCTTCTGAATTCTTCGAATAATTTCATCGGGAGTTGGATAGTTTGTCATTTCAGCCAATGCTGATTAAGAATGCGTCAGGTTGTCTGTGTGTCTGTATGGACGTTTTTCTGTGTTCAAGATATCTCCGGAACGAGAGGACCGAATTGGTTCAAATTTATAGGGAAGCTTTGTTCTATCATTGCCTAAACCCCATTCACTTTTCATCGAAATCGGACAGCTTCTTTCATGTTTTACAATTTTTCTTCAAGGGCACTTGAGCGGTGCGATAGGCTTTTATTACTATGAAAACCATGTATATAAAAAGCGAAGAAAACTTTGCGCGAAGTTTATAGGAATGATTTAGATTATTTGAACAATAAAATGATGCAAATAAATGCTACTTACTCGAGAATAGACTCTAAAACAAAATTAGAGTGGATTTAGTATTGCTGAAGGTGATGAAAAGCATGAAGACAATGCCAAGTGAGACCTGTCAAACATAAGCCGCCATGATAGATTGTTTGAGCAGAGGAGAAGAATTGTTTCCATCATTTCGACTTGTATTCGTTTCCTTTTATTTTCAGTGGAGAGGAAGAAAAGTTTTATAGCTCGGGTTTATTACTCACTTATATTCACTCATTTTCTCATCGGAAACATCCCGTATAGCACTGGGCATTTCTACGTTGCCTCTACGTATTATCTTCACTTATCCACCGTGTATCCACGTAGAGTCCACGGAGATGTGCATCTCCGCATCGTCGTGAGACGTTGAAATCCGGTGGGTGTATTGTTATAGATAAAACACACGCACTTCTTCCCTAGTAGAAATTTTGATATGGAAAACATCAGGTCCAGATCAGGCATGCCTGATTTCTGTTCAGGGCCTGACTCGAGTATCTGATAAGACCCTGACAAAAATGTAACGCAGGGAAAAGACAAGGTCCTAATCAGGAAAACCAAACGTTTCCCAATCAGAATTGATCAGGGTAGTAATTGAATGCCCAATCAAGACCTGATCGGGGTGGTAGCGGAATTCCCAATCACGACCTCATCTAAGCTATTTTCTAACATTCAATTTAATTTTCATGGAATTTACTCCTCATAAAATTTTTTGAAACTCCCCCAACAGAAGAAATTCTACTGATGATCCAAATAGACCTCAGTTGAACGTTCTGAATTGATCAGGTCCTGATTCGGCTGTCTTGTCGGTTATCACATTGAAATACGGATGAGCCAAGGCAATCCTAATCAGGTCCTGATCAAGATATGTTGACAGTTACCTCACAATTTAAATACGGCTGAGTCAAGGCAGTCCTGATCAGGTTCTGATAGGAATACCGTGTCTGAGTTACTGAGAGGGAAAATCTAACTGGGACCTGTCAACAACCTTGCGTTACATTGTTGTGAGGTCCTAAACAAGATGCCATGTCCGGACCTGATAAGGCAATTGAAAGTTTCCCTCCATTAGGAGTTCCCTATTGCAGCCTTACGAGGGCCATGCTTTTAATAGGGAATTCCCTGTCAAATTTCTACTAGGGTTCTAATGAAATAAAAGCTTTTGACAAATTATTTAAGTAATTTTTTCTTTTCTCAGCATTTTTTCACACATCTGCACCTGTTCGATTTTTCGAAATCAGAACGGAACTTTCTTCTCATCAGCTCAATCGATTCATTATGGCGACTCATGTTTGATAAATCTCACAGAACATAACATCAGAAACATATGACTCAATGACTTGAAATCACACATTCATTCGTCAATAAAAAGTCAGGTATCTAGCTTTTATTCCAAGTCATGAATGATTGAAAAGCAAAGTCCTCAGGGCGCTTTTATGTTCTTTACCACTTTCGGAAATGAAGAAAAAACATCGTTATGTTCCACAACTTGATCGTGTTTGTAAAATAGGAAAATTAGAAATGTCCAAATTCGGATGAAATGCCTTTCCTACTTTTATGGTCGAATTACAAGACACGAATAGAAGAAAAAAAACTCTTCGAGATATAAGCACTTGAAAGAAACAGTATCCGTCAAAACCAAAAAATTTGACACCGATGTATGAATCGGAAATCACAATGAAGAGAAGAGAAGAAATTATACCTGTCTTTTAGTTTCCAATGGAAACTTCGAAAATGATAATTCCAAAAATATTCAGGAACTGATTGTGAATTTTACATGGAATGAGCCGTAGATATATTATGAAGATTCAAACAGAACCTCTTTTATTCTTGATATAATTCCTCAAAGGATTCCTCATAAGATCCTTCGTGAGTTCCTGTACCAAATTGATATAAGAATTAACGTGGGTCCCTTCATAGGAACCGATATGGAATCCTATAAAGATTTCTATGAATTCCCATAAAAATTTCGTCGAGGATTTTTTTGACCAGGGTAACAAAGTAGTTTTTCGTGTAAATGTTCCATATGTTGCATAACTATATGAATAATTGTATTGAAATAGAATATTATTTTGTGACTATTGAAATTCATAGTCACAGAGTTTTCACTCAATTTTAAATTGACCCAGATATGTGGAACATCATCAAATTACATGAAACTCACTTTGTGAACAGAAGGGACAACCCTTTTATTCCAAGAATATGGTAACGAATCCACATTATTTACACTAATGACGATATTTTGTGATTTATTGGAGAATTAAATTATTTTTCATCGCTTGCCTCAAACTCTCCATCCCTGATGGGCTACTGAGACAAATGGTGGACATTGGATGAATGTCCGAAATTTTAAGCAGGTGAACATCGGTTGGACAACAACTGAACAACGATTGGACATTGCGAGACAGTTTTGGATACGTTTCAGACATGCCAGGACACGCTAGACAAATCATGGACATACAGATAAGAAGGTTCAGATGCGTTTTGGACAAACGATAGACATTGAATTCGACTTTGTCTAGAATTTTGAATGAATGGACATAAACAGACCTCGTGGACATGTTTTGGACAATATTCAGACATATTTGGACATCATAGACTCTTTTCAGACAAAGTTTGGATGTCCCAAGCTTGTCCATTCGCCCATTAGGGATCACATTATCATATGTGTGTTGTTCACATTATTCTAAATACACAGTATAGAAGGCCTGGAAATTGAATAATTAAAGTGAATGACTTCATGCCAATATTCATATTGAATATACCAAATGTTTCAGAATTTATAATTCGAATTTCTGTGACGTATTTTACAGTTAAAATTCAATGCTTCCTCGCTTAGAAAGATTTAATTTGAAGTGTTATCTCTAAAATATGAGTATTCACAATTTTTTTTTCTAAATCCAAGTCACTCGAAAGCACTGTAATCCTACATTCACAAAGAAGTCTGGTTATCACTGCATCATTTCGGTAATGTGTGAACACTGTTTGGAGACTACCAGGTGTGTAAGTATGAAACCGGAATTTGCCCATAGGTGGCGCTAGATGTCGATGCAGTTACCGACACATCACGTCAGCAGTGTCTTGTTATTGTATTGATATCCGACAAAGATTTCCAACTCACAATACCACGAGTTTCATTCAGTAGCATTAGTTTATTAGAGATAAACATGTCGAGTTTTGTGCCAACAAATCACGATTTGCGGACAGCACTACTTTTCTGTTTTCATCTGAAGAAAACCGCAGCCGAATCGCATCGAATGCTTGTGGAGGCGTTTGGTGAGCATGCTCTCCTACTATTAAACTCTCTTCTCCCTTTACATATTCCATCACTAGTTCTATTTCATCGTACGTTTTTTCGATATCTTCCTCTGAGTACGCAGATGTGGGCATGTATACTTGAACTATAACAGGGTCTACCGGTTTTGTTCTAACTCTAACCATCATTACGCGTTCGCTATGTTGCAAATAATTTTCTATCCTTTTTCCTATCCTCTCATGCAATATAATTCCCACACCTGCTTGACCATTCTTTGATCCTGTATAAATGATTCTATAATCCCCACTCCAGAAATCCCCTTCTTGCGGCCATCTCATTTCACTAATTCCCATTACATCGATACCTAACCTATTCATTTCTAATTTCAAATTTTCTAGTTTTCCTGTTTGTCTCAGTGATCTAACATTCCACGCTCCGACTCGAAGAATGTTCTCTTTCTTCTCTATCGTCTGTAGTTTTCTATCTTGTTCGATGGAGCTCTCTCGAGCAGCCTCTACCCGGAGATCCACACGTAAGGCTATTTCACCTCCGGAATATTTTACTCGAGAGAACGGCGTCATGTTGTTATTGTTTTTTCTTTCAATAAATTATAATTTCAAAATTCTAAGTTTGGAAAAAGATTTTATTTTCTCGGGAATATTGAAAGATGTCAAGGAAGGTAGTTTCCCCTTGCTTTCCCTCCGTTTCTGCCGATGTTCCTGGCTTTGGGATGATTTGGTTTCTCTCAGTTTGTATTCTCCCTCTCGAGTAGTTTATTCCACCCGAAAAATAGACCCAAATCTGAGATACTCATCCTCCCCACCACGTAAAAGAAGCAAATACTACCAAGGATAGATAAAAAGGATATCAAGGACAGGTATCAAGAATATCCTCCTGGAAGACCCGCAATCATCCCACGGGGAGGAAAGAACTTATTACAAATTAATATTTGTCAACCTATTGACCTAGAGATACATCGGATAAGCTGATTGAGTTGGAGATCTTTCGAAAACATAGGGGGTCCGAGTAAGGCTACTGCCACCCACTTGATCAGTTGACAATTTCATAAAAATACCTTCTATTCATGATTTTCACACTGATAATTACATTCCTATATACACGAATAAAATAAATCACAGTACCATAATATAATCTTATTACGATACGGAACGAATGTTTTTTGTTGGATTTGAAATTCATCATCGTGGCAGTCTCGTGAAAACTCAGGTTGAAGAACTCCCGGAACAATTAAGCCATGGAAGCCGTAAAAACGTAAGTTGACGAGGAGAAAAAAAGTTTGTGAGACTGATATAGTAATACACAGTAGGATAATGCTTTTACAGGAACTCTTCTTTGTTCTACATGATAAAGTAAATTATACCAGTACAATATTGAAATATTCCCTTTTATTTAATTACAAAAAGGATTTAGGAGGAATTTTTGTAGCGTAATATGAAATCTGAATAATTAATACAATCCTGCATTCACTTGTAAATTTATGTTATGTATGTTGAAATGAAATACCATCACAGCGAGTTGTCGAATTTTATCAATAGCTTGACGCTGGAACAAGGATAAATCTATTTATACGTGAATTTATCCGTTTTCCATTCAACATCGCCACGTGTGAATATGATTCATGTGTATACACGAGTGCTATGAGGTTGTGTGTCGTTTGACGTATACTCGCGTAAATCCAACCCTCCTCATACACACAAACTCACACAATTTTACATCCCAGCTGAATAATGAATTTACAAAATGGTCGATAAACTCGTCTGGAGGTTGTATTTTCTGCTACAGTACTACATAACGGTCTACGCGCCTCATCTTCAAACGATGCGCATGCAAGTTCCCGCCTCACGTTTGTTGACTTTGTGTATCACAATCGGATTGCCGTGAGGAAATTATTTTGCTCCCAAATTGAATTTTCAATCCCTGTAATGAGATAACTCGATCGAAGTAATCTTAAAAATTTGTTGACGACTTAGATGAAGAGGTGATTGAATATTTGTTTTCCTACGAGATAACGTTTTGAAGCGGATAGATAAATAATTATTTATTCTAGAAATATTCCTTGATCAAAAAAGTATTTTCTGGAAATAGACCGGAGTGATCATTTCAATTGGATGATACAACACATGGTATTTCGTTTGAAAACTCAACGAAGAAAAAAGACTTAGTGTTATAACGATACTAATTATCGTTGAAGATCACAAACTCTCACGTATGAAGGTACAAAGTAAACATAAGTTTGTGCTTACGTGTACACAACTCTGTATATATATGAAAGAAACTCTTTGACTTTCAACTTTTTTCCGTTGTATATTTCAGGAGGGTGAGAGGGGATACTTGGAGGGACTTGCTTCAAGGTATGCAGACCTCTTCAGAACGCATTACGGAGATGTCCTGGAACCACTTGAGGAGCTTCGTCGTCGTGAAACAAATGCTTCCCCAAGAATGCCCAACACTCAGCTCACCACCAGTCATTCACAGCCCATTTACGTACCAGGAAAATACTCTGTGAGCAACTCTTTTTTTCTCCCCCTTCTCGTTTTCCTTGTCCCTATTCCACACTCAAATCGTATACTTGGTTTGATATTCCTCATTCCAAAGAGCATTTCAGGTATGCATCTTGAAAATCTCACATGTCTGTTTCACCGCCACTTTCACTTTTTCGTGAAACAGAAATTATATTCTGCTAATTTCATGTGTCGTAAGGAAACAGAAGTTTCTTTCAATGGACAAGGTCATTCAAATATTTTCTCTGAAATTTCTTACAAATAAAAATAAATGTTCGGAAGATTCATAGGATTTTTGTCCTAAATGTTGGAATAATTTCAATCGGAAATGTAGATTCACGCGAAATAAGCGGGTTGACGTTACAGTAACGTTCCTTTTCGATTCTGGGGTATTTAAAAATAAAGGAAATCCATTTTTGTTGGAACCACTTGTTGTTCGGGAGCTTCGCCTTTTCCTAGGAGCTAATTGAATTTCCAATCACAAGTAATCGATTGTCGATCGAGGTCAAGCTCTATGAGAACCATCAGTGCAGTTATTCGGAAAATTAATAAAGCATTTTCTTATGAATGCAGGGGTGTGAGCGTGCACGTGATGCGAAGCTTAATCTATCTCGTTGATTGAACCAACACTTCGGTTCGAATGGAATTCTATAGACTCGAAATGATTCGTCTTTTGTTGCACGAGTTGAATTTCAGACAAAAATCAAGTTCAATCAATCCTTTGCATTTGAGAAAATAACGTCAATCAATGTTTAACTAAGAAAATATGAGTATCCTGTGGATGAAGGACGTATGAACAATTCTGAAGTAATTTCAAATTGTACGAATAATTAAGCACGTTCCTTTCCTGAGAACTCGCTCGCTTGGATACACAGATTCGTAACGCTAGGATTGTTTGATTATACAATGTTATAAAGTATTCAAAGTTCTCAATGAAAGCAGTGAAATACATTTCTGCAACAAACACATTGCAATAACCCCTATGATTGAACTTTCTTCAATCAACAATGGTTTTTCTTTCATCAAAGTTCTTTAGCAAATTCTATGAGTTATCTGCCTCTCTATTATAATTGTACGTTCTTGTATGCATGTAAGTATGCATGGTAAGCGAAATCTCACGGAAGGAGTTGTAAAGGAGAAAGAGAATGGAGGAGGAGTGATAGTGGTAGGTTAAACTGAGTTGTGAACCGTTCTCCATTTTTGTGCAGCCATCGAGCTGTCTGAGCGACAAGGAGGAGGACGAAATCTACGGTTTTGGGTATGGAGTCTTCAGCCGGCAAATGCTTCAGCATCGACAGCAAAAGCTCGCGTTGGCCACGCAAAATACAGCCATTCTCACCCCAGCTGGTCAACCAACTTATCAGAGGTGAGGATTTTTCAGTACTTTTTTTCCATTGCGAATTCTAACACTCTATTGGTGTGAAGAATTGTTTATCATCCCTTCATTGTATACGATCCAATTAAATACCTCCAACGCAAAATTATCAAAACTCCGATCATAATTTCTCGAACAACGGAGTGTCATGAAAATTCCACGAATCACGTGGAATATATTTTCTACACGTTGAAACAGTTATATAATCTCTCTCAAGTACAGTATCGGTAATTATTTTGAGAATGTATAGATAAATTACCAACTATTCCGGGTGATTCGGAATACCATCTGCGTTGCTAACTGCGTACCTGCTACGTGATATTTAATGGCTAATTAAATCCGGAGTTGGAAGAGGAAAGAAGGAGAAGTAAGGCGCTCAAGCCCTTTGTCGTGTGCTGTTGCTGAGAGAGATAGCGTACGAAACAAAAGATGGAAACTGGGAGGAAAGAAGGTAGGAGTTGGAACGTGGCATTATTAAATTCCATTATCGTGCCAAGAGTAGTAACTGTTTTCGTGCACGCGTGAATAACCACGGTCTTGGGTTTCTGTCTCGCCTACCGTTTCCTCCAACGGAAGTGAGATAAGGATTCTTGTTTTTACGAGCAACAACTGAATACTCCTCGTTTTTTGTACACAAATACACGCATTCCGCGTAATTTTCCTGATTATTTGTGATAGAGGAGGAAAAATGTTGACTTATCAATGAACTGTGGAAATGGTGAATAATTTCTTAATTTTGACTTTGGAGAGCATTAAGAATTCTGGGCATAATCATAGGATTATCAATTATAGACTGACTTATTACGTATGAGGCAGTGATCTATCATTGGTAATGAGCTAAACGCGCAATTGTATCGTAAAAAACAACTCCTTATTACTCTCGTGGAATAACTTTCCACCACATCATGGGTACGTGAACTCCAGATGAATTAGAGTTCAAAATACTTGATATAAAAATATTATTATGAATACTTGTACCACTTAATAATCATTTCATCTTCAAATATTCAAATTGAAATCAAATTGCAACTCATCAGCAAAATTAAACAGATTTTTCATCTTCATTTCACATCGTAGTCCTTGTGAAATATTATGCTATATATATATGAAAAATTAATAGAACCTTCTAGCAAAGTAAATAGACTGAATTGAATATTTGGAAACATTTGAATGGGTTTTTGTTTAGTATTAGGTGTACAACTTTGCTTCCGCCATTTACAATACATGGTTGCGTCGGTAGGCGGCGATCGAAATAGGTGAGGTAATGAATGTCACGCAGTAAGGTTGGACATGTGTCAACATAACAACATCGTCATATTAATGAATATTTGATTACATCATAAATTTTTACTCGATCGAAGATGTCAGTTTTTGAGCCAAATTCTCGTCATTTACGGGAAGTTCTGATTTTCTGCTTTCATTTGAAGAAAACTACGGTTGAGGCTCATCGAATGCTCTCAAGTACTCACGGTGAGGCTGCTTTGAGTGGAAGAACGTGTCGTGAATGGTTTCAACGTTTCAAGAAGGGTGATTTCAATGTCGAGGACCGACATGGCGGTGGGAGAGAGAAAATTTTTGAAGATTCCGAATTGGAAACAGTACTTGATGAGGACTCGTGCCAAACGCAAGGAGAATTGGCAGAATCATTGGGAGTGACTGAACAAACCATTTCGGAACGCCTCAGAGCCATGCGAATGATTCAGAAACAGGCAAATTGTGTTCCGTACGAATTGGAGTCAAGAGATGTTGAACGGAGTTTCTTTACTGCTGCTTCAAAGGCAGAATCGAAAAGGGTTTTCACACCGTATTGTGAACGGCGACGAGAAATGGGTCCACTGCGACGATCCCAAGCGCAGAAAATCTTGGGGACCGCCCGGACACGTCCCCACGGCGACGGCTAAACCAAATATTCATGGTGTCAAAGTTATGCTCTGCATTTGGTGGGATCAGCTCGGTGTGGTGTATTATAAGCTATTGAAACCGAGTGAAACCATTACGGGGGATCGATATCGAACGCAGTTGATGCGTTCGAGCCGAACATTGAGGGAGAAACGGCCACAGTACCAAGAAGGACACGATAACGTTATCCTCCAACATGATAATGCTCGGCCATATGTCTCAAAACTGGTCAAGACATATTTGGAAACACTAAAATGGGAAGTCTTACCCCATCCGCCGTACTCTCCAGAGATTGCTCTTTCCGACTACCATTCATTTCTATCGATGGCACACGGCCTGAGTGATCAGTATTTTCATTCTTATGAAGAAGCTGAAGAACGGATTGATTCGTGGATGGTCTCAAAAGATGCATCGTTTTTTCGAGATGGGATCCGACAATTGCGAAAAAGATGGGAAAAAGTAGTAGCTAGCGATGGCCAGTACTCCGGATCATAAGTACGTATCAACTTGTTGAGAATAAAGCCTCAAATTTGGGGAAGAAACGGCGGGAGCGAAGTTGTACACCTACAACAAGTCGTTGTAATATTTTATTCAAAGTAATGGAAAAAGTTGAAGGAGAAGGGAGGAAGGTATTCATTCGAAATATGGCATCTCAACATCAATCTTCATTGATTCAATGCAAAGATATTACATGGTATAGGCGTGATTCAATTACGTTCCTCGATTTTTGAAGTGCAGGAAAAAATGTATTCACACGTTTCAATGTTCGAAAATTCCCCATAGAGGAACCGTGTGCTAAAATACTTCAGAAATACACAGGTTTTTCACCCTCTGTACTATGATATATCGACAGCACCGTAGTCTCTGAGGTATCCAAGGTTCTCGAGCTTTAGAAGAGTTCCATTTAGGGCGAATTCAATGATTTTCTGCAATCAGAGAAAAGTATCAACCGAACGAATGGAATTTTGGTTGTGATATTCGGGAGGTATGATTGTGTATTGAACCAAAAAAAAACATATCGAGGGTATAAAAATCAATGGACAAAAATTATTAGATCGACTCTTTAAAATTTTCAGAATGCCATTCCACTCTTTAGCCAGCCAAGAGTGAGCTTGTCGGAATTCCGAGGGAATTCCAATTCTACACTGTAAAAAATAATTGTGGAATTTTCCACCAAAAAATGGTGGCAACAAACTTTCTCTATAGATAAGGAACTTTTCACCATAATTTGGTGAACTTTTTCTCCGTTGTTAGAGGATTCAACAATCAAAAAACACAATAATTCTTCAAAGTGGGAGGAAAATCTTTCATTTTTGATGAAAAAACAATTCTCCCACGATGAAGGGACGAAATGCACCAACAGTGTGAAGTCAAACTTCCTGCATTTTCCACAATGTGGAGTGATTTTTTGTAGTGATGGGCGGAGCTGCGAATTTTCGAACTTTTGTCGAAGCGAATCGAAGCGAAGCATTGGTATTCGGAATTTTGAGCTTCGAATCGCCGCCGAATCACAATCAAATATTTAGGACTCTTGAAATGTCAACATCATTTTACTTCCATGTTCCTTATATATAAAACCAGAGGGCTCCGCCCCCTGACTGCTTCACTTCCCTCAGCAGTCCGACCCCCTTCAAAATTCGCTTCGCTCATTTTGAATGGATCGTAGCCCACGTATGCTCGCTTCGCTCGCATGTTGAACAATTCAGATATCCGGGGATATATGGAAAGGCACTCATCGGTTGTTTCCACAATTGAGAAACTTTGTGAATGTAATGTTCAGAAAGCCTGGAACTTATTGCCTACCATCCTTTATACCATCCCCAAGTGATTCAGAAACATGTACCCGGAGAACTGTAGAATTTCAGCCGTCCTGGTAGGAATGAAGCCTGGAAGCATGACGAAAACGTAAGCTAAAAGCACTCTAAGCATAATAAGAAATGAATTCGAATATTTTCAGGCTTCATTTGTTTAAATAGCTACTTCCTTCACTTTTGGATTCTCACTAGTGCGCAGTTGTCATAATGTTGTCACGTCCAGAGATATTCAAAGAATATTTCTCTCAATGACAATGGCAAAGGAATTAATATAGAATATTAACACCTCAAAATATAAGTTCCCCTATTTTGTGTCATGGACAAGGATGGGGAGAAACAGAACAATTGGAGAAGGAAAGTTGAATGAAAACATTGAATTTATAAAAATATAAGATTTATTACAATGAAGATTTGAATAATTCTACATGAAACAATTCTCCTACAGCCAACTTCAATAACTTTAAATCAGAATCCGAGATTTCAACATACTTTTGTAATATTCTACTCTCTGTTCTACATCAGTCATATTTCAATTGTATACATATATCAACCTCATCTTTAATATTGGGGTTATTGGCTCTTTCAATGTAAACTTACAAGAAAAATGATTTCATTAGATATTTTAGAATCTAAATTATTTCGTAGCAACTTTGTTTCTTCGACTTTGATACAATCCTTCAAAAGCTCAATTTCAGCTCTTAATTCATTCATATTCCATTGATAGAATACATACATTGTCTTGGTTGGTGTTACTTTAATTGATATAGTCTCTAATCAACAGTTGCGAGATTCCAGCCAACTGGATTTCCCACAACTACCAATGTTTGACGTTCAAACAATTACTCGTGTGATTCCAGCCAACTGAATTTTCCACGAATAATCATGAGTGAATTAAATTTTGAATTACCAATTAATATGCGAAATTCCAGCCAACTGGATTTCCCACACAATTAATCAGTGATAGACTCAATTGACACCTGAGAAATTCTAGCCATCCAGATTTTTCTAAGTAGTCAATTTTCGTCACTATGGGGTTGAATTTAAGAGACAATGTATTTGAATATGAAATGAAACAAAGTTGCTCTATACACAAATTGAAATATAATTATTACGATTTCTTCACTCAGTCAAATTCTCACTTACAAAAAGAAAAAATCCAAAACATGGCACAGTCATCCTTGGAATGTACTTTGAAATTGGAATTATTTCAAACACATTGAATATGAACACGAAAATATTTCAAACACCTTGAAAAGGAACACAAAATATTTCAAACACCTTGAAAAGAATTTTATTCAAACACTTGAACTTGAACTTCAACTTGAACACTTGAAAACACTTTGAAGTTGTAGTGAAGAACGTTGAACACGGATACTTGAAGATGATGTGTAAGAACTGGAGCGAATGCGAATACTGCGAATACTGACTTTTGGGCCCAAAACATGGGTTTTTATATGGTCAGTCTCGACCATGGAGAGACTTGTTTTGGTCACCTAGAAAGATGAACTTTGCTCCATAGATAATGAGTTCATGCACTGCCCTTATGACGCATCACAAGTACATGGTGTTCACGCGACGATGTCTTATCTATCACGTGAAGTTTAGTTGGAACTATGACTCAAAATTATCAAAGGAAAGTATCTATAAGAAAGATATTGATTGAATGTTCTTCAAGTTTTCTTAATATTGAATAATGCGAAAAAGGTTTTGAATTCAATTTACGAGAATGGTAATTGAATCATATGCAATTATTAGAAGAGTGTTCAATCAATAATCAAGTAATCAAAATTATACAATTTATATATTAAAACACAAAAATACATGTATGGAAAAAGACGATTCCGTCACAATGTCAACCAGCTCTTGAAGAGTTTTCGGATGCAGTGAAGCTTACACAGGAAGATCGGAATTATTGTTTTCTTTCAACATTGGAGCCCAGAATTCGATTCAGCACCCTGGAAAATCCCTAGAACCCGTGTTACATAAAACAATATAATTTTGTTCATTAGAGCCAGAATCAGTATATTCACGTGTGCCATATTGGATTTGCCAACTTGAATTCGTTTTTCGACGTCAGATTTGGATTCCTCACCCTCCAAAACCCCTAGGACCCATGTTGCATACAAATCTGTCCACAAAGGCGGAGGTAATATCATTATCAAAATTGGTAAACTGGAACTATTGGGAATGGCTTGGAAATAAAGTTATGACGATGGTAAACTTCACTTTGTCAGAAATTTCAAAATTTCTTCAGGAAAACTAACAAAGGTAATATCGATGATTCCAGACAGTGCTAATACTTTTTACCATCAGCGATCGTAATGTTCCTTGACAGTTTATTTCAAGATTCTCACAAGCAAGAGCTCTAAAAATCGAAGCAAAGGCAATAATTTTCACCATCAATGATGGTAATATCATTCACTAAAATGAAAAAAAAAATTTACTTGCAAGAACATATTTCCAGGCACATTTGGTAGTTCATGTTGTCCAACCTCCGAGTTATTACCACCATATTTGTTGATTGCAATCATGTTATTTTTAATACATTCTTGAGTACAGTTTATAATGGAAAACCCTAATTACGCGGAGAGGATTTGAACTTAAGAATAATGTACTTATATCTACCTATAAACCTTACAATTGAAGCCGCTTTGCTACGCTCGCACTTATGAATTCGCTATTTGAAGTTTCATTGAATGACTAAACGAGGGAACCTAAACTGGACAACTTGTTGTGTGCGGTAATTGTGAGAAAATCTCGAGCGCTGTTGGAAAATATTACCATCAGCGCTTGTATTATACCGACCCGTCATTGGTAGTAAATATGATTCGTGGCTTTCAAAATTCAGAATAGTTGTTCAAACAAAATCTATTATTGTCAAGTGGTGATAATTTTCATTAGAAAAGGTATTTATTTCGTTTGTTCATAGTTGTTATTACTGAAATATATTTTCTCACGCTGAATCTTCATTTTTACCATCGTAGCTGACGATTATTTACTACGTGCGTATAAAATAATACACTTGGGTTACAAATGACTGTCAATATTTCCCAATAATACTAGGTGACGACAAAAAATAGTAATTTTCACAATCAAATTTTTCTCCGTGTAAAATATAGTTAGAAGATACGTGTACAATAGAATCCCAATATTTTGACTATCATCCATTTGTTGAAAAGTTCTATTCTCACTTATTTGTTAATAACTTAGTTGGTTAAGTCGGCCTGGAATGAAAGAAAATGGAATCAATTCTGTATTTTCACTGCACTTCAAAGGTGTCATATTGGATTTTCTCAAAATTTGATGTGTGGCTTCCATTCGACGGGTGAATTTTCTCATGAAATTCTTGACAACAAATCATAAACCTTGATGATTGCACGAAACAGGAAAATTCAGTTGTGATTCGCTCCAAAAATTCAATACAAGGAGATTTGCTTCGGATTCACTTCGCTTCAAAAAAATGCGGTTTGCTTCGAAAATTCGATTCGTACAAAACTACGAATTCGATTCGCCTACCACTAAATTTCATCATTCCGAAAGAGGGACAGTTCATTCAAAACGAGTAAAAATCCCACTCATCGCAGACTGGCTCACTTCTGAGACTTGATGGGGTGAAACCCATGATTTTACACTCTTTCAGATTTAGAGAGAAAAGTTTGAAAAATTCAGATTCAATCTTATTCAGCACAAGAATCTTCAATTCTATATTCTACATGGTGAATATGACCACTCGGAGTTCAGGAAGTTGGTCTCTCCACAAGGTTATTTTATTTTCATTTGAACCCTCCAGGTTTTTACGTTTCATACGTTCCAAAGATATCCGGTGGATTTCCATTCGGTTTACGTCCCCGGGCTTTCTCTCGTTTCTTCATTGGACGAATGATTATCACTGTCATCGTTAAGTATGCAATCGATTGAAAGATGATGAAGAGTCGTGGAATTTATGATCTATCGGATGGATATCGTATCCGGTGGACGAATGGACCATGAACATTGATGTATAATTATACGTCGTTCTCTGCATATCCCCCGGGCTGTTCCCTGTCATATGTCCAATGATGCGCATAATCAATGACCGATGATGGTGGACATCGACTATCTCCTCAATTTTTCCCTTTCAACCTGATATCAAGGGATGAGAGCTTAGATAATCGATGGAAATCGTATACTTTATTTCGATCTGTCATTTTGATTGCGAAAGAGAACGAAAATTTCACTGAATCAATCATGTTGAACTGAAGGAGTAATTGTACCCGGAAAAGAGTAATTAGCTGGGAGATGAACAGAATGACAACTCTGATCTTTATTTCTTCATTCCCAAATATCTGCATGCAGAAATTAATTCATTCCAAAATAAACGTATGTTGTGTCATCTATATTCAAAGAATTCTATGTTCCCCGACAAAAATGTCACATCGTGTAGACACCGTGAATTTTTTACACCGTAATTTACACCCGCGGTATATCGACAGGGTATGATTTATGCATGTAAGAATCATACACAGAAGTGAGAAAGAAAATCTGCAAATCCCTTTTAATGTCCACAAGGAAGTTAATCAAAATGTGAATGATATAATGGAAAACGATTTGTGGAATATACATGATGAGCCGATTACAATCAACCCTCAGGATTGTGAAAGAGTTGGAGAAATCCAATTGGAACTGAAACAATTTTTGGATACTCCCGTTATTAATAGGAAGGCAAACCCTATAGAGGAGTGGGACATATTGAAAAATGTTTATCCAAATTTGCATGCCACTGCGATGATGTATTCAATTATTGTTGAGACTTCCGTACCATCAGAGAGAATTTTCAGTAAAGCTGGGAATATTATATCAGAAAAAAGAAATAGATTAAAAGGCAAACGATCATCCAATATTTCATTATTAGGTTCCCTAAATAATGAATATTGGGATCAAATCTGAATTTGATTGTATTTTAAATGAACTCAACAGTTGATATGAGGTGGTTTGCATATATAAAATATTTTATTGTTAAAAGTATAGAACTCCATCCTAAATATTTTTATTCAAGTTGAATATCTTAACAGTTCTGAGAATAAAAAGCTTGTTTTTGAGTTAATTTGAATGCATTAAAATTCATAATTTGAGAATAGAAATTATTTCAATATATCACTTAAAAATGTACCATCTAAATAGCACAAGAGTTCCAAAAACGCTCTTCATCGATACACTATAATCATTATGAGCGTTTCTGGAACTCTTGTGCTATTAGAGCATTAATATACGATCTCTCTATCAGGATTGTATCTTTATTATCAAATAAAAGTTGATGTGAAAATAAAATGAATATTAGTTATGCTTTACATGTTTATCGTAGACCCAAAAAAGCTCAATTAACTCATTGACCAACGACACTGAAAAGGAAAATTAAATAACAATCGAAGTACCGATTTGCGACGAGGACGTCTAAAGAAGCCACTCTGAAAGGATAACAGCCGCCATAAGGCAGACTGGTATACTAGCTCAATCTTAGGGTAGAGGGACTGTTACGTCGCAGTCGCTCTTATAACCTGCAAAGTAATGAACTGAATATAATAAATGCATATGATTTCATGATTGAAACGATATCTCTTACCTGGGAGCATTGTAAAAGCAATGCTGTCAGTATACGTTCCCTCGACGGTACCAGTAGACGATACTTTGGGGGTGTTGGTATGTCAGTCGCACTCGTCAAAGACCTGTGAGACAAAAGAATAGTTTCAGCTGGTTAAATTAACATAATTAAACGTATGCATACTCACCAGATAGGGACATTGCGTCAGCAGTGTTGAACAGGTAACGGAAATCCAGGTTATGGGCCACGACTCTTTGAGTCGTCTTAGCATCCTTGCTTCGGAGATCTGGAATAACAGGATTAGATGAAATAGATTCAAGAACAAGTAAGGAAATAAAAACTTACCTGAACAACATTGCTGGAGCAATGTTATCCCGCATTGAACACTCGTGCGACAGCCACGCAAAGTAATTCTCTATGCACTATCTATACAGGATTGAAAAAAACTTGCAAATATTTCTGACATTGCACGTTTGAATGGATGAGAAAGAGGAACAGAGAGGGTGGCAGGGATGGGCCTAGTTCTTTGAAGGGATATTGACACCGGGATTCTAATTGAAGCGTTCATTTCAAATTATTCGAAACTCATGCAATGAAGCTAATTGAGTTACATCAAGCTACCTGATATACGTGCCAACATAGGTCTTGAAATGAAAGATACTAAAGTTTATTGTACCACTTTTGAATGATTTAAAACAATATATTTTGACTGACGTTCTGGCACTAGTGTCTTCTCAAGATATTTTAATTCACAAATCATCAATTTCAATTGACGTTTACAGTATTCAATCGATTATTTTCATGTCCTTAGATTTATGGAATTTGAAAATTTTTCGCCTGATTTTCTGAAATTGTTGTATACTGTCGATTTTCCTAAATTCAGGAGAATTTCCTCAAATTTGAGAACCCTTATTTAACCCTTCAATGGTGCATTGGGCCAAAAACCGACCGAAACGAGACTTGAAGTTGAAAGTGGAGGTCATTGGCTTGCGAGCCAATACGAAATATTAGAACGATAGTAAAGAGCAATACTATCGTTAATCTTTTTGTAATTCGTTGAAAAATCCTTGAATCACGGATCTCGAACAATCGGCATATACGTCATATGGATTCCATCCTTCTCTTCTAAATCAATAATTTTGCTAATCCTAGTACATATTCGAGTCTTGTTATTTTTCATTGTATTGATAACACAAACGAGCTGTGCGTACAATTTTCACATTGCAATGTGATCAATTCTTTAACAGCAAAAAATATTTCATAGAATTATAGAGAACAAATTGTATTTGTAGATAATGAATCTATACTGCGCATTGGTAAACTGAACATTCATCTCATGTAAATACATTGAAGTTTCCAAACTAGCATTTGTCTTGTACGATACAACTCTTTTAGTGCTATTGAAATGTTTATTTTTGTTGAATAATCATCTATCCAATCATCAATCGAATGCATGCTCGGTAACTATAAACGAATTGTCTCTTCACATAAATCAATTCCATCGAAGAGTTCTTTTTTTCTCCTTAGCCTCAAACAGAAAAATTTACAT
Source organism: Gonatopus flavifemur (assembly GCA_018340375.1). NCBI lineage: Eukaryota > Metazoa > Arthropoda > Insecta > Hymenoptera > Dryinidae > Gonatopus > Gonatopus flavifemur. Next base: position 4,038,700 of record JAFFJZ010000006.1, on the reverse strand, counting down.
ATTTCAAATTTCACGTCCCCAATGATAGAAATATGTAGATATTATTGCGATGTCGATCGATGCATCCAACCGAGGAATGAGAGTCAAAAAGATCGTGGAAAAGGCACGTATATGGTTTTCACATTAATATCATTTAAATTTAATCACGTTCAATATGTCCATTCAATGAACGGAATTCACAATTTCGGGGTTTCACATCACATTTTCCCCCGTGATGAGAAAATAATTGATGATGTGGATTTTAAAATGCAATGACGATACACGTCTCCAATATTCTATTATTTCCATTCAGTCGGATGATTACTGTGATCGTGAAATCTGATTGAACCATTTCAACTAGATTGAATGAGGTTTGATATTCAATTCAAACTCATTTATACACGGAGAAAAATTGTCTATCATAAATTACTAGACTCGCTAGTATATTGGGGATATACTTGCATTTTGAAGTTATATACCAAACATTCTCTTCAAAATTACCAGACTTTCTGTGAGTTAATGGTAGAATAATAACATTTTATAATAGAAAGTCTGGTACTTTTGAAGAAAACGTTTGGTATATAACCTTAAAATGCAAGTATATCCTCAATATACTAGCGAGTCTAGTAATTTATAATAGATAATTTTTCTCAGTGTATCTTATCCTTTATTCCACGATCGTTTTTTCCTATAAATAAATATATTTAAAATATATAATCCTGACACCGTGCGAAAAGTTCAATTTCAAGCCGATCGGTTATCATACAGTCGACTCATTAATTTTATTATGAATCATTGAAATCTGACGACACTCCGAAAAGTTCCCCGCACGGAGAAGAATACAGATCGAGAATATAGTAATATTTGATAGAAAATTGGAGAATATTTCTTCAAATCTGAGAATATGCCTTCAAATCTAAGAATATTCTAAAATTTTGAGTTACTTTATGCCAATTTAACAGCATATGGCAATACATTATTGCTGTGCTCATCGTGTCATACTGAAGATTGATTTTCGAATTTCTATACAAATTCCCAAGTTTCCTGTTTCAGTTACATGGAAAGAAATTTTTATGTGTATCAGCTGAATTTAAGCTATCATAGCTAAATATTTTCGCACCCGCAGAACATCTAATTTTTCCGAAATGTGAGCAGAAATTTAGCTATTGGAGTTGAAAAAATGGCTGTTCATCTGGTATGACAGGCCTAATCTATGTTTCTCTATTCCTACACGGAGAAAATATATTGACGAAAAATTATTCAAAGTTGAGTAAAACGAGGACATAGTGGCATTCCAGCGCAGTTGAAAATCCAGTTGACTTAATTTTACTCGACTACAGATGAAAATCAATTCAGATGTTTTTCAACAGTACTCAACTTGTTGAAATAATGAAAACATTTGAATTTATTTCCATCTGTAGTAGAGTAAAATGAACTCGACCGGATTTTAAACTTCGCAAGAATGCCACTATGTCCCCGTTTTACTCAACTGTGGGTAATTTTTCGCCAATACATTTTCTCCGTGTAAATATCTGCATGTAGCTATCACAATCCCTACGTCAGTTATTCGTAATGTTACAACCGACCCCCTGTTACAATCGTACGCAGTCTACCCTACCCACAGTTGTGTAGAATTTGTAGATCGTTCATCCTCATGCGCATCATCTCCCTCACGGATGAGTTGAAACCCAATATTTTCGTGTTTTCGGAATCCCATTGTGAGATCATAGATTGCGAGTAAGGAACCAACGGCACGCTCCTGAAGTGATATAAGCACTGTCCAAGCTGTCACGTCAACCGTTGAAGAAAAGAATTCGAATTTCGGAAATGTGAAGATACCACGTGATGAACCTCGAAAAATCAATTCGAGTGTCTCTTTGCGAATTTTTTTTATGATCCCCACGTGAAAAAAATGTCCAAAATTGTATACAATTGTATACGATTTGTATACAACTTGTGTACGATTTTATACATTTTTGGACATTTTTTCCACATGGGATCTTGTTGAATTTTTCAATATCCTAGATAAAATCCAGATAAAACCGTGTATATATCCGTTTTGAACTTCGTAGTGCACGGGTAAGGATCGAATATACCCGTATGCGAAATTATTCTTCGAAAACATCTCCAGATAGAATCCGGATAAGCTCTGATTGAATCCCGATTTAGAGTTGTAAGAACATTTTGGTAACTGATTCCCGTATCACTCCCGGATGAACCCGCATACATATTTATTTGACGCTCCACAGTTCCCGAGGAAGATTTTTCTAGTTAGGACCCAGATTAACCCGAGTCGAATATCGACTCAGACTAGTAAATGAATTTGTGACTAATTCCCGCACTGTAAAAAATATTCGGGATTTTCCCATACCTATGTAGAGGAAATTTCCTATACTTGTACGGGAAAAGCGAATTCCCGTGCACGTATAGGAATTTTCACATAAAAATATATTAAAATTGCTGTTTTTATGGGATTTTTACTGTAAATTTATAGGATTTTTCCCCAAATTTACGGGAAATTTCCTATCCATGTATGTGTTAATTACTTCACATACATGTATGTGAAATTTCCTATAAAAATTTTTCACAGTGCGTATCTTCCTCGGATCAATCCGGATACATCATCGTGTACGGTTTTTAGATCCAGGGTACGCTCCGGATACACCCGTATACGAAACCATTCTCCAAACCTTTCTCATACAGAACCCGGTTTACCCCAGAATGAATAACAATTCACACGGAGAGAACACACGAGATATTACATCACCACACCTCTCCGTGATTTTTCATGTCACGATCAGGTGTTTTTTGATCTCAAACTGCGTGAAAAAACATCACAACATCGGAGAATATGAATCTCGAATCCTGTTATATAATTTCACTGTGAATTTGAAATTTGGTGATAACAAATCACTAATCGGTTGATTTTCTTTTACATCAAATGCGAGAAAAATCGCCGAAAGATCCGGTGGTATAATATCTCGCGAATTCTCTCCGTGTAGTATCATAAAAAAAATTCTGGTCGATGATTCCCGCATCACTCTCGGGTTGAGCCGGAGTCCGGTATCCGTTTTCCACTTCCCAGTCCCGGTACTGCACCTGGATAGACCCATATGAATACCTAAATCAAGTAACTTTCTCCGTATAAAACCCAAATACCATTAAGTTTGGAACTCAGTCGAGGGCCTACCCGGCCTTCATCCGGTTTCTATCCGGGTTTTTCCACAAGAACTTGGATAGACATCTGTCTCATGCTCAGCAGTTCCCACTCCGTACTCGAATACACCCGTATACGATACCTATCTTCCAAAACTTGCCCAGATAAGACCCAGATGAGACCGGTTGGAATATCAATCAACAGTTATAAATACCTATCTTCCAAAATTGCCCCCCTGATCGGACCCGGATAGAATACCGACTAAAAGTTATAAACCAATTTTGGGGTCTAATTCCCGCGAGACTCCCAGATGAACACGGATACACGTCCATTTTATGCTCAGCAGTTCCCGTACTGTACCCCAATACACCTGTAGGGGAGACTGGGTACGGTTGAAATTGGAAATTGGAAAACGGATGAATTGATGAGACAGAGACACACACAGAGAATGACAGGAACGGGCCTGCAAGGGCCCATCCAGCATACCAGTTCAAAGAGAGTCCATAAAGACTTCAATTGGAGTTTGAAGAATCCATCATAGATCTTCAAGAAATCTTTTTGAACGTCCGAGCTTTGTGGAAGGATACATTGATACAGGTGGTGCCTATTCGATGGAATTTCCTCTCATGTAAGACTGCTTGAAATGAATTCATAAAACACTTGAAATTCTCAGGGGTGAATATTCAAATCTTCATTCAACGCTGCATGAAATCTGGATTTTGAATTTTTGATCGATCAGGTAAAATTATACGGAATCAGGGGAATTTTTATCCTTTTCACAGGGAAATTCTTATTTTTGAGTTAGGAATCCTAGGTTCAATTTGTCTCAGTACAGAAGATTCGCGAAGTGTATCACTATGAAAATAAAATATTGTAGTCAGGAATTCAAAACGTTTTCTACACAGAGAGAAATGTATAATAAAAACAGCAACAAATATTCAATAAAACGTATGAGATATATAATAAAGATTATTATACAGATTATACCCTTATAACTATCCCTATTTGTATTATACATATAATAAAAATTTCTCTCAGTGCAGTGTATTTGACACTGTTATCAAGTCTGATTCAATATTGGTGCTGTGGCTTCTCATTAGAATAGTCGTATTCCACAAAATTTATTTGAACTATGTTTTATCGCCGAACAATGCCCGCTAGAGAATCAATGTTGTATTCATTTTGCTATAGCATCGTTTCTGTGTGGTATCACCAGAGAGAAGCTGAGAGCGCTTACAAGCACCTATGCGCCGCTAGTAAAAGTTCCACTGGCCTCCTGGCGGTTGGATCATGGAAGCAGACCCACAGCGATTTTATGTTTCAATAAGAAAAAATTATGCACTTCTTTTGAATACTTTTCAATACGTATTCAATTAAAATTTAATTATGTATCGATACCGAATGGATATGATTCTTCATTATCATGAATAGAAAAAGTGAAAAATGAGAGAGGGGGTCGGTGGGTCTGTTTCACGTGATCCACTTACTAGCAATGGAACCCCGGCCGTGAGCGCTCTCATCTTCTCTCTGGTATCACACACCGTTATCGCTCCTGATTCAATACTAGTGCACTAAACTAGTGCAGTAATCGGCGTTACCATCCTTTGCAAGGTTGAATCCCTCGAATCTGACGAGGTCCAGGGCATGAAGTGCTCGTCGTGAATTGGCGTGGACTATACGTAGAACGAGAAATCACCGAGTTTGATATTCGATTCAGTAGTACAAATTTTAAAACCATCTCCACATCAGAATATTTTGGTATGAAAAGTAATGGAAGTTCTAAAAATAACATCATTGTTCTCAATTGACGCGACGAATTTATGATCCGTTAAGGACAGGCTGCTTGGAAGTACACCATAAAGGACAATTAACAAATGATAAACGGATCGACACGATGTCATAATAGTTCTACAAACAGGACAACAATAATAATAATAACAACAACAACAACGCGGAACAGATATTGTTCGTTTGAGAGTTTCCGGTGGATCAATTACGAATCCATTGGAACAAGAGCCCACTCGAGGCAATCGCTTTCTCGATAGGATGAAAAGAGAGAAAGATAGAGAACGCAGAGATTGGTTGAGCAACTGGAATCGTAAGTCAAGTTTACGCGTGGAGATGTTGGCTTTTCGTCAAAGGGACCAGCCTATTAACATGCGGTTAGTATTACGGCGAATCGACATGAACGAAACCCATCGGATACGTGCGTGAGACTGGAGCTATCCGTTATTGATTCTCTAGAATGTAAACCGATTCGTTCTCTGTCTCCATCTCCATACTCATCATCTCCAACTCCGAGTTTCTCTCTATACTTACAATGCTCGAGAGAATAGCTTTGTGTTACAGTCGATCAATAATAGCCTCAAGAGGAAGTCGATAGTATTAGATGGATTGGCTATCAAGCTGATCACAAATAATTCACATTCTTGTGACATGATGACATGATCTCTAATCTCGCTCTCCTTATGTACCTCAAGTCAATCTGTACCTTAGAATTCGGAATGATTGATTGTTTACATATTCCTCAATGGTGGATTGTTACTTCAACTCGAGAGCATCTTGATATGTCGCTTGAACAATCAGGATCATCGATGTCCCTCTATTGCTCTCTTCACCTCCCCCAATTCTTTTTCACTCTTCAGCCGTGATATTTGCACAGCCTAGACGCATCGACTGCATATCCGATGCATATCCCGTGGTTTTGAAGCAGGACACTTGCATACGAATGAACGGATCCACGACTGGTAATTGTTGCTCAATTAAATATAGTCGCGTACCGTGAACCACTTTGATCTCTTGCTTCGTCCATGATACCCTGTTCACTTTACAGAGGAATGAAACATTTACCCCTTAAATGAGCGAACTATACTCAAACTCGATCATACGAAGCCCGGGTATGTCGGAGCTCAAGGAATTATCATACACGCTGATATAATTTCATTTGAATAACAAGATTCTCCAAGTTGGACCCGTAAATTGATGAATTTCAAACTAAACAGTCATTCGATCGAGTTAATTGATTAATTTGTTTTTATGCGATATAATTGCAGTACAAGGTTATTATTAGAAACTTCCTCGAAGCATTTTTATCTGAATTTAAGGATCCTCCTCAACTCAAATTAAAGTACAACACACTCATATGTTACCAACTTTCGAGTACACTTACTCATGATTTCTTTTTCCAAGCAGCAAACTTTTATTCCAGAAGTTTCAACATTTAGTTTATGAGATTCGCGGCTCTCCAACTGGGTCAGTCAATATTTATAAAACGTGTCATGATTGCGAATCACAGTATAGGGATGTTATCAATCACATTGTGGTATCTTGTTTTTGATATACTATTCCGCGGACAAAAAACATTCCACGAGAATTGATATTGGAAAATAAATTATTGAAATTTGATTTCCCAAGTGAATGTATACCGTTTGATCAATTCTTCAATCGTAACTTGAGCTGTTGTTTGGGAAGTTGATTTTCACCCGCTTAGAACGGCATGTTATTTAAAATGATTCCATCATTTAACGACCATGGCACGCGATTTAGTTTAAGCAAATAATAGGCTGAAGAATCATCGAAATGGATTAGCGGAATTCTTGGGAGCCTTCAACATACAAGGAATTGATTGATTGAATCATTTAATATTTCAGGAATATAAAGCGGGATATAATGAAGCTGATCGGATTTCAACGAATTTGATTATCGTATTTCACCGCTGATGTATCGGGGAAAAATGATAATTTCTTTAATTTCATTGAAGTCACGTAATTAACGTTAGTTCGGTATTAAAGTACGGTTGGAAATATTTGAAACGAATCTCCTTACTAGGGATGTTACGTTTCCAACGACGTAATTTCTTCGGGAGAAATAAAACCCAGACCGTCAAATGTCTGTTGAACGTGAATCGTCCTGTCACCTTTAATTGTCGAGTACAACCATAAAACTTCACGTTAAAACGCTTCGTTCCATTCCTGCGCTAACTACAGCAGGGGCAGGGGAGCATTGGCAAATAAAAACGGGGAGACGAGCAATTTCACCAAGCAGAAAATAAGGAGATCAGAGCGAGCGATGCTGTTGCGTCATTTGCTTGTTGGTTTCTCGGTTAGGTAGTAGTGACGGTAGTGGAGACTTTTCGATAAATCCACTGAACAAAGTCAACAGTTTGATTGTTAGCATATGTTGACCGTTATTTTCCTTTGTTTCAGCTGCCTGAGCCCGAGATCAGCGTTCTTTTACGAATTTCCACCAAATGGTGAGTTACATATCATTCCAAACTTCTATAAAACTCTACAAAAAGTGTACTCTTCGAATAGAAATTTGATAAATGTCATGTTCCACAACAATCATATAATGGGGATTCACTATTATACCTACACTGTGAAAGAATTCCTTCTGGAAGTTCAGAAGATATGATTGTTATTTTTAGAAGGAAGTTCTTGACAGTGTATGCAACGCAATAGGTGACCGTACACGGAAAGAAATGTTTAGCTGTATCAGCTCATTTTTAGCTATATATTTTAGCATTCTCAGGACAGCTAATTTTTCAGCAACATTTGCTAAAATTCAACTGACGGAGCTGAAAATTTTGCTGCAACAGCTGAGATCCAACTATTACAGGTAAAAAAATGGCTGTCAATTACTTTTTTCCGTGTACAGGAACAATTACTAGTTGTATACATTCTTCTTACCACTTACTTTTGAGTTCACGATGTTGGAGTTTCTTGGTTAGTTCATGAAATCTTTCATGAACATATTCTTTTTCGAAATCAAAAAGAAGGCAGGGATGAATGCACCAAGGCAATATAAAGTGACACACAAACGTTAACGTTTTCCAAGAGAATCCCAATGAAATATATCTAAATGGCTGAACAATGAAACAGTTTGTGCACGGTATCTCCCTTCGCATGACAACAATCATCCCACGAAGGCTACATCGTTATGCAGAATTTTGCTGCTGAGAAGAACGCTTTTGAATTCTTTTGTTGGATTGTTACGACGTATTTTAAATGCGCACCAACGATGCCCTCCGCACGCATGCACGTACTGTTATATAATGCTGTGACAATAATATCGTCTCTATACCTTATACAAATCCATCGCTTCCCCTTCAATGTAATCTCGAATTACGATATTTGATATGGAAATTCCTCCAACATTTTTATCTGAATATTTTATACCGTTTTCATATAAATTAACGTGAATGATAATTTTTTGTTCCCTTGCAGACCGAAGAAATAAATCCAATCAATGAATCGATACTCAGATACGTGAACCGCCTCCAATTCATATCCAATGAAGTATCAAATGAGATTTATAGATCCCATTATTTGAAAAAAAAATGACACTTTTGATGGAACCTTTCGTGTGGACATGCGCGTTCGAACATAGAATTTCATATCTATGTGTATACCTTCAATCTTGAAATCTCATACAATAGGGAGCATAGAACGAAGCAACGAGTCAGTTTCAAGTCCTCAAGAAATAAATAAAATCGAGATGTATGTAGTGCATGACCCGTGCCGAGGCAGACGGCCGTACAGAATCCCTCTTCCGCCTCAGCTAAGAATTTTTCAAGATATCGAAAAACACTTTAGATGCTATATTGCAAAAGCAGGCAGAGTAAAGCGAAACGAAGTCGAATGGAACGTGGATCTCCTAGTAAGGGTCAGCGTTGATATTTTATTTCTATTGACTCCTATCCCTCGTTGCACATTATGAATTTTTCTGATACTCTTTGGATGTGAATACATAATTGATATATGAATATCGAAATATCTTTTAGAATGACATGAGTAATCAGTTTAGGATACAGCTACAAGTGTGGTGACAAACGACAAAACAGGCCGATACTCCACTGTTACGCGTTTAACAGTAATGCCATGTTAGAAACGATGACGATGTTGGATTGCTGCAGCACTTAGCAGTTGTCGCACACACTCGAAAGGACGAACACAGTATTCCCTCTTCTCTTTGTCTCTTCTGTTCTGAAATAGAGCATTCAAGAAGGGAAATGGATGTACAAACACTCTTGCTTAACTTACACACAGAATCGCACGGTTGTTGTTGCTGATATTGCTGTTGTGATGCCACTAGGGAAAAGGAGGGCTTGTTTGTCTGGTGTATTACTGGGATGCAACTAGTTGAGGGATGCGTTTATCTCTGCAACTGCGTTCCGCCTCGCCAGCGTTCATTATAGTTATATAGTACTAATCTGTGTACGGAACTCTACATGCTACACGTGCGTTATTTTCTTCACTATTGGCATGATTTCTGGTAGTAGCACTGTGAAAAATTCCCTCCTGAAAATTCAGAAAATTTGAGTATAATTTCTTATAGCCACTATTTTCTTAATTTTTGGATGAATTTCACTGAATTTTGAGAAACCTTAACTGAATTTCGGAACGTATTGTGGAAATGCAGCAAAATTTGTCTGAAAATCCAGAAGAAAGTGACTGTGAAAAATCATAGTCGCTTTTTCTGAATTTTCAGAGGGAATTTTTGCAAGAGAATCAAGTCATATTTTTGAGATATCTCATGTGGGAAAAATGTCAGAAAATGTATACACTTGTTAACAAATTGTATAGAAATCTTATAGAATTATGTACAAATTGTGTACAAGTGCACACAGTTTTGGACATTTGTTCCACATGCACTGAGAGAAGTGGAATGTAATGATTACCATGTACAAATAGTAATTGGAGGACAGCTTCGCGAATTTGGTTTCGGATACTATGGAGAATCGGAGCAATGTTCATGCACATGGGAATGGTTACCATTTACATGAAGATGGATACCAAATAACATAGTCGACATCATCAACTTAGAGATTCTGTCATCCAAATACCATTTTCGCATGGTAATGGTTACAGTTCACTTTTCTCAGTGTGGGATCGATTTGCATCAAACGATTTTTCACCTCAAGAATTGCATGAATATTTGAAACGATGATTATCAAGTTTTTAAATATGAATTTCAAACCCTCGCGATGAAACTACGAGAGTTTGTTATAATTGCAGTATGAATTGTTTTTCGCTGTTGTTTTTTCTCGGTCAGATACATCTCCTCGGCGATTACACGTAAGCTCGATGCAAAGATAGAGTAGGCGTACTCTCGCGTGCAGATCTTTCGAAGGTAGTGGAATAGGCATAGTTGAGTAGACACGATGCGATATCGCGTATTTGCTGAATGAGGGTGCTCTTCTTAGCCAGGAATGCAGCAAATGCTGAATTCACACTTGCTGCTTCATTACACAATTGGAAGCAATTTCATCCTAGATCCGTGATAAATTTATTTAAAGTTATTCCTTACGCACGAAGAAAACGACAAAATTTCCGATGGAATTGTGGAACCACGGAGAAAAACAACATTAAATATTCTTCTCCTCTATTTCTTATACAACTCTCATTTCTTCCGATACCGTAAGAAGTAAAATACACATCGTGAATTATTATTCTTCTTTAGATAATCTTGAGCATGAGGATTTTTATGAGAAAAGTTTCTTTCAAGGGATATTTCCGTGAAAGGAGGTGGAGTGAAATGCAGTTCCATTGTGTGTGAACTCGAAATGTACCATCGCACAAGGGGAGAGAGTTTGACGTATAGAGGATGATCAACTATTGAGAATCAATTGTGGTGAACGGGTATAATGCGAGGTGAACTTGGATATTCGGTTCACTTCCACAAGATCTCATCTTCATATCTATCATATCTTCTCAATTCTGAAAGAATTCAATATCAATAAGAATTTGAGATTGATAATTTGATATTTTCTTGAGGAAAGACTCATTGATAATGAGGAATTGATTAATGTAACAGTGATGTGAGTGGAAGAAACTATCACGACATCAAAAATAGCAGCACTCAACTGTACTTCATTGTAGCAACTGACTGCAGTGTAGTTCGTGCTTCTCTGTTTGCTTTTGCAATCCTTGAACTACAAAAATATCAATTGCAAAGCATGTTTCCTTGCAGGAAGTTGAGCTAAATCAGTGATGATAAAATGATTGTTCTCATACTACAAAAATATGAACTACATGAAGGATATACAGTTGAGCAACCGTTCAACAGTATTTTAGGAGTATGAGAGAGCCCTAAATCCCGTGCTTCCAGTTCTTACATTAAATGAAACCCTCTATATCATCATACTATTGCTGGTGATTTGAAAAGAGTCAATTTTGGGACTAAATAATTAAAAGTAATCAACATCGCCAACCTGGCAATCAAACTGAACGTTATGAAATGTCCCAAATTCTTCTCTGTGACCAATGAGGCACTGAAGACGACCAACTAATTAGAATAATTAGTGGAGCGCTGGTCAGTAACTGCACGGAGAAAAATTTATTTGTAAAATTAACTCAACAACAGTAGTAGAACTTTTGAAGTAAATTTGACATAATGTTTGTTATAACTCACATGTTCTAGAAATAAAATTTACTTTGACTTGTTGTGGAAATCATTCAAAAATTAAAGTAACTCAGTTTAGTAGTGTATACTTTCGGAAAAGTAGTTCTGACAAATTTAGAAGTACTATTTTCCATAGACTAAAATTGTTGTCTTCGTGATTATGTCACTTCATTTGCGATGTGAAGATTATTTCAGTCCTGAGTAGATTCAATTCCAATCCAAAGTATCTGTTATTACGGATTTTCGAGCACATCACGGTTTATATTTACTTCACACGAATGTAAACATTATCATTGCTGGAGTAGTTTTCACCTTAGATACAAGAATAGAGCGAACGTGGACAAAAAAAGAGAGCAATAACAAAGTTCCGGTATGTTGTAGAAGTTTGAAGCGTTTATAAAAAACGAAACGAGAATTCCAACTCACAAAAGCTGATAAATCATCATTATTTATCTTTCAGAATTAACTCCTCAAAATTGAAAACATCGTTTGACGAATGTGCTGTAAGATTCTGAGTCTTTAACTGCGGTTGGGTTTGAATATTTCGTTATTATTGATTTGTTTCAATAAAAGATTCAATTTATAGCAACATAGTTTCGGTCTATTCTCCCTCTTCCGTACGTATGTTTCTACGGTATATGCTTGATGTTCTTTTGTTCATACGTGTTGATCGATTGTACCGAAAGACGGAGGCCGTATGGGTTGGTCACTTAAATCCACTGATTCAAAACTGAGCGAGTTTTAAAAAATTTCGAAAATTGTTCAATGTACATCACAAACTGTGAAACATGAATATACAATTGCATGTTTATGGAAAATGAGAACATAACTTCCAATTTAATATTTTGGTAAAATTCTATCAATGATTACAAGAAAATCACAGGCAATGTGAAATTTTATTTTCAAATATAGAAAAATTATAGAAAATTGTGAAATTCCACTAAAATTCAATGGACAGATTATAAGTGATACAATTCTTGGTAGAATTCCAGTTTTCTATCATTTTTCTATGTTTCAGGATGGAGTTTTATATTGTCTATCATTTTCTTATAATTATTGGTAAAATTTTACCAAAGTATTCAATTGTAAGTCATGTTCTCATATTTCCGTAGCGTGTAATGCCGCACTCATTTTCAAAATAGGTTGTACCAATTGAATCTTCCAATTTGACTCCTGGCTTAGGTAAAATTATACACATTTTTGGTAGAATTGATTTGCTGTCAACGATTTCTTTTACATATTACATTTGATAAATGTATTCTACTTAAATGTTACTTGTACATTACGGGAAGTATTCAATTGACCTCGCACTAAGGAAAATTTACTACATATTCGGAGTTCCTCTTAGGCATGATGTGGAGAGTTACATGCAAATCATACATGTTATGATTGCAAAATTCACTTCATAACAGTAGTAAAAACTACTTCTCTTTGAAATTCAAATTCTATTCGAAATCTTTATATTATCGCCTATCGAGTTCACTACAAAGCTTGAATGCTTTTTACTTCGTACGGATATTGTCCATATATTAGCTCGCGACTTTAGTACAAACTTCTTCATCTTAAGCATACCCCACCATAAATTTTTCTCCGTGTGATAAGTTGGATCCACCTAGCGTTGGTTGAGCAAAGCCAATAGTTTGGACTGATTAGTGACACAGATCTGCAAAAAATAGTGTCATGATTGTTGTTGGACAGCCGGGGCTTATGCCAAGAGTAATTTGCTCCGCAGAAACCGAATCCGGAGTTAGAGTTGAGCACGCTATCACGTCAGGATTTGAGATTCCCGGAACAAAAATCATGCATGATCACGCAAGATCATACTCTGCATGGTGAATAAAGAAGTCATACCAACAGCATGCTGCATTCCCATGCGGCCATCCATCTATGTACTGACATCACTCAATTTCGGTATTCGAAAGAGAACCGACGCAGTCGACAAGCTATAGCTGTCCACTTGAGATTCAATGAAAACATTCAGTATTTATATTACACACGAGTCGTGACTATGGAGCTCCCTTTTGGGACTTTGGATACTCTCCCTATCACTTCCATCGGGATCCATGCGGTCCAATTTGCCTGTTTTTTGGAAAAGTAGAACGGAAGTTCAGCTATAGTAAATAAGTTCTCATACACTGAGAGAAGTGAAATGCAATAATTACCATGTGCAAATAGTAATTGGAAGACAGCTTGGCGATGTTGGTTTCGGATACTATGGAGAATCGTAGCAATGTTCATGCACGTGGGAATGGTTACCATTCACATGAAGATGGATACCAAATAACGTAGTCGCCATCATCAACTGAGAGATTCTGTCATTCAACTATCATTTTCGCATGGTAATGCTTACAGTTCAATTTTCTCAGTGTACATGAGGAGGAAACGAATTTGATCATGCAAGATCATGAATGATTTCGTCCCAGGTGAACTTGGAAATTCTATGTTTCACATGATCTCACATGACCATGTATGCTCATATGTGGTCATGAATGGTTCTTGTCTCAGGTGAACTGAAAAATTCCACGTTTCACATGATCTTGCATGATCATGAATGATGGTTCCTCAGACAAACTAAAAAATTCCATGTTCTACAAGATCTTGCATGATGTGTTGCTGAAGTCTGGATTGTTTATTAGAACGAATTAGTACTTGGATAACACAATACTCAGATATGAGAGACCGAAAAAATGTTACCGCACATCTTTACACGATATTTCCAGTTCTAAGGAGTCAAACCGAGAAGTTAAATGACGGAGTTTCATCAGATTTTTTGAGTTTTAATTTTCGTTTCGTTCCTATAAACGATTCTGACTTCCACAACATCTGTATGATTTATGAATGATCTTACATTAGTCATGCATGATCATACAGGAATCATACATGCTCACCCTTAATCATTCAAGATCACGTTGAATATATGTATAATTTGAATGAGAACGGTTGATCATGGAGTAAGCATGATCATAAGTGAGTCTCACGTGTTGACGTATGAATCATTCATGATCATGTATGGATCATGTATGAATCATTCATGATCATAGATGATCATGCATTATTTTTCCCCCGGGTTATCTTTGCAAAAAATAGGGGTTTGGCTACTTTTGAGATCATTTGATCCTTTTTTCCTTCAATTGACTCATTCAACCCTATTCTCACCCTACAAAATAAGCTATTGACAAGTTATCAACGATTTTTTCTTGCAAAGTTACGACTATTTCAAGTTATGGAATGTACCCGAACGAGATCTTGAGCATGAATATTATCAACCCTTTGACTCGTCTATTCTTCTACTGGCTAATTCCTCTTGAACATGTATTGGAGGATTTTTGGAGTCGCTTTGTACGAACATGAAGTCATAACATTGAGATTCTCAAAATAGCAGACTCAAAGTGGCACCTCAGAATTTATAAAGGAAAGAATGACATTTGCATCCAACAAATTTCACTTTAAGCTTTCTGAAATCGCTGATTGTGGATATTATGTCAGAAAATTGGAATTTCCATCTCCACATCTCCCGGTGACAGCCTCAGGGGATCCTGAGGATATTAAAGATCTTAGCGATATATGTAATAATTTAAAACGGGCGCAATTTTGAAAAGAAAAATCGTAGGTAGTCTATCATTAGCTTATTTTGAAGGGTAAAAGAAGTATCAAATGATGCAATCAGAAAAAAAGACCACATGAATTTATGCACTCTGCATCACTTTGAATGTAACCGAAAACCCCATTTCCCGAGTACGTCATCTCAAATCTCTGGTTGAAAAATCCCATTGAACCGATTGCTTCCTATCGATTTCGATACCGAAACACAATTCAAACCCATTTATTTCATTTTTTCATCCTTTTGAATTGTATTTTTGCAGCAGAATCAATAAGAATTGATCGGAATTCAATCAGTTTTTTTAACCGGGGATATCTGATAACCCAGATTCTACTCAGTAAATTCCTGCGGAAACTGTTGCCTAACAGCAGAATCTTACAGACCTGTGTAATAAAAGGGTGAAAAGGTCTCTGATAATCGCCATTACTTACTCAGAGTATAGTTTAAGAAGAAAGAGAGATGAATTTTTAGGCACTCATCGGTATATGTAGTATACCAAGCACGGAGACTATGTAGTATACCGATCCTATTGCACCAATCATCGTAACCCCTGACCGTATCTTCTAAAATATATGAGTGATTCAATTGGAAGGTGGACAGTTTTTCATTTCATGCAATACTGATTGATAATCCGTGGGTTGTCTGTGTGTCTGTCTGTCTGTTGAAGGGTTTTCGGGGGTGAGGAATACAAATCTGATGTTAAAGAAGGAATTCAAGATGGCGGATCCAATATAGCGGACGTGAATTCAGTCGTTTTGGCGTTTATGGCCGGATTCATATGAATCACAGGTTCTAGGGGTTTTCGAGGATGAGGAAACCAAATCTAACGTCAAAGAGGAATTCAAGACGGTAGATACCCAGTAAAAATTTTTCCTCTCAACATTTCAAACATTCATTATGTTCTCTAAATGCTAACAGAAAGTTCTCTAATGCGTCGATTTCGAAAATCTTTTTGATGCCTTTTTCACGAAGTCTGGAAGTTATCAGAAAGTTGACTTGGATCACATTTTGATAACTTCCAGCCCTCATGAAAAAGGCATCAAAAAGATTTCCGAAATCGACGCAGTAGAGAACTTTCTGTTAGCATTTAGAGAACATAATGAATATTTGAAATGTTGAGGGGAAAAATGTTTACTGAGTATGTTACACTGAGAGAAGTGGAATGTGATGATTACCATGTACAAATAGTAATTGGGGGACAACTTCGCGAATTTGGTTTCGGATACTATAGAGAATCGTAGCAATGTTCAGGCACATGGGAATGGTTACCATTTGCATGAAGATGGATACCAAATAACCTGATTCTGTCATTCAACTACTATTTTCGCATGGTAATGGTTACAGTTCACTTTTCTCAGTGTATAGCGGATGTAGTAGTAGTTCCTGCATCAATGGATAGATTTTCATAAAACATTAGTGCTAGGGTTTTCGCGAGTGCTGAATCTAAATTTGCAGTGAAAAATGAATTCAAGATGGCGAATCCAATATGGCGGACGTGGATTTAGTCATTTTGGCATTTATGACCGGTTCGGTATATACAACACGGGTTCCAGAGGTTTTCGAAGGTGAGGAATCCAAATCTGACGTTGAAAAATGGATTTGAGATGGCGGACGTGAATTCATCTTTGCATTTGTAGACAGATTTACATGGAACATGGCTTCTGTAAGTTTTCGGGGGCACTCAATCCAAACCTGGGATCAAATGTTCGAAAGAATAAGAGTTTCGATCTTCCCTTGTAAGCTTCCTTCCATCCCAATACTCTTCAAAAGCTGGTTGACTTTATGACAATTCCACCTCAGTGAGAATCAAAAATTGACCAAGTTATTGAAACAAATCAAGCGTGAAATTATTCCAATTCGTTCCTCAATCACGCTCAGATGACTCTCCATTACACTCAATTGACTCTCAGCTCACGCTCTCGTCGCACTTCCACGCTTCACTTTCACCAGGACAGTCGTCCGAATTCTGCAATTGTTTCAAAACATATTTCTAAATCATTTGAAGATGGTATAAAGAATGGTAGGCAATTAGTTTCAGGTTTTCTGGATGCTGAATCCAAAACATTTTCAGTCCAGCGAAAAACCAATGATAAGCCTTCTAATATATTCCCAGATATTTGAATTGTCCAAAATGCCAGCTAAGCGAGTATATCAGTTTCCGCGTAGATCAGATTTGGGTAGCACCAAAGGGCACTCAAATAAGTATAGTCCCACATCTATTTGTACAATCTAATGAAACCGTACGTCTCTTTCGAGTAGTTAGAAATGTACAGAACTGTTGTTCATATCTATCGGTGTATCACATTACCCACGTTGTTGATATTCCACGTGAATCATCCTTGTATAATCAGTCGGGTTCCCCGTGATTGTATTCATGCATCCGTTGTTATTGTATCTGAGGGGTCGAGAATTTCCCATACCTGTCCATAACACTAGGTACAACAGCTTAAGGATCGAACGATAAATTCTATCCCCTGTCATTGTTATTTAACCTCACAGTTTTCTTATTTCTTTGACCCAACTTCCAGTCGTGATGAATTATCGATCATCATGCTTTTCTCTGAATTGATTCGATTCTTCCATATTTGAATTCAAGCATCCTGAAAATACTTTGTAGAAATACGAGCGATACAGATGATACCCTCTTGCCCTTGAAACTGTAAGAAAAAATAAGAGGCTGATAGAGTGATGTCAACTCAAGTTCCTTCTTAGAAATAAATCAATCCTTTGGTAAAGATAATGGAAAAGAGAGAGAAATCTGTATACGCTCGTAACGTGGTCGTATCATTGCATGGTTCACGTTACTGCTCTTACTCTGTTTTCAGCAAGCGTTCATTTATACTCTCAAAAAACAAGTTAATCTTTTCGATCATCTATTATTGGCGTAATAATATCACACGGTAATTATCTTGTTCATTCATCATTCAGAAGATAACAGGGTCGTATCTAACGAACTTAACCGTGAGAAATACCATGTATCAACTGAGAATCAATCATTTTGGGGTACAATAATCCACAAGCCTTGATATACCCCGGAGTGAAATATTTTTATACATAATTTGTATAATCTTGTTATACTCTACCCACTTCAATTGATTTTGATAATACGAAAACTGACCACTACATTTGGAAATATTCTGTTCAACCTTAATCTATTTCTCCTCTTTTCTCGAGTCACTCCATTTTATCACCTTCATTCCCACCCAGAGAAAATCGTGGAAGGAAAATGAAAAATTTCTCAAGTAAAGTGATAGGTTTATTCATCTTCAAAGTTTCAAAGTGAAGGTTATGTTTCGTCTGACACATATATTATTCACGGAATTCCATTTTCCGTACCTTCATTCACTTGCATAAAAATAATATCGAAGAAATATTTAAGAGTCTTATCTCACGAGTACCGCTTTTTTCCGATTCTTCTTCTTCTTCTTGTGTTCCGTTGCTGTGTTGTATCGCCAGCATAGATATCACGGAAAACGTTTCCATTAAGATATCTCAATTTCAAACATCGTTCTGCCAGTTGCTACCACGAACAGAGCAACGCCCATAATAAATCTTCGTTCAGCGGCTACGATCCGGACTGGAATAAATACGTGAAGCTAATCTAAAAAAGATCAACGTCAAACTTTATACAGACGTACCACGGAAACGTCGTTATATATTATCGTAGATCCTTGACTTTATACACTTACGTATCATTTAATCACCGGTTAGCAATCGGTTAGCACCGTTCAATCCTAGCAATTTTAGCAATCCAGTCACACCGAAAAACATAATTAGTTCCAGCAACTAGATACAGTTGTTCATACTTGGATAACTAAAACGGGCGTTGGCTCAACTGAATTTAAATTTCATTTCTCTGACTTGAGTTGCTCCCATGCAGGTATTGCTAAGACTGAAAGAAAACCCAAGCTTGTCCCAAGGTTGGCACATGTGTCAGAAAAAAACTTCCGTGAAGAGCGATTGGCCCAATATTGTTCCATGATTGTCCCGTTGTTCCCAATGGATAGTCAGGCATGGTACATTTGTTAATATTCTTGAAATGGTCACTACATCCGGTACAAGCTTGGCACAAGTGTAAAAATCGAGCATTCGTCGGGAACAATTGTGCCAATATTGCCCACATGAGTGGCACAATATTTATAAGTATTGACTGAATTTTGAATTTACAATAGCTGAAGACTTGAGGATAACCATCGGGCCAGGGCCACTAGTTTTACACACCAAGCTAGATTTTATTGATCTAAGTGAGGATAGAACTTCACTTAATGGTCATAGGATACTTTTGAATGTAATCATATACGGAGATCAACTGACTTTGAAGAACGTTCTTCGATAATTCATGTACGGTATTCCGAGGGAGAAAGTCATGAACTGAAATATGAATCAATCACCATATCTGCGATCAAAGAAGCATTGGTTGATGCTTGGTAAATGAATTGGACTGGGCCTGGCAAAACCACTGGCCCAAGCTTGTCCTGATCTTATTATTCCCAAGCCTGCGCCAAGTTTGGTAAATTGTTCAAGACAAGTCTCTGCAGTTCTTGTGCCAGGCTTGGTCCATCATTGGGCCATTAGGTCATACACACATGGGCTGTCACTAATTTAAAGTTGCCTTTACTACAGCGTTTATTACCGGCTTGTGATCTTTTATTACTCGGCACTAATTTTTACAACTAACTTCAGTTCATTCGGTCAAATAAATTATTTTTTCCGGTGCAAATGAATCTCCACGAGAGAATGAAAATAAAAGAATCTAGAATCTTCAGGGTCACGCAATTTTAT
This sequence comes from Gonatopus flavifemur, assembly GCA_018340375.1. Taxonomy (NCBI): domain Eukaryota; kingdom Metazoa; phylum Arthropoda; class Insecta; order Hymenoptera; family Dryinidae; genus Gonatopus; species Gonatopus flavifemur. The sequence goes on along the minus strand of JAFFJZ010000006.1, from coordinate 4,018,778 downwards.
TATATAGTATACTGAGAACAACGAAGTTGTGAAATTTACATCTTGCGAAGTCAATATTTGGACGATTTCAAAATGAGTTCGAGCTACCACAATCCAAGTTGATTTTGTAACAGCGAATGTGAGATATCAAGGTGTTTCATTTTCGAGCGTTATTTTTTCTCTCTCGGTCCACCTGAAAATTTGATATTTTATGGCGAATAAGAAATATTCCCGTAATAGAGAAAATTCTAAGTGAATTAGAGGCTCAGGTTATTCAAAAATTCGATTCCTCATTTGAATAACACACTGGTTAACTTTTATGTCAACTTGATTTTATGGTGTTCAAAAATTTTTTTTCGAGTAAACTAATATAATGAGCTTGTGGGGCATAAAATTTGCTACAAAAAAGTTCCCATGAGATAGGGCTGTACGACTAATAGTTTTGGAGGTATAGAACTTGAAAGGTGAACTTTAATAAAAATCGGCCTAAAATCCCCTATAATCTTGTACTTATTGAAATTTACATTAAATTATTGTATTTGAATAAGTAGTTCCTAAGATTATGAATTTTAGAGCCTAATAAAGTGTATTATAAGCTAATTCCGCATGTAAGATCAAGAAATAAAAAATTATAACAGCTTTGATTTTGATTTTACTTCCATGTTCCTTATATATAAGGAAACGGAAGTACAGTAATAGGGTCAAAAATCGATGATCCATAAGGGGGTATTTTGCTTTTGCCGAACGTCTTAGAACGTCGAACAAACGCTATCCCCAAAAATGTCTGTATGTGCGTATGTGCGTGCGTGCGTGTGTGCGTGCGTGTGTGAGTACGTGTACAATTTTCTTTGGCGCACGATAACTCTCCTCAGAATGCACCGATCGGGATAATTTTTTTCTTAATACGTTCGTCTTTGAGAGCACTCGGGGCCTATTGATTTTCATGTCGATCAGATAACGCGTTTCAAAAATATAGCGGAATATTGTTTGAAAAATCTAGATTTTGCGACCACGCATATCTCCGCTCCCTGTTATCCGATAACTATAAAACTTCTACCACGCTCTAGTTATGATTCAATAGTGGTCTCATACGAGTTTCATCCAAATCGGTTGGAAACTGTGAATTTTTTTTTTTTTTTAGATTCGCATAATTTGGCATCATCTGCGTAAAGCATGCCGTTTTTATGTTCCCATCATCCGAATGCCATGAAACTTTGAGCATAGTCAATTCACGGGGTGTTAGTCGTACGGTATAAATCTCCAGTGAATCCGAAGTGCGGAAAAAGAGTGGTAAGCATCAAGCTTCATAACAAATTTTGAAAATCTTGTAATTACCGGTATCATGGGGGTATATTTCGTTCCTATCATCCTATTGTTATGAAATTTTGACCAACGTCTAATGAAGTGTCGAAAGTGGCCCCATAAGAGTTTGGACCAGATTCTGACAGAAGAACGGCATGAGGAGGGAAGAAATTTCTTAAAAATTCGTGATTTAACTATCGCACGTATCTTCGCTCCCTGTTATTGGATTACAATGAAATTTCTACCGCGTTTCAGTTGCAATCTCGTAGTGGCCTCATATGAGTTTCATCTCAATCGGTTGAGAAATGTGGAAATATCGTCTTTAGAAATTTGCATGGTGTTGTGTTTCAAGGTGCAATAAACATGTATTTTCATTTTCATTGAGAACATGGAAGTACTGTATGGTTCTCCATATCGATTTTTATTGAGGTTCACTCCCAAAACTATTGGTCATACAGCTTTATTCCATGGAAACATTTTTGCAGTGAATTTTATGCCCTACAAGCCTATTATATTCATTTTTCCGAAAAAAATTTGTTAAACATCGAAAAATCGAGTTGAAACTAGAGTTAATGAGTGTCCTGTGTTATTTAAATGGGAAACTGAATTTTTGGATGTGCTGAGCCTCTTATTCACTTGGAATTTTTTTCCAAAGGGAATATATTTTTATTCCTCTAGAAAATATCGAATTCTCAAGTAGGACAGAGGAAACAAAAATCCCGCTGAGAAATGAAACACCCTAGTGAGATATATTACAACTACTTCCCCGCTGTATAATCAACTAAAGTTGTGGTAGCTCGAACTGTTTTTTGAAATCGTCCAAATATTGACTTCACGAGATGTGAACTTTACAACTTTTCTCCTCGGTGTATAAGCATGTCCGATAGATTTGAATTTGTAACTTGATAAGTTATGTACTTGAATTATCATTGCACGATCCATTGTGAGGTAGAAAGTATTACACTTCAGAACGCGAATGAAATAAAACAAAGCGCATATTTCGTAGATTGTCTGCGTATTCGCAGTATCTGTGATAAAAGATATAAATGCACGATGCTCCTTAACTACCTCGAATTCTACGTCTTTCGTTTTCTCTCTCATAGATAAAGTATCTTGTCTTTTGTTTTTTTTCTTCCATCCATTCTGAACTTTCTTTATTCAGAAGAAACTTGCTGTAGCATCTCATTCGACGAGTCAGAGTTATACGTGTATCCACGTGGGTATGAGGAGAGGGAAGCTTTTCAATTGACGGCAACACATGTAGCGTTATACTTACTTACGTGTCACGAAACCCTTGCACTTCGGAACAAATATCACTGTGAAGCTGAAAAGAAAAACGCCTCTCTACGTATGTACATGCCGGTTTTCGCCATGTGTGTGGTTCAGGTAACACATACACACACTAATATTCTTAAGCGTGCAGTGACTGGACTCACGTGGAGTCGTCATGGCAACCTGCTTGTCGCGCGCGCCTCACGTGAAAGCAGAACCGTGACAAATAAAGAAGAACAGACAATGACGACGCTGCTCTCTGCTGGGCCTCTCGACCAGAACTCTCAGCTCTTTGTGCACTGCGGAAGCGGCAACGTGGTACAAGAGATTGTTCGTGCGTACGATGCTAATTCCAAGTTTGCCTGCTTGCTTGCTTGCTTGCTTGCTTGCTTGCTTGATTCCTTGCATCCAGCTTTCGCACTCGATGTCACCCCTTACGTATCTTACCTACCTCACTTCCACAATTTTCTCACCTAGTCCATTGTGGAGTCGTAACTCAACGACCCCGTACACCACCTTCGGTTCAACAGCTCAATGATCCTAGGGTGTATAACGTACACACACCTTCGAGGTACATCAACTTTTTGTCTCCCTACTAATGGAGGAATATCATACCCCACACAAGTGTTTGAAATATCATCCTTCGTTGAATCATCACTCATTCGTATTCCAATTCTATAAATCTTTTGTTGCAGTTCATAGAATTTTTTTTAAATTAATCAAGTGCGATTCATCCCTCCTCATTGTATTCTTTGTTTTTGTATTTCATGTAATACTTCTTCATGATGAAGTTCATGAAATATTGAAAGAGTTCGAATTGAAACTTTTTCTTCTGTTGTATCCAATCTTCGTAATTCAAGCCGGATTTCTTGTCGGGGTTCCCACCAATCAGGGAAATCAGGGAAAAGTCAGGGAATTTGTTTCCCATCTAAAAGTCAGGGAAATATCAGGGAATCCTGTGAGGAAAAACACAAATTTTTTATTTTTTCATTTTTCTAAGAAAACATCGGAGTAAATGATTCTCTTTCCACACTTTTCTTGAAACAACCTGAATTTTCAGCAATGTTCAAGAAACAAAGTAGATATTCAAAGAAGAACAAAATTATGATGATTGATGAACTCTTCATGTCAATCGAATCAGGCGATCTACATTTCGAAAATATTTATAAAATGAAATGATATCGATAAGAATTGATACCCTGAGAAAAGAATTTAGTTATTGTACATGGAATAAATACATTTATTCGTCACTTAGTGAGGAATATTCATTTACTGTCAACAAATATAGTAACTATTAACAAATATCACAGTTGGGACACGTAGGATCTATTTGATACAGCATATAGAATGAAAAAACCACACATTTGGTACGTTTATTTCATATTAAGAATTCCATACTTCTTTTAAGTAACGAATGATTCTCATTTCATCACAAAGTGATTCGATATCTCTAACTTTTTCATAAGATAAATCACAGTTGAGTATGAGTACACACAAAATACAAATCATTCAAATCGAATTTGAGAACTAGTTGGATGTAAGTAACTAGTTTCCGATCAATACGAGATTTATTTTGTTGGAATGCAGATTTGTTGATAGTTAATGAATCTGATTTGTGACAAACATCAACTGAGTGAAGTGGTTATATCAATGAATCGTGATGTTAGTTCAACTTCATTATATATATAATCATCCTTCAAATCACATTATTCTCCAATTGATTAATTGTTCAATATTGGCCCAAATAATGTGCAAATATTCTAAAATTTATATTGTACTCAGAGAATTGCATAGTAGTTTTGAATTCAATTGTTCAATTTTTCAACCAACTGAAAATCAATTCCATACAAAAATATGATTTGTTAATAGTTAACGAATGTTAAAGTTATTTAAAGAGCATCGCACAGATATGCGGTTTGGTGATAATAATTTTATATTTACTTCACCATGAGCAGATATAAGGTTCGTTTACTATAAACTCATTTTGTCAACTATAAATAAATCTTTTTCTCAGTGTAAGGAATTTTGTAGCTTTCGAAATTATGATTTGACATATTTTTGTGTCACCTATGTTGCTGGTTTTTACTGTGAAATCCCAAAAATAATCATCCGTGACAACAAATTTTGCACAAATCCTTGACATTGTACCCTGCAAGAAATATACCGTCATATGGTATCAGTAATGACCCATTTGAATACGATTGTCTTGAATTAGACGATTCAAAGCTTGAGATTCGAGTTCCTTTAAATTTGCAATGTTTTTCAATTCCTATTCAATGATTGGAAATGTGAAAAGTGCATCCCTAATAGTAATTGATGACTTCGAATTTTCTACAATATAATAGGCTCATAAACTAACCTGTAACATATGCAAGCACCCAAATTATACACTGAGAGAAGAATTTATTTGTATCTAATAAATCTTGTTTTGGATACGGCGAAATAAATATTTACTACACACAAGCATGACTCATTATACTCAGATAAAGTTTATCAAGAGGTGAAAAATGTCATATAAGGTTTTTTAACAGGTAATAAACTTCATTCATAGGTAATAAGCCAAATTTTTGTGGAGAAAATATTTATTCCACCGTATTCAAAGTAAGCTTCATTGAATACAAATAAACTCTTCTCTCAGTGTATCAGTCATATACAAACAACATCGTATCGATTCGAAACTGATTGTGATTCAATTGTTTTGAATGGAATGTTTTTTTCAAGGTTTGTTACAAAATTTTGAATATTATCAGAATACAGGGGAAGCTTTTGAAATCAACATCTAAGTATAAAGAATAAAAATAAAGAAATTAAATATTATGCATGTGAAAAAATGAAACCAGCACCTCATGAGTGGTTGCATGATCTAGAACAAGAGTTGGAATAATTTTAGGAATCATAACGATTCTAATGATTTTTACACCTTTGTGGACCGTGTTAGAATTTTGTAACGAATATTTGTGTCAATTCGAAACACGCGCTTTCCTTATATATGAACCACCTCGACTGTACATATTCTCAGGGCGACAGTGAATAGTATTATATCATCTATATTATAATTCGTTTTGTTCAGCATATGCGCGGGCTACCGAAAGTCGCTCTCTCGTCGATTGACTAGCGCTCGGATCACATCGTCTCTCTATACTTAATATTGAAGAAACGTCATTATACTTTTAATGTGAAGTGATCCATTATATTTTCTCTATTTAAATTCATCACACTCATCCCGCCGAGGTATGTTTATTGTAACCTTTTACATATGCAATTTTGTATGTTCTCTATGTAAAGATAATCGCGATACTGTTTTATAGAATATGCGGGATTTTATATAAATCCCTTATCAATCAGACAATGGGAGGAGCATAAACGAAAATTATTGTTCTACACTACATCTCGTGGACTAGTACCATATCATATTACTTGTAAAATCAAGACTAATAATTCGGCACCTGAGGCTTTTTTGTCAACAAAACATCTAGAGGTCTGCAAAACTCTTTCAATTTATATAACAATTAACAAGAACAAAAAGTCCACATTTTCTTTTATTTTCTAATCATCAGGGAAAAGTGTGAATTCCATCAGGGAAATCAGGGAAAAATCAGGGAATTTTGAAAAGGCATCCCGACGAGAACCCTGCTTGTGTAACGATGGATCTTAGAATTCTCTCTTAACACTGAACTTCTCTGAAAAACAAATCATGTTGCGAGCAAATATTTGAGTGTTATTCTCATTTTCGACGAGAATCAGTGTGAACACCATTTTTCTAATCGGTAGTACCTGATTATTGGATTTGTAATTTTTTTTAGTCAATAGTGAAAGGATTACTATTCTCTTGAGCTGAATTCATGTAAATAAACCACACAGTGAATTTTTTATCAAGCTTTAAAGCATCAAAAACGTCACTTCCGTGGATGTGATCACCTCGCTTCCATGAGAAAAAAAATCAGAACTCTTTATTTCTCTATCATATTCACTTCCAAAGCGAGCCAATATCAACTACGATAAATAACTCATTAAATAATAGTAGGGGTGTGCGAACCTTGAATTTTTCAGTCGAACCGAACTCGAACCGAACTTCAAATATATTTTTCAAGTCGAACCGAACCCGAACCGAACTTTGAAAAGTCGAACCGAACTCGAACCGAACTCCAAATTTTCCCAGTCGAACCGAACCTAACCGCAAATATATTTTTCAAGTTGAACGGAACTTTGCAATTTCGAACCTACTTCCAACTTCCAAAACGTCTAATCGCAAAGCCAAAACTAAATTAGAAATACATTCATGAAAACAGAATCCATCATGAATTCATTTTTTGAAGTGACGTTTCATATGCAGCATGTTGCAGTAATAAAACAGTCTACCCTAGTAGCACCAAAAGTACGTAAAACATTTTGAGAATGTTTATTAAACGTTTGGGTAATTTAGAAACGTTCGGAGAATATTCTATGGGTCAATTTAAAATTGAGTGCAGATAAATTTTTCTCTGTTTCCGAATGTTCAATTGCAGCGACTAGTATTTAAATATTGATAAAATGGTCGCAAATTTGAGGCAAGTAACGAAGAACACTTCAATTCTTCAATAAATCACAGAAAAGTGTCCATAGTGTAATCTAGTGTTGATTTATTACCATATTTCTGGAATAACAGGGTTGTCCCTCTTGGTAACAGAGTGGTTTTTTATGTAAGGTTAACATATCTCACGTATCTAGATGAATTTGAAATTGGGTGCATAACACTTTTATCATAAATTTCAATAATCACAAAGTAAAATTTCCTCCTAATATAATTATTTATATCCTCATGCAATATTTGGAACATGATTAACTCACATTAGAAACCACTCTGTTACCAAGAATGATTACTCTACTATTAAAAAAAAAATGGTGATAAATCAACACTATTTTGAGGTTTGTGGTAGCGTTGATTATAAACCTCTTTGCATAAAAGACAAGGACACTCACCTCACTGCATTCTTCTCTCTTTCTTTTGTTTGCAGCTGTCTCTTTTTATTTGTGTAAACCCCATGTTTACTGACTCGTCCTCCTAGTATAATATCTTCATAGTCTAATCACGTGGAACTTATGGGTTCATTATATATATCCCGCGCATCTGAGGAGGTAAAATAATGAGGCTTCGAATAGAATTCATTATGAATATATTTAATTTCATCTAATCCGCAGTATTGTCAACTTGCGTCTATCAAGTACCCAATATCATGTCAATTCGACTTGGAAACAAGTTGTTTCTGCGTGTTTACAAGCAAAAACAACATGGGAACGCCTGTATGTGTGTTCTCCATCACTTGAACTTGGCATCGATATCAGATCAACTTGATGATAGGTCGATTCAACATCGTCTTTTTTTTCCAGCGTAGTCGAATTTTTTCGGGTTTTGAGTCTAAAGTTCGAAGCAAACCGTGACAAATCGAATCTCGAGCCGAACGTTTTCAATGAATGCAGTTCGAAATTTGAACCGAACCGAACTGTTTCTGTTATCCAAGTTCGAAATTCGAACCGAACCGAACTTTTTCTGCTGATCAAGTTCAAAACTCGAACCGAACAGTAGGAGTTCGGTTCGGTTCGGTTCGAGATTCGAACGGTTCGCACACCCCCAAATAATAGAATAGAATATCTGTAGTTACACAGATTTTTATATGAACCGCCACATCGAAGTTTGTGATCAGTTTTTTGTCACTTCCATGGACTTATGTCACACCCCTCTTATTTTGAAAAATATTGCGCGGGGAACAAAATCCAAGAGGCTGTAGACGCAGTACTGAGGCACCATCTTGAGCCAGTGGTTTGTTTATGCCGGTGTTGTAATCATAACAACAAAATTCAAGTTCAAATTGTATTCTCATAACTCGTTGAGCATAACGGTCATAACCGTGGCAGCTATTTTAAGGTATGTAATTTTGATTCAATGAAATTTCGAATGTGTGATTCAATTGCGTTTTTGCATGATAAACAGGGGGTCAAGTCATCAACTACATATTTGATTGAGAGGTTACATTTTTTAAATTTCAATACATAAAAAGTCACTCCCATGGAGTCACTTCTATGCCTCCGTGGATGAAAATTGTATCCATGGATATGACCATCAATCCATGGAAGTGACAAATTCACAATATATATCAGTATGGCTTTATGAAATGCTTATCTTGTTTTTTTTTTTAAATGTGTAGTCGGTCAAGTTTGTTGTATTCGTAAAGATTTTATTTCTTCACAGTCCGACTCTATAAGAGATGCAATAATTAAATTAATTAAATCAAGAAGATTAATAGATTTAAGCAAAGTGATAATAAAGTTTCATGCAGTTCGTATGAAACTGATCAAGTGGAAACTTACAGGGAGGGTATCGTTTAAAATTGAATCAGACGGTTTAATTGTTACGTCACTTCCATGGAAGACATTTTTTTTTAACCCCCTCTAATTGAGGGCTGTCGGGGTTGCGAGGTCGGCGACTACTTTCTTCTTATAAAGTGAGATCTAAACTTGAAAAATTCACCATAATTTATAATGAAAAGACGTTTTCATTAAATCATCAATCTCCAACCTCCAAAATGAGAATTACCCTCGATCGACTGAAAGTTTCGATTAAACAAATTACGTCCTCCTTTACAAAATTCAACGTTCAAATGGAATGAATTCATCTTATGTGCGGTTTTAATTTTTTTTTGGGTGGAATTACGTAGTAATCGGATAAAGCAACGAACAGCATTGATCTCCATCTGAATTTCATAATGATTTTCCCAATGTTTTCCTCTTAAACACAATATTGTATAAAAATGAATCACTTATCGAGAAAACGATTGTTTTACGGGAGAGAATTGATTTTTTTTCGTATCTAGATGTGCAGTTTCATTCCATTTTAAATTCAATTCCAATTGAAAGTAGGATTACAAGATAACACATGTCATGTAAAATGATTCTGAATAATTGTAATTACTGCAAAGCCAGACAGTAGATTCAATTATACACGAATACGAGGGTTCGTGGCTCGTTGATATTCCATCCAATATCGAAAACTTGAAAAATAGAGCTCATTCGATATCTCATGATTTCGCACATTTTCATATTATTTCGAATATAACAGTGAGTTATCGGAATTCCATATCGATATGATTATTACTCGGAGGGATATCATGTGGTAAAATACGACGCAATATGATGGTAAATTGATGAACACCCACTGATCATCTCCAGACCTCTTATTCAATGCTGGTGCAAATTTTTTACAGTGTGCATTGTTAAATTTTATTTGTTGTGGTGTCTTCACTGGTTAATCTTCATCAGATTAATTTCCCTGTTAATAACATGTTTCATAAGATTCCTTCCTTCATTTATCCCCTCGAGGCCTTTTATATTTTTTGACATTCTCTATGCATTTCACCTGAGCATCCTTGTATAACACACCGAATTTCAAAGGCATCGAGTCTTCATTGATCAGTTTTTCCCATTGTCCAAGTTTCGCAGCTGGAGATATTTTTTCAACTTCCCATATACGGAGACAAATGCCGATCAAGAATATAGTAATGTCTAATACAAATTCGAGAATATTTCTGAAATTTGTGATAAAGATGAAACGGTTCACATTGCTGTCCAATTTTACTTGAAAAAAGAATAAAAAATTATCATTGCCTAACAAACAATAGAAAGAAGTATGAATTTTCCAAAAGTTGCGCACGAAATTTCTAAATTTTATTATTCACTTTGTGAAATTTCATGTGCAACTTTTGGAAAGTTGATATTTTTTTCTATTGTTTGATAAGTGTTGGTAATAATATGTTCTTGTTCAAGTAAAACTCAACAAAAATGTGACCCGTCCCAGACAGCACAAATCTCTGAAAGATAACATATATGTTATCTTGAAGAGCTAGTTGCTCTAAAAGATAAAATATATGTTATCTTGAAGAGCTAGTTGCTCTAAAAGATAAAATATATGTTATCTTCAAGAGCTTTGCGTTGTCTGGGCTTTCGCTGTAAAAAATTCCTCCTGAAAATTCAGAAAATGTGACTGTAATTTTTCAGTCATTTTTTTTCAATTTTCAGATGAAATTTGTTGAATTTTAGGACACTTGACTGAATTCTCTGGATACCCTCCGAAATTCAGTTGAAGTTTCTTAAATTTCAGCAAAATTCTTCTAAGAATTCAGAACAAAATGGCCGTGAAAAATTAGTCACATTTTCTGAATTTTCAGAAGGAAAATGAGCTGAATTTCCCTAAATTCAGCTCATTCGATGACTGGATCTATGATGCAAACAAATTGAGCCGAAAAAACAATCGCCGACACAATGGAAAAAGCATTGTCTGAAATTAAGATGCAAACAGATGAAGACTTTTTTTTACAGTGCAGTGTTTATCTTTATCCCAAATTCAAGAAGTATTCTCAAATTTTGTATCAAAGATTACACTGTAAAAAATTTATATGGGGGAATTCCTATATATTCACGTGAAGTAATTAACACGCACTGAGAAAAATGAAATGTGAAGATAACCTCTATTTCGTATATTTTTCACCCGTCAAATAATGAAAACTGAAGCCAGCCTTTCAAAACTGAAAAGTACCTTTCCAGTGTTGAATTTCACCATACATTCCGTTTGATTCACCAAAAAGATAGTATTTATGGCCTAGCTCATGGTGATCATAACAAAAATAACGTATTTTTCACCGTCAAATACATCACTATATTGAAACATGGTTTCTACAATGCAGATTTTTCTCAGTGCATACATGCGTTAGGGATTTTCCAAAATTCTCTGGAAATTTACTGTAAAATGTTGAGAGAATCCCATATAATTTGGAATTTTCAGATAATTTTATGGGAAATTTCATATAAATGTACCGGAAATACTTTCCCCAATCAGTGATTGGGATTTTCTGTTTGACGTACACAGGAAAATCCCGATTATTTTTCACAATGTATTACATTTTCGATCTGCATATTTCTCCATGTACTCGAATGTCTTCATACAATACAAAATTCGTAATCTTGCAATGACGCGTCTCCTTTAGTACCTTACAGTTCGCTATTGAAGCTTTTGATAATTGAAATCTCCAAACGAAGACGAATAAATCAGATTTCCTCATAGAGAAAGTATAATGTATACCATGTAATTTGGAGCGTAATATTAAACCACTAACCGTATAACGTTTGAATATATTAATTCATCCGTAAGAAGATATTGAATGTTCTACCAACCGAAAGTATATAAACGTACGTACAATGAATCATGTTTCATTGATCGTTATAACTTCCGTGAAGAGCGCACAAGGTATGCTTTATTAAAGACCCTCTTTAAGTTGATCTTACGTTGTCGAACCACATCTATCGGAGGAAAAGTGAGTGAGATGGAAAGGTGTATGTATAGCCCGAAGGGTTCGATACAGGATCAAGACAACGACGAAGAAGAAGACGAAGATGACGATGATAATGATGATGATCTTCAAGAAAAAGAAGAAGAACGAGCGAGAGAAAAACAGACAGAAGAAGGGAGAATCGGTGATAGCACCCTGCGTACTGAACGTAAATTGTTAGGAAGGAAGGAAGGACGGAGAAGAAAAGGAAGAGAAGGAATGCCATTACATCGACGGCACGCAGTAGAACTTCACGGTATCGGCCCAGGCTGCCGTTTGCCATGCTTGCACGCGGCTCAAGGAAAGAGAGGGTAAAAAAGGAAGAAGCAAGGAGGAGAGAAAGTGGATTTTAATATCGCTTATTTATTCATACTTATAGCTCTGCTGCTCTCGCCTGCTAAGAATTTGAATAATAACAGGTCCGTTGTTGTTCATCTTTCCGAGAGTCTGTTGTTGCTCTTTTCCTGTGGAATCAACGTCGATGCTTGCGTCTATGTAAATTTCTATTTCACGACTTTCCGCATAGTTTCAACGATTATTCTTCGTACAAATATTTTCTCCTCGAGTTCAAAAGTGTACGAGCCTCCCTTTCGGTAGTTAATTATTCAAAATGATAATAAAAGAGATCAGAGCACACAATTAACGTTGTTACATAATTAATATCGACACGCGATGTTATTGTGAAGATGATAATGTTTGATATGATAATATTGAGATTATGAATTACAACATTGGAATAGATTCCAATTGAATTCATGTACATGAAGAGTGAAGTACACAGAGAAAAGTTTATATTAAAGATTACTATATTGTTATGGTACTCGTGGGATATACTTTATTATGAGGCTTAGAACTATATTTATTTCAAATTATAACATATTTATCTTCATCCTCACGAGAGTATCTAATATAAAATTTTTACTGTGTACAGAATCTCCATCTCTTATTTTCTTGATGTCGAGTTTTTTATGTACTAGCTTTAACGTGAAGAAAAGTCGTTTCGATTTTGCAGTTCATAACAACTTCCAATATGAATGGTTAATGGTTTTTTTCACATCCATCACGTTGTGAAATATCAGGTGTCATTGACACAAATGGAATCCAGTACAGTCAATTATTTGTACACATTGGAAATATTTATATTGAGAATTGGAAAAAATGTCGATGATGACGAATTTCGTTCTCCTCAGATTTTCGTATATACAGGGTGCATCATCATTCGTAGACTGGATTTTACGAGTGTATTCTTCAGACGAAAACAAACAAAATTTTCCTACGCCATTTCTCGATGTAAAGCTTTAGTTTAAGAGGATTTAAATCAATCAAATAGAAGCTTTTTGACCACACAAAAATAATGCTTAGATGTGGGCCTTAAATGATTTTGGTGCCGCTGAATTTGAATCCGAGGGGTTTCCCATAACCTTGATGAAAATGAAGCGTTTAAGCGCGATTGAAGCGTAGGCCAAGAATCATTTAGACGTAATTTAAAAAGGGATCGGAACATTTTTCACGCTTTATTTGTTTCAATACCCGCTTTCTGCACTTTTGGATTTTCACCAGGGAATCTGAAGACCCGTATCACCTTATTCCTAGTAAAACTCACGCTAGTCATTCCCCCCAGAGAACACAAACCTTCAGGAACGTTTGTTGAATGTTCTTGGACGTTCGCGAACGTTCAGTAAACGTTTCTGAAGGTTTGTGTTCTCTTGGGGTCTTCAGACCTCGCGTGGCCTCACCAGGCTCTTGCGAGGGACTTGTAGGGAAAACCGGGACTATCTATCTACGATTCAGGCTTTTTTCAAATTTGCTCAAAGACTAATAAGAATATTGATCTGAAACTTTCATGATGCAATCTTCTAACCTTCTATTTGAAAAAAGTGTCGTTAGAATTTTCAATGTCTCAATGTTTAGAGAACTTGAATTTCCGAAGTAGAAAGGTCAAGCGTACACAAATGACTCTGTACGTGAGGTCATGTGTTCACATAATGAAAAACACATTGTTGATATTAATTATAATATTCTTTGAACCTTCAATCCCTTGTTATTATGGAACATTGATGTTAATATTCATTCATTAGATTCATAATAACAGTAAATGTTTTCTTTCGATTTTCTACCAAGATTTTTACGTTGAGTTGATTCCTACGGTTGTTTTTTGCTTTTGGTGGTACCGAATTGATTTTGAACTTCTTGTACCATCAGTTTGGTCAGTCTTCTTATTTCATTGAATTATTTCATTCTTTCATTCCGTCTCTTCACACCAGCAGCTCTTTCTCTGTTTTGTTTTTTAAGTAAGATAATCCCGATCATGTTTTTGAGAACTTGGCACGGTGCAAATTACAGTTCAAGTGGAATTGAGATTTCATAATTCACACATTTTATAAGTTCATATGTACAAGACCTTGTACACGGAAGGAAGTAGTTAGCTGTGAGATTGACAGCGATTTTTTCAGCTCTAATAGCTAAATTTTAGCCGCTGCATCAGAGTTTTCAGCTTCGTCAACTGAATTTCAGCTAATGTTGCTGAGGAATTGGCTGTCCTGTGGATACTGTACACAGTAAAAAAAATTCCGTCATTGTGTAAAAAAGAAGTACGTGTCAAAATTCAAGTGTTGAATATTTAACTAAGTGTTAAAATTCAAGTGTTGAATATTTAACACTTTCGTGTGTTGATTTAACACACTGATCAAATGCTGTTCGATCGATTCATCTTCAACACATTAAAATGTTATTCGAGTTCAAATTAACACTTCATAAGTGTCACTCTGGAATCAACACACATTGAGTGTGAAGAAAAATGGTTAACATTGGCTTGTGTGGTGAATTTGACGAAAAATTTTTTACTGTGTAATATTAAGCTATAATAGCCAACATTTAGTTGATACAGCTGAAAATTTTTCTCCGTGTGATGGCCTAGAGAGTGATTTGAATGATTTCTACTAAAGATGCTCGCATATAAGCCATATGCTTATGACATGATGCTTCGCGTCATGTTTTTGTGGATGCCATTGCGATTCCTACTTTACAGAAAATAGTCGATTCTCATGCATGCATGCATGTTGCAACATCCATTATCCCCGTAAATACATGACCTACAACCAATTTATCATCATGTGCCTCACATCTTAGCATCAGCGGTTATCTCGAAAGAAACAAACCTTCGCGTTTTTCATCACATGAAACTCAAGGATGTAAACTTGAATTTTCCAGAATAAGCGATGGAGGTTGCTGCTTGACCCTGCTAGCTGCGTGCCCTCCATCACCGACTTCCTTTTTTCCAATAAGAATTACGAGAGATGGATTTTCATCAATATGGAATCTCTTGATATAATTTCTTCGTATCGTATAAGAAACTGAAGAAATGAGCGCACGAGAGAGGAAGATATGAAGGAAATGCGAGGAGGATGAAAGAAACGAATAAAGAATCTGCAATCTTCAATAACGCGTTTTCCCCGTTCTTGGTTTGTGAGAAATTCTTCTCGCGTTGGAATAGAATGCGGAAAATCGAGAAGATCCTATACACACACACCGTGAAAAGACCACGGAAAATTTCCTCTTCCTTTCCCTTTTTGCACTGTTTTTCTCTCCCATTCTCTCTCTCTCTCTCTCTCTCGTAATTTACGAGGGAACGTGCTGGGGGTTGAAAACCAGCCAAATATCATTGCTGTTCCTACTCTATCTCTCGTTTCTCCCCAATGGCGTCCCTGTTATAATCAAGGTGCCGTAGCAATGAACCAATTGAATTTGCGGATAGCTCGCTACAACAAAACAATTTTTCCACTCGTGAACTAATTGCCAGACACAGCTGAAATTTCGTCACACAAACGTGAGGATACAGTGTGTGTATGTGTATATGTATGTGTATGTGTATGTGCATGTGTATGTGTATATGTATATGTATGTGTGTGTATATATATATATATATATATATATACATACATAGATGTATTCACATCTCGACATCAGAAATCGATCTGCAGCCACACGTATCTTTCTCAATAATTAATCTTGTGTCACGATGAAGCTTCTATTCATGATTTTGCTTTTCTCCAACCATCGAACAGAATTTCCGAACGACTGATTGAAATAACAATCGAAACGAGAAAAGACGCAGTGAAATTTGCTTGCCAGACAAAAAATTTCCATGTTTTCTTTCTTGAGCGGTCTCTTCGATTATCGTTGAATTCGTACGAATTTTGTGCGTTATTAATCGAATTTATCGGATTATCAGCCATTAAAAAATCTCAATGTAGCCCCAATCCGTGGTATATTGAGTTATAGATTTAGTAATTAACGAAATTCGCAGAACTCTTTCAATCATTTGAGAATTATCGAATCGAAGGCTGATTTCAAATTACCTCCCTACACGCGTATGAAACACGATGGAAAGAATGATACCTCAAAGCGTTTCACCGAAGCAATGATGAAAGCGGTGCGAGAATTGAATCATTTTTTTTCTCTCCTTCTGTTTTCACGTTTGTCGCGTGGCACAATGATACATCGGTGGAGTGAAATTTTGTGTGCATGTGATCGTGAACCATATATGAAAAGAGCAAGGTGTAAGATACAGAAGGAGGATGGAAGTTATAGGAGGGTGTCACGAATGCATCCGGCTGTAACGTAAAGTCTGGTGCCGTATTTATCTCGACGCAGCTATTTTCCTGGGACCACCTTCTCTTTTTCCTTTCCCTTCTCTCATTCCATCCTGCTCGCTCGTCTCTTCGTTCTTTTTTTTTCGTAGTCACACATGCACGTACCAAAGCTAGAATCCTATATTCATTCTTGTCCCAACATTAGGAAAAAATAAAGGAAAAAAAAAGGAAAACGAGCAAAAAGAACTCAAAGGCAAATGGTAACAGTGAAGGACAAGCAGGCAGCGAGCGTGGCTGGAGTGGGAAAGAGAGCCACGATTGCCTGGAAACGAGAATCCTCCTCTTCATCTTTTTACTTTTTCCTCCATGCGAGAAACATCCCTACGCTATTTTCTTGACTTCCTCGTTTCAATTTTCTGGATCGTGGATCAGCAGTTATTACATATATGTGTGCATACAGCGAAACTTTTATCGTGAGTTATTATATTTATTTGAGGAAAGTAAGAAAGGAAGAGAATTTAACATCGATTCAATGTGCAGTGGGGGATACAAAGATTCGACTTTTTTCACCGCAATTTTGGAATTGAATTAAATAAGATTTTGTGAGATTTATGAGACACATTTGGAATTGATACAAATTCCATAACATCGCAAGCTATTCACCCTGTCTATCCATTTTCACTTTCTGATTTGATTAACATATTTGACTTGTGCCTCCCCACTTCAATACCAACGATGAGAACTGAATTCTTTCACGTAGTTTCATCCCCTTTCTTCATCAACCATCATTTCTCAAAGACGCTTTGGCAGTTCATTTCTCGGTAAGCGGGATACCCTATCAATACATTTCAGAGTATGGACAATGCAGTTCAAAGTACATTCATCATCATGAAGTAATCAGTCTTATGACTGATTTGATGAAATCCTCCAACCCTGTCTATTATCCGTCAGACGCTTGATTTCTACATATGTACGACAACCCTCATCTTGTATAATTTGATTCATATAACTTCATCCAGGTCTACCTTTTCGAGTTTTGCCATTCATTTTTTCTTCCAATATTGTTTTCAATAAGCTATCATGCCTCAATGTGTGGCCTATCAGATTAATTCTTCTTTTCACGACATATCTCAAAAGACTTCTTTTTTCATTCACCTTCTCAAGTACTTCTTCATTTTTTACTTTCTCTATGCACTTTATTCCAAGCATCCTTCTATAACACCACATTTCGAAAGTTTCAAGTCTTCGTTGGTCCGTTTTTCCACTTGTCCAAGTTTCGCAACCATGTAATGCTGTGCTCCAAACGTAACTCTTCAAGAATTTCTTCTTTACTGCTAAGCTAATATTCTTCGAACATAGTAACGGTTTCTTTTGGTGGAAAGCCTGTTTTCCTTGTGCTATTCTTGCCCTTATATCTCTTTCGCTTTTACCATTTTCTGTAATTATGCTTCGTAGATATTTCTACATAGGTTGTCATTATTCCGATTCCTGGCCATCTCTTATCCAGCTCTGGCAAAACAACTTGTTCTGTTGCGATACCAGAGGTCCATTATAGTAGCCTCACATCGAAAATTGTTACCGACTTGATGGTGAATCTTACACTGACCCTTATGTAAAATTATGTTACCATTTTGACTCTTCACCAGTACTGTCTATCCTACACAGCGAAAAATTTTGTGTCACAGGAGGTCCAATCATAGTTTGTGTTGAAAACAACATATCAAATTCTGAAATCCACAGATTTTCAGTGTAAATTTAACATTTTTGTGTTGATTTGATTTTTGTGTTGATATTAAACATAAATTGCGAGTGGACCTCCTGAAACATACACGTGTGTTGAAAATACATAAAATTTTTATTGTGTATCGGCCTCATAACGGTAGATCTAGAATTGCCAGTACTCAATGGCAACTCTGGCAACAGTACTCAGCCAGTAGTGGCTCGTGTTTCCATGTCCACATGGAAACCCTCCCTGTAAAAAACTTCCTTTCGAAAATTCAGAAAATGTGTCTGTAATTCTTACAGCCACTCCCTTCTGAATTTTCAGACAAATTTTGCTGAATCTTAGGAAACTCGACTGAATCTTTAGAATATGTTCCGAAATTTAGTTGAAGTTTATTGAAATTCAGTGGAATTTATCTGGAAATCTAAAAAAAGTAGCTGTGAAAAATTGCAGTAACATTTTCTGAATCTTCAGAAGACATTCTTCCACAGTGCTGATCCAGACGCCGTGAAAATAGTCAATAGAGATTGAGCGTTATTGGTAAGAAAAACATCAAAGGGATAACCAAACTGTGAGAAAAATTCTTGAATTCAATTCGACATTATTTATGAAATATCATATTTCCATATGGAATTTATTAATAGTTCTTAAATTCAATATTAATGATGAAATTTAAAAATTTCTTTCTGTAACAATTATTTATTGAATTTCACAAAAATGTTATTCAAACTAAGAACAAAATTCCTAACATCAAGAATTACATGATTGAATTCAATATTTTATTATGAAATGCAATGAAATGTTTATGTAAAACAAACTTCATAATTTCCTTATGAAGTTACAGGCAAATTTTTTTAATAGTGCGCTGGTGTTTCAAAGTATTTATTTCGACTCAAACGCATGAATAGTTCCGGAGAGACTGTGTTGAGGAACGTTGAAGTTGAAGCTTCTTTTCTTATACTCTGCTTCAATTATCGAAGCCACCGGGTGAGTCGCTCGACCCATCACGTCTTATCGCGCTGATGGAGAAACTGCCACTTTAAGATGACCTTCGCATTATCTATCCAAAAGATCCAAAACACAAGTTATTTGAATCAATTGTGTTAGGCTACCACAAGTGGGTAACGAGAGGTTGGAACAGGTCTCAAAAACAGTGCACTGAATTTTCATTTAAAAAAATCATAACGACTCAATGACATTCAAAAATCGTTGATCGTATGACGTTATGAAACTCGAGAATTCGGGCCTGGGGCATTGTCTGAAGTAATCTTCGAATACGTCTCCTTTTTCATCATAGATGCTACGAGCTCTGAAAGATCAAGCACTCAAAAGAGGAAGCGAATGAGGTGAACGAAGATCTAATAAACGTCTTCCGATTCTTGTGTACTTTGTCAAGACATTTTTCAATGAGACCGTAATTGAATTTTTTATTTGTAATTTAGAATAATTGCAACCGATTCTTCCAATTGATGATCTAAAAAACCGCATTATGGCTTAGAAAATTTCTATAGATCTGCTTTTGTGAGGAAACCTATAGACAGAATTCTATAGAAATTCTCCAAGTTAGATTCCAACGATTCATATCAGTGAGGAACTTCCCCTTTGAGGTAATAAATAAAATTTATATAATCAATTACGCGAAGACTGAGAGTTCTAGTTTCAAGCTATACAGGTCTCTTCTGATGATTTTCTCTGTTCACGAGATCTAAAAGCTCATGATTCTTTTCTCTTCCCTTTTCTCCCACATATTTATTTCACGGGATTTAAGTTTATCAATCTCAGTCAGTTCCTACAGTTTCTCCTCAACATTTTCCAACGTAATTTGTCATATTCTCAACGTACCAGTACAAAGCCATAGATCTCACTTGACGAAGACGCTGGACAATCAGCGCGCAACTCGTTCTATGGTACCACTACCAATCCACAAGTTCTTTCCAGATTTATCTTCATGCCGTAATAAAGCATATAAACAATTTGTGTCGAAAAAATGTGAATACTTTAACATAATTTGTACTTAATCTTCCAATTAGCGATCGAGGGA
This sequence comes from Gonatopus flavifemur, assembly GCA_018340375.1. Lineage (NCBI taxonomy): Eukaryota > Metazoa > Arthropoda > Insecta > Hymenoptera > Dryinidae > Gonatopus > Gonatopus flavifemur. The sequence continues at coordinate 3,998,513 of JAFFJZ010000006.1, read as the reverse complement.
GAAGAGTATCATCTCGCGTGAAATTTTATGTTTTTATAAGAATTCTATAAAAGGGTCTAATAGATCATTTTTGATCAAATAATTTGTGTCCAAATTTTCCACGTGAATCGTTCATTGTCTATCATATTTGTGATTCAGATGTAAAAAATGAAAGCTGAATAATATCATAGAAGATGATAGTTAACATTAGGGAAGTTGTGGATTTTATGTTATATCGACTCATATGGAGAATTTTATTATCATTGTTTTAACAGATACAAGAGCATTTGCAGCGTTACTATTCATGAAAACTGTGAATGGCAAGAAGATTATGCAATTCGTTTGTGCAAATTTCACCATGTTTTTGTTTCATGTACATTTGGTGAGATGAAAATACAAAATCCCAACATTGTTCAATAAAAAAAGAAGAAAAATAAGAAGGAGAAGTTTCGAATCGATTGATTGGATCTTAATTTTTTCGATTCGAATTTTGAAAAAAAACAAACTATTAAGATGAATAGTGGTCGACAAACTACAACTGCGTACCACTTGCATCAGACAGAGCGATGTGCAGACGATTCTGTGACCGTTTTATCGTAGCTCGCGAGCCGAGCAGGCATGGGTGTCCCATTTTTCACGCAACTTCAGGATTTGGTGCATTTTCCAGTGGAACATTTGTTCGATTCCCTCGAGTTCTTTCTCTATACACACATATTTCCCCCTCCTTTATCTTTCCCTTTCTCTTTTCCGCTTCTTCAGGTTTTCTTCTTTTACAACGAAGTTGGAGTATTGAACCTCATCCTCCGCTCCTCTTTCGGTCTACAGATAGGCAGGTTTATTTTTATTCCATACGGTTCGTTCGATTGAACATGACTTGTGGTTACAGCCCTGGCAATATATTTTCGATATTACAAGACGACATTCCAGCTCGCGATCCCAAGAGTCTCCTGTATTCCTTGCCCATATCGTTCGCTCGCTTGCTCGTTGCGCTGTTCGTCGCGGTGAAATACGTACAACTCGCGGTGGAATAATACTTACAGAGGGTTTCATGGATAACACACTCATACATATACGTACGCAGTGATCGGCGGTAGTGTAGTTGATGGGAAAACGAGGCAGCCCTTCTTCCTTCCGTACTTCTGAAAGGTGCATATCTAGGGGTGTGCGAGTAGTGATTTTTTCGAGTCGAGTCGAGTACTCGATAAATTTCCGAGTATTCAATGAATTTCGAGAATCCAGAGCATATGAAAAATTTATATTTTATTAAGATCCTGAAACTTCACACAGCAAGGGCCAATATTGTGTTATTCAAGACATTCCAAATCTTTCTTGAATAGGATAATAACGTATTATAATTTTATTGTTTCTTTGTGAGAGGGAAGTTTTGTTTGTCATCATGACGCAGGTAACATCTTGTTTTAGGTTGTTCTTCCATCAATGATTTTCATCAAGAGACGCGGTAGCGTTTCGACGCCAAGGACATGAAAAAAACGGTGAAAACATATAAATGAAAAAAAAAAGCAGAAGTCGTGCGCTACCGTGTATCTATACACATAAACCGAGTTTTAACCCACAAAAAGAAACTTTCATGCACAATAACTCATCACACATTATGTTTATTGAAAAAATAATGACACTTTCATTATATAATTCGAATATACACTTTCGATTAGGCACACTACGAAGTTGATCCGTTCACGCGATCCCGAAACACAAACGTTTTCAAATTTCATGCGTTTCAAAATTCTTCAATACCACTCGTTTGGTTCATCATTGATTTTTTCGTACCTATAGATTGGTTGTATGTAATCTGTCTCTTTGCTTTCTTTTTCCCAACAGCCAATCAGAGACTAGTGTCCATTTGAATGAAGCACTTATGTATATGGAAGGTAGAAACGTAAACAAATAGTTTGTCAACGAAGCAATTGACAGGTTATGATGATAATATTCAATGATCATATTATAAAATAAAATGGATGTATTACAGGTTTTCATGGTACAGGTTTTTATTATTGATTTGACAGTAATTATGCTATAACAGAGAAATTCATCAGAGTTTAATTGATGAATGAGGTTATTTGTGAGAAAGAAAAACGAGAAAAATTTGATGAGGGGCCATCCATGACAGATGACAGATGGTTTGTTGATATTGGTTTCTGCAACCAGATTTAAAGGCGAATCATGGAACAAATCATGCAAGGTCTAGTGAAGGAAAATGATTCAAAGTTATACGTTACTTCTTAGTTATGAGCGTACTGGATGTACGATAACCCCTTGATGGATAATCTGCTACTGTCTGGTTCTATCTATACAACTAGAGTTGAAGGAGACAGATTATATGGGTCATAGCAAGTCTGGTCAAAGGTGATTGTTGAGGTTTATTTGCTATTTTTTTACAGGCAAAAGTATAATGGATATGCCATAATCTCTAATGGACAGTCTGCTAGTATCCACTATCCTGCAATCAGAATCGTGGACAAATAATGAAACAGAATAGTGAATAGATGATGAATGTGAATTCAATTACGAGGGTGGATTGATAAGTTTCCGGCCTGACCCAGGAAAACAACGTTTTTAAGAATTTTTTTTTTTTTATTTCTCAACATAATCTCCTCCAAGGCTGATACATTTCTCATAGCGGTGTTCTAGTCTAGTAATGCCATCTCTATAGACTGATTCGTCAAGCTCCTCAAAATACCCATTTACAGCTTCGATTACTTCTTCATTGTCCGCAAATCTCTTACCGCCAAGCCATTTTTTGAGGTTAGGAAACAGATAATAGTCACTCGGGCTAGGTCTGGAGAGTAGGGAGGGTGCGGCATTAATTCAAACTTCAGTTCGTTGATTTTAGCCATCGCAACGATTGACGTGTGCGCTGGTGCGTTATCGTGATGGAACAAGATTTTTTTCTTCGCCAGATGAGGTCGTTTAATTTTCACTTCGTGGCTCAAACGTTGCAATAAGTCTGCGTAGTATTGACCAGTGATAGTTTTACCCTTTTCAAGGTAATCAATGTATATAATACCTCTTGCATCCCAAAAAACAGTAGCCATAACCTTGTTCGCCGAAAAAATTGTTTTTGCCTTCTTTGGAGTTGGTTCCCCTGGTCCAATCCACTGTTTAGACTGTTCTTTGGTTCCAGGAGTGTAGTGGTGGACCCAAGTTTCGTCAACGGTTACGAATCGACGCAAAAATTCGCTTGGATTACGCTTATACAACGCCAAATTGGCGGTAGAAATGTTCTTTCGAATCAATTTTTGGTCGACTGTTAGCAAACGCGGCACCCATCTTGCACGGAGCTTTTCCATATACAAATGTTGGTGCAAAATATTTTGTACACGTTCATATGACATCTTACAGGTCTCAGCTATCTCACGAACTTTTAATCTGCGATCTTTCAGCACTATTTGATGAATTTTTTCGATCATATCTGGAGTTGTGACCTCAATGGGGCGTCCTGAGCGAGGCTCATCAGAGGTGCTCACACGACCCTTTTTAAACTCGGAAACCCACTGCTTAACGGTTGAATATGATGGGGAGGATGTCCCCAGTGTTGAGTCCATCTCTTCTTTAATTTCCTTCGGCGTTAACCCCTTCAAATAAAAGTATTTGATGACAGCACGATTTTCCAGCTTTTCCATTTTTACGAAAAACACAGAGGCGTCTTGGTCAGCGTGCTCTCAAAACTAAACTAACATGGCGATCGGACTGAAACTATAGCTACAAGCTATCTAAGGATGGTACTATAGAACGCCACCTCAAGGTAGGCCTAGTGGCGCCATCTTTTGGTCAGGCCGGAAACTTATCAATCCACCCTCGTATAGCAAGTTTGGAAAACATTCGAAAATAAGGTAAGTCACCGAGTACTTCAGGTGTACTAAAATATGACATTCGAATCAAAATTATGAACTATTTACAAAATGGTTTCCGTAGATTCTTTGAGTAAAATTACAGGTGGATCAAGCCAAAGTAGAGAGGATGCAGGTATACTATACATCTGTATGTTACGTACCACCACGATCAATATCATCAGGTAGTGTAGAAGGAAAATAAAGAAAAGGCAGGAGTGCAGTGAATATCCCACAGGTCCTTGCGTTAGGTACACTATTATCAGATTCTTCCAATAGAATCACAGGTAGATGAAGAAAAAGCAAGAAGGATGCATATGTACCATATATCTTTATGTTATGTACCACAGTGATCAATGTCATTAGGTAGCGTCATAGGAAAATGAAGAAAAGGCAGAAGTGCAGTGGATATACAAGTCCTTGCGTTAAGTAATACCACTATTATATTCTTCCAACAGAATCATCGGTGGATGAAGAAAAAGCAAGAAGGATGTAGATGTCCAATACATTTGTACGTTGAATGCTACCATGATCATTAGGTAGCGTTGAAGGAAAATGCAGAAAAGATAGGAGCGCAGTAGATATACTACAAATCTTTGCATCGGGTGCATTCCACTGACCAATTGACGAATGATTGGAGAGACTGTTTAGGATCAACTCAACGAAAATTGAGCAGATACAATATTCTGATTATAGAAATTGCTACAGAACAACTACAAGTCAACTTGACGGATGTGACTGGATGTGACAATTTATTCTGAATGTTTTCTTCCAAAGTTCCATCTTCTCAGCTGTTCCATTCAAGCTGGATTATATTTGTGTTCTTACAAACCTTCATTTTTATTTTTACTTATCTTGGTTTTGGAATGATTCAATTCTCAAATATCATGAATATTAAATGGTTTGAATATTCGACTAGGCATTCAGCAATAAATGCACTGTAAAAAAGTCATTAACCTGTACATGTACCGTAAAAGTTCAGCAGATTTGTTCTGCTAAAATTCAGTGCATACGTTATGGAATTTCCGCATCAAAACTGGAAATTTTCTGAGCCTTGGTACTGGAATTTTTCAGTACACGAGCTGGACTTTTCCAGGACATGTACTGGAAAATTAATGCTGAAAATATCCTTGAAAATTGAAAAAAAATTGCTCACGCAAAGTGATTTTGCAGGGTCCTTGTGTTCCAAGATGATTGAGAAACTTTTGATCGTTCATTTGGATGGACAGAAACTCATGTCTACCTAACAGGATTTGAACCCACACTTTTCTACCTGCCTACCAACTGAAACCTAAGACCTAACCGATGAGCTATAGCGCGACATGTTACATATGCTTCATATCTAGAACACAAGAGGATAAGTCTTGGAAAAACCTCATATATCAATTACAATTATTCAAAATCTCAATCAGGAAATTTTTAATATAAAGACTTGAAATTTTTCCTGCCAGAAATGACGAAGTCCAATAGAAGTGGAAAATTTCAGTGCAACAGTGATTAAATTCCGTTGCATAGCAACTGGAAAATTCCATCACACGACCTGAAAATTGCAGTTCAAAACCTGTATAATTCAATTGCATAGTAACTGGAAAATTCCATCACAAAACCTGAGAATTGCAGTTAAAAACCTGTATAATTCCAGTATACCAACGATTAGGTTTTTTTTTCTAAATTCCAAATTTTTTCTCAATTCCTTTTGAGGGAATATTTTTTTGGTGCACAAGAACTATAAAATTGTAGTACGAGCCGGTAAAATTTTCGCGAAATCATGGCAAAATTTCAGTACATCATCTCAAACTTGAAAATTCCAGTACAATGACTGAATTTTCAGTTATGCTTGGTAAATTTTCAGTAACGTAACAACAAAATCTCTGTACATGTACTGGAATATCCATATTCCAGTACTAGCACTGGAAATTTCCAGTCCAGTTGCACAATAAATTTCCAGTTTTTTTTTACAGTGTGAGTCAATCCTTTTTTTATTGCGAAATAAATAATGTTCAGTTACAAAATGATTAGGCCTTTACAAAAAATTGAAGAAAATAATGAATAAAAGATGAAGGGAGGAAGATTTATAGGATTTCTAGAAATTTGAGGAAATTAATGAATTACTCAAAGAATTCCGAGTAGCTTGAAGAACTTCGAGTAGCTCAAAAATTTCGAGTAGCGGAAGGTACTGGACTCGACTCGAAAATACTCGACAATTTCGAGTACTCGCACACACCTATACATATGAGAATTTCCAAGTAACTACAAATCACGTGAACAAAAATAACGTAAACTGAAGGAACATTTTGAGAATATCTCTAAAAAAAACCTCAATTGAATTTTAACCCATAGATTAAATAAGAATTATGAGTTCAGTTGGCAAGATGTAGATATTTCAGGTGAAGATAGGTCATCTTGATTATATTGAGCTAGCGATGAGACCTCGATGAACTCTCAAATAAATGTCTCTTAATATCCAATGAATCTACATTTGAGGAAAATATATCGTGATAGTGTTCAATGAATCCTCCCTTTACTGTTGTTTATCAATGTGTTCTTAGGAGATGGAAAAACAAGTATCGGGAAAACTGGAATTAAAGTAATTAAATCCACAAAGTGACACGTAATTCAAATGAACGTGTGAAGTCTGAGTGCATGTTTACAAGGAAACCACGCGATTCCTAGCGTTATGTACTGTCCACGTTTATGTGGACCTAGCTCTCATCCTTACGGCTAGATCCAACAAAATACCCCACGTAATTATCATCTGGGAATGTTAATTCACACCCTACAGTCTGTGATACCTCTTTCCCACACGCATGCCCTGTGCACGTATACACATAGGCACGCTTCAAAGCACGAATAAATTCCAACATAAATGCGTGCATGCATAATGCACCCGCTAATTAACACGTTACATTGTCCTAACGAAGCCCCTCGTACAGAATCGTTACGGGACGCGTGATTAGTTATTGCTTCACGATGTCATTCCATTAAATCGTGGTAAGGCTTATTATATCCACTCTACCACCGCGATTTGGTGAAAACTTTGCGCCCCATTCCGGTTATAAATAATTCAACGCATCTCGCGGGTCAAATTAATTTCTTCACGTCTATTTACATGTCAGTTAACTCAACGTACGAGAGCGGTAGATACCCCCCCGCATACTTACAACTGAACGGCAGGATACATCCATTGTTGTATACTCTCAAACAATCAAATCCCGTCTAATTCGAAGAAATCAGGGCTTTCGTTCAAATGATTGAATTTATGTGGAATTTCGATCACAGAAAATATAAAATTTGCGCAAATTGTGCGCAATTATTCACATTTGGCTTATCAGGTCTACGTTTAACGGATCACAGTAAGAAGGAAAACTTAATTTCAGTGAGAATATGAGCTGAATTCAAGATGCAACCAAAAGAAGACTCGGTTGACTTAAAGTCAGCCACTGGAAAACCTTCTTAAACTCAAACAAGAATACAGCTTACATTAATCTCTATTCAACTGAAATTAAAATTGATTTTGAACTGAAACTCAAAGCGGATTGTTCCTGATAAATGGGTACGTCCATTGCTTTTGGTTTTGTTCTACTCAACATGGCGTTAACTATCAACGATGAGAAATATGTTGGTGTTTATGCGGAGGATACAAAAAAAAATTTTCTATGTTGTGTGAATTTATTTACTCCACTTGTTGACTGTTCAATTATATCGTGATCGGAGTTTTTGAAGATTGAACATCCTCAACTCTCATCGGGAGATTCGAACCCACGTTGTTACTGTAATGACCTGTCCTAGTCCTTTGCGTTTAACCGCTTCGCCATGGTACCGTTTCGATCAACGGACGTGAGAAATCATTTCATAATAATATAATTTGATAGCACGTGTAGTGTGAAGTCAAAGATAAATTCGGAAAACATTTTACGGGAACTGAGGATTAGTGCAAATGTGAATACCCCCGAAAGTTTGAATTAATTCCAATTTGTGTTGTAATGTTGATTTGAAAGTGTCGAAATAAAGAATCCATTAACAGTGCGAAAAATCCAATAACAAGCTCTTACGAAGTTGGTATTACAAATTGTTACTGGATTTGTTAGGCACCTTGAATAATAAATAAAAAACCTGATATAATTCGATTGAATTGAAACTGTAATTAATTATATGCACATATTTATATATTTGTATGTATAACCAATTGTAATACTGAAAATGAAAGAATTCTGACCTTATTTTTAGATATTTTTGACTGGATTATCCATCAAACTCTATCTGACTGACTATAAGATATGCATTGCTGATAATCAGCACATTGCCCGATTTAATTCAATTTAATACGGCCCTAACTCTTCTTCATCACATATTACGCCTGAAATCGTACACGGAAAAGAGAAAGTAGTTAATTTTACTAGAACTGTGATCCATTCTACTAAAGACATTCATAAAATACGGGATTATCAAACTCAATAGTAACTCTTACCACTTCAGCCGAGTTGGCCATTTGTTTAAGAGTTACCACATATATTTGTGAATAAGGTTTCTGTTTATCGTTTTCATGACCCTTTACTCAAGATAAGATGTATAAAATTATCTAGTAGAATTCACCAATACATCTTGTATACAATATTTAATGAAATCATGAAAAATATTATCATCATACATCAGTTTCACCAAAATGAACAGTTAGATTTATCCGAAGTATTTAATAAAAAATATATGAAAAAATATATTGAATAGAAGAATTTTTCATATTGGAGAATGAAAAATAATTTTCTCAGTTCCTTCCCAAGACCACTGTTGATGATGCTGGTCAATGTTCTCATTGAGTTGGGAAATCAATTTTTCGACGAAGAAAGGGGATTGCATAGTAATGAACGACGAGACGTGTATTAGGACTGAATTGCGACAACTACCAAATCCTGAGTCCCGTGTTACTGCAATGCAAATTGTAGAGGCCCCGCTGGGAAGTTAGGAAAAAAAACAGCTGAAACAGTTTCATAACTGCCCATATAAAAATTTTTAGGTTCCGCCAATTCTGGCAATAGAATATAGCCTGCTGCAATGTTGATAGGCGAGGCTTAACAATCTATAAATATTCAACGGTGATTAACAACAAATAAAATGTTGCACCGATATCGGTGTTCAACGAATGTTGGTTGTCAGTCTATGATTCATTCACAATTCCGCCAGGCTTGGCGCTTGCTAGGCTCATCCTTGGTCCAACATTGACTCAACGATAGATTCTATTGAAAGTGAGGATTATTCGAAATGTGGTTCAATATTGCCATAAACTTTGGTCTAGTCTGGATAAAAATTAGTTTTCAACATAGCGCCGATTATTGGCAATAGCACGACTGAATATTGGCATGCACCTTAATTCTAACTTTTGATAAATATATAATAATAAGTCAATAATTCTCTGGAACAACAGTCAATCGTTCTTTCTTACAGGTTACACCAGAAGGCTCCCACTATTGATCCATATTGTGTATAATTCTCATGACAAACTTTAGCGACACAAAATACCGAGTTGTTTACAGATAAAAGAGGAAAACACAATAAGATTTCGAATAACATATATATCGAAATTTGTCAAATGCGCATACTTGTTATATATTTTGGGTTAATTATTTTCCACGGTTTTATCATTAACGCAATCTTGACAAACAAGTTTTTCTATTGTTTACCAATGATGGTCTATTCCATTGTCATTTCTGCACCAATGATGGACTCCATTTAAAAAATAAATTGATAAATCATAATATGATGTTATCATTTCAGTGTTGCGCTATGCTTAGTTGCCAAGCCTCGGCCATACTTTATCTACGTTGCGCCATGCTAGCGTCAATCGTAAATTTCTGTATGGTTGAGCTGTTCGTGAATTAAGGAATTCATGTGAAGGAATATCAGCAATTCGATAATGAAAATATAGCAACAAAATTCAAATGCAAGTGGATAAACAAAAGCATGCCAATCAGAATTTTCGTACCCAATTGAGGATTTAACCGCACCCTCATCTATTATCAAGAATAACACAATCTTGAATTAAACGATATAACTCTTCCTGTGTAGTTTATAGGTCCCTGATTCTCAACATCTTCATGTGGCATCCCGTAGAAACTGAGTACGTCGATGAAGAAAATACTGCTCCATCACTTTTCAATGGGAGGAATTAATAAGAAATATACGATTACTGTTCTATCAGCAGTCCAGTTTTTACAGGATGCCCGTAAACTCATCGAACGAATCTTATACTCGATACTTCGGCGTTGATGATACGATATGGGAAGATCATGGTACAACATTGTTGATTTACAAAATCGTTGAATGTTTGCTTTGTTTGATGACGTTTTATAAGCGGTGCAACAAGATATACCTCGTCCATGTTGCCATCATAATACACCCAACTCGCAAAGGTAGCTAATTAGATGCCGTTGTTGTCAGTGCTAATAAACGGATGCGTTGATACTAATACAATATATCGTCGAAAGTGAACGAGGGGACGGAAGACATATATACACATATAGGTATAGAGGATGAGAAACAGAGAGGAAGAGCAGAAAGGAGGTGAATACGGTGATAACTAACGGAGTGCTTGGGTTATACATGACATAATACACAGCGACTCACGTTCCGAACCGAATTCATTCGATTATTTGAAAGACGAACTGTGAAGCTTTTGTACCATTCATTCACCTTTGGGAGTAATCGACGTTTCTCGTTTATATGAAACAATTATACTTGAAAAATAGTAGTCGAATTCATCCATTCTACAATAGAATCGTTTTGCTACATTATACCCTGATAGAGCAATTTCCCACAAGGATAGAAACAGGATCAATTAGCATGAATAATTGCAGATATGAACTTATTCATCCCAGAGTCACCACATGGGGTTTTGTAATCAAGCTCTTCGGGTTTTCACGTACAGTCGTTCGATCGATCTCGATCGTTTCATTCATTCTTGACACATTTACGACTTTTCATGGAAACAGTGAGTTGGGAAATTATATAATCATGTAAACTCTCATCTCAATTCGATGACAATTGCACGGAAATGATTAAATAGTAATGATTCCGGAGTAAAATTTTCAAAGGAGAATATAATACATCGTAACGATTACGATGTTTTGTAGTGCTGACTACCTCGAAAACAAGTGATTTCTACGTTTCATGCGATTTTTCGGGATAGCAACTCAATCGGTGGCATGTTCACATCGCAATGTTTATTATTTAATTATCTCCGTGTGTGTATAGCTGACGCTGCCAGGATTGAGCTAAGCTGTTACCAATGCTGGACACGATACTGATCTGTGTTATTCAGTCTAAGTTGGACTGAGCTCACTTGATCCTGTTAGTTATTCGCCCTAGTTCGTAAATTAACAGAACCAATTTATCAACTACCAAAATTGGTACAGCATTTTTAAAAATTGCATCAATAATGGCTCTACATGAATTGTCAGGATTGTGTGATCATCCTTGTTTTTCAAACTATATTCTATTGTCAAATTCATGTGGGGAAATAATTTTATGACTCACTGTATATGATGGGGTTCAAGGATAAGGATTTCCCAATTTTTAAACCCCAATGCGAATGATTTTACAGATATGTTAAAGATATGAAAATTTTTGAATAATGAATGAAAGAAATTTCTTTAATATTGAAACAAAAGTGTGAATTAAAAGTTGAATCTATGCGTGGGAAAGTAAAAGTTTATCGGATAGTCTGTATGATTTCGATCATTCGATTCTGTTTTTCAATCATTTGATACTCATTGCTACTGAATTTTCATTGTTCACAGATCAAGGACAAAATACGAGTAAGAAAAAGACCACATTTTCGAGACTTTTACGAGGACTGAAGACTCACAGGAAAGAGAAACAAGGCCAAACTCAAGGATCTCCGAAACATGGTCGTGCAAGAATGGGTGTACCACAAAGAGTAAGTGTGTATCGGTTTACAGAATGATATCCCCGTTTCCTTCTTCTTTTTCCTTTTCACAACGACATTTATCGTAACTTATTATTTTTTTTATACAAAGGTATCAAATTTTCCTTACCTGTTCTCCATCTTCTTATTTTCCCATAAAAGTAAACGATTCAGCTGATTCTGTTATGTTTGGAATATATTGTTAAGTGAATGCAGTTTCCTTAGTATAGTTTTTTAATATTTAAGAGCGTCAATGAAATGGGATCGGTTGCGTTGGATTCCTCTCTCAATTTGCCCAGCGATTTCCGAAATTCGCATCAATTTCCATTCTAATATACATTGAGAAGCGATAAATTTCTAGAGTTGTGCAAATAGTTTGGAATCGGATCTGATTGAATCCGTAAAGATTCGATTTGGTTCGTCACCGCACATGAAGAATTCCTGTCCGAAGTATTCGAAGATTTCGAATCGATAAATATAGCAAGCCTTGGTGGAACAATTCGTTGAATTCTGTTCAACTTTATTCATTTTCCACTCATTTGTTTCATTTCGGACAAGTTGTCAATTGGGAAACATAAGAATCATAAGAATAATCAACAACAGCCGATGAATCAAATAAACAAAAACAGCGCCTACAGTATTGTTCAATAGCGCACCGAGAGATTGACTCACCAGATCTGGAAACAAAGAATCTGTACTGAAACTAGTTTTGCAACGAAACTGGTGCAGTATCGTCTTTCTGTCCACTGCTAGAAATTTGACTACTTGCAACCACTTCATTGTCATTCGACTCCTTGTGACTACAGATTCGTATTGTATTTTGGGAATCAACATCGACTTGGATATTATTTTTTACACAAACTTGGCGTGTACCCAGAACGGGAATACAATTCGATTTCAGATCATACGTAGTATTGATATTTGACAGGTACCTATAAAATGCACCACTTGTGGACTTCTATTTTGCATTCAATTACAAATCCGCAACGGTGACAAAGTTCTCGCCTCTGTTGTAAATCCTCAACTATCGTCCTATGTCAAAAGTTAGTTCGACTAATGAGTTTGTGCATACGCCAGGGACTACTTGTATTCCAAACATTTCGACATAATAAATATCTGCTTTTATACATTTGTATTTCATATTTTTAATTTCTTCATTCACCGTTGCTCCGGAGAGTTTTCATCAGGTAACCTCGTTAGTGTATTCTACGAAATTGGCAAGATCGACATTTCCTGGCTGGTTGGAGATCGTATGAATGTTCATATTTTCCACTTTTCTATATTCCATGAATTATTCCGGAAATTAAATTTCTTCCGAAAAAAAACATACTTACAAATATAAATCGTACCGTTCCAGATGCCCGTCTTTCCGATTTGCAATTTACACAAAACATCGGAAAAGGGTTCTGCGAGCGAGCAAATGAACGAACGAACAGTGTGTCATTAATTCCCCTCAAATGTATTCCATCTGTTCCGTCGTGAAGCAATGGTCAATCGCTTTCCATTTCTACTGAACATTTCTCTACCCTCCGAATTATACGCGTTGATCGAAGCTCTGTCCTCTTCCTCTCCCGCGCGTGTACGAATCGCATAAATAATAACGCGTGATTGTATCGGATGGACATGAAATATAATGAGCTTTAGTTATTTCGAAGGATTCATGGGATAAGAGATAGAATCAAATGAGGTTCCGATTGAATCGATGCTAAACGTGACCAAGGATGAAATAGTCTCATTATAAAATTGTCATCGATTTGGAAATCATGATGATGTATTATTCGATCCCAATTCGAAGCAAAATCGGAATAAAATTTCACGAGGAATCGAGGAAAAAAACACAGGAACTATGGGAGAATATAACATACAATCACGCCAAGGGAAATCATTATTTTTGCGGAGGAAGAAAATTTCCATGCATCTGTGAGAGACTGTGTAGATGGGACGTAAGTGAAGATCCTTAAGATTTCCCATGTGTCGCCAATTTGTTAAGTTTTTTTCACTGAGCAGGAGAGAATTCCAGAAGAGGAAATAGAGATTCTTCCCTTCGTAAATTCGCCTTGGATACGATATTCCCATATGACTGTGCACACAATATTCTCTCGAATATACGTACCTTATTTCACTTTCGATCGTGAATCTATATGAGCTTCCATTCTTACCCTGTTGCCCTTGTTCTTTCCTTCCATTGGGAACAAAAACAAATGCATCATCTCAAAAATATAGGCAATATAATGTCATTTTCTTAGATGATATTGATGAAATTTCAGTTGATGGATTAACGCTGTGAGAATTTCAGATTGTCGGAATAAAATTCAAACTCGAGAATTGATTTTTGGGTACCATGCAGAACATACATTTAATCCTCTGCTGGATTTATATGAAACAGGAATGTGGATATACATGAAAAGAGCATGTATATATTTTTGCGGTCGATGACTCGCCAGATGATGGTCGCATATTTCAGTAGTGGTAGTAGGGGAAGGGGATCCAGAGATGATCAAAGACCGTCTGCATGTCAAATTGAGAGGTTCGCCTTTCCATTGCAGCGACAGCTGACCGACTGAGATGATCCTCTCGACTAACATTGCTGTACGTGTTGCTACCATTGTGACCGCTCCGACCTTTCCCTGTCCTCTCTTCATCATCGTTTCTTGGGTACAGTTTTATCTGGTGATGGTAACCGCAGTCTCATCAACGACGTACAACTTACACAAGCTCATATCTCATCGTTCCTAGTTGCATCCTCTTATTTCTCTCTCTTTTTCTCTTTTATATACTATACATACTTGAACGTAATTCAATTTTCGTACTGCTCAGACTCTTTAGATGCATAATACAAGACGTTCTTTGAACGTTGAATTTCTTGCATCATTTATCGTGCTGTAGCTGAACGTACTTAACTTTCGTACAACCTTCATTAGGTAGATTCCACACGGACGAATAAGAAGTTTCAGATATTCTTAGTATCAGAACTATTTCCATAAATCCCAAGTGGAAAGAGGTGAGAATTAGGGTTTGGCCGCAGTGGATGATAAACGATTTGTGTCGACGAAGTCTAATATGTCATCTTTTAACAAGAATTCACTGTAATTATTTAGCAACACTGAAGAAGACTGTCGTTTTAGGAGAAAAATATGCGATGTATCATTTATTCTTATCTATTTCTCACAGTTCACCACCAAGGGATGGTGAATCCTGAAAAATCATACAGATTTCCCATTCTGCTAAGCTGACTGTGAGGAAATTCATGGAAATATTCCCTTCGTTAATCAATCCTCCCCATGGAGAAAAAAGAAATCCGCAGTGACAGCAAAAAAATGTTCACTTCTCCAACAAATTTTCATATTGTATAAACACTTGGAGGAAAAATTTCCGGGAACGATAAAATATTTAGTCGAATAGTCGCCATAAAAGACTTAATTGATTCACGGAAAAAAGAACATGGGAAAAATTACCGTCTAGGATGACAACGCGTCGCTTCGAGTCATTGAATGGGGATTTTCACAATGTATATTGCCAAATGAGTCATGTGCTGTACGGGTTAGTGCTTACCGTCTTCTTTCCTCACTCCCAATTTCCTTGGAATTTATATCGTACAACTGACACCTGGTGAATCAAATGTGCTTGAAGTTCCATGGCATTCGGATGATAGGAACATAGGGAAAGCACGCTTTCAAAATATGGCCAAAAACCCGGGTTTTTTTGAAAAAGCCCGACCCACTCGGGTTTTTTCGGAATTTTTTGGAGTTTTTTCGGGTTATTCACAGTTTTTGAACATCTTCGTCTTTTTCCTTATTATCTCTTATATTTTCAAGATGTTTACAGTCTTTTGAGCATTATATCTGTTTCATGAGTTGAAACATCATGGAAAAAGTATAGGATCAGTATGTTCAAACCAGTCATTACGTTGGAAGAAATTCGGGAATAAAAATTACTGGTTCTTATTCCCAAATAGGGAATAATATACTTGACAACAGATGAAAAATTGTTGAGAAAGATCATTGATCTTTCATAATGTTATTTCAACTGCAAAAAATGTTCCCATCACCAGCGTCGCACATGATTTTTTGTGATCGAGAATCTTACTTCTTTCCCTGAAGCCAAAGATCATTCTTGACAATATTAAGGTTTTCACTTTGTATCAACTTTATCAATTGAAAGGTTCTCTTCCAAATTTGCATCATAAGCAATCTACTCCAGACAGCACCAGATTTTCCGTGTACAGCTCCAATTATGCGACTTACAATGAGTTTAATATGGATTCAAACTGAACTTTTCATGAACAAGATAATATTCAGAAAGAACTCATATTGAGACTCCATAATAAATTCTTCGGGCATTCAGTGAGTGGTCATTTTGAATTCATTGAATTTATACTGAACTCATTGTTAGTCGCATAAAGGAGACTATTCAAAAGGTATTTGAGAAGTTTTCATGATTTCAAATTGATAATTTGTGTTAGCTGCGCTGTTTTGGATGAATTCGCACTAGTTTCGATTTTCAAACTTCTAAGTATGGGAAAGTACTGCTTTTTTGCAACAATTTGTGTTTTCATGTCAAGTATATCCCTCATCTAATGAAAAAAACCAGTAATTTTTAGGAACAATGATCGCGTTCAAGATCGAAGATGATAATTTATATCCCACTTCAATGTTTCGAGCAGAAGTTGAAGAATTATATGAAAACACTCCCAATAAATGGTGGAAACTGATGGGAGCCAGAACTAATACTACACATGAACTCCCGAACGGATTCTGTGAATTTTGCTACCAACTGTTGAGTATTCCACCGAGTTCAGCGGGACTAGAAAGAGTTTGTTCAACTTTCGGACACGTATGGTCCAATGTACGGAATAGATTAGGTGTAGAAAAAGCTACCAAATTAGTCCAATTGTATAGGTATCATAATACTCCTACTGATCAAAATGAATGGTGAGATAGACATATCAAGTATATAAGCACACTTTTTAGATTATATATTCAATAAAAAAATTTAATGCTGCTGAGGGAATTTCATTTTATTGTTCTTTAAGCCATCAATCAATAATTATTTTCAATGGGTTTTTGACTGGGTTTTTTCGAGTGGGTTTTACTTGAAAAAACCCGGTGGGTAAAACCGGGTCGGGTTTTTTCGTACTAACCCTGCCAAAAACGCGGATCGGAAAAACAAATCCGACCCGAGGGAGCAAAGATATGCACGGTCGCAAAATCATTGTTCTATCGAACAATAATACCACATTTGAAAACAATAGAATCCGACCCCTACATGTTCCTCTTGTACCCTGTGAACACCTTCAGCATTTCTCTCGTAGACGGGAGAAAATCCATGTACCTCATATGACATAGAATTATTATTATCATCATCACCATCATCACCAATCTTTGGTTCTTTTGCTTTCTAAAGAGAATATTTCAATCATTTATTTCTCCTTAAAATTTACATCTGAGTATGATTGTTTTGAAGTTGAACATTTAATTTTACAGTGCTATTAGAGTTTTAAAACAAAAGTGTATCTATATTGTTGATTGAACCTAGACATAAATACATATGACAGAGTACAGTAGTTCGGAATAAATTCATCAAAGCACCTTTGTAATTGAAAGCCTCGGATTCATATAGAATACTTCATGAATGTAACGAGAATTATTGTTCTGTTTGGGATTTTTCTAGAACTTCGTCAAAGGACACAATTAATTATGAATTTTCGAAGCTTTTCTGAATGTGGAAATTGTAAAATATCAGCACTTTGGAAGGATGAAAATATTTCTCATACTAAAGTAAATAAACGTTACTTCAAAGCTTCCGTCGGTGATGGTGATTGCAAAATTTTCGTTCTGTCGTGTACAAACCCTGACGAAAAATTTTCTCCTAATTTTTCATAGTTCCAATTCATTGAGAAAATATCCGAAATTCTGTTGTTCTTTTCCATATTTTCTTAATGAATCAAGCTTCATGAAAAATGATGAAGGATTTTTCGTCAAGAGAGTGAATTCACCCAAGTGGGAAACCCCACATAAACTGAATTAATAACAAAATCATAAGCTGTGGGTAACATATTAATAGTGTTATGAACCCGAAATTAGGAAAAAAAATTGTTCATCTACAGAGGAATGAGTGAAGAAAATGGGTAGATGTGAAAACTTTGAAGTAAAAACCTTTCTAAATGCTTAATGGAAAAAAGAGGTGGAATACTTCTTCCTCTTAACCTCTCTTTTTGATTCAGCTTCCGAAACATTTGCATTTCGATCACTTTGACGTTCCTTTCGAAGAGATGTCATGTTAATAGCAAGCATTCTTAAGAAAAAACAAGATTGAGGAATATAATGTTCCTACTTACTTCTGGTTGATTAGATGATGAAGTCCTTTTCAACCATCGATCCATTATGTCGATTTGTTTATTCATACGATGTTGTTACTTCCACCATTATATCATATGATTATTTTTTTTTTCGATGTATGAGAGAAACAAAAGAAGTGTTCTTTGACAGTTAGCCACTAAAATTCCCACAACAGGCCATTTCCTGCAATATTTCCCAAATGAACCTAAATTTCCTGCAATTTGGGAAATTTCCCGCAGATTGGCAACACTGGTATTGCCCTCGTAACTCTCAGGTAGGGGGATATTTCGAACATGCAGTTGTGGGAAGGAATTGGATTCAATAATCGATCGGCTGCACGAATTATACACATACTTCCTGATCAAACTTTTGAACACCTCGTTCGAATTTTCCTCGATATTGTTATAAACACAACTATGATTCTTTTTATGAAGAGGATTGCAGTACGAATTTAGTCGATACATTATATGCCATTCGAATGGAATAAAGTTAGATGGACGATCTTATTCTGCAATGTTTTGGACGGAAGTCAAAAACAATGCAATTTCCCGATGATTTCAATCGTTATGTTGTTCAGTCTGTCCAGCATGGTGAATGAGAACCGAATAAGAAAAAAGAAAAATCACAAACAATACTTTTGCAGGAATGACCACGATTTGATCAAAACATAATCGCAGAGCGAGAACGCGATACATACAACCGCCGCGTTCAGACCCGTCGAGCATGACGACACGTCCTAGCGAGATCATCATTAAGTTCCGCCCAAGGACGTAATGTTTAGGTTCGAATAACTTTTTTTTAAAGTGTGGGCGATTTTCTTTCTCAATTGTATATTTGTTAGGAACAAAAGCAGTATATTGAGTTTTTTTTCGAATCAAAATATGATGAAGAACACATTTATTTCTCACTTTGTTATAAATAATTCACTAAAATGAATTTTTTTGAATTGAAAAAAATCACCAACAATTTGTGTTTGGAGACGATTCTAATGCCAGGTCGAACGTCGAAATCAGTCAATTAGATTGCCCGTAATAAATAAATAAATAAAAAATGACGAAAAAATTTGATTGTCTAGGATCATGTGAGTTATCTCAAATACTATTGAGACAATTTAAAAATAAATTTCATCAAATTTGAGTGGCCCGTTTGAGAAATTCGGACTCACTCATTTTCTCCTGAATGTGCAATATTTTTCTTTGATGTTAGAGATCCTACCTTTTGATGTAAACGACTCAAAAAAGAATGATACCGTAACACTTCCGATAGCTTGAAATCTCTCCTTTTGAATGCCGTACTTCAAGCTAACTCGTGAATCGATCATAAACAACTTCCCAAGAGAACAGAATTGCAAAAATAGACATTTCAAACGTCCTGTGAATATTCCTGGAGTGTTGAATGGTCCATGAATGCTTGAAGGACTTCGAAATATCAGTTCACCTTCTTGCCCTCTTGAGGTTATAACGCGTTTTCTGAAAAATAAGTCAGAAAATTCCGCATTTTTACTTCTCAATACCACGTTTTCAACGAAAAAAGAAGGTTGCTAAACACAACATTTGGTAGGAATCAGGTACTAAACATATCTGCTTTTTCAAACCTGGTCTGAATTTTCCGGCCGATTGGAAATAGAGGGATTGTTTATTGAAACAAATTTCAGTTATGTTAAAGAATTTCATGTATCTGACTTGCGTTTTGTTTGAATGAACAATTCAAATTTCAATTACCTGTCCTTCCAGTTAACAAAATATAGAGGAATCCCACACAACACTACAGCCTCAGAAGAATTCTCGAGGAATTCATAAAGAACACAGTCGGTTCGATGAGGATTCCCTATGAGTTCTTTTCATTTCTGAAACGTTTTTGAAACCGAAAACATTTGTGCGACATTTCAGAGATGTTATTTTAGAAGATTTCATTCGAAACGTCACAATGGTAGGATATTAACAGTCTTTAGGACGTGCCAGAAACGTTTTGCAAAATTTTATCCAGTGGGCTATGTTCAAATCCAAACCTTTGTCCATCTCCATGTAAAACTTCAGCTGAATCAGTCTAGTAATTTTTGCATGATTAAGTAGAACAACGTACATATAGCCGAACACTACTATATCTTCATATATTCTTATCCTAACATAAGATACGTTTTTATCAATTCTGTTCAAAAAGTTCCAGTTCTAGAACGTAAAGTCTAAAATTTTCCAAAAGACAAACCATTGCTGAATAAACAACCATTGCGTTCATTACGTAAATATTTTGAGAGCAGATTCATCTATAGTATTCGAGCAAGGCAGATTCTCTGAAAACATTTAAAAAAATCAAGGAGTGGAAAAACCTTCCAAACTTAAGAAAAGTAGAAAAAAAACTAGGAGAAAAAGTTCTTCAGGGACAATCCTATTGATTTGGTTCAGAATTGAAAGTGGGTTGACACCCAACATCAACAAATTAGAATCCAAGGTTTAGGAATCAAACTTTGTTTGAATTTTGAATTTATTTGGTGGGCCTGGCCCTCCCTCAGTGTTGATCTTCACGTCTAGGGAGTTGGTCACGATTATAAACTATTAAACGGAGAAAGAAAATTCACTGTGACAGTGAAATCTGTTTTCGCTGGGTCCCTTTTGCTGGAGCAGCAAATTCTGTGCTGTAACAGCAATCTATTTGCTGTCGCAGCAATCTTATTAGGTATGGCAGCGACTTTGTAGCTTTGGAAGCACAAAATGTTCACTTTCCCAGCAAAATTTGTTTGCTATTCTATATATAATACCAAAATTTCCTGAAAGAGCGAACATTTTTTGCTGCCACAGCTCAAAAATCACGTTCGTAGCTGACAAAATTGTTGTGATAACAAATAGTTTGCTATTACACCGAAAAAATTTGCTGCTTCAGAAAAAGGGACCCAGCAACATCAAATTTCTCTGTTACAACACATCTCTTTTTCCGCTGTGTATATATGTTAATTTTTAAGACAGTGCAATCTTTATTTTGATCAGGGAAAGTGATAATAGCTTCAAGAATTGATGTTGATGACATCGACTTTCAATCAAGTATGAATAGGAAAAACAATTTTTCCAAATCCTTCATCGTGTTTTGTGTTCCACTATAAATATCTTTCGTTAAGATGCATGAATTGGGATGATTTTCGATTTTCTCGAAAGCCAGAATATAATGAGAACATGAAAATCATGTATAGTTTTCCATACAGCTCGTTTCTTCTTATGGTGCAATTCATGATAGTGTCTTTGTTAGTGATAGCAAGTGTTCACGGTTGTAATGAACAAAAGAAAGGTCCACCTTCTCAATGTACCTTCACTGTACTCATTTACTGTACTCCCTCGAACGAGTGGTTCAGGATTTTGGACTAACGGTTTTTTTCTTCAAGTCTGGTTTGCTTCTATTCTTTTCTTTGCATGTACTCATGTAGTTAGGAAGTAGTAGAAGGTAGTGGAAGGTGAGCATTATGCTTCTCTGAGTGCAGGTGCTTGTCAGGAGAAGTAGTAGGTCTTGTCTGACTGTTTTGTCTACTGCCAGGATGCAATTTTTGGATGAATATTATGAAGGGTGAATAAAAATAAACAGTGAAAATACACCCACATTACAAAAGACTTACCCGGCTGAAAAATTTAACTACGGTAGTTATGATTGTGTGAGCTATCCCTCATGAGTGAATTTAGTAATTATCAAGAAACGCAAGGCAAGAAAACAACATGGAGGCTTCCTGGCGGATTTCTCAAGAACTTTTGAAAATGTCACACAACCTAAAATGACATAGGAAGTGTTTTCAAGGAACTCTTGGAGAACAATCCAAACCCTGTAAACACGACTGCACGCGTTCAAGAAGACCAGTAATGGTTCTTCACCAGTATTGCAGGGCCATCAGCGGCTCATTGAAACGCCAATAACAATTATTTTTAGCGGAAGTACATGGAGAGTCCGTAGTGAGTTCAAATTCTGAGAGACTTCTGACTTTGAAAAATTTTACTGGTGTGAAAACAACGTGCATCAAAAGTTCAAGCAGTATATTTGCGAGAAGAATAAATCATTCACCCTGTCTTTTGTCCAATTTTGTGTATAAATATTGACAAGATTATGAGAAATCAAGCCGACACGACTTCCAGTGGAGTTTTGATAGTAATTATTTTCATAATCGAAGAACCCAAAAACCTACAGATATAGTCATCCCGTCATTTGAGTCACTTGAATAACTTCACGATAATATGTAAAACTTCCTCCCATCCTGAATATCAGTTTCAGCAATTTTGTACAGACACTTTTTTCTGAATTTTCAGAAAATTTTGCTGGATGTTAAGAAACATGACTGAATTCTCAAAATACGCTTCGAAATTCAGTTGAAGTTCCTTAAAATTCAGAAAAAATTATACTCAGACACGGAGAAAAAAGAAGTTTGCTGTGGCAGTGGAATCTAACTCTGCTGGGTCCCTTTTGCTGTGACAGCGAACTATCTGTTATCACAACAGCTTTGTTAGCTGAGACAGCGATTTTTCCAGCTGTGGCAGCAAAAAATGTTTGCTCCTCCAGCAAATTTTGGTATGACACATTGAAGAGCAGACGAATTTCACTGGAGGAGTAAACATTTTTTCTGTCTCAGCTAAAAAGTTGCTGCCACAGCTAACAAGATTGCTGTGATAGAAAGTAAATTGCTGTCACAGCAAAAAGTTTGTTACTCTAATAAACCATACTCAGAAAAATCAGATTTCGCTGTCACTGGGAATTTTCTTCTCCGTGCATTTTCTGAATTTTCAGAAGGAATTTTTCTACAGTGTTATTTCTAATTCAAAATGAGCATCAAAAACAATTGTCGATACAATGGAAAAGAGTGAGTTTCAGTCAAGTTTTGGAATAATATGCAGCCACATTTAGTTGTACTTCTCATAGTGCTAAAAATAGAAAATCTCAACAGAAAATCACCTTGAGAACATATGAATCAATCATCGAAAAACCATTCATATTTTTATATCGAGCAAATGAAGAATTTATCTTACGTTTCTCGTGAATGTGATTGAGGTCAACAGTGGATATATCCAAGCCACTCTACCTTTTCTCATAGCCACCGGTATTCTCCCCGAGGATAATTCTCAACGATGCAGTGTCTGTTACTATACCAGATCGGATATTCGCAAGCTGTCATGACGGTCATGTCAGGCGTCTACGCTACAGCTACTCTACTACACTGTAGATGCTTCTATTCTCGTTTCTACTGGATACTATCAAACGTCGTATGTTCACCGACGGCAGCAACGGGACGCTGGTCGACCGCATAACGTCATTCGTCTTGTTTCGTATCCGAATTATTGTTACTCAGACCGTCAGAATGGAAACTGCACTATACCTTGCATGTATTCATCAACATTCATTCTCAACGTATACTCAGTGATGCGTTACATCAGCTTGAGTTTCAATTCTAGAATATCTACTTCATCGAATTCAACAAAACCTAAAGTATGAACAAACCATCGATGAGTTTCCCATCTTACAACGTATATGCATCAAATATACCTCACCAACCCACCTTATTGCTTCCCTTCCAATCAACGAATTGTTCATCAAAACGGAAACGGTACCACAAGAACTAGGAACGAGAATGTTTGTCTCGTAATAGGACGTGGGTGGTAATATGTAGTTCTGCAATTGCACATTCCAAAGGGTATTTTCTAATTCATGCGTGTCCATATCAATGAAGATTGATACGGCAGTGGAGAAGAGAAGCGGTACCGACGATGATGAATGGAACTCGAGATTCCCTTTCGTTCTGAACATATAAAACATAAAGACCAAGTCGCTTGTTTTATTGAAAACTTTGTCCGCTTCCTGTTTCAGGAACTATAAATTTGCAACAAATGTACTGGGTGTTTGAGTCGACTTAACGGAGATTGATAATAATGTCTTGATTTTTGTGCGTAATGAAGAAAAATGATGGTGACGAAGATCGATGAGATTGAAAGCTCTTTCCATCCTGACGTTCTCGAGTATATATTATAACAGATTACCAACATCACCGTGGAGAGAACTCTGAATGGACTCTAAATTCTGTAAAAATGAGACCACACGGAAAAAAATGATGTGATTGATATTTGGATAGCAAAAAATTAGCTATAGAAACTGTTTCTCAGCTGTGGTAACAAAAGTTACTGCTAAAGTAATTAAAATGCAGCTATTGTAGCGATATTTTTAGCTATCCAAATATCTAATGTACGAAGAGGCTATCACAACTAATTCTTAGCTACCGTTGCGAATTATTTTTTCCCGTGCAGTGTGAGGAATTATTTCGTTGTTAATGAAAAATTCGAACTTACCATTTGCAAATGAGAGGAAATCAAACATCTTTCGATCTCATGAACTAGAGAGAATGAATCGAAGAAACACCTACAGGGGTGTTCAATTTATGTACCAATCCCCCATTGAATTCATGAGAACAAAAATGTGAACATTCACGTGATTAGAATGATGCCAAACGCAAATAGGACTAACTATTCCGCTTTATATTTTAATTCTATGCACGTTATAGGGGCGTAAAATAGAGTCAGCTGTCAAGCTCCGTGGTTTCAACCATTACTTTGAATAAAACTTGACCGTTTCGCGGCACCCCACCACATTTTTCTCCTCTCCCTTCCAGTAAAAGAATACTTCAAAGCCATGGAAATGTGCAGTGTTTTATTATTCCTAACTGTTTCTTTCTGACTGATAATACGTTTCGATAATGTATTTTGTTTCCTGACAACTGTTTTAGTGTCGTATCTAATTCTATTTTAGTTTCTTTTTCAAAGTTGATGAAAAATTTAACAGAACCATTTAAAGAATCTTAGTATCCCAAAATTGATTCCGTAGAAATTGAAACATTTTATGACCACAATCATTCATTAATTAATCAATGAGTTTGATCCGAAAATAATCAATTGCAACCATGAAAAATACAATACAAAGGATGTAAATATCATGAAATTGCGGGAAAAGTATGAAACAGTTGTATGTACATATGCGGATATATTACGAGTTCAGATCCTGCTGCATAGGTAGGGAGTGTAGGTAACACTCCATTATATTTTCTAAGCGTAAAACTGTGTAACGCCATTGAGATAAAAAATATACCTTCTACCATTCCATCGTGTATAAACTGTGCCCCATGGGGAGAAACCTTTTGCGTGAGCCCATTTTGACTCTTGTTCTTCTCTCACCGTTACATTCAGGCAGTTCGACTCCAACAATAAGCTGTTTCATAGCGCGAGGACTAATACTTGTGACGTGCTTAAATCACCGGAGTAATGGAGTTGGCTAAAATACCCAGAAGAGGCACAATATTCTTGGTTACTTATGATCGGATTACTTCGACAATTCTATGGGGAATATATGAAGTTATTGATGTGATACGTCGTAACACGTTGAAAGCATTCTTCGCGTGTTACGCGTTTTTCATTTCTCCGGATGGAAAAAACAACAAAATTGAATCATACATTTATATTCCATGAAACACAGTACTATACAGTACAGTACAGTACATAAAACAATAATTACTCATGTTCGTTTTCATATAATGGTATACAATTCGTAAATCAAAGAAAAATGCATATATGATGAATTCTTTACATGAGATATTCCTTCCATCTGCCATGCGGGGAGAAACGTTTTTTCTTGCAAAATAAATTGAATCCTGTTTGGAAATTTGATAAATCGTGAGGTACAGGACTTTATTCGAGACCGTTATATCCACCTTTTACTTATTCCAAAAGCTATCCCAAGCATTGAATTAATAATGATATTCGATCAATGGAAATTCGCAAGGGAGAATGTGGTTTTGTAGGTTGTTTGGGATTCTTGAAGGGAACAGTATTTTCTGCGGAATGTTTGAAATTCCCTGCTGTGAAGCAATTCGTGAAAATCTTATGACCGACAGTTAAGTAGATCCATAACGATTCAAGATGAACTGACTGTATATCACAATCTTCCCACATATACCATTTGGTTCGAGTTGTGGAAAAAATTTCACCGTTCTATCGGATTCGTCTTTCACTCGAATTCAGGTAAATTCTGCTGAATATAATCCAAAGGATTTAAGAGTTTTCAATGATTTCATATCGTGGATCCTTCAATAGAATGAAGAATAATCATGATTCTGATTAAAAATTATCATTAGATTGATCTGGCATTTCACAAACACTGAGAAAAATGAAATGTGAAAATAACCTCTATTTCGTATATTTTTCACCCGTCAAATAATGAAAACTGAAGCCAGCCTCTCAAAAGTGAAAAGTACCTTTTCAGTGTTGAATTTCACCGTACATTCGGTTTGATTCACCGAAAAGATAGTATTCATCACCTAACTTATGGTAATAATAACCAAAATAATGTATTTTTCATCGTTAAATACATTACTATATTGAAACATGATTTCCACAATGCAGATTTTCTTCAGCGAAGACTTGACGAGATTATTTGAAATTAGATCATTGATCATCAATGATCCCTTCAACGCTTGGATTGTAATTTGGAGTGCTGGTTTTACATCTCATAAGTTTCACTCATAAATTGAAACACGCTTCTCATCATCAATATTTGTCTCTCAATTCAAGCTCTTCCTGAGAAGTTTCTGATAGTCATTAATTGAGGTTGATTTAATCAAGTCCAAGGGTTGAATGTTCAGCCGAGATCGTCCAACTAAATATCACAATTTGGAAAATTTGGTATAAATCATGATGAGGCAGCAATGTTGAAACGATCCGCTAGCAACCATTCCACATTGTCATCTCATAAATCGAATTATTACATTGAAAGTGTACAGTAACAACCGAATACATTATTCTCTTATTCTTTTTACAATAAAAACACGATAAAGGGGCAGCAATCGATATCCGTCAATGTTGATAATACATCCTCTTTGCAAATTTTCACGCGTTATAGAATACGTCATGGCAATTTCATTCGAATCGATCACGGTCCTTCTCCCTTGGGGGATATTTTTCGATCATGAAACTGAAATTGTTTTAACCATCGTGCGGAGAGACGAAAGATCGGAAAGATGTATATGCGTCACTCCCATCTATTCGTTCCTGAGGGAGGTATCCTATATCTCGCACATAGGATGTGGCTTTGATACTTTTTCAGACTGAAAAATGAGTGAAAAAAGTTGTGTTTTAGAGGTACCGAGGCGATTTCTGATCTATTCGTATATATTTGAATATCGTTTCATCCGATGACTTTTTTGAAGTGCGGTTTCATGAAAATGTCTGAGGTTCCCAGGACTTTAGAACTGTTGGTATCAAGTTATGGTTAGCTGTTGAATCTTGAGATTTCATGTTTCAAAGGTCGATATGATCACTCACATAGCGAACAATTTTCCGTGAATCTCTGTATTATATATATTAACCCAGACGGAGATTTTATCGACGCACTGTCAACCTCTCTCACTGTAAAGAATGATTGTGGAATTCTCCTCCAAAAAATGGTGACAGCAAAATTTCTCCACAGATGGAGAATTCTTTACCATAATTTGGTGCACTTTTCCTTCATTTTTAGAGGATTCAACACCCCATCAACAAAATAATTCCTTGAAGTGGTAAAAAAAATCCTCCAGTTTCCATAGAAAAACCGATTCTCCCACGATAAAGGGGCGAAATCCACTAACAATGAGGAGAAAAAGTTCCCACATGTTTTACAGTGTTTCAAAACAGAAATATTGAAATTCCATGTAAAAACAATATATCACAGTCGAAAATCTTCTAAAATTTTGAAATTACAAGGTCATATCCCTATTCTGTAGGCTGTTTTTGAACCTTTCTAGGCGATGCATTTCAATGCTTCAAAGTACTGCGACCAGTGGTGGGCTCTGTTGACCAAAGTGATTCCACATTGGCACACTAATCGCTGTTTCATATTCATTGAGGCTGAGGTATGTTGTGTAATGATGCGATGGTTGTCCTGTTTTGTCAAGGTGTATTCTGCAACGGATTCCGTTTCCTTGCTCGTAACAAAGCTTAATTTATTTACAATTCATCCTCTTCGTTCAGAATCCTGATACAATCTATTTCACTATACAATCTGACGTTTATTACTTCAATGCATTTAAATTCATCCCAAAATCTTATACGTACTGTTGAAATTATCGGTTTTCTTTCAGAAAGGTTATCGAATGTGACAAAAAAATTGGGAAAATGTGTTAAAATTTGTAATTTCAAGCTCAAAAACGAATTTTTCCGCTCAGGAAATGTGCTTCGATGCGATTCATGAATTGCGCAACGCTGCACATAAATAAGGCTACAATTTATGGCTTGATTAAATTTCAGATTGGCCTCCAGTACTACAAAAGTTTGAGTCGCATCAAATTTCAGCTCCATAGGTAATTTCAAGGGGATTGCATTGCTTCGGGAAATTCTGAACTGCACAAAATTTGAACTACAAATAAATGGTTGAATAGAATTCTCAAATGAAAGAAATGTTGAAGAACGACTACTCAAAGAGTTCGTCGCTTCTTTTATGAAGTTTTTTCGAATTCATATCAGTACACTGAAGGAGAAAAAAAATGATCGAGACAGAAGAATATTACATCTAATATGGTATCTATAAAATATTTCTTTAGATCAATGATATTTTGTAACCGTACATGCAGAAATTTTATCGAAATTCCCTGTTTCGTATTAGCAGGTTAACTATACAGCGATTAATCTCGGTCTCTAACCAATTTTGATAAAAACGGTTAAAATAATTCGAAATGATCAAAGCACCGAACTTAGACTTGAACACTTGAAATTTTTTATTTAATGTGACACGTTCACGCCCAGTACAAATAATGGACTCACGCTTCTGACGCCGCCCTATTTATAGGGTCTCGTATCCCTACACGGAGAAAAATAAAAGTTAGAAGATTACTACATTTTCTACTAATTTGGCAAGATACGAGAAAATACTACTTTTATTGATAGACAATGTAGTAAAAATGAATGGTTTGCCTGACACTCTTTAGCATGAGCATGCAACGTTACAGATGATCAAGTACAGATTCTTACTACACTGTGTAACAATTACAGTCATGTTTTCTCGTATCTTGCCAATTTAGTAGGAACGTAGTAATTTTCTAAACTTTAATTTTCTCCGTGTATCAAATTCTATAATAACGCTCATTCTAATATTTTATTTATAAAATCTTCCTCGTAATACTTTTGCGTGGAGGAATATGCAAAATATTCGTCTCCCGATTATCCAATATTGTTCTTATTATTTTATCTGATGAAATTCATCTCCCCACTACTCTCGACCTTCCACACTGTCACAATTTCATTTTAATGGATAAAATATTAGGTGTACAAATAAGTTTCCGCGGTTTTTTTATAAAAAATTGGGAATTTATTGTAAAGGAAAAGTACATTACGTTTTATTCAAAGTATTTTCCATCATTTGCCACTACTTTTCCCCATCTTTCTGGCAACATTCGGATACCCCGTCGAAAAAACTCTTCATCTTTTGACGCTATCCACAAATCTAGCCAATTTTTGGTGTCTTCATATGATGTGAAGCGCTGCTCAGACAGACCATGTGCCATCGACCGGAACAGGTGATAATCAGAAGGGGCTAAGTCTGGTGAATACGGCGTAAAACTTCCCAGTTGAGTGTTTCCAAGTATGTTTTACCGGCGCCGCAACATGTGGACGAGCATTATCGTGTAAAAGAATAATTTTGTCGTGTCTGGAGTAGTAATGGGCGCGTTTTGACTCAATCTCATCAATTGTGTTCGGTAGAGAGCTCCAGTAATGGTTTCGCTTGGTTTCAGCAATTCATAATACACGACACCAAGCTGATCCACCAAATACACAGCATGAGTTTTTCCATGAATATTCGGCTTAGCTGTCGATGTTGATGGTTCGCCGGGCTTAACCCATGACTTTCTCTTCTTTGGATTATCGTAGTGAATCCATTTTCGTCACCAGTGACTATACGATGCAAAAACTCTTTTTTCATTCCTGGCAAGCAGCAATTCACTCATGCATAATCGGCGTTCAACGTCTCTCGGCTTTAGTTCCTATGGAACCCGATTTCCTTGTTGTTGAATCATTCCTAACGATTGTGAACGATGAGAAATTGCTTGTTGAGTCACTTGTAGAGTAAGTGCAAGTTCTTTTTGCGTTTGGGACGAATCTTCCTCCAATAGTACTTCTAATTCCATGTCTTCGTACACTTTCGGCCTTCCACTGCGTTCTTTGTCTTTAACGTCAAACTCACCGTTCTTAAACTTTTGAAACCATTCCTGACAACTTCTCTCACTTAAAGCAGCTTCACCATATGCTTCTAGAAGCAATCGATGCGCCTCAGCTGCAGATTTTTTCACATTAAAGAAGTAAATCAAAAGTTCCCGCAAATGATGCTTATTCGGAATAAAACTTGACATTTTTGCACGAAAAAAATTACGTGATGCTGATACGGAATCACTAGTACTTTAAGGTTATGGTGTTGCCAGATGACTAAACTTGGGATATTACGTTTTACACCTGACAATTTCTCCATAACCTTCTGGTGGGGCCATCTTTTGACAAACCGCGGAAACTTATTTGTACACCTAATAGTTTTTCAGTTGATGAAGTATTTCATGCAGTGAAAAACCATTTCATTCATTGGAATAATATTTGATTGATTCAAAGAAATATGTTATAGACACCAATGCATAAAATATTTTCTCGCTTCAATGACTTTTTTCCCTCAGTGTATACGATACATGGATAAATAAATGAATTATATCGAGAAAAAAGTTAACCAAGACCACCGTAGTACCGTCATATCCTTCATGAATTGCAAAGTCGTAACAGAAGTTTCAGTTATCTTGCCTTGACATCCGTTATATTACTTAAGCTTCAAACATGTACGATGTAACGCTCATTTAAGGAAGTAAGGATGTACCTACGCCAGTATCGTATTTCAACGTGAAACAAGAATACTGTTGAGCACCGAATGAATCAATACATACTGATAATGGAATTGAGAAGAATTTTGTAGAGAAGACAATGTGAAACCACAAGAAAATTCACATTATCAATTTTGCTGCAATCCCAGTCGGTGGAATGAGAGAAACAAAAGGGAAATAAGTATAACGAACATCCTAATGGAAATGTTGATTTTACGAATTTTTAAACTCAACGAGAGATAAAAGTCTTTCGAAACAAACGTATGCTA
The DNA here is from genome assembly GCA_018340375.1 of Gonatopus flavifemur. Lineage (NCBI taxonomy): Eukaryota > Metazoa > Arthropoda > Insecta > Hymenoptera > Dryinidae > Gonatopus > Gonatopus flavifemur. Next base: position 3,967,272 of record JAFFJZ010000006.1, on the reverse strand, counting down.
TATATGGGAATATTGAAAGCCACGACAGAGGGTCAAAGAGGGCTGGGCTTACGCAAATGCGTACCTTATGTCGAGCAGATATATAGAGTATATATACGCGTACGTATGGAGGTACATGTCATCGAGAAAGGGCGCTAAGAGGATCCAGGTTATCCCTTGGTGTAGTTATACCCAATATAAGAGTGAAGCAACACTGAAAAAAAGGAGAAGAAAAGAGACGAGAAGCGAATAAAAAAGGAAGAAGAAGAAGGGGTGGAAAAGAGAAGTGAGAAACGAAACCGCGACGGCAAAGGTGGGTGTTTCAGGTGCGATCGATGTAGCGTGGAACCCTCGCCGTGTCGTTGTCGTCTGAACTCTCATTCTCGTCACCCTTTCAAGAACACCGTTTCTCCCCCTACTACTACCTGTAATGTTTTCCTGCTCGGCATATTTTACTTCTTTGTTTTTCAACCCCCCTCCTTCCCCTCTTCGCTTCAGCCACCTTCTCGCTCCTCCACGTATTATACGAGTATCTACTTTTTGCTCTATTATCCTTATTTTTTAAATCGTACGCTTCTCTTCCATTGTTCTCTCTCTCTCTTTGGCCTCGCTCGGCTTCAAGACAAAAAACACGCAGAAGAGAGGAAGGAGCCAGCGAGAGAGAGGAAACAGATTATCAAATTCGAGTTGAAATTTTATGTCATTCTGCCGTTTTCGAACGATTTCCAAGTCGGCCAACCATAAAAAATCATCTGAGATTAATCAAACGTGTGGTCGTATAATGTGAACATGCGGGAACAAAACTTCTCCTCTTTTTTCTCTATTTTTTATTTTCAAATACTCCTCCACGCCTTCTTTGTGTTTTCCACTTTTTCATGTGCATGTGCTGCAGTACTGTTTACGTGTGTGGCTGTGCATGTGGATGCAGTTCAACATATGCCTCTCGTTTTCTAGTTTTTTCATTTCACCTCGTCTTCTTCCCTACCCAAGCTTCGAAACTTCAATGTCACGTCGTCTGCAATTTTTCCGTCAGAGCGTAGACGACACACACAACATCCCATATTGTGGTACTCCTCAACCAGCTGACGGTCTAATTAGTGAATGCAAAATCCATCGTATCCAAAATAAAAAAAGATTCATTTGGGGATTATCGAACCTACTTATACACGTAGGTAGAATTGAATTGAATTGTAACGTTTTGATTATATTGAATAAATAAGGAACGAACGAACAAGCTTCTGAAAACTCTAGCATTCCATTCGTGTTGAAAAAAAACTTTTTCGACGGCGGAATTTAATTTTGCTGGGTCGCTTTTGCTGGAGCATCGAATTCTTTGCTGTGACAGCAGAATATTTGTTATCACAGCAGTCTTGTTACCTGAGAAAGCGATTTTATAGCCATCGCAGCAAAAAATGTTTGCTCCTTCAGCAAATTTTGGTATTATATATAGCATAGTAAACAAACTTTGTTGGGAAAGCCGAAATTTTTTGCTGCCATGGCTAAAAAGTCGCGGTCATAGCTAACAAGATAGCTGTGATAGCGAATAGATTGTCGTCTCAGCAAAAATTTGGCACTCCAGTAAAAGATACCCAGCAAAATCAGATTTCGCTGCCACAATACTGTGTATAGATAATTGAATGTTGTTTCATTTGTTATGAAAACATCAGATAAACCCGGATAAACAGGTTTCGGACCTCGAACGGGTGTTTTTGAGGAAAAATTCGGTCAAACATTCAACAATCTTCCATTCAGTGAATTTACTGCCAATCATTTGCGCCCGGGAATTGTTTGAAGACTATCACCCAAAAGTTTTCGAGGTTGCTGATTACCTGTGAAATCCATAGCTACCCTGTCAAAAATGTACGGAGTTTTGCTTCACACTGTTGATGGATTTCGTCCCCTCATCGTAGGGGAATTGTTTTCCCATCAAACAGGAAGGATTTTTTTTACCATTTTGAAGAATCATTTTGTTTTTTGGTTATTGAATCCTCTACAATTGAAGAGGAAGTCCATCAGGATATGGTGAAAAATTGCCCATCGATGGAGGAACTTTGCTGCCACTATTTTTTGGAGGCAAATTCCACAATTATTTTTCACAGTGCGATTAGAGTGTATTTGTTGTTGGAGAAAATGATCAAGATCAACGAATACAACTCCTCGTTTGCATTGTTACAGAGATATATTTGACGAACAGAAGTAGGAATTAACAGTATCGTAATGTTGGTTATGAAATTCCGTACTGCGTGCAATACGTGACTGAAACTTCGATCCGATGAGAATAATCAAAATGAAGTTAATTCTCGATCAGAACATTTCCATGCATCGTATCGAATGGAAATCAATATCGAAGTCAAAGTTAGGTTCGAAAGAAATAACACAGGAAAACGTGATTTTGATATTTCCACCCACTAAAACTCGATTTAGATGGGAATGGCGCGGACTGAATCCAATTGGATACATTCTCAAGTTGTTACATCTCGGTACTTTGAGTCGAAGGAGTGTCTTGTCAACTTGAATGAACCTCATGCTGTGTCGCATCACAATGATACATGTCTATCTCACGTACTCTTACTATTGAACATTATCCACACTCTAAAAAATAATTGTGAAATTTTCCACCACAAAATGGCGACAGCAAAATCCCTCCATATCGCGGACTTTTTCTTATAATTTAGTAGAGTTTCCCCTCACTTTTTGGAGGAGTTAACACCCAAAAGGTAGGATAATTGTTCGAAATGGAGGAAAAATTCTCTATTTTGTATGAAAAAACAATTTCTCTACGATCTGGGGATGAAATCTATCATTAGAATGAGGAGAAACTTTCCATATTTTCTACAGTGCATCTGAATCGAATTTTTTGAAATTGCTTTGACTAAATTATCTCGATACAGACGATATAAACGTCAAACTCATTGGGGCATCTAAAGTCTTACAACCATGTATCAAGACATGGATTTCTAAACCCTGCGTCAAGATTGTAAGACTCTGTACCAGTATGCTATGAAAATTGGCTCTTTTCCTCTCTCAACTGTATTGTTCGAGAGTGATGAGATGGCAGGTGACGTGAAAGCTGCGAGGTACGTGCACGGAGTACGATAGAACGAAGTAGTAAAGGTGATGAAATCGTACACCTGTGCTGAAAATCAAATGATCGAACTCACTGAACGAACGTCTTCGAACATTCACCGCGAAGCATCATCATCGTTGTATTGTTTCAAAGTTCCATTGCCTGCATCCCAAGAATTTCAAATTTTACCTTTGAAAATCAACGTAATAAATATTCATTTCATTTGTAACGGTGGTGGAAGCAATGTTACGAAGGAATGCAGGATGCAGCTGGTGGTCGATGCAAATGAAACGACACCGGGGTAACCAAGACTTTCGTTTCGAGACTCTATATTCTGGAAAGAGCTATGACTCGCCAAAATGTTTTACACGGTATGGAAAGTGATGAGTCATAAGTGTGTCATCGGATATCATATTTCACGTAAATTGTCCGCGGTTTCCCTCCCCCATTGGCCCTCCAAGCGGACTTGACTTGCGATAATTCTGAGAAGTATATTACAGAATCTGAATTATTTGTTTCTGATGTCAAATGGGAAAGTTGAATATTTGCTATTCGTAGATTAAATCGTACATTTTTTTAATACAAATATGTTGTTGAATTGTTAGAAGCTATCCAAAGTTTCTAAATGTTCTTCTCAAATATATTCTCGATATATTAAACTGTGCGAAAGGTATCTCTCAATAACGGAGGTGCTTATCGTATGGTTTATAACGGAATATATTCGAGACTACTATTCGAAATTAATAGCGGTTCTAAGTTTCAGGACGGGTTTCCAATAATCTTGTTCGAAATTAAGGTTCGTGGGATCGAGTAGTGTGATTTTGTTCATCCATAATTTTCATAGAATGCGACGAAATGTAGTATTCCACGTGGAATTCCATACATAAAGGTAGAATGATTTTTTGAAATTTTTTATAGAATTATTTTGCCAAACAATTTTTTTTCTCCGGTTCATGATAACACGGCAAGTATTCACGGAGAAAACAAATTTGCTGTCGCAGCAAATCGAGGTATTATGGGTAAAATAACTACCTAGCTACTCGCTAACCTAGCTTAAAACTTGCTACCACAGCTAACTGGATTGCTGAGAGAGCAACATGATTAACGAAGGTCACCAATTTTTCACTGGACCAGCAAAACTTTTAATATTATATACAGAATAGCTAACAAATTTTGCCGGACGAGCAAACATTTTTCGCTGCCACCGCTGAAAAATTGCTGTTATAGCTCAAGAAATTGCTGCGGTAGCAAAGAAATTGCTGTCATAGCAAAATATTTGCTGCTCCAGCGAAAGGTACTCAGCCAAATCAGGTTTCGCTGTCATAGGGAATTCTTTTTCCTCTGTGTTCCATCTTTTGTGTGATTGTCAAAAAATCTTTCACACCAAACAATTCCTTGATGAATCAATATAAACATGGAAATCCGAATGAAAATTGATGGTAACCAATGCAAGGACTGATTATAAATTCAGGTAAACACGCAAAAAAATAATTCGCTGTGGCAGCTAAAAATTAGCTGCCATAGCTAATTTTCGTGGTTGATATTTGGATAGCGAAAAGAATAGCTATGATAGCGATTTTTCTTTGCACATCAGTGTTTCGCTGTACTAGCTTGAAAGAATCGTTAAACGAACAACCAACCGAGTGAAAAAAAAATTCATTGGATAGGGGAGGGTCGATTCCGCAATCTTTCGATTACTAATTCAAACTGCTAGCGCTTGAGCCACCCTACCGATTGAAGTTTTCTTGTTCTAATAATACGTACAGCTTCAGCGGAATGTTTTAAATTTAATTTTGCAAAACTGCATGTGGACAGATAATTTTTCTAGAGGTTAAATATTTCGTTATTAGGGTTGTTGAACATTTTTTGAACCTCAAAATGTCTATGCATTTGTCAAATGTTCATTGAATTCACATTGAATGTTTAGCGGACATCTTATTCTCTTTGGGTATGTACTACAGCTACAAAAATCGCTCCACTAGCAACATTTCTTCAGCGATCATTTTTTGTCGGTGCACAAAAGCCACAGTATTGTGCGAATTAATGGAATCATTGTGGAATTTTCCAATATTCGCAGTTGGCAACACTATCCACACATTTTACAGCTGACCAAGCATTGAAAACATAACCTTACTTTTCTCTGCCCATTGTTTGAGGGTATTTTAGGACATTTCCCACTAAGTTTGTGTTGGTTTGTACTATTTTGTGTTGTTTTCGGTAATTGGTGAGTTTTTTTGGTTTAATTCCATCATGGATATTACGCCTAGGAAGCGTGAAAAGATTGTCACGTTGAGTGAACACACTTCTATGTCACGAAGAGAAATCGCAAGAACGTGTGGAGTGAGTAAGGGGATAGTGAGCAAGATTGTGAAGCGTAAACGAGAAACGAGATCAGTGGATGTGAAAAGGTTAGGAAAATGCGGAAGAAAGAGAAAAACAACACCAGCAGATGATAGAATTTTGCTTCGAAAGAGCAAATTGGACCCAAGAAAAACAAGCCAAGAGCTCCAACAAGATCTAGCAGCATCAGGTATAATGATTCATGACTCAACTGTTCGTAGGAGACTTTTGGAGAATGGTAGAAGGGCAATTCGTCCACAGAAAAAACAGCTCCTGACTGTACGAATGAAGAAACAAAGACTATTGTGGGCCAAAAAATCACTCTAATTGGACTGTAGACGACTGGAAAAAAGTCCTATTTACAGATGAAACTCACTTTATAGTTCAGGGACAGCGATCGAAATTCGTCAGGAAGTCTGGCAACGAAAAGCTTACACCATCTCATATTGATCAAACCGTAAAACATCCAATCAAAAAAATGTTTTGGGGATGTTTTTCATACATGGGGGTTGGATCTATGGCGCCAATCGAAGGCATGATGAACAGCCAAAAATACAAATCCATGTTGGAAAAGTGTTTGGACATAGAACTCAAAAAATGTCAGCCCCAAGGAGAAGCGATTCTTCAACAGGACTCTGCTCCCTGTCACAAGTCAAAGGAAATGATGGCATTTTTCAAAAATAAGAAGATTAATGTTCTAGATTGGCCCGGTAATTCGCCTGACGTTAACCCCATTGAAAATTTATGGGCCATTTGCAAAGCTAGACTGCGCAAAATCGACTGTACTACAAAAGAATAAATGATACAAGCGGTCATTCAGGTGTGGTATCAAGATGAAAGGATATCTGGAAACTGCCAGAAACTCGTAGAATCTATGCCAAAACGGGTAAAAGCAGTAATTGCAGCCAAAGGGGGACATATTTCCCACTAAATGATGTAACTTTACCTTTATAGTTTTGTCAAAATATAATTTTTTACTAAATAAACTGTTTTTTCATTAAAACAGTCTATGATTCCATTAATTCGCACAATACTGTATGTTAGTACACACAGCTACAATGATAGCTACAGGAGCGCAATGCACTCAGCACACAAGTTTTTGCTGTCACTGCGAATTCATTTTTTTCCGTGAACTCATTGTACATTTGTTGTATTTCTATGGGCGAATAGAAATTGAATACCTGTGGATTTTTTTCGAAATTGCTCCAACATATATGAAATGAACAGCGAAAAAGCTCGTGCCTTTGTGAAATTCACCCACAATATTCACGATAAAGTATAAGAGAATGAAAACAAAATGTTGCCACGAAATAGATTTCGTCACTTGCAGCAACGATCAAAAATTTCCCACAGGAGCAGTTGAATCTTGAAAGTTTTCCAGCTAATTACAAAAAGAGAGGAAAAGGGGAGAAAGAAGAGGGATAAAGCAAATCAAGTTATTGGTTTTACTGTATCCTTTGACGACTCGAGACAAGAGAAGTTTTTCGCCACGTATAAGAAAACGCAATTTTCAGCAGTGCACTCTTTTCCTCGTTATGCGATCTAATTTAATGATAATGAGAGAACGTGCATCTCAACGGCCTATTTCGATTTTAGTGTCCGCAAAATACGGCCACGTACTTTGGGCTTTCAGTAACACGTCTTTTCTTCCTCCTTTTTCTCTTCTTCTCTTCGGTTTTCTTAAGACGAGCAATAGATTTTCTTGGCAGCAATCTTTGCAACTGTTCGTAACTCGATGAAAACTTCCCAATTTAGCGAGGAATTCATTTTTTTCATGTGAGGATTGAGGATATATAAGTGTTGTGTATAGTACTGAGTGATGTTTTCAATACGTTCATCGAGGGATCATCGAATCGACTCAATTCCCTTTCCCACAATGTTTTTTTCATTTTTTTTCTATCGCAGGATTATCTATCTGTAGATTGATTTCACTGTATTCGAAATGAATGCGGGGGAATGGACTCGATTACGTTTTTGGTGTAGTGAGGAAACTTTATGCAAAAAAATTAACGAGATTTTTTCTCCTTAATCTCAACGCTGTAGTATCTTCGAACATCAAGTTTCCTCACTTTGGATTGGTATTCCGCGGTGGTATGAAACCTTATTAAATTTATCGAGTACAAATATTCTATATCCTCCTAACGTGTTATAAATTCTATGATACCAAGCATCAATTTCTTAATCCATTACATTTACTTTATGGAAATTTGATTTTATAACTTTAACCAATTGCATCCCATCTCTGGAAATCGTGGTTCGAAAATTAAAAGATCATCGTTATCGGGGTGAGATTATCGTTCATCACTTTGAAGTTTATTAACTCATTAACAGAGATGATTGAACTCTTCGGGATAAAAATCTTCCAACGATCTATCGCGGGTTGGACAAGTTTCTGAGCATGATTTATTTCGAAATCAAATGGAAAAATATGTGGCATAAAATCGATGTTACATATGTATTGATTTTCTTAATTATCGGAAACGTAGGGAGTACAAATTTTTTCCAAACATATTCCAAAGTTCACTTTATCGCGCCTTCTGTTGTGAGTTATTCTATGTAACACCGCTGTGAACGAAAAAAATTGCCCTGTACGCATCAAATGCTTCCTCTTTCATCATCAAACTGTAAGTAAACAGGGTTAAATTGATTGCAAAAGTGTAATGTTAATGTGTATCAACAACAAAATCACACAACGGTTTGATCGTGAATGTATGAATGCATAAATAATAACTGACATAGGGTAGACCGAGGCAAATCGGATCACTTTTTTTTCAATGAATAAAAATGATCAGAAGGAGAGTTTTTTCAGCGAGTCTGTGGAAGAATTCTAATTGTATACATCTTTGACTTGAGATATATGCAAGAAAAGAATATTCAAATACACAGTTCTTTGTTTTACAACGGAATAAACATAAAATGTCAAATATCCGATTCACCCCAAAACCGGGGGTGAAGAGGATCATTAACCCTCCGGTGGGCGCGTTGGTGGACTTTGTCCACCAGTGACGGTTTTTTAATATTACGTAAAATGAAGCCTAGGAATGGATTCTGGACCCCGGTGTATTCCTACATAAGCTCCTTCCCTATCATATCCTGCACCCCCGCATCTCATAGAATTTCAAAATTCAAAATAGCGGATCCAATATGGCGGACGTGAATTTCAAAATCACTCGGATTTGCTCGAAAATGGTTACTCGGGGGTTTTTGGGGTCGCTGAATCCGAATCTGGAGTCCAAATTTCAAAATTCAACTTGGCGGATCCCCGATAACTCGGTATTGAGGAATACGTGGGATACATCAAATCTGCGAGGAATTGAAAAAGAAGGCGGTGATCATTGTAGCTTGAGAATGGCTTTACTGATCAGTTTGGAATTATCCTCACTAGCTTCGTTCGTTCCAAAGTGACCTAAGTTGCCCCAATCTGCACCAAACAAATCAATTCATTTTTATAATTAGAAAAGCGAATTAGAGTAACTGAGAATACGTTGCAACGAACGAAGCTACTGATTCTTCATCTAATTGTCCTCAAGATGGTCGAAGAAATTTCATTTTGACGATTATTTTTTTTCATAGCCGAAAATGTAAATGAAATTTTTGCCACATAAACAATTTTGAATTCCAAACATCCGTCATTTTGTGAAAAATCAACATTTTTCAAATTCTTTCGTTTATCCGGAAGACAAGCATATACAGAATAAATGGATAATTTCAAACTGGTCGGTAAAGCCATTTTCAAGTTACAGAGATAACCGATTTTCTTTTGGACCTCTCGCAGATTGGCTGCATCCCAAGTATTTCTCAACATGGAGTGATGGAAAATTTATATACAATGCAAACCTTCAAATACATATAATATCTTTCATGTAGAGAAACATTTGATATTATTTATTTCAATGCGTACTAAAAAAATTCCAAATAAGTGCTTTTTTTGGACTTTGCAAAAAAGCACTTTCCAACTAGGTTCAGGGTACTGATTTTCGAGTGCATTCGTACTAAATGCCATTTTGGCACTGATTTCGAAATACTCTAGTGTCCTTTCGTACACCTGGAGAAATTTACAATCACCCGTTCATACTACAGATCAAATGAACTTTGTAAACAAGGGATAAATGTATGTTCCATGATCCTGCATCTGTGCAGGTTTAAAATATCTGGTCATCATCATATATTCTTTATTGTGTACACAGTCAGTGAATTGTTGACGCGTTGGGTATCTCACTTTGAATTCCCCATTCTCATCTTTTCAATTCCGAATTCAAAAATAGATTCAGCAGCCTTGGAAATTACTTAATGAATATTCCTCAGCAGATTTAGCTGAGTTGGAAATTTCGTCGAAACTGCTGAATTTGTAGATTGACTCCAGATTCAGTTTCAGCGACCCCAAAAACTCCCGAGTGATGGGTTCCGGACTACTCCAAGTGATTCTGAAATTAACGACCACCATATTGGATCCGTCATTCTGAGTTCTGGAATTTGGACTTCAGATTCAGATTCAGCGACCCCAAAAACCCCCGGACAACCATTTTCGAGCAAATCCGAGTGATTTTGAAATTCACGTCCACCATACTGGGTCCGCCATTTTGAATTTTGAAACTTTGACTCCAGATTCGGATTCAGCAACCCCAAAAAACCCTCATTACACAGGTTTAAGTCCAGTCGAGTACTTCTTCAGTGTCATTCCATTGAATAATCCTGGTGGTATATCCTAATTTCTAATATAATCTCTAATAATCCTAATTTCAAATTCACGTCCGCCATTTTGGACCCGCCATGTCGAATTTCGAAATTTGGAGTTCGGATTCGAATTCAGCGACCCCAAAAACCCCCGAGTAATCATTTTCAAGCGAATTCGAGTGATTTTCAAATTCAGGTCCGCCATATTGGATCCGCCATTTTGAATTTTGAAACTTTGACTTCAGATTCGGATTCAGCGACCTCGAAAACCTCTTGGCACGAGGGTTCAAGTCCATTCGGGTACTTTTTCAGTGTCATTTCACTGAATAATCCTAATGGTGGACAAAGTCCACCACGCGACTGCTCGTGTTACAAAAATTGACGCGCCCGCCGGAAGGTTAATAAAAATTAAGGGTGTGCGGGTACCCGAGACATCGGGTTTTTATCGGGTCGGGTCGGGTTTTTCAATTACCCGAGTTTTTCAGGTACCCGATTACATTCGGGTAATTCAAATATAGCAAACGTTTTTCTCAGCAGGAAATATTGTGACAGCAACTCGATCAAGATTACTGACAAAACATGTGGAAGAGTTGTGCTCCCTCCATTCAAATTTAAAAATATGAAAAAAGAATGATATTTATAAGAAGAATATTTATTTTCATTGATATTCAAGATTCTATATTGTGGTTACTAAATAAGAAAATAGATAATATATTATTTATGAGATATAAATGTGATTATATTTTTTAATTGAATTAAGAAATAAATATAAACATTCCATGAAGCAATTTGGAGATTTCTTAATGCGCTGCATAATCAATTACATGGAGTAACAACCCTAATAGACTTGTAGTGAATATGGCATTCTTCATATTAGAATTGAATTCATATGAAATCCCCTTATTCCTACAATCGCTCAAGACAATTTGTCCTTAAAATATCAACGGCAATGGCAACTTCGAATAGAAGTTGAAAATATTAAATTCAAGCGATTTTATTATATTCGGGTACCCGACTTGGAAAACCCGATTTAATCGGGTACCCGACCCGACCCGACCCGACCCGACCCGAAAAGAAATACAAATACCCGAACCCGACCCGATAAAAAGTGCTACCCGCACACCCCTAATAAAAATGGAACTTATATTGATGCAAAACGAATTTACACTTTGAAACTCTTTTTTTGAACCCTAAATACGTTTAGTAAATTAAAGAATTTTATTCCATGCACCTGCAGCAAATTAACGGTTCTGCATGACTTTTCTTGCCGGCACATTTTTCACAAGACCATTCTTTACATCCACTGCCCTGAATCCAGTCTTCGTTGGGTGGATGTACCAGTCTGTTGATGCACAATTCTTGCCTCTACACGGGGGAAAGTATATGGGACTGATTACCATTTGCCCTAGTTCTCATCGCAACTTTAGAATAGGAAGTGAGTGATGACTCGCGATTTGGTGATCATTACGATGTTAACCTATCTTTTCCATGGTAACGTAAACAGCTTATCTTACTCATTTCGATTTCTGAATGGGACGTATCACAATTTTGGAATATCTGTCCCAAATGACCATTCTTCATAGTCACCGTTACCGTATACTTTTCTCCGTGTAAGTCTCATATGAATAAAAAAAAAACTCATAATCCAAATCGCGATCCAAATCACCCCATTATACTATCTTTGGGAGACAACATTCATCATGAAGGACGTGATAATATTGTCTGAATAATTTACTCATCTAATTCAGTACATCACGAAGTATAAATATGAATCGGATTGGCATGATTTTCAACGTTGTCTTGTCAATGAAAATTTCGAGAATCGCGATAGCATTTTCACGTCAGTGATAAAATTCTCCTTCATGCACACGATGCTCCAACTTATATACTTACCCAGAACTAAATGATGTGCGTTATGTTCATGTCATCCTGTTTTTCCAATAGTTGGTGAGGTTATGTAAGCACTCACACGCTGAAAGAGTGTAATTGATGATAAATATGATCGACAACAGCGAATTTGCTTATTTTGATCCGATTCGCCTCGGTCTACCGTATACATTTGATATTATGTTATCTCGCTGTCGCTCAAATAATCCCACGAGATGACCATGGAATGAACTCCATTTGCACAGAAAATATGGAATTCATTGTTGTAGAAAATTAAATTGTTATAATATCGATGAAATATGATGATGGTGTTTTAAATTGGATATCAAAATGTGTGGTCGATATTCCTCGTTGATTGAATTCAAACGAAATCATGTAACGTTGTGTGAAAGACATAGTTTTGGAATCGTGAGTTTCTCTCCGTTGCTTCATATTGAAGACAAGAGAGATAAGAAGTGGGTAGACGTGAGAAACGAAAAGTGGAGAACAGAAAGAAAAATTAAGAGCCAGCAAAAGAAATGGACATTTATAAAGAATAAGGCATGTGAAAAGTCTCGGCTCGAGATGATAAAAAAGAATACCGTGGCCAAGAAGAGAAAAAAAATGATATAGAGGTGGGCTTGAAAAGATCTATGAGAGGTCCCAAGGTGTCCCGATATCTTGTTTAATTAAACGGGGTTAAATTAAACTTCAAAGCATTCACGACCGCAGTCATCTTGTCACAGGGAGAAAAGTGGTTCATCCTAAAAGTTCAAAAACCACTGCATGTCTCCCACTTTGTCTTTGCTGGTTCTGATAATGATGATGATAATAATAAATCCTGGTGCAATACCAACGGATGCTTCACTTAATTTATAACACAAAAAGAAACTCTTCACTTTCATAAGACGATGGGCATGTTCGTATCCACGCTTCAAAGCAAAGTTTATGTACAAAGAATGATTCTTCTTTAATTTCCTTCATTCGAGAGCAACCAGGGAAGGTTTTATTGATTAGTTGGTTGAAATTCATAACTGTTATTGTACTCTGTGATCAATTCTCAATTGATAAAAAAGAATTAATTGTTGGAAACAGAACGAGGTGGAGGTGAAATAAGATATTTACTGAGACGTAGGTGGATAAATAGCAACCGATATTCGATTGTAACAATTTCCACGCCATAGAGTGAATTTACAAGATCGTGTAATAACGTAGATGTTGTAGGATAAATTGACCAGTCGCAGTAACGCAGTAGAAAATGTAGCGGCGGCACGACTTGAGTAAGAGCCGCTATAAAGCGATCTTGTAAGGGAAACCTGCCTCAGGTGGCCAGTTAACTGCTTAACCTTAAAAATATATATGCTTCACCTCTTCATCCTCAACCCACTCGACCAACCATATTTTCTTAGTCTCTTCTCTGAAACCAACATATCTCCACCATAATACAAAATCCATACACACACAAGTTCCCTGCTGGTAACTAAGGGTTTACCAATTGAAATGTTTGAATGTAAAAATATTGATACCTGAAATGAAGTTTTTCTTTCCTACATTGAATTGCAATAATATTCCATTTACTGGAGTCTTTTCATGTACAACAATTTGATCTGGATCCAATACAACGTGCTCGCTCGAATCAAAGTGACCTCGATACCTCATACAAGATCGTTCCACGTGACCTCCATGTATGCTACGTGGAACATGAGTGCCGGGCGGGAATATATCCAATCGTATATCATGGAAAAATTCATATACCTTGTAAATTCTGATGCGAAATTCGAATTTCTTCTTTTTCTTTTATAAATTTATAAGCATCCACCATACTGCATTTCATTTTGTCAGCTTTAAGGTGACTTGAAACGCAACGCAGACATCGGAAGCGGCGGTTAGGGAGGAATATTCCCCGCACGTTTGAGATTTCCTTTGTTATACCGTCTTATGCCGTCTGTTCGAGAACACAGCAGCAAGAAAAAGTCAACATCAACCCTGTAAACAGAGAATGACGTAAATTCTCAGCCTTGTCTCTTGGTATTATTTAGGCTAAGCGGATGCCACTGCCGGGACTTGCTCGGTAGTTGGCAATGGAGGTAAGGGAAAAACAAAGGGAGAGACGAAAGAAGAGCAGCCGGTCTCTGATGTTATGAACGCAAACAAACGGTTTTAATCCGTTTAACATAAATACCACATGGTTTAATTAAATCGCATCCATAATTTTTTAATGTTAATAAATACGGATTATTTTACATTGAAAATGGATAAAATATATCTGTATGTGAGTTCTGAAAAATATAATTAAATCTCAGGTTCATGCTCGGTAACACGGGAGAAAAATGGACAATCGTTCATCCCATCCTACCGCCGCCAATCGAAAGGAATTTCTCTCACCCCCCTATCTCGTCCATCGAATTCACATGGAATCGGATTTCAGTCACGTAGATGAAACCGTTTTCGGTTATTTTTCTTTTTGCCTAGATTTGATATCGATTGGCGAATGAACAATTTTCCAATCATTTTCGCCGATAGATCTATTTTATTGCATATTTTGTGGAGTTCATGTTGCACGCGGGGATGGGAACAGATAAATTATCATGTCGTAGGTGGGGTACATTCACGTTTGGTCGATCAAAAGGATATCTGTTTACGTGGATCTTATCGTACATAAGGTGTTTGGGATGTATATGAAAATTCTATACAAATTATAAATAAAATTTTGAACACATCACGCATCCAAGAGAGTAAGTAAAAGTACTACTTATTCTTCCGCAAGGTATTGATGTTGAGTTACATTGCCTTTTTGCGAGGTCTCCCGAACTCTATTATTCTGCAAACTTTTGAAGAAACAAGCACCAGAGATGTTGAGGGAACCTCTTTCTGGAATTGAATTTTCCTTTGGTGGTCTTTCATGAGATATCTTGGGAACGTTGTTTTGCTCCGTAAGAGTTCTTGTGGAGTTCTCCGTATTATTAAGGAAGGCTATCATTAATGGTATCGCTATCGCGTGAATGGAACCTCGCATTAGGCGGATGAGAAAGAAAGTTAAAGACATATCCTTTTCTTATTGACAAAGCCATCACTTTTTTTCCCAATGTACAAGGACTTGCACCGCCATGGTGAACAAAATAAAAGTTCTAAAACCATCAACGATATTTGAAATCTTATTTTCTTGTTTGTTATTAGGTCGATACACCGGATAGCGTTTTGCAGAGTGGATTAGGTCTTGGACCTGACATGGGACATACGATTTTACGATCGATGGTGGATCCACCTGACTACGATCGATTGAGATACCTGCAAATGAATGGAGGTCAACCGATTAGTTTTGAAGAAACCATACATAGGGTGAGTTTTCATTTAAATTTGCCACTTTGCAGCCAGAATGCGATTGACTGACGATTCAATCCCTCTAATGCTGTGGTGCTGTGCCCTACAAGAACATAAATACTTCTCAAATCGAATACCCGATTCACAATTTTGAACTCTCATTGTATCAAATTCTTATCCCGGGTTCAACGACTTTGAAAAATCAAAGAAATACTCATACTCTTCTAGCATTCTAGCATGAATTTCTACTCCGATTTCCTGACATGAAAAATTTTTTCACCAACATACATCGATTCCATACATAATAATATATCTTTAATCGATTTCAAAAAAAAGAATTGCTCACTTTGGAGCTTTCCGAAGTGTTTGACCTGGAGCGTCAGGTGCGTGGGATGAACCAAATAGTTCACGCCCCAGACGCCCCGGGTCAAACACTTCGGAAAGCTCCTTTGTTGTATATGCAGTCAAGTTATTGATGCTCACAGATTCACTATACTGTTAGTACAAGTTGTGTGAAAAATTCATATCAAGAGTCCTCACCTTTCTCTTTTGGAAAATGAAAGAACACGTTTTAAACCAGATCACTTCTTCAACATTTGTTGTTGTTTCTTTTTTTCAAACATCATTTTATTCCGCCGTATATCGGTTTTCGATATTCATTCATTCGGATCTTTTTTCTTCTAACATTTATGCGAGTATATAGTTGTCATTTATGGACAAAAAAACACATCAGATTGTTTTCGCAAAACATTCTCCACAGTGAATATATCATATTTTCTCCTTCTGCCATCGATATTATATTGGTTGAACATGACAACCGACGTTTTATTCTTTTCTATTATTTCTGATTCCAGCTAAAAGTTCAAGAAGCTCTGAAGAAGAAGGAACGATTCCATAAGGAGCACGAAGAGGTAAGTCAATGTTATTGAAACCCCTTCCAAAAGCTCCTGTTCAAGTATATACTCATTAAAATAATTGACAGTGCCTACTGCACCCGGTGTTGCGCCCTGTGACCGTATCTTTTGTAATTTTTTTAGTAATCCATTGGAAGTTGAATCGTTTTCCATTCCATGCAATACTGATTGATGATCCGTGGGGTTGTCTGTATGTCTGTCTGTCGCTCTGTCTGTATTCGTGATATTTCTGGACCGAGTAGACAAAACCGGATGAAATTTGATTTTCATCGCAATCAGACAAGGTCTATATTTTTTTAAAACGTTTTTCCTCAAAACCAAGAGATCTTGGAGAAAATTTTCTCTGCTGTATACATATACAGGGTGGTCCATTTGAAGTGATATAGTCAAATATCTCGGAAACTAGTGGAGATGGAAAAAAATGTTCCAGATAAAAAGTTTAGGGTTCCAAGGGGGAAGTATGATGCTGATCTTGAAAAATCCCTCAAAGGTAATTTTGAAGGTCATTTAGAGGTCAAGATGGTTTTTTTGAATGGGACCCGCATTTTTCTATCATGGCATGGGAGAGCTGGTTTCAAACCCTTTACGAAACACTGGTCATGGATCCCTTTCCGCCCATTGGGGTGCAAGGTATGGATCGTCGAAGTTATTGATCAACTACTCTTAGCGCTATCCAGGGACAACAACGTGGACGTGGTAGTTCTCTATTCCCTCCGGAGTGTTTGATTATCGTGAGTCCCCTTGCCTAACACATGAGAGGGACTTGATGCTGTTACAATAATTGCTCGAAGTTACCCCCCTTTGCCTGGATACATAATCCTGGTATGTTGGCACAAACAGTGCGGATGCGATCGATCATGTCCTTCTGCATTTACAAAAAAACTTCCAAATTTTGGAACCCCACATGTAAGAGGCAAAGGGACTTACAATAATCAAGCACTCCGGAGGGAACAGAGAACTACCACGTCCACGTCGTTGTTCCTGGGTCGCGCTAAGAGTAGTTCATCAATAACTTCGACGGTCCATACCTTGCACCCCAATGAGCGGAAAGGAGTCCATGACCAGTATTTCGTGAAGGGTTTGAAACCAGCTTTCCCATGCCATGATGAAAGAATGGGGGTCCTATTCAAAAAAACCATCTTGGCCCCTGAATGACCTTCAAAATGACCTCTGAGGGATTTTTCAAGGTCAGCATCATACTTTCCCCTTGGAACCCTAAAATTTTTATGCGGAACATTTTTTTCCATCTCTGGAAACTGGCTGGAGGGATTCTTCTCTAGTGAAATCTAAGAAGATTGGTATTTGGATCAAGTCGATCCGACGCTTAGTTCTCGAGGTATGAGCATTTTCAGATTTCTTTTCAAACCCAAATCATCCAACAGCATTATGTGCTACGTACTGGAGCTCGATACCATTCGCTAAGTTGGAAAACGGCGGATCTCTGGGAAAAAAATTGAACTATCCTATCGTTTTTTGTTCCAGAGCTACAGCGATTTGAAGTTGCTGAGTTCTGATTGGCTGAGAGCTCAAAAATTTCAAATCGCTGTAGCTCTGGAACTAAGAATGATAGGATAGTTCAATTTTCTTTCCAGAGATCCGCCGTTTTTCAACTTAGCGAATGGTGTCAAGCTCCAGTACGTAGCACATAATGCTGTTGAGTGATTTGGATTTGAAAACAAATCTAAAAATGCTCATATCTCGAGAACTAAGCGTCGGATCGACTTGATCCAAAAACCAATCTTCTTAGTTTTCACTAGAGAACAATCCCTCCAGCCAGTTTCCGCGAGTTCTGAAACACCCCGTATATGTAGAACTCGTTTTCTCCGCGTTGTTTACACGTTTGTTATTCTGGCTTGCATACACGGATTTTCATGAAACATGGGCTCCAGGGATTTTCGAGGGTGAGGAATCAAAATCGGACTCAAAAAACGGATTCAAGATGGCGGATCCAACATGGTGGACGTGAATTCAGTCATTTTGGCATTTATGGCCGGATTTCTATGGAACACGGGTTCTAGGGGGTTTCGAGGGTGCTGAATCCGAATCGGACGTTGGAAAAAAATTCAAGGTTGCGGAACTAATGTGGCAGCCGTGAATTTGTACATTCTTGCATTTGTGGACAGATTTATATGAAACATGCGTTCTATAGGTTTTTAGGGGGTGCTGAATTAAAATCTGGGATCAAATGTTCAAAACAAATGATTCCTATCTTCCCGTGTGAGCTTTTTTCCATCCGAACACTTTTCAGAAGCTGGTTGACGTTATGGCAATTGCCCACTAGTGAGAATCTGAAAGTATAGGGAGTATTCCTGCACGAAGAAAAATTTGGGGTAGCAGATACAGCAGTTGCGATAAATTTGATAAAATCCACGTGTAAATATACGGATAGCATTTCTGCGGTGGAAATTCTACATTATTGTTGCTGAAAATTGAAAACGTTGCAATTCTACCGCAATCTGATGTAGGGGAAGGTGGCCCAAAGCGGGTAGGTGCTTGCGCGCCAACTCATGAAACGCGAGGGGCAAGGTGTGTATATTTCGAGGTTACCCGAGTACTTCCGAGTTTCGCTCAGTCCCAAACAAGCCTTATCGCAGTGGTATAGCGTGATTACACGTAATTGAAAAAAATTAACAATTTCTCAAAAAAATTGAAGGTATTTCTAATTAGTCAAAAACGAATACACTTATTATATTGTTGATGATTTTCCATTAATTTGAGCCTGTTGAACTTTGAATTGAGCCAAGAATATTGGCGTTTTGTTTCAAACTTTTTGAGGTTGGCATTACTTCAATAAAAAATGTGTACTCGGGCAAAGTGGGTTCCTGAGCAGATACATGCTTTGCCCTGATATCTTCTTTCACTTATTTTTTCGAGTTTTTTTGTAGATAGTAAATAAATATAAGAGAAAAACGGGCATTCTTGTCGTATGCGGTCTACCGGAAAGTAGTGATCTGGCGGGGTGCAACGCATCCTACAACATATACGAATGTTGTATGCGGTGTACCTCAGCAGAGCGCAAACTGCATCGCATATGCATGATGCATACGGTCTATCTTAATACAGCGCATACAGGAACGCTAAAGGGGAGGGGTCACGTTAATTCGGCGAGGAAAACGCCCAATTTTCAATTTTGCTTTTATTTTTATTTTTTTTTATATTTTTCACTATTTCAAGTTTTCATCATTTGTTAATTTCATAGTCATTTAGACCTAAATATTGCTATAATTCCTTGAATAAGACTTTGAAGCTGCGAAAGACTGAATAAATTAGTCAAAAAGTATTATTTAAATAATCAACAAAACTATTTGATTATAAGTTACCGATTTGATCGTCATTTAGATCTAAGTATAGCTATATTTTCATGAGCAAGTCTTTTAAGCTGTTGAAGATTGATTGAATGAGTCCAAAATTATGATCCTCATCATCAAACAAAGCATATTTCTCTTCATTGTAGTGCCCACCCGCTTTGCCCGAATGGATTACCCGCTTCAGGCCTCCTCTAGGGCAAAGCGATTTTTGAGAGTGGTTTTTATTTTCATTAATAAATCATAAATTAATAGAAAATGACACAATATTGCTTATTCATTCCAAAGTTCGATTAATCCTCTATCGAAGAAAAAAATTAATTATTATTATCACACAAATACCAAATTTACTGGGTCCTCAACGTTAACATACTCGCTTTAGGCCACCATCCCCTAATTTTAACATACGCACTTCATAACTATTACATATATCAAATGTAAATTCTATTGTCGTGATGAATGAAATACAAACGATATGACAAGCGATATTCATTTCAAACTTATAAAATTTGTACATCAGTCTGATGTAAAATACATGCTAGGATTTTTGAATAAAATTTCAATCGCTCATTTATATATTTTATGCATACGCGAGAACTACGATAATAACTACAACAATTTTTGTTAACTTTCCAAAAGCCACGAAGATGGGGATAAAATTTAAGTGATCAAAATTTCACGTCATTTGCGCCACATTTTCATGAATTTTCACTGACAGTTGAAATACAAAACATTTTATCTTCTGAATTAATCCTTGCTGTTGTGTTTTTTCGTTGAATTTGCAATGCGACAATATATACAAATGCATTTTTGAGCAGTGAAATGAACTTTAATCACTCAGCTTAAATTTATCACCTTAACATACATCTTGCATCTTACATCTTACATATTACACATTACGTATTACGTACTACAATAAGATACAATACAATGTTATGTCGCTTCATTTTATCATTATCATTAACCGTACACTATGAGTGGAGATTCAAGTTTTTAATATATATAAAATGTAAGAACAAACCGATACTCGCGGAAAACTTTTCAAACTGTTTGCGCCATCTTTGTGACGCGATTTCAATAATTTTGAACTGAAAGGAGTGTTACAACGCTCCTCAGTAGTATTCCCAACACAGGCAAGTAGTTTTTGCAGGAACAATTGTTGAATACACATCAGATTGCGGTAACTGTATATTTGAGAATGAGAATGAAATTCCTGGGAAATAAATCAGAATATCATTCAAAAAAGCATAGGTACCATTAACAACTGTACTTGTTGAATGTACATTAGATTGCTGTAGAATTGAATGAGTGGAAATGTAGTTGAGCATGCCTTATGGTATCACGTTTGTGAAAAGTAGATCCAGTCGAGTGTAATGGAGAATTTACATTGTTCGTGGTCAATAATATCATAATAAATATATTTTTGGATGGGCGTAATTTTTACAATCTTCCAAAGCAATGATCATGTATGTGTCATGTGAGTTTCATCAAAATTAATGTAGAAATTACATTTAAAGTTTTATCTATGCACTGATGTTAAATTTACATTATCATTATTCTCCGTGTGAATTACGCCTAAAAGACTCATCGTTACGTTTCAAAGATTCTTCGTTACGCTTTAATGACTCACGCTTTCGTCGCTTTAGTTTTATCAGGATAGTCGTTTAGTCAGAATTCTTTAGTCGTTTAGAGACATGTTCCCAAATCATTTGAAGATGGTATAAAGAATGGTAGCTGATGAGTTTCAGGCGTTCCGAATATTACACTTGAACATTTTTTCAGTTGAGTGAAAAACCGACGAGTGCCTTTTTATATATTCCCGGATATCTGAATCGTTCAAGATGCGAGCGACTCGAGCACGTGTGGGCCACGATTTATTCAAAATGAGCGAAGCGAATTTGAAAGAGAGTCGGACTCCCGAGTAGCATCAGAATGTTGTATATATACTATGCATGTTCATAGTACATATACAACGTTCGGATGCTACTTGGGCTGCTGAGCGGAGCGAAGCAGTCAAGGGGCGGAGCCTTCTGGTTTGAGGTGTATTTGAGGTCGTGATTGATTCCACGACTAAAAATTAAAACTTTTCAATTTTTTTTGGTGTCTCTTGTGGCTCTAACGTGTAACACCCGGACCATATTAGTTCTGGATGTGGAATATATTCTTATCCGATACGATTTTTGAAATTAAATCCTCACAGGACTTTCATTCGCATGCGTGCGCTGCTATCTTTCTTTTCTTCATTCGATGGCTAGTTTTTCCTGTCATCTTATCTCTATTCAACCAGTCGATACGTTTTATTATGCAAAATAACCAGATCGAGTTGTGATATCATATTCGTCAATGTATATCACGTTGCCGCGTTGTGAATTTCTCATGTACAATCTTACGATATTTTCCTGAATACCGTCACCGTTCTTTCCCTCCTTTTCACATTACGCTCCTCGTATCTTTCATTACTCGATCACCAATACGCGAATTGATCGCGTCAATGGTAACTTGTAAATTCTTTCAGATTGGAAACCAGTTGCTTTCCGCGGTAGGAAGAAAAAAAGAGAAATGGTCGTTTGAAAAGATTAACGAACAATAGAAGAAGGGAGGCCTCTCGAATGAGAGTTTTCAAGCGAAGAGTGAAAAACTGGTCAAGAAGTTGGGAGAACGATAGCGAGATCATCCAGGATTATCCTCTTGAGAAATGGAAAAGTTGGTTTACCGGGAATTTATCAGGACATTTATTATCATAATTTTGTTTTCCTTCTTCATATTTCTCGATCTTTTGGCTAACCCTTCTCAAGGTGCCCTTGAGATACACGAAACTCAACCCCGATAATGTTTGAGGAACAATAAACTTGGTTATTTCTTCTTTTTTCACCTCTTCTATCTCGCTGAGTGAATACAACGAACGGAGAGGCGAAATACAACAACTCTTGTTGATCAAGTTTTCGAAAATAAAACAATTCCACCATCATCGTCAATTCATCCTTTGCGATGTGAAAGTATCAAAGGAAGGGAAAGAGTTGTTAAGTGGTTGCACTGGAGATGATTTGATTAAAAAAATTAATTTCATTGAAAAGTTAACCGAGCGTTCGCTTCACCTTTGACGTTATCTACATATCCATTTGATCGAACTTTTGCGGCAGCGCACAGTGCACAGTGGTCGAGATCAGGAATTTAGTGTTCACGACCTTCCACAGCTCGTAATTCTTGATCGATTTGGATGAAATTTGTTTCGGAAACTCAGAATCGAATACTTGAGAGAACTGTCAACGTCGATTTAAAATTTTTTTTTATTGCGATAATAAATAAACCAATGATTTGGAAAAATCCTCAATGCCGGGTATTTAGTCAGCTTGTACCTTCTGGAGAAATGTTGGAATGAAGTTACTATTCGGCTTAAACATCTGAATTGAAGATTCTTACAAAATATTTGTTTATTTATCATCACAATAAGAAAAATTGAAAAATCGACGTCCACAGTTCTTTTAAGAAGTTAATACTGAGTGTCTGAAGAAAAAATTCATCCAAATCGGTCAAGAATTACGACCTGTGGGAGGCCGTGAACACTAAATTTCTGATTTCGACCACTATGCGTCTTGAATTGTTTGTCATTGTGCACGATATCGTGGTGAATTATGCGTGTGTATGAAAATTATTAGGTGTACAACTTTGCTTCCGCCGTTTTTTCCCAAAATTTGAGGCTTCATTCTCAAAAAGTAAATACATACTTATGATTCAAATTACTGGCCGTCGCTAGCCACTACTTTTTTCTATCTTTCTGGCAATTGTCGGATCCCATCTCGGAAAAACGATGCATCTTTCAAGGCGATCTACGAATCGATAAATTCTCTAACTTTTTCATAAGAATGGAAATGCTGATTACTCAGGCCGTGTGCCATCGATCGAAACAAAGGGTAGTCGGGAGGAGCAATGTCTGGAGAGTACGGCGGATGGGGTAAGACTTCCCATTTTAGTGTTCCCAAATATGTCTTGACCGGTTTTGAGACATGTGGCCGAGCATTATCATGTCGGAGGATAACTTTATCGTGTCTTTCTTGGTGCTGTGGCCGTTTCTCCTTCAATGATCGGCTCAAACGCATCAACTGCGTTCGATTCTGATGCCCTGTAATGGTTTCACTCGGTTTCAATAGCTCATGATACACGACAGCGAGCTGATCCCACCGAATGCAGAGCATAACCTTGGCACCATGAATATTTGGTTTAACCGTCGCCGTGTGGACATGTCCGGGCATTACTTAAGATTTTCTGCCCTTAGGATTATCTCAGTGGACCCATTTTTCGTCGCCGGTTACAATGCGGTGTAAGAACCCCTTTCGATTCTGTCTTTGAAGCAGCTGTTCGCAAGTAAAGGCGTTTCAAAATGGTTTATTGAGTTACACCAATGATTCTGCCAATTCTTCTTGCGTTTGGCACGATTTTTAATCAAATAATGCCTCCAATTCGGGATCTTCAAAAATTTTCTCTCTCCCACCGCTATGCCGGTCTTCGACATTGAAATTACCCTTCTTGAAACGTTGAAACCATTCACGACACCTTCTTCCACTCAAAAAACTCTTTTACACCGTAAGTACTTGAGAGCATTCGATGAGCCTCAGCCGCAGTTTTCTTCAAATGAAAGCAGAAAATCAGAACTTCCCGCAAATGACGAGAATTCTGCTCATAAAATGACATCTTCGATCGAGTAAAAATTCATGATGTAATCGAAAATTCACTAATATGACGATGTTTTTATGTTGACACATGTCTAACCTTATTGTGTGATATTCATTACTTAACCTATTTCGACCGCCACCTACCGACGCAACCATGTATTGTAAACGGCGGAAGCAAAGTTGTACACCTCATGCTAGAAATCGTAACGATGCCGGGAGCGCATTGTAGCAACCGAATCAGTTGAGAAGACAAAGATGCGTGAATCCACATAGCACCAGGTTCTTCAGTGATTATTAGTAAGCGGACAATAAGTTACTTATCAAATACGTTTCTCATACATTATTGAACAACCTGGTGCTATGTGGGGAGTGAAAGGGGAAGATAGTACAAAGTACTCCACCTCCGTAGAAAGAAATAAAACAGGGAAAAATTCCTTTGAGGGTGTGCTAGCTAGCAATATGGAAATAAAGGTCGATATCCGTGTAAAAGTTTTAGTGTCACCTCTACTCCGTGGGCTTACGGTCCCCTAGAGGGTCTGTCTCTTCTGTTTTCTTCAGTCCTTCCTCTTTCCCTTCTGCCGTTCTTACACTACCTTCAACTCTCCTTTTTTTCGAGAGGACACCGAAAACGTCAACGACTACACAGTTAAGACATCCGCAAGCGACTACCAACCTCATTTTTCATAGCATTGCCCTCTGTTTTTGGAGTTTTGTTTTTCATTCTCCTTCACTCTTTGACCTGAGATCACAAGGTCGAATCTTCTCCTTCTCTATTTTTCAATTTCAAAGTTCAAATTTCAACTTCACCGTCTTTAACTTCACCGTGGCAATAACTCATTGTTTCGAAGGTAAATGACATGAGGAATAGAAATTCGCAGGAAATTATTACCATTTTCTCATGGAATGTTCTATGATTATTTTATGGTTAGGTCCTACTAATATCCATATTGAGTTAGAATCAATGATTTCGCAGCTCTGT
This sequence comes from Gonatopus flavifemur, assembly GCA_018340375.1. Taxonomy (NCBI): domain Eukaryota; kingdom Metazoa; phylum Arthropoda; class Insecta; order Hymenoptera; family Dryinidae; genus Gonatopus; species Gonatopus flavifemur. Next base: position 3,942,157 of record JAFFJZ010000006.1, on the reverse strand, counting down.
TATAATTTTGAATTCAAACAAAACTGCACTGTAGGCTTTCAAAAGACCGGTAATGCACCCAGAATAAAGTTTTGTTCAAACATTAAAGAGTTGGTTGACATATCCAAATTTTATTGATAAATAGGAGCCGGCTAAATATTTTGATATCATATGAAAATAATATTGACATAGTGATTTAATCATTCTAACAAAATTCATTATGTGTAGTCTACAAAATGATTTTCACAATAGAAAAAAACACATTGTATGACAGAAATGTATAGTTCTTATATCTTGAGGAAAAATTTTTGTCTTCCTGAAAGAACATTATTGCAATTATGAATGTAATCTTTTGTGGGTTGAACATAATGATTTTACTACATGTAAGAACCATGAAGAGGAGTCATAAAAAGAAGTTTGACAGTATGAGCAAAGCGAATATGATGAAACCAAGAAGAGTTTTGATATCGGAGATAACTCCTTAATATGTCCCATAAAAATGTGTTCCATATACATTACAGATGTTTGGATATGAATTACATATAATTTTCTAATTTCACATAAAGTTACGAACATTAAGAGAACGACGTCTTAAAAGCGACCCGGAAAGCTTTTGAAGAGATCCTTATGTTATCCAATATGTCGATTTAGAATACCCTATACTGCATGTGTTCAAAACCAGTTTATATTATCTTAAGGAGATACTCGCGCCGTGGTACGAGTCAAATAGTTTATTCCAAGCTATTTAAAAGTGACTCAATAAAATCAAAACATCACTCTGGGCACTGATTCTTGAAAGTATGTAGAATTGTTTTACAGGGCGATATTTCGATTTTATTTAACCAATTTTGAATAGAATGAAAATAAATTATTAGATGAATATAAATATTGGAATGAATGATTTGGCTCATATCACAGTGCTAGTATCCCCTTGAAGAAAAAATGTATACCATGAAGATGATATAAAGTGCTCTTAAACAAGACGTCTATAGAATATCCTAAATCGTCGCATTGCATGTGTTGTATATTGGATGTATAAACACGTCTCTAATAATTACTCGCGAGAGTCTCTATTATGAAAGTATATTTATTAATTATATATAATACATCTTTAATGACATGACACGAGTATTCACACGTACGGTCGGGCCGGTCCTCTGCCTTGTCCGTCCAACGCGCTCATGCTTATCCCCTCCATCCAGACACGCACTCGCTACTCGTATCCATACATATTAAGATATTACAATCTCCTCTCCTTTTACAAAATATAACCTAAGTCTTAACTAATTTTTCCGCTGAACGCTTTGATGTTCGTCGAGTTGCCGGTATTTTGCGTTGGTGTTCTCCAGGACTTATATCATATGAATCATTTTCCGCGTTATACTTGAACATCTGATCGACATGTCTTTTCCAGTACTTTCCAGGTGAAACCTCAACTTCAAAATTTACAGGCGACAACTGAGTGGTTATGATTTCAGGAGTTTTCTTATTTGGATTAACAGTATAGTCATTGACCCAAACTCTCTCCCCCTCTACGAATTTTATTTTTCGCGATCCTCCTCGGCTTAGCGTTTGTTGTAACTGAACGTTTTCTATCTTATCGGCTACATTCGGTTTTATACAATCAAGTGTTGTTCGTATCTCACGTTTGAACATCATAAAAGCGGGTGATCTGCCTGTCGAACAGAAACTTTTCGACAGCTTCTTCAAGTTTTTTTTCCGATTTATTCATTTTGTTTACTTTATCCTTGAAAGTGCCAATAAAGTTTTCTGCCGCACCATTCGTGGCTGGATGATGAGGCGCTGAGAATGTGTGTTTTATTCCATTCTCTCTCATGAATAAGGCAAAATCATTGCTCGTGTACTGACGTCCATTATCCGTCACTAAATGGGTCGGGAAACCGTAACGCGCAAAAATTTTCTTGAGTTGACCTACAGTATTTTCGGTGCGGGTATCCCTTTTCATATCAATGACCTCTGGCCATTTGCTATACGCATCAACTACCACCAAGAACATGTGTCCATAAAATGGACCTAAAAAATCACTATGAATTCTACTCCAACATTTATTTGGTGAGGGCCACGGATTTAGTGGTACTTTTGGTGGAGTTTTCCGTTCTTGCATGCACACTTTACACGTAGCCACTAATTCTTCTAGTTGTGCGTCGATATTAGGCCACCAGACGTATGATCTCGCGCGCATTTTCATTTTCACACTACCGAAGTGTGAGTCATGTAGTTCATTGAGGACTTCCGCTCTTAGACTATGAGGTATAATTACGCGATAACCCCACAATAAACAATCTTTTTCTGTATACAGTTCGTGTCTTTTTACATAATATTTTTTTTCTTCTTCAGTGAGATTTTTTTCTGCCGGCCAATCATCTTGTACATACCTGATTATTCTATTTAATGTTTTGTCTTTTCTTGTTTCTTTCGCTACGATTTCAGCTGTTAAGATTTTCACTTCGTCTTCAATATAGTTAATGATTTGGAAATCTTTACTAAAAACGGGGGTGTCATCTTCTATTGGCAGTCTCGATAATGCATCGCAATTACTATTCTTTTTCGTGTTCACGTATTCGATTTTATAAGTAAAATGAGATAAGAAATAGGCCCATCTTTGAAGTCGACTAGCTGCAGTTAAGGGTATTTCTTGGTTTGGTCCAAAAATATATGTTAATGGTTTGTGATCGGTTTTTGAGGTTATTTTGATCCCAGAATCTCCCCAAGACCTTTTTGGGTTGTTTTTGAGACGTCCTCCTAATGCTCACTGGATATATGGGTATTTCCTGCTGAAGGAATTTTATTGAACCGATTGATTCTCATTGATTCCGATATAGAAAACTGATTGAAACTCGCTGGAAATACAGATCATTGTACAGGTTGATAAATAAAGAAAGTCGATTACGTATATGGCACTGTCATTGAATTCTATACACACTAGTATTAGCATTGTGTAGGTTAGTACAGTCAGAGGGGTATAGTTGAGAGTCATACGTTGAACAAAGATGAACTGAGAACATGTATGTTCAAAAGAGAAGAAATTACCTCAGTACAGTATTATTAGGTGACTGACCAGATTAAACTATAGCCTAGATATGAATATCCAAATACATTTTATAAAACATAATTGACATTATGAGATATCTTTTAGAAATATGCTCGAAAAGGTATCTAATAGACATCTAAAAGATGCTTTCTGCAATTCATTCAGACATCAATTTTATTGCGTACTAATTGACTATGCTAATCATAACAACGAATCTTTCTTCCTCTCGTGGTTCAGATTCAAATAGATTATTATGGTTTCAAAATAATAAAAATATTGTCAATATTACAATCAACCTCCACATTTATTTTTCTTATTATATGAAATGAAATAAAAAAATACATTCATTCTTCCAATAATACATAATTTCCATTCGAAATTTCAAATTTGTAAGAAGGATTAATATTTGTGAGCTTAGAATATAATATGATGCCGTTTTTCTTGGTACTTCGAATCTTAAATGCTTGAACATATGATGAAAAATTTTCAACTTTCAAATATTCAACTAAAAATGCTATCTTGTACTCTTTCCTATTCACTAATATGAAATTTATTTCACTGCAAACGGGAAAAGTATTTTGAACATCAATATTTAATACCATACCGGGTTTATACGAGGGTGGATTGATAAGTTTCCGGCCTGACCAAGAAAAACAACGTTTTTAAGAATTTTTTTTTTTTTATTTCTCAACATAATCTCCTCCAAGGCTGATACATTTCTCACAGCGGTGTTCTAGTCTAGTAATGCCATCTCTATAGACTGATTCGTCAAGCTCCTCAAAATACCCATTCACAGCTTCGATTACTTCTTCATTGTCCGCAAATCTCTTACCGCCAAGCCTTTTTTTGAGGTTAGGAAACAGATAATAGTCACTCGGGGCTAGGTCTGGAGAGTAGGGAGGGTGCGGCATTAATTCAAACTTCAGATCGTTGATTTTAGCCATCGCAACGATTGACGTGTGCGCTGGTGCGTTATCGTGATGAAACAAGATTTTTTTCTTCGCCAGATGAGGTCGTTTAATTTTCACTTCGTGGCTCAAACGTTGCAATAAGTCTGCGTAGTATTGACCAGTGATAGCTTTACCCTTTTCAAGGTAATCAATGTATATAATACCTCTTGCATCCCAAAAAACAGTAGCCATAACCTTGTTCGCCGAAAAAATTGTTTTTGCCTTCTTTGGAGTTGGTTCCCCTGGTCCAATCCACTGTTTAGACTGTTCTTTGGTTCCAGGAGTGTAGTGGTGGACCCAAGTTTCGTCAACGGTTACGAATCGACGCAAAAATTCGCTTGGATTACGCTTATACAACGCCAAATTGGCGGTAGAAATGTTCTTTCGAATCAATTTTTGGTCGACTGTTAGCAAACGCGGCACCCATCTTGCACAGAGCTTTTCCATATACAAATGTTGGTGCAAAATATTTTGTACACGTTCATATGACATCTTACAGGTCTCAGCTATCTCACGAACTTTTAATCTGCGATCTTTCAGCACTATTTGATGGATTTTTTCGATCATATCTGGAGTTGTGACCTCAATGGGGCGTCCTGAGCGAGGCTCATCAGAGGTGCTCACACAACCCTTTTTAAACTCGGAAACCCACTGCTCAACGGTTGAATATGATGGGGAGGATGTCCCCAGTGTTGAGTCCATCTCTTCTTTAATTTCCTTCGGCGTTAACCCCTTCAAATAAAAGTATTTGATGACAGCACGATTTTCCAGCTTTTCCATTTTTACGAAAAACACAGAGGCGTCTTGGTCAGCGTGCTCTCAAAACTAAACTAACATGGCGATCGGACTGAAACTATAGCTACAAGCTATCTAAGGATGGTACTATAGAACGCCACCTCAAGGTAGGCCTAGTGGCGCCATCTCTTGGTCAGGCCGGAAACTTATCAATCCACCCTCGTATAAAACACCTTCATAATCTAGCCATGTGACCACTTGAAAATCATTATTTGAAATCAAATTCGTTACTTCGAAATTATTGGATTCAAATGAGAAAATTTCATTACCATAAGCAATATCTTGATGAAAATTGAATTTTCTTAAAAGTCGGGCGTTTAATTTCAGTTGGTGCTTGATAGCTAATGTTAACGGTAAATTCTTTCGTGAGCAAGTTACATGAGCTGCTATCTTAAAAGGTCTGTGTTTCGCTTCATAACGCATACACCAAATGTTAACTAAAGGGCCAAGAAATCTCATTATCATCTTATAATGGAGAAGTAGATGATATTTGAATGTGAGAGGAGCGTTGAATAAATCAATATATAATTCATGGTGTTCTGTCACTAAACAGTCAAAATACTCTAAAGAATCTTCAGTAAATGATGGTAATAACAAAAAAGTCACTATTTGATGTAAACAAATGTATAAGTACCAATACTTATTGCCTTCGGGAATTTTGTCGCCAATCATTAGTCCGAAATGAATGACAAAAGTAATGGTTTCAGATGCAGAAAGTCCTAAGTGGAAATTTTTCAATTTTTCAATGCTTATGAATGGAGGTCTGTTACTTTCATCCATACCAAAATCAAATGCTCTGATACGATTATTGAGATCATCCATAGTGAAAAATTTATCTGCTATAAACTGTAAAATAATTCGGCTCATATCATAACGACAAATTCCCTCAAAAACATCGTGCATTCAGTCACAATAATAATTTTTTAGAACATGAAAAGAATCTAAGTCGTTCCAAATACATCTTTCCGTAAGACCGGTTGATGATTTATCATTTTTTTCCAAATCTTTGTCATATTCAATCATTTCTCTATACAAATTTGGTATTTCAGTTGTTTGCTGTTGAATATGTGTTCGATGCATTTTACAAATCCTGCATGGATAATTCGCACGGAAACATGAAACAAATCCACATATTTCATGTATACCAAGATTGTCACCAATAACTGCAATACAACTTATAAAAATACGGAGACCTGATTTTATAACCATTCCAGTATTTTCTAATTTCTTCAATTCCTCTATTATTGGGTGGAATATCATTTTATTTCCAAAGCAAACTCTATCTCCGCTCAAGAATAATAGTGTTAAAAAAATATTCTCCAACTTTGATTGAATTTCGGGTAGCATGCATGGTAAAGAAAAGTAAACTGCACCCATTTTATGAGTACCTGCATGGCCCCCCAATGGATTGTTCGTTTCAAATTCATCAAAATGAATGAGAATTGGAAGAACTGTTTCATTACCATACTTTGATTTTACCTGTTTCCATAAGTTTCCTTGCAATAAATGAGATATACCTTCAGAACTTGATGCAGTTTTAGTCATAAAATCCAATATTTCATCTAAAACACCTGGAATTTCCAATAACGCTTTTAGAACTTTCTCAATAGATATGAATTGACTATGAACATTTGATGGGACTATTTTAAAAATACCATTCACTTTTTTACTTTCTAGAATTTGTCCTAAGAAGTAAGAAGTTGGCCCAATGTATGTACCTTTATCTGCAAAATATTTCAGTCTCTTATAATCAGTCTCAAAACCTTCAAAAGGATTTTCATATTTACAAAAAATAGAGTTCATTTGATTTTTCGTTTGATCAGATATTTCTGAAGGAGGTAGAATTTCATCAAGTTCAAGTTTCAAAGATGCTATCATTTTTTGCATGAAACCACTCATCTTTTCAATAACTGAATCAACATTCCTTCGAGTAATAGAATCACTACTTTTTGTGGCAATTTGTATGAATCCCTTTCATAAATGTGGATTTTTTCTGTTTGCGATACTATGTTCGCATCAATATCTCCATCCGCGTTATGTTTCACTGACAGTTGGATTTATCGAATCATCAGATACTCTAACAATATCTGATAAATGTTTATTGATCAGATGTTTATGAAATGCCCATAAATTTTGGTATTCTCGATTGCAGTTCTCTTGGATACAGAGGAACTTATTTTCAATTTGTAAAAGATGTTGAAGTTTCAAATGTATCATTAATTCATTGATACCAGGAAACGAAAGTTTACAAAAACCGCAAATCAACATTTTGATTCATGATTCATTACTAACTACTAATGCATAGAAAACAGTAGTCTATAATTAAGATTGGTGTATGCGTTATGAGGTAACAAAATTGTACTGGCCAATTTCAATGTCGATATACTATGGTACAACTAATATTTCAAATACTATAATGAATGAATCAACACTTATTTCGATTTACTGTACGTAAACGTAACATGAATGTAACATATACGTTTTTCAGTTTTCAGCTTTTAATCTCTCTCTTAGTCTTTTTCAGTCTCTAGTTATCGCAGTCTTCAATATCAGTCTTTGAAAACAAATAAACTCATTTGTATTCTATTTAAAATAAAATTCTCCATTTTATCAACCCGAAAAAAATAATAATAATGAAAGTAGGAAAAGCACTGATATTTTTGACTCCAAATGTCTCTATTTTCTGTTTTCTAATCTAACTTTTGTAAATCATTCGCAATTGATTCGACATTGATGATTACTTTATCGCCAACAAATTGTCGTTTATATAAACACTTTTGAATAAGATACCATATCTGTTCACTTTCAATAGGATATTTTGCGTTGAATACTTGAAAACTTTTAAAACATAAGTCCACAGCTTTTAAACATGATTCAACAAGCCAGAGAATTTCATTTATTCGAACGTAGAATTCTGTGAATCCGTCATTAAAATCGCCTAAAGCAATTATTAGTGGCTGTAAAGGTTGATAAATTGCCAATAAATGGCTTTTTAGTCGTTCTACTTTCGCCAAAGCTTCCTCAACAGTCTGAAAAGTGAAAACAATAAGGAGTGTAAAAATCAACGGATGAGTATTCTTGCCTGAAAAAGTAAAATGCCATAACGAAATTTCATGAATCATACATTAGCATCCAAAATGAAACAGTTCAGGGATTCAATGATCATTTTCATCATGTATTGTCTGCGTTATTGTTATTATTATTATTAATAATATTATCTTCTCCTTTCAAATTTTCAATGACAGGAATGTTCAAATCAACCAACACCTCACCAAGATCCTACATAAAAGATATATAAGTCAAGTGACCCTACCATTGTTACGGAAAAAATCGAAAGATGAATAATTACCGACGCGTTTCACTGTCTGGTGGCAGTTTTGATTCCATATGAAGAAAAAATGTTCTATCAGTGGATATGTGTTTGATGAATTTCAACCTTAATCCTACAGATGGAATCAATTGTTCTAGCGCTCTAGATTCTGGCGTTAACTCTAAGAACGCCTCTAAATCTATGGAATCCCTATGGAAAAGATCTCATAGAAAACTGATACGTGGATTGTATGAAACTTTATGAGATTTTATATGAGCATTTGTCCAGGGGTTTATGAGATTTCATAATGCCATTATGCGAATTAATAAGCACAAAATTGGATTTTATCAGGTTTTATAAGCAATCGTGGAAAATCTCATAAAGACGTTCAAAATGAAAATTCCCTATGAGATTTTTGTGTGCTTTTGTCCAGGAGTTTATCAGAATGTATCAGCATTTATAAGACCTTCTCAACAGAGACCCTCTGAAAAATAATCCTCATTGATTTTACACAATTTTATTAATGTGAATGAATAAAAGTCTCAAACACTAAGGAATCGTCACAAATTAGAATCGAAAATGCGAAGAAAAATCATTTATCAAATGTATGCACGTGATCTACCGTAGAATCATTAACTTTTTCACTGGTGTATACTGAGGAAAGATTTTTTTTTCTGCTTCCTTTTGAGATGTCATATAATTTCCATAACATTCAGGCAAATTGTTCGATTTTTAAACATTGTTTTTGTAATTGAAAGAGTTTGTCAAATGCACTTGGACCGATGAAAAAAATGTGACATCAAATTTTGTTATGAAACAGTATCATGAATGGAATTTTTTTCATATTCAGAGCTCAACCTCAGTATTACAATATTTGAAATTCAGTGACGCTTATCAGGAATAAAAACACGGTTGATTATAAAAGAATTGAAATATGAAAATCAAATGCGCAGCTATCTCCGATGTTTTAGTATCAAACACAATACACTGAAAAAAAATGTTGTGTCTTTCAACAAAGAGCTTCTGTTGAAATCTGGTCAACAAAATTCTTTGGTTAGAATGACAAAAATTTTGCTATCATAACCAAATATTTCAATGGTAGTAACAAAACATTATGGTTGTTCACTTCTTCCTATTTTTTTTCACAATTAAACTCACCATATTTTTTGAAAACGACGTTCAAGGACTGTTAACGTGCACGAATTAGATTCCCTCATGATGAATCCATGTTTATAAACGATTCAAACAACATCTAGTGAACTTGTTCGACTCTATCAGAGATATTCTTGAGATTATTGTATTTATATTTCCTGCAGTAATATAATTCATTCATATTGGAAATTAAACTGAATAAAAGTTATCATTCGTTTGAAATATCTTATATAACTTATTGTTGAAAAGATTGTTGTGATTCAAAATAATTCGCCTCAAAGAGAAAAAAATAATGTAAATGTGTTTTACATGTATGTGTGTTTTACTTATCAATATTTTGCAACAATAAAAAGCGTTCAGTTCCAACAGAAAATAGGAATGTTGGCATATAAAAATATCTATTTTATAGTCAACCAAATACGTTGAATGATTTTATTTGGTTATGGTATAAATGAATTTATTCTGATCACAAAAATAATCCTATTCATATCATTCTGTCTCTTCAACAAAACAATTTTTAGTCATTTTTCTGTAGCATCAAAATGTTTGACAGTACATGGAAATTATTTCATATTTTCAACCAAAAGTAATCAACCGAATAATTTCATTCACATTCTCAACGGCATTTTCTGAGTGTAGGATTATAGAAGAATATTTTAATTTCAAATACAACGGATATTATGGAATCAGAAGAAATAAGATCAAGGAAACTTGAATCTCGCAAAAACGTATTCCAAATCATGAGAAGAATTCTTTTGAAATGGATTTTGTGAGATGGTGCAGAATAGAAAGGAACAAATTCATTGTATTTACAGAAAATTCAACATTCTCCTGCTTCCTGTAACATCTCTCTCTCTCTCTCTCTCTCTCTCTGTATTTTTATCACAATTTTTTTTTCATATAACGGGGAAAATTTTCTCAAAAAGAAATTGGATACGATACGTTATGTACATTTAAAATTGTTGTTGATTAATTTTCCTTGTCAAGCACTGATGGGGAATTGTTATTCTGTTTTCAGATTCTTAGGGATATAAGGCAGGGCTTAATGCAGCTGGGACGAGACGGACGGGGTCAGCCCCCAGGAGGTGAGTACATCAAGGATTCTGACCTCTGGTTACTTGTCGGTGGTGCCCTTGGGATGGTGCTAACAATCGCACCCTCTTCGAAAGCTTGTGCAGGGTCAATGTACATGTAAATCTCTATACAATCATCGACCTATAGTCCTTCCGTCCAATACAATACACAAGTAAATAGATGCATACAAGAATTTGCGCGCTTGCGTAAGCATATACAAGGTGGCGGAAAAGTCTGGAAACACCCCCATAACTTTTGAACGGGGCATGATAATTGGATCGAATTTTTTTTGAATCGGAGGTTCTTTTATCCCAATCTTGGCATTACCCAGAATAAACGGCGTGGACGTGTCAAAAACCTGATTCCTTGTGTGTGTATGTGCGTGCGTGTGTGTGTGTGTGTGTGTGTGTGTGTGTGAGTGGGTGGGTGTGGGTGGTTGGACTCACACAGGCCCATACAACCGAACCAACCACACCGACACCCACACCTACACTTACACACACCGACACCCACACACAGCTACACACACACACACCTACTCACACACAAACACAAGGAATCAGTTTTCCGACACGTCCACGCCGTTGATTCTGGGTAATGCCAAGATTGGGATAAAAGAACCTCCGATTCAAAAAAAATGTGATCCAATTACACAGGCCTACAAAATTGAACTTTTTGTTTGGTGCAACAACTGTATCATACTTTTCCGAAGTATTTTGGCGCGCTAAATCCGAATCTGGCTTCAAAATTGCATTACTACGTGTGGTTTTTGAGATATTTTAACGTCAAAGTGTGAAAAACACCGTTTTTCGACATATTTGAGATTACGTGACGTCAGAATGTAATTTTTTCTCATGAAACTAGTAGATGCACCTCAAAATATAATCCATCCCTTTCCGAATGCCGTTGAGTTTGCTCGAATATCTTTTTTTTTACTGTGACACGACAATTTGAAATTTGTGTGTTCATGGATTTAGTGAATAGGTGAAATAACACAATTTTCAAACTGTCGTATCTCAGAGAAAAAAAAAGATATTTGAACAAACCTAATCGCATTTGGAAGAGAATGACTCATATTTTGAGATCATTTCAAGGATAATTTGATAAAATGTTGTTGAAGCGTGGAATAATTGAATAAAATGTTTCAAAATCGTGCATTTTCATTTTATTTTACACCTGCGATTTCTTGAAAACTACACGTAGCATTAAAAAAATAAGTATATTTCCAGAGTCAGGGTATCAAATATACTCACAATCTGCTTTAGTTTTAGCGGCACCAAAATCATTGTAGACCTGTGTTATCATGTCCCGTTCAAAAGTTATGGGGGTGTTTCCACATTTTGCCACATAAGAGTATTAAAATTACGATAACTCAGCGAAAGATGATCTGATTTCGAAAAACAAAAAACCGCTAGATGCGGGTTGGAAAACCCTTTCGAATGACGTATCACAAGCCCCCCCCGTTTGACTCGAGATTTTGGCTCTCTTCCCCCCCCCCCCCCATCGTCACTTACAGGGCTGGGAAACTGAAAGTCCCCCGTTAGGATAGCCCTTGATCCATCCTTCAATTGAAAAAAAATTCGATTCAATTATCATGCCCAGTTCAAGAGTTATGGGGGTGTTTTCAGACTTTTGCGCCACCCTGTATATACACGTGTATATGTATGCAACCAAAGCAACTAAAGCAACCAAGGGAAAAGAAGGAAGAGCTAACATGGCACGAGAGAATCGACTGACACTTTGTACGTAGCTTCTTCCCTCTCTAGAGACTCATTTCGTAGAGAGAATTCGTTCCCGGGCTTTCCCTTTTTCTTTTAGCGGGCTTACCACTACTGTAAAATCTTGCACTCTAGATTTCAAAGTTTTCTCTTGTTTCCTTTTCATTCTTTCTCTTGTTTCTATACTACAACGACGGCGGCATGTATCTGTATATACGTACATACAAAATGCAAACGACCTCGCAAGGCGAAGGAGAAATTTCCGATACGCAAAGTTCGAAAGAAAATTTCGTTTCCTCGTGCGAAATTGTACAACGTTGGAGAGCAAACCTGGAAAAAAACAACAAGAAGATAAGAATAGTTTTTCCCTCTGTCATTATTTTCTTCTTTATCCAATATGTTTTTTCCTACTTTCCCCCCCCCCCCCCTCCCCCCGTTTCTGGCACATTATTCTGCAAACTGCTTCTTCTCGTATATATTCGAAAATCAAAATCGATTAGATGGAAGGATGGATTTTGTGCGACGAGATATGTACGATCGCAGATGGCGGTGAGATTTCTGGAGTTCAATGTTATAAGTTTATGTTATACAAAATTCAATATGAATCCCATTCCTGATTAAGCTGCCAATAGCTCCTATCGTAATTCGGAACAGCAGATACGATACGACGTCGATATCGTCGCACTATCATCACGAAGTCCTTGGCGGTATATAGCGTTAATCTTGTTATTGTTCACACTCGACGAGTCTTTTTACCTTTTTGTTCTTTCATCCCTATTCGTATACCTTCTCTCTTGTTCTATTTGCGCCTGTGTACACTATGCGTGCACAAATGATACCTTCCGATCCTCACGATCTTGTTCATTTCTTTTCACCAATGACAGCTGAGATTATTATGTTCTTTGAACTGCATACAGTATCAATCAATCATTCTGTTTGTCACGACTAATTTCATTGATTGATCGACCATAGCAGGAACGAGAGACATTGAATGGAAATTAATGACCCAAGGGGAAATTAATGAACACGGTGGTCGTCTCATCGTTATTCCACAGAGCATCAATTGTACGAAAATCGACTTCAACTCCATATATTTTTTTTAGAAAATTTTTCCCCTTTCGATAACTTGATCCTTCCAAATACGGACGATGGGAACGTACCAATTTTCTCTGATATTAGAAAAGAATAGCTTTATTTTCATGCTTCTATTCATCTGGTTTCATAAAGGAGCTTGTCCGATTCAAGTGATATCTCATTGTCCAGAAATGAAAAGTTCTCAAAGACTTAATGATATGTCACTGTTAGACAAATACGCCTTAAACTTTATAAGAACATTATGAAGTTCTTCTCATAAACAGTTTTAATCAATTTCTTAATAAAATATTGAATCATGTTCAGGATTTTTTTCTCAACATTGAGAACTTTCTTCTAAATTTTGATAACATATTTGTGATATTTAATTAACAATTGTTACATTTCGGGGAAAAATTTTGAAATTCCATTATTAATATTCAATTTGAGAACTATATATTGAATTCAATATCGACATGTAATATTTCATAAAGAATTTCGTATTAAATTTGAGAGTTCTTCCAGCAGCGCAACGAAACATTCTTTTTGAAAATTACAGATGATACCTACATGTACGATGAAGACGCGAGATGCGGAGGAGCTGGAGGATTAGGACCAGGACAACATTGGTACGACGAACCACCTTACGAATCAGATCCCGAAGATTTTCTGATGGGTGCTAGCGGTGGTCCGGTTCCAACCGCGACTATACGGAACGGAAGGTAAGAATCCACAGTTCTTTTTTTTTCTAATTCTCTTGCATGACCCCAAAAATCTTTTGTATCGATTTCAGTGTCTGTTTTACACTAAACTTAAGACCGGAGAACCGAGGGGAAGGTGTGATCTCCCTTCGTACGGCTGGTGATATCAGTTTGCCACGAGAACGTTCAAGAAAAAGTGCGACAGCAACGATGCGTGGTCTTATCGTGCCACAAGGTCATAATAATCCCCCGACTATCATACCCCTCACGCATTCAAGGGCTTCGCGAGAAAGCGGGGATTACGCGAGTAGCGACGTTCAGGTGAGTAGACTTGACTAAGTATTCCGAAATCCAACCACGCGGAGTTTCGGAGAGTTGTAAATATATACACTGAAAAAAAAATTTATTCCAGTCAAATAAATATTTATTTGTCTTGTACCAAAGAAATATTTATTAGAATTAACAAAATATTCTTTGGAACCAAAATAATTTATTTGAATTAAATGGATGGTTTTAATCGTTTATTTGATTCCAATAAATTATTTTGGTTTCAAAGAATACTTTGTTAATTCTAATAAATATTTCTTTGGTACAGGACAAATGAATATTTATTTGACTGGAATAAATTTTTTTTTCAGTGTACAGGGTAGTCCATTTGAAGTGATATAGTCAAATATCTCGGAAACTAGTGGAGATGGAAAAAAATGTTCCAGATAAAAAGTTTAGGGTTCCAAGGGGGAAGTATGATGCCGACCTTGAAAAATCCCTCAAAGGTCATTTGGAAGGTCATTTAGGGGTCAAGATGGTTTTTTTGAATGTGACCCCCAATTTTCAATCATGGCATGGGAAAGCTGGTTTCAAACCCTTTACGAAACACTGATCATGGACCCCTTTCCGCCCATTGGGGTGCAAGGTATTGACCGTCGAAGTTATTGATGAACTACTCTTAGCGCTACCTAGGAACAACGACGTGGACGTGGTAGTTCTCTATTCCCTCCGGAGTGCTTGATTATTGTGAGTTCCTTTGCCTCTCATATGTGGGGTGCTTGATTATTGTGAGTCCCCTTGCCTCTCACATGAGGGGTGCTTGATGCTGTTACAATAATTGCTCGAAGTTACCCCCCTCTGCCTCGATACATAATCCCAGTCTCCGCCGAAAATTTGTAACCGTCTTCAGAAACACTGATCGCGGTATGTTGGCACAAGCAGTGCGGATGCGATCGATCATGTCCTCCCTCGTTGTTGGTTGGGCCTTGAATACTTCGTCTTTCAGAAATCCCCACAAGAAAAAGTCGGGAGACGTCAAGTCGGGTGAGCGTGGAGGCCACGCAACTGGCCCACCTCGTCCAATCCACCTTCCCGGGAAATGATGATCAAGGTATTCTCTCACGATCAATACGTAATGGGGTGGCGCTCCATCTAGTTGGACCCACATCCTCTGCCTTGTTTGTAAATCCAGATCCTCAAGCAAGCCTGGTAAATGATCCGCCAGAAATTCCAGAAACATGGGGCCGTTCAAAATGCCGTTGAAAAAATGTGGACCGACTAAATAGCCATTGACGATCCCGCACCACACATTTACGCTCCAGCGATGCTGGTTGTCGATTGCTCGATACCAATGCGGATTAACATCCGACCAGTAATGAGAGTTGTGTCTATTCAAATGCCCAGTGCTCTGAAAAGATTCTTCGTCGGAGAACATTGCATAGTCGAAGAATTGAGGATCGTCAACCAGCCTTGCTCGTGCCCAGTTGCAGAATCTAATTCGAAGTCTCATGTCGTTTGGAGTGAGAGCTTGAGTTAACGTAATGTGGTATGGTCGATATTTGACATGCTTCAAGATTCTCAAAACAGTAGTCCGGGGTATACCAGTTATTCGTGCCAACGATCTGCTACTAAGATGAGGGTCCAAGTGGATAAGTCCCAATATGGTGAGTGCACGGATATCATTCTCATCGTATCGGTGATGTCTTAGATCTTGCTGCAATACTCCTCGTCGAGCCCTCAATTCGAGTCGACGGATGGTCGTGGGTTGTGCGATGCGGCGATCGGGATACCGATCCCGGTGAACTCTTGCGGCTTCGTTGTAATTATTGTGACACGAGCCAAGCACAAGCATCATATCAATAATTTCGGAGGGTGGATAGTGATTCATTTCTTCGATTGAATCGAATGGGATGAATTGATAAATGTAGATGATTGAATATGCAAAGGAGAAGAATTGTGATGGTCTCGGTTTAGAACCAGTGTTTAAATGATCACGTATCTCCGTAATCATCCACATAACCAACCATAATAAACAGAAATTCGATGTTTCTGTTTGTTTATGTATTCTTGTTCATCGCTTTTCTCCGAAGATCGGGACTGATTTCAATGCAGACTAGAGTTAATTTCATTGGAAAAAAAACGTAAACATAAGCAAACGGTAACACTGAGTCTCTGCTTATTATGGTTGGCAGTAATGTGTACGATTTATTACGATTATGGCGTTTCAAATCGAATAAATTATTGAATTTGATTCAATGAGGGTTATAAATGAGTATCGACTCTCAAAAATTGTTGAAGGGTTGCTGGAAAGATTGGAAGTATTGACCATACCACATAACGTCGATTAGGATGCACATTCGAACGGATACGAAAATCCTTCGAGCTTCCAGAGAATTCACCAAAGAGAGTTACACTGTAAAAAATTTCTTTGTAGATTTACCAAAAAAATTTGGAAATTTTCTGATAAATGAGGGAGGACATGATCGATCGCATCCGCACTGTTTGTGCCAACATACCAGGATTATGTATCCAGGCAGAGGAGGGTAACTTCGAGCAATTATTGTAACAGCATCAAGCACCCCTCATATGAGAGGCAAGGAGACTCATAACAATCGAGCACTCCGGAGGGAATAGAGAACTACCACGTCCACGTCGTTGTTTCTGGGTAGCGCTAAGAGTAGTTCACCAATAACTTCGACGGTCCATACCTTGCACCCCAATAGGCGGAAAGGGGTCCATGACCAGTGTTTCGTAAAGGGTTTGACACCAGCTTTCCCATGCCATGATAAAAAAATGGGAGTCCCGTTCAAAAAAACCATCTTGACCCCTAAATGACCTCCAAAATGACCTCTGAAAGATTTTTCAAGGTCAGCATCATACTTCCCCCTTGGAACCCTAAACTTTTTATATGAAACACTTTTTTCCATTCCCACTAGTTTCCGAGATATTTGACTATATCACTTCAAATGGGCCACCCTCCATATATGTGTGTATACATATATATTTATATCGATTACTATACTATTGATAAATAATTCAAAAACAAAAAATATAGCATGAAGTCTCCTTCTTCATGTCACTTTATTTTGTCATTTTTCATTGTTTTTTGTTTTTAATATAAGAAAGGGCACGTGTTCTTGAATGCATTGAATCCCATAATCATAAGCATCCTTTGTACAAAAAAGCTTCCTTTGAATGCAATACTCAAGCTATTGAAATTATTCCTTGAAATCACACAAATCTCGACATTTTCTCATCCGTATGATCTATAATTGATACTTCTGTTGTTTCTCTTGATGAATACGAGGTGGGTATTATTGTATACTGCGAATTAATAATTTCGATTCTGAAACATGAAAATATGGTTTTCATTTGTGTTTATACGGTGTTTTTGATGGAAAAAATAGTGAATCGATTCCCATTATATTGTAAAATCGATTGTCATCAAATACACTTCTGCGTTCTCAATATTCCTCAATACCCAAGTAACACAAGAACATTTCAAACATTCTGCGTTAATTCTGAGATCATGCATAGAATGTGCAGGTGAGACTGTTTTGGATAAATTCGAAAAATACATTCTAAGAATATGCATAGAATATATTTATCCGCAACAGTCTCATTCGAAGATTCTATGAATGTTCATAAAATATACTCAGAACTTCAAAGAACCTTCTTAGCATTTCTAACCTGTTGTGCTACTTCGGTACGGGTTGAATACGATTTCTCGTTACAAATACATTTTTACTCCTAGAGTACACATATCACACATCGTTCAATAAACCCCGCCCGGACTAACTAACAGATGGTGACAGTAATATCAAATCCACTCCGTTTTTCGAGAGAAATAACCTTCGATGATACGGGTCTAATTTTCATGTGAATTGGACCATAAACAGCATAGTTACTGTGGTGAAAGTGACGTTACTTTTAAATTTGTGTAAGAAATGGGGAAAAATCTATTTTTTGCTCTCTAAATCTGGATCAGTCCAATCCCACTGCATAATCGGTGAATAGTCACTAATTCTGCAGTTGGTTGTTCTTTTCATTGATTAAAACTAGTCATATTTCACTATGAAAATCAGTGAATGTTCAGTGATTCCCAGTGTATATGCCCTGGTTCGCAGTGGTATACTTATCACTACAGTATAGTGGAATTCCCCTGATTCAGATTTGAGGAGTGTGTTGATCAAACATTGCTATTCAATGGGATAAAATACTGCGCAAGCTCAGCAATGGCTTGGAAAATGTTATCCAGACTCTGCTCCGTCGAAAACAAGAATTTCCCGGTGGTATGCGGATTTCAAACGCGGTTGCACTGATACAAATGATACGGAATGCTCGGTTAAGCCAAATGAAGCAGTGACTCCGAAAAATATTAAACAAGTTTTGAAAAACGTGATGGATGACCGCAAACTAAAAGTCCGTGAGATTGCTCAGATGGTCAACAAATCAACTGGAAGTGCGTTTATGATTTTACACAAAAAAATGGGCAAGAAAAAGGTCTTTTCTCCCCTCCGGGCGGAAAATGGCAACTTTCTGCCCCCTGGGCAAAACGAAGTTGCCACTTTCCGGCTCCGTCGAGGAGAATAGTATATTGTTCATCAAGGGGGGAAATTTCCCACTTCTCCCCGAGGTGAACATACTATTTTTTCCGTCAACTGCAAGGGAAGTGAAAATCATCTGTTTAATTGCATATAAAATATTCATATGCATATTTCAGAACGAAAAGATAGTTTGTATTTCCCTCCCGCTGTGACACATTCGCTTGGAATTCAGCACTTCCTCCCCTAAAAATAGGTCAGAAAACATCAACTTTCCGTGCAGGTGTGGGAAAAAAATAGTATACACACCTCGGGCAGTAAAGAAGAAAGGCCAAGATCACATGTTTGTCAAGCCCGGCTTCGCCTCGGCCGACAACTCCACGGAAAGAACTCTGAAGCTACCGTAGTATGTGAGCCTGTCGCACTATAGTAGCTTGGCTGCCCACATACGAGCGTAGTGCCGCTGTGTACCAAAGTTGATTCGACAGTCAGCCAATGTGGTATGACGAAGCGCCGAACTGAATTTGCTCCCGTGTAATACCACGATGGTATGGCTCAGGAGCAAACAGGCCTCGACGCGCGTAGTGGGGAGCAGCGCGAGTACGGGAGTAAATTCAGTTCGGCGCTTCGTCATACCACATTGGCTGACTGTCGAATCAACTTTAGTACACAGCGACACTGTGCTCGTATGTGGGCAGCCAAGCTACTATAGTGCGACAGGCTCACATACTACGGTAGCTTCAGAGTTCTTTCCGTGTACATGTGATCTTAGCCATTTCTTATTTCACTGCCCTAGGTGTGTAATATACTATTTCCAAATGGGTGCCGCGTTTGCTCACAATAGAACGAACGCAACGACGAGTCGACGATTCGGAGAGCTATTCGTCACTGTTTTCTCGCAATAAACAGGACTTTTTGCGTCGGTATGTGACAATGGTTGAAACATGAATCCATCATTTCACTCCAGAGTCGAAGCAGTAGTCAGCTAAGTTGTGTGCAGCTGGTGAATGCCGTCCGAAGCGTCCGAAAACGCAACAGCACCATGACCAGTGTACGAAGTTCTTCCCATGAATCGATGAATCGTAAAACACTATTGAAACGAACTTCCAATAAGAATCCTTGAAAAGGTCGTACATTGGTAACGCTGCGCAACAGTTAGTTAGCAGTCATGGCGTCAGTTCTTTGGGATGCGCACGGGATAATTTCCATCGACCACCTTGAAAAGGGAAATGCTATCAATAGTGACTATTACATTGAGTTATCGGTGCATTTGGAGGACGAAATCACAAAAAACTGGCAAACAGGACGAAGAAAAAAAAGTCTTTCACAAAACGATGCACCGTGTCACAAGTCAATGAAAAACATGACAATTCCCCACCTACCATGCCTTCCAGATCTAGCCCTCGGCGACTGCTGGTCCTATGCTGATCTCAAAAAGATGCTCCAGGGGAAAAGAGACTCGAATGAGGAAATATATTGCTGCAACTGGAACTCATTTTGAAGCCAAGTACAAATCGTTTCACAAGCATGGTATCAAAAATTTAGAAAAGCATTGGAATGATTGTACAGTACATGAAGGTGAGTATGTTGATGAATAAAAATTAATTTTGTGAAACGAATGTTGTTTTCTCAGTTAGTCCAAGGACTTATTGAACGATGTATTGTGATATATGTATAAGTGAAGGAAAATCCAGAATCTGTCTACTCCTTCTATCAAAAACCAGCATGGATTGGTTAGGGAGAGTGAATTGAGGTGCCGGGAAGAATAACTCGCTTAGCGCTCGGAACGCATCACAAATTTGATCCAAACGGTCCCGTCGGAGGTCGAAAAAAAAAATCGGAATTTTGAAAATTCAAAAATACTAGGTCATAGAGCTTGGAAAAACAAGGTCAGTGTCCCTTAACCATTTTTCCTAGGATGAACACTTTTCGAGGGAAACAATAAAAACTACACATTTTTTCATACCAAAAATCAATTTTTTCCAACATTAAAATCGTTGGATCTCATTCATTTTTCGGCGAATCGGAATAAAACTCACAGATTCTGATTTGTGAGACTTCACCGAAGACGACAATGTCGAAAAAATTTGTAAAAATTAATAATAAATCAATCAATTTTTTATTCGAAGTAAAAATCACGTGTTTTATGCTTCGCATTAAAAAAGTGTCGGGGGAAGTATGAGCTACAAAAAACTTCCAGCGACAAAGTTGTTCGCTCTTCTACGTGATTTCAAGCACTTAGCGAGTTATTCTTTCTGTAACTTCAATCAAATTTTTCATAACAAAAACATGGATAAAGGAAATGAAATCTCGTGAAAATAGTTGGATATTCGAATTCACTGACCCAAAATAACATCTCAAGTTGAAAAAGTGAGTGAATACAATCTTTCCCACGGACCTTGATAGTCGCCCGGTAAAAGACGCATAATTCTGGTAGATTTCCGTTGCGCGCTAATAATTAAATCCCTGCATTTTGCAAACTGATAATCCAATCGATCTGGTACTTTCCAAAAAGTTTGTCCATACCTTAGCGAACAACTTTAATGCAAAGCATAAAACACGTGATTTTTACTTCGAATAAAAAATTAATTAATTCATTATTAATTTTTACAAATTTTTTCGACATTGTCGTCTTCGGTGAAGTCTCACAAATCAGAATGTGTAAGTTTTATTCCGATTCGCCGAAAAATGAATGAGATCCAACGATTTTAATGTTGGAAAACATTGATTTTTGGTATGAAAAAATGTGTAGTTTTTAT
Source organism: Gonatopus flavifemur (assembly GCA_018340375.1). Classification (NCBI taxonomy): domain Eukaryota; kingdom Metazoa; phylum Arthropoda; class Insecta; order Hymenoptera; family Dryinidae; genus Gonatopus; species Gonatopus flavifemur. The sequence goes on along the minus strand of JAFFJZ010000006.1, from coordinate 3,920,785 downwards.
TTTTTCCCTCGAAAACTATTCATCCTAGAAAAAAATGGTAAAGAGACACTGACCTTGTATTTTTTAATTTTCAAAATTCCGATTTTATTTTTCGACCTCCGACGGGACCGTTTGGATCAAATTTGTGATGCGTTCCGAGCGCTAAGCGAGTTATTCTTCCCGGCACCTCAATTTAAATATTCTTTTTATACAGGGTGTTTCATTTCAAGTGCCCCAGGCAAATAATTCGGGATCTAGAAGAGATAGAGAAAGATGAATCTACACATATTTGTATGGTTCACGAGGGGGGAATCCAAAGATGACAACAGTTTTTTCATAAACGGTGCTGCTGCTGAGATACAAACGGGACCAAAATTTTTCAAATGGGACTCTCTACATTTTTTGATACATTTCTATAGCAAACGTAGAGACGTTTTCAAAACACTAGTCATGCAGTAATTTTGAATTGAGATTCCTAGAACTGATGATTAGAAATTATTATGTATGAACAAAAATCACGTTACGATGAAGATCGATAGATTTCCCTTTACGTTTGAACAGCAGGGTCATCAACATTCAAAAATTTTGTCGTCCTTTGGCTCATCATATGTCCAGTTTGAGCTTTGTTCACTGATCGTAGAATTGTGTTATGACCTGGATGTCGTCTGTCTGGGTACAAGTCTCGATATCGACGATCTGCTGCTTCAGCATTGTTACTAACGCTCCCATAAACAGCTATCCTACCGACAATTTCTGATGGCGGATGATCCCCCGTGTTGGTTATTTTAGGATCATAGGCCTCATGCTAGGGTAATAATTTTATAAAATAAACTTTCTTAATTTGCCTAATCGATGGTGTAACTATCCCAGAGTGAGATCACAATCGTCTTATAACTAGTGATGGGCAAAATTTATCGATATTTCCCTAGTAAAAGAAAAACGTATGATAGTGATCTGTGGGTGGTCGTTATATGAAAGTATGGTTTTAGGCCAAATCACATACTGAAATTTACACAATGTCTGTATTTCAACACTTGAATGCGTTATAAATTCAATGTGGGAAATACAGTCTACTAACAGATTCTGGACTGTTTTTGGAACCTTCATAAGACCTTAACGAGAGTTTTCTCGTTGAAGAAATCCACCGGCTCTCCGTTCAACTTGTTGAACGATACTTCTAAAGCAAAATTGCACCTGAAGTCGAAGATCAATGAAATTTTCTCTGGGTTTTCCGAATGCTTTGATTGCAAAATGTGGATCTAAGGGAAGGGCAGCCCAAATCAATAATTCTCGAGTGGACGAAATAATCAGTCAAAAGTTCTTCAAGGTCATTCCGTGGAGTGACAAAAAAGTTTTCTGATATGTAGCACGAGAGTTGGTCGGTAATCAGTGGAAAGTCAGCGATGAGGGACTTTTGACTGACTTTTCGCTGACATTGAAGGGACTTTGGAGGAACTTTGTGAAATATTACGTCTCAAGAGAGTTTATCAGCAATCAGAAAGTCCGTTATGAAGGACTTTTGACTGACTTTCAAGGAATTTTTGAGGAACTTGGTGAAATATTACGTTCCGCGATACTTCGTCAGTATCCGTGAAAGGCCAGCGATGAGGGACTTTCGACTGACTTTTGGTTGATTTCAGGAAACTTTTGAGGAACTTTGTAAAATACTACACCCCTCGAGAGTTCGCCGGTAATGCATGAAAAATCAGCGATGAGGGACTTCCGACTGACTTTTAGCTGACATTTTGGGGAGTTTTGAAGAATTTGGTGGATCACTGACGAACTCTCAAAAGTTCCTTGAAAATCAGCCAAAAAGCCCCTCATCGCTGATTTCCACGGATTACTGACGTACTCTTGAAGAACGTGATATTTCACTAAGTTCCCCAAAAATCCTTTGAAAGTCAGTCAAAATGATGTCTGTCATAGCTGACTCCCCACGGATTACTGACGAGCTCCCGAGGGGCGCAATAGTTCACTGGGGTCCTCAAAAGTCTGCCAAAAGTCAAAGGCCCGTCGTCGCTGGCCTTTCACGGATTACTGACCAAGTATCGCGGAATGAAATATTGTATCCAGTTTATCATGCACCCCTTGGAAGTCAGTCAAAAGTCCTTCATAGCTGACTTTCCGCGGATTATTAACTAACTTTCGTACAACATATTTTTCCACGGTGTTCCTTAAAAGTCTCCAGAACGTCTGCCAAAAGTCCGTCCGCACTGACTTTCCACGGATCACTCACAAACTTTTGCGACACATCTTCTACCAAGTTCCTCGAAAGTCCGTACAAAGTCAAGTGAAATTTTCAAATCCCGTGATGGAATATTTCGAAAAACATCGCCCAAACTCCGATGAAAAATGCATCTCGAGCCTTTCGTACTGTTGTATTCACTCATCCAGTGGTCTTTCACGTTTGTGTCAGCAAGATTACTTTGAATGACTCCGACTGACTTTTTTTATCACTCCACTGACTACAGAATGACTTTGATGGACTTTTGACTGACTTTTTTTTATCCTCAGGAATTATGTGTTTCAGCCGCTCTTCCCCCAGACTCACATTTTACAAACAAAGCATTCAAAAAATCCAGAGAAAATGTCATTGATCTTCGACCCCACATTTTATATCGATATACATACTTGAAAAATATCGGAGTTCGATATACACTCAGATACATATGTATTCCATTGTGATGAAAATGATATTCGTAAATGATCTCCTTGTTACCTCCGAAAATGATATTTATAATGTAATTAACCGTTATTTCACGAAATAAGGTTGCCTATCTTTTTCGTATCTAGTTATAATATATTCATAACGTCATCCTAATGTTATCATAAAACGATGTTTATGATGTGCCTGATTTGACAAAATAATTTTCATCGTTCAATGAATAAAAGAAACTATTGAAAATGATAAAGAATGTGAAATTGATTCAACAACACGAGCTATTCAGTTTCTTACATGTGTAAGGATTTTGATATGTTCAAATATATATATATATAATCAGGGTTGGGTAGGTATCAAACTCAATGTATTATTACGTAGTAAATGTTACGTATCATACCGTGTAATAAACCCTTATTTCAGGGTCTTCTCACGTAATATACCCACCCAACACAGTTTGTCACAGCGACGTAACAGCGACAAACAGTTTTGTTACTGGTGATGTAACCTGTTCCTTGCAGGCAATGTCCTGGTTAGTAGTAATTTCCCACTCAAAGAATGTAACCAAGATGTAACCACCACAACACAGATGAAACATTGTTATATCTCTGCGATTTTTGTGTTACGTAACACGTGATTTTCTAAAATCGCTGCAACATCCCAGTAATCAAGTTTGTAACATTCGAATTTCATACAAAATTTACGAATATATTAGGTGTACAAATAAGTTTCCGCGGTTTGTCAAAAGATGGCCCCACCAGAAGGTTATGGAGAAATTGTCAGATGTAAAACGTAATATCCCAAGTTTAGTCATCTGGCAACACCATAACCTTAAAGTACTAGTGATTCCGTATCAGCATCACGTAATTTTTTTCGTGCAAAAATGTCAAGTTTTATTCCGAATAAGCATCATTTGCGGGAACTTTTGATTTACTTCTTTAATGTGAAAAAATCTGCAGCTGAGGCGCATCGATTGCTTCTAGAAGCATATGGTGAAGCTGCTTTAAGTGAGAGAAGTTGTCAGGAATGGTTTCAAAAGTTTAAGAACGGTGAGTTTGACGTTAAAGACAAAGAACGCAGTGGAAGGCCGAAAGTGTACGAAGACATGGAATTAGAAGTACTATTGCAGGAAGATTCGTCCCAAACGCAAAAAGAACTTGCACTTACTCTACAAGTGACTCAACAAGCAATTTCACATCGTTCAAAATCGTTAGGAATGATTCAAAAACAAGGAAATTGGGTTCCATATGAACTAATGCGGAGAGATGTTGTACGCCGATTATGCATTAGTGATATGCTGCTTGCCATGAATAATAAAAAGTGTTTATTTCATCGTATAGTCACTGGTGACGAAAAATGGATTCAGTACGATAATCCAAAGAAGAGAAAGTCATGGGTTAAGCCCGGCGAACCATCAATATCGACAGGTACGCCGAATATTCTTGGTAAAAAACTCATGCTGTGTATTTGGTGGGATCAGCTTGGTGTCGTGTATTATGAATTGCTGAAACCAAGCGAAACCATTACTGGAGCTCTCTACCGAACACAATTGATGAGATTGAGTCGGGCACTTAAGGAAAAACGCGCCCATTACTACTCCAGACAAGACAAAATTATTTTTTTACACGATAATGCTCGTCCACATGTTGCGGCGCCGGTAAAAACATACTTGGAAACACTCAACTGGGAAGTTTTACCCCAACCGCCGTATTCACCAGACTTAGCCCCTTCTGATTATCACCTGTTCCGGTCGATGGCACATGGTCTGTCTGAGCAGCGCTTCACATCATATGAAGACACCAAAAATTGGCTAGATTTGTGGATAGCGTCAAAAGATGAAGAGTTTTTTCGACGGGGTATCCGAATGTTGCCAGAAAGATGGGGAAAAGTAGTGGCAAATGATGGAAAATACTTTGAATAAAACGTAATGTACTTTTCCTTTACAATAAATTCCTAATTTTTTATAAAAAATCGCGGAAACTTATTTGTACACCTAATAGATACGAATAATTGTTTTTTATAATAGTTTAGAAAACATATTTAAGGGAAAATTAAGGTTCTCATAGCAAAATTTTGTGAAATATTTCATCAATTCATTATTCAATGTTATTGGCGAATATGAATCTCGTCGTCCAACACGGAAAGGGCATCATGGCGCTAACCATTTATGTTTGTAAGATTATTACATGTTACGTAACACCAGCGTCGCAGAGATATAACGACGTCCCATCTACGATGTGGTGGTTACATCCTGGTTACATTCGTTGAGTGGGAAATTACTACCAACCAGGAAATTGCCTGTAACAAACAGGTTACATCACCAGTAACAAAACTGTTTGTCGCCGTTACGTTGCTGTGACAAACTGTGTTGGGTGGGTATGTATGTAATTTATGTATTGATACATGCTACATATTACGTATCATACTCGCGTAATAAATGTAACAAATCCTCCAATGACGCGTCATTACCCAACCCTGTATATAATTATTACTATCGATATTTTTGTCCCGATATTGTTTTGGATTTCGCCCATAACTACAACGCATGGGATTTCCCCATACGTTCGTTAGAGTGAGTACATAAAGGTGCCGTTGTCACCCATTGCTGCGTTAGGAAATAACGTTCAACATCGCATGCTTTCATTTCACCAGAACCCCGCAAGGGATTCGTGTGCCATTTTTCTCTCCGTGTTGTGTGGGTGAAACAATTGAATATCTGCAGTTTTAAATACGTTAGATGCTCACATTGCAATTAATAGTACACGTTCTAACGAAGTATTTTTATACTATTAATAAAATACTGTAGTAATGTATCTTACGTAACGTCATGATAAACAATTTTTCTGTCACTCATGAGTCGTCGACTCCACGTCGTCGCACCACGGGGTCCGCATCTCAGGTAGTACATCACGCAAATTCATTCGCATCTCCTACCCAGCGTTATCAGTGTACGATGTTTTTTCCTATGGATCGACGAATTGTAAAACACTATTAAACGAAACATCCAATAAGAGACCTTAAGAAGTTCGTACATTGGCAACACTGCCTCTACCTCATCATATCACATTCACACATAAATCCACATACATGAACAAACATATACATACACATATACATTTGGAGTTTTAAAATACTGTTGAAGTGACGAACCACGGGGTGCTTATCTCAGATCGCACATCACAGCTATCCTTTTACATTCATTACTGTATTCCACATACAACCCAGCGTTTACATCCATCTCCTCGCAAACATCCATACTCCCCCGCACATTCGCAATGTCGTATACATACACTCAACATGAAATGTGAAGAGAAATCCATCGATCTGTGTCGTACCGTGATTTCTGTTCATACCTAATAATTTCTAATCATCAGTTTCAGAAATCTCAACTCAAAATTACTCCGTGCCTAGTGTTTGCCATAGAAATGTATCAAAAAATCTAGGGAATCCCATTTGAAAAATTTAGGTCCCGTTCGTATCGCAGCAGCAGTGCCATTTATGACAAAACTGTTGTCATCTTTAGATTCTCCCCTCGTGAACCCTACAAATATGTATAGATTCATTTTTCTCTATCTCTTCTAGATCCCGTATTATTTGCCTGGTTCACTTAAAATGAAACACCCTGTTGTCCACATGACATTCACAAACTCTCAATTATTCAAACGGGACCAGGAAATGTAGAAAGACGAGCTTGATAATAATTTTATTCGACGATATGCATATACAAATTTATATGTTTGCAACACGTTGGAACTGAAAATTTGCTCTCAAAATATGTAACTTTATCTTTGTTTGCTTGAATTTGATAATCCAAAGGTTGAATTCGAAATCGACGACACCCTGACAGTTTCTACCTGTCGATTCGCATGCAAATTGAATAACATTGATCCTCTTGACTTTTGAACTCCGAATTGTGATTTCAGGATTTGGGAATGAAATTGTCTGTTCAGTAAACCTTCGATTGAAGTGAAAAGATCTTTTTCTTTCGATCCATGTTCTGCCTCTTCTTTGTGAAGAAAAGTTGATTTCCGAAATTTAGAACAATTGAAACAAATACATAAATATGAGAATAATAGATGAAAGAATGAAATATTTGGGGCGAATGATAGTCGTACGAACATAAGGTTCAAGAAGATTCTATTCAAGGAGTGAGATGATGCACGCTCTTTCCTTGTCATTTCACTTCCTATGGGTTAGATGCATAAGCCTTAGCAGCATAGTTGATAATTCTCATGAATATGTATTTTTCGAGATAGGAGTGCACCTCGAGGTTTCCTTTTCGCCCTCTTCGTTCCACGAAGCAACCTCCTCACGCACCTACAAGGGATAACTCGATTACGTATGTACCTAAACTGCACCTCACGATAACAACCGTTTCTTGCTTCTCTCTATCTCTGTGTGATAAAATGCGAGAACGTTCGTGTGGCTTGGTTTCCGTTTTGTGGGCTTAACGAACCGACTCTCAGGATCTGGTTTCCTCTTTCATTCTTGAACGGAGTTGCAGAGATTGCGAATCGAGCGGGAGGTTCAAACATTAATACAATGTTGTGTCAGAGTGTGAAAATTATACCGTGACTTTTCACTTCTTTGCATTTTATCTGTTTTTTTTGTCTACTTTCTGGCTCTTTTTGCACATTACATGCCAAGTATTTTTCCTTCATAATAATCAGTGATGCGGAGTTCGAAAGTTCAAATTATTGCAGATCACAAGATTGATTGAATTTGAATTTATTCTTAGTAGATTTGATGAAAATCAGGACTGTTTGGAGAACGAAGTTTGACCTCTTGGTAGTTATCGCACGAAAAGCTAATCTAAGGGATATCTAAAAGCTCAACTTGGTTCTTCTCTCTAACAAGACATTTGGTTAAGCGTCTGACTTAAGTAGAAATTGTAGGAGGAAACGTAGTAATAACTTATCAGAATACAGTTCTCCAACTTCCTTCACCCTTCACACCATCGGAAACCGATAATATCATGATCCATATACGTATATATACTTCCACATACTGTATAACATCTGTATTGAGTGCATCTTTAACCGATCTAGCGTAGCGTGGCCTGTACCTTTACTTATATACTTTCCTGTCACGTCACACGCAAACTTTGAAAATCTCTCGTGTGGAATATATATCATTCTTCTCCTCACTCTTATTTTTCAAACATTAACAATGATTCATTTCTCACTTCACATGAATGGAAAAACATCAAGACACACATACACATAAACACCATCGATTCATACATGAATATTCAAATATTCAGTCTAGTAATTGAGAAAGTAGTATAGAATTTATGGAATTGTTTCCCTGCTTTGAGTTGTTTCTTTGAAAACAAAAAAAAAGAATAAAACAACAGACAGAACATTCATTGGCGAACGTTTTCTTTTTTCCTCTCTCCATACATAAACACTTCAGCGTTGAACTGATCGGAGGCTCATTCATGTACTTGATTTCACAAGATACATGTAAGATTTTCTCTCATATAAATAGGTATACATGTACTTATACATATCCAAATAGCGCTGCTTATTTTTATCTACCTCTTTGTATTTCTTTTTCACATCATCATACATTATTTCAAAACATGTGCGTTATTAGAATTGTCACTGCGAGTGTCAACGTTTTAGAGTCGGAGTAGCGGAGAGGAAGGACATTCGCCGAGCCAGAGCAGCGACTACGAGGATCAAGAAGAGTTTGAAACCCAACATCCTGCTGCCGTACACACAGTACGTGACCATATGACAGTTCATCTGATGAAAAAGAAACTTTCACTTTCTTTATCCACTTTATTCATTGACTCTTTCTCTCTTTTGTTCTCTCTTTTTTTTCATTTCTTCTTGCACGATACACGCAATCAAGCATCGCACGTCGTAGAATTGTTTTTTGATATTATTATCATTTTGCTGCGCACTGGGTTAATGTGATGACATTTATTTCAAGTACCGAAGGAAGTAAGAATGTCTTGTTTGATGTTTATGATGGAATGTATTTCCGCATGCTATTATTTCGATCAGGGTTGATTGTGGTATCGTTCGTTGAACGAGAAATAGGGATTCGTTTTGGATACAGGAATAGTCCGAAATGTTCCATGAAAATTAAGTACAAAGCATTCTAATAACTCTCTCTCTTAGGAATTCTTCATGATAGATATCAATTTTATTCACCATAGAGTGGCACCAGAAGAGAAATGAGTAATTTATTCAAGTGCAGGGGTGTAGCTGTTTAAGGGACTGACTGATATATTTGGATCAGGAAGGTGTCTAGAAATGAGTGGATGAATGTGATCGTCTTCGTGCGATCAGATACGAAGTTTCTGAATCCGTGTGAACGTATTTTTATGTATTAAAATTATGAAATATTGTCTTGAATCATTTAGTGGAAGAAAACAGATGTATATAAATTTCCATTATGACAAATAGTAGGATTTATAGATGTGTTTTCGTGTTGTATTTTCTCTGGCTGTGTAGAAATTACAAAATAACCTCCTAATGTGGCTCTTTAATATAGTTGCCAAAGTTACCCTTATATTAGAAATTTAAAAATCGCTAACTGTTTCATCAATTTCCGGAAGGATGAATTGAACTCCGATCCACTACTGACTTTGTATTAAAGAATCTTATGAATTGATTCAATACAAACGCAATTCCTACTCATCCATTATGGCAAATACGAAATACGTTTAAACTTCAAGTAATTCCTCTTCACCCCTATGAACAGAAGGTCAGATTTTCGAAAACCTCTTGGTCCCTTTAGACGCAGTTGGGTCAACTGAGGATTAAGTTTCTTAAAATTCAATAAAATTTTTCTGAAGATTCAGAAAAAAGTGACTGTAAAAAATTACAGTCAAATTTTCTGAATTTTCAGAAGGAATCTAGCTTTTGCAGCAATTTTTTTCGCTATCAGAATATCAAATACACGAAATAGCTACCACGGTTAATTCCTAGCTACCGTAGCTAAAAGTTCCCAATGAAAAACGATAAACTTTCTTTATCTTTCTCAATATGGTTTCCGAATACGGAATTCACAATGGTGTATCGTTATTGAACCATAGAACCTAATTGGTTATCATCGTGTTCTATACGACTGAACAGAATGTATGTTGTTTTTATCATTATAATTCATATGAAAAAAATACCAGTCGTTGAAAAGAATAATCATTTGTTTCAGAATAAGTGGTAGATGTTGCTCTAGGTAGTGTCAGCAAGAAACCGAGCCATTCTCGTCCCCGCTGTCGTGAAGAATAGACAAAAATTTATTTCGAAGATCAAAAGTAATCTTCTTGTCGAACAGTTTTCGACTTCGCACAACTCAACGAACAATTTCTGAAGGTTTCAAAGACACCTAGGAGATTTAGGACAGTCTTGTGAGAAAATCCACTCCGGTAAATTTTAGTTTGAGAACGTTCTTCTAAATTACTTCACTACATTTTTTGGAAACGGCATCATGTTGTACCTTAGAACACGAAATATCTTGAACCTTGGAACGTGTTCCAAAGCACAATGAGGTTTTATTTTTCACGTATTTTGTTCTAGGTTACGATGCCACGTAGTGAAACGGGCAACATCAGGCCTCCCTAGTAGAAATCACTCTGGTCATTCTCTAGGCGATTACAAGGCCTTACGAGGCCTGCAAGCCCCTCACAACACAGTAAAAAGTGAAACTTAGAGTGATCCCGAATATCAGCTCAAAAATGCAGCCAAAAGTAAAAGATAGAATTCTATCTTAATTTCCAAAGTAAGATTGGTCATGTGTGACCAATGATTTTGAAGGGAAAATGATGGGGGTTGAATTTGTAACATTCGGAAAAATTCAAATGTACGGGTATTTCTATGTTTTTTGGGACGTTAAAACCAAAAATGATGACGAAAAAGAAATTCAATCCCTCCTTTACCCGTTAGCAACATCCTGCAACCCCCTGATGGATGTTAAATTTGAAACTTTCGTAAAAAATCCACATGTATGTGGACTTCTATGTTTTTTGGGATGCTCAATTCAAAAATGATAACAGAAAACGAATTCAATCCTTCTCTCACCCGCTATAATCCTCCTACCACCCCCTGACGGGGGTTGAATTTACACAAAATTGCGATGTATGTGTATTTTTATGTTTTTTGAGATGCTGAAAGCATCAAACACTACAACAAACACAATATCCACTCACTCGATTACCTCCTCACACTCCCGTACAATCATTCAAAAAAACCTAGCAGGATCCATACGAAAGTTGGTTCTCAGTGAATTACGCTAACGATTTCGGAAAAAAGAGGAGAACCAAAGTTTTCATGGGCTCAATACTCGAAATTCCAATGATCCAAAGTCAATCACTTGTTGATTCAACAGGTTAAACAGTATCCTACGTTGTGAACGTCAATACTTCATGGAATAGGAATATCAGATGCATTTATGATTTGGTTCTACTCTTAGCGTAACCCAGGAACAACGGCGTGGACGTAGTAGGTTTCTGTTCCCTTCGGGGTGCTTGGTTAACGTGAGTAACGTGAGTCATGAATGCATCTGATATTCCTATTCCATGAAGTATTGACGTTCACAACGTAGGATACTGTTTAACCTGTTGAATCAACAAGTGATTGACTTTGGATCATTGGAATTTTGAGTATTGAGCCCATGAAAACTTTGGTTCTCCTCTTTTTTCCGAAATCGTCAGCGTAATTCACTGAGAACCAACTTTCGTATGGATCCTGCTAGGTTCTTTTGAATGATTGTACGGGAGTGTGAGGAGGTAATCGAGTGAGTGGATATTGTGTTTGTTGTAGTGTTTGATGCTTTCAGCATCTCAAAAAACATAAAAATACACATACATCGCAATTTTGTGGAAAAATTCCAAATTCAACCCTCTTCAAGGGGGTAGGAAGGGGGAACTAGCGGGTAACAGAGAGGTTAAATTTGTTATTTGTTATCATTTCTCATTCAGGCGTCCCAAAAAACATGGAAATGCACATACATTCAAATTTTTTACGTGAGTTTCAAATTCAACCCCCATCAGGGGGTGATAGGAGGATTATAGCGGGTGAGAGAAGGATTGAATTCGTTTTTTGTTATCATTTTTGAATTAAGCATCCCAAAAAACATAGAAATCCACATACATGTGGATTTTTTACGAAAGTTGAAAATTTAACCCCCATCAGGGGGTTATAGGAGGGTGCTGGCGGGTGGGGGAGGGGTTAAATTACTTTTTCGTTATCATTTCTGCTTTCAGCGTCCCAAAAAACATGGAAATTCACATGCATTTGAATTTTTCACGAAAGTTTAAAATTACCCGTACATTTGAATTTTTCCGAATGTTACAAATTCAACCCCCATCATCAGGAGGTTGGTGGGGGAAAACGGGTATTTGAAACAATTTTTAATGGTCATATTCGGGTTCAGCGACCCCAAAAACTTAAGGATAATGGGGTCTACCCTCTGGTTCATGACACTTTTTTTTGTGTGCCTGTGTTATCAATCCACTTATCCTTTTGTCCTTTTTGTAATGGAGGAATAAAAGTTGCTCACTTCTTCTCCCCAGGGAGGGAAAACGTGCTTTTCTCTTGCTGTAGAGGCATGGGAAGTGGCACTTTATACGCAAGTATTGACACCGAATAGATTACATTGAAAAGATCTGTCTGGAATCTATGCGGTTGCTTTACACCGAGAAAATTGTGATATTTGGATTCATTTGAATTGACCCAATTTCGTTTGAATCAACTGAATTTCCACGAAATGTGAACTTATTAGAGTTTTATTCGGATCCAATGAAAAATTTATTTCATCCAATTTTGAAACATTTCAAATGAAATTCACTTGAATCGAGTTAAACTTTATCGGATGCAATGAAATGTCCAGTAGGTGCATATCTGAGTAAACTATTATTTTAGTTGTAAGGTGAAAACTCACCAGTTTTTATTTGATATTCGAAACTTGCACGTGCAATTCAAGTTGGAGACAAATTATTTATTGATTTCACCTGGATTTCCAACTTTTTCCCGTGTCATGTTGGATGTGCATGTTTGGAATATGAGATAGAAAATGTTGGAAAGTTGAACAGTTTCACACCGCATTTCATAGTGAAAAAAACCGCATAGATTTCATTGAAAATTTCTTAATGGAATCTATCTGAAATTTTGAGCAGTATTCTGTAATACTGCTGAATCCTGTCACTATATTCATTGCAGGAAGTAGATGGGGTTCATTTTCAAAATGATGTGAAAAACCCATAGGTACACAGTTTGAAAAAAAATCGATGAATTTTAGAATTTTTGTCCCTCATACTGGATCCGCCATTTTGAATCCTGCAATTCAAATTTGAGGCCTTCTCACAGTTTTATGCACCTTCTTGGCATTTGATTTCACTGTGTGTAACGATGAACAATATTTTTTTTCACAAACCCGAAGAATAAACACAAAAATTTTCCAATGGTTTTCTAATCTTGAAGATTCAGAGATTCCACTCCTTCAAAGAAATTTCAACTATTGTGCAACTTTGAACAGGGTCAAATTAGCATTTGTTTATCAGAAATTGACAAAAAATTGACGACAATCAATGATTGCACTTTTTGCTTCCTCGGTAGAAGGAAGCTTTGTGATCGTTTCGAGGAGCTGAAAATTTCTTTGCCTTCAAACTCAAAGTCTCTTAGACCAAAATGTTCCTCGAAACTCGAGGACAATTTTTGGTTTTGTGTCTGTCTGTTTGGATTTTGTCTGTATGTGAGGTTTTTTGCGACCACCCGTATCTTCCGTTCTTATTATCCGATCTTCGTGAAATTTTGACCTACATTCTAGCCTTGTCCCATTCATTCTAATAGGATCATTTTGTTGGAAATATCCGATTGAAATCCAATGATGATGAATATGAGGGGTAGCAACAAGTTCAATTGGAAATTTCCAATACGAACTCATTGAACGCTCATCCTTTGGAATTACTACTCATTGGATTTTCAGATGAAGTAAATGAGAAATCCGATTAGATATTTCCCAAAGGATCTTATTAGATCCCTGCACCCTGTCATTGTCCTATTCATTCCAATAGAATCAGCTTTTGGAAATTCCTGATTCAAACTGACTGACTATGAATGCGATGGGCAGCAGCAAATTCAATTAGAAATTTCCCATACGAACCAATCCGAAGTTCGTTGTTTGGAAGTTTTCTATCCTTTCCCATAGAATGAGTTGTGGGAAATTTCCAATAACTCCCCATTGAACCTTCATATGAACCAAAGAGAGCGTCCAATTGGATATTTCCTAAAGGAACTTATTCAACATCTCCATCGCGGAACTGTCCCCCATTCATTGTTATAAAATCAGGTTATGTAAATTTCCAATCCAAACCGATTCCCCTTTGATTTGAAAAGTCGCTGCAGGAGTTAATTGGATGTTTCCTAATAGAACTCGTTAGAATTTTTTAGTTTATAATGTGCTTATTGAAACTAATAAAATTTGTCATACATCCAATGGGTTATTACCTATCAATTGCCATCACCATTATCTTACCAATTCATTCTAATTCATTTTGAATAGGAATTTGAGGACTTCTCATTCGTCCCATTGAAACTCATTAAAATTGAATGGGTTTCTATGGGATTCCATGGGATCTTTTAACCAGGGAAAGTTAATATGATTATTCATGTTTTGAATCCAACACAGCTGAAAAGAAACTCTAGCTATTGAACAACTGGTTTTGTTGAATCAATCCCACGTAAATGAATATTGCGTCACCGTAATTGACGAAAATGACAACCAAAGTTATGAGGATTATGCTCGTAACCCTCTTAAGTCACGTATACGTAGAAAAGATTTCTAACTACGGAACTATTCAAATCCTACTTCCATATCCATTCTATTTGGTGGTGAAGATGATGGTAGTAGCAACAGCAGCAGCACCTGGCTTATCAGAACACTTGTCGCAGCTGGTTGCTGCTGCTCGGAAACAAGTTACTCCAAGTGAGAGAAGACATTAGAGTATTTACCCTCTGTCACTAATCTTGTGACAGGGACGAGAAATGATCCCTGCCCTTTAGCTATCTTCTTTAGCTATCAGCTCCCAACCAATTTTCGTCTCTCATCTGAAATTGATAGATCTCCATTCGAAATTATTCCAGAATAAATTGAAAAGGATGTCACATTTAGCTCGGAGTAATAATAATAATATACAATTCTATTGCAAGTATGGTTGAAATGTAATTTACAAGAAGAAATAATTACTCAACTCGCTGTGTAATTTGCTGAGAAAGGATATTAAGATCATATCACTATAATTTATGCTACGTTTTTCACGTGTGAAATACACAGCAAACTGAGAAAAATTTGTTTTTCATCAGATATAAAGTTGATAGAGATTCCACTCAGCGTGTAGATGATAAATATGTAAGGGGGGGGGGGATACTGTTTACGAATGGTTTTTCAATGTTTTATTAAAAAATAAATAAGGTGAATATTTAATGAAGTCAAATAAAGTACATTATAATGTTCACGTTGAAAATTATATGTAAAAATTTATTCAGTTTGCATGCTCCCACTATATTCTCGTCAGAGAATATTGCCTGAAGCTGATTGAATTTTTCTTCGTCTGTATATGGTAATTTACTCGACGCCGTTGTTTCGCTCAACAAATTTATTTGTATCCAATAAATATTAATCGAATAATCTCCCATCTAAAAAGAAGAATCAGACTAGCTAGACTTAACGTACACTGGGAAAACATTTGTTCCAACCAAATTTTGGTTGAAAAACCGCAAAGAAATTTTTTGATTGACTGGAATAAAACAGTTTCTTACAGACGAATAAATTTCATTCATTCTCAAGAAATGTTCTTCCTGCCAACCAAGAAGTTTCTCTGCATTCATTTGAGCCAAAATTTTGTTCTGCTGGAACAAACTATGTTTTCAGTGATAGACATAAATTGCAACGTAGCATGCAAACACTATCCATGATAATTCAGAAGAGAATTAATAGAGTTTGGTTCTTTTAAATGTTCATAAATCATCAATCAAACTTGGAGAATTCTCCAAAGTGGGACGAACAAACAACAACAAAACTTGTGATAGCTTCAAACTGTTGATAGTTTTGAATTCAGAACAATAATTGTATAAATTCAAACAACATTTCCAAAGTCTTCGAAATTTGCATGACCATGTGTAAGTATGTATGCATGTATGATGTGTGTATGATTGTATTTATACATGTATGGATGTGTACGTGTAAGTCCACGTGTACGACAAGGAGCTCACAATTGATACACTCGCATTATTATCATTGAAACAACTCGAAATACGAACTACAAAGCAAGGTTTCAATCGTCAGATTAATTCAAACTCATTATATACAGAAAAAATATTGGGATATCATATTGTTCACAGTCGGAGGCAAGCGCTTTACTTGAAAGTGATGCTAGAACAGGAATTGCTGGCCGTGCGAGGAATCTAAGGCACGACGTGCAACGTAAGATTTCGAGGTTGCGACAAGATCGAACATCATCCGAGGCCTTCCCTTGCAGCGCTAGTAGCATCGAAAGTCTACCAAGCGGAAGTGGCTCAAGCACGCAGGCTCTAGTTCGTGCTGGTAGTAATCACAGTTCTATATCTTGCGAAGACAGGGATACCATTAGTCCAACTGCCATTGGTCCTGTTCTTTGCCGTGCCAAGGCTCTCGTAGATTACACGCCTAGTCCATACGATAAGGATGCTTTGAAATTCAAGGTAAGTTTATCCGTTTTGTTTCAATATTTCTTATGTATTTTTCCTTAAGATGTCTTTCGTATCGTGATTTCAGAAAGGTGATATTATCGACGTAGTTCAAATGAATAAGAGTGGACTGTGGAAAGGCGTAGTGCATAGCAGATTAGGGCATTTCAAGTTTATAAACGTCGAGATTCTCAATGACAGGGTGTCGAGACGAGCTGGGGAGCCAGAAAATCGAGGCAAATGGGGTCAAAGGTACAGACAAAAGCCAGGATCCGTTCAAGAACTTCTCCAAAGGATGAATCTTCAGGTAAGTAGTGTTGTTCTAAATATAAAGAAGAGTCCTCACTCTGTGATCTTTTGTTCTATGATTCTTTCATTTTATCCTGTCAAAATTCATGATCGTGTAAATTTCAAAAAGGCTATCCAAGAGAGTTTATCATTTGATTTCCTCAACTTTAAATTCCTGTATAGATTATTTCTAAAACAATGGAAATACATTTTTCTATTGTTAAAATCATCTCAAGATGAATAGAATTAAAGTGGAATGTATACTGGATACTCTGTCGTAGGAACACATTCCAGTCTTCGTATTGAACGGCTATGAGGATTTAGAATTGTTCAGAGAACTTGAACCAGCGGATTTGGACTATCTTCGTATACAACAACCCGAACACCGTGCCAAGATCCTAACTGCTGTACAGCTTTTACACGATCTCCAATGTGAGTACCCCAATAGTCGTTGATCCTTGATATTCAAGTGTCCTTCTTTCGCTCCAATTCCCAATAACTCTGCCCATCTACCGATACTAAAAATCCCATAATACTTTCGGAGTTGAAAATAACGTACATTCACCGTGGCGTTATATGTTCCATTTCTCAATTCTATTGAAATTCACTATTTTAAACGCATGTAGCTGGAAGCGAAGGTGATCTGGCTTCGAGTTCGGAAGGAGACGAGGTTAGTCGACTGGTGATGTCCTCTGGGCAAACTTCGGGCCACTGCTCACCGTTCAATAGACGACAATTTCCACGCGATTCCGGTTGTTACGATGCACACAAAAATCCTACGAGTCGCCGTACGGTTAGTCCAGAATCAATGGGAACGACGACAACAATGACCACTGGCAAGCTATGCTCAGGGGAGAACAACTTGGACACGATAGCACCGACGAAGGGCAATCTCACGATTGGAGGTTCCAGCATCGGAGAAGGGGACAGTCTCGGTGACAGCAAAGACTCTTATCATCCGAATATTCCAATTTCCGGTTGCGGCGTTATCGGGCAGAAGGAAAGTCATTTCGAAAAATCACCACTCCTGCGTAGCGGAAACGTACGATTCATAGCCAAGAGGGGTAATTTTGGAGAAACCGTAGTGATAGAGGATGCCTGCGAACCTGGGGGTCAGAAACTCGGGGGGATGGTGAAGTACGTTGTCAGCGGAGGTGGCGATCTTGGTCTAGAAACTACTGGTACCCCGATTAGTCTCAGTCAACGTGGATGCCTCAGCGAAAAATCCAGCGATTCAGGAGTCAGTTCATCGAGCATTAGTTCAGTCCCACCACCAAGGGATAAAATATTGGTCGGCGGCGGTGGTAGTGGTGTCGCTTCTGATTCACCTACCAAAATTTTTTCCAACTTCCCCAGGTCTTCGCCCACGCCCCAGGCTGCTGCTGCTGCTGCCGCTGCCGCAGCTGCAGCTACAGTCGCCACGACTGCTACTACTGCTGTTGGGACTAAAACTCAAGGAAGCGAAGCTGGTAGCTATCAGTGAGAACTATGTCTATCCTCACTGAACGTATTTTTCAAATCCGAAGAAGAAAAAATCGAGAGAATTTAGATACTGATTTTTATATTTTCTTTTACATGTTATTAATGGAATAATATATGGATTTATACCTCCTTTTCGGATTACTGGGTACATATATGTATACATACATCTTTGTTGCCATTAGTTACATAATTCTTTACATAATTCCCTTCTTTTTCTTTGTTGTTCTTAGGTTACGATACACGTGAATATTGTATAACATATCTCATTTCATAGATAATTCATTGGGAGAAAGACTGGAAACAAAACAAGATTAACTTCGTCACTGCCAGTTCTCGAATTAATCACTGTCATTAAAACATTCAAGCCTTTTATACATTCTAAGATATTCGATTTTGTCTAAATTGTTATTTCATTACTCTTACGTGTTACAGAAAATATAGACAACATAGGAAAGAAAGAATTTCTTATGATAGATATGTCTGAGAGATTTTTCGCTTTAAAGAAACAGTCTTTTGATTGTGAGCGATTGTGATATGGTAGCAATACATCATCGATTTACAAATCATTTAGATAGAATTTGGGAAAATTATAGAAAAATAATGATTCCCATCTCGCCGCTGTTGATTGCGTACAACGATTATTGAGAATTATTTACAATTTCAGTTAAGAAGTTTATACCTCGAGTCTTTAACAGCGACATTTTTCCAGTTTTGAACGTAGAAGAGAACTATTCGTTGTTATGAACGATTCAAGGAAAAGAATACGAGAAGAAACAAGTGCGGTGGAAAGCACATAAATAAGAATCATCTATATATCATTCCACGAATTCTCGCGATAATTACAATATAATCACGATCGACAATCCCCACCGTTGCAGCGAGGTAACTGAGAGTTAATCGATACCACGGTGGCTTGTATATGTGTACATTGACCGCACGAGAAAAAGTTCGAAAGTTGAGAGAACAGCTGTTGTATATAAGAATGGAATATGTATTTAAACGATGTTTTATATCGCTCGTCTACTTTTGCCAAAACTCAAAACTTACGTATAAATATATAAATACGACATCTATGAATATTATCATGTTGAATCTTATGTACATCCTTTGTATAGTGTAAAATCATAGATCATTCAAGATATCAGGATACGAAAGAGAAGGAGATAACATATATCAGTTTCAGCTTTGATGTGATTATCGCTGAAATTCAATCACAATATCGATTCATAGGATGAATGGAATTTAGATTTTAAGGAGTTCATTATGCATGTTTAACTTTTTCATTGTCCTCTATCTCACGTAATAAACACATAGAAAACGGATGTCCAAAACCTTATAATGATTCCGTCACGCTCTCCTACCTTCCAGTACGTTACATATTATTCGGGAGGACATAATTATTATTACAAATCGACAGTTTTCAAGAAGAGAACGAATGAATAGCATACCACAATTTTCTGAACAATTCATTCCAATACAAAGAAATGATAATTTCCATATACACAGAAAAAGGAGAGATACTTTTCTTTTTAGATTGAATTCAAATTTCAACAACATGCAATTCGTCTGCTTCCACTCTTTATATCGTATTTGTACGGTATTGATGATAATTAACGTTGATTTTTTACTTTTGAATCTGAATCTTGTGTGGAGGATTCGATCCACGATTGTAGATTCTTCCGCATGCGTGGAATCATATCCATGCTCATTTTGTTTATATCTATGGTAGATGGGAAAAAGCTTTCAAATATCAATCAAAACAAATCGGACAGAAATGATTGGGATATTGATAAATTTTGACAAGTGAATGCGAATAGACACAATAGTGATCCCGTTAGATCTGATTAATGAGATGCATTCGATTTAAAAAAATAGATGATGAGAATAGAAATGGTAGACATTCATATGAAATAAGAACTTTCGAATTGAAGTGAAAATGAATTAAACGATCTGGGAATACGTAGGTTCAGTGGTCTAGTCCAGTATTTGTCGAATTTCAAACGATTCATGAATTATTGTTATCATTATCATTATCATTATCATTATCATTATCATTATCATTATCATTATCATTATCATTACTATTATGAGTATTAGTATTAGTATTAGTATTAGCAGTGGTAGCAGTAGCAGTAGCAGTAGCAGTAGCAGTAGCAATAGTAATAGTAGTAGTAGTTGTAGTAGTAGCAGTAGTAGTAGTAGTAGTAATAGTAGTAGTAGTAGTAGTAGTAGTGGTGGTAGTAGTAGTGGTAGTGGTAGTAGTAGTAGAAGTAGTATTATATAGATAAAAAATGTTTGAAAACTGAACTGCGTAAGCAAAATATGTACATAGAGAGAATAAAAGAAGATGGAATGTGGAAAAGGTGATCGCTTCCACCAAACCTTTTTATAAGATGATTTTGTATTTATTACATTATATTGATTGCGGGATTTATAAATGAATTACGATAACGTAATTCAAAAATTTCAGTCATCGTAGTCATCGGTTTCTCACGATGAGTGTTAATTTATTGACTGTGAATAGGAATAAAAGAAGGAAAAATCAAATGAATATATATATATATAAATAGTTCGATTGGTCTTTGTTTTATTGCACCCTCGTCCTGTACCGAATCCTATTCTGTTTCATCATGTTTTCCACACTGAACAAAGTGTTTGCAACAAGGGTTGCAACACAAAATATTTTGATTGATATGTGAAGAACCAAAACCTTTGGTTACTTCAACCAAATCTTTGTTGCAGCAACAAAATTATTTTGGTACTAAATTTTCAACAAAAATATTTTGTCATCATAATCAATTGTTCTTGATGCCCCGCCAAAATATTTTCATGATAAATTGAGTATCAAAATAATTCTTTTGAAACGAAAAAGACTTGGTTGAAGTAACAAAATAATTCACTATGATAGTTATGAATCAGCTGTGGTACTTATTTCGTATGTTTGATATTTTGATGACCGAAAAAATTGCGGTAAAAGCTAGATTCTCGCTCCCATAGCGACAACTTTTGTTCGCACAGCAGAAAAGTAGTTACCACAGCTCATTTTCAGCTATTCAAATATTAACCACATTAGTTTTCCCCGTGTCTCAACCAAAATATTTAGTCTCTTTAACAAGACACATTTGTCGCCCAAAATTTCGAGAGAGTCCAATTGAGGATGTTGTACTCGCCAACGCAAGAGGACTTTCATACACCGAGTCAAACTCGTAACAGGTAACGGGATGTTATTTGCTAGAATGAGGGCATGAAATTCTTTTCACTTCTCTGCCCTGTTTACAGCCCATGGGCGCATTTGTAACAAAATTAGTCTCAGTGTCCTGTATCGCGCAAGGTGATGACGAAAAATTTCACGTATGATGAATACGCAAGCTGGTGTGTAATGAAGACGGAGAGCGTTGAAGCTCGCAAAAAGGATAAGCCAGGAATAGCATTTCATCCGGAATGGTTTACCAATTACTTCTCATAAATTGGGAATATTTTGTTTTCACGTATGATTTTCAATTGTTTCATGATTGCAATTCCTTGTGAAAATATTTCTACGTCAAAATACGCCAAAAACTATGAAATTTGAACTTTAGATGAAGGATGTAATTGGAGATCGAAAAAAAGGCTGCGTTGTTCAGGAATTGAGTCCCAGAATTGAAGGCCCGAATGCAATAAGAGGACTAACGCTTGAAAACACGGGAAACTATTGTCCAAGCCGTGACTTCCCTACTGTAAATTCCCAGTTAGTTCGCATGCGAAATTTCCCATGCGAATTTGGGACTGGGTTTATTACGCATGCGATCATATTCCATGGGAAAGTTTCACATGGGTGGCCCATGTGAAAATGTTGCATGGATTTCCCATGCGAAAATGTCGCATGGGTGTCACATGGGAAAATGTTGCATGGGGAGACCCATGCGAATTTGAGACTGGGTATCACATGCGACATTATCCCGTGAGTCACACATGCGGCAGTGTCCTATGGGTCACGCATGGGAAACTGTCGTATGCGTCACCCATGGGAAGGTGTCGCATGCGTCACCCATGGGAAGATGTCGCATGCGTCACCCATGGGAAAATGTGGCATCAACCAAAAAATTTCATAAATGTGCAATAATAGTCGAAAAAATATCTGATATTTGATATTCAGAGGTTTAGAGGGGTCTTAGAGGCGAAAAAACAACGCTCATCTTCTCATTTTTTTTCTACATATGAGGACGACAAGTTATTACTTGCATTTTTGAGTACATCTAAAATACACTGAGAAAAAATGTAGTGGAGCCAATTGCATATGAGTTTGAATACGGCAAATCCCGCCATGCGGTTGACGCAACCGAATATCGATTGAAATGACCGAATAAGCATTTGATCCCATCGATATTCGGTTCAGTCAACCGCATGGCGGGATTCGCCGTATCCAAACTCATATGCAGTTGGCTCCACTACATTTTTTTCCAGTGTAACCTTTGAACTATATTTTGTCAAATTTGAATGTTAAAATTCTGGTAATTGAGCCAGTTATAAACATTTCTCCGACGCATCTCGGAAAAAAACGGTTGTCAAGATTTCTCAAGAACTACACGACCGATTCTCATGAAATTTCACACAGGTCTTCGAGATTCAATTCACAAGAACTTGGACGAAGGATGTCTCCTCCTTTCATTCACAATTATTTTTTTTTCTTCGAAATGTAGTGTGAATTTCACCGAAATTTTTATTTTTTTGTGAAAACGTCTGCCAAAAATCCAATCTTCACTTGTTTTTTCTTCCTTCGTCCAAGTTCTATTTTATGGTCTCAACTAAAACACGGATTTTGGTTTTTTTCATTTTGGATGATTCTGTTATGAGTTCTGCTGTCAACGCGGATGCACCTTTTTCCGAGGGGTCGTCGGAAATGACGTCGCAATCGCGGATTTTTGTTCATCTCCTACGAAAATTTCAGAAATTCTTTGTCAAATATGTATCTTTGAGACAGTAAAAAGTTTGAATGAGATATTTCATTTTTTATATGGGGAAAAATTGTTGAAAATAGGCCGTTTTTCACCGAGGAAAAAACCCCCGTAATTCATATGGGACGACCCATGCGATCCAGTTGATGCGCATGTGATGACCCATGCGACCCACTTGCTTCCCATGCGAAGACACATGCAACCCACCTGATTCTCATGCAAAGACCCATGCGACCCACTTGATTCCTGTGCGAAGACCCATGCGACCCACTTGATTCCCATGCGAAAACCCATGCGACCCACCGAATTCCCATGCGAAGACCCATGCGACCCACCGAATTCCCATGCGAAGATCCATGCGAACTAACTGGGAATTCACAGTAGGGTTTACACGTCAAAATCAAAAGTTGGAATTCCGAAAATTAAAAAATACTGAGCAATAGGTCTTGGAAAATCAATGTGTATCTCATTCGAATGTTGTTGTTAAGAGAGGGGACGACACAATGGCGATATCAGTTCCATAGTAGATGGCGCTGTGGTCAGTAAAACTGAGGTGAACTTCAATTTCTTAAATGGAAACTCCTACCTCTTATCGCATATCATGATTCTACGCGAAAAAATGAGGAAGTTTTGTTTGAAACATTTTTCCTAATTCTTGAAGTTCAAACAGTGGAAAATGAGGTTGATGAAATAGTTCTACTGCATTAGAAGAGTTACATTGAATCGAAGTCATTTACAATGTTTTGGACATGACATTTGTTGTGTTTTGTGTTCGATTTCTTCTCTGAAATTATTATTGTTTTGATTTGTTTGTTGAGCGTTGCTTCACACATAATGCAGTAGAACTTTTTCATCAACCTCATTTTCCACCGTTTCCATCGTCAAGAATTTAGGAAAAATGTTTCAAACAAAAATTCCTCATTTTTTCGCGTAGAATCATGATATGCGATAAACTTAGGAGTTTCCATTTGAAAAATTGAAGTTGACCTCATTTTTACCGACCACAGCGCCATCTACGATGGAACTGATATCGCCATTGTGTCGTCCCCTCTCTTAACAACAACATTCGAATGAGATATCTCGGCTCTTGGATGCATTCCTCAAGATATCCGCATATTGTTTCATAGACTTTATTTTTCATCGATTGTGGCGCCATCTTCAAAAATTTAGAAAAACGTTCCAAGCAAAAGTTACTCAGTTTTTTGCGTAGAATCAAGATATGCAATAAAAAGTGGGGGTTCCCGTTTAAAAAAATGATGTTGACCCCATCCTAATCGATCATAACGCCATCTATGATGAAACTGATATCGTAGTTTTGTGGCCCCCTTTTTGTATAACAACTTTGGTATGGTGTACTTTTGGTTTAAGATGCATGTTTTTGAGATATTTGCATTTAAAGATTAAAATGGGACACCCTGTATATTACGATCAGTGATAATAAAAAAAAAAAGGAAAACCAAACTTATTTCAAACTTCGAAAAACTTGCGTCGGAACGTAACAGTTCTATCATCAATAGTTTTTGAGTAAAAAAATAAGAACTACAAAGTTTTTCACTCCAAGAATCAATGTTTTTCAGTATTAAACTTACTCTAACTTGGTCATTTTTCAACGTATCAAGATAAATTTCACGGATTCTGAATCGTGAGACTTCCCTGAAGGAAACAATATCGAAAAAATATATAACAATTATTAACAAATTAATAAGTCTTCAATCCGAAGTGAAAATCACGTTTTTCGTGCTTGGCCTTTAAAAAGTGATGGAGAAAGTATGAGCTACAAAAAACTTCTAGCGACAAAGTTGTTCGTTACTGTATAAACGAACTTTTTGGAAAATTTCAGATCGATTGAAGCATCAGTTTGCGAAATACAGCGATTTATTTACCAACGCACGACAGACATTTTCCGTCATTCTGCGGCGTTGCTGGCTGACTATTAGGTTCCGTAGGAAAGAGTGCTTCCTCAAGGTAGTTCGATGTATGTTCATTTTTTTGGGGTCGGAGAATCCGAATATCGAACTATTTTCGCAAAACTTGTGATCAATTTTCCATTACAAACAATTTGATTGTTTGAATCGTCTTTATAGATAAATCGTATGTGTTATAGTAAAAAATTGTCTGGAATAAAATTTGTTCATTCAATTTTTAAATTGTATCTCCGACTTGAAGAGATTGACTATTCAAGTACGTAACCGCCAGATAGACTGTTGAAGACAGGAATACATGAGTTTTACGATTTAAGACAATAACACAGAGTTGGGACGTTCTCCGTACGAGCCATGAATGAGTGAACCATAACTAAGTATATTCAAGTGCGACATGTGGGTTACTAGCAATTTTGACACAACGCTTGATTCTGCTATCGGATAAAATGTTCAAAAAGTAAGATCCTGTCTGGATTAATTGGTAGATTATTTTTTCGGCTAAACTGAAAATGTGAGTTCGAATCTCAGTTGGGAGAAATCCTCATTTTGTTCCTCGTGTATTATTTCTGTCCTCTCTTTGATTCAACCCAAAAATTCCATTGGTGAATTGAAATTCCAACAAACTCTTGATAATAAAATTTCTCTGAAAATCTCTGAAAATCTTAGAGGTTTTCAGTGAGGAGTTCCTCAGAAGATTTCAGTGTTTTTCAGACAAATTCAGAGGTTTTTCAGAGATATTCGTAAAAAACGTATCCATCGAGCAAGGGTTTTTCAAAGTTTGAAAAAATTTTCCTAAATTTTTCAGATTCTTCCAGGGGTTTTCAGATTTTTCCACAGTTCTCAGTGAAATTCAGAGATTCCCAAAGAAATTTTTTCTTCACTGTGGACTTGAATTGAATTTTCCATTAATGGACGACATTTGAATAGGAAATGATTGCAATAAAACATCATTAACGATGAAATATGAGAATTAGATACACTTTTCTTCATCGATTGTTCCTCATGCATCTGAGAATTTTCTCCACTGATTTCAATAAATATGTAACCCCCAATGATGATGAATCCAAACCTCGGGCGCAATGAAAATTCTTCATGGAAACAAGATGTCAGAAGTATATAGAGAATGACTCTTAGAAATGACTCTCATCAGTGACGATGGACTTTCAAAGACGTTGAATGATAAAAAAAAGCTTTAGTAATGTATGCAAATCCACCTTTAGAGAATCATTGCATATATGTTATAGGATATACGTGTCCATTTGTGAGCTTTTTCATATCCACATCGTTATCGTCATCCCCCCCCATTATCGTCGTCGTCGTAGTCGTAGTCTCTCGGGGTTGGCAAGTTTTTAGTGCATGAGATTATGACTGTAATAACTCGGTGAATTTCTTTGCTTGCAGTCTCCCTTTCTTCCTCGCGAACTCACGCGTGCGAATTTTCCACTCTCTTCAAAGAGTCCAAGCTCTAATTTAACTTTCGAGGTCTCGGCACGGAATCACGATCCTTTCCTCGAATCCAATTAATGCATACTAATTCATTCAAATACCTACTCCAAAGGGTGTATGATTCCCTCAAATACCAACAAAATTTCATCAACAGTGCTCCTATACTTCGTGCACTTTCAGAATTACCTTCGTGGAAATTTCGAGATTCTGAAGAAGATTCGTGTGCGAGATTTTGAATTGCGGGCGATGATGAGATGGTGCTACTGCTGTTTTAGCATCAAGCTTGGATTACGTGCGCTTTTTGAATGGTCGTGAACTGTATTTGTACAGGTGAGAAATCGAGATTTATACCTTTCACTTTTTTCAGGCACTCATCGATATACGTAGTATACCAAGCACGGAGTGCCTATTGCACCCGCTATCGTACCCTCTGACCGTATCTTCTAAAATATTTGAGTAATCCAATTGGGAGTTGGATAGTTTTTCATTTCATGCAATACTGATTGATAATCTGTTAGGTTGTCTGGGCACTGAGAGAAATAACACTAGTTTACAAAATGAAAAAAAAATTTTCTGCACATCTGATGACACTATTTTTTTCTGATGCATTTTGGCTCTCTGAACTCAAAAATCACAGTATAAACTTTTTTCATGGATAAGTTTTCGAGATATGAATTTTTGAAGTTGAAAAAAATTTTTGTCTATCGAAGTTTCACTATTAAAGGTATATCTCAAGTCAGAAGCGATCAACCTAATCGTGGCAGGTGTCAAAATGGACATAATCGAACTGCCAACAAATATCAACGTCACTATTGTTGATTACCCATGTAGTTTAAGTGCAATGAATCGAAATATTAAGGAAAAATACTGTTTTTCGACAAAAATGAAGGTAAAAAAAGTTACATTTTTGCCAAGGAAAAATAGAAAACGTGGAAATATACCCCGTATCAAATTTTTCACGTAAAGTGCGCTCTTTTACGAAGAGAATGATGTATTTGTGAAAGGAAATCTATGAAAAATTACAGAAGTACGATCATTTATGTACAAGTGCCAAAATCCAACCTTATTTTCAATTCCTAAAGTTTCACCTTATTCATAGCCTATACTGGGTGTGATTGATTTGATTTATTTTTATTTCAATATGTTGATACGAGATGGATGTATTACAAACACGGTCGTATATACTAGCCTGGGAACTCTTGTAATTTTCGATGGTGGGGCCAAAGAGAATCAGATAGAGTGGAAACGGTCATAGGAGAACAGTACAACTTTCCGTGGCGAGTTTCAGCGCCTCCTCGCATCCCAGTGGCTAAGTATTTTGAAGAGCTACACATGATGAATAGGAGTAGTTCGTCACTGAGACTGCAGATGGCCTACTTAGTCGAATACACAGCGCTCCCACTCTATCTGCTCCTCTTCGATGGGGGTGACTCGCTCATACTGTGTATACGGCCGCGATTAGAAATAATTCCAGCTCATCGCTTGTCTTCTGTTTTTTCTTGCGTCTTTTGTTTTTCTGACATTTCACATACGCCTGTTATCAGGTTTTATGAGATTAGTTGATCCGATATTCTGGCTTTTGATTATATCAGAGCCCTTTTTCGATTCATTTGACACACAATGAATAAAAGAAAACGAAGTTTTCAGTGCACAAACCATCTAGATAATTTTTGCTATATGTGTGGTAATTATGTGGTCAAGAGGGATCAACGTCAATTCACCAACTCTCTTCAAGAGCATTATCTTCAATACTTCCAAATAACACCTGATAATCTCGATGAAGGATGGACACCAAGTATCGTATGCCTTTCATGTCATAAAAATCTTGTAGGATGGGCTTCCGGTTCAACAGAGTATGTATTGGGTGATCAGTAAATGTCAAATCCATACACAGTTCAAAATTTTGTGTCAATAACGGTCCACTCAACACAAAAGAGTATCAAATTCTCTAGTTTTTAATGTAAACTTAACATTCTTGTGTTGATTTCTCAAATGCTTTCCCTGTACAAGCAAAAACTCTCAATTGCCGTGAATCGGATATTTGCTTCGTGAATTCACAATTGAATAGATGAATCACGATATTTGGTTAGGTTCAGATTTTGGTTAAACTTCATGACCATAAACAGATGAAATCGTGAGGATTGTAATTTTACACTGGAAATGAATATGCCATTGATCACGATTGATCAAATGTTTTTCTAATACGCTTTCAATCAAAATTTCCATTGGAAATGAATTTTTCTAATCGGTTTACCCGGATTTTTTTCACATTTAACACAAATTTTGAATGGACCATTTGGGACTTGCGCGTTTGTTAAAAATACACAAAATTTTCTACCTTGTACCTTACATGACTATCTCATACATTCAAATGTTTTTTTCAATCAGACGGCACATGACATTCGGTGTACCAATGATGTGGAGGAAACCATTTTGTCACGTTACCGACTTCTATTTTTGTTTAAGCACCTACACGGGTTTCGGAAAAAGTATGCGATGGGCTTATGTAAATGTACAATCTCTTACTTTCCCAATACCCCACTCAAACACACTTCCAATTCCCAAGTGTCCCAATTCATGTAACCCCGAAACATGTGACAATTTACTACCCTGTTAAAAATTTCTGCATTAATTTTAATGTTTCTACTGGAAGTTTTTTTCAAGTATGTACATGAATTCAGTTTCATGCACATTTTACATGAAATTCAATGTAAACTATAGCATAATCTATAGTCTTTCCATGTTTTTGTACATTAAATTTAATGCAGAATGTATATGAACCTGATTTCATGTACGTAATTGAAAAAAACGATATTTCTGACAGTATAGCTGGTCTGGAAGCAGATAATGATAGCGATTTCAATCCCATGTGTGTATGGACCAATGGCCCAATGATGGACCGAGCCTGGCACAAGACCTGCCGAGACTTGTCTTGCACAATTTACCAAACTTGGCCCAGGCTTGGTCATAATAAGATCAGGACAAGCTTGGGCCAGTGGTTTTGCCAGGCCCGGTCCGATTCATTTACTAAGCATCAACCAATGCTTCTTTGAGCGCAGATATGGATGAAAAAGAGCAATTGATTCTTATATGAATATATATTAATCATATATATTGATTAGGAAACAAAACATCATCATGAAAAACAACTCATGGTCCCCGGGACGTGAATCCGGGCCCACATGGTCGCAGTCACTCTCCTCGACCGCTCAGCTAGCGGACCTTGCTTACTAAGGGGGCAACTGTCGTCGCACTGAAAGAACGTCAGATGTTAGGAATGCCTATATCTGAAAAACGGCTGTTCATCTGGACCAATGGTTCGAAGGTTTTTGGTTCGATATCAAGCCTTACAAAACTGCGAAATTCCATCAAAATCGATGGTCTTCAAAATGAGCCAGGCATCCTAAAATTCTGTGAAGAGTTCTTCAAAATCAGTTGATCTCTGTGTATGATTACATTTAAAAGTATCCTATTACCATTAAGTGAAGTTCTATTCTCAATTAGAATCTAAGTATTGATATCAATAAAATCTGGGTTGGTTTGTGAAACTAGATTGACTCAAGTGAATACTATTGGATATTGGGAGAAAGGAAAAAGGACAGAATATTGGATGTCCCGAGAAGGAAAGAGACAGAATATCTCTATGCCAGTGGAAGAAACCCTCCCGAATTCCGATGACGAAGAACTATCGTCGCTATCGTGATCAAAGGAAAACGAAAGTGGCGATGATGATGAAGGAAAATCCTGATGTTTTGATCGCATGAACATTTGAAACGTTTGTATCTCAGGATCGCGTGAACGGATCAACTTCGTAGTGTGCTTAATCGAAAGTGTGTATTCGAATTATATAGTAGAAGTGTAATTATTTTTTCGTGAAATTCAATGTGTGATGAGTTATTGTGGGTTAAAGATTTTTTGACTATAGAAAATCTTGGTTTTCGTGTGAAGATACACGGTAGCGCACGACTTATGCTTTTTCATTTTTTTTCTTTCAA
Organism: Gonatopus flavifemur; assembly: GCA_018340375.1. NCBI lineage: Eukaryota > Metazoa > Arthropoda > Insecta > Hymenoptera > Dryinidae > Gonatopus > Gonatopus flavifemur. The sequence continues at coordinate 3,890,404 of JAFFJZ010000006.1, read as the reverse complement.
GGTTTTCATGTACTTGGCGTCTCCAGTTTGAGAGTAGAAAAAGAATTCATTATAAATTGTAATTCAAATGTAATTCAAATGTAATTGTAATGACTTGTAATTCAAATTGAATTTTTTATCAACACCTTACACGGAGAGAAATTTGTAGTTAAATTTACTATGTTATTATTGTTCCTGAGGAACAGACTGAACTATGACGGGTTCCCCCATAAAACATAGTAAATATGATCAGCATTCTATTGTTGTACCATAGTAAAAATATGCCCTTCATAGTAAAATCCGACAGAATTCAGTCTGTTCCTCGGGAACAATAATAACATAGTAAATTTAACTACAAATTTCTCTTCGTGTAGTGTTCAGGAAGAATTTATATTGCAAGTTCGGAAATAATTTTCTGAAGATTCAAAACGTATTCATTTAAAATTCATTGGAGTTATATTGGATATGAATGATCATTTGTGGTATCTGGGTATGCTCCATAATTCCATTTCTAAAGTCCATAAAGGGAAAAGTCCATTTCTATTAGGTGTATAACTTTGCTTCCGCCGTTTTGCAATAGATGGCTGTAGCGGTAAGTGCTAGTTGAAATAAATAGATCATAGATGTCATACAATAAGCTTAGGTATTTGTAAACATAACGCCATCGAAATATTAGTCGATTTGTGTCTGCATCATGAAGTTATTCTCGATTAAACATGTCAGCTTACCAGCCAAAAATTCTCGTCATTTGCGGGAGGTTTAAATTTTCTGCTTTAATATGGAGAAATCTGCGGCTGAGGCTCATCGGATGCTCTCAAATACCTATGATGAGGCGGCTATTAGTGAAAGAACGTGCCGAAAATGGTTTCAACGTTCCAAGAACGGTGATTTCAACGTCGAAGACCAGCATGGCGGTGGAAGAGAGAAGGTTTTGGAAGATGCAGAATTGGAGGCATTACTCGATCAAGACTCGTGTCAAACGCGACAAGAAATGGCGGGATCATTGGAAGTGACGCGACCAGCCATTTCAAAACGCCTGAAAGTCATGGGAATGATTCAGAAACAAGAAAATTGGGTGCCGTACGAGTTGAAGCCGAGAGATCTTGAACGGAATTTGTATGTTTGTGAACAGCTGCTTGCAAGGCAAAAACGGGAGGGATTTCTGCATCGCATTGTGACTGGGGACGAAAAATGGGTTCATCACGATAATCCCAAGCGCAGACAATCATGAGGATATCCCGGCTATGCTTCCACGTCGACGACTAAACCGAATATTCACTGTTCCAAGGTTATGCTCAGTATTTGGTGGGACCAGCTCGGCGTAGTGTACTATGAGTTGTTGAAACCGACTGAAACAATCACAGGCGATCGTTATCGAGCGCAATGAATGTGTTTGAGCCGAGCATTGAAAGACAAACGGCCGCAATACAACGAGAGAAATGATAAAGTGATTTTACAGCATGACAATGCTCGACCCCATGTTGCGAAAGCTGTCAAGACATACTTTGAAACTTTGAAATGGGAAGTCCTACCCCACCCGCCGTATTCTCCAGACGTTGCTCCCTCGGACTATAATTTGTTTCGATCAATGGCACACGGCCTAGCTGATCAGCACTTCCGGTCTTCTGAAGAAGTAAAAAATTGGATCGATTGGTGGATCGTTTCAAAAGATGACCAGTTTTTTCAACGCGGGATTCGTATGCTGCCCGAAAGATGGGACAAAGTAGTGTCCAGCGATGGACAATACTTTGACTCATAAATGTATAACCAGTTTTTTACAATAAAGCCTCGAATTTCGGAAAAAAACGGCGGGAGCAAAGTTATACACCTAATATGATTGTATCTTGTCTAGAAACAAGCTTGTCATCTTCATCAACTTTTGATATATCTAGCCTTTTAGGTAGCCTATCAATAACTTCATTTTTCTTACCTCCTCCGAAAGCGTTATGCTCATCTTGATCTTTGATCAAAGACCTTTTCTTCTAAGCATCCTAATTTTGTTGAAATCAATTCCAGCGCATCTGAGTCCTCGTCCCTTGCGCGTTTCTTTTCATTTCCCATTATGAAAGTTCATGTTTCCTGAATATCGCTCTCCACGTTGCTTAACCTTCCGCTCAACAAAATACAATGAAGTAGGCAAGCCTCGGCAAGCGGAAAAGTTGGGCAAATCTAGGGAATTTCGTTTTTGGAAGACTCTTAACGTTGTGACATCTGGAGGGCGAAACACGTACGACTACATTTGTAATCTTGAGAAATGGGTTTGTGTTTTGATAAAAAAAGGTGATTTCAGTCCAAAAAAGAACCGAACCTCAATCAATGAGCTGCACTCCACACTCGGTAAACCCATGGTCGAGAACCAGAAAGCATCCGAAAACCGGCTGAATAGGTAGTTTTGATCCGTGGTGCTTCCGGACATTTTTTTCCAAAATGTGATCAGGATTTCACCATAGGATAATACCGGAAATTGGATACTTTCTTGGTATCCAGCCTGAAAGCAACAGAAAATTGACCTTGGTCTGGATTTTTGTATTTTGATAAAAATGGTACTTCAGTCTAAAAACAAACCGAACTCCAACTTATGAGCAGCATTTAACATCTGGTAAACCCACGGTTGTGAACCAGGCAGCATCCAATAATTGATCGAGTAGATACTTTGTATTCGTGGTAACTTGAGAGATTTTGTTCCAAGAAATGACCAGGATCCAACCACTGGAGAACCTCCAACATTCGGTACGTCCTCGGTATCTAGTCTGACAGTAATCGGAAATTGGGCACGATTTTTGTGTTTTGGTAAAAATGGTGCTCTTAGTCCAAAACGCACCGAACTTCAACCAACGAGCTACATCCCGCATTCGGTCGATCCATGGTTGTGAACCATGGAGCATCCGAAAATAATTCCGGACAATTTTTTTCCAAAATGTAACCAGGTTTTCACCAATAGATAACAGTAAGAATTCGGTACGATCTTGGTATCCAGTCTGCAAGCAACCGGAAATTGACCGTGGGCACTATTTTGTGCTTTGATCACAATGGTGATTTCAGTTCCAAAACGACCCAAACTCTAACCAATGAGCAGCACCCAACATCCGAAAATCCGCATTCGAAAATCGATTGAATAGGTACTTTGTGTCTGCGGTAATTTGGGAGATTTTTCTCCAACAAGTGGCCACCATTCAACCAACGGAGAATTCTCAACTTCCGGTATGTCCTTGGTCCTCAATATGAGAGCAACCGGAAATTGACGAAGGTACCCATCTTTTTTCCTCTAATATCGATCTCACCACTCAAAAATAGCACCGTACTTCGACCCATGAGAAATCCTCAATCTTTGGTCCTTCTCCAGATTCTGTCGTGAATTGACTGCAATTTTATCAATGCAATCTTTCGGATTTGTGATAACTCTATTTTATCCGGTCCGAATACGAACCTCGATGTGACTAGTCGAATCCGTTCTGCTATTGATAATTCTTCGGTGTTAGACGCACACACGCACACACAGACATTTTTGGGAATCGCATTTTTTCGACGTTCTGATGCGTTTGGCAAAGGCAAAATACCCCCTCCTGCATCATGGATTTTTGACACCATCATAATAATCATAACGCATATTCATATTCATAATCATTATCATATTCGACACTATCATATAATACTTCCCTTTTTTTATGTATAAAGAACATGGAAGTAAAATCATGTACGGGGATTCGAGGAGTGCATAAGATTGTCCTGACATGTTGAAAGTCGCTTGCTTTGTTGATGAAAACTGTCCTCAAATCTGAAAACCTTCAAAAAAACACAGTTTTGATGGGATAAGGCAAGTTGTTCACAACTCTCAAAACCTCGTATATCATCTTCCCAGTAGTATTTACTTCTCAAATTGATTCATATAGTAATGCGGAGAGGATTGATTCACGAATCGCTTATAAACACTCCTTTTCCATGACTTCCTAACAACTTGGTCCATAGCTCAACGGCAAGTCACCAGATGGATGAATAAGAAAATGCAGGTTCAATTCCAACTACGGAGTCAATTGTTTTCTCATCATGGGAATTCAGGATTTTTTCTGTCTCATTTTACCAAGTGCTGGAGCGAATTGATGGGAAAATTTTTAAAATTTGTTCCTGTGGGATATAGACCAATCGATTCAGAATATTCAGAAATGAAAAATGAATAGCATTTGAGAGGCACGTTTTGTGAAGAGTGCACTCCCAAATTTTACAAAAATTTTGACTTTCAATTTTCAATGAAAAATTCTTCTAAATTTTATTTCCGCTCCTGGACCGAATCAAGGAGAACATCTTAAAAATTTTTCTTCGCCAGATATAGATCAATCGATTCGGAATCTTTAGAAATGAAAAATGAATATCATGTGCAGGGAATATTTTGTGAAAAGTGAACTCACAAATTTTACCAAGTACAGGAGCAAATTAATGGAAATATTCAAAAAATTGGTCTCCGTGGAATATAGATCAATTTATTCAGAAGATTCTGAAATGAAGAATGAATAGCATTCAAGAGGAACGCTTCGTAAAAATTGAACTCCCAACGTTTATCAAGTACTGGTGTAAGTTGATGAAAAAATTCTAAAAACTTGGGTTCGCCAGATATGGACCAATCGCTTTGGAATCTACGGTAATGAAAAGTAAGTATCATTTGCAAGGAAGTTTTTTCAAAAAGTGCACTTACAAATTTTACCAAGCATTGGAGCGAATTAATGAGAAAATGTCAAAAATTCGTCTGTGAGATATAGACCAATTGATTCAAAATATTTTGAAATAAAAAATGAACAGCACTTGAAAAGCACCTTGACATTTTTATATATGCATGGGGCGTTCACGATGGGCAAATTCCTTGTATCGCATGTGCGTCGCACGTCAACCACGTCACACATTTTTAATTCAGTCAAGTTCATTTACTTTCTAAATGTCAACTGCATTCATACAGAATCATAAGCAAGAGGCAAAGAAGAATCTTGAATCACGAAGATCCATGTTCAACTCGGAATGAAATTAGTTTTTTTTTTTCATTTAGGAATTCTTTGATTCGATTTTCAAAATATTATCAACGTTTTTGCCAAAATTACGTCTTTTTGACGCAGTTATTTTTGGTAAAAAAAACCACGCGAAAAAAAACATTAAAAATAACGCGGTTTTCAACGTTGTTTTCTTCTTTTTCAAAATGGGTCCAATTTATCATGTTAAACAACTTTGTTTTTTCTCCCAGAATGAGTTTGTTTCATCTTCTGATACTTAGTCAGAGATGGAACAAATAATCAATTATTTGATGATATTCCGCACGAATGAAATGTCTCGAATTTATTGAGTGGATACTTGTGTAGTTTATCTGATAAGCTCTTTTCTCATGTTAAATGCGAATCAACGAAGAATAAATTCCTGCAGATCGTGTCTTTATAAAAAACAATACAACTCAATACAATGTCAGACCGCACTGACCTTATGGTCTCCAAAAACAAGCAGCAGAACTCGATTATAAATAGAATAAACAGTATCGAATTAGCTTCGTGTATCCTTTTATAACAGTGATCTCCACGTAATAAAGGACCGGTCTGGCAGTAAGGCTACAATCTTGCAATGCGAAACATGAACGCACCAGTGCTGATCCGTGGAATCGTTGATTACCGTGCACGATAACGAGTCATTACGGATCATTTTTTATCTAGATGGGATACTGTGTTTACCGCAAATATTGTCCCTCGAGACAAGACGTGCAATATACATGCACAACCACGTGCAGTCTCTCCATTTCCAGGAGCGCCTCTTCTCCAATCTAATATATATCATGACAACAATAAATACACTAAAAATTCACGTGACGTTTGCGTATTTCTTTCCACACGATTTACCCAACCTTTGATCCTCATCATCATCATCTCTTGTGGACCCAAGAGATGTATTGCAAAAACTTGGAAAAAGGAAACCCGGTCCCAGTTAATTTACGGTACCATTAACCATGTTGGCCTTCTCTATTCCGTTGTCGCTAATTTCGCGCTCGATGCGGTCCAGTTTGGTCCGGTGTCGACTGTGTGTTGAGCAATTTTTCATCCACCAAACATGAGGAAGAGAAGAGAAGAAACAAGTTGGGTACCCGATACTCGTTTGGTGTGAGATCATGATGCCTTTGTGGAAAAATTCAACGATTATGAAGTCGAGTTACAAGACGGAATACGTTTTCACTATTGAAATATATACATATATCGCCCCTGAACTTCTATTCCGAGGTTGAGGGCTATTGTTCTTCTGTGTATACTCTACCCCGGTTGTGTTTAATGAGAAACGAACATACGTGGTGAGAATTTGAGAATCACGACGACAACACCAAGGACCTACCTAAGAATACCCAAGCGAACACGAACATATACATGTGTGTTATATCCGGGTGTCCTTCTAATAGTATTCTCCAAGAAGAGTGGGTTCGTTTGACTTCGTTTGGCTGAATGTTCTCTCCTCCCCGGAATCTAATCAAGCGATACAACTAGGAGAGATTATATTCATATCGTTTCCATCTTGGTATAGCATCTATGAGATATTGTCACAGATATAATTTCAGAGATTTCAACCATCACAATTAGTCAATTCATAATTTATATGTAAAGCGCGCGTGCAATACAGTGCTATAGTGGACCACGCTAGCCGGCCATGCTGGCCATACATGCTAGGGCGAGGATATAAAAAGTTTGGAAAATGTAATTTGGGGCCTTAATCATGTACAATACTTTTGTAGAGAAATGTGATTCCAATTGGGAAAAATGTCCGAATATGTGTACAATTGTATACAGTTTGTGTACAATTCTATGCATTTTTTTCACATGTGACTCGAAGTCCCAGAACATTCACACATCATAGGAATCAGAGAGTGCTCGCATTTTCTATTAAAATTTATCGTATTTCCTGTTTGGGCGTTTTCCTTGCCGCAATAAATATTCTTCTCATGCTTTGTGAACTTTATTGTTTCACCAGGGTATCAAATGAATATGAGACAATCGTGTATCGTGTTCATATCTCGCAAATGCTACACATGCGCATAAAATGGAGAGAAAAAATTGCTTAGAAAAGCAAAAAAAATCTCAATGAAGAATGAAGGGTAAAAATCGTATAAAGGGATGCCAAAGAAAGAATTCATAATAGGTTCATTGGACATGTAATTTATATCGATAAAACGTTTATATCATGCTCCGTACGCCCTGCAGAGCGTTGAATACTTCAAGTAAATTGATTCCGTAAGTGAGTTCCCTAGAGAACAGATCCTGATGATCATGCACAGGAATATGGATCATGAAACGAAGCGTAATTGATCATGAGAGACGGATTTTCTTGAATTTGTAATAACGTAAATCGTATACAGTGTCCCAGAATACGTGCATAGTGGATTAAAGAAGAAACTTTACGCCTGAAATCTTATTCAACGAACTTCTGCATGAATTGAAACACAATTTTGTAGAGTTTGTACACAAAGTGTACATAGACTATATATTTTAGTTTAGTACTAAGAATTATATGCAATGTATGTGATCACATTCTCAATTCAAACGCAGAAATTTTATTGTGAAAAAAGACTAGTGGATGATAATGATATACAGTGCCCTTGCAAAAACTCTGGAAGTATTTCTCCGGATTCAGGTCTTCTTGGTCGTCGATAATCCAAAATTCACTTGACGTAAAGCGTATACTTCTCTTCACGTGAAGCGTAACTAAGAAAATCTGGAAAACTCTGAAAATCTCTGAAATTTTTAGAGATTCTCAGAGAAAATTTTCCAACAGGGCAAGCATTGCTAAGCCACGCTGTCATTTATTCAAAGGAGGCACGCAAAACACCGAAATACTGTCGTTTAATCCCATGTGGAAAAAATGTCCACAAATGTACACGGAGACACTACGAATTTCTGTGCACAGTCGCTAACAGGGACGAGTAATGGTTCCTATTTTGGTATATCAAAATACAATATAGTATACCAAAATACGAACCATTACTCGTCCCTGTTAGCGACTGTGCACAGAAATTCGTAGTTGTCACCAGTTTACTATCTTTCCTAGCGATCATTCCATGATTCCATTCCATTTTTCTCCGTGTATACAAATTGTGTTCAATTGTATGTAGTTTTGGACATTTTTTCCACATGGGATAGTGCGTCACTATCATCATCACTTCTGTTACTTTGTAATCAAATTCCACTCATGTGGAAATTGAAACCGGCCCCGTACTGGCACACTGCCGTTGCCAGAGTTACCAGCGTTGGCAAATATAAACAACCAGTTCAGGGTCAGTTTGATTCGAATTTGATATGATAACAACGTTTTACATAAGGCCCAGTACTGAGGATACAATACTACCGGTACAAGCAATGTTCATAAGCCTGTTTTGCCACAACTGCGGTATTTTTGATGGTCCGGTTGTTCTGATACATCTAATTCAGGAATGGTATTATTGTATCAGTTGAATTAAAGGAACAGCCGACAAAATGAGAGAATAGATTGAATAACTGTTTTTATACTCCGAAAGAGTGCTTGGATATCATTTCGGATGATCGTACTTGAAATTAAATGTGAAATAAATATCAGCGAAAATATATGAAAAGTAACTTTCCCGTCCATATTCATCTGGAATTTGAAGTTTCATTGTTCCCATTTGTTTTTATGCAGTGTCCAAAGGTTAAGAATCTCATTGAGAGTAGGAAATTTGGATGAATTGAATTACTTTGAACCAAAAGTATTCGAGATAAGGGTGCACGAGACGAGATTTTCGACGATGGAGGTCTCGTCTCGGTATCGAGAAATACTATCAGATGCGAGTATTGTCTCGGTATCGCCTTGGTATCGTTGGACACGGTATCGGTATCGCATAATATTCCTAATGAGAGTAACAATACTCCACCATTATACTCTGAATATCAGTGTAGCAGTATCAGCTGGTCAAATGAACAGCACAGCTTGGTTCAGTTGATCAGAAAAACATATAAAACCGATATTTCGGAGTACGGGAGCAAAGTTTTGGAACACAAGCCTAGTTGTATTATATATAATCACTTTATTCAGCAGTAGGGTCTCCATATCAGCGAGGAACTCTCAAATTTCTCCAGAGTAGTATACAATTTCGAGAAATTCCCAAGTTGAAAGTGGATTCTCTAATAGAAACATTTTATCAGAGTTCATTAAGGGGATACCGGTGTATCATCCAGATGAACATTTTATTGTAAAATTCCTCCGAACAGAATTTATGAAACCCCTGGTGAAAATGAAACGGATATCGCGCCGCGGAAGAGTAAACGGAACAGTATCCAAGCGCAAAAGAAGCGCAAATTGAAAGGTTTTTACGCTTCATCTGCTTCAACATTTTTCACCAGGGACAGTCTGAAATTTTGAGGAAATGCATATCATGATATTTGATACTCTATGTTTTGCTCTATCGAAGATTATTCTTTGAAAATTGTAGACTGTTTCATTATTTCAGTACAAAAAAGTCTCACAGACGAAATTTTTTTACGCTGGTATACGGAAAAAATGCCGCTTGAAAATATAAGAATTCTTGTTATTTTTCTTAAAGAACTAGAAATAGGAATGCGATATTCGTAGTATGAATTTTTACATCAAAATACGGAAGATTATGAATATCGTAGAAAAAGTCGTAGGTAGGATTGAAGTTTTAAACGTTGAACGTTCAATTTTATAAAGCATATAGTAAAATTCAGTTATTGATTCGTAATCGCCCTTATTTTTATGTAAAAATCCATTTTACAAACCTCCGTGCTTCTGGTTTAGCAGACAAAAAGGGAAAAAGTAATATACTTTTCCTCCGTGTCTCTCCTTAAGACCTATGTTGAATTTGTCGTAACAACTGATGATATTCATATGATGTAACTGGAATATTATCCACAATTTTCGTTGGATATTATTGTGTACAGTCGAATAAATCTTCAAATGATCTATTATTTTTGTGCCAATCTCAATTAATTGGAGTTGAAATTCAATATGAATGTATAATTAATTTTTCCATCAGTCTTGACATCTGGAAACACTGTTTCTTCATTGAAAATTCCTCTGAATATCTATGAACATCTTCGAGAAACTATGAACACCTCTGAAAAACTGCACTGAAAGTCTTTGAGATATTCAAAGATTCCCATTGAAATTTTTCCACCGGGCAATTTTCAAAATAAGAACATACACATATATTATAATTTGAGAGAGATATACGGCTTTTTTTGAAGAGGAATTTTGACACATGTGTCATTTTGAAATACTCCTTTTCTATTATTTCCACATTGAAAAAAATCAACACTATTGATGGTATGTCCGAATATTAGATCTTTATTCTCAATTTCATGTCAATTCCAAAACAATACCGACATTAGTCTCATGCTTCTGTGCACCCCCAGTATCGACGATATCCTCGAGTATCGAATATCCGGTCTCGGTATCGTCTCGACTCTAAATACAACAGTATCGTCTCGGTATCGTCTCGTGATGTCGATTTCACTGTAATGTAGTACTAGTTAGTGGCTTTTGATCCTATGAAGGATTTTGCTTTGGTACCTCTGGTTATCGAACTACAGGGGTCCAAAATTCACAGATTTCGTTTAATCGGCTCTTTTGAAGATATAATTTCTTAAATTAAATTTGTTTATAAAATTATTTTCGGTATTGTTTTTCGTAGCTTTTTTTCTGTTCTTTACAATGGCGTAAATCTGTTTTTGTGAGAAAGAATTTTCTCCAACAAATTTGGCGAGTCCAAAGTTATTTTTGCATTTTTTTCCAATTTTGAAAATTTTTTGAGTCAGCTCATCTGAAAGCTGGATTCTTCAGCTCTACAATCGTGTAGGAGAAATTATGGGAAGATTTTATCTGGCATTCGCAACGGTTTGAAGCGCGCGTGTCGCATATTCCTATTAGCTACTGAACGTTCTGATACGGTTCATCATACCGTTAACGTGGAATTGATGTGAAACGAACTGTTTTTCGATAAAACATGATTTTTGAATCATGCCAATGATTTCATACAATATTACCGTACCATTATATCATCAAACTTTATCAATAACAGCTTTCGAAATTATGGAACATAATAATGAATGAATATACATAATGTAATAAATATGGAATGATTCTGTTCTCTAGAAAATACACTGGCTTTTCCTTACATAACCCACACACTTCTGTAACGGGAAGAATGTTGGGAGACTTTTGTTGTGGACTCGGAAAAATAATTCTCAAATCTATTCATTTGAATTTGTGATCGATTTTGCTTAATTGGATGAACAATTCAAATTCTGTAAACATCTTCGATACATCAAACACATCGACGATGTTCATTTTTTTTCCTTGTTTATACGCATACTTCATACAACTTCATGCCACACGAAAAATGCCACAGAAAGAACCCACAAACAGCACCTAAATAGTACTTAAGTCGAGGGATTGAGGAAACGACTCACTTTTTCTTGTTCTGTATGAATACCATCATTTTGATGCCAAAATCACACTCCATCAGGACGAGCTCAGAAAAGTTCATAAAGACACCACAAAGAACACCCAAATAGTACTGACGTGAGGGTTTTGGGAGAACGATTGATTTTCTCCTACTCTCCTCCACGAATGCGATCATTTTGATGCCAAAAGAACATTCAGAGGAGGGGGTCTCAAAAAAGTTCACAAAGAACCCACAAATAAAATCCAAATAAAACTTATGTTCAAGTACTGGGAGAACGTCAATTTTTACTCTCAGTCTTCCACGTGTGCGTTCATTTCGGTCTCAACATAACTTTGGTTTGTGACTCCTTGGAAAAATTTTCCCAGCTTCCCCGATTTGGATGTTATCTGAGCATCAGAATGATGGCATTCGTGCAGAGAAGAACGAGAAAATTGGTCATTTCCCCAACCCCTCGATGTAAATACTATTTGGGTGCTGTTTGTGGGTTCTTTGTTAACTTTTTTGAGACCCCCTCCTCCGAATGTTCTTTTGGCATCAAAATAATCGCATTCGTAGAGGAGAGTAGGAGAAAATCAATCGTTCTCCCAAAACCCTAACGTCAGTACTATTTGGGTGTTCTTTGTGGTGTCTTTATGAACTTTTCTGAGCTCGTCCTGATGGAGTGTGATTTTGGCATCAAAATGATGGTATTCATACAGAACAAGGAAGAGTGAGTCGTTTCCCCAATCCTCCGACTTAAGTACTATTTAGGTGCTGTTTGTGGGTTCTTTGTGAGCTTTTCTGAGCTCCTTCCCCATAAAAATGTTATTCTGGCACCAAAATCAAAGCATTCGTGGAAACATAAATGAAAATCTGTCATTTTCTCAGAAGTCGTACCTCTGTATACCTGCTCCTAAACAATTTCGCGAGAATTTTACAGTTTCCGCGCGATTTTGAATGCATGAGAGCGATGGATCGATCTCCAAACCACATATTATTGGAGTCCAAACATTCATTCCGCCGGTTATCGAAATTTCAGGGTCGTCGTGGACAGGAAATCTCTTGAAAATTCAATTTTGAAAAATACAGGTGTCGAAAAATCATCTTTTTTTGGTTTTTAACTACTTTTTTTCATGATCAACAATTTTTTAGAAAAATTTTAATGGACATTTTCAGAAAGAGCACATCTTAAACTATGAGAATATGTATTTTCTTAATTTTTCAGACGCAAATAGTATCCGCTACGAGCCGATGAAGAAAGGTGTGTCGAGAGTGGCATTTTCTTCCGAAACGGGTTAAACAGGAAATCATTGTAGGCCCTTGGTCGAGTACTTAATGTCAATATTAAGGGCTCAAATTTTGAGGGAATTTTTTTTTAGCCATTCCCCACAGAATGACGATATGGGTCTGAGAAAAAAAAATAGTCGAAAAAAAAGCACCCTACTGAGAATACACCGAAAGCTTTGCCACTCTGGGTACACCAGAAAACCACCCAACCAATCCCCAGTTGGAATACGGATATAACGAATTTCTACCGAATGCACACCAAATTTACACTGACGGTACACCAAGAGCAGTCTCACCCAATTTACACCAAGAAACAGCCTTCTGGTGGCCCCCGAGTGAACCAGCTTGCGTCATATTCTCAGTGAAAATAGAGTGTCAATTCGATGGGAACTCGGTGTATCGATACCCAACCATAGGATGCTGGAGGTTGTTTGTTGGTGTAAATTGGGTGGGACTGCTCTAGGTGTACCGTGATTGTGAATGTGGTGTGCATTCGGTAGAAATTCGGTGTATCCGTATTTCGACTGGGAATTGGTTGGGTGGTTAATTTGATGGCAACTCGGTGTATCGGTACCCGACCACAAAATACTGGCGCTGGTTTCTCGGTGTAAATTGGGTGAGATAGCTCTCCGTGTACTGTGGGTGTAAATTCGGTGTGAATATAGTAGAAATTCAGTGCAACCGAATGCCGACTGGGGATTCGTTGGGTGGTTTCTCAGCGTACCCCGAGTTGGACGGGTTCAGGCGTTTTTCTTTCAGTAAAAATTGAGTGTTATTTGATGGAAAGCCGGCGTATCGGTTCCAATCCAGTGGACACTCGATGTTCCGGTATCCGACCACAAAATACTGGAGATTGTTTCTTGGTGTGAATCGGGTGAGATAGCTCTCGGTATACCGTGAGTGTAAATTCGGTGACCTATGTTTCGATTCACATCAAGTACAGATGTTTTCCGGTGTCAACAAAGTGGAATTATGGTGTATACTCTTCATTTTTCCGATTTCTTGTTGGTGTATGATGAGTTGATATTGAGTGTGGACTGGGTGTTGATTCAGTGGGATCCAGGTGAAATTGGGTGGATATTTCCTACTTTCCGAATCTTCTGTTTGGTGTTCGCTCAGTGGAGATTCAGGGTAAAATGGGTGGGAATTCAGTGGGAATTCGGTGTACCTATGTTCCGACTGACATTGAGTACGGATGTTTCTCGGTGTAAACAAAGTGAAATTATGGTGTATACTCTTCATTTCTTGGATTTCTTGTTGGTGTACGATGGGTAAAAATTGAGTGTGGATTTGGTGTAACTGTTGGGTGTAAGAAATTCACAAGTACACCGTGTTTTCAGGGTGTAAATTCGCCAAAATACCGGAATACCACCGACATTACACTCAATTTACACTTACACCCCATTTACACCCAAAAAAACGGTGTAACGTTTCCGCCAGGGAATAAATTCGAGATGTAATTCAGTTCGACGTTTTGTCGAATTTGACTCCTTGTTATAATATTGGAAGTTCATCATGAATCATGTGCAAATCAAGCACCTGTCAGATTTGTTGATAAGTTTTTGTATCGAATGATCTAATCGAAAAGATCAATCGTATAAATTAATCGAAAACACCGTGTGTCATCATTGACTTGTTATTCGTGCGTCTCGATATCTCAGTTCAAATTTTAATCAACCTATGATTTGATTTTCATTTTAATGACAGAAGGTTTAATTGTATATATTGGCTCTTTAAATTTTCTTCGCTTGTAAATTATTATTTCGACGCGTTCTTTTCTTTCCTCTGAAATCCGTCTATTGCATTCATACATGATTCTTTTTTCTTCCCGTAGTTTCGTCGATCAAACTCTCTTATGTCGTCGTCGCATACATTCGACGAGTGTGTGTGTGGTTTAACACATGCGACGCCCGTGCGTACGGTGTGTTGACGTTTTTTCTATAGAGGGCTTGATCGACGAAACTTTTATGTACAATCTAACTATCGATATGTGATTTTAGAATTTCTATGTTTGAATTTTAGCTATCGCACGGCGTTGTAACCGTAAGAATATTTTATCACATTCGTACCGTTACATGGTATTGATGAATATGGTAATGACGATGATTACCAGCCACTAGAGAAGAAACCAAGAGATTGTAATATTGAGAAACGTGAATCGGCTATGGAGGTTCTTGATCAAATTAAGCAGAAATATAAAACTTCCTCGAGTGCTTCGGAAAAAGTATCACTCCTCACGCTTGCGCCAAAATCCTGGGGTCGGAAGACATTTGCTGACGAGTTCGAGACTTCTGAACGCCAAGCCAGGAAAGCTATCGAACTGGTAAAAGAAAATGGTATTTTAACGTCACCAGCTCCAAGAAAGGGTCATGCTTCAGCTTTTGAAATAAAAAACAAGATCATAAGTTTCTATAATGATGACGAAAATAGTCGTATGATGCCGGGCATGGAAGATTTTGTTTCAGTTGAAAAAGAAGACGGATCACGAGAGCACGTACAAGAGAGATTAATTCTGTGCAATCTTTCAGAATTATATTTTGCTTTCAGAGATCAGAATCCTATTGTTCCGGTCAGTCTCTCTACATTCTCGCAGCTCAGACCTCGTAATTGCGTACTCGCTGGTGCTAGTGGAACGCATACTGTTTGCGTTCGTGTCCAATTGTGTCGAGGATTTCAATTCAATGCTTGATGCGATAGATATTCAAGAATTAACATCCGGTACGAATAATCCAATCGCCACTTATCATGATGCTCTCAAAATGTTTTCATGTCAGAATCCATGTGCCGAATGTTATCTCGATGAATGTTTATTATGTCCTGGCAAAGAGGGTTTCCAGAATTTTTTACAAACAGTTTTCGATGACAATTGCACCGAAAAACTCGAATATCAAATTTGGCAACAGACTGATCGTAGCACTTGGCGTACTGAAGTTGCAGATGCAGAAGATTTTTTAGAAGAACTTTCTCGTTGCCTTTCAAAACTCAAATTCCATTCATTCGTTGCGAAACAGCAGTCATCTTTTCTGAGAAATTTGAAGGATAATTCACAAGAAGAAGAATTTTTGGTTTTATGCGATTTCGCGGAAAATTATGCGTTTGTAGCCCAGAATACTGCACAGCGTTTCCACTGGAACAACGACCATACGACAATTTTCACCACTGTCATTTACTACAAACAAGGAAACGAACTCAGTCATCGGAGCATTGCTATTTTATGGGATAATTTGAATCACGATACAATCGCAGTCTACGAATTCCAAAAAATTATAATAGCGTACCTGGAAGAGCATTTTCAACCAAGAAAAATTTTCTATTCTACGGATGGAGCATCTCAGCACTTCAAAAATAGATATAATTACAAAAATCTTTTGTATCATTACAAAGATTTTCGAATAGCAGCTAAATGGCATTTCCATGCAACCACTCATGGAAAAGGGCCTTGTGACGGTATCGGTAGTAATCTGAAACGGTCAGCAGCTCGAGCGAATCCTCAAGCGAGGTCTAAGCAGCAAATTTTAAATCTTGATGCGCTTTACGAATGGGCAAAGAGAAATCTATCAGAAGCTGTTTTTTTTTAGTTCGAAGACAAATCATGAAATCACTGCTGAAAAGCTCCAAACTCGCTTCGAAACTCCAAAAACAATCCCGGGAACGCTCAAATATCATTGTTTCATCCCAACTTCGAACATGACTTTGCGTTTACGAGTATTTTCGTCATCATTGAATGTAGATGTTTTCCCGAAGGTGGAAATTAAAAAAAAAATTAATACGAATAAGGAATTGCGCTAAATATATTACTTCGAGCAGAATTATCCCATATTTATTATATTATGTGTATTCATTCATGATTATGTTTCATAATTTCAAAAGCTGTTATTAATGAAGTTTGATAATATAATGGTACGGTAAAACTGTATGGAATGATTGGCATGATTAAAAAATCATATGTTATTGAAAAACAGTTCGTTTCACATCAATTCCACGTCAACGGTATGATGAGCCGTATCAGAAGGTTCAGTAGCTAATAGGAATATGCGACACGCGCGCTCCAAACCGCTGCGGATGCCAGATAAAATCTTCTTCCCATAATTTCTCCTACACGATTGTAGAGCTAAAGAATCCAGCTTCCAGATGAGCTGACTCAAAAAATTTTCAAAATTGTCGAAATTGAAAAAAAATGCAAAAATAACTTTGGACTCGCTAAATTTGTTGAAAAAATTTTTTCTCACAAAAACAAATCACGCCATTGTGAAGAACAGACAAGAAGCTACGAAAAACAATATCGAAAATAATTTTATGAAAAAATGTAATTTAAGAAATTATATCTTCAAAAGAGCTGATTAAACGGAATCTGTGAATTTTGGACCCCCGTAGTTTGATAACCAGAGGTACCAAAGCAAAATCCTTCATAGGATTGAAAGCCACTAACGAGTACTACATCTCAGTGAAATTTCAGAAAGATTGAGGAGGTAAAAATTTTTGAGCTGGCACGCTTGAGAAATTTCGCCCCCTATAACAAATCGAATTCAATTCTGAAAAGAGATAACATTTTAACTCAGACGCGGCATTACACTGAATAAAAACGGAGTTCCACGTTTTCCAAGGCACACAAATCGGAATGACTGCATGAGAGTATAAGAATATACATTTCAAAAATCATATTCCCAACTCTACATTACCTCAAGTCGATTTACATGCATCCTCAAGATCCTCACGATTCTCAACATTCATTTATTCAAAATAGTTGAAAATTCAACTGAAATCTATCCCCTACAGTAGGAAAATCTTCACAATTCCATCTCCTCTCTCACTTTACCTTTCGCACGTAAAATCATAATCCACCGATGCAACTATAGAAATCCAACGAAACAGATAGCAATTTGGTGATGAACGTGAATCACGTTCTATCCAAGTACGACAACAATAAAACGAAGAGCAAGTTTCTATCTACTTGAATTCTTTCTAGGAATCCTTGGAACCATATCTTTTGCAGTTATGTGTAATGTTTGTTTTTCCACTGCTTTTTGCATGGTACATTCATGAATGCAGGACTAGATGCAAGGAAGAAGATAGCACCTCCTGGGCATTGATATTCTTCAGTATGAACAGAAGGAATCAAAGCCGATCGTTTGGAGCTCCAGTAATCTTCTCTTTGGCTTCAACCCATCTGCTTGCATAAATTCCAATATATTTTTCTTGGTTGTTTTTATCTTACGATTTCTCTGACTCTCTCTTTTTCTCCTGTTTTCTTCTTATCCATCTTTTTGTACTGGAAGTGCGGTCGTCGTGAAAAGCTCCTTCCTCTTACCTTCACCCACTCGCACATATATGGTTTCAGAAACATAGACGAAAAGGAGGAAAATTGAAGGGAAGAAGACGATTCAAGAGGACGACCTTTATCCATACCACCTTGCACATAGGAGAAAGCGGAAGTGGCATAAAGAAGTGGGTTGGACTCGAACGATCTTTCGATTTCGCGCGAAATACCAACACCATTGGAGAGCCCGTGACGTTTGTGTAGTAACTATAACGTGGTGTACGGATGGACTCCTTAAGGTTCTTACACCAGTCACTTACTCCTTTACCAGGGGGTTCTTGAGACGAGTTCCTATCGTTGCCTTTGATCGTACGGTTCATCTTCCTCTTCTTCTTCTTCTTCTTCTTCTGCTACTGCTGCTGCTTCTTCTTTTCCTGCTTTTTTGACTAAGATTCTCCGTGGATGAGTGTACTCGAGATGGGAATAAAATATTCACTTGTTTGTAATGTGTATACAGGGTGTTCCAGAAAACACTCTGCCTCTTCCAAGGAATGATTCCTGAGGGAACATCAAGACGCACGTATGCGCGGGGGGGGGGGGAATGCCAAGTGTGTGACCACAACCTCCGAAGTTTTGGAAACCAAAATTCTCCTTATTGAGATTAGTTATGTATATCAATTTATAACCGATCAAACGATATATAGTCTCAAATATATCTAACATTCATTATAAATAATACACTGCGAATAAAATCTCAAACTTGCAAAAATTAAAAACATAACACCAAGCACATGAAAAAGTAAACAAAACTTACGAGAAAAATCGAGAAAACATATCAGAGGATGTGCCCCGTTTGAAATAAAAAGATGTGAAATCAATGTGACCTACCGAGTACATTTGTTTATTCACATGGTATGTAAGTGATTCTTGTATATTGTAATTCTAGTGTGTATAAACAGTATTCCAAATGGTTCATAATTTTCAAAAAACATCTTCGTTTTGAAAATATGAAGTGAATGAAGAAAAATTGGATGTATCCATTTCAATTACTAGGAATTGCGCTGAGTAATTCCGAACTGAACTTATTGGTCATTCCTGATAGATTCTGAAATCCACGTCGATGCGGAACACTTGGTGCGACCGTTGAAAATTTTATTATCCAACTTTTTGTCCACATACTTTTTATAAAATTGTTTGAGTACAATTATAGCTCAAAACTCACGTAACCAGCCGAGCCAAGTGTTCTGTATCGACGTGGATTTCAAAATCTATCAGAAAGGACCAATAAGTTTAGTTTGGAATAACTCAGCGCTATTTCTGGTATTTGAAATTGATAAATCTAATTTTTGTTTTATTTCACTTTATATTTTCAAGGGTGAGATATTTCGTTAGAATTATGAACCATTTGGGATACTGTTTATACACACTAGAATTACAATATACAAGAATCACTTACATACCATGTGAATAACCAAATGTACTCGGTAAGTCAC
Source organism: Gonatopus flavifemur (assembly GCA_018340375.1). Lineage (NCBI taxonomy): Eukaryota > Metazoa > Arthropoda > Insecta > Hymenoptera > Dryinidae > Gonatopus > Gonatopus flavifemur. The sequence continues at coordinate 3,870,966 of JAFFJZ010000006.1, read as the reverse complement.
ATTGATTACACATCTTTTTATTTCAAACGGGGCACATCCTCTGATATGTTTTTCTCGATTTTTTTGATAAGTTTTGTTTACTTCCCATGTGCTTGGCGTTATTTGTTTACTTTTTTGGAGTTTTGTTATGGGGATTTCACTAGCTTTTCTGAATGTTATAATATTCCCCAATATCCATATTCTCCAATTACTTTGTTCTCCGATGAACATCTGTATTTTCAATTCTTTTCATTTCCCCCGTGAATAAGAAGTTCCATCCAGCTCATACATGCAAAAAAGTGCATGAAAAAATGCATGGGATAATGTATGAAGAATGCATGGATCAGGCTAACGAGGAAAGGTCCTCAGGTGTTGAATCGATCTCGGTTTGAAAGGTATACACATGTGTAGGGAATCATGCCAAAAGCACATTTCAAAAATCATAGGCTCTATCTTTGCCTTAATGAGAAGAGCCAGGGCGATGAAGTTTGGGAATGTACCGAAGATTGACATGGGAAAACTGAGATAGGATTCATACGAGCATGATTATTCTTCAAAAAAGTTTGACACATGTTTTCTCATGTATTTCGGTCACTGGAATTCCAATTTGACCCCCATGATTTCATGTGACAGCAATCTCCATGTTATCACAGCTATTTTGTTAGCTACGACAGTGATTTTTCAGCTGTGGCAGCAAAAAATGTTTGTCCCTTCAGCAGAATTTTCTCCTCATTCTGTATATAATACTAAAAATTATAGTCCAGCAAAAAATTTACTACTTCAGTTAATCATGTTGTGGCTCTCTAAATAATCCAGTTAGCTATGGCAGCGAATTTTTAGCCAAGTTAGCAAAGCGATGTGCTATTCTATATATTGGGATTACAAATTAGTTCGGTCCGGTTTGAAAAGATGACTCTCGCTCTCATGAATGTTTCATAGTCACAACCGATTTCGATTATTTCAGAGAGATAAGGCACCTGTGAATAATATTCAGTTGATATCACTCAGGGTTCCTTCTAGAGTCCCAATTTTCACTCAGTGAAGTATGTCAAATTTCGTTTTAACTAAGCAGCATTGGCGGAAGGTGCTAGTTTTCTGTTTTAATTGGAAAAAAAGTGCAGCTGAAGCCCATCGAATGCTTGTGGAAGTTTATGGTGACAATGCTCCAACTGATAAATCATGTAGCGAATGGTTTTGACGTTTTAAGAATGACGATTTCAGTGTCGAAGACAAGCCTCGCTCAGGACAACCACAAAAATTCGGAAACGAAGAATTGGAGGCTTTACTCGACGAAGATTCGAGTCAAACGCAACAGGAGCTTGCGGAATCATTAGGAATTACGCAACAAGCAGTTTCCGTACGATTATAATCTATGGGCATGATTCAAAAGCAAGGCAATTGGGTGCCTCATGACTTAAAGCCTAGAGAAATTGAACGGCGATTTTTCAGTTGCGAGCAGCTGATTCAAAGACAACGGAGAAAGGGGTTCTTACATCGGATTGTGACAGGAGATGAGAAATGGATATTCTAAGATAACCCCAAGAAAAGAAAATACTATGCTATGCCCGGTCAATCGTTGTCATCGACTTCAACATTGACACCAAAGAGGAATATTCATGGTTCAAAGATCATGCTGTGTATCTGGTGGGACCAAAAGGGTGTTATATACTATGAGTTGCTAAAACCTGGTAATTCTATTACGGGTGATCGGTATAGGCTACAATTGATTCGTTTGAGTCGTGCGTTACGAGAAAAACGTCCGGAATACAAGGAAAGACATGACAAAGTTATTCTTTTACACGATAACGCTCGGCCTTATGTCGCAAAAGTAGTGGAAAATCATCTGGCAACGTTGAAGTGGGATATTCTACCGCACCCGCCGTACTCGCCGGACATTGCTACTTCTGATTACTGGTTATTCCGACAGATGCAGCACGATTTGACAGGCCAACGGTTCACTTCGTTCGAAGAAATCGAAAATTGGCTCCTAACTTGGATCGCCTTGAAAGACGAGACGTTTTTCCGTAACGGGATTCGAAAATTACCCGAAAAATGGGAAAAAGTGATAGCCAGCGATAGACAATACTTTGATTAATTTGATAATTCATGTTCTTCTGAAATAAACGCATCTCTAACTGTAAAAAAACGGACCGAATTAATTTGTACTCCCAATATAATACCTCGATTTGCTGCGACAGTAAATTTTTTTCTCCATTAATGCCAGATGAATACAATTCAGAAACTAAACGAGAACTGTGAATCCCAACTGGACCGCAGATAGTCGGCAACTCTCAAGCATCCCCAAGTTACCGTGTCCTATTCACCTCAACTCAAAGCTGCTTTAATTCATCACCAAGTAGAACTAAAAATGCATGCGTGATGTTTCAACGATAAATTACAAATTCAAATGAGCTTGATACAATTCAATGCAGAAAAAAAATTCTAGATCATTCATTGTCTAAATGAAAAAACATGATTTCTATAGACTTCCTCTCCAAGAAATATAAATTCAACGACGAGAAAACGTCATATGCCGTATAAAACACGTAATATGATATCTTACTTATCGTATCAATACGATTCTGCTCTACTATTTCTTCAGAATACCTCGTGATAATAATTTCTTCACAAGTTGAAACGAATGAGAGTGACTTAGAATATAAAATGAATGTGACACATGTTTCTTTTTTCTTGAATCAGTATGAATAAATTCCTTCGAGAAAATGTGATGTCATAGGAATTAGATTCATCCCTACGTAATATATCAAGTGTTGAGATATAAAACATAATGAAGATAGTATAAACACATTATTTACACGTTTTCTCAGAATAGGACATCGGGAGAATCCCACTTATTTCGAAACACCAACGAAATCCTTGGGTTATACGTACAAAACCACCATGTATCATTTTCAGCGACAGGAAAGATCAAGTTATTCAAAATTAATGTGAATAATCTTGTCTCCTCAAACAATTCTATTCCAGTCACGCTAAATTTGTATGCATAACTTTCCGATAACCTTGTAAGAAATTCCTCTTCGACGACATGTTACGATTTGATCGAATTTTAATATCCACTTTTTTGAGACAAAGAAAAACTGAAACAATTGTTTCTTCAATAAAATGAAAGTAAAAATGGTCTTCCTTTTGGTCGATCAAAAATTTCTTGGTTGGGACAATACTCGGGAGAGCACAATAATAAATATCAACCCACCCACCCTTTTTTTTCCAATTCATGAACAAACATTTTCAATTCAATTCCGTTGAGCTTGTTTTCTCGCACAATACAAAATGAGAACAATTTGGCTGATTTCGAGTCGCAATCGAAATTCTTAGCCTGTAAACCAACGCAATAAGGGGGGGAGGGAAAGACAGGATAGTTTCGTTAGCAAACAAGGTGGCAAAATATAATGAAGTGAGACCACAGAATGACGGAGAGAATCTGAGAGTCGTCATCCGCGATGCTCCGTTGTGCATGAGGGATTCGTCGTCAAACGCAGACACCAAAGTACTTTCTTTTTTATTCTTCATTATTCTTCTATAGAAATCTCCAGATTCATCGACAAAAGAAAAGCATTTGAACTTGTAATTGAGAATATTTCCTTTCCACCTCGAAGGAAACTGAATTTTGCAACAGTAGTATTTCAATTTTGTCGTTAGATCTCTGCTATGTTATTACACTTATCATCCTCTCTTCTCGTTGTTTTTCCTGACTCTCGGTCAGGGGTTTGAAATATCTTTGTTTCTCATCCAAGTAGAACGAACGATTCCATGGCACTTGAAAATCCTGTTAAAAATTGTTCTACTATGGTCGCAAGGATTCCAATTTCGATATTATATGTGGAGATCACTTTGTTGAGTTCGATCCCTTGGTCGAGTTGATGAGAACAAAAAATTTCCAAAGATTTCTGACATTTGTTGAGATATAAAAAGAGTGCTCGAAAATGATTCAACTGTCATTGATTGAATCAACGTTAATACGCGTCTTAGATTATCGATTCAAACACTGATCACTCGAAACGGGAGACGCATAATTGGAGATGAATGTCATTCGATTACTTGGTTCATGTTTCTCTTATCTTTCCGGAGAGAAATACAGTGGTTGAGAGGACGAAATCACTGTAAGTGCAAGTGTTTTATTTCATGATAACCCTGGTAGAAGAATTCTTTGAAAATCTCTGAAAATTCTCGATGTTTCTAATGAAAAGTTTTTCAAAGGAATTCAGAGTTGTTCATAGTTTTTTTTTCAGAAAGTTCCAGTGTTTTTCAGACGAATTCAGAGTTCTTCAAAGATATTCATAGATATCCAAAGAAATTTTCAGTGGAAAAATGTGTCCAATAAGCGAGAGTTTTTCAGAATTTTTCCTAGATTTTCAGAGTTTGTCAGATTCTTTTTTCGGTTGTTTCCACGTTTTCCCAATTTCCCAGTGAACCTTGAAGGAATTTTTTCTGCCTAGGGATAATTGTATTATAGTCAGTATCAAATATGATAATATATAAATATCCAAAGCCTCCCATACACACATATGATACCATTTTCCTTCCATTCAACGGTGCAATTTTCGTTTATCCAATATGTTCTGGACCAAAGAATTTTCTATGTCTGCTTATCGAACATCAAAGGAATCGTTACGATGTGAAGAACAGTAGGAAGGGAAAAAATAGATTCGAGTGAAGAAAGAAGCTCAACGCTTCTCTCATATCACATCGTGAAAAGGAATCGTCCTCCCACAGGAAAACGATTAGTTTTTCGCAAGTAGAAAAGAGTACCGGCGCTTGCAATATTGTGGCCCTTGGAACTCAAAGCTCTATTTCATTTGAGAAATGTTCTTCTTCTCCTTCGTGTCTTCTCTCTTCTCCCAAATTCTTCCACAGATACAACTAGGACTGTAGAATGTCATGACGAAAAAAACATTCAATATTGAATTCAAAACTCATCTCTCCAACGAATTCGAAAACTCACATCTTTCCTTTCAATCCAGTATTCTGATAGTCCAGGCTCCCACATAATTTATGCATGAATCTTTTTTCACAACAAATATTTCTTTGTATAGCTGAGGTATGATATATAAGAGTTGGGAAGAATGAACTTAAATTTCGAGTGACCGAGTAAATCGTTGGAAATCACTCTTCACCTGTGGAGAAGTTATACTCAAAGCTCGGAGAAACTCCTTCAAGTACTCACGTGATCCATTTGCAAGTATTTCCCATCGTTTGGATATTCTGAGAGAAAAATTGTTAATTATAGGAGTCATTTCGAACAAGTTGTAAAATTAAACAAAGAAGTATGAAAGAAAGAACTACTTGACTGAGAAGTTAAGAAAGTACGCCATAACGGTGTCGAGGAATCTTTATTGGAAGTGGGATTGGAAAGAGAGAATCCTCGAAGAATTGAAATTAGCGCATTTGGCGTATACGATATCGAAGTTTGGAAGTTTTATTTATTATAAAATTTATTATAATCAAAATGGGTCTGTTTCGTCACGGAGTGAAGGAAGAAGAACCATATCGAAGTCGAGAAATAACTCACGCGTGATCGAATGTTCATTCGTTTGAAAAATAAACCACTGTAAATCGGAGGGAAATCAAACGAGAAAATGAAGAATAAAATGAAATGTGAAGTGAGAAAATTGAAAGAAATGAGAAAGGGAAACCGTCTGGTCCCGTGAGAAATAAGAGAATTATTCCAACTAGATTAAAAGTTCAGTAGTAATGGATGAGATAACTCAGACGACGTGACAACTATACGTCAGCGAATTCTCAAAATCTATCCGTTAAATGTATATTTTAACTCTCAATATACTTTTTCCCTATCACTTAATTCTTTCATCATCATCCAATATGTATAATCAATCATTGAAGCGGAGTATAAATGTATTCATGAATTCAGAGAGATGATAGTAATAAACAGGAATCATGTTATTCAATTATTGTTTACTGTAATATTAAGGAATGTATGAATTGACGTGTGACGATATGAATTGTGAGCTTGAACCCATCGAATGCACCGCTTTCACGTGGATGATGAGTATACGAGAGATCACCTTAGAATTCTAGGGTTGTGGCGACGAGAGGATAGTATTATATTTACTTAGGCTCTGCTGTCTCATCGTTCTTCGTTACTAGCAGGAACAACATTCCCGTTAACGCTGCAATAGAAACGCTGCAAGCTCTGACACGTATATGGCAAGATTACAAAATCCCTCCCGCTCCATATGGCACAGCTTCTACATAACCTTACTTGGCTGTGTTCGTTACCGGTTAGGGGGATGTATGTAATAAGGATACGTATCTCATCTAAACAAATGTGACGTCGGATGTGTATTCGGGCTAATGAGGAAGTTACACTTCAACGCTTGAAATATTCGACTCAATATAATGATATTTTATATCTGAGATTTAATTGGTGTTATTCGATCAGAGGATCGAGTACTAACGTGAATATGCAAATGGAACGGGCGAATGTACTCAATTTCGTTGAAGAGCAGTTATTATTCAAATCTAAACTACCATAAATCGATTTACTACACGGAGAAGGAAAATTTGCTGACGCAACAATTCAAGGTATTATATACAGAATAGCAAACAAATGTTGCTCTCACAGCTAATGAAATTTCTTAAATAGCAAATAGTTTGCTGCCACAGTAAATAATTTGCTGCTCCAGCAAAACGGACTCACCAAAACCACATTGCGCTGTCACAGCCAATTCCTTCTTTCCCTGTGTATCTTTCCACCTGCACATCATATCACATATTTCGTAAAATTTATATAAAATTTTTGGGATACATGTCATACTGGAAGGAAGTTTGTTTTTTTTCACAGTATGAACAGAATGTTCTGAATAAGAGTAGCGTATACCCAAAGTAATGAAATAATCCTTTTACCGCCTGATACATTGATCCATTCTAGCGTAGTCCAGTTAATAATCATCATCTAGTTGTTGCATTCAGCATGTCGCGGTCTCTTTCATACTCGTGGGAAATACGTCAAAATGTATTGCGTGTGTACGAACTAACAAACCCATACAGTTCAATTAGACCATCTCGATGTTCCATCCGCCTGCTAACTCTTGTTCTCGCTATTGCCAATTACCGCTTTATATACATATATTCATGTGTTGGTAGAATTTCATCGTCTCGATGGTAACTGGATCAATCGAGTCACGATTGTGGTTATAATGGAACTATGGTCAAAAAATATACATACATCCGAAATCCTTTGAGGGTAATTTGAGTCAACAATACTTTCGAGGTCACTCGACATAACTTGATTGACAGATTTCTGAAGAAAATTACACTGATCTGAAATCTTGGTATCTCTTGCAACTCTTGTACTCAGAGGGTATTATTGGTCGTTAAACCTTGGCGGTCTCCAAAGTTTCCTAAACTTGACTCTAATTATCGGTGCTGAACTTGTTGCTCGTAAACTGTGGACGTAACAATCGGTACCACACAAGCTCTATGGCTAGTTATCGAACTTTCCTTAGTCCCCGACCTTTAGAGGTAGGACCAATTAGTTACCAAGGTATGTAGATGCTAGATACCATATACTTACACGACGGTTTGTCGGAGGGAAAGATGGTCTTGTATCGCAACAACTATCGGTGAGAAGCAATTGAAAAGTGTAGTTAATGGAATTGAGCTTCGATTGCGAAGGAATGCATGCAAAATCCATATCATGTATGCAGAAAAGTAAACCCCAGGACTATTACACATTTTGATGAACAAGAGCATCATCGTTTATAAGAACCATTTCAATTTCAAACACGTGTTATATGTGTGTGTCGACGTGTGAGCGCGAGGAAGCGCATGTTTCAATGCACAGAGAGTCAATTTATTACCTCAACTACCTCTGAATTATATAGAGTGCTGTTCTATTATGCGCATAATATTTAGATCGAGATCGAACCAGTGGCGAAGGCAAATTCATTTATGTCTACCAAAACGCTATAAAAATGGTGATGCAGTGGAGGTTTGTCGGTCGACCCTGCTGTTCCTGCTGCTGCTTCTCCGCTTCTATGCTGAGCGCGCACTTGTCGACACCGTCGACAGTGAATGATCGGTGAGTTATATGTAGTCCATAAAGGGGACTTCTAAATCGATTCCAAATTCAAAACAAAGTTCATCAACCAGAGATCGCAAACTCTTAAAATAACAAGTATAGTAAATCATTTCAACGATTCTTCGTTCCTTCTCCTCCCTTCTCGTTTTTTGGGTAGGGAAAGCATAAAGAAACGGCAATAATTTCTGTGGAAGAGCACGAATTCGGTAGCGAGCGAATTGTAAGGAAGCAGGAGGCAATTATCGCGGCAGCGAATGAACATCGATCGTTGTTAGTCGTCGTTTTCTTTCCGCTTCGCAGGAGGGAGATTTGGCCGGAGAATCTCGAAAATAAAGCGCTGATGCAAGGTGGATCGGGGAAGGGCATGGAAGAAGAGTAACTTCACCCGTCGCTTTTTTGTGGTCTTCTCAACTTAATTAGCATCGGCGTATGTTTTTTCTATTTCCTTCAGCCATGGTACTTTTTCAATCACGAGTGACGGTTGAAACGTTGTTCTCTGCAGCTTCGTCGTATAACCACATTCAATCGTTTCTATCCATTCGTTCACTTTGCCAGTAGTGAAATACAAGAGATGCAATGGTTGCATCCAGTGACACGATGGAAAAGAAAAAGGAAAACATCGCGCAAACGAGAGAAGGGGAACCAAAATGAAGAGTGGAAAGAGAAAATCACCACGGGTAATCCACGGGAAATTCACGTGGGGATTTCGAGAGTGACTGTGATTGAGCATTTCTCGTCGTAGTTGTCGTTTCATGGTTCGAAAGGGAGACTCACAAGTGTAAATATTATATCGTGAATGTAGGATGTGTATCAAGAGACGCGTTAGCGTCTCGACGCCAAGTACATGAAAACCCTGAAAAAAAAAATGAAAAAGCATAAGTCGTGCGCTACCGTGTATCTATACACGTAAACTGAGATTTGATATAGTCAAAAAATCTTTAACCCACAATAACTCATCACACATTGAATTTCACGAAAAAATAATTACACTTCTATTATATAATTCGAATACACACTTTCGATTAAGCACACTACGAAGTTGATCCGTTCACGCGATCCCGAGATACGAACGTTTCAAATTTTCATGCGATCAAAACATCAGGATTTTTCTTCATCGTCGCCATTTTCGATTCATTTTAAGGGAGTTCTCTAGCTACGTAGGTGGTCAAGTGAAGGTATACTTTCGGAACAGTTTGACTTTCGTAGTATTAGAAGTACATTTGGCAACATCGTGGTTGAAGCTATGATGCATATGGACATACACAACCTGCAATAAGATGTAAAGCGCGTTGAGTCCACTCATTTCTTTCTCTATAAACAACTTATTCTCTATACAATGAAAGAAAAAAATAAAAAAATACTCCTGGAAAGGAAAGCGAGTCACAGAAAAAGTGTATAAAAACAAATGTCGACAAGTTCAAGCGGGGAGTGGTATTAGGAAAATATATGGTACAAAAAGGGGGCTTCGGAATATCAAGAATGATGAAAAAAGAAAATTCATTGAGATAGACGGCCGCAGGATTGTGCATATACATATTCTCAGTAAGCAATTATTTTGTAGAAAATGCGATTCTATTTCATCTCTAGAACATGTCGTAAAAGAAAGACGTCATGGTTTGACATCGATATTTTTTGTTGAGTGTCAAAAGTGTCAAATACTTTCGACTGTATCCACCGATAAACAACATACTGTTTTACGTCAGAATAGTCATTATGATCCAAACGGCAAGGCTGTGATGAGTCAGTCTTATAATAAGTTTTCTAAAAATAAGTGATTATTCATATCGATCCTTTTCATAGGAGTTTGAAGGGGGGAATGGGTAATACCCATTTAAATCAATTGCTTGCTGCATTGAACATACCCCGAGTCAATTGGATCACCTTCAAACAACATGAAAAAGAAGTTGGGACAGGTATTGAAGAGATAGCTCGTGGAAGCTGTGCGAAAGCAGTTGCTGAAGAAAGGCAACAAACAATAGCCAATGTTCAAAAACTCACTACGTTATTGTAAGTAATTAGATCATGAAGAGCAGTGGAAATGAAATTGAATGTATTAGATATATACAAATGGTGTAATCAAATTGTTCACCCAGACATAACAACCCATATAGCCCAATCGCTCCAAAAAAATTCAAAAAGATTTCTCAAGAGTTCTTGGAAAGTTTTCTCGAATGCTTTTGAAGTCAGCGTGCTATCTGAGGAAAGCTATATACAATGACGTAACACTGTTATTCAAATGTACGCTTCAAGCATGTAGCAGTTACATCGCATGAATTTTAATATCCTTGTGATTCAAATATTATGTATTAAGTCAAATCGTATACTGTAACTGTTACGTGTTTTGTGGAATAGAGATTTGGACCATTTCGTCATAAGATTGATATCTAACTTTCATCATGGCCAATTCGGTGTATGTTTTATGAATTTTTTTATTTCTATAATATTGTTAGATACCTTCATATGAAATGTATTCTATATATTATGTGTATGAATCACTCCTATTTCTTTGTGATTGTACGAAGTATCTTAATCATGATTCAAAAATTATGATCAACGTTTGTTTTATACATTTTTTTAAAGATATGAATGTATGTACAAAATCATTACTTGTGGATCTCCTAATCATGTTTGAACGATTCCATAGTACTGATTATTTTCAAGATATGAACATTTTTCTGAATCGAAATCATATCGATTTGCACCAATGAACTAATAAAAGTGATATTCTCTATACTTCTTTTTCTTTCCAGGCCTAGTCATTTAACCAATAATTTCATTTTCCCAGATTTACCCGACATTGAACAAAGAAGTGTTACTGTTTCCCTGGAAAATAGAGTACGTATCGCAGCGTCTTTTGATATGGGACGGACAACTGGAGGCACTGGAAGAAACTACGATAGTCTTTCAGGCTCTGCAGCTCTTATAGGGTTCTTTTTCTAAAAACGTAATGTCATACGTAACTTTGAATAGAAAATATAGGATGTGTGATCGTGGACATGCAAAGGAAGATCATAATTGTCGATTGAATTCTGAAGGTAGCGCGAAAGCTATGGAATCTGAAGCTGCAGTTCTATTGACTAAGAAAAATGAAATTCTAATGAAGAATAATGCTCAAGTGGGAATTATTATTGCTGATAATGACAGCAGTTCTATTTGTGCCGCACGGAATGCTAATGATTATGAAATAGTCAAACATTCAGATGTAAATCACACAAGTAAGGGTGTTGTGAACGGACTTTATAAAATAAAAAAACAGTAGAAGGAACTATCAAGCACATCAATCAAATATCTGCAGAAGTGTTTTAACTATTGCATATCACAGAATCAAGGTAATGATACAGCAATGGCCACTGCTATTCAGAATATTCCTCATCATTGTTTCAATGATTGCCGTAATTGTGGAGCTTGGTGTAATTATGCAAATAATCCAGATACATATTAACATGCCAATATTGGCGATGGATTTAGAGATGGAAATTTATTTCGTGATTGAAATAGCTTATTCACTTCTTTAGCCAATAACACTCACAGATAGGTGTTTCTAGCAATAATAACGAAAGTTTGAATGCCATGATGACTAGCGGAGCGCCCAAAACACGCATGTACGGAATGTCATCGTCTGGAGATGTACGCGTTGCAATAAATAAAAAAAATAATGGCGAAGAATATATATTTAGATAACCTTTAGAAATTACTTTGAATTAAATATGCTCGGAGATTTTCCAAGAGCGTGGTCTCTTCTTCTTGAATTCATTCAAAGTTCCGCACTTGGTAAAAATAAAAAGGTGAATATTATTTTTCATATTTGAAATTCAATTCCACCCATTGTATTATCGTTTCAATTTCAAAAAAAAATCTAAAAACACATTCTAAATGAAAATTCCACTCCAATCAGAATTTCGAGGGGATATAAAAGGACATGCTCTATTTGAAGAAAAAAGATATGAAATCGATATGAGCGACTAAGTACATTGGTTATTCGAAGGATATGTGAAAGATTTTTGGTGTATTGTAACTTCAGTTTGTTTACACTGTATCCAAGGTAATTTATGATTTTCAAAAAAACATTATTGTATTAAAAAAATAAATAAGACAAGCGTATCGTTCTGCCCGTATATAGATATAACAATGAGATTTATCCTGCAACAGCGGAAAGTTGAAAAAGAAGAGTTGGAATAGATTTATTTCAAAAAAATAGAGTGGAGTAGAACAAAACTTTTATAGGTTCTGAAATTCATGTGGTTGAAACACTTGGCGTGGCCAATGAAAATTTTATGATCCAAGTTCCTGTTTGATAATGAGAGCTGAAAACTCACCATGGGCCACGTCAAGTGTTTCACATCGACATGAATTTCAGAACCTATAAAATTTTTTATTGGGCAAATAATCGATCCAATTTTCTATCCAAGCAAATTTGTCGAACGAATTTATTTAACTTCCTTCGAATAGCCGATCGACGTTTCGGATCGGTACGATTCTTTATCAAGATACAAAATTTAATATGATCTGTAATATATGAATTACAATACAATGTACAACACTTTTTTCACAAAAGATGTGAAGAGTTTTTTAATATGGTAATTTTAGAATTTTCGTTGTTACGGTGTTCGAAGCTACTATTTTCCATTATAACATTCCATTATCAATTATTGACTATACTATGCGTGTTGTGGCGTTATCAGGCTATTTCAAAGAATATATATGGGGTTTCCATGGAATTTTCTTCGGATTTTTATGGAAAAAGAGGAATTTTGATGAGAAAAAATTGAATTTCCGATGAGACTCGACGTGTCTTGTTTGGAATACGTGATTTCGAACAGAAAAAATTATTTCTCATCAAATTCTTGAAAAACGGTAAATTCGATCAGGTATTTGCGAAAAAGTAGAAAACGTCGGAAAATTGGTAAAAGACAAGAAAAAGGCTAGTTATAGTCAAGAAATGGACCAGTTGTAATTTTCTCATTGGAATCGGTGTTTTGATGACCATTGGGTCGACTGGTGCAAAATTATACATATATATCGAAAAAGTGCCAAAAGTATTCAAAAAGTGTTCATTCAGACTATGGGGTTTCTATGGGGTTTTCTTTGGATTTTTATGGAAAAACAGGAATTTTGATGAGAAAAATTGAATTTCCGATGAGAATCGACGTATCTTGTTTGGAATACGTGATTTCAAACTGAAAAATTATTTTTCTAGAAATTCTTAAAAAACGGTGAATTCTCATAGGTATTCAAGGAAAGAGTGAGAAAAAGTAGAAAAAACGTTGGAAAATTGGTAAAAGTCAAGAAAAAGGCAAGATATAGTCAAGAAAAGGACAAGTTGGAACTTTTTCATTGAAAACGGTGTTTTCATGACCATTGAGTCGACTGGTGCAAAATTATAAAAGAGTCCAAAAAGTATTGAAAAGGGTTAATTCGAGACATGACTGTACAAACCAGAATATAATGGAAAAAGTTCTTTCAAGTTCATGGAAAAGGAAGAGGAAAAAATCTCCATGTGGAAAAATCGGGTTTCCTCGTTTGCGACACCCCTCTCGCTCACTCATCGACGTTTCCCTTCGCTCGTTTGAGGTTTTCTCCATTGTTCCTCTTCCTTTCACATGAATTTGAAAAAGCTCACCCCTTCGGACCTCGTTCACCAGTCTCTCGTGAAAACAATCGGATTCCTCGTTTGCGACACCCCTCTCGCTCACTCACCGACGCTTTCCTTCGCTCGTCACCCGCTTGTTCGCTCGCTTGGGGTTTCTTCTTTGTTCCTTTTTCTCTCCCACATGAATTTGAAAAAACTTTTTCCATTATATTCTGGTTTGTACAGTCATATCTCGAATGAACACTTTTTGGATACTTTTTGGACTTTTTTATAATTTTGCACCAGTCGACCCAATGGTCATTAAAACACCGTTTTCGATGAAAAAATTCCAACTTGTCCTTTTCTTGACTATACCTAGCCTTTTTCTTGACTTTTACCAATTTTCCGACGTTTTCCACTTTTTCGCACTTTTTTCTTGAATACCTAATCGAATTTACCGTTTTTCAAGAATTTGATGAGAAATAATTTTTTCTGTTCGAAATTACGTATTCCAAACAAGACACGTCGATTCTCATCGGGAATTCAATTTTTTCTCATCAAAATTCCTCTTTTTCCATAAAAATCCGAAGAAAACCCCATGGAAACCCCATATATATTCTTTGAAATAGCCTGATAACGCCACAACACGCACAGTATAGTCAATAATTGATAATGGAATGTTATAATGGAAAATAGTAGCTTCGATCACCGTAACAACGAAAATTCTAAAATTACCATATTAAAAAACTCTTCACATCTTTTGTGAAAAAAGTGTTGTACATTGTATTGTAATTCATGTATTACAGATTATACTAAATTTTGTATCTTGATAAAGGGTCGTATCGATCCGAAACGTCGATCGACTATTCGAAGGAAGTTAAATAAATTCGTTCGACAAATTTGCTTGGATAGAAAATTGGATCGATTATTCGCCCACCAAGCCATTGAATTCCTGCGCCAAGCACTTTCCCAACCAATATATAAAAACTACCCACATCCGAGTAGATGGGTCCGGATGAAATTTCATTCAACAACGTTTTCTCTCCTCTACGATTATATCAAATTCTGTATCTTGATAAAGGATCGTATCGATCCGAAACGTCGATCGGCTATTCGAAGGAAGTTAAATAAATTCGTTCAACAAATTTGCTTGGATAGGAAATTGGATCGATTATTCGCCCACTAAGCCATTGAATTCCTGCGCCAAGCACTTCCCCAACCAATATATGAAATTTTTGTTCTACTTCAATTCATTCTTTCGAAATATTTCTTTTATTGCTGTAATTGCCATTAAACTCCACATGAATATTCAATTTTCCTTATTCGTTTCAAGGTGCCCTTGTAAAAATGAATCATATATGCGGCATATATGACCACACATGGTACATATATGATTCCACAGATTCATATATGACCCCTATATAATTCATATGTGTGCCATATATGATTTCAGGCATTCATATATGGACCATTTACACTTCATATATGGCGTTATGTTCCCTATATATGGGTCATGTTTGGTCCTTATATGGATTGAACAATCGTATATGAATTTTATATGGTCATATATGCCACATATATGAATTACATATGATTCATATATCACCATATATGATTCGTACCAAGTCCATATATGAATCGAATGCAGTTTATATATGGGCCATATATCAATCATTTTCACAAGGGTGACCGCAATCTGGAAGTTCTGACGGAACTGATCAACTACAGACTCGGGTTGAATGGAATGACCAATGAGATGCACAGAATTTCCAGACTGTTGAATTCCTGTGTTTTCAATTAGAGGCATTTTCAGAAAAAGAAGTGGGATCCCAATAAAAATAACGCCAAATGCATGAAAATTCCTCCAAAACTTACAGAAAAAAAAACAAAATCTAAAAATACATTCTAAAGGAAAATTTTACTACATTCAAAATTTTGATGAAACACAATAGGATATATCTCATCTGAAAAAAAGATGTGAAATCAATATGAGCTGCCAAGTACATTTGGGTATTCAAATGGTATCACACTAAACAATGATTGTTGCCGATATATAGAACAGGATGTTGATACAACGAGGTGGCAACCGAGTAACTGCACATGCCAGCTTGTGGTGGTCATACAACTGTGGCTCTTTTTTAACCTCAACATTACTGTTACATAACAAACACACATGTTATATCGATTCAATGCAATTAAAACATAACTTTGTGATGTAATAGCAGTGAGAAAGTTTTATTACAATGATATCACCTCAATAAAACTATGTTTCGAGAGATGTAAACCATTTCTGGTGTATTGTCACTTCAGTTTGTTCAAAATGTATTCAAAGTGATTCATGATCATTAAAAAGCAATATTGTATCGAATATCCAAACCAAACTTGTTGGTTGTTCCTGATTTTTCAATTAATGTCGATACAAAACACTTGGCGCGGCCGATGACGTGAGTTTTGAGCCTTAATTGTATTCAAACGACTTTGTTGAAAGCATGCGAACAGAAAGTTATATACTAAAATCTTTATCGGCCGCGCCAAGTGTTTCGTATCGACATTAATTGAAAAATCAGGAACAACCAACAAGTTTGGTTTGGATATTCGATACAATATTGCTTTTTAATGATCATGAATCACTTTGAATACATTTTGAACAAACTGAAGTGACAATACACCAGAAATGGTTTACATCTCCCGAAACATAGTTTTATTGAGGTGATATCATTATAATCAAACTTTCTTACTACTATTACATCACAAAGTTATGTTTTAATTGCATTGAATCGATATAACATGTGTGATTGTTATGTAACAGTAATGTTGAGCTGACAGAAGAGCCACTGATGTATGACCACCACAAGCTGGCATGTGCAATTACTCGGTTGCCACCTCGTTGTATCAACATCCTGTTCTATATAACGGCAACAATCATTGTTTAGTGTGATACCATTTGAATATCCAAATGTACTTGGCAGCTCATATTGATTTCACATCTTTTTTTCAGATGAGATATATCCTATTGTGTTTCATCAAAATTTTGAATGTAGTACAATTTTCCTTTAGAATGTATTTTTAGATTTTGTTTTTTTTTCTTTAAGTTTTGGAGGAATTTTTATGTATTTGGCGTTATTTTTTTACTTTTTTGGAGTTTTTTTTATTGGGTATTTATGTACTTCATGAACATTTTATAGTGTACAGGGAGGGGAGATGGAAAAGAATGTGTACGTGGCATGTATATCGGTCATCGAATGTAGAAAACATTGATTGCTGAAAATCTGATGCGGACTATATCAAGCGTACACGTTGACGAGAGACATGACGAGCAGTCATATGTAAGTGGTGGAATCTTTTTCCTCTCCACTTTGATTCACGCTGCTTAAAACTTTGAGAACACGATCCAATGACTCGATTTCTCGGTTTCGTAAGTAATAAATATATGACAAAATATTGGAGGAAATATATGTCTGTATTATAATAACATGAAATGTATACGTACGCTTTCCTTCGCTTTGAGAAAATATTCTCCACTTCAACTCGCTGAATTGAATCCATAATCTGAAAAATGTATTTTCAATGCATAAAGTACTTTTTTTATATTAACATAGTAACGGAAATGTCATCTTCAAATCCCGCGAGGGTAACGGAATTGTTTTTATTTGCATTTCCATTGTATATTGGAATTCAGATACATGTCGATTGTACCCTGCCAGGAGTAGTATATTTCACGCAATGGAGAGGAAGGAAAATTTTCAAAGTCTCGCACTGGCGAGAACGGTTCTTGGAATCGAATGGATGTATTGTTCATTATTCCTCGAGAGAGCTTCCCTGAGAGTCAGTAGATAATTATATTTATGAGATAATTATTGATGTATTGCTAGTCAAATGTTGTGATACAAATAAACATTTATCAACAATAACATTCAGGAACAAGAAAACCCATGGACATACTCGGGTAGTATCCAGGGGCCCCCATCTACCATTGAGTGAAATTTTTTATCCAACATTTCATAGGCATTCAAGGATTTTCATGAAGATTTGGGGATGGGTAAATTAGGGAAACCTGTGTGCTGAACTTTTCAGAGGAATTCAAAGAGATACAGAGAAATTCAGGAAAATCTAGTGAAATTTTCGATCCAACATTTGAGAGGCGTTCTGAGAATTCTAGAACGATTCAGGAATAGGTCAGTTGTGAAAAATTGTGCGGTGGATTGGTCAGAAGGATCCAGAGGAATTAAGAGAGAAATAGATTCAGTAAAATTTTTAATCCAAGATTTCAGAGGCATTCCGGGAGTTTCAGAAAGGTTCAGAAACAGGTGAATTGTGAGGAATTGTGCAGTAGACTTCTCAGAGGGATTGATTCCATTTCATTTCATGCTTTATTATGTCCTAAGGCTGAGCTCTCCAAGGACGATGTTTGAATTGATAGTACAAAATATTATAAAAGTGAGAATATAAATCTACAGTGAGAGTACTTCCAGCGTACGTAGATAATACAGAGGTTTCTACATAATATAGAAAATACCAAAGGAAAATAAGAACACAACAGTGGAAAAATAATCCTCCAGTTGAAAAATCATCACACAGTGGGTACTCCAACTACCCTAACGATTGAAGAAAAAGCATAACGACTAATTAGCTTCTCAAGCATATTGTCACAGTTTGAAAATTATAGAATATAATTTACCTAATAGTAAATATATCAGCAAATAATAAGAATATGGAGCCTGAATTTAACATAGATAGCGTAAAACCAGTGCTACCCACAATAGATCGAATAATAAGAGTTATAACAGTTAATTAGTCTAGTACCTCCCTAGCAAGTTCGTGATACGTATCTTTCAGGTATAGTTTATGTATCAATGAGGTTGCGTATTTTTGAAGTATCATAGAAGTATATTTGAGGTATTTATACTCAATCGCAACTTCGATGATACGTTGCATATTGTCAAAAATGATACCCAAATGATACTATAATGAAACGTAATGTATGGGTACATGGTACGCGAATGTAACGTTGCTCTCAACTATATGAAATCCGATGTGAGAAGAATTACTTCCAAGAAATCTTCCTAAATCTCTCAGAAAAATGTCCCAGAACATGGGAAAGTTCAGAAAAATTCCAGAGAAATTCAGAGAGGGCCAGGAAGAGTGTTTTTTTTCTTCATTTTGGAATCTTAGTTTGAATGATTCAGAGAAATTTCTCACTGTAAAAAAATTTCTTCTGAAAATTCAGAAAACAAGCCTGTAATTTTGTACAGTCAGTTTTTTTTCAAATTTTCAGATAAATTTTACGGAATTCCAAGAAACTTTCACTAAATTTCAGAGCATGTTCTGAAAATTCAGTCAAATTTCTTAAGTTCGGCAAAATTTTTCTAAAAATTCAGAAAAAAGTAGCTGTAAAAATTACAGTCACATTTTCTGAATTTTCAGAAGGGAGTTTTTACAGTGAATTTGGAGAAGGCTCTGAAGTCGAAATGAATGAAATTTTGAAGGATTATTCGTTCAGATTTGAAGAGATTCAGAGGAATCCAGAAGGCTTCGAAGAGACTCAAACAAATTTAGAGAAAGCCTCAGAATCTGAATAAATGACATTCTGAGAGATTCAGATGAATTCAAGAAAATTAAAAAGGCTTCGAAACCTGTTGAAAACGCGGACTGATTTAGATAGAAATTTGACGATGGATACAAAAATAGGATCGAAATGGATTAAATTCGGATTGCATTTCTATACGTTTCGATCCTATTTTTGTATCCATTGCCAAATTTTTATCCGGATCCACCCGCATTTTCAACAGGGAAGAAATTCAAAGGACTTCAGAAATACTCAAACAAATTCAGAGAAAACTTTGGAATCTAAATGAAAAATTCTGAAAGATTTAGGAAGATTTAGAAAGATTTAGAAAGATTTCGGAGAACCCCACGAATTTCAAAATTCCAGCAGATTTAGAGAGATTAAGAATACTTCACTGACAGACAAGGTAGTAAAGCATTCTTAATCTCTAACTCAGTCTCTAACTTTCTCTGAATTACTCTACATTATTCTAAATTTTTGAATGAATCAGAAAAATATCCCAAATCATGAAGAAATTCAATGAAATTTTGGAGAGAATTTCTTCACCCAGGTAGATATCAATTTCATATCAAACTGATATCAGCCTTATAGCTTGGAAATTTCATACAAAGTAAACATGTGGATAAATTAGATATGTCGTGATAATCAGTATATTGGTATAACTGAAAATCACATCATCGCTCTAATATCATAGAAGCAGGGGATAATTCATGTTGATTTTAATTTTCTTCGATACCAGAAGAATTTTTACCATAAATGAAGAGTAAATGAAGCAAGGATTCCGAAAATTTCAGAGCAAGTATGATCATAATTTTAAAAGCATCAATCACCTTTCAAAAAAGCAGACAGTTCCAATCTATATATTTTTTTTTAGTAGCAATGATACTGTAATTCTTATCTTCTAGGTATCATTAAGGTCTCAAATTGAACATTTTGCAACGTAACATTTACGTATCATTGAGGTATCACGAACTTGTTAGGGCTTAATAATTAATCATAATTAAATTGAAACGCACAGCAAAAGCTAAGCACGCCAGTGTTATAACAGTTACTTAGTCTAGTACCTTAATAATTAATCATAATTAAATTGAAACGCACAGCAAAAGCTAAGCACGCCAGTTAGTAATAGCTCTAGATGAGCTAGTACAGGGGATGAATTGGGGCCCTAGCATGTATGTTCAAAGCAGAAAGCGCCATAAATGACACAGAAGCTGAGATATAAGTAAAGACAGACCGACTGGAAAGATCGCTGTCAATCTAGTACCAGCATATCATAAGCAAGATAAGGAACAAAAGGGAAGAGATTCAGAGGAATTCAGAAAGGAATAGATTGACAGAAATTTTTTGTCCATGATTTTTAAGGCATGCGGGGGTTTCCAAAAGATTCACAAGGATTCAGGAAGATTCAGAGAACAACAAATTGTAAAAAATTTTGTTTGAACGTTTCAGAAGCATTCAAAGGAGTTTCATAGAGATGTAGAGAGAGATGAATTCAAGGGAATTGTGTGTTGAACTTTTCAGAAGAATTCAGAGAAATTGGGACAAAAATAGATTAGGTGAAATTTTGGTTTCATGATTTCAGAGGCATTCCGGAAGCTTCAGAGAGATTCAGAGACAGGTGAATACAAATCATTTTTTAATCCCAATTTTGGGAGTGAAGAGTGAATAAATGATTCTTTAATGCTGATGTTAGAATTAAAAATTGGAGAAATTACTTTTTAATCCCAATGTCGGGATTAAAAATTGAAAAATTACTTTTTAATCCCAATGTCGGGATTGAAAATTGGAAAGTTACTTTTTGATGCAAAGATTTGAATTGAACATTTTTTTTTTATATATATAGTGAAGGAAACTAATTATATATATATGTACGTTATTCCGGTTTGCGTGGATAAATTTCTATGAAACATGGGTCCTGGGAGTTTTTGAAGGTGCTGAATCCGAATTTAATGTCAAAATTGTAATCCAAGATGGCGGATCCAATATGGCGAACGTGAATTCACCCTAGTAGCATCAGAATGTTGTATATCTAGATATACTATGAACGTTCATAGTACATATACAACGTTCAGTTGCTACTTGGGCAGTCATTTTTGCATTCATGGATATATATTTATATGAAACACGGTTCTAGGGGTCTTCGAGGATGCTGAATCCGAATCTGACGTCATAATTGTAATTCAAGATGGTGGATCCAATATGGCGGACGGGAAGTTAGTTATTTTCGCATTCATGGACAGATTCATTGAAAACACAGTTCTAGGAGTTTTCGAGGGTGGTGGATCCGGATCCAACGTCATAATTGAGGAATTCAAGATCGTTGATCGAATATGGAGGCCGTGGATCCAGTCATTTTGATATCCATGGCCCCATTCATATGAAAAATCCCCAGCTCACATGATTGATCAATTTGAATCCAAGAAGAGCACATGATTAGTCACCGTTATCCGACTAACAATGAATTCCATATGAATTCAATGAACTGAATGGCTGAACATACCCAAGTAGCAACCGAATGTTGTATATATACTACGAACGTTCGTAGTATATTTAGATATACTATGAATGTGCATAGTGTATATACAACATTCTGATGCTACTAGGGTATTGAATCCCCGGAGAATCCTCTATGTAGTCTCGATATGCGTTCTTACTTTGTTTATCAAGAGATCATTTTGAATTCATTAGAAGTCGCATCACGGTATCTCTTTGCGGAACCGCTAGTACAGTCTGGGTGGGTTCTGGGGGTTTCTGAGGATGCCGAATCCGAACTTGTCGCGAAGATCACGAAGTTCAAGGTATTAAATCTAATGTAGTGGATATCAGTTGGTCATTTCAGTGTCTCGAGTCTTATTCATATCAACCATGGCGCTTTTGAATTCATGACTACGTTGAATACGTTTGATGCAATATCTATTTAACATTTGATCATATCAGAACATATTTTAATTCAGAGACCCGGTATTTCGTGGACCGTTTTTAAAATTCTGTTTTCATTATTCTTTCGTGATCCAGGAAATGAGTTGAATATTTGTAGATGATTGTTCCACAACTATTTCATAAGTGTCTGAAGACTTTTCCGAGACTGGTTTGACCAAATTAGAGATTGGTTTGCGGAGGACGACAGCATATTTGATATTCCATTAAACTAGACTGTCTGGATTGATTTAAGATTCATTCATGACTGATCCATAACTGTGAGGAGGTGATCCCAATTATATCGATGGCTATACAACATTACTGTCACGACAGTGATTTGGTATCGATCCTGCAAGATTTGAAGTGTGTTTCATAATATTTTGATACCCAGTTGAAAGTCATTAATAGGCTGTTAAGAATAATTATTCAAAGGACATTCATACATTATGGGACACGGTTGGGATATCTGTTGTTAGTGTTGGTGAACCGGTATAGTATTTTTCGATGATCATTTCACACCAACTCGAGTTTTTGGGATTAGAAAATGAAGAAATTTTAATCTCAGTGCTAATCCAATTACCTTTTCAATGCATTATTTACAACCCTGTATATGATTCATATTTGGTACACTGAGAGAAGTGGAATGTAATGATTACAATGTACAAATCGTAATTGGGGGACAGCTTCGCGAATTTGGTTTCGGATACTATGGAGAATCGTGGCAATGTCCATGCATATGGGAATGGTTACCATTTACATGAAGATGGATACCACATAACGTAGTCGTCATCTTCAACTTAGAGATTCTGTCATTCAACTACCATTTTCGCATGGTAATGGTTACAGTTCACTTTTCTCAGTGTATAATTATTTGATGTATATGAATCATATTGGATTTGCAAAGAATTCATGAATATTGTTTGAATGCTTATTCTTGAATTCTCCGCTGAAAAATGTGTGATACATATCATTCATTTCCCCTTTTCTGATTTTAATATGATTTCCGGTTTACAATATGTCAAAGTTCCTCGGTTCTGATCAACTCAGTTTTTTTCAAATGCTTGTATCTCGGAAAGCGTCAGACGCAGCCAAATTAGGACAGACTTTACAGTGAAGTATTGAAGATTATTCCTAGAACATTTTGAACTCGTCCATGAAGTTAATCCGAAGTATTCTTACGGAGCAAATGTTCACTAAGGTTGAACGCTGTTATCCTCTAGAAAATTCAAGAGAAAATTCATATTGGGAGAAGAAAGAGAAAATTCATATTGGGGACTGTGATTCCTGTCCTTAGGAAAGTTTTCCTCGTTCATGCCAAATTTCCTTGTTCTTTTCTCTATTTTGTCCTCAAAACATGAAAAAGAACATGGAAATTTGGCAAGTTTATGGAAATAAATAGGGAAAGCTTTCCTACAGGTGGTCTAGGTGCTCACACGAATTTATTGATTTGCTCTCATGATTGATCAGTTCAACGGCTTTTTGAAATTTGAAATCAGCAAAATATGTTCATGAATAATTTTCTAGTAGACAAACAACATTTAATCGGAATACGTTTGACAATAAATTTCTTTCGAAACATCTTCCCAGACTCCTTCATGAAAACAAAAATGGTCCAAACAATTCGTCTGTGAAAATTTTGGACAAGGCAGAATTTTAGTAAGGAAAATAATTTGACTTCACCCCACACGTTTTCAGAAATTCCACGTGCTAAACTTTCATCTCCATCTGAAATCATTGTGACGGGAGAACAATGCGCTTGACGTTGAAGTACGATGTTGCAATCATCGCTCCATCCTTTTCACTTAGAAGATCTTTGGGAACAAATACATCGGTATCTCCATGACAACCGTCCTGATTGAAAAATCGTTCTTCGGATTGAATATCCTACCTACCATCGATAATCTTTCATTTTTCGTAAACGTGTACGCGTTCTTGAATTCTTCGATGCTGAATTTATGAATCGCACGTCAATAAATGAACACTGGGAGAAAATAAAGCAAAATCAAACGTAGTACTGTAACGACGATTGTGAGTTTTCATTTTTGATTTAGAACAGACTTAAACGTGACAAAAAAATGATGAAACGTCGAGTCTGGGTGACATACATACTTTAACGATTACCAATCCTATAAAAGTCAAAGAAAAATATGATTCTAAAACTATACATCGATGATGGGATACTATAGTACATGACTCACGACCGTCATAAAATCTACTCACCATGAGAGAGTCCATCAAAGTATACGTATAAGAATATCGCCAAACCATATGTCGTGCATCGAGCCGTGCAATAAACGTCCATATACATAGGTATATACACCCTGTCTTCACCACTGGCTTTTGCCAATGAATAAGGCAATTTTTCACTGTACGTGCACCTTGAGAATGAAGAATCCTATTTATGGATCGTACGAGAGCGGTAATGGCTACCGCAACAGAAGCAGCCGAGATTTTCATACACGATCGATAAAGATCGCGGATTATCGAGCATGAGTTTGAAATGTACGCGTAGGACCGTCTTGAACTTGACCATATAATATTCACGCACGTATAAGAAATTTTAAGGCCTTCTTAGATTTAATCAGGTCTTTTACGTTAATCTTTATTACACTCCGGTACTCCTTCCGATTTATGCTCGCTCGTTCATGTACGTCGGTTCGAGGATATCCTTATATGCAGCTGGCTGCAAAAATCACCGTGGTTCAATAAATCAGGAATTACGAGACAATCTTTCTCGACTTTTCAGAGTATGTATGAGTGCCTGTAAGAAGACTATAATAAGAAGGAGATTTGTATTCATGTATCGATTCAATTCACCCCTCCCCCTCTCTCTCTCTCTCTTTTAAATAACCTCTGCTGGTGAGAAAAATGAATAGATATATCCTCTTATCGGCATCTGAAACGTTCAACGCCTACGTGTATTATATTGAACAGTATATAGGAGAGAAGGCAGGAAAATGGTATAATCAAAGTATTATGAAGGGTAAACTCAAGATCATCCCGTTAATTCTAAGGTGTCTGAAAGTGGCTGAAGCACAGAACTTTCACCAGTATATGCTGGGTACATACACATCATATAAGGTACATAATACCACGGTGAATGTGCATTTCTCAGTTCCAAGATTGCGTAAGTTTAATACGTGGAACACACGCGTAAATCGTTACCAAGATACACCATAGTTTCCTTTTCCCCTGGTGTATGGGTGTGCACCACGGTCCCCACGTGGTTGATCTTCGTCATTCCAGAGTTTTAGGAGTGGTATTGGTAGATTCCGTCGATATAATCGACCGTGCGAGTGGATGGAAGCGCGCGTCGAGACAAAGAGCCCTACTTGTCTGAGCACTAGACTCGCGGTGCTTGTGTCAGCGCCGCGACGTCGGTTACTGTGTCTCTATTCTCTTCTCACCCAAGCCTGTGCACATAATCTTTGTTGTCTCATTCCCCGTCTCAGAATAACTTTTCCGATTCACGCGAAACTCATCGACATCAACACGCAGCAAGGGTTATTTCTTCTCCTTGTTCATCAAACGGTCACGTTGTCTCGCTCTGATTGAGATTTCTGGATTTGAAATGAACAACCCCCACGAGTAAACATTTCAAATGTAAAACGGATTATTAACGTGTAGGAGTTGTATCACATCTTCTCCTTTTTCTTCTTGACTTGTACATTGAATACTGAATTGAAAACTCGCTTCGCACAGCGTATACATATAGCCACGAAGAATCGTAAGTGGCCAATTAGCGCAAAGTGGTACAATTGTAAAAGAAGTGAGAGATGTGAGTCTTGAAGATGTCTGGCGTGAAGAAAGTTGAAAGAGGTGTGAATATTACGAAAAGTATTCCAGTTTGAAATGGATGCATGGTGATGACGTGAGAATTAAATATGGTGAAAGGTATCTGTAAACAACTACACTCAGAGAAAAATTTGGTTCCCATAACCATTTTTGTGACTTTGACCATGTCATATAGTTGTCACAACCAGATTTATGTGATTTTGTTCCGTTTTCCTGGTTATCATGATCAAATTTTAAGTCACTGTAACCATAAATCCTTTACCATGCGAGCATTGTTTCTGTGACCATGTTGCTTTTTTTCTCAGTGTACACGTGTGTACGTCCCCATAAAGCATATAAATACTATAATGCTAATCTCAGTAATGTCGTAGCAATATTCTTAGATATTCTAAGGACATTATGTGAGTGTCGTAGAGCCTCGCAAAAGGGCAAAGCTCAGGGAGAAATTATTGCAAAACCTCTGAATCAATCCAGAATGGTTACACTATATACACGGAGGACCAAGGAATTCTTTGTCACAGCGAAATCTAATTTTGCTGAGACCCTTTTGCTGTGAAAGCAAACTATTGGTTATCACAGCAACCTTGTTAGTTACGACAGCGATTTCTTAGCCATGGCAGCAAAAAATGTTTGCACCTCCAGCAAATTTTGGTCTTATATGGGCGTTCCTCTGTAAACTGGGCAACTCATTGTCTCAGGTCAATATTACTTCAACAAAGTACGGATTATATTCATTTCGTAGATAAAATTGAAAGATAAGAACTTAATCTACCTCTGCTAAGCGTACAATGTTCATAAAAATAAACTTTATTGTATCAAAAACGATTTTTAAGTACTCAAAACCAGTCCTCTAGCGTGTCACCAAAGCAGTATGGTCACTTCAGATTAAAATAATTAAACCAATGACTATTGGAATCAATCAAATTGTTTGAATATTCAAACACCATTATTTCATTGTCAATAACACCTGTTTATATTTTATAAATATTATTTTCCAATATTAAAAAAACCCAATCTAAGTTTGTCTCCCCATTTTGTGAACAGTCCTCTGGCTATGTTCTAAAATCACGCACCACGTACTGTAAAGGTTAAACAGCGCCATCGCTGTGGGGAACGGCACACAAACAGTCTAAAGTTGGCACAATTGCTGCCATTACTTCCGGCCGCGATTTAATTCAGTGCTGCAAAAGTATCTATGCGTGGAAGTCACGTTGTTACCTGCTAGCGAACAGTCCTCTGGTAACGATTATTTTCATTTTATTCAAAGTATTATATTCATACTTTAGTCACTTTAAATCGGTATGATAGATAAATATTTCCTATGTATAGCAAAATAACACGAGATGATTAGATATCGTGCTATCTCTTAATGAAGTCAAATAAAACAGTCCTCTGGCTTGTTGAGGGATTCCCCTATCAAAGTGCCTTTTGTCGCTTGTCGGTCGTGTTTCTGTCGCGTTTGTATCGTTTTCTGTCGTGTTGCTGCTGCAATCGATTGAACCTCATATACATATATGTATCGATCTCGGCTGATTTAGCCAACGAAAATTGTTATCACATCGAAGTACATTCTTTGTTGTATGTGCATAGCACAATTGAAACACAAGAATTTTCATTTTTAGACATGGAATTATATTTTTTGAAAAGACACTTTCCACCTGAAAAGCTAGGTTATACTCGGTGTAACGAGCGAGCGTATCGATGTGAAGTGTTATTGTAATAAACAATATTTGATTTTGCCTGAAATGCTATTTTTCATTCAAATACCAGTCCCCTGACATAGGCAACAGTCCCCTACATCGACCATTTCAGAAAATGACCAATATTTTCTAAAATAATGGAAATGTTTTTGGTTCATCTGTTGGTTATCAATAAATATGTAAATATATACTCTCTGGATAAGGTTTATCAAGTATATGAGTAAAAAAATCGCCTAGATAGATTTCTTAGAATAGTTGCCCATATATAGAATAGCAAACGAATTTCGCTGGAGAAGTCAACATTTTTTGCTGCCATAGCTGAAAAATCGTTGTTATAACCACCGAGATTGCTATGATAGCAAATAGGTCGCTGCCACATCTGAAAACTCGTTGTCATAGCTAAAGAGATTGCGGTGATGATGAATGATTTGCTGTCACAGAAAAAAATTGGCTACTCCAGCGAAAGGTACCCAGCAAGATCAGATTTTGCTTTCAGAACGAATTTTTGTTCTTCCTGATATAGAGAATATGATAACGATTAAGACAGTTACAAAATTTCATACGTGTCCATACATCTTCGACACACGAAGAAAAATGATGGTTTAAATACTACTACATTTTGTACAAAAGTAGTGCTATAAGTGAAATAGTATAATATTTACAACTGAATGTAGTAAAAGTTCATGCATAATGATTTGAAAAATCTTTCGATTGGACGCAACTTCACATCGTGAAGCTTGAGTTTTTACTACATTTAGTTGTAAACATTCATACTATTCCACTTATAGCACTATTTGAGTACAAAATGTAGAAATATTTGGAACATCATTTTTCTCCGTGAAATTTCTTCCATCATTCTACGCTTGACACGTGGCATCGTGTAGCAGAATAACATTTGAACGTTCGCGTTGTATGATCTTTTCTTCACAAGTAATTCTTTGTGGACTATATGGTTAGGCCCCGAGAAGAACCAGAGACGTACAAAGGCGTGAAGAAAAACGCAAAGAAAGTATATTCAAAAGGCTCGCCTGATTTCCCATGTCGGTTCATAGCTAGCAGAGGAAATGGGATTGGGCGTGGTACCGTGGCTACAAGAAGAAGAAGGAGAAGAAGACGAGGACGGTTCTGATATTGGATGAGATCCAATAATGTTTCAATCACCGAATGCATCTTCGAAGAAATACAGACACTATGCCAGTTTTCTCTAAGAAGAAAAATTTGATGATCTTCATCCTGTAATCCTCAAGTGTAACGCTATATCCATTTAGATGGATAGGTGTTACCGGTGAGTGGATAATCTTTAGATTATTTCCTTAGGAGATGGGAAACTTTTTCATCAAATCAATTGTATACGATTTTTCAGAGTTGCTAATTTTGAATGTCCAGTGGGCAACATTAAATTCGAATTGTGGAAATTCATTAGTAGTAGTTCCTGACAGGAAGAATCTCCCTGGATCTCTCTGGAATCTTTCTATATTGGTGGAAAATTTTGGCGAGGGATTCAGAGTAATTTCGAAGTACTTTAATGGAAGTTGGAGACTTGCGAAATAGTGATACATCTTGAATTTCTCTGAATTTTTCTGATAGAAAGTTGGAAATTTTGAGGCATTTTTCTGAATCTCTCTGAATGTCTTCATTGTTTTGGATTCAAAGCTTCCTCTGAATTTAGGTGGATTTCTCTGGATCTCTCTGAATCTTTCAGAATTGTTGAGAATTCCTGGATATTTGTCTGGATCTCCTGAATTTCTCTTAATCCCTCAGAATTCCATTTATCCAAGTCCAAAGCCTTGTCTGCATTGGTCTGAATCTCTTTGAATTTTTTTGAATCTCCAAATCTTTCCGAATTCCTCTGAATACCTCAGAAAAATTCACCGCACAATTTTCCACAATTTACCTGTCTCTGAATGTCTCTGAAACTTCCGGAATTCCTCTGAAATCTTGGATTAAAAATTCTACTCAATCTACTTCTCTCTGAATTCCTCTGAATCTTTTTAAATAATCCATCGCCCATTTTCTCGCAAATTACCTGTCTCTGGATCATTCTAGAATTCCTGGAACGCTTTTCAAATCTTGGACCAAAAATTTCACTAAATCTCCTTGTGTTCCTCTGAATCTCTCTGAACCCCTCTGAACCCTTCTGAAAAGTTCAACTCACAATTTGTCCCAATCCACCAGCCTCTGCATTCTCCTGAATCTCCATGAATAGCACTGAATTTCTCTGAATCTTCCGGAATTTTTCTAATTCCCCTGGAACGTGAAATTTTCGAAGAGATTTTCCCCAGGGGTAGCAGCCATATTGGTTAGTACCTTATCTATCCTAAACAGCACCGAAAGTTCTCAAAACATTTTGAAAACATGTCAATAGTCCCACAGATTTTGGCTTTCAAAAGTACGTTTCCTGAACGTCTTGAGAACATTCGTCCGATCTGCTGGGGAACACGTTTTGAGGACATGGCTCACACATGGTACTGTAGACAACACACAAGTTCCATATGAATTCCGAATATATTCGAGTTTTTTTATAATAATAGAATCACATTGAATCAATTCGTAAAGGAATCTGATGGAATTTATTTGATCCGAAATGAGTTCTGCTAGAATTGTTCTCGAATTCATATAACCTCAAAAGAACACAAACCTTCAGGAACGTGTAATGGATTTTCCTGAAGGTTTGTGTTCTCTTGGGGGAGAATTCTCAGAGGATTCAGTCAGAATTCAAAGACAGTAATCAGAGAGAATCCGTTATTTCCGCTTGAAAATATTCACAGCAGTATTTCGATAGGATCAGAATTGTGTTGACATAATCATTGAAAAGAATTCGTATAAATAGTTCGCAAAGTACATGTCCAGAATGAATCTCTTCACATAATAAATTTCATAGCTGATTTATCTTTGAAACTTGAGATTCAGTTATTATTTTTGCACTCCCCAGACATTAATCATAATATCACAAATATTTGTTAAGATTTATGATTCACTGAAAATTGAACATTAAAGTGTTCCAAGAGAGCTAGCATGACACAAAACTTTGTAATCTATGAGATACATCATATTTTAGTGATAAAATTTTAATGGTTTTTCCTAACTTCAGAATAAAGTGCAAGAAATGTATCTCTCCTGGTCTGTCCTCTCCTCGTTTGTCGTACGAAGTCACTAGAAAACAAGATCTTATTCCGATCATATTGTTATAATACTTCGTGTATATGTTCTCCCATCAATAAATTATCGTGTCGTAGGGTTGGAACTACCAACGTATTTTTCGAAAGTGATTCTTTTTCAGTTCAAATTATGTGGGGTCTCAACGCCAAGGACATGAAAAGCTCACAACAAAAATAAAAAATGCAAAAGCGGAAGTCGTGCGCTACCGTGTATCTTCACACGTAACCCGAGATTTGATATAGTCAAAAAGTCTTCAACTCGCAATAGCTCGTCACACATTGAATGGCACGACAAAATAATTAAACTTTTACCATATAATTCAAATACACGCTTTCGGTTGAGTGCACCATGAACTTGATTAGTTCACGCGATACTGGAATGTAAATGTTTTAAATTTTTATACGAACAAAACATCTGTTTTTGTCTCGGACATCATTGTCAGCAGTTTTCGATTTCTCCTAATCACGATAGATTCTCGCTATCCTGGGGTGCGTTCCAATATTCGCCACTCTTTGAAGATGAGTTATTCAATCGTATGGATGTATTCTGTCTTTTTCATTTTTCCAACATCCAATAGCGTTAATCTGAGTATATTTATATACATGTATACGTATGGTATAGAGTTCAATATGTCAATAATTTGTTGATAGGTTATCATACGGATTACAGGTTATTATTGCAGAATAAATTTAATTTAAATTATAATGACTGCCCGAAGAGAACATGAAGCTTCAGCGAACGTTCAAATTAGATCTGTATAGATCGGATCGAAGGTTCATGAAAGCTAACTTTTAGATTCACAAACGTTTGACAAAGGTTCTACGGACGTTGAAATGTCCACCTAGAAATACATTCAGGAAACATAGATGGAATGTTCGCTGAAGGTTCATCGAAGGTTTGACGAAGCTTCACAAAAATATCTATACTTATATTAATTTTGATCAATTTATATGAAAAATCAATTAATTAATAAACATGAATTATTATATACTAATCCAAGTATAGATATTTTTGTGGAGCTTCGTCAAACCTTCGATGAACCTTCAGCGAACGTTCCATCTATGTTTCCTGAACGTATTTCGAGGCGGACATTTCAACGTCCGTAGAACCTTTGTCAAACGTGTGTGAATCTAAAAGTCAGCTCTAATGAACCTTCAGTCCGATCTATACACATCTAATCTGAACGTTCGCTGAAGCTTCATGTTCTCTTCGGGTGGTGAGAACCCACACAGTACGCAGTACTTGAAGATGTCTCGAAGAATATTCAATTAAGAGACCTTCAAGGACGTTCCTGAAGAGTTCTTAAAGATATCTCTCAGAAGTGTTGGGAAGACATCTTGTAAAAGATTTATAAAAGATGCCTTGATTCAAGACATCTCCGAGACAACCATAGAAGATATCCTCAAGATATATTTTAGAAGCGTTTGAAAGATATCTCCTTGGAAGACTTAAACAAGATATATTTGAAAAGATAGATTGCCAGCAGGTTTAGGTTATGGATACCTGATCATATGGATTGACTTGAATAATGCTTGGAATGTGCCTTTTATTATGATCGAATTACAGATGTGATAAATTCGTTCACAAATCGAAAGCTTGAAAAATCAATGTACATGCCAAGAGATTTTAAATTCTGTAAAAAGTACGATTTTGTTACCTTTCAATACCCACGCTGGAATTAACGAATCTCCAAGACACAGATATTTTACAAATTACTGAACTTTTTGTGCTCAATTTTATGTACAGAATTCGAAGGAATTAAAAAAAAACTCATTTATCCTTATTAATCAGTTATTCTTCAATAACGACTAGACAAAAATAATTTAAGAAGAATCTGTGGTATCCACGGCCAACTTATCTGACATTTGTTTACATAATAGCAGTTTTTTCAAGAGATTAGTTTTACTCTGAAAATGAACAGCACTGACACTATTCTACTGTGTCATATTGTCAATCATAAGCATCAAAACCCAACTGTCTGTATAGCTCAGGTCACTGAACCACAAGGACTGAGTTAGATGCGTGGGTTCGATTCCCGCAACCTCAAGGATCGAGATGAAGTATACCTCATAGGAGTGTGAGAGCGATAAAAACAAATAGAGGGGAGAAGGAAAAAGAAGACGTTAGAATTTTTTTGTGAATAAATTCAAGCTTCTTCCAAGACGTTTTTATGAATTTTTCGAGACATCTTTGAGGAATCTTGAAGAGCTCTTTTAGATTTCCTAATTTCTTCTTAAAGATATAGTTGAGAAGTCTCCGAGAGTTCTTTTAGAAATCTATTCATGTTGCATAAGACATCTTTCCGAGTACGGAAAGATATCTTTTAGAAAATCCTTCAAGACTTCTTGTACTTTTGGAAGATATCTTTTAGAGTTCTAAAAGATATCTTTGTGTCTGTTTGGGAAATGGATGATTCAAGATTATTACAAAATTAATGCAACCTGAATCACAATAATTCAGTGAATGAATGACGGATTTTTGTTAGGAATTGGAGATTATGATTCGTGTTGCGGCTATGCAAGGAGATATCATTATCGATCGTTTATCATCCCCTCACCACCAGCAGCGCATTGAGGGACGTTGATATTCCCAAATCAAGTACACACTCGAATGTTTACTGATACAGTACAAATCTGTACTGTATAACCACTCGATCTGATGAGTGCTAGCTAGGAATGGGCAATTCCAATTCGATTAACCGAATACCGATTTTTTTCAGCGAAAAAAATCGATTTTTCGAGGGTCGATCAATTGATGCATCGATTTTTGGAACCGATTCTTCGACCGGAATATCTACAAAACGGAACTGAAGAATTTTTTTTGAAAATTTTCTTTCCCGAAATTTGAAAATTGGACTGTGTATAGGCCTAGATAAAGTCTTCAAGAATCATACCTGGATATTTCAGATTTTTTTATGAATTCAGTTCCGAGTATTTTGGTGCAAATAAACGTGATCCGTTGGAACTCTGGTATCCTCTTAAAATGTCTTTGAGCGGTAGTTCTTAAAGTTTTCTTGAGATTTATTTTGGTATTTGTGAATACATATTTGATCTGATGTCTTGAAGATATATTTTGGTCCTTCATAAGAAAGTTTTTAGAATGATCCAAAAGAGCGGTTCAAACTTGTTATCTGGATTATGCACAGTCTGTGGCCAGATTGTGAGTCGGCTTGAAACTTCAAAATTCAAAGTGCACTTATATTTCATGGTAGACACTCACAGGATCAGAAGCTCATTGTTCCGAAAGTCACAATCCCGAAGATGAACAGTCTCGAATTATCTCTACACGTTTCTAGTACAGTACTTGCACCAAATATTTGTGATTCGCTGTTTATAGTTATAAAAATATATATAAACTGGATGCGGTATGCTCATATGCCCAATGCTGAATTTTTAGACTCAATTGAAGTTAGTGAAATTACTAGAAAACATTAGAAAACGATGACAGCACCATTCAACAGTAAGCCAAGTTTTTGGAAATAGTGAATCAAGATTATGATTGAAATGATCAAATTATTCAACCAAGTGCAAACACACCATAAGTTAACGATAAATAATATCAGAATGAGTATTATATTTCAAAATCAGATCAGTTGATATTCTGAATCATGTTCCATGACACCTTGGCTGACTGCCCAAATCATTGAGCTATATAATATACTGGAGTGAGCACTGACCAAATCTCTCATAGGACAGAAAAAGAGATCCAACGTCAGAGTGAAATGCAAGATTGCATGACGCTATTTCTTCCTAATAAATGCACTTCCAAAGAGACGATGAGATTAATGTATGTCTGCTTCTTATTCTCGCACAATGCACTCGAGTATCTCTCTCTCCAATAAGTCTATTACTCCTGTTTTGAAGGAGATAACGATCACCAACATTTTTAGAATATTTCACGAACCAGCTTTATAGTCGTTCTGCGAAATGAAACCAAAACGTCGTAGGTCATCTAAGACTCATTCTAGTCTTCTTGGAAGACAGTGTTCTTCTGGTCACTATGATGATATTGTTCTGATGCCAAATCCTGACGATTCTGGTAGTTCCGATGACAGCGATGATTCTGATATCAAATCCTTAGATAATACACCACCTGAAATTACGTATACAGAAGCTTCCAAACATTACACAGACGATCAATCTAAATTGGAAGAGGATTATGTTCATGAATAGTAAATATTACTACCTTGGCTGCCGCCTTGAAAGCCTCCATTTCGCTCACAGCAGTCTGGCTTCACACACACACACACACAATTGTCTTCTTTTTTTTGTATGTAAAGATAATCGTCCCTTTTTTTTGAAACAATGAATAATCACTTTGATTTCCTCGAGAAGCACTCTGACTTTTTGTATTACGAGAATCGCGGATGGAAGAGGACTCTGAATTTTCCTTTTGAACTCAAAAGTTGAAGATGGAAGTTGACTCTGAGGTTTTTCCCACCCACCTCGCGGTGATAACCTCGGTTCACCCCCAATTTTGCCGATCTTGGTCAGTCAGTGGGGTAATCCACTAATTAGAAACTAGTAATGATCCCACTCACTTTGATTTCCTTTCATGGTGGGAGGCATTGACAGACCACCTTTCGTGAATAGGTCAGTGGCCTAGCCCTCGTCATGTTCTTGCACATATATTTCATATATCGCCAAGACCATAGGCGGGATCATTGCCCAATCTTAGAGAACATTGGTCGAAGGGGTTTTCCACCACCCCTTCCTTTTGTATGGTTCTCACACAGCTTCTGAATCATCGTGACTCAATTCCTATTGTGAGAACATATGTATTGTTTATATAAAACATAAACACAACGTCAGTTATCTACCGTACGACGCCAAGATCATGCCACCAATGTTGGAACTTGAGGAATATTCCTCAAGTTTCAGTATATAATAAATCGGATGGCGGCCAAATTAACGAAAAACCAAATCAACGAAAAGTTGATTGAAAAGAGAGATACGTCATACTCTCTCTTTTCAAACACTGATTTCGTTGATTTGGCCCCATCCAATAAATCTTCCTATTATCAAAGGAAGTTTGGTCTTTGGTAACGTTCCGAATAAAGCAATCGTTGTCCATGGGATCCATGCAGAGTCATATGCTTTGAACAATAGGAAAGTTTTCTTTTCAAAAAGCCCACTGTCTAACCAAGAATCGTACGAAATCCGTTACGTGAAAAAAATTTATTATATCAAATCGGAGTATTCTCCCATACAACCTGAATCTAACTTACGATAATATTAATCTATAAGATCAAAATCATCTAATCATGAAAAATTACACATGATTCAACTATAATTCATTCTGCTTTAAACCATGCACTACAATAAAAATAACACTGTACTTGCATACAATGCAACATGCATTTCAATAATTCCTATTCAAATTCAATGATATGGGATTTCCATAAATATTCTCATATGTCACGTCCCGCAATTTTTCGACCCTTCAATCATGTTTTGATACATTATTTCAGGGCGAATTGCGGGACTTTTGTCCTGTCTTTTGCCCGACCACACGCTTTACGACCCCGGAAGCGAGAGGACCTTAAAATTCTTCGCCTCTCAACTCTTCCTCTCTCTAATCCTCACCTCTCCCATTCACCCTCCTTGTCTACATTGTATTGTGCATCGCATGATACACATGCTATGAGGACAAGTCTGGCCTACCTCTTCTCTCTCTGCATCGTGCTTGCCTAGTCAGTCGCACGATGTAGAGAACTTTCTTCTTCTCTTCTTCTGGTCTATTGGCCTTGCACTCGCACGCGTTGCTGTTTGCTGCACGTGTAACGAGTTTTCTCTACCCTATGCGCTTTCTTCTCCACCTCCTTTTCCCTTTTCCCAAATTTAACGATGAGGTTGTCGAGTGGTGATCTCGGCCAAGGGCTTTTTCCTCAGATTTCCAATAGCTTCTTGCTCAAAATTCCTCCCAAAATAATAAAATAATTGAGTTCGAATTTTTTTTTCCTTTTCACATTGTGAATTGTTGTATTGTTCTCGGCAAGTCACGTGCGGGCAGTGTCGATGTTGAGACCAGCAAAAATCTGGCTTCGGCAGCGATAAAGCACGTACGGGGTTCGTCAGCATCGAAACCTAACTCCGATGGTATGTTGAATGATTTTCTTCGAAATCCGATGGTATGTTGAAATGCCGATTGCGCTGGGAAAAATACAACTCCCTCTTGTTCTTTTTCTTGGCCCCCACTAATTTCCCACCAACCCCTCCGGGCCCGGGGCCGCCGCTTGGCAACGCCAACTCCTCAGTCTTCTTTCGACTTTTGAACCTCGCGTTCTTCCTTGGTAAGTTTACCCGGGTATTTCCTTCTTCGCTCCTCCCCCCCTTTTTGACACTCCGGTGAATTCGCGGGCGCAATGGCGGGGAAAATTCCACTAGGGATCTATACTTCCCCCCAGTAAAATAAATCAAGAAGTTTACGTTTAAATATCCATCACCTGAACTGTGAAGGGATAAAATTCTATGGAGAGAATTCGGGGCCCTTCCGCTCACGAGATGGATATTCCAAGGTCCATTTTCTGTGCCATTGGAGTCCGTGTTTTTTCCGGATTCGTCGGTTTGGGGGAGCAAGGAAGGAAACATTCCTAAATTCGCGGAGTTATATGGGTCTACGGTGCCGTCATATTTGCAGTTTTATTGATTTCCTTCAAATTTCTTCAGAAACATTCGAAATTCCGGGTCGATCGCGTAGTTTCAAACGTGCTCGAAACGAGTGGCAAGTCTTCGACGGCTCAGTTCAACTGATCTTAGCACACGCTCTTCACTCACGATCTGCTCGCAGCTTTGGGTGAGTCCGCATTTCCATTACTCTGATTTCACCTGGTTGTAGCGCCTACTTCCCAACTTTATCTCGATCTTTCCTCTCATCTCGTCCGTCGCACCAAATGAAAGTGATATCCATATGGGAATATCAATATAAAGTAAATCCCATTCGTGTTCGAAAAATCGTGTTTTCATTGTAATTTCGATCTACAAAATTATTTCCAGAATATATTGAATATTCCATAATAAATTTGTCTTCAATGATATTCATTCACGACCATCTCCTCATCCACCCCCGGAGCGAGAAGCGAGGTATTCCGATGCCTCGGACGGTAAGAGCCAACAAACATATCAGCCTTGCCGCTCGGGTTGATATTAAAATTCTTGCTTTCGATGAATTCCATTATCGGAAACGAAGTTACGGAGAGTCCGATTAACGTTTCGAACTCATCCGTAACACATAACTATCATTATTAATTATTGCTACCCTGTGAAAACTGTCAATTGCAATGAATGGCATACTTGCATCGTAAATAGTATATTTGATTAATTTCCGAACATCCGAGATGGTTCTAGACTGATAAATCATGAATTATAATCTTGTAATTACAATCAATCAAATATTCCTTCAACATGCTTTCGAACAAAGGTGTCATTTAGACTCGATTCTTCCAGATTTCCTCCCCTTTTTACAGAGTAACGTGATAAAACTTATATAAGCCTTTAGAAATATGATGAAATTGCATAAAACAAGAGGAAACTACATGCTATCCATCATTCCAATTCACCACGGAAATGACTATACAGGTGATTACCTCTCACCTCATGCAGATATCTAATTATGTCTCAAAAGATTGAAATTTTCATGCAATGATAGAATATTGAAGAGAGATTACCTTTTAAAATAAAATCATGTGAAATTGTTGTTGATTATAATCAAAAACCAAGAGAAATAAC
This sequence comes from Gonatopus flavifemur, assembly GCA_018340375.1. Taxonomy (NCBI): domain Eukaryota; kingdom Metazoa; phylum Arthropoda; class Insecta; order Hymenoptera; family Dryinidae; genus Gonatopus; species Gonatopus flavifemur. The sequence goes on along the minus strand of JAFFJZ010000006.1, from coordinate 3,832,490 downwards.
TTTCAATCAGAAAGAAATTATTAGGGGTACAGGAATCATAAGAGGTGACTCGTCGAAGATTTGTCAATGGACCTACACTATCATGATTATGTCCATCTCGTCGACCTATGTTTGAGAGTCATATTGCACTCCAGATCCGAGATGTATATGTCCGTGCGTGTATGCACACAGCGTACCATTGTTCTGTTCTTCACGGAGTATCGATACAGAGAAGAATGATTTCATCATGCATACTTCTTGCACGTATAACATTGAATTCTTCTTCTCGATTTAACGCATTCCTTATTTTGAGGAGGATGAATCTTTGATGAAAATGTCAATTTTATTATAATTGAAATGAATATATATAGATATGAATTGAATGAATATATGAATATTTGTATATATGAATACTGTGTATATATGAATACATATACACATATATTATATGGAAAAAATCCAAAATTTATCCGAGGACGTTACACCGAATTAGACATTCTCATAGGAATTATCATTCTGTCTGCATTCAATAAGAGGAAATCCCAAAGAGATTATTGGTCAACTGACCCCATTTTATCTTGCCAAATGGTGGAATCTGCTATGTCACTTGATACATTTGAGAATATAAAGTCTCACCTAAAATATTCGACACCAGAAGATCAAAACAGCGATGACAGAGCTTGGCGTGTTTGTACTATAATGAATGTGTTTCGGAACAATATTCAAAAATTCGGATACTTTGAAACTGCATTGTCCATTGATGAAATAATGGCGAAATCTTCCGCTCGAACTGTTCTGAAGCAATTTATTCGGGAAGAGCCAATAAGTTTTGGCTTGAAATTTTGGGAACTCTGTAGTGCGGACGGATATTTGTTGGATTTCGATTTGTACTGCAGGAAAAATGCATCTATGGGAAACAAACTGTCCGAATGCGCGTTAGAAACTCGCGTGGTATTATATTTGCTGGACAAATTCTTCACCACCGTAAGTCGAAAAGTACCTTTATATCATCTCTACATAGACAACTTGTTCACCAGTTTTGATCTTCTCTTACATTTGTAATCGCTTCGTCTCCGTTTTACTGGCACAATAAGGGAAAATAGAGTAAGGGAGAAAAATTTGATCGACAAAAAATCTCAAAGAGGTACATTCGCAGAGAAGCACGAGGAAAAAAATGGGATGAATTAAATCACTATTCTTGACTCTAAAAAGGTTTCCATACAAAATACTTGAACTGCCACCATTTATGTCCAGGGTTGGGTATATTACATGATTTTTCAATTTCTTACGTATCATACTCGGTTCCTGACACGTAATATATGTAAGATACTTGAGCCCGCCTGTCCCCTCAAAGGCAAGGGGTCCGTTTTATGCGTGAGATACTTGGTTTCTTACGTGTCGTAAACTATGTAAAGTACTTAGAAGTATATTACGTGCCAACCCTGCTTATGTCTATTATGCGGTAAGGATTGAGCAGAACAACGTATTGATCGAAAATTAATAAGAATTCATCAATCAAGAACGCTGCTTCCATTCAATTGAAAACTAGGAAGTAATCATGGCGTATTACACCTGTACGCACGTGTTCATACATCAATCCCCGTCCGTTTCTCATCGATGTAAATGGAAGACACCCACCCAGACAGCACAATGTGCCACTGGAATGTTTATGGAAGGTTTATGGAACGTAGGAGAGATTTGCTGAACGTTCAGAAAACGTCCCAGAGACACATTGTACTGTTAGGGCATGAACCGCACTCAGCATGACAGATATTTTAGGACGGTTGTTTGCAAATAGTTTTCTCCTTTCTCATTCGCCCATTCTTTAACCCCTTATCTCTCTGTTCCACTACATTTCACCATGCACTTGGAACAGGACTGTACAAGAATGACGTTCCTCGGTATTGTCCGGTTTCTCCCTTGAATATTTACATGACAGATAGTTATATCACGGTAACATGCCTGAATAAACATTGTCTGGGTGGATTTCCTGTTGGGGTGGACTTCAGAATTTTTATTCGGACCATAATTGTGTTCATATGCGTACATGTGGGGTCTAAAAAGTCATTCATGCTTGAGGGTTGAATATAACTTCCAATATGAGCATGTAACGCGTATTTTTTTCTTCCGAAGAGAGAATGTATACTTGAATACGTACTCAGAATTGACAGGAATAATGCTCTGAGAGGAGGATAAATAATAGAAGAAATCGCTTCAAGTGCTTCCCTAGTCTCACAGAATTCAAAAGGTGAAACTCGCTTTCGAGATTGACCCACTTGGAGATATCGCGTCAAAGACTTTTCTCTCTTCTTTCTCTTTTCCCGTTCAACCTCTCCCAACATTCACCCATTCAATATCACCTGAGGAAGAGATAGGTCATGAGGAGGAGACGGAGGTATGTTTGCCGGCCATCAGCTTTTACGAACGCGACTCCGTTTCGGTAGCGACTAACTTTCCAATCGGTGTTTACTTCGATACGTGCTGTACCAATTTTTGAAAGCAAATTTCGCAACTTTTTGCAATTTTGTGGTGCTCGTTGAGGCTCGATTGCTTGATTGTTTCCTTTTTTATTTAATATATTAGGTGTATAACTTTGCTTCCGCCGTTTTGCAATAGATGGCTGTAGCGGTAAGTGGTAGTTGGAATAAATAGGTCATAGATGTGATGCAATAAGCTTAGGTATTTGTGAACCAAACGCCATCGAAATATTAGACGATTTGTGTCTACATCATAAAGTTATTCTCGATTAAACATGTCAGCTTACGAGTCAGATTCTCGTCATTTGCGGAAGGTTTTAATTTTCTGCTTTAATATGAAGAAATCTGCGGCTGAGGCTCATCGAATACTCTCAAATATCTATGGTGAGGCCGCTATTAGTGAAAGAGCGTGCCGAGAGTGGTTTCAACGCTTCAAGAACGGCGATTTTAACGTCGGAGACCAGCATGGCGGTGGAAGAGAGAAGGTTTTCGAAGATGCAGAATCGGAAGCATTACTTGATCAAGACTCGTGTCAAACGCAACAAGAATTGGCAGGATCATTGGGAGTGACGCAATCAGCCATTTGAAAACGCCTGAAAGTCATGAGAATGATTCAATAAGGAAATTGGGTGCCGTACGAGTTGAAGCCGAGAGATGTTGAACGGCGTTTGTGTGTTTATGAACAGCTGCTTGCAAGGCAAAGACGGGATTTCTTCATCGCATTGTGACTGGGGACGAAAAATGGGTTCATTACGATAATCCCAAGTGCAGAAAGCCATGGGGGATATCCCGGCCATGCTTCCACGTCGACGGCCAGACCGAATATTCACGGTTCCAAGGTCATGCTCAGTATTTGGTGGGACCAGCTCGGCGTAGTGTATTATGAGTTGTTAAAAGCGACTGAAACTATCACAGGCGATCGTTATCGAACGCAATTAATGCGTTTGAGCCGAGCATTGAAAGACAAACAGCCGCAATACAACGAGAGACATGATGAAGTGATTTTACAGCGTGACAATGCTCGACCCCATGTTGCGAAAGTGGTCAAGACATACTTGGAAACTGTGAAACGGGAAGTCCTACCCCACCCGCCGTATTCTCCAGACGCTGCTCCCTCGGACTATCACTTGTTTCGATCAATGGCACACGGCCTAGCTGACCAGCACTTCCGGTCTTATGAAGAAGTAAGAAATTGGATCAATTCGTGGATCGCTTCAAAAGATGACCAGTTTTTTCAACGTGAGATTCGTATGCTGCCCGAAAGATGGGAGAAAGTAGTGGCCAGCTATGGACAATACTTTGAATCATAAATGTATAACCAGTTTTTTACAATATAGCCTCGAATTTCGGAAAAAAACGGCGGAAGCAAAGTTATACACCTATTATATAAATGCACATATGTAGTACGACTGGATGAGGAAATCTACTCGTTCCCTTCTCTCTTGCAATATCGTGTCTGGGATCCTAATTTTATGAAATCTGAACTCCCTAGGCAGCAAATCTGTGTCTTTCAATTGAATATCTACCGAAGATTTGGAAGGTTATCTAAATCAGTGATTATTTTTCCGGAGAATAATTAATAATAATTATAATTGAAATAATTCGTGACAAAGTTTTTTATCCAAGAAGAGTAAGTACAAGTAAACTACGTTCATTTTTTCCTCTGAAATTGATTGAAATCGTAATGAGGGAATTCCATCGTGCCGGAACGAATTATTGCACTGTCAAATCTGGAACTATATCACTTCACGTTTTTTCGTGAATTTTTCACGAAGTTCTGTTATCGTTGATTGACTTAGGTTCACGAGCGAAATTTCATTCGACACAAAAAATTGACATCATACTTTAAATGAAGTCTCTTTCACCATGTATGATTCAAACATGAATTAGTGAAGAAACGAAAACAATTAAATCCGAATTCAAGAGAAGAGAAATTTAATGATGTGAATTACTGAATTTAACAATCCAATCAAATTAGCACCGGCAGAATGCGTATTTTTTCGAGGTGAAAATCAAATTTTCAACTTTTTCTCATTCCACTGTGTCGTGCCTTTTGTCAAGTTACTTACCAAGCAATTCATAAAATGTACGAAACATTTAAGTGAAGAACTAAACGAATTAATTCAACCAAGCGTGTCAATCTACGATATAATAGCCATCGTGTGTTAGAAAGTCAGAGTAATACGGGTTTCAACTCCGATTTGATTATCAGAAAAAGAGAGTTTCTCGATACTGCAACGTCATTGAATAAGATCCTTGACTTCAATTATTTATCGTCCGCGTGGAAGGACAAGTGATACACATTTTAATGACGTGTGGCGTGAAATGTTATTGATTTTTTTACGAAGGTTGGTAATGCGCACTAAAAATTCAGTTTCAAAATCTTTTGAATTTCGGACTGTTTTTCAAAGATTAATTAAAATATATCTCAAGTGTGGCTGTGGATAAAATATTCGAAACAAACTTCCAATCAATCACAACCAATTAACGGTTGGTTTTTTTCCCATCTCCGCTCTACCACAGGACGGTAAAAAGACATGAGAAAATACTCACTTCGAAGTGGTCGAAAATATACTGCCATTTCGAAAGGACGGTTTAAAAATTATACTGTGTCGACAAAACTATACGATATTAGCAATCTATCCCCCTTCCCTCGTATCTAGACGAACTCTGTATTAGAGTACACCATGTTCGTTTATTGATTTGTTTCGAGGATGCGAGAAGAAGAAACCCATTGCGCGGAATGGACAAAAGTTCTTGGTAAGGTGCAAAAGGAAGAAGCAGCCCAGTAATAGTCGTGTGCACTTTCGCAAACAATTCATTTGCCTGGTCAGAACGATCGAACTTTTTTCCCTTGGTCTTGTAAAAAATAACTGGAGGAATAAACCGGAAATCACAAGCCTGGCGAACGAGAGCTTTCGATGTGTGAAAACTAGCTTTTGTCATTTTCCCCGAGAATTGAGTTTATCTCAGCGGTGTATGAAAGAGAAGAAGTGGTATAACCCTTGGTCTGATATCAAAGACGAGTGCAATTAGTTTCAGCAGTGTCAAATGTCTTCCCAAAGGTAAGAAAGAGGCTGAAACATTTATTCAAACAGCATTCACTCTAGGGGTGCACACGAGACTCGCGTCAAGAACTTGGAAAATGATCTATATTCATCATTCTACTGTTTGTAAGACATGGTTTACTAAACTCAATTGAAGCTTCGCATCAGACGGAACAAATTCGTGACAGGTTTTGATCTTGCAAATGAAAATGATCAAGATCTATATCGAGATCTGCATTGAGCGTTGCACCGAGACGAGACGAGACTGACAAACGATACCGGAAGCATATCTTGGTTGATTTTGTTTATGAAATCGGAATGATCGATTATTCCGTTTCATTAGATACGAAGTCGGAATTCTGTGCGGTGGATACCTCATTGGAACACGTTTAAATTAAGATGATGTATTCTTTTTCAGTCTCGACGAGAATATCGTGTGCACCCCTAATCCGCTCTCTCGCGGCCTGCCGTTTGGATTCCCATAACATCGAAGTCATTTAGAATTCAGAGGATACACAGGAATCCAGTTTGATCCATGTCTCCATGCAACAGTTTATTCTATACAGTTGTATGAAATTTATATGCTCCAAGTTAAAACGTCTAGCGTAATTTTTTGATGAATTCCAAATTCGGTACGAATGTATACCTTTGTTCCGTCAATTTCTTTCGTTCCGAGAGAAGTTTCTGTTGATTTATCGCAGTAGTTTGTCTGATAACAAATGATCCAATATTTGCCATGAAGGGTAGGATCGATAGCTTTGAAAGCCTTACGAAGCTTGCGTCAGATTGTTTCACCAAGAAATAAAGTCATGATCCTTTCCGTTTTCTTCCAATTTTCGCTTGGAAATATTTCAAAGAAAGATCGGGGATGATTATACATACTGTTTTGTTACCCGTTATGTATTCAAAATGAAAGCGGAAAAGAAAGTTATTTATCTTTTGTTGAAGTTTCGCCTATAGTTAGTATACGTAGAACACGCCTAGTGGCGTTCTTTCGCGCTTACTCGTCGACATCGTAGTACGAACGTGATTTGTGAGCCACCTGAAAATGTTCTTCAATGCCCGGAGGCCGTTCCAATTAACTCGACACGTTGTACGTGATATTAGTTGGATGTTGACAGTGGACTCGATAAGATCTTCTTCTGACAGCTTTCAACTCACCCGCTTATCATTCATTAAATTTTTAATTCTCTCTAGGTTCAATGATAGGTCGCGGTGAATGTTCTTTGGATCTATCCCCCTAGAACACAGGTGAGATTTCATGATATGATTTCAGGGAGAAATGCACTTTTAAATCATCACTGTTCATGGATGGGAGAAAGGAGTACTCCGCGCTTGTTTGTATCTTACATCGACTCCGAGAAGTTACTTTTCAACGAGAGCCCAAGAACCGTGAATGGACGACGCCCGTCATTCGTGGCAGCGACACAAGGTTTCAAATGCGACAGCTGCTATTTCACTTCCAGTACATTAAACTTGTGCATTGTTCAGAGACGAGCTGACGCGGGCTTTTATGCCCGACATTTTGCATGATTTCACGTGTCAGCGGCTATGCCGCACAATAACCGCAAGCCCGGCACAAATTTTAATTACATATTCACATTGGGATGGAACATTGCGCCATTCGATACAACAAAGAAAGAAACGAAAATACCTGAATGCATAAAAATAACGGAGGAAGAACAATTATGAACAATATTGAGAGAATAAATCATAACGAGAGCTGAGGAGATGAATTTGTGAAATACATTCACCTGCATTAGAGAAACTCTCAGGAAAATTGGTATTCTTCAGAGTCAAATGATTAAAGAAATCTTTGGTATACATGCGCTGCGTTGTGGTTTAAAAATCGCATCAATTCTACAGAAAGAATGTAGGTGTTCATTGTATTGCTATGAGTGGAGACACTGCGATTTATAGTATTCAACTCACTGTTCTTCATTGTTCTTTGAAGCTTCACGGACTCGTTTCAACATAAGAAATGGAGAAGAGTATATAGTTCAGAGAAACACAGATTTTCATGCTGGAATATTTATTGCAAGAAGAAAAGTGAAGGGCAAAGCTTTATGGTATAAAAACGTGCAAAAATTGTCTGAGGCAAATAGTAATAGAGTTAAGTTCTCACCGTTCATGAATGTTTTTCAATTTTTTTTTCACATCATTGTTTTCCAGAAATAGGTATCCTGGAAGAATTTTTCAACCCACACGGAGAAAAATGCCACTCGATAATATGAAACTTTTTCTCATTTTGTTTTAGTGAATTAGAAACAGGAAGGTTTGTAAAATGAATTTTCACATGGAAATACGGAAGATTACGAATACTGTATGAAAATTAATTGGTAGAATAAAAATTTCGAACAGTGAACGTTGAATTTTATAAAGCGTGTAGTAAAATTTAGTCATTCATTCGTCATCTCCTGTATTTTCATATGAAAATTCATTTGAAAAACCTCCCTGTTTCTGGTTTAGCAAGCAAAATAAGAAACAGTTTTATATTTTCCCCCGTGTATGAAAGAAATGTTATAATCAAAGTCTATATTGAGGGGGGAAACCACATTAGAAGGCTGATTTTCACTGATTTTTTAGGATTTTTTTGGGTGAGAAGAATTAATTAGAATTCAATCAAATTTTAACATCATTTTATTCATGTTTTGAACGAATTTTGTGATTCTTTCAGAATGATTTGGGTCATCAATAATGGAGTTACACCCTGTTGTCCGCTAAAGATCGTAACTGATTTTCTCCGACTGCGTGACATGTAGCGATTCTAATCCCACATGTGTTAAAGATGTCATTTTTGTACCGTACAGATGTTCATGCGGATACGTGGAACGTATCGAAAATGATCAGCACGCATGGGTATCCAATAGGCATGACATTGTGATTATCGATTCATGACATCGAATAGGTGATGACAGGATAGCATTTGTTGATGTATCCTTAAAGACGACTTTATCTGAGGGAAAATAACCCTCCTGGAGGTTATGGATTCTAAACGATAACCAAAAAAAGCGAACCTAGGAATACCTTTATGAGAGTATTATAAAATCGTTTGAGACTCCATTTAGAAAATAACACGTTTTCAGGAATTTAGGATCATTTGTGCGAAACGCTCATGTGACCGCATTTGAAAACGCAATTTGAGAGTATAATTTTTATGGATTCAATCATTCAAACTCTTAGATATGGAATACTTTTAATGCAGAACAATAAACATTGTGATGGATCTACAGATGACGTCCACATTACTTGTTAATTTTTTGATTTGGAAATGTGTGGTATATTTATCCAGTAACGCTACTAACGTTCAGTAACGTTATCCAGTACCTGTCACTGTATGCAACACATCGTCATTTCAAATCGAAGAAAATTCCAGAGGGTGAATGGAACGAATTCGAAAAGTTTTGGAAGCGAAGTTTTGAACCAAGAAAGCGTATAAAAATTGACGCCCCATGAAGAGTATAAAAAATGCAAGAGGAGCGCACACAGAAGAATCCGAGAATTGAAATGTCACTGATTTTTCGAGATTTGAACCCGTGACTTTCAATATAGTAGTCCACCGTCTTATCCATTGAGCTATGAAACGCTATGATGACTGACTATTTGAAAACGAGATTTCAAATCTGTATAAAATGATTGGTATACGCTTCATGAAACGTAAAATTACTATTCCCATTATGACATGGAAAGTTCATAAAACGCATTGAAAACGTGTAACTTCAGTACTTGACAGCAAGCAATTATTATACGCTTCAACGAGAGAAGATCGATTACAACATTCAACGTCTCTTGTGAGCTTCAAGAGCACTCACTAAGAACATCCCTGGTGAGAATTCAAAAGTGAAGGAAGCGGGTATTGAAACAAATGAAGCGTGAAAATGATTCAATCCCCTCCAAAATTACGCCCAGATGACTTTTAGCTTACGCTTTCGTCGCTTTTCGAAATTTGATTTCGAATAAAAATTGAATACATCAAATTTTAATAACCTTCATTTCGAATGTGAATAACGTTGAATAAATAAATTGAACGGATAATGTTTTCTTCGTGATTTCCACATTTTTCTCTCAGTAAAAATGTCTATAGCGGTTGTTTGAAACCTTTCGTGGGCCTTGCAATGGAGCTTGCCATCAAGAAGCACCTTGACATAAACTGCAGGGAGGCTAGAATCATTTTTCCTGAAGTTGATGAATATATCAAATTCAAGATTACCAAAATTCTTGAATCCATTATATCGATCAGATATGGAAAACTCAAGTGGATTGAGATTCAAAAATGCTTTTTTATTTCCCCCTTCGATGATTACCAAAGCTGTTTAAAGCGGTAATTCCAGATCTGAAACGCAGGCGTTACTCACATGTACGTAAAAGTGCATACGTGTGGACACACATAACTATCTCATGTTTACATGTATGTATCGTTGCGTCTGCGTAAGTAACCGGGACAGTTTCAAATCTATGACCATTGTTTAGATCCGAACGCAATCCGTGAATTGAAGCGTAAGGTAAGTTCATGTGCTCTTTCATTTTTACTTATTAGGGGAAATTTCTTACTTACCAGGCGACTGACCTTCCCTGTTGAAAAGGTCTCATAAAGTCTGATAAAAAACCATACAGATTTTATGAGCATCGATGATCAGAAAGAATTTGTATGAGCAGAGGCAATGTATCACATATGTGGATTTATAAGTTCTTCCAAGCTTATGTTTTCACACACAAATGATGATACGGAATGTATCAGTACTACTTTGGATTTGCATTGACTGTTGGATGTATCTGGTAATCGTGATAGAAAATGAATGCGGATGTATATGGCGATGCCTGATTGCAACAATTCATCAGGTTATGCGAATTGTTTTAGTATAAGTTTTTATAAGATGATTCAAAATCATGTCATGAATGAGATTCTACGTGGGAATAATAATTAGTCAACAGAAATTGATTTTCATAAGTGTCGATGTGATGCTGTTTCATGAATATTTACTGATAAAAACCCAATTGAGCTTTTGGAAAATTTTATGCGCAATTCTGACGAGCTGAATTTCTTTGTCTTTGTATGGTTTTATCAGCAGTTGCGGGGACAAATACTCACACTTTTCTCATAAAAAATACATTTGTCAAGCTTGTTAGTATTTTCTTATCGGAACTTTATCAGATTGTATAAACATTTTTCTCATCTCGATGTATCAGTATGAATCTGCAATTTCTCGTTCAATGCATGAGCAAGATTTATAGTGAAAATGAACATACACTCATGAATTATTTTAGTTCAATTATTTGATTCCCAGCTTGTGTCAGCTTTTATCAGCACTTTCGACCCAAATGGTATCCAAGTGTTTTTCTCATTCCTATCCCTGTATAGTTTGCATTATCATGCACCAGGGATAACACGGAATCTATCAGCATTATATCAGATGCTTATTGAATTATGATTATATGTAATGAGCCTTGTATAAAATGAATGAATGTATGTGTGAATATTTATTAATTTATAAACCGATCACACTCAACACAACACCACAGTTCAGAAAGAAATCATAATGAATTCATTTGGCACTAGAAGAATTCAAAATGAATGCATTAGGAACTCTTTCTAAACTGCGATGCTGCGGGGATACCTACATAGCACATGATGTCAGAAAGAGTACATAATGAATTCATTTGGAACTATAAGAATTCAAAATGAATGCATTGAGAACGCTTTTTGAACTGTGGTACCGTTGAGTATGCAAGTCTACTTGATACATGATGTTCCAAACAAATTGTATTGAAAACTCAATCACCCATACAGCACAAAAGTTCCCGCAAAGACCTCCCGTTATGACAGTAAACATGAATTCATGATGAATAGTTTGAATTCAAAATGAACTCTTGATGAATAACTTAATCTTCAGAAAGAATTCACATCAGGAATTCATAAAGAACTATTCAGGCATTCAACATGTATGCATTTTGAATTCATTGAGTTCATATTGAATTCATTTCTACTGTCATAACGGGGACTGCTCAAGAAGTTCTTTCAGAAGTTTTTGTGGATTCAAAATGATCATTCATGCTGTCTGGGCATATTTTCAAAACATCTTGTACAAAACTCTCACAATTCACATGAGAATTTTGTCTGAATTTATGTGCAAAAACATTCATCGTTCAGAAGTAATTCAGATGATTCGTTCAGATTTTTATTTTTACGATGATGAACAATCCACGGCTTCCTCAACCATGCTCAATATTCGATTCGTGATGATTTGCGAGTAGCAGTTATCACGTAACTAACGGTTACTAATCAATTGTGATCGTTCATAACCATTATATTTGAGTTGTGAATTTATGAAGTATTTATAATTTCAATGTTCGCGTACGTAAAATACATCAAATCACAAATTTTAATTCAGCCAACCAAAAAGTTTCTCCACGTTCATTCCAACCAAATTTTTGTTTGGTTGAAACAAACGTTTTCTCCGTGTGCCGTGCAAAGCAAGAAGACCGTAAGTCGCATTTTTCATATCATTGTAATCGTGAAAAATTCTGCATTCTACTCTGCCGTCCAAAGCAAGAAGACCGTAAGTCGCACTTTTGACGAAAATTAATTAGTCATATCATTTTAATCGTAAAAAAATTCTGCATTCCACTGTGTTTTTCATTTTGGAAAAAACTCATTACGTTTTTAATAACAGCGGTTCGAAGTACGCGGAAATTAATCAAATTTTGAACGTTTATAGAAAAAAAACCGTAACTAACACAAGAATGGGAAGTTATAATATTTCAATAGTCTGTAGACCTCAAGGATAAGCCATTTCTGGGGTATATTATACCCCAGAAATGACTTGCCGTTGAAAAATGATTCGTTTTATTGATTTTGGATGGAAACAGTTTTTCTTGATTTTCTCGACTTGAAGTTAAATGCACTTACGGTCTTCTTGCTTTGGACGGCAGTACTGTGTTTCTCATTTTGACAAAAAACGCATTATTCTCTCGAAGACGCCGGTGCAAAGTACGAACAAATTAATCAAATCTGAAACGTTTATATATAACGTTTGTGTTTCTATAGAAGAAAAGCCGTAACTAAGACAAAAATGGGAAGCCTATTCGGAAACGTCAACATCTAGAAATGGTTTACCATTGAAAACCGTACACTGAGAAAAAAAATAACGAAACCAACCCTGCAACGAGTTTGGATACGGCGAATTTCACCACGCAGTTGATTCAACTAAATAACGATGGAAATGAGTCCCCGCTCGATTATTCCAATCGATAATCAGTTGAATCAACCCTGCGGCGAAATTCGCTGCACGGAAAAAAATAATCTGCCCCTTTGACTATATAAGTATGGACTGCTGGTTGCTAACTTCAGACTTGTAATCAACATTGAGCAGCGCCGCCAGTAACCGCAAACTAAAATTGACTGATCAGCTGTTCGGTGTTGTGATTTGTTTTGAAATACAATCTAACCTCTGATCAAGGGAGTAATTCTTATTGAAATGAGTAGGATGTAATTCCTCAAACTCAATCAACTAATTGGGATGGAAATTATTTCTGAATGTGTATTATGATTTTTTATTGATTGCAACGTATAGGTTATAACTTAAAATCTTCGTACCATGGTAACATAGTAATCATTACCATGGTGCATTGGAAGTATAACCATTCTTTTCTCTCCGTGTAGTGCCACTCAGATAAAGTTTTTTCACTTACTGGACGTGCCTCTTAATTAGATTCCCTGGTTAAAGTCTCATAGCAATTCATAACAACATGTCCTTATTATGAAATGTTACAGATTCTGCAACAGGAAATTCATAAGTAAACCACGAAGTCCTGTGAAATTCTGCTTATGATTCATCATGAATAATTATGAATATATTTTCATGTTTACTTATGAATTTCCTGTTGCGAAATTTGGAAAGTTTCATAATAAGGACATTTTCTTATGAATCGCTTTGAGACTTTAACCGAGGTTGCTTTTCCAATTTTTCGAATTAGATTATTACATTCGTATTCATCTAAAAGTACTTATAGCTTCATGAAATTTTACAAACTGAGACTAGATTTTCTGAATGTTCAAGGAATATCCCAACGATATACTTAGTATTGAGGTTGTTTATTATAAATGTTTTATAATTGCTTTAAAAATATTTTGAGAAATATATATATTTTATATTTTGATAAATATTTTGAATGATGATCATAAATAATAATTATGAGTAATCAGATGAATAAGTTGATAGATGTAATAATTCTCAAAATACATGCAAAAAATCAACCATCAGAACACATGATGCAATGCGACTGATATTCTCTGAATATTTATTTCACATTGTTTACGTCAATATAAGAATCGTATTTATTGCTTTTAACGATGATCCTCATTCTTATACTCAATGTATCAAACGTCAATAAATTATAACCTGTAATTCTTATCGAATCATTGGGTTTTTTTACGATTATTCATACCACATTTTGAATTCCCGCGTTTTCGGTCACTTGGGCGGAGCCTAAATATCGAAAAATATCGTTCAATGTTGGTTACACATTTTCGGCAGTTTATATAGGAAAAGTGGGGGTAACTGGCAGTCCATACTTATATAGTCAAAGATCTGCCCATTCAACCACAATAATAATTATTTTTACCACGAATTGGACTAAAATTTGGGACAGGTACAAAGCTTAGTAACGCATAATACAAGCTTCACATATAATATAAAGCAAAACGATATATTTGTAACCAGATCACCAGTAACACTTGAAACATATTGTGGTAAAGTATACCACAAAAATTGAGTTGAATGTATCCAGATATTGTCACAGTGTTTAGTACACATTTGGAGTAGAAATTACCACAAATTTTTGATGAACATGAAAAAAATTTGTTCCTAACTTCTTACCGTACTCACTGTCGGTAAGTATTTAGGATAACATAGGTTAGGATTTAGGATGTTATGCTTTTCTCTATTCGAGGAATTTTCATTCCTTGAAGAGATTCGAAACCACCCTACCTAACCTATCACCTACCTAAAGAACCGATCCTAACAGTTTGAGCTAACACGCGATACGATTATATAGTAGATAACTGTCACTTATGGTCATAATTTTACAACGTCTGATATATTATAAAAACATTTAATGTATTATAACTGAGGATGGTACATGTATCAACGTTTTCAGCATATATTAATTCGTTTTATTGATTGATGTGAGCATTTTGCAGGAGTTCATTGTTCACTCGAGCGAAATTATGATTATATATTTATAAATGTTTTCTTTTGATCATATAACTTTATACAAGCTGATTTATAATTTAGTTCATGGACTGAAGTTGGAATCAAATAAATTTCTTAGTTGATGAATGTCTATTAGATTCGATATCAAATACAATATTTACTTCCATGAATTGAGGAATGTTTTAAAACATCTCACATCAATACTTCGCGTTACTGAACTCATTTCACTGCACGAATTTACTTCACTCACTTCATTTCACTTCAACTCACTTAATTCGATGTTTCTTCTTCATTCATTCAATTTGTATATTAATTGAAAGCACTGCAATTACTTCGATACGAGGAATCGTTGTAAACAGATCCATCTGTAACCTAACCTCTCACAAGACTGTCAGCGGAAGACATTTCAACTCAAATTTTGTGGTAAAAACAACAGCAGTCAATAGTGGGGTCAATGAAATGATGGGATACCTATAACTATCTTTTGGGTAGTGATTGCAACTTTTCAATTGAATAGCATTTAATACTGAAAATGTAACATTTATTGGAAGTGTATTACTGCAATATATAAAAAGCACTTATCTTCCTTCAGGTAAATAATACTCCAAATCCATGTAGAAATAAGGATTATTGGAATACATTCAACCATAATCAATCCACCACAAACTTATTGTCACAGAAATTTGGCAATTTTTTTCCGTGTGTATCCAAACTCTTACGGAGTCGAACCAAACCTGGTGTTTTCTCAGCGTAGAAACCTTTTGCCACTGAGAGATGATGAGTTGTTCTATTGATTTTACAAGAAAACAGTTTTTCTTGATTTTCTCGAATTTAAGTCAAATGCGCTTACGGTCTTCTTGCTCTGGACGGTAGAAAAGCACATAAAAAATGATCCAGTTGAAGATGCAAAATTGTGAGATTTAATGCTCGTAAATGATTATAATAACGAATTTCTACAAAAATCATATTATTCCTGAATGTTTCTCATACAGCAGTATGTTGAGCGATAGAAGTGATAATACTTATAACTGGGGATAAACTATTGGTTTTATTGGTTTATTGCAGATTGTGTCCTTTCGACGATTGTATGTATTCCGAGTAATAATGCTCATTGAACCTCATTAATATCCTTGTCCGAAAAGTCCGATGAATTCCCATGGATTCCCATAGGTGCTGTGACACTAACCGCATAGAAACCGATAAGATATTTTATTCCTATGAGTATCAATCACACTGTAAAAAATAATCGGAAATTTCCCATATCAAAACATGAGAAAATTCCGAACTGTATGTAGGGAATCGATATTCCCATACTTGAGTAGGAATTTTCCTGTCTTCCATTAAAATCACCAACGAATTGGCATGTTTACGAACATTTATGCGGAACTTTCCTAACCTATCGTGGTGCACTATGGAGGGGGTGGAGTGAGCTTGCGCAACGCACGTTAACGCACGCTCGACTTGTATCGATTCTGATCGACACCGGTATCATGGCAGATGCAACTGGATGCAACGACGCGTGATCTATCCATGATGTCTTTATAAATGTTGAATTTATAACGCTTTGACGGGAGATTCGTTGTCCATCTGGTAAGTACATATAATGTCATGATAAATTATTTATAAAAGAAGTTCATCACGTGAGACAATAGATTTTGATGTTCTGTTTTGATTTCTTAACCTAAAATCTATACCGGCAAATCGGAGAGAAATCAGTAGTTGACAAATTCCTTAAAAAGTCTTATATAGTTTTTTCACTATGTACTGATAAAGATTCTATTTGCAGGTTACACTTTCATTGGAGAAACCCATTGGTTTATATAGTTATGTCTATTGACCAAATTTTTCACAGAAAAAGGAGGAAATCATATTCAGTGAGTACATTGATTTTATGTTCATCATTGTTATCATCCTCAATTATTGAGAATCAATATACTATTGATTGTATTGTTTTACCCAATTTGAATTTTATAATCAATCATTTCAGATTTTAGATGATATTCTCAATAAATTGGGTACCGATGTTCACAAAGAGTGATAACCCTACACTGTGGAAAATGTTTGTGAATTTGTTATATCTGGTTTGGGAAATCACAGTTTCTTTTGTTGAAATTTCATGTTCAGTGTGGAAGGAATGATATTTTACCATGAAAGTCTACGCTTAATGGAAAAGGAATAAAGTTTCCTTGTGAAAAAGTCTTACGCTCAACGTAGAAGAGATAAATTTTTTTGGGGAAAGTCCTATATTCAGCGTAGTACTATTGTACAAGTTTATAAATTGTTTGCTTAGTGTAGGTAATACAGGTCCTTACACTGAGCATAGACAAGTTGTGAACTTTTGTCAAATATTACTACGCTGAGTGTAGGACTTTCAGAACAAAAATTTATCTCTTGTAAGTTAGGCGTACGACTTTCAATGAAAATTTATTCCTTCTGCCTTGAATAGTAGTACTTTAACAAACAA
Organism: Gonatopus flavifemur; assembly: GCA_018340375.1. Classification (NCBI taxonomy): domain Eukaryota; kingdom Metazoa; phylum Arthropoda; class Insecta; order Hymenoptera; family Dryinidae; genus Gonatopus; species Gonatopus flavifemur. The sequence goes on along the minus strand of JAFFJZ010000006.1, from coordinate 3,815,311 downwards.
TTTGAATTTTCAAATCAGATCTGAGAAATTTACAAAAAACGATTTGAAACTTTTTAGCTTTCAGCCAATCAGAATTCAGCAACTTTGAATCGCTATAGCTCCGGAACTATCGATGATAAAATACTTTGATTTTCGTTCACAGATCCGCCGTTCTCCAACTTAGCGGATGGTGATCCAAGTATGTAGCACACAGTGCCTTTGAATGATTTGGATTTGAAAAAATCTCAAAATGCTTATATCTCCCAAACAAAGCGTCGAAAAAATTGTTTTCAAACGGGAAACTATTGCATTTTGGCTGCAGAAGTACCTGTGAAATCCGATCCGCGAATTCCCAAATATATTGGGAGCATTCATGATATAAGTTGGTATTTTTACCATGACAACATATAGGAATATTCCCGAAAATATTGGGATCATTCATAATATAGGTTAGTATTTTTACCATGACAATATGTAGGAATATTCCTGAATATATTGAGAGTAATAATGAAGAATGGTGGGATTTTCCCCATGACAATATGTAGGAATATTCCTAAAAATATTGAGAGTATTAATGAAGAATGGTGGGATTTTTCCCATCACATTATATGGGAAATTTGCTGAAACATTAGGAATATTGATGTTTCCTGGTTGGAATTTTCCCTATCAGGACCTATGGGAATTCTCGTAACACCTGTATGTGTTAATTATTTCACATCTTTTTATAGGAAATTTCCCATAAAATTTTTGACAGTGCAGGTTTTGCCGATCATGCTGATAGAAACCCATGGAACATCCTCTTAGAACCTCATAGAAACCCTATAGGCAATAGCGTGGTGAGAACATTTCTATCCTCTTTCAATTCGCGTGAAAACAAGGATAAGAGGCGGGATTTTCCCGCCTCTTATCCTTTGTTTCATGTCAGTTGAAGAAAGACACAAGCTCTCACCCCGCCACTGCCTATAGGTACTGTGACACTAACCGCATAGAAAACGATGAAATATCATTGATTCCATTAGGATTCCGCCTATCGGTTTCTATTGGTCTTTTTGCACAGGCATAGTTCAGAAGAAGATCTGGAAATACTTATTTGACCTCACTAATATAGTTCAGAAGAAGGCGTGGAAATCATCATGAAAATGTAAAACGAATTCCACATACGTATATGAAATTTCATATACTGTAAAAATCCCCGTAAAAATCATAAAGAAGAATAAATCAGACCATTGGATAGCAGAACAGGAAGATGCTGATAAAATGATAGGTTTTCAAATAGCGTTTGGAATCTTATAGAATCCAATGTTAACTGATTCCAGTTAATCCTCTTCCATGCTGATAACAACTGACGTTAGTCTAGTACTGCTCATAGATTACAGGAGGAGTAAGAATACTTTTATATGATACTCGTGGAAACTTGATGATTATGGAATATCAAATTGAACAAGCATGAATGAGAAATTCCTGGGACAAATACTCATCAATTTCTGATGAAAATATCTGTTTCAAATGTTTTTCATGTGGTTTCATCAGACCTTTTCAACAGGGTTCCAAAAAGGACCACAAAAGTCGGCTCTCCACTCGGGAATTGTCCCGTAGCCTCGGATTCGACTCCCTCATTCTGAAAGTTAACTTCTCGTCTTAAAGTCACTTCCTAGTTCTTAAGGACCTTCAAAATTTTTAAACAATTGATACAATAATTTTTTTCTCTTTTAATTCCCAAAAATCGCCTTTTTTAGGCTGTCACACTAGGTGTGTCCCTTAATAGTACATTGTGCCACGAGTGCGCAAAGTTGGTGATTCACGCGAGTGGGGGAACCACCAATGCGCACGAGTTGATCATACTATTTTTCCTAAGAAGGTGTGCAAAATTCAAGGAAGAGGAGATGGGGTGGAGGACGAGTTCAGGCCGCAAGACGGGTCCAAGGCGGAGCCCTGGTGGGTGCACTGGGGGCGAAGCCCCCCTGACTAAAACAAAATACTATAATTATATTAAAAATATATTAAAATAAATCACGAGGATGTTTGTTTCTTATGGTAAGAATATATATACGTATTAATTTATTCATTCATTCTTAGAACACGAGAATAGGCAATGTGGAAGGACGAAAAAGAATATAAATTTTCATAAACAAAAACAGAGATTTGTAGGGAATTGGAATCAGTGATTATATTTTGACAATAATAAGATGATTCTATCACGAATTATATATCAAAGTCAAGATATTTCCTGGAAATTCTTTGTTTACGAACAAACAATATATAGTTTAGTATTATATTTCGATATTTGACTTCACGTTTCAATTATTGAGAGAATCGTTATTCATGTTTTGAATTGTGACGTTACAATGATTGAAAATAAACGTAATATTTTTTTGTGTTCAATTCATTGGAAGTTGACTGACGTGCATAGGGGTTGAATGTATCACAGGTTCTGATTGATTCGTAGTAGATTGTCCAGGGGAAGTGGATGATTCTCTGTTTCTGGGGGTAGCAATTTTGTTGACGACATTTGTTGAAGGAGTGCATGAATTTGGAGTATTTTCATTGGAAGGTTTGATGCGTTTTGGACTCGGTTCATTCTGATGTGTTTCCGTGTTAACATTTGAAATTTGTATAGATATAGAATCCGTAATTCATTGAAATATTTTTCATTTGTTTATTAGAGTCTTCAATATAGCCTTCTGCCACTACGTTTGAGTTCCGTGATATGGGCTCCCCCATCTACGAGCAGTGTTGCCGATGTTCAGCGGAAAGTGTGTCCGGTGCACAATTCTGGGGTTGGAAGTTTCAAAAATGTGGCGGTTTGTTTTGGGACGTCGCCAATTGTATTGATTCCGATTGGTTGTTTGGTGCATTTTCCGTTCTTATATAATATGAAGAATCGATTACATTCCAGATTTCTGGCCCGAAGGTCGTAATATTTCTTACAAATTTCGTAAAGTTCTCCATGGATTGTGGATGAGCGTGATACGTTCGTTTTGGTATCTGGAATTTTGACGAGGAACATGGTATGGTGATCTTCGATGTCATTTACTTTTAAGTATGTAATTTCTCCCCTCCTACAGGCACCAGTGATTCCAAAAATGAGAATAACCTATAATTTATTGAACGGAATTATTCAGTAAAATTGTATGAAAATCAATTGATGTGGTGTTTTTGCGTGATTAAACAACATATGCATTGTTAAAAATGTTTGTAAATATCATAAGTATTTGTATATGAAATAAACAGTTGTATATGAATTCAATTTCACTTTACACATGTACATTGGTAGCAAATGTATTTGATATTGAGATTTTGAAATGCAACGCATAAATGGATGTGAGGGAATTTTGAGAATTTGACATATGAAATTTGATTCAGATTAGTGATGCACGATGTTTCACGATATCGATATTTTATATACAATTTCTATGAAGTTTTTATCAATATTTTATCAAATTCGATGTAAACTCGATAAAGTTTCTATTGAAAATATCGATATCGCTTAATCATCACGAATTCAGATAATTGGAATAGAACTGTTAAAAAAATTTGTAAATTTTGTGCAGAGAATTTGAAAGCAATCAACACACATTTGTGCAATCCATTTACTGCAAAGTTTATGAGAATTGGAATTAAATTTGGTATAGAAAGTATTTGGAGACGATATTGTGTTGGCATTTTGATAAGTGTGAGATTCAATACAAACATGTGTGTCAATTCTTGCCGAAGTTTTGTATTAAGACCAATAAAAAGATTTTTCGAAGTGTAGGAAATGGCATTTTTTAGGTATGAGTTGGAAGTGATTTGTGATATTCACGTGTGTTATTATTACAAAGTTGTACTTACTTTTGTTACTACAAAATCATTATCTGGAGCTTCCTTGAAAAATTTAGATACATCTTCGGCGGTGAAAACTTTTGCTTTTTTCTTCTTATATCCAGTATTGGTTTTTTTAAGGAAGGCTGTCAATTTCGAGTACGTTTTGATGTCAACATTATTATAGGTTTTTAATGTCAATTTTATCATGGAATACTGAGACCATAAAGTTGGTGGTGCCAATTTTTTCGACATTTCATGAAAATATAGAAGCAAAATGTCTTCGGAAAATGAATTTGTATTTTTTCATATATGCCACTTTTTAAATTCATCATAGGCTTTTGTATATTCGAGTTTCGATTTTGTTGGTAATAAGTCGAAAGAAATTTCCTTAGCTGCTTCTTTTATATAATCTGGTACAGATTCTTCGTCGTTTGAATCATGATTAAGATTTCCTGAATTCATTTCACTTGATTCTTCTTTGAGGAGTGTACAAGAGTTGAAGAGAAATATAACTGAGTGATGTGTGTACAGTCATCGGCGGTTTGTTTTGATTTTGATACTTCTAATGTTATTGTTTTTGTTGTGCCTTGTATTGGATATAGTGATACGAAGGATGGTAGAGAGAGAGTCGAAGAGGCGTTATTATTCGAAGTGTTGAGGAAAAGGCGTGGGGAAAAGTAAACTGCGTGCGGAAAAGCAACATTACCGCATTGCTTTCAATCGCGCGGGAATCCAGTACTTTGCGCACGCAACGCAACCGTGGAAAGGTGAATTTTGCGCACAGTCTTAGGAAAATGAATTTGTGTACTCGTTTTGTCTGTGTATCCACAGATTTTTTGTATCACCTCGAAAATGGTCAATATTTGGCCGAAACTCTGGTGAAACTTTTTTCAATAAGAAGTTTTCGATCGCCCGCGATGTGGAACTACTTTCTTCTGTTTTTTTGTTTGAACGAGACGAGCATCTACAACCTCATTTAACTTTAATGTCTACAAGAATTGCTTCTACCTTATCCTCTAATCTACAGGTTTCGACGATGGAACCAGCACCGTAGGGATGGGGTGACGAAGGTGGCCCCCGCCAGGGGCGCAAAATTGAGCAGCCGCATGCAATACTCAAACGCCCGCTCGCACGTACCTCAGGGCGTCCACCCTCGCGGCGAAACGGCACCAATGGTACTATACGACCAATTGCGATCGAGTAGTCATTTTTTCGACGTTTTCCGTCGGTTTCTCATCAATTTTCTCCCCCGTAATTGGTGAAATTCGCCAGTCTACTTTCAAAAAAACCTTCCTCTCATGTCCTATTCATTTTTCATCTCAGAGAATTCTGAATCGATCGGTACATATCCCTTGGGAAAGGATTAAAAAAATTTTCTCATCAATTTCCTTCTCCGTACTTGGTAAAATTCGCCAGTCTACTTTCGAAAAAACCTTCCTCTCATGTCCCATTCATTTTTCATTTCAAAGAATTCTGAATCGATCGATCCATATCACTTGGAAACGAATTTTAAAAATTTTCCCATCAATTTCTTTCCCCGTACTTGGTAAAATTCGCGAGCCCACTTTCGAAAAAACCTTCCTCTCATGTCCTATTCATTTTCCATTTCAGATCATTCTGAATTGATTGATCTATACAGGGTGTCCCATTTCAAATAGCCAGGGCTTATATATATCTCCCAAAGTGATGGGGCTGAAGAAAAAATCTCGGGAGAAAGTTGCAGAGTCCTGAGCGGGACATTTGATGGTAACCTTGACTTCGACCTCAGACTCCATCTTCAAGGTCATTTTGAGGTCAACTCGTGTTTTTCAAATGAGACCTCCTATTTTTTACTACATCCTTGGAATGTGCGTTGAAAACCAAGAAACTTTTGTCCGAACTAGTTTCCTGAAATTTGCGAAGGTGGCGATCTAATCGATGAAGAAAGAAAGGAGATTCAAAAAATACTCTTACCGCTTTCTGTGCGAAATGACACTGTAAGGATAAAGCGTTGAATCGCATTCTTCGAAGAGTTTTCACTTGAAATTCAAATGTAATATATGTATATATTTCCGAACATAAGAAATATCGATAGTCACGATTATTATATATAATCTATATACCAATTATGAATTGTAACTTGGAAGGGATGTGAGGATGGAGGGGAGACTGAACAGAATGAATGCTGGTTCTAAGAGATAGATCAGAGAAAAGAATTAAACGTTATGGTTAATATCAAACACAACTGTGTAATTGAGTGCGCACTCGTGATAAAATACCATCATTCACATTTTTATATTCTGAAATCATACGAACGAGTAATTAAGGGGAGGCCAAGATCGTCATCGTCGGTCCAGTAACCAGTTGGAAGAAGATTATTGGACCTGGTTGAGGAAAATCTGACGAACTACAACGGAGTTGAGATTATACAAGGCGGAAGCTTCCATACTCCAGAACGAACTCTCGGGAATATTTGCTCTACCCTTCCAAGTCCTTTTCAACAAGATATGTAAGGATTTTCAATTACTCGTATCAATGAGAATCGCCATTATCAGATTTCATTTATAGAAATCTGTAATAATTTACGATAATTACAGTATTCTATCTAAATATTTTATCTGACTATCGAATCATATTTACATACTATCGAGTTTCTTTTCTCTTTTGTAATTCTTATAAGATCTTACATTTCACGAAAGTTTGCTAGGCATCTGGAACAATATCATTTTATTAACGATATCAGGAAAGAATCATGTTAGAAGTTATCATTGATTTCGATTAGTACTAATACGTTGAGGATATTGTATACATGTGTGATTTTCCCTACATCTATATGTATCGATACATGTATATATATTTTTGTACACAATATATGTATGCACATAGATATATAGGATTGTTTCTCTGATAGATATATACATACATGTATATATATATATATATATGAAATCATAGGTTCCTGCGTGAAGACGTTGATAACGAATTTTAATGATGATAAGTTCATACGACGAAGAATTATGAGAGAGAGAAAAGGTGAAATAAGAAAGGATTTTATGGAAGAAATAATATTGTAAATTTTAGTGAATAAACTATTTTCTTGAATATAAAAAGAGTCTTGTTAGAACACTTAACTCTTCAGTTATTCCTTCCCAACAGGGCCGAATTAAGGGCCAATGGCCCCATTGACCCCCACCTGCCTTAAGCCGGCCCTGGTTCCCAATCTTCGGGGAACTGCCGTCGGCATTAGCGTTACCTAATGTGCACCACGAGGAGGTTGCGCAATCGGACTTTGCACATCACTGTGGCCCTGAGAAGGGCCGATTATTTCGACTAGAGAGGTATGTGTCTGTGAGTTTTGGGCATAGTCGGGTTCCGTAATTGAGTGATAGTTCCCTGATCCAATCATCTCGTGAATCCACCCGTACAACACCGGACATTTCTACGTTGCCTCCATGTTACCTTCACGTGGGATCTCCGTTCATCCACGCCCTGGCGAAAAAATTTCTCATAATTCCTCATATTTTTTCATCATTTTTTTTCATAATTTTCTCATAAAATCCCATAATTTCTCAAGGATTTGGAACATCATTATAAGATACAAGGTTTTCATAATTTTCCATAATTTTCTCATGAAATTTCCATATTTTCTCATAATTTTTTCATAAAATTCCATAATTTCTGAAGGAGGTTGCACGCTGTTATAAGAAATGCTTTTCTCATAATTTTTCATAATCCTCATACTATTCGATAATTTCTCATAAATTCTCATAAATTTTGAATAAAATCTCACCATTTTAAAAAAAAAGAGGTGCTGTTATAAAAAAGCAATTCCCTTCTGAAATTTCCAAGTTTTTTATGATCTCTCCAAAACATATGTTCATAAAGTCACATAAAATTTATCATTTATTTTTCTGATAAGACGCTATGGAACCTTCCGAAGTAGCTAATCCAAGTGAGCCGGATCACTTTTCAACCAATCAAAAAGCTCGAAAATTGGTCCGGATCACTTGGATCAGTTACTTCGGCAGGCTTCTATGTTTTCATATGTGTTGATATTTCATATTATCCTCCTCGTCTTTACGGATGCGAGAAGAAACTGTAGGGAATTTGTAAGAAATTAGGACATATATGCAATTGTTTTTAGAAATTAGAAAATTATATGACGATACACTTTTATTTATGAATAATTGTAACTTTTTTGGTCAGAAATTATGAGTTTTTATGAAGAATTATGACTTTTTATGAAGAACCATATCTCATGGTCATCATTATATTTATGAAAAATTTTATGTAATTTTATGAGAAATTATGAAAATATATAAAATAATATGATTTCATTTATGAGAAATTATGACTTATTATGAAGAAAAATTTCTCATGCCAGATGTTCCAATTCCTTGAGAAATTATGAAAATTTTTGATATTTATGAAAATATATGAGAAATTATAAGAAATATGAAAAAATACTGAAACATATGAGAAATTATGTGAAACTTTTTCGCCAGGGCGTTCTATCCACGTCCACCATTGATCGACGTGGAATCCAAGGAGATGCGACGTAGAAATCGGTGGATGTGCTGCTACACGGAAAAAAATTGCCGAATTTCTGTGACAATAAGTTTGTGGTGAATTGATTATGGTTGAATGTATTCCAATAATCCTTATTTCTACATGGATTTGGAGTATTATTTACCTGAAGGAAGATAAGTGCTTTTTATATATTGCAGTAATACACTTCCAATAAATGTTACATTTTCAGTATTACATGCTATTCAATTGAAAAGTTGCAATCACTACCCAAAAGATAGTTATAGGTATCCCATCATTTCATTGACCCCACTATTGACTGCTGTTGTTTTTACCACAAAATTTGAGTTGAAATGTCTTCCGCTGACAGTCTTGTGAGAGGTTAGGTTACAGATGGGTCTGTTTACAACGATTCCTCGTATCGAAGTAATTGCAGTGCTTTCAATTAATATACAAATTGAATGCAAAGAAGAAACATCGAATTAAGTGAGTTGAAGTGAAATGAAGTGAGTGAAGTAAATTCGTGCAGTGAAATGAGTTCAGTAACGCGAAGTATTGATGTGAGATGTTTTAAAACATTCCTCAATTTATGGAAATAAATATTGTATTTGATATCGAATCTAATAGACATTCATCAACTAAGAAATTTATTTGATTCCATTCAACTTCAGTCCATGAACTAAATTATAAATCAGCTTGTATAAAGTTATATGATAAAAAGAAAACATTTATGAATATATTAATAATTTCGCTCGAGTGAACAATGAACTCCTGCAAAATGCTCACATCAATCAATAAAACGAATTAATATATGCTGAAAACGTTGATACATGTACCATCCTCAGTTATAATACATTAAATGTTTTTATAATATATCAGACGTTGTAACATTATGACCATAAGTGACAGTTATCTACTATATAATCGTATCGCGTGTTAGCTCAAACTGTTAGGATCGGTTCTTTAGGTAGGTGATAGGTTAGGTAGGGTGGTTTCGAATCTCTTCAAGGAATGAAAATTTCTCGAATAGAGAAAAGCATAACATCCTAAATCCTAACCTATGTTATCCTAAATACTTACCGACAGTGAGTACGGTAAGAAGTTAGGAACAAATTTTTTTCATGTTCATCAAAAATTTGTGGTAATTTCTACTCCAAATGTGTACTAAACACTGTGACAATATCTGGATACATTCAACTCAATTTTTGTGGTATACTTTACCACAATATGTTTCAAGTGTTACCGGTGATCTGGTCACAAATATATCGTTTTGCTTTATATTATATGTGAAGCTTGTATTATACGTTACTAAGCTTTGTACCTGTCCCAAATTTCAGTCTAATTTGTAGTAAAAATAATTACTATTGTGGTTGAATGGGCAGATTATTTTTTTCCGTGTAGGGACTAAGTGCTCAAATACGTTACCTTCATTTGCGATACATGCACGGCCCTATTGAGGAGAAAAAACTGAAGAGGTAAGTATTGTTCCGCACAGGAAGCAACAAGAGCAATTAGAGCGCCATCTTCGCAAATTTCAGGAAACTAGTTCAGACAAAAGTTTCTTGGTTCCCAACGTACATTCCAAGGATGTAGTCAAAAATAGGGGGTCTTATTTGACAAACACAAGTTGAACTCAAAATGATCTTGAAGACGGAGTCTGAGGTCGAAATCGAGGTTACCATCAAATGTCCCTCTCTGAAGCCTGCAACTTTTTCCCGAAGATTTTTTTCCCAGCCCCATTACTTTGAGAGATATAAGCCCTGGCTATTTAAAATGGGGCATCCTGTATACCTCGAAAAGAAATTTTGAAAATTTTCTCATCAATATTCACCGGTATGATGATGTCTCCCCACGGTAAAGAGTTCTTTTCAATACATTTTGGACAATTTTCTTCATCAATAACAATAGTCAATTTCATAGTTAATAATTTCCATGTATGTACAATTTTAATAAAATCAAAGTACAATGAGTTATATATGTATATATGATTTCTCGAATTGATTTCTAAGAAAAGCCTATTAAATTAACAAAAACTCTCCAGAGGGGCGCAATAATGGTGATTCTGCCAGGGGCGCAAAATCACCTTCGTACGACTCTGGATGGAACAGACCACCCCATCACCTCTTTGAACTTTGCATTATCTTGAAAATGGTCAGTATTTAGCCGAAACGTCGATGAAATTTTTTTACAAAAAAGTTTGTTCGTGCCTGCGATTTGGGACTACTTCCTTTTATTGTTTCATATAACTTGATCTAGATCTACCTTTCCAAGATTTACCATTCATTTTTTCTTCTATCATTGTTTTCAATGAACTATCATGCCTTAACATGTGTCCTATCAGATCACTTCTTCTTTCAATGACATGTTTCAAAAGATTCCTCCTTCCATTTACCTCCTCAAGTACTTCTTCATTTTTTACTTTCCCTATCCATTTTATTCTGAGCATCCTTCTGTGACACCACATTTCAAAAGCAAATTCTTGTATGGGAACCAAATAATCTTTCACTCCAAGAAATTAATCACTATTCATATCCTATATTCCATAAATCCAAGAAATAACATGATAATATGGAAGACTTTGTGATGGATCTTCGCATTTTTTTGAAATAATCACTCAAAATTTTCTTCATAAACATCATGTCATCCCCACTGTCAATTCCCAGTTGGTTTGCATGTGAAATTTCTCATGCGAATTTGGAACTGTATTTGAATCATATGGTTATCACCCATGCTGAATTTTCCCATGGGTCACACATGCGACAGTGTCTCATGGATCATCCATAGGAAAATGTCGTATGTGTGTACCTATGGGACACTGTCGAATATGTCCCCCGTGAGACGCTGCCACATGTTTCACACATAAGAAAATGTCGCATGTGTGACTCATGGAGTGCTGTGGCATGTGTACCATGTTGCACGTATCCATGAGAGATCGTCGCATGTGTGTACCCGTATGGAAATATTTCGCTGAAAAATGTCTGTAAAACTATGAAAAATCTCTGAAAAAAAAATGAAAAAATTCTGAGAAACTCTGACAAACTCTGAGAATCTCTGAAATTTTGATGAGAAATCTAATATTTTTGGGACATTCTTTACAGACTTTTTTCAGACTTTTTTCAGAGTTTCTCAGCGTTTTTTCATTCTTTTTCAGAGAAATAGTAACGAAATTGCACTCTGAAAAAACTCTGACAAAACTCTGATGGATTGCTAACATTTTTCTGACTTTTAGAAAAAAATTTAAAAATTTTCAAACACTTTTCCACACATGATATTTGAATACGGCATATGAATGTATTTATTGAATTTCAGGATTTTTCAATAATCAGAAAAATGTCAACAATTTATTAGAGTTTTGTCAGAGTTTTTTCAGAGTGCAATTTCGTTACTATTACTCTGAAAAAGTATGAAAAAACTCTGAGAAACTCTGAAAAAAGTCTGAAAGAAGTCTGTAAAGAATGTCCCAAAAATATTAGATTTCTCATCAAAATTTCAGAAATTCTCAGAGTTTGTCAGAGTTTTTCAGAGTTTTTTCATTTTTTTTCAGAGATTTTTCATAGTTTTGCAGACATTTTTCAGCGAAATATTTCCATACGGGTACCCTTGGGAAAATGGCACATGTGTGACCAATGAGGTCTCACATGGGTGACCCATGTGAAAATGTAGTATGGCTGTCACGACCCACTTGATCCTCATATGGAGACCCATGCGACCCACTTGATCCCCATGTGACGATCCATGCGACCTACGTAATATTCATGCGACGACCCATGCAACTCACTCAATTCCCATGCAACGACCCATACGACCAACTTAATTCTCACGCGACGACCCATGCAATCCACCTGATTCTCATGTGAAGACCCATGGGATCTACCCACTTCCCATGTGGATACCTATGCAACTTCCCCCCCCCCCCCCCGTCCCCAATTCCCATGCAACAACCCATGGGAATTTACAGCAGGGATAATATTCCAATTCCCGATTCTGATGCAGTGAATATTTATTGGGTGCTGAGTAGTACAATCTGATGACATGATGTATTGAACTCATTGATGTATTCATTCAATGTAATGAAGTACTCATTGCTTTGCATAATATTTCTTCAAACCAAAGAAATCGAATCTCAAAGAAACATATTTCTTTGATTCAATTACTTTTTTCTCAGTGCACGGGGTAATTTACGTCAACTACTTTTAAAAGGGAAATTCCATCAACAGCGACTATTCCATTGAGCTATTGGTGCGTTTGATGGACGAAAACACAAAACACGATCGTACATGAAGAAGAAAAAATCATCTCTCATGAAGGGAATACACCGTACCACAAGCCAATGAGAACAATGGTCAAATTGAACGATTTGAACCTTAATCTGCTCCCCCACCCGCTACACTCTCCAGATCTAGCCTCCAGCGACCACTAGTTTTTTGCTGACCTCAAAAAGATACTCCAGGGAAAAGGATTTTGCTTGAATTAGGAAGTAATCGTTGCAATTGAAGCCTATTTTGAGGCCAAGGACGAATCGTTTCACAAGCATTATTTCGAAAAATGAGAAGACCATTAGCATGATTGTATTGCACTTGAAGGTGATTATGTTGATGAATCGAAATGGATTATGTAGAACAAATGTTGTTGTTAGTCCCGGGACTTATTGAACGAGGTGTTACGTTTAGTGCCAGCGATCCGCCTTTGTCGGATCGTTTGATAAACCCTCGTTTCCTAGAGAACCAGTTTTAGATCCTCTGAAACATATAGATTTTTATACAGCAATAGAATAACACGAACGCTAGAAACACAAAATCAATCAAGTCGAAACTTTGACTGTAAGTATTTCAAACGGCCGCATGAATGTGGATGGTATAAAATATGCGGATCGTACGTAGGGATTTCTATACGTATGCACATCGTCTATCTGGAGGAAGAATAGGAGAAGGGAAGAGAGCTGTATGAGAAAAATAAATTTTTGCGGTTCTTCAACTTATCGGGTTCCTATAATTCTTTTTATTTCATGAATCACATGCGTACACGAATTCAGCTGTTCACCTACACGAACACGGCATAACGATGCGGTTCTCCGTTTCCTTCCTACTTTGTTCCTTTTCGCTTTTTTCCACAAACCAGGCGGGTGGAACGACCAACCGACCCTATGGTACGTGCTGCGAAGCTTACCTAACAAAACGTGATAGCGAGGTAGTACAAGGCGCTTCTAGTCTCAGTTGGTTCTTGGACCTTCTCCAGCAATGGTGGAAAAAAAGCATAGCACGGGACGTATCACGCTATACAAAACCGCAATACATTCAAGCAGTTGTATTAGAACCTATATGCGTTCAAGCTTGTTTCGAAAAAAACTTTATTTCAACCTAATGAATTCATGTGGGTAGGATGTTGATAATTTGGAATTCTCCCTGTCTCTCATCAATATTCTAATATACATAGATAATTCTACTGTTCTATTGCATTTTCTATTATATAATAGATCTGTATCTGCTTTTTGATGTATCAGAAACAAAAAAACGTTGCTTCTTTCCTCTACTCTCTAAATCTGGAATAGTGAAGAATCACGCGCTTCACTCCACTAAGTCTCAGAAGGAAGCTAGTCCGCTTCGAGTAGGGTTTCCACTCGTTTCGAGTGAACTCTCACTCGTTCAGAATAGAAAATTCTCTCTAGAGTTGGTGTGAGTGTCTAACCTCAAACCTTAGACTATCACTCTAGGAGAGTGAAAATTCCACTCGAAATTTTGATAAGGGATCGTCCATAAATTACGTAACGCTATTGACTATATCTTTCTCTATCTCACTCATCATGTCTGAAGTTGGTGCAACAAGGAACGACAGAAGGAAAAGCGTTACGTAATTTATGGACGGTCCCTAAGTTCACTTTTGGTTGGCTATAGAGTGGAATCTCACATTACAGATGTTAGAGAGTGTGGTTTTCATAATTACCTATTCGGTCTCTATTTCTCACATTCACTGGCCCACCCTAGCAGAAGCGGTTTTAGGCATCTTATAGTTGATGTCAAGGCCCTGACTGGTGACCAGCTCCACTGCAAGCGCCTTGAAAGGTGTTGGAGAACCGCGATAATCATTTTCACTAGGGTGGAGAAATGCTCACCCTGTTCATCCCAAAATACATGAAACACGGAGCAAAGTAATGAGCATGAAAGTAGATAGCCATATTTTTAGCTCCTGTAGCTGAATTTTGGCTGCTGCAGCAAAATTTCTAGCTTCATTAGCTAAATTCGAGCTGATATTACTCAGACCTTAGTTGCCCTGTGGGTGCTAAAATATTCAGCTATAATAGTTCAAATTTTGCTAATACAGTTACAAATTCCTTTCCGTGAAACAAGAATGCATAGATATTCAGAAATCGATAATGTTAGCATACGTTGGATATAAGGTTAATGTATCTTGTTGAAGTGGATGCTCTTCAATTGTCATCTGACCCCTTTCTTCACTTACAAATGCACAGAAGGTTGGAAAGAGGGTTAAGGGATGTGACGTGATATATTGTCACAAAGAGAATCGCGAGGTGGCACCGCGCATCACCCTCGTTTAGGGATCCTTTAATGAGGGATCGGACAATCAGTCGCCATTAGTGGGATACCTCCGGTTTTTTCTATAGTTTAGTTAAGCATGCATAGTGTATGTTATTTTATTAAAATCATTTTTCTCAAATGTATTTACATGCTTTGTTCGAAGAATGTTTCAGATTCACTTAATTGTAAGTATTATATATGAATAAGCTGACTTTAAATATGTATCTCGAATATTTTCATAAATATCAGTACCTATCCCACTAATGGCGGCCGACCAATCCGTAATCAGCAGTTGATTGTCCGATCCCTCATTAAAGGATCCCTACCCTCGTTGGAGTTAGTCGTGTCATTTGCGAACACCTTAGTTCGCTCGAGAGAACACAGCTGTCGCTCGCTCACATGAGAATCGGGAACACATTTCCCCTCCTCAACCAATCCTGACCTCCTCTAACCCCTGTCCTTCTATGATTTGTCGAGGTTTCCCGTCCCGAGAAGGCAGTGCTATCTGCCACAAGGTGACGCGGCGGTCCCTTACCACCGAAGGACGATCTACCAATCACGGGAGTCCACCTTCTCTCACCCCAGGCCGACCAACAGCGGAGGAAGGGACGCCCTCTATCGCCCTCTCGCCAAGGCTGCCGACCTGGAGGAAAGAAGCAAGCCGCATGCGCTGCTCAACATGCCCCTAGGAGAGAAGAAGAAAAGGACGAGTGAGACAACACGAACCCCGACACTTTCCGTCACTCTCACACGGGAGGAATCAGATAATTGGGGAAGGGCAGCACCCCTCACCCCGGAGAACCCCCGCCCCACATATACCATCACTCACGTAAGGACTAATCGGAGACCACTACCGCCAGAACCAATGAAACGAGCTCAAGAGGTCAGCTCCAACGGAAAGTCACCGACGGGGTTCCGTGTATTACCTTGCGAACTCACCCGTCGGTGAAGAAGAAGAAAAGGCCATATTAGTTTTCACTTCTTATGTGACCGAGCCACGGCGACGTTTCACAAAGAGTTTTTGTTCGAGAAATTTGGAATACGGTGAGTGTACGGTGCCACCGGGGCTTGAATTTGAATTAAAACATTGGCCTGCGCATCTGCCAAATTGTTCTTCCGGAGTAAGAGTGCCAGTGAGGTGGATTTCGGTGTGAATTATCGTGAGAAACTTTCCTTCTCGTGGCATCCTCCACGTGCTCCCTCTCTCGAATTTCCCTTTACCCTTTGTGTTTGCACCCTCGAATCACCCCCTTCGCCCGATTTAGCCCTCCCTCGTTTACGATTTTATGGTCGCGGTTTCCCTGAGCCCTCCCCTTCTGTGGTGTATGTAAACGGCATGGCCCGTATAGAATATTCCCTCATGGTCGTGCCCTCCGTGCTTCTTTGAATTCCCTGTGTTCCCCTAGTCAGATACATAGACTCTAACGAATTGTTTATATTTTGTTTTTCGCGACAAAGTCGTGTATGTACCGTAGAAATCTTGAACTTCCCGAAGAGAACATGAAGCTCCAGCGAACGTTCAAATTAGATTTGTAAAGATCGGGCAGAAGGTTCATGAAAGCTCATTTTTAGATTCACAAACGTTTGACGAAGGTTCTACGAACGTTGAAATGTCCGCCTCAAAATACTTTCAGGAAAGGTAGATGGAACGTTCATTGAAGGTTCATCGAAGGTATAATAAAGCTTCACAAAAATATCTATACTTATATTAATTTTCATTAATTTATGTTCATCATTTAATTGATTATTCATGTGAATTATTGGGAATTGATGTAAGTATAGATATTTTTGTGAAGCTTTATCAAACCTTCGATGAACCTTCAACGAACGTTCCATGTACGTTTCCTGAAGGCATTTCGAGGCGGACATTTCAACGTTCGTAGAACCTTTGTTAAACGTTTATGAATCTAAAAATTAGCTTCCATGAACCTTCGACCCGACCTATGCAGATCTAATTTGAACGTTTGCTGAAGCTTTATGTTCTCTTCGGGTTGAAATATATACGTGCTATGGCACGTGGTTAATCCCACGTCGAGGTTGTTGATTCTGGTGAATGAAAATCAACCACCCCCTCTCCCTGAGCTTCCCTTATCCCTTGACCACTTCCAAATTATCGTGGACGTATTACTTTTTCGATATCAATACATTTCAGATGCCGCTACTACTTATAAATATCCACGACGGGGGTGGTGAAGGCGCTCAAAACCCTATGCGCTTCTGTGTATGGGTTCAGGATAGATCCATCACAGGGAATAGTTCAACAGTGTCTACTTTAATACGCACCCAGCTATGTTCATCTACACTAAAAGTGCCAACGTAGGACACTTTATAACAGAATTTTGTTCCATTTTTAGCTATTCAGTGGAACTAGAGGACATGATAAATCCTTTGGCACTGATATATGAGAACTATACTCCTTCTTTAATGCGCCACTAGTTCTGCCAACGTCTTATTATCCGATTCAGCGTTCATTTTGCATCAAATTACAGTAGCAGCAAAAGCAGTGATAGCAGGTTGATTTTGCAGATAAATTATGTCATTTGAATTGATCAAAAGTACTTGAAGGAAAATTATTTATTTTCGACCCTATTCTATGCATATTGGAATTCGAATAACAACAATCTCTAAGATAAGTACAGAAGGAATATTATCAGTAAAACGAAGATGGATAACATATTGACTCGCATACTGTTACAATATCATGCATCCTCATGGATTGAATTATAATATTAATTAATTCGAAACAAAAAACATGAACAGTAAGTGAAATATTCAAAAATAACGCTAAAATTAAGTCTTCGTGTAATATCACATAATGAGAATCATTTTGTTGAATTCAAATGATTTTCTACAATCATTGAATCTTTTGAATCATGATGAACTATTCTAAATTTTAGATAACAAATCAAATGCGATGATTCATCGCTAAGGTGATCAGAATGGCGTACGATCTCCATTTTTTTCGAAATAGAATTCATCCCATTGAAAGCACCTCAATTGAATGTAGCACTGCGAATATTTCTGATTATGCATTGCTCAAATATAACAGAAAAATATATAAAGCTCTTATGATAAATATACAAAGGAAATTCTGTTTGAATGTACTTTAATCATTGTCTAAATGAAATGCTTTCCCAAGATAAGCCATAGAGTATCCATGTGAACGAGATAACGTGCGAAAAATGACAGCATACTCTGTGAATGAACTTTATTACATTTTATCAGTAAATTTCCTCCTACACTTGAGACGTCTCGAGATTAACGATTTTTTTTCATGCTGTTATCTTATCATCCGTCGATTTTCTCTCAGTCTTTTAGCATTCAATCCTTTTTCATATTTACATTTTTACAATATCTTAGTGGAATGTGGAACGTAAGAGGGTTTATATCCGAATGAGTTCTTGGGAAATGGAAATATTAATCCAATCTTCTCGATATCAGAAATGATATCAGAGTGAATGGATTATTATTCGACCTTCAGAATTTGTATTTTTCAAAATTTCAAATTATGTGCTTGAGTTGTGAAAATAATCATCTTCCTAGTACTACTTTAGCTTTATATGCTCCTCACGTTCATTCCAAGTATCAAGATTTCATCACAAACATAATTAACGCGTTAATTCACAACATAAAATAAATGCTTCCAGTACATTGTGGAATTTGAGTTTTCGTTCATTGTCCGAGTGGCCTTTGTATTTAAGTGGAATTGATAAAACAAATTCTCAATTTCTGGAGCAATTGGAATCATTTGTTCACATTCAAAGGGACTCAAGTGTGGGGAAGTGGAAAAATTTTAACCTCTCAACGTGAATAAATTCTACAATTGTATTTTTGAGCGTTCAGAAATCATTGGGAAATTCGAACCGCGCAGCAATGCGCAATCTGCAGTGTTTAATTCATTATTATTATATGAAAATTTGTATCAAATACGTACCTTTCGGAAAAATTTCACGCAAAATTTGACTTTTACCTTTGCCCACTTCCTCATGCTCGAGGCCCCTTAAAACTTCCAGCATATGTTGAGAATTAAAATTTCTCTGTGATCAATATATAAAATAAGATATATTCCATTTTCCAACCTCGGTGGATACATGGCTGGCTTTATCGTTTCAATTCCTTTTCCTTTAAATCACTATACTTTATACATCGAATATTTGCATAACGATAATTGAAATGGTGTGATTGTCTCTCTCTCTCTCTCTCTCTCTCTCTCTCTCTCCCTATGTTCGGATCTCTCCATTTCCTTGGAGATATCAGCTACAAAACCGTGTCAACCAAGAAACATGATGATTGAAACGAATAGAAAGCACTGATGGCCTCCAGTAGCTCTCACACCTCCCTTAGTGGGAAGAATTTTTCTGAATTCCACTGAAAAACTCTAAATCTCACTGAGGAACTCTGAAAAACTCCAAAATAACCTGACACACTCTGGGAATCTATAAAAACTTCTTTAAACTCTGAAAATCTGTGAAAAATTCTGAAAAACTCTTGCTTATTAGACATCTTTTTTCACTGGAACCTTTATTGAATAAATATCTCTGAAAAACTCTGAATTTATTTGAAAATCACTGAAATTCTCTGAAAAACTCATCCTGATAATCTCTGAGAATTTCGAAGATTTTAAGTGAAATTTCTCCTCTAGAGTCTGTGGATCATTCTTTCTGAATATCTCGGCTATAGTTGAGGAAAATCATCATTTTTAACTCGTTGAACGAAAATATATAATACATGATACGATTTGAGTACTCACCTAATTAAGGAGAAGAAAAATCCTCTCAAATGTCTTTTTTATCTTCACATAAAAAAACATTAATGCAAAGATAAAATGTCACTAAATATCTTAAAAATGAAACTCATCAACGATTCCATCAATTTCATTGTTTGAATCACAACAAGCGCGTGAAGTACGACAATCAGTATTTCTATCTTATACATATCCTGTAATGTTTCCGCTAGAGCAAAGTAGATACGTCGAGAAGCACGAGTGCTGAATTCACTTAATCTCACAACGGTGTGATGTAGTTTCGCGTGTTCGCTGCATAATTGTTCTAGAAATCCATACACCAATTAATTAAAATATTCACAAACCACCTAACTGAAATTTTTTCGAAAAATTCCAAGAGGGATATTACCATTATCTACATAAGCTTCCTCCTGAGTAGCAGGCAAGTACTTATCCAACATAAATTCAGCTAAATCGGTAGTATTGTCCAATGTTTTGAGAATATTAATGCCAGTTTCGGTAGACATCACCTTATCAGCCTGTTGCCAACTGTAAACTCTCAAGTAATGAACTTTATAATGCGTTAAGAGTATTATTATTCTCACTGTGTGTTGGGTTTCTTCCTTCAATTCGATGAAAGTATCAACGGCGGGACGAAGATGTTGAAAGACTATCGATCTCGTGCGATCGAAGATCTGTAAAGAAAAATTGTATGAATTTGTTAATGAAGGAATTCTGAGTATGTAGCACTTCGTCATCTATTGAAGTTGCACAAGGATGCTTTAATCCTTTGCGGAAATGAGGACAGACTGACAAACAACGTCATATAGCATCCCATAAGGGATGCAATGGTGCATGACTAGGCATGGGCGTCATCATTATTGAATAATAACATAGGTCCCTGGTGAAGATAAATTGTGCAAGTGAACAATATACATCCATATGAGGATTAGATTCAAAAATCATTAGAAACCGTATGCACGAGATGGGGATGAGGCATGAACAGCGTGTCAAATTCGTGGTGATAAACAGTGGGTGCCCGGGTAGAAATTTTCTCAATTGAAAATCGGGCCATATAAAGCCCTGTTTGAGCCCAGACTACTTCCACTTTAGTACAAACGGGGCCTAAAATGAACCGATTTTTATTTTTCCATTCATTCGGTAAAACGATCAAGCACGATTTTAAAGTAACCACACTATTTCACTAGTAGAACATCGGTGAAGTAGCAAATGTCCGAAAGGCCATTTACCCGAAAGCAGTGAAGTTCGCGGCTATATGAGGAGGGCTAGGAATTTTTTATAATTATCCTCGAATTCATAAATCATTGTCTTTCGAGTGAATGCAATTTTGGACACTTACTACCTTCCCGGGGAATATATAAGTTATAAGGAATTGAGTCGAGAAGAAAATCTTGTCAGACTCTGGAACGTCCAAGCATTTTTCCTATCCCGTTAGCGAAGAAAACAAACTTACTGAACCCGGGTCGTGGAAGTAGGAGACTAAGCCTTTATTGCACCAGTGGATTCCCGAGATAACGATCATATTCTCAAACTAACATTTATTGTACTCATCGCGATGGATTTTGACATTTGTGTGAGGTCCACGACAAAAATATATATGGAATCAACAACATGAAATTGTGTGGATACATAGGGTCAATCGGGATAAAATACTGTCTACAAATTGCGTAACGCTTTTACTTGTTTCGTTCTTTGTTGCATAATTTTCAGACATCAATGAGATAGGGAAAGGAGTATCCTATTAAAAATATCTGACATTCCTTGGTTTGTACATCAGTTTGAGAAACTTTCGGACTCCAGACAATACCAAACAGACCCTGTCAGATCCGGGTTAAAATCCTGTCTGGTCTTATCAGCAATCGCCAAGCTAGAGACAAAAACCGAACAAATCCTGACAGAAAATTATGTATCCGATTTTGTCAGAAATTTGGAATAGGATAAGTACACTCCATTTTTACCAGTGGTGCAGTAACAGCGGCGAGTGATCGGTCACGTATGAAACTAATGATTGAGTAATAAAGTATAGTGATTTCAATTCATGACCACAACTCGGGTGTTTGAATGTGAGCCATCAATGGCGGATTATTGGGCCATATTAAAGAAAATGTGTCATCCAAATTGCTGTCATAATATCAAACATGGAGTTCCTTGCACATCGACACAATTACGAAACATAATCTCAAAATCTGAATTGAATTGGAAATTTTTGTTTAATTACTGAACGAACATCGAAATAGCAACTCTGCAGTTTTTCAATTATATTGATTTGTGGTTCTCTTGGCCAAATGTATTAGATTGATTGTCCGATTTTGTGGATTCACAGAAAGTGCTTTAAAACACACAGCTCTGGACTGAAGATACTCGATTTGTCCGTGGACCATTATTGATCCGAAATATTCTGTTTCAGAATAAATTCCATTCAGCGATGAACCATACTTCGGTCCGTAACAGAGAATTGTGATCAATGGTCATCTAGCAGAGCTGTGCATCAGCTAATCAGCATTGCTGGGCTACTTTTACCGCACTTGATCAGTGATGCCAGTATTTGCTCGGCTGGCAATTTTCACCCCATCCATCACGCTCCACACTATCAAATTTCTTTTGTCGGTGGTTTCATTGTGTGTGTGTGAGATTTCTATACATATGGGGGTGTTGGAGGGAGCAAAAAATTGCCACATGAGAAAATGCTGGCATCCCTGCCCCTGATTGACCCATATTTGTGCAAATATCAGTAAATCTATCATTGGTCATGTAACTCGCAGGCATCGGCCAATATAACTTCCAAATCGGATGAGGCAAAACACTAACTTGTTTAGGCGCTTCTTTGATTATTGGGAGCTTTACTTCCACAAAATCAAGCCCTTGGCAAAAGGTTTTATCCAAGGTATAAATTGGTTTCTCCATGAGCCTGGCAACAGGAAGAGATTTTTCGATCACTCTGTGTACCACCGTTTCCACTGTGTCAAAGGCCCAATTCACAAGAGTGTTGGTCCCCTTCAAACGTTCATAGACTTCTGTAGATTTACACCATAGGTATTGTACGCTGGGGATCTGAAGAGCACGATCTACAGCTTGGATTTTGTAACTTTGCTCCATCGTTTCCGTGTCCATGGTTGAGATAACGAAGTGACAATTCTTTCATGGATCGAATTAGAACTCCATTTGCACTTCTCGAATTGATGTTGTCCACCTGTAATTATATTTAAAAAAAGCAAATCAAAGGAAAATTCTTTCGTTTCAACGAGGAAGTTTCTTGAGAAACAATGATATAAAGCAAATGGTATCTGCAAATATTGATTACTAGCGTGTCAATGGACCATCGGTGGACCAGTGATTTTTGTAATGATTTTTTAACACTCTTCTTGAAAAATTGATCTTCTCGAATTCAATTTGTTCAGAATTAATGATCATCTCAAATGAAACGTTTTTAATAT
The DNA here is from genome assembly GCA_018340375.1 of Gonatopus flavifemur. Lineage (NCBI taxonomy): Eukaryota > Metazoa > Arthropoda > Insecta > Hymenoptera > Dryinidae > Gonatopus > Gonatopus flavifemur. The sequence continues at coordinate 3,792,311 of JAFFJZ010000006.1, read as the reverse complement.
TTTGTATTCTCCTACAGTATAAGGTTTCAAAAGAAATAATACTTAAGACCAACATTATCATCCTTATAAACTGAATGTAAATCGAATATTGGTTTATGAAACTTTTAATCTGCACATGTCGAATGATGTTCCCTGTAGGTTCACCACCTCGTATTTATTCAATAAAATTGTAGATATGGTCAGTTTATGTGACAGAGATATTGAATTTCTGGATTCACCGTTATTTATTGGATTTCACATATCATTGAATGATCGACTAAATTAACATACATGCATATAAAGTGTCCAACGTGAATGGGATTGATGATGCAGCTATCGTACGTTCATGCACTGAGAAAACAGATATCCTGAAAATTACCATAATTTATGGATTTTCAGCGCTGGTCTGACCCGAGTCGGAATATTTACTTGCACGAATATCTAAAAGTACCATAATTTCTTGGCCTCTTCAGAATAAGTATGGTACCTTCCTTATAAAAGTCCCAGATATTATGGTACTTTTAGAGGTTTGTTCGGGTAAATATTGAGACTCGGGTCAGACCAGCGCTAAAAATCCATAAATTATGGTACTTTTTAAGATACCTTTTGCTCCGTGTGTTGACGCCAAAAGGACTTTCAATATAGATCCAATTCGATGACCAATAAATGGTGTAGAAATTGAAATAGTACATTCTCTTATGTACTATTTTACGTTTATATAGAGAAAACAAATCAATTGTGAGTGAATATTTTCCTCAAGATTTGCATAACTCGTGTGCACAGGAATGTTGATTCTGTTGTGTTAAATTATGTGGGATATAAATTATACACAAATTGGATGAGACTATTGATTCAAAAATCCGAAAAAGAATACAGAATTTTAATCGTACCGAGAATAAAACTGAAAGAATTCTGAAATCATACGTGGAGTAATTAAAGAAATGATTATAAGACAACAGTTCCTTCATTTACTTTCTACATCAGGTGGTTCTCTTGTAACTGAGATCAGAAATATTTAAAAAACAAGTCCGATGTAATTGCAAAAATGAGAAAAAAAAACAAAACGAAACCAAGTATGGTAAGAGTTCTGGTAAAGATGGGAGATAATGAGAAAAATCTTTTTCTTTCCTCATTTGCGTTTAATATTCCGCGCTTGAACCTTTCTGCCTTTGAAAATATGATGGAGCTATTTTAATTATTTAGAACGGAAGTTGATCTTAACGTTTCCCAACTGGCATATTATTTTATTTTGATCCGCTGTCTTTATAAATGAAATTTAATCAAATCATGATTCCTCATTGAATGTCATTTTATTGTTTTCCAACAATACAATTGAAAACTACTAATTATTCTACACGGGAAAAGGAGATGAGTTGGAATAACTAACTTGTAAGTGCATATGGACCCATTTTTTTAAATAAGAATAACAAATTCGTCCATTGATTTAACCAATCGATTCAATTCATTTTTTTAGAAAATTGGTTGAATCAATGAAGAAAATGGTTATTCTGATTGAAACAAATAGATCCATATATGCTAGTGAGTTGAATAGTTATTTCAACTGATCTTGTTTTGCGTATAGTGACCATTCACTGATTATGCAATGGAATGCACCTGATTGAAATAAGTGGTATACTTATAACTGTGGAATCAATGAGATTACATTCATTCAGATTTAGAGTTGAGGTTTGTTTTAGATGTCTTGAGCAACACATTCAGATCAAGTTTCAGAAAACAATGACTTCAAAACTTGGCTGAAACATCTAAAATCTGTGTAAAAGATATATCAACACATAAAATGTAAATTAGATACATTCGAGATCATACACGAAAAAACGAGATTAGTTGAAATAACTATTCAACTTGTAAGCGCATATCCCTGGTTAAAAGGTCCAATAGAAACCGATAAAAAACGATTCAAAATTAATCGGAATGAATAGGATCAATCGGAGAGGCTCAACTACCGATTCAAGATGAATAGGAATTAATTGGAACGTGGTGTATATATAGGATTGAATCGAGGATTTACCGATAGAAAAATATTTGTTTCATTGGAATTAATATGACTTCCAGTGATCAATCGGTTTGTATGAGAGATATTTGATTGAGAATATGAAAATTTCTCCATTTCATGAGGCAAATGGTTTTTATCGGAAATTTCCATGACCTAGAGCTATTGGAACCGATCGTAAATGTTACGTAATGGGAAATTCAATCGGTTTTTATGAAGAATGTCCAATTCGATTAGAGTTCGTACAGATTTAATCGGTCTGTAGGTTTTAATCGGATTATTCCACTATCCGAATTCATGGGGAATAATAGGACCATTTACGGATCTGAAAATTGAATAGGATTGAATGAGAAATATCCAATTCGAATTCAGAATTCCTTCCAGCGGTTTAAATTATCGGTTTTTATCAGAATTTTCGGTGATTTCGGTCTATCGGAACCAATGGGAAAATTGTACAAAATTCAAGACTTACTGGGTTTCTATCCAGAATATCCAATTCGATTTGAGTTTGTTCATTTTATTGGTCAATAGTTTTCAATTGGATTATTCGATCATCCCACACTGAAAAAAAGGTGGGTACAGACAACGGTGATATAGTTGATTCAACAGTAGGATACGATTGGATATATCCAACTGAATCTGACTGTTGCCTCAACTACATACACTGTTGACTCAACTACATGCAGTTGAATCAACCATCGTGGTGTCAAGTCAACGATTATACTGTCAATCTGATCATATATTCGTTAACTTGACTATGATATTCAGTTACCCTAACAACAAAATATAATTGATTTTCGATGAAATTTTTTTTTCAGTGCAATTTATGGGAAATAAGAGGAATATTTACGGGATTGAATATTCAATAGCATTGAATGAGAAATGTCCAATTCAATTTTAGACTTTATTCCACCGCATTAGCCCTGGTTAAAAAATCCGATAAGATCCGATAGAAACCGATTCAGAATTAATCGGACTGCATAGGATCAATCGGAACAGTTCAATCCCCGATTCAAAATCAATAAGAGTTTATCGGAATCTCTTTTCTATAGGTTTCAATCGTGGATCCACCAATTAAAAAATCTGCATTTTATGGGAATTAATCAAACTTCACATAATCTATTGGTCTGTATAAGAGATATCTCATTGGATGATTGAACTTTTCTCCATTCCATCAGGCAAGCGGTTTTTATCGGAAGTTTCCACAATTTCAATCTATTGGAACTAATGGGAAAATTTGTGAAATTGAATGATGAATGGGTTTCTTATGGGAAATTTCTGACTGCATTTAAGGATGTATCGATTTCATTGATCAATGGGTTTTAATTGGATTATTCCAACATTCAAATTTATTGAAAATAATAGGCAAGTTTACAGATTCTAAAGTCCTATAGGTATGTACCGGCAATAACCGATTCAGTTCTGAAATTTCTTTCATTGCATCAAATCATTGGTTTTTATCAGAATCCCTGGTGACCTCGATGTATTGGAACTAATGGGAAAGTTGCTGGAATAGGGAACTATAATCATAGAATACCAAGAGAATCCAATTAGAAAATATTTCATTGGTATCAATCGGAATTTTTATCAGTGATGGAATATCCATTGGATCCCACTGAAAAATATGTTACTGGTACCAATTATAATTGTAATGATTAATAAAATGCCGATTAAATCAAATTAAAAAATATTGTGTTTGTACGAATTGGAATTTTTACTATTGATAAAATACCTATTGGATGCCATTGAAAAATATTTGACTGGTATCAATTAGAATCTTCATGATTAATAACATACCGATTGAATCCAATTGGAAAATATTGTATTGGCATCAATCGGAATTTTCATTGCTCATAAAATACCAAGTAAATGCAATTACACAATATTTCATTGATATCAATCGGAATAATTATTATTGATAAAATATCAATCGGATCTCATTGAAAAATATTTGACTGGTATCAATTGAAATTTTCATGATTGATGAAATACCGATTCAATCCAATTAAGGAATATTTTATTGGTATCCATCGGAATTTTTTATCAATCATAAAATACCCATTGAATCTAATGAGAAAATATTTTCTTGGTATCAATTGGAATTTTTATGATTGATGACATACCCATTGAATTCTATTGGAAAATATTTCACTGATATCAATTAGAATTTTAATGATCAATAAAATACCTATTTAATCAAATAAAAAATATTTTCTTGGTATCAATAGGAATTCTTATTATTGATAAAATACCTATTGGATCCCATTGGAAAATATTTGAATCGTATCAATTAGAATTTTCATAATTGATAAAATACCGATTGAATCCAATTGAAAAATATTGTATTGATATCAATCGGAATTTTTCATCCATCATAAAATACCGATTGAATCCAATTGGAAAATATTCTCTTGGTCTTCATTGGGATTTTTATTATTAATGAACTCCCATGCTCTCATTAAGACCGATACAATCCCTCATATGTCCAATGGACTATTACCAATTGAATCTTATTACTATAGGACACCCATCCCTGACATAAGACAGTCATTTAGTTCAAATTGATAGGAAGCGAACCACGGCATCGAGCGAGCGGGTGTTCCAGATCGATCTTCTAGGTTAAGCAACGACAACCGCGGTACAAGGTGGATGGGTGATCACCATGTTAATAACACATAAATGATCGTTTGAATTTATTTCAGCAATAATTTGTCATACGTAATGATTGAATAAATGATATATGTGTTTGTTTAATTGATATAAAATGCGCGTATATAATGTATATAAACCGTTCGTTGGTTGGGTTTAACAACCAATAGAATTCAATAAGGAAATCGCGATGCAGGAATCAATTCATTCCGATAAGTTTTTTTTTATCGGATTTTTTCACCAGGGAAAATGCCGATTAAATCCAGTTAAAAATTATTTTATTGGTATCAATGGGAAATTTCCGATGCAGAAACTCAATTCATTCCGATAAAATTTTTTTTTATCGGATTCAATCGGATCGTTCAACCAGGGATGGACTCATCTTTCCTTGTTAGAACAACAAAGTGATTCATTGATTCGACCAATTTGAAATAATCCACTAAAAAAATCAGTTGAATCAACAAAACCGAAAAAATAGGTTCATATGCGCTTATAATTTAAACAGGTATTCAACTAATATTATTTTTACCGTGTACCCACACTGCATAGAAGAGGGCAATCTTGACTGGAATTTGGGAAAATTTCGGAAAAATTGACGAGTATTCGACTATATTCATAAGCATTTGAACGTTTCCAGATTCCAAAATTCTGACAGAGTTTAACAAAAAACCATTTTTTGAGGACTCGAAGGTAATTTTTTTAAAGATACTTGAAGCATCTGAGAAATATTATTTGCTTGAATTTCATATCTACATTCCATGTATTCGATACGAAACTTTTCTTCCGCAGAAAATACACAATAAAAAGTACGATATGCATAACAAAGATTAAGTTATCTCATCACATTATTGAGAGAAATACATTTTTTCTTATTCAATGTTAATATCTGTACATAAAATTTAAAATAATTTATCAATTCACAATGTTAGTTTGATATTGCCGATGCGCAATTAGCAATTGATTCTACACCGAACACCAAATACAAAAAGAACATCCGTACTTAAACACAACAATAATAATAATAATAATAATAATGATAAGGAAATTCCGAAAGGTGAGTCGTAGATAAAAAAAAAACAAAGACGAATTATATGTTTAGGAACTCACCATGCAGTAAATTGTATATCTCTCAAACGAACCAGCCTCAGCAGTATTCGGATCCGACAATCTCCTAATAATTACAACCACTGTACCTTGATCCCTGACTCATGTCAACGCGCACATTTGTTTACTTCGAATGCGGCTATGAACTATTTTTTCTCTCTTTGTGGGATTCCATCAGTCTCCGTCATTTTCTTTTCACTGTGTCATTTATCGGAAGTATACTTGGTTGTTGTCCAGAAGATGGTAGTAGTGGGATCTTTCTGACTGGGGCAACAAGTCGATAACTTATCGCTAGAACGTGAAATAAGAGAGTGTGTAGTACCAACCGTCATTGATAACGTGTCAGATTCAATGAGGAGAGCTCTTTTGTAACATCCACACCATCTATAGGATGAGATCATCACGAAGAAAGATATGAGTATTCCCATGCTCTTATGGTATGTATTTTAGAAAGTGACGCGATTGTTTTTGCGAGGTCGCAAATCAAATTCTGCCACTCGTGAAGCTGAAAACAAGAGCATACTCTTCTGATTCTCATTGTCGTAATAAGAGAGAGGATTCGAATAGCACACTCTTTACAATGACACAAGTAGCGAAATTTTACTGGCAACTCGATCAAAAACAGTGGATCATTAACATTTAACATGCAGACAAAACTAGCCCTATTCCAGGTAAAAGTAAGCACTGACAACAAATGCCAACACAATCGAAAGTATTGAATTTCAGTCAAGTTTTCGAGTAAGATGCAACCACATTCACTCGGATTTTTCACATTACAATAGCCATGGATGATAGCTGAGAAGGTGACAAATATCCCAGTCAGGCCCGGATTAGAAGATTTTGAGGCCCGGGACTGAGAGACTATTGGAGCCCCCCTCAAAGTGAAAAGCGGGGGGGGGTGGGGTGGATGAAGCTTTTTTTGCATTCTCACAGGATTTTCAGCTGTCACAAAATACTCAAAATCTCTGATGAAAAACCCTCAAAATCCTATTACAAAACAAAACAGCGACAAGAAATAATGAGAAATAATAGAAAATAATGGGGGCATGAACAAAAGCACACCCATTTCCAATTATTTCCTATCACTTGTTTGTTTTATAATAGGAGTTGAAGGTTTTCTTTTTACTAGGAATTAATATGTAATTGACACGGATTCATTTGTTCAAAAGATTGTATTTATTCGATTAATCAACGAAATTAACAGAAAAATTAATAGTTCTTTTCTCTTATGAAAATTAACAGTTCTTATTTTTTCTTAAATACTAAAATCATGAACATATTCCCAAAACATGAAAACTCTAGAAACGATAAGAACATCTTTTTGTGCAATAAGTAAATGTGTAAATGAAACTAAATTCGAACTAATTACAAGGGTTTGGAAAATGCAGATTGCTAAAGATTCTTGTTTTTCACATTTCTCTGTCGATTGGGATGAAACTTATATGGGACCACTATGGGACCATAACTGAACAGTAATATAAATTTCATTACAATCGGATAACAGGAACCGAAGACATGTTTCGTCGCAAAATCACAATTTTTTGTAAAATGTTTCTTTTCCCTCTCCCGTTTTTCTGTAAAGATCAGGGTAAAACTTATATGGGACCACTATCGATACTGCATCCCAGACAGCACCGAAAGTTCTCAAAACGTTTCAAAAACGTGTCCATAGTCCCACAGATGTTGGTTCCCAAAAGTATATTTCCTAAACATCTTGGGAACATTCATTCAATGTGCTGGAAAACACGTTTTGAGGACATTGTTGACAAATGCTATGGTACTTTTTCAGAACGTCCTCGAAACGTTATATGAAAACTAAGTATTTTATCTCTAACCTATACAAATTTATATTGATAGTTTTACCAGGGACAAAAGCATCGAACAACAATAAAAGTATGTTTTGTATTGAATGTTTGAAAATATTTCATTCCAGCAGTTCGAAACTATTGGCAGAATATAAATTATCAAGAATTAAGTCAATGTTTTGAAATTCACATAACCTTAAAATTGGCGCGGAACAAAATTTCATTATATGCGATGTATTAAAAGGATGCAAATGTAATTTGTCAGATCCATCGATACAGGCTCCACCACAGTTCATTTGCATCGGCTCCAAATGGAGAATATTGGAAGACTTGACACAAGTTTGAACATTAACAAGTTCTCATTTTCAATGTCTCATAAACGTTCCATGGAAACCTTAATAAAACTATACCAGACATTCGTACATTCCTGGTATATACATGCGATGTTTCCTGAACGTCCCGAAACATTTTCAGAACATCCCAATGTTTCAGAAGACGTTCCGAGGATGTTGATAAAACCTCCCGGTGCTGTATGGGATGGAACTGTGGTGAAAATTCATGATGAACGGATGATAAGAACGAACGATATCCACATGATAACGGTATTACAAATTTTGAAATTTTGTTTCGAAACTTAGTGCTTACCCTTTTCTTTCCTCAATATTGATTTGCCTGAAACTTATGTCTCATAATCAGCATTTCATGAATTAACTATGCTCAAAGTTTCATGGCATTCGGATGATACGGCCATAGGGAAGGCATGCTTCCAACAAATAATGCGGATGGCAAAAAAAATTTTCCACAGTTTTGAACCGATCCAAATGGAACTCATATGGGACCATTATTGGATCATAACTAGAACCTGGGATAAGTTTCACTGGAATCGGATGAACATAACAGGAGATATGCACGTTCGCGAAAATGTTCATTTTTTGCCCATATTTCTCCTAGCCCATCCAGTTCTTCTGAATGAATCAAGGTGACTTATATGGGACCACTATCGCTCCACCCTACGACTGTGGTATAAATTTTCTCGAAATTGTATAAGTGGAACGGGAGATATGCGTGTTCGCAGTTTGTTGATCACCTAAGCGACAGACAGACACGACACCAAAATTTTTCTCTGAGCTTGGAGAAACATTTTGGTGTTAACAATTTTCATTTTGGAGACAAAAAATTGTCGGAAAGCAGAAATTAGATTTTGGAATTGGTTCATATCACTAGTGGAGTATAAATAAGTTGGATTGATGATTTTCTAAGATTTGCGCAACCTTCTATTTCTGTTCACAAGGCAGAAATATTGCAGGACTCTGATCGTTTGTATACTACAACCACCTTCACTGTTGTTGATAACGACAGTTATTTGGAGTTCAAAGTGATTCGAATTAAAATCGTTCAATGTCTCCGATTCAACGATCAAGAACGTTAGTTGATGCGATAAAATCTTGTTTACCATAAAAATGTTATAAAAAGCTTGAAAACGAAATTCGCGAATGTTCAAAGATGAGGCCCCTTGATGAGTGAGGCCCGGGGCTGCAGCCCCCCTAGCCCCTCCCCCCCTTGATCCAGGTCTGATCCCAGTAAACAATTTTTCGGCGAATATTTGAAACTGTCATAATGTCATCTCGAAGATGTTCAAATGATTTCTAATGCATGCCACCTTTTTGGTGTTTTCTCAAGAGTTCTAAATGCCATCTAAAAGTTATCTGTCATATCTTTTAGCTAGCATTTAGAATTCTTGAGAAGCATCAAAAAGGTGTCAGAAAACGATGCATTAGAGATCATTTCGACATCTTTCAGATAACATTATGAAGGTCTCAAATGACTGTTTACTGGGGTATGATTAATTGTTTCTGCGATGGTTCGCCAAGTGGGCTTTCGTGACTTTCAAAATTTGTGATGAATATATTTCTCAACATCCTACCTGTAGTATTCATCGGAAGTGTTTCAAATCTATTTGATTCAATGCCAAAGGGAGAATATGGTATGTCAACAAATGGGGAACATTTCAAATAGAGTTTTTAGGAATGATGATCATACCCAGGCAGCACACAAGTCCCATATGAATTCGGAATATATTCGATTTTTTCAATTCTAGTTGAATCACATTGAATGAATCCGTAAAGAAATCTGATAGAATTCATTTGATCTGGAATGAGTTCTGCTAGAATTGTTTCCGACTTCATATAAGAATTCTCAGAGTATTCAAACAGAATTCAAAGGCAGTACTCAGAGAATATCCGTAATGTCCGCTTGAAAATATTCACAGCAGTATTCCAATCCCAGATAGAAAAATGTCTCCAATAATGCCATCATAATGGTGACATGCACGCCAAGAAATGTTCGCATCATGGCGCCAAGGTGTTTCCGCATAAAGCATTGTTATTGGTAGCAAAACGAGGTGATGGCACCATAATTGAAACATAATGTTTACATTCTATGCATCATTGCAAGCTGAGCGGAGTTCATGATAGTATGTTTACGGCACGTTATGTTACAAAATATTCAGAGCATGCTTTTCTGCTCATGCTTAATCCCTTCGCATAATAAATTTCATAGGTTATATATCTTTGGAACTTGAGATTTAGAGATTTATTATTAGTGCACTTCCCAACTAACATTCAGACATCTTAAAGATATCTTTAAGAAGTCTCAATGCGTTTGTAAGAAGTCTTAAAAAACGTTCTAAAAGATACCGAAACGAATCCTAAAAGATGTCTTATGACACACGTATAGAATTCGAAAAGATATCTTGAAGAGTTCTCAAAGATGTCTGGAAGAGTTCTTAAAGATATCTTGAAGAGTTCTTAAAGATGTCTTGGAGAATTCATAAAAACGTCTTGGAAGACTCTTGAATTTGTTCACAAAAAAAATTCTCAACATTTTCTTTTTCCTTTCCCTCCTGTTTCTTCAACTGCTCTCGCGTTCCGATAAAGTTTACCTGATTTCGACCCTTGTTGTTACGGGAATCGAACCCATTCACTTGACGATATATTTACGCCTCGGTCACTTGAGCTATACGTACAACATGGTAGAGACGCCCATAATTGTCATAATAATAATATGACATAATGAAATATGTCAGCGGTGTCCAGTTTCAAAGTGAAAATGATCTTTTGAACAAACTGTTATCACATGAATAAATATCAAAAGAGTTGAATGTAATTACAAATAGGAAAGATGAATAAATTTAGTGAAACATATTTAGAAATCAATTCTGTGTTCTAGTGGTCGTTAATATTTCGTGAATACCGCAGATTCTTCCTAAAGTATTTCTGACGAATTGTTGTGAAGTGGATATTCGGTAATTTTATTGTGCACGTCATAAGGCGACAAAATCGTACTTTTTACAAACTTTCAAATTTCTTGATATCTCAATGATTGGTTCAAGCTTTTAATTCATGGATATGGAATCACCTCATTTGCAATACGATTAGTAATAACAGGTACATTCAAAGTTTTATTCTGTGTTATTCATGATCATGTGCTCATATAACCTCAAAGCTGCTGAAAAATTTATCTTCTTAAACGTGTCTTAATCAAGACATCTTCCCGAAATCTCCTCAAGACTTCTAAAAGATATCTTCAAGAACTCTTCAACAACGTTCCTGAAGATCTGTGAATCAAGACATCTTTTAGAAATCTTTTACAAGATGTCTTTCCAACACTTCTAAGAGATATCTTTAAGAACTCTTCAAGACAGTTCTTGAAGATCTCTCAATTAAGTATTCTTTTAGATATCTTCAAGAATTGAAATGTTAGTTGGGTTCCCACCCTGGCAGAAATAAAGTGTGCTATAAGCGTGGATATAAGGCAAATTAGTCTTCAGAGGTTATCTAGCTCTTCGAATATGTCGTGTGGAAAGAGATTTCACGAGGTTTTAGTTGTACGGTGTAAATTTCAGACAAATCGGGAGTGAGAGGGAAACAGGTAAGCACTAGGATGCGGAACAAAATTAAAAAATTTCGTAAATGCCGGTATCATGTGGATATTTCCCACTCTGATCATCCGATCGTAATGAAACTTTCACTAGGGTTTCATACATTGTCGACGGTAATTCTGTATGAATTTGAACCTGATTTTTACAGAAGAACGGGAGGGGGAAGGAAACATGCTATCGAAAATTATGATTTTGCGACCACTCGCGTATCTCCGTTTTAGGTCATCTGATTATCATGAAATTTCTACCATGTTTCAGTTACGTTTAGCTATTACATGTGGAGGTTTGTTTCATTCATTCACGAGTTGGTTCTTTGGTTATCCGTTCCTTAGATGGCATGACGAATGAGTTGTTAAAAGTTTTATTTGCGACCATTTCGCGAAGAAAGTCATGTAGATTAGTAAAATTTTGAAACAATTATCGTTGGAATACCTCTATTCTTTAATAAGTTTATTCGAAATAAATCTCCTTCGGCACATCTCTACTGCAAAGTAGAGATTTTGTTTTGTTTTCCTGGTTATCATAATCAAATTCCAAAATCATAAATGCTTCACCATACGAGCATTGTTTCTGTAACCATGGTGCTTTTTTTGTTAGTGTATTGATGAAAACCTGAGTTTTTTCAATTTCGATTGAATATATCATTTACGATGGATTTTTGCTCAGTGGGGAAATATAAGGAACTTGGGAGTATTGTACGAATCTCCACACCAAGTTTTTGGTAAAAAACAATTATTTATTTAAAAAGTGATTATATATACATTCAGTACACATATATTTTTTCCAACAACAAGGAAATTACATGTGAAACTAAACGCGGTTCCCTCGAAACCACTTCCCTGCTCAAAAAAATCAATTGGATCTAATCAAATCCTATTAATTAGAGAAAAAATTGGATTCGACTGGAACATTGTACAGGTATTATAGCGATTCAATCCAATGGGATGACAATTTGTCTGTGCCTGATTCATGAGTGGGAAATTGTGACCAAATCGAATAATTATCGAATTTATTATTCACGCATTCCTTACAAATTTAAGTATCATTACACTGTAAAAAATTTTATCGGAAAATTCCTATATATTTATGTGAAGTAATTAATACATACATGCGTTGAGAATTTTCCCAACTTGTCCGGAAATTTACTGTGAATTGTTGGGAAAAATCCCATAAAGTTTGGAATTTTCAGATAAATGTGTGGGAAATTTCATATAAATGTACCGGAAATTGATTTCCTAATCAATGATTGAAATTTTCCGGTCGATGTACACAGGAAAATTCCGATTATTTTTTACAGTGTACTTTATGAGTTTTTTTAAATCTTCAGAACTTTCATGAAGTCATCTTTCTTGCTTATACACTGAGAAAAAGGATGGTTTGATTCAATCGAGTTTCAGTTGCCTCAAGTCCGCGGCGCATTTGGATACAGCGAAATCAATCTAGGAGTTGATTGAACTGTCTTGCGGGTTTGGAGAAATATAGTGGAACCAACTGCATATGCGTTTAGATCAGTGATGCCAGATTCGAGACCGAGACCGCTCTTACCCTCTCCATCGACCGCTTCCCCTTTCTCCCACCATGCGGAATAAGTTGGGCGAGCGAGGAAGTGATAGTCACTCTTTCTCTGTCGTTCACCCGACTTATTCCGCATGGTGGGAGAAAGGGGAAGCGGTGAATGGGGTGAGTAAAAACGGTCTCGGTCTCGAATCTGGCATCACTGGTTTGGATACGGCGAATCTCGCTACGCGGTCGATTCAATTGAATATCGATTTAAATGACCGGATGAGCATTTACTTCAATCGATATTCAGTTGAGTCAACCTCGCGGCGAGATTCGTCGTATCCAAACTCGTATGCAGTTGGCTACACTATATTTTAACTCAGTGTAGTAGACTCACTACGAATATTTTTCAGCGATCCTCGTTTTCCCTATATTGAAAGTCATTTTTCTGAATATCAATAGACCCGGTCTTTCCGTGTAGGAAATGGAATTTTATAAGAGGATCTACGAATGAGTACCTACGTCAGTGCAGTGGGACGAACGAACACTCATACCGATGATGATCTTAGTTTTTCGTAGAAATCGGTAGTTTCCAAACAGTTGGTTTCATGTTCGCGTTTCACCGTGGAAAGTACGCAAATTCCCAACTGTGTCGTAAAAATTCTTGGAAATGCGTATAAAATGGAAATTATCAAAAGAAAGTTCTCAAAAAATCTATGAAACACTATTATATGTCTCCGCAACGGGACGAACGAAAAATCTCAGTATAAAAAATCTTGGTTCTTCGTAGGAATTCGTAGTTCTTAATCAATCTGCTTCACGTTCACGTTTCCGTGGTAAGAAGTTTTCAAAGTTCCTACACGGTTGTAAAAATTCGTAAGAAGTTGTGAAAACCCGAGCTTACTACTAAATTCTACGCATAAGTCCGTCCCTCAGTGAAATCGGTGTCATCGTATCCTTGAATATTCTTATATTCTTGATACTTGCACTCAAACACATGATCATGTTTGTCCTTTATACTCTTGACTACTCCAAAATTACGCTCTTCCAGCCCCGTGGCGTAGTGTGGCGTACTTCTGCATTGAACCACGTATATTTTTCTACGTTATTTTACAACTTTTTATGGTATGCAGGTAAGCCTAATTCCACGTAATTATTCGTACTTTTTGGCGTGATTTGGCGTAGATATATTTCCACGAGGGTGGTCGGGGATACTAAGACTTTCAGAAAGTTTTATTCAGAGTCCTGAAGACTTTTAAAGAGTTTTTCAGAGAATTATTTCCACAAGGGTTTGATCGATAAATTTGAGTATTACTAAACTTTCAGCGAACGTTTATGAAATTTCAAGAAACATCACTGAGATTTCGCTCTATATTACTCAGTGTTCTTCAGTCGTTATTTTATAACACATAATTCGTGTCCAAACTCACTACGTGTCACTCAATTCCTAAACGTTTAGTAATTGAGTGACACATAGTGAGTTTAAGCATGGATATTGTATCATATAATGACGATTGAAGAACATTGAGTAATGGAAAGTGGAATTTCAGTAATGCTTCTTGAAATCTCATGAAAGACTGCTGAAAGTTCATTATTCTTGAACTTGAAAGCACAAGTGTATTATTATTTACTGAGCTTCCGAATTGCTCTTCTCTCAGTGCATAAAGCAACCATTTTCTGACAAGTTTTCATTCGACCAAAAAACAATTCTAAGTCACCCTTAAGAATTGGTTGTTCTCCCTTAATTTGAAAATTTTATTGAATTCCATTTACCAATGAGATTCGATACAAACTTTGCAACAGGGAATAACCATTCACACTTGTTCAAATCTGTTAAAATTTATTGAAAACGGTTAAGGGGACTCGTGTATGAGGAGGAGGGACAGGGGAGAAGCAAATTGTGGGTGAACTTCTTCCCGAAGGGATGTAACTAATACAAATGCAAAGTGAATAATGATACATTACATACCTGAGATTGCACCCTGCCATTAACTTTGAATTTCCTAAAGATTTCTAAAAGCTGAAGAAAAATTGTAAACCGTGAACAAATTTCCCAATTTTATTTTTCAGCTTCCAAAAACCATTGGCAAATTCAAAGTTGCGGCAGATCGCAATCTCAAGTATATGATGTATCATTATTCACTTTGAATTCGTATTAATTACATCCCTTCAGAAAACAGCTCGCGCAAAATTCCAATTACCCTCTGCCCCACCTGTTCATGCTTGGTTCCCTTAAATTAATAAGATTCAATAGGATGTCAATACGTATTGATGAGCATTTGCCGTTGTAAAGTTTGCAATGGATTGAATTGTATATGGAGTTAGCCCCCAAAGTGAATACAAAAGTTTCTTTTCCATGGCAACCGAAAGAGCTTCGTTAGTACCTGATTGTATCGAATAAGTTCGTTTGTACCTCAAAAATAAAAAAGTTACAGGAGTTTGAAAAAATGGGTTGCCCCCGATTTTGATGAATGATAGTTCATTTGGAATGTCTCAGGCCGTAGATGATTGTATCACAAAGGATTTTCCGAAGAAGTCGGAGGGGACAGAGTTACAAGCGAAAAACTGATTGGGCATAACAAAAAAAATTTTCCAATGAATCTGAGATTCTTGATGGGGATGAGAGACCTTCAGGGTGTTTCTGGAACTATTTGTGACGCACCTAAGTAGTGTCAGTGTAATAGTGGGTGTTACCTATCGGTATCACCGTTTGCATTTCCTTAAGTTAGGAGGTGGAAGCCTTGGAATATCGAAAAAACATAACTTTTGAACTTTTAAAAATCCCACAGCATTGCCCCTGACTGGGGCAACTTTTTTATACATAAATTATAGTTTGAGGACCTACTGAGAATATGCCCTGCGAGTCTCATCGTTTGTACCTCTTTGGTTTGGAAGTTATGAGGCTTAATATATCGAAAAAACACAATTTCAGAACTTGAAAAAATTACACAGAATTGCCCCTGACTGGGGCAACTTGACTATGTAAAAATTATAGTTCAACAACCTCTCGAGAATATTCCCTGCAAGTTTCATCGTTTGTCCCTCATTGGTATGGAAGTTATGAACTCTAATTCAGGCATACAAAAGTTTCCCCAGTCAGGGGCGATTCTGTGTAATTTGTTAAAGTTCGGAAATTGTGTTTTTTCGATATATTAAGCCTTATAACTTCCAAACCAAGGAGGTACAAACGATGAAACTCGCAGGAAATATTCTCAATAGGTCCCCGGACTATAATCTATGTATAAAAAAGTTGCCCCAGTCAGGGGCAATGCTGTGTGATTTTTCAAAGTTCGAAAATTATGTTTTTTCGATATTCTAAGACTCATACCTCCTAACTCAAGAAAATGCAAACGGTGGTACCGACAGGTACCATCCACTATTACACTGACACTACTTAGGTGCGTACAAATAGTTCCAGAAACACCCTGAAGGCCTGATCGCGGAATCAGAATCTGGATAACATGTTTCCCCTTCTTCTTCCGTTTTTTTTTGTACGGATCAGGTTGAAATTTATATCGAACACCACTATCGACACTGCATGGAATGGTGATGAAAATTCATGAAAATCGGATGATAAGAACCAAAGATATCCGTATAATAGCAGCATTCACATGATTTAAAATCTTCTTTCGAAGCTTAGTGCTTACTGGTTTCTCCTCTCAATACCAATTTGTCTGAAATTTCTATCGTATGATCAACACCTTGTGGATGGAATGTGCTCAAAGTGTTATGGCATTCGAATGATACTGACACAGGGAAGAGATGATTTCAAAATGTTGTCAAAAAATGCGAATCGCAACAAAAAATTTCGATCGTTTTCAACCAATTAGGATGAAACTTATAAGAGACCACTATCGGAACATTACTGATACGTGGAATAAGTTTCTTTGCAATCGAATAATAGGAAACGAAGATATGCGCGTTCGCAGAAATAACAAGTTTTTCTCACATTTGCTATTCCCATCAGCATTCCTGTGCACGTATCAAAATAGAACTAATATGAAATCGTCATGGACCTGTCTTTGCTTTGCGGCGAAAATTTCTCAATGATCGGATAATTCGAACGAAAAATATGCACGTTCGTATAAATGTTGACATACAGACACCAAACAGACTGAGCTTAGACACGAAACAAAATTTGCTCTTCGAGTTTTTTGGGGCGAGGGGAGGGGGGGTTTGTTCTCAGAAATTTTGATTCAATATCTGAAAATAACTCATCTCATATCATAGGGTTATAAAAACACTTGAAAAATCCAAGCATCAAGAGATTTCGTCGAATTTTGGCTTTCAGAAGCCATTTTGCATCCAAAAAACGATGGAAATCAAAATTGTCAGACCATATTTTTCAAGTTGAAGTATCGGGAACACGTTTTTGATACTCCAGAAGACGCCAAAGTAGTGTCTTCACAGTGAAAAATTTGATTTAAAAAAACATCGTCGTTGAACAATCGCGTTTTTTCGGATATTTTTGCCAAAAACAGTGATAAGACGTTGTTTTTCAAAGATTTTGTGTACACCGTTCGAAAGAGCGATCCAAAAACGCAAGATATCGATCCCTCAATGCTAGTCCCCCATTTTCTTTCGAATGGCATCAGATTGAAATCAAGGTAAGATTTCAGCACATTTGGTCGTTAAAGGGTTAAATAAGCTGGATTGAATAGAATATTTTCCGATCAAACTAAGAGTCCTCTAAGAATCCTTTTCAGAATTCCTCAAGAACCCTTTTGGAATTCTTGAAGACTTCTCTTCGAATTCGATTCCTTCTGAACTGACATAACGGGTATTCTTTAAGAATACCTTGCGAATTCGTGAGGAATACTTTATGAACTCATTTATGAGCTCTCTAAGAATTCTTCAAGAATTTTCTATGATTCGATTGAATTCTTTTGGGACTGTAGTGCTGTATGTGTTTTCAGTTCTCATTTTTGTGAGAAGTCACACAGAGAAAAGGAATATTTATGGATTGTTCATGAATTGATACATTGCATTGATCTGCATCAGGGTTGGGTTTATTACATGATTTTTCAATTTCTTACGTACCATACTTGGTTTCTGACACGTAATATATGTAAGATATTTGAACCCTCCTGTCTCCTCAAAGGCGAGGGGTTGGTTTTATGCGTGAGATACTTGGTTTCTTACGTGTCGTAAACTATGTAAAGTACTTAGAAGTATATTATGTGCCAACCCTGATCTGCATACATTTTGTGAGCCGAATAATTGTACGGAGTATATTTTTTGTGTCAAAAAATGATCAGGAATTCCGAAAAATCTTAATACAGTCCAATAGAATTCAAAGAAATTCAATAAAACTCGATAAAACCCTAGTGGGTCGGGTTTTTTTCAACCCTGTCCATCACTTATATAATTCGTCCGATATCGATAAACAAAAAAGCTGTAATAATACTGATCACTCTGAAGTCGCAATTTTTAATTATTACCCTTATATCCAATGAGCCACCATATATCGTACACTTTGAAACTTTTTTAACACCTTATTCCTTTCACTTTCATATTTTTTACATCTAAATAATACATGATTAGCGTCTTCCACCACTCCACATTCACAAAATGAATCGGCAGCTCTGTTGTTCCGAAACAATGACTATTTTAAATTATAATGATCTGCTCTGAACCTGTTCATACATGTGACAATCCGTCTAGGTAGGTTTTTCCCTTTGAACCATACATATTTAATTCTTTTAAAGAAATTCTTAACATACTCAAATGTCTTATAATTACCTTGTATCTCTTGTTCATCTGTCTTAAATGAATTAATTTTCGCTATTCGATCGGCCAATTTTGCCGTACAAAGCAAAAAAGCCGTAACTCAATTTTTTGTCGAAAATGAGATTCATGTACCATTCGATTCAGAAAATTCCACTGCATCGAATGACATAAGAAAATTTTTTTCAAAAAAATTGAGTTACGGCTTTCTTGCTTTGTACGGCAGAATTCATTTCCACGAATTCCGGTATGCGCATGAATCCATGCTAGTACCAGTCTAGCTTTGTTCCCCCCACTTATTTCAAACATTTCCATATGCTCTCCTACATTCCCATACATATGGATTAATATGCATATTAACATCTCAATTGATTGAAGCTTGTAAGGCACTTCGAGAGTCAGTTAGTATTATAAAGCTCTTCTCTGGTTAAAAAAATCCATAGAATCTAACGGAATGAAATTTAATGGGATTTGGTCAGAACATTGTGCAAGATTCAATGAGATTTGGCAAGAATCAATGAGTTTGTTCAACCTGGGTCTCCTTGAGCAGTTTTACTTATGTATTCTATTGCCTCTAAAATAGCTATAATTTCTGCTGTAAATATGGAGCAATCCCCATCCAATCTACTGGCAATATTTATTCGTTTTCCTTGATCTACTACCGCTATTCCTATTTCCCATTCATCATACTTTTTAGGTTTGAAAGCATCCATATTGAGCTGAGAATAACAATAAAAACGATCACAAATTGAAAACCCCTACGTACTCCCCGAGATTTTTACACATACTTTGAGGAAAAATCTTCCTTTTCGTTCCAGGTGCATTCCTTGAAGAAATAATCTACCAGCCGTTCGGATCAATTTTTAAAAGATGTTGTTACGTATTGTCGTTTTTTTTTTAAATATTCAGATTTATACGAGTAATCTCGTGTAATAACGGTACGTAACAATACAAATTTCGAATTTGATTTATCTTCGAATATTTTAATTGAAAATTTTTCTTTTCATCCTATACAGGATGGTTGATTCAAATCTCTCTGATTGTCAGGATTAATTGGATGGAAACGATAAAGAAAGATTCCTACCTTTTCTCGTATATTGGAATCACCGGCTGCTTGTACGGATTTTTTTTCTCACTCTCTCTTTCTTTCTTTCCTTTGATTAATTCGAGATGAGGAAGATGCTCCCAGGAAACGAAGAATGATTACACCGTAATTTTGGTTTGAATGCACTATGGTTTTGTTTGTTTACTTTAACAATTTTATGTCATTTATTATCCAAAAATAGTTCACAAATAGATTACTGCACAAATGTAGATTGACACAAGTTAAAGATAAAACTACTCGACAAAATTGAGAAAACACGTCTAAGTTCCTTCTATATTTTCTTTCACGAAAGACTTGATGGAAACGCGGACTTCGAAATACCAAGCGCAACTTCGCGACTTAAAAAGGCAAACGAGAGTGACGCTTCTCTTTTCTCGTCTCCGAAGCGAACTTCGGCAATCCTCCTACAAGAAGAAGGGTGTGTCGAAGCTCACTTAGACAAACGAATCAGTGCTCGCATAGTTGCACTTTTTCGGCAATACCATGATGGCCGCAACTGGCATTCTGTCACGTAGGAGCCATGGGAAAACGGTTGATAAGTAATGTAACCAGATATGGTGGATACTGAGTTGCAAGCAAATGAAACAAAGAGATCTTTGTCTCGGTGAATTTCATAGAACTTCCATGATAAGTCAGCTACAAATGATATGCCTACTATTTCAAACTCGATACTATTCTAAATTCATTTATTTATTTGACAAATTCGAATTGTGAATTATTTTAGAAAGAAAAGAGAAAAAGATCGGTTTTCCGAATGAATTTACTTGAATTGTTAATATTTAAAAGAAAAATATAATGCTAGAAAGACTAAGAGAGAAAGTTTTAGGGCTCCTAGCGACCCTTTGCCAGCGCTAACTCAATCGTGGTAGCCCTCGATCCATCATAAAGAGTCATCAACTCTTTCCGTACCCTCCGAGGTCACCCGATTTTCAAATTTCGACAAAAGCTACGTGTCGGAACGTAACAATGTCGTGCAAAAAGTTATATACCTCTGCCATTTTGCAGGAAGAAAAACAAAAAAAAATTTTTTTTATACTTCAATACCTTTATAATAAATATATGAAAAGCTTTTTTGAATACCCTTCCTTATTACTTCACAAAAGTTTCCAGAGAATCGCTTAAAAAAAGACCTGTCACCCTAGTGTGGGGCCTTAATATTATGGTGTAATATCATATTGGCTATAATTCTATTTTCTTGATATCCCAATAACCCAGATTCCTGCCCCATTTCTATATCAATTCCCATTTTTGTTAATCCTCTATGGAAGGTAATTTTAAACGTAATACATATATGCATCATTCCAATACATTTCCTCAAAATCTTCCCTCATTTCTTATTACACTTCACATAACATATTATTGATCCTATTCTCAGCTGGATACACATATCGAGTATTGAAAAATTTGTAATTTTGAATTCCGCCAAGGCATGCCTTGTTTTTGTATACAGTAAACGTTAGTAAAAAAATCCTGCCTACATATCTCGCTTTACTATTTAAATCCGTTAAACCTGCTTCCGCCAACAAAATATTTGTTGGTGTGGATACCCTGCTTGAAGAATCTCATTGAACCGATTGATTCTCTTCGATTCCGATGCAGAAAACCGATTGAAACCCATTGAGAATCAATTTTCAATGGGTTTGAATCGGTTTTCTGCATGCATTAAGCAGGGTATACGATACCCCATAACTACCCTTTAACCGCAAACTGAGCTCTCTCTAATCAGCTCATAATCAAAGATGTTTATGTGACTTGTGTGTCTAGGTCTCGAGTCCGAATTTATCGAATTCAAGCTGAATTTTTATAAAAGGCTTCAATCGTTTGTCCTTTTGTTCATCGTGATATAACGAATAAAGATGCGATCAAGAAAATATTTTTAGAAAATTCAGGCTTATTGGAATTTCCAGACAGCGCATAAGAATTCTAAATGAATTCCATAAACAAGAACTCTTTTGAAAAACAAAGACTTTGTTTAATTGCGGAAATATCTCTCTGGATTGAACCCAATTTAGAAGCAATGTGACCAAATAAGTTGAAAATTTCACCCCCGTGGGAACTCAAACCCGGTTTAAATAAGGATTTTTTCTTGGATGCTTCATAATTCTTTGTATTTTGTCTCATAATCTAAAACCGATTATTCTTACTCTAGTGAAAAAAGTCTATCAGAAACGGACAAAACTTCCATCCTTCCGTTTGGAATGAAGCTGAAACTGGCAGCCGATTGTAATAATTTTTTCAATAAGACGTCTATTAAAGATTCAAGGATATGAAACGTTGATTGAAATGCTGCTCGATCGATTTCTGATGTAAACAAAGCTTCAACAACGTTTAATGAAAAGTTAAAAGAATTGGCTACTAGTTTCAGCTCCATGCGTTTGGGAAAAAACACATCGGATTCAATTAGATGGGGCTAGAGATTCTCTTCGTTTTTGATGGAATTCTTATCAAGTTATGCATGTTAAAGCTTATTATTCGATAATACCAGTTATTCGCCGTTCAATTCCTTTTCAGGAATCAGAACCGGAATAACAGTCATACGCTTGGATTCAATCGTCATTTCGCTTGCCCGTTTCGAATGCATTCAATAAGTGGTTCAATCGATTAATGGGATTTATTATTATTACATTGAATATTATCAGAAACATAAGCAACACGAAAATCACTTATGATGTTTCATTTTCACAACACTTTGGTCACGTTTCCATTTTTGTTGCCATTTGGCATAAAATATCTTGAACATTTCAAATTCCTGTTGGAAATCTTTCTTTCTAGCCATACGATCCTGCGGAACAATACAAAAAGATATTATAATAAAAGTTTCATAGTTGTGAGACATTAATCGCAATAGGAGAAGTCATTTCAATACCTTTTCTCGAACAAGTTTGGAGATATTCTCTTGATGTTTGTCTAGTATCGCAAATATTTTTTCATCCGGAGCAATAGAGTTTAGGTTCATATATTTCATCATGTCTATCGCGTACTGGTAATTTTTTTTCATACAAGCGTTTAAAATGAGAGTTCCGAGGATAACTTTGTTGGGTACAAATCCGGTATCTTCGATCGCCTCGAGCAACTGGAACCCCCTTTCAGGGTTTAAACATCCTATCGCTAAAACGCCGAAAGTCATGATGTTTGGCTTCAAGTGATGCCTCTGCATCTCTGCAACGACTTTCTGCAATTATTAAATGGGATGCAATGCTGTAACGAGCACGTAATTTAAATCCAATCTTCGAATATATAGTACTTACTCTCGCAGCTCTGTAATCGCGTCTCAAGTTTCTTTTTTTAATCAACATGTTATAAAAATCTACATCCAGTTTGATGTTTCTGGATTCCGCACTCTTCACAAGAGCATCTTCGAGGGACGTCGAATCCGGAAGAGACTCTAACAGAATGGTAAAAGTTTTGATATCCGGTTTCACGTTGTCGTCGTCCATTCGTCGAAGAATATTTTCGAATCCACCGAACAGAAGCAGACGATTTTTTAAGAATATTTCTTTCAAATTGATATTTGATAAATCTTGTTTCGCGGACAAGAATTGGTTTCCATATCGTTTGTTTATCGAAGATATTTCATTATTCTCACTTTCACTAGTGATGAGTAAGTTACTGAGGAGAGGAGGGTTGGCTAGTAAATCCGGTCTTCCTTCTTCCAAAGTACAAATCTGTAAACCTATTCCTTCGACCAAGACATCGTTTGCTTTAATGTTTCCGATATTGGTATCTCTGATAGCTCTTAAAAATAAATTATATGTGTTGACGGATGGTTTGATGTGATGGTACCGCATCAGGTGCCATACGACTAAAGCGTGACGAACACCCGCTCCCTTGTCGGAGATGGCTCCGTGAAAAAGACAATCGTACGTAATTTCTGTAATAGGGAGGTTTTTATCCCTCATTTCGTCTACTAATTGAAAAGCGTCGAGAAGCTGATTGTGTAAACTGTACGCTTTGATCATCGCGTTGTAATGTACGTCGTTAAGAGGGAAATCTTCTTGATATAACGAATGTCTGAGATATTTCAATTTTTCCAGAGCAATTTTGGGGTTTTTACATTCGGCGCAAGCATTGATTAAACTAGTGTATATGGCAAGACTGGGTTTCAATGAACGTTTTTTCATATCGTTGTAGAGATGAAAACTAGTTTTTACGTCACCTTGCTTTGCAAAGGCAGTAATCAATAGGCGGTACATATATGCGGTTGGGACATCCCTATTCTCTTTGACCAAATCCAAAATTTTCAGAGCCGACGTCAAATCTTTTTTACCAGCATGTTCTTTTATCATTTTAGCGTATTGCCCGGGGCTCGGTCTCAATCTACGTGGAAGTTGGGCGATATTTGTTTCATATTCCTCTTCCTCTCTTTCACCCTCATCCATTTCGAATCTTTCATATTTATGACCCCCTATGTCTCCAAATACATTGGGATGATCTGGTCGTTGAACCGTACAGTATTTTCTCGATATATTGGATTCTTTCGAAATTACATTGAACACAGACGTAAATTCCAAGCTTCTCGCGACTCGATTATAAACACAATGATTTTTTATGTTCGTGAGATTATTGTTTTGTCCTACATAACCTATAGTGTGTTTCGAATTGGAAAAAAGATTCAATTTCCTCATCATGTTGATAACACACTAGATTTCACACGATTCACTATAAATTAATCTAAATTCTGATACATTTTGATTTCTTTTGGAAAATCACTGAACAACTGATCAATTATCTTTGAAAAAATATATATGAAAAGATGTGTACAGATGTATATTGGTTATATTGACATGGGGAATCTATTGAACCACGTGCACGTCGCACAGACTCCGTTTACAACGAAGCCTTTTATCCACCAAGTGTGCTCTGAAATATGTTCATTCTTCTCAAACTTGTAGGTAAAATAAAGGATAGAGATATTTCAGGGTGCACCAAATACAACCAGTGGAACCAGTCTAGTCCAATGGGAAAACTCAATTTTAATGTTGTTATCACAGGTTTAACCTCAAATATTCGTTTTTTTCTTATTATTTTTTTTTTCTTATAATTTGATTTAAGCGCAAAAAGAATTCTAACATCACAGTATACATAAAGCGTAATGACAAATCATCTTAATCGTCATTGTCATAATGGCAGAAGAAATAGTAAATTCCAGCAATAAACCTAAAGTAAGTGTGCTTTGATAAAAATAAACTCTATTATCTAATTCATACAATTATCCTCTTGAACATGTTTATTGATACGTAGAATAAAACTGCAAGACCCCGTCCTGTGTATCTGTGGAACGTGTTGGATGTACAAAAATGGTTAAGACGACATTGTAGCGACTACTATCAACTATACCATGAGAAATTTTTATACGTAAGCTTAATATTGAAAATAATATGCTTCAACGACTATGTCTAAACTAATTCTCATCATTTCACAGTACGATATTACAGGAAGAGTTTTATTGAGAATGAATGAAAACATCTTACTACGTCTGGGAATTGAAAACGAAACCCATCGAATGGACATTTGGAGGGAAATAATGAAACTACATCTTAAAACTGATATGCTGGAGATTCGAGATATCGAAAGACGCAATAATATGAATTTTGATTGACAAGTAGAAGAATTTTTTAATAAGCAAATCATTCTTTTAACAACACTTCCTGTGACGCCAAAGCGATGAACGAGCGTATACCACTAGGCGCACATATATTATAATTTCAATTTTGAAAATAAGTTTATACGGTTGTTCTTAAACGTGAAGAACAATGATTTTACTTTGAAATGCACAATTCTGAATGAGAATCCACTTTTTCGAGTGATTTCACTTTGAGCAGCCTCAAGTCTACGCTTCAAGTTAATTCTAATGTTAACTTTTATTATATTATTCGTATAGAGAAATAATTTATTTTACTATGACAATAGTCTATTTTGTATTGCGCAAGGCAATAAAGTTTTCATGAAATAACCAAGGAGTTTTCAACATACTTTTCTTGGAGTCAAGACTATTTATTCCGAGGTATCTACCTATGAAATTCGGGTATGTTTCGAATCTGTGCTTTTGGTAAGATGCGAAAAAAGTTTTCTCATGGAAATTTCTATTTATGGGAGACGCTTAAACGTTTTATCAATATCGAACGTTATTTTGCTATCCTTGAAATAATCTGATGATCCTCTCAAAACACACTAAAAAGTACCTAGAACCTAATTTTATTTATTTTCATTGATTCTTATACGTTCAATTGCTTTAGGTTTCTTGAATTACAAAAGATTCAAAGATAAGGAATCTCCTTGAATAAAAATAATTAAAAGAGAGTAAGTTTGATGAGAAGACTGTATTATTTTCATCAGTAAATTTTGCGTGTTCATAATGAGATAATTAAAATCAATTAAATTTGATGATGCCCTCAGGGATGCATCTGGAAATTTGTGGCTCCGAGGCTGGGTATTAGGGATCTTTGAAAAAGATCGATGCTTTTTTACATGAAAAATATGATTTTTATAAATTTCAATAAAAATTAGGTACTTTTTTTCATATAAAATAAGATCAATCTTTTTTTGGATCTCCATCAATCACTACTGGGTATATAATTCCATCCTTCTCTTCTGTTTAAGGGGATAGCCCGTCCTAAATTTTTTCTGACAAATCATTTGAAAATAAAGCAACAAAAGAAAAATATCGCTCTTTACAAACCATCTTTATTGATTCAATAATAAACGATACTTTGATTTCATTCCTTCATTTTCGAGTAATTTGTCAGAATAATAGTTTTCATTGTGTTCCGTTCTAACCAATGGGTCTTGCTGCATCTTCAGGAGTCGTTGGTATCACCTCTAAAAAAAAAACTTATCAGGGGAGGTCCATTTATTACGTGAGGTGTTCAAGGTTGGAGGGGATCAAGCTACATCTCACTTGGGGTGAGGGGGGTCTTAGCAAATATCACATAATTTTTTTCCATCAGAAAACTGTGTAAAGTTGCGTGAAATTATTTTGAAAAAATTGAATTTCATCACTGTGGTTTTAAATTACGGTAATATTCTCAAATACTAGTCTTTGCTAGTTTTGAATGAGAGTAATGGAACGAATTATGTTTTTATTTTTTTTATTAATTCAACGCATTTACACCCAAAACATGAATTTTGAAAAATCTCAGGTAAGATTAGGGGAGGAGGGGGGGGAGTGAGTTGCGGGAAATTTTAGGAAATCTCATCGAGGGATCAAAGAATCCTCAAAAATGCCTCACGTGATTAATGAACGCCCCCTAACCACCGATTGACGAAATTTAAGGTGATACCAGTGACCCCTGAAGATGCAACCAGATCCACTGGTTAGGAAAGGACACAATTAAAACTATTCTGACAAATTACTCGAAAACGAAGGAATGACATCAAAATGTCGCTCTGTACAGGCCTTCTTCAATTAATGAAGATGCTTTATTTTCGAATAATTTGTCAGAAAAGATTCAGGTCGGGTTGCATCGTCAGGGGCCGCTGGTATCCTTGTTAATCCAATTCTTATTCCACGCGGACTTCTCGAATCAGATATTTGCAAACTAGTCTGATTTAGAATTCGCATCTGATTTATTTCTATTGACTCTTATTCATCGTGAATAAGAAGTTTTAGGCGTTACTTCGGAATTCGCATCGAAATCAAATCAGTTTAAACGGAACCACATAAAAATCTTATCCGTTTACTATGCGTTTTTTTTCATCGTAATTCACAACAAATACAAATAAAGATGTTTGGAATTACGAATACAGTTTTTATCCGCATTTAATATAATTTGTATTTGCATTTTCTTAATGATTTACATCAAGTGCGGATAAAATTGTTTTTATTAGATTCTATGCGCAATTGATCGTTTTGATACGTATTTGAGTTTAGATGGTCGTCATTTCAAACATCTTCGTATTTATTGTAAATTACGATGAAAAACACGCATCCCTGGTAAAAAAAAGCCGGATTCTCATCACATTAGTTCCGTTTAAAACATATAATTTTGAATAATTTCCTTATCGTCAATTGACACCTCTATCTTGATAATATCATGGGTTTCAAACTGCTCTGACTCGTGGAACGATTTTGATAATTTTCTAAATTCTGTGTCCATTGGAATGGACGTTAGGTCAGAAAGGGTTAAGTAGGTAGGTGTTATAGGTCGATAGCTTCGGTAAGAGTTAAAATCCTTTTTAGGTAGGAACAAATTTATCCTCACTTCCAAGTGGAATGCACAAATATAGGTGTTCACAAATCTTTATTTTATTTTTGCTTCAGTTGTTGGTAAATCGGATATTGAATTTTAAGTGAATTGTTTTTCCAAATGCGAAACGGAACCCAAAACATCCAATTTTCGAATTGCGGAAAATTGATGAAATCGTTTGTTCCATCAAAGCTTGAAGTTGACCCAAGTAAGGTCAATCGATTAATGAAATATGGAAGCAATACTAAAGTCATTGAATGTGTTTATCCGGAAATGATACATATGAATGGTGTTTAGTTGTATTTTCGAAATTTACGAGAAAAACACGCATAGTGGTTCGGAAGTAGAATTTTTTGTTTAGGTTTATTTAGTTTTTTTGACTAGGGATGAAATTTGTACCACAGTCGTAGATCCAGGGAAAGGTGGTCCCATATGAGTTTCAGCCCCATCGATTCAGAGCAATTGAATGGGGAACGACGAATCCCAGTGAACAGTTATGAGAGGAAGACCTCTTGAAGAGGTCTCTTGAAAGAGCTCTGCCGATGCTATCATATATATTAATATCTGAATGCTATCATTCTTCTGCGATCTCAGAAAAAAATTCTCTTAGAAGAGTTCGTTTGGATAATATTCTGGCAATCTCTTATTTTCCTCGGAAATCGACGCATCTGATAACATTCTGATATCTTTATGTTAACCTTCTAAAAGGTCTATCTGACCTATTACGATAACCAAATGGTTCGTTATAGTAACCAAATTAATTTTGTCATCTCAATGTGGATTCATTTATGAAATTTCCAGCTGTTTTTATAAATTTGATTAGAAATAAAGAAGACATTCCATACGGAAAAATTTCTTAGACTTTTTCCGGGATAAAATCTACACGGAGAAAAATGCAGTTCGAGAATACAGTAATCTTTAATAGAAAATTGGAGAATATTTCTCAAAATCTGTGAATATTTGTTAAAATCTGAGAGTATTTCTTGAGTTCGTGTGTGAGTTACATACCTAATGAAATTATAGTGTAGTTCTGATTGCAATCATTCCAATATTCTAATTTGATTTTGAATATTTCTAAAGCAACATTATCACCTTACATGAGAAAAGTAAAACTGGAATATACTTCTTTGTTAATTAAAAATTTGTATTCATGAATATAATTTATGGAAAATGTGAAACCTAATTTAAACTTCATTTGACACATTTTGTTGGACGTAACAATTATACAAAAACAATCCAAGTCTCAATGTTGGAGTTTAAAGAATTATTTTTCACCAGAAACAATAATGCATCACGAAGTGTGATATTCAATGAAACGAAATCATCACCTGAGATTCTGATTTTTTTGCGCGACATATATTATATTATGCACAACAATCATATATGGTAATATAGGCGCGTGGTTAGGGTGTTAAGCTCTAGATAGGTAGAATTAGGTCGGTGTAGGCAGGTTCGAATCTCGGTTTCGACACGATCAATTTGATCAACACTTCACGATTTTGTCTTCGATCACTGTGAAGTTTCTATCATCAGCCGAAATCACCTTGAGAAATTTTTTTTATTTCAACGTGAAAAAATACTTTCACTTCATTTTTTTTCTGATTTATTATTCACCAACATTTATATATGAAAAAAGCGAAACATTGAGGTTTTGCTGCGGAATCTCATCACCACTCGTTTAGTCGCCACAACCAAATGCTCGAGGGTGAATGAATGCCTCCACAAGCGTTTGGTTTCCATAACCAACTGGAAGTTGTACCTTGAACTAAGTGAGCGTCCCAGACAGCACAACGTGCCACTGGAACGTTTATGGAAGGTTTATAGAACGTAGGAGAGGTTTTCTGAACGTTCAGAAAACGTCCCAGAGACACATTGTGCTGTTAGGGGTATACTACTTTATTTAGTTCTCACAACCAAGCATTTGGCTGAGCCAAATATAGCCCAACGTATTTGGTTGTAGAAACCAAATTCCAGTGTACCATAACCATACATTTTTTTCCGAGTACTCCCAATATTAATTCACTAGAAAATGTTGTAATTTTTATTGTATTATTTCTCTCCGTGTATCGAAAAGATAAATGTTCCATATGAATTTTTGAGGTAAATCGGTTAGGAGGATCAGAGATAGGCTGGATCGATGTGGCGATGTGTCTTTTTTTCGTAGGTCCATTTTGCAAACGCGCATCCCAATCAAACAAAAAGACATCTTTTAGATATCTCGCAATTTTGAAAGATGTCTCGCAAAAAATCTCGAAGATATCTTTAAGAAATCTGAAAGATGTCTTACGCGACTGATTTCGACAAGTTTAAGATATCTCAAAAAGGTCTTGCGGAAGATATGTTTTAGACGTATTCGATGAAGTCTTGAAAATGTCTTGAAGAATTCATAAAAACATCTTAGAAAAATCTTGAATCGTGCATAAAAAAAATTCTCCCTTCTTTTTCTTCTTTTTCCTCCTGTCTTTTCTTTTGATCCCCCCCCCCTCCCTCTCTCAGTCCTACAAATTTCACTTCATTTCGGATTCTTGGGGTTGCGAGATTCGAACCCGGACATTTCATGACGTGCCTCCGCTTCAATGACCTGAGCCATACGGACAATTTGATGACGGTGCTCATAATTGTCAATATGACATAGTGAGATATAATGTCAGCGGTGTATATTTTCAAAGTGAAAGTGATCTTTTGAACAAGGTGTTTGTTATATATACGAATATAAGATAAGTTGATTGTGCTCAAAACTTGAACAGTTTAATGAATTTGGTGAAATATATTGAAGTACATGATCCAGTGATCGTTAGTGTCTGATGAATATCATAGATACCTTTAAATTATTTTTTTCTTACTGTTATTGAAAAACAACTTATTAGTAAATGCGAATGAGAATTTGATAAAATCACCGTACACGAATGCCGTACATTAAATTCAGCGTGAAAAGTTCGATAATTCGCAAAATATCGTGACTTGGAGATACTTCACTTTTAGTGGAGATCGTTACTTCTAGTGCTAGCACTGCAAGGTTACAAAATCGTTCTTTCCACAGAATTTGTTAGTATTTACATGGATTATTCAAGCTTTTAATTTCTGAACGAATTCACCTTCTTTGCAATTTGATTTTGAACAACGACGTTTGAAGTGTTATCCATATGTGCTCATAACCTCAAAACTGCTGATCTTAGAGATACAGACCGGCTCCATGGCTAAACGGTTAACGCACTAACTTTCAGACATGGATGTCCGGCAGGGGGAATCAGGGAATCTTACCCCTGCTGCGTAGGTTAGGTTGGAAGTACGCCATACTACCGTACACTCCCTTACGATATGAAATTAGGAATGATAGAACAGTTCCTAATGTAAAGAGTTGAATGAGTATTTGTAGGAAAATGCTCATTCAATTTCATTTTTTTGTCTGTACCAACCGTCAATCGGTTCCAACAGGAATTTTCTGGAGAAGAGTCTATAAGAAATGATGAGAAATTTCCGGAGTAGAACTTCTTAATCGGTTTTTATGAAGAATGTCTAATATAATTTTGGAGGATTTTCCATATCGATGGTCAATGGGTTTCGATAAGAAATTCCTGAAAGACGCTGCAATGAGAAATTATGAGAAATTTCTGCGTTATGAATGCTCAACAGGTTTCTATGGGAAAAATTCTGATATAACTTTCCCTCAATAATCATGTCAATGCACAATCGGTTCTAATAGGAATTTCCCACAAGCGCGTTATACGAGAAATGATGAGAAATTCCCAGAGTAAAACTTTTCAATCGATTCCTATGGAAAATGTCTCATAGAATTTCTCAGTATTCTTCATATCAATGTTTAATCGGTTTCAATCGGAATTGTCTGCAAGTTCATTCTGCAAGAAATGATGGAATATTTCCAGGATAGAGATGTTCAATAGGTTTCCGTGAGAAATGTCTAATATAATTGTCATCACTTTTTGTTATCCATGCTCAATCGGTTTCAATCGGAATTTTACGTAAGTGCTTCCTACGGGGAACGACGAAGAATTTATAGGATCCGAATGTTCAATAAGTTTCTATGAGGAAATTCTGATATAATTAACCATTATTTCTAATGTCAATGTTCAATCGATGCCAATCAAAATTTTCCGGAAATACGTTCTATGAGGAATCATGAGAAATTTCTGAAATACTAGTTTTCAGTAGGTCCTCATTAGGGATGCACTGGATATTCGGTTCTAATCCGGCCGGATATGCGTCCGATCCGGTATCCAGTGATCCGGGCAGATCGGACAAATCATTCTGGATAGGTCGACATCGGCATCGTACATCGGATTGGACGCATATCCGGTATCCGGTGGTCGAATCAGAACCGGATATCCGGTGCACCCCTAGTCTTCATTGGAATAGTTTTTCCAATGTATCCCAATTAATCTGTGAAATGGAACATTCTATACAAATCGATTGTTGCTCTGCATAGAAAATTCATTACTCTAAAGTCAAGAAAAACCAATATATATCCAATGCTCTGTTGTAAGGAAAACTCAATACAACCGCATTACTGTAATGTAAGAAAAATCCAATGCAAACCCATTGGTCTCATGGCAGAAAAATCCAATACAATCTCATTGGTCTGATGACAGGAAAATCGGATACAAACTCATCAATTCAATGTCATTCGATCTATGCATCTGTAAGGTGACCATTTGCAAAGTCGCGCAGTACCTCAATGGTTAGGGAATTAGATTGCAGTCGGTAGGCAGGTAGGAATATAAGGTGAGTTCAAACCCCGTGTTAGGTAGGATATAATTTCTTCTTCCCCTACATGAGTTATTAAGTTCCTGGATGACCCTCTGACATAAAGAATGTACAGAATTACTATACTACCAAATCTCTTCAAAAAAAAAGGAAAATAAATTATCATTATATTTTTTAAATTTTAGCAACAACTTCGCTAGAATTTTTTGGTAAATTTTTACAGTGTAGAAAAATCTGATTGAAACCGATTGATTCAATCGATATTATTTTTCAATTTTTTTCTCAAAGTATGTAGGATAATGCCGATTGATTCTCAAAGAAAAATTCAATGAGAAATTTCCGATGCAGAAACTTGAATTTTTTTCAATGAGAATGAATGAGAATTTTTAAGCAGGGTTGTGCTGTATGGGTCATAAATGCCTAGGCGTTTCTACTAGGGCTATAAAAGTAACGTGAAAGTAACGGTAACGGTAACGAATGGTCACGATAACGGTAATTCGTTACATGTTTAAAATGTTAACGATAATGGTAACTTCGTTAATTTCTTGATAATGCAACGGTAACTGTAACGAGTTACTTTTTAGGGTAACGTTTTGAACCGTGGTAGGGAATAATGTTCTTGAGTTTTGTCTTAACACAAACGAGGAAGCCATGTGCTAATTAACAGAGTTTTTTTCAGAATATGAATGTATTTATATAATTTTGAGAATTTTTAACACACTGAGAGAAAAAATTTCCGGGAACAATAAAACATTTAGTTGAATAGTCGCCATAAAATACTTAATTGATTTGAATAAACTTTCATTGACTCAATTAAATAACTGTTTCTTAGCATATTAAATATTTGTTTGATTGAATGAATATTTAATCGAGTCAATGAAAGTTTATTCAAATCAATTAGGTATTTTATGGCGACTATTCAACTGAATATTTCATTGTTCCCGGAAATTTTTTCTCTCAGTGCAGTCAGCACTTCCCCAGAGTTTTGTCAGAATTTTTTCAAAGTGTAATTTCGTTTCTATTTGTCTGAAGAAAAAAACTGAAAAGCTCTGACAAAAGTCCAAAAATATTAGATTTTTCATCGAAATTTCAGAAATTCTCAGAGTTTGTCGGAGTTTTTTCACAGGTCACACCAAAATCTAAATGAAGCAACGTCAATCAAACATTTTCAAACATTACAGGAGGTAGCTGCCACAGAACATTCGTGTAAGATGGATTTGATGATAAAGATAAAAGGAGGCAATGAAGTTTTATCTATAAATTATGCAGCGCAATGAATGTTCATTCAACGTACAATGTGATAAAATTTTCTTTACCAAATGTGTACAAATAAACGATTAGAAGCTTCCTGAAACTCTTTTGATCAGTGAATTAATTATACATTCGATTATTCCATCAAGTAATATGTAAAAGTAGTAAATTCTGTGTA
The DNA here is from genome assembly GCA_018340375.1 of Gonatopus flavifemur. Classification (NCBI taxonomy): domain Eukaryota; kingdom Metazoa; phylum Arthropoda; class Insecta; order Hymenoptera; family Dryinidae; genus Gonatopus; species Gonatopus flavifemur. The sequence goes on along the minus strand of JAFFJZ010000006.1, from coordinate 3,758,154 downwards.
TCTTTATGCCAATGAATTCTTCTATGAATAAATCATAATTAATGTTCAATTTCAATTCAAGTACATTGATATTTCTAATCTTTGTCAAGCCTTTCTACAAGCCTTCGTTGATAAAATATGATAATCAAACACAGGTGCGGATTTTTTATCAATTGAATTGAGTTCCAATTGATGGTATCTTCGGACCAGAAGAGCATTGCGTTATATGTCTCTTTCACCCATGTTGTACAACAAGTTCGTCTTCCAGTATGAATATCTTTCATGCGTATAATAATGCGTTATCAATAATTATCGCCGCAGGATTGTATAATATTTTGATTGTGACTACTGAAAGTACAGATTTACAAGTGGTGAGAAATGCTCTTTATTTTTATTTTTTTGATAATATCATATTCATGCTGATATATGTGTTATCGTTATGGTCGTTGAGGCATCCAAAGGGAACAAGCAGCTGAGTAAAGTTGGATTTCAAATGTTGTTACAACGAATGATTATCCAGGCTGAAATCAACAAACTCCACAAGTCCGTGGTCACAGAGGAATTGAAATTCAAGGAAAATTTGGAGGAAGCACTAGAACAAAATCCAATCGAGTTATTTGAAAGTCTTACGGTAGATCGATTTTCTCTCTCTCTCTCTCTCTCTTTCATGGAGAAAAGTAATGCGGATGTTTCAAAGAAATTGTTTCTCAAGACGTGTGAAAGACGTCCGAAAGACATTTCACGAAAGATTTGATATGAAGAATCCAACGATGAAATGGGAAAAATTCACAGGGTCCGAAAAGATGTATTTTGGATCTATAAAAGGAGTTCACCACAGTTTCTGACCTGGTATGGAAATATTCCGCTGAAATAACCATGAATAATCTCTAAAAAGAACTCTGAGAATTTCTGAAATTTTGATGAGAAATCTCATATTTTTGGAACATTCTGTATCGACTTTTTTCAGAGCTTTTCAGAGTTTTCTAGTTTTTTTTCAGACAAATAGAGACGAAATTACAATCTGAAAAAATTCTGACAAAACTCTGAAAAAGTGCTGACTGTTTAAAATTTTCAGAATTATATGAATACATTCATATTCTATATTCAATATTCAAATATCATATGTGAAAAAATGTTTGAAAGTGGACAACATTTTTCTCAATAATCAGAAAAATGTTAGAAATTTCTCAGAGTTCTGTCTGAATTTGGTCAAAGTGCAAATTCGTTCCTATTTGTCTGAAAAAAACTGGAAAACTCTGAAAAGCCCTGAAAGAAGTCCAAAAATATTAAATTTTTCATGGAAATCTCAGGAATTCTGAGAGTTTTTCAGAGATTATTCAGCGAAATATTCTCGTCCGGACGGTATAAAAAATATCCTTGAATAGTGTTTCAGAGAAATTTGATTTGCGCTTTTCAAAAATCTTTGGGATAGTGAAATCCGCTGCATTAGATTTTCTTTTCCTTCAGAAGCCTTGTTACACTGTAAAAACTCTGCCAATTGGCACACGGCTTCCTCGTTCCTACACGGAGAGAAAAATCTAGGAACTAGCGCATGGCGCATGAGCACCGATCACATATCAATCGCAAGAAGACATTCTTGAAATAAAAGCATGAACTTATCCGCTCATCCCGATGAGGCAATGCGATAAGTGCATAGGTTCATGCTCTCATTCCAAGGAGTTCCACTACTGATATATATACACTGGATACGAGATCGCCTTAAAATTCATACTATTTCTTGTACTCACTTTTTTCATTAGAATATAATAGCAGCGACGTCTACCATCGTGTTGGGGAATTTCAAAATCCATATATATAGATATAGCAGACCATTTTATGTTGGTACTCCAACACGATAGTTGAGGGGACTTGATCTAAAAGCCTGTTGTAGAATTTTGTTCAATTCGGTACATGAAAATGGCGTCGATCTCGTATCCAGGGTATGTATATCAGTGAGTTCCACGGAATGAATCGGTGAAACTTCTTGCGACTGATACCAGAGAGAAGATAAGAGTGCTCACGGGCACCTATGCGCCGCTAGTAAAAGTTCCACTGGCCTCCTGGCGGTTGGATCATGGAAGTAGACCTACAGCGGTTTTATTTTTTAATAACCAACAACTACGCATTTCTTTTGAATACTTTTCAATACTTACTTAATCAAAATTCAATTACGCATCGATTCTGAATGGATATGATTCTTTATTATCACGAATTGAAAAAGGAAAAAATGAGAGAGGGGGTCGGTGGGTCTGTTTCACGTGATCCACTTACTAGCAATGGAATCCCGGCCCCCGGCCGTGAGCGCTCTCATCTTCTCTCTGCTGATACGTGATCAGTGCTCATGCACTAATTCCTAGATTTCTTTCTCCGTGTAATCAATCAATTATGATTGAACTTTTGAAAACATAGTTAAACAATGCAGATTGCTAAGGACTTTTTTCTCACTTTTCTCAACCAATTGTGATGAAACTTATATGGGACCACTATGGGATCATAAAACTGAACTGTGGTATAAATTTCATTGCAATCGGATAACAGGGAGCGAAAACATGCCCTTAACCCAAAATCACAATTTTTGATAACAGGTTTCTTTTCCGTCTTTCGTTTCCTTGTAAAGATCAGGTTGAAACTTATATGAGATCACTATCGGCACTGCATAAAACTGTGTGGTAAAAATTCCATAACGATCGGATGATAGGAACAAAATATATCCGCATGATACCGGCATTTATGAGGTTTTCAAATTTTGTTTCGAAGCAGTGATGCCAGATTCGAGACCGAGACCGTATTTACTCACCCCATTGATCGCTTCCCCTTTCTTCCACCATGCGGAATAAGTCGGACGAGCGACAGAGAAAGAGTAACTATCACTCTCTCGCTCGCTCGACTTATTCCGCATGGTGGGAGAAAGGGGAAGCGATCGATGGAGAGGGTAAAAGCGGTCTCGGTCTTGGATTTGGCATCACTGTTTCGAAGTTCAGTGCTTAGCATCTTGTTCCCTCACTTCCGATTCGCTTGAAATTTATACCGTACAAATAACACCTTGTGAATCGAATGTGCTCCAAATTCCATAAGATTTGGACGGTACGGACATAGGGAAGGCATGCTTTCAAAACATTGCCCAAAAATGGCTAAAGACGGTTTTTCTACATTCCTCAACCGACTGCTATGAAACTCATGTGGGACCACTATGGGATTATAACTGGAACGTAGCATAAGTTTAATTGCAATCGGATAACAGGAAGCGGAAATCTACGCGGTCGCAAAAATCACGAATTTGCAGAACATTTTCCCTCATCCCTTCCGTTCTCCTGTAACGATCAGATTGAAGCTTATATGGAACCACTACCCTAGCGTGTATGAACTTCGGCCTACTCTGGCCCCACTCTAGCCCAGTCTTGGGCCCATATTTGCAGGATGGGGCCCATGCTGGGCCGGGGTGGGCTCCATGGTACATACATGCTAAGGTATCGACACTGCACATAACTGTGGTAAAAATTTAAAAACGACCAGATAATAGAAACCGAAGATATGCGCGGTCGCAATTCTGGTCATACACACACACACACACACACACACACACACACACACACACACACAGATATACAGACAGACAGATACAAAACAAAAAATGTTCCCCGAGTTCGGAGCAACATTTTGGCCTAAGGGATTTTGAGTTTGAAAACAAAAAAAATTTTGCCCCCCGAAAACGACCACAAAGCTTCCCTCTAACGAGGAAGCAAAAAGCGGTATCAAAATTCACATAGAATGAACACCACGCGGATTCTATAGAAGTCCACCCCAAAATCGGTGTCGAAATAACATCAAACGGTGTTAGAATGACACTTTATGGTATGAGCTCCCATCCCTAACAGCCAGGGTTGGGTACGCATAATACGGTAGGTTTTATGCAAGGAATAATGTGCGCATAAAACTCATGCAGATGATGCAGATAATTGAAGAGGGTTTTCTGTATCATCTTTCTTTATGGTGAACTTGGGTTATAATTTTGAAACTATGAATTGTTTACCATTTCAACACTCATAGAGGTAGACCTAGATTAAGTTATATGAAGCAAATTATACAAGATAAGGGTTGTTGTAGATATGCAGAAATTAAGCGGTTGGCGGATAATGGACTGGGTTGGAGGATTTCATCAAACCAGTCATGGGACTGATTACTTCAGGAATGATGATGATCAACACTCATAAATATCTATTTCATATATTCTGAATTTTGAATTTCAAGTCGGAATTAATTGTACAATGTTTCATGCATTTTCTGCGTATTCTACATGTTTTATGCGTAATCTGCGCATAGATAACGCATATTACTTATCGTACGCGCACAGAACCTATCCCTGCTAACAGCACAATGTGTCTCTGGGACGTTTTCTGAACGTTCAGAAAACCTCCCTTATGTTCTATAAACCTTCCATAAACGTTCCAGTAGCACTTTGTGCTGTCTGGGATACAGCACTGGGGGATACTATCAACATATTTCCCAGCAAACACTGCACTGAAGGCCTTGTACTGGGTCTTCAATAAATGCCAGCAATAGCTTTGATGGTCCTCCATTGGCAGCCTTTGATGGTTCAGAGCATTCGGCCACATGACATTCAACCAACGCCGTATGCTTTCATTGAATCACCAAACTTTATCCACTGATTGAATATGAATGTCAAGGCACGAATTCATTGTGAATTCAATATTATTTTGAACAAGAATAAAAAACGATGAATTTATTGAAGACTATAAAATGAAAAAAAAAATTTATTGGATGAATGGTATTCATCCGCAATGATTTTCTTATCCTCAAACATGGCGTTGTAATCCAACGTGAAAGAATCCTGAGAAATTCTTTGTGTCCACGGTCACCCATCCAAACTTCTACCGCTCCTGGGAATGCTGCATATTCATGATCACGTTCAGAAGTCATTGACGCGCTGCTGCGAGTCCTTCGTTCTCGTTGGAGCACTAATTGGCGTTGTATAGAATGAAAAATTATTGAAAATATATCCTGATCATAAACATACGGTATTTGAAACCACACGCTGATTCATTCCTACTTTTACACTGAATCAAATGTTGGAAAGAATATCTTCATCACGAACAAGTTTTTTGTCGGGTAAAGACGTCTATACTATTCAAAGTTTGATGAGATGTTCTCATGTGTTGTTATTGAATAGTGAATTACGTAACCTAATCACTTTGTTCATTCACATCACCTCACAATATATTCCAATACAATAAAACCTGCATGATTCACTCGATACACGATATTAGGTATGATTTTATTTTCAACGTAAAATATAGAAATTCAGTCTCGAATGAATGAAGAATTCTCATAAAATATTAATTTAATGGGATGGGTTTGATCATCTATTATAGAACGAACAACAACAAAATTCATAAGAATCGCAACAGATGGCTGTACGATAATATGGGGAGCCATTATTGGCAACATATCGGGTCATTACAATTCTGCCGTAATTTCCTGGCATCAGAAATGAACGTGATGCCATTATTGGCCCTTCGATGGAGAACAATATATCGAGTGTCATTGAAAATCCTGTAAAGGCCCAATACATATTCACCAATGCCAGCATTTCACCGGCACTGCCAATGTTGGTCCTTCAAAGAACCTGACCACAGTGTTTGCTGGGTTGGAACGTCTTCTGAAACATTGGAATGTTCTGAAAATGTTTCGGGATGTTCAGAGAACATCGCATGTATATATACCAGGGATCTACAAATGTCCGGTATAGTCTATAGTCTTATTCAGGTTTCCACGGAACGTTTATGGAACATGTAAAATAAGAATTTGTTAATGATCAAACTTGTGCCAAATCTTTTAATATTCTTCATTTCGAGGAGATGCAAATAAACTGCGGTGAAGCCTGTATCAATAGATTTGATGAATTAAATTTGCATCTCTTTGATACATTGCATGTAGTGAAATTTTGTTTCGCATCAATTTTGAGGTTATGTGAATCTTAATATATTGACTTAATTCTCGATAATTGACATTCCCCTTGTGAAAATATTTCTACGCCAAATTACGCCAAAAACTACGCCTAAATACTGCATTGAGGACACTTCCGTGAAAAAACGTAGAAAATTCTACGCACTTCCACGTCAAAGTACGCCAATCTATGACCAAAAGTTTTACCCGTATACTGTGGCGTAAAAAGGTGTAGAAATACGTAGAATGGCATAAACTGTCGGACTTTGTACGCCAAATTTACATATTTCTACTCCCCTGCTTCAATTTCGCGTATTTTCGGCACAAATATTCATATTATTGTCTACACTGAGAAAAAGGATGGTTTCATTCAATCGAGTTTCAGTTGCCTCAACCCATACAGCACCGGGAGGTTCTATCAACATCCTCGGAACGTCTTCTGAAACATTGGAATGTTCTGAAAATGTTTCGGGACGTTCAGGAAACATCGCATGTATATACCAGGAATGTACGAATGTCTGGTATAGTTTTATTAAGGTTTCCATGGAACGTTTATGAGACATTGAAAATGAGAATTTGTTAATGTTCAAACTTGTGTCAAATCTTCCAATATTCTCCATTTGGAGCCGATGCAAATGAACTGTGGTGGAGCCTGTATCGATGGATCTGACAAATTACATTTGCATCCTTTTAATACATCGCATATAATGAAATTCTGTTCCGCGCCAATTTCAAGGTTATGTGAATTTCAAAACATTGACTTAATTCTTGATAATTTATATTCTGCCAATAGTTTCGAACTGCTGGAATGAAATATTTTCAAACATTCAATACAAAACATACTTTTATTGTTGTTCGATGCTTTTGTCCCTGGTAAAACTATCAATATAAATTTGTATAGGTTAGAGATAAAATACTTAGTTTTCATATAACGTTTCGAGGACGTTCTGAAAAAGTACCATAGCATTTGTCAACAATGTCCTCAAAACGTGTTTTCCAGCACATTGAATGAATGTTCCCAAGATGTTTAGGAAATATACTTTTGGGAACCAACATCTGTGGGACTATGGACACGTTTTTGAAACGTTTTGAGAACTTTCGGTGCTGTCTGGGAAGTCCGCTGCGCATTTGGATCCGGCTAGAGACCCTTCAATCAGAGTCTGGTCAACAGGCTGAAAAATGTGAATGCATTTTGATTGGTCCGCCATGTTTCCTCTAAACAGAGTGGGAGAAATTGCGGCGAATTCAAAATTGTTATTTTGCATATACTCAGTTTTCCATGATTTATAGGCAAAATATTCACAAACTGGAGGGTGAATGTGTGTCAACTTCTCAGTTGGACTGCAAAATGAATTTTTAAATTAATTCCGAAAATTTAAACATCGAAGTGTGTAGAAGTTGTAATGGAAATTAAATAACGAGTGAAACTAACCTAGATCAACGTAAACAGTTTTCACCATCTTCACCTCTCCATGTGGCGTCAAACTTTAACATTATAATTTTTTATAAAAAATCATTTTTCGTGCATTCTTTTTAAACGCACAGTACGTTTTCTGTGTATTTCGTGTGGCACAACAACGCACTCATGATGAAACTTCCACAATTAGGTAAGTGATATATAGAGACCCTTTAATACCCGTAACTGTAAACTGTTTACTGACCCGTAAACTGTTTACGTTGATCTAGGTTAGTTTCACTCGTTATTTAATTTCCATTACAACTTCTACACACTTCGATGTTTGAATTTTCGAAATTAATTTAAAAATTCATTTTGCAGTCCAACTGAGAAGTTGACACACATTCACCCTCCAGTTTGTGAATATTTTGCTTATAAACCATGGAAAACTGAGTATATGCAAAATAACAATTTTGAATTCGCCGCAGTTTCTCCCACTCAGTTTAGAGGAAACATGGCGGACCAATCGAAATGCATTCACATTTTTCAGCCTGTTGACCAGACTCTGATTAAAGGGTCTCTAGATACGGCGAGATCAATCTAAGAGTTGATTGAACTGCCTTGCGGGTTTGGAAAATTAGTTGTCTCAATTCCGCGAGAAATTGAGCCAAATCTTAAGAATTTAATTGTAATTCTTAAGAACTTGATTCAATTGATTCTTTGTTTTGAAACGACGTAAAACATATTTGTATTAAATCAAAACACTTTTAAATGACAATATTCAACATTTGTTTGGATGTTACATGCCTTGACATCAATACCGTACTTGAATTCATCAATTCCATAAGTTATTCGCTGAATACAGTAGAGCAATTCAATACAATGATCAAATGAAGAAAAAAAAATGATTCCTCAGTCGGGCTTTCCGACTGAATTCACACAATTTTTTTGAAATTTGTTTTAGTGCTGTTGTCAGAATGGTTGTTGGCTCCTCTACCAGCATCCGTCATCCTTTATCTCCGCCCGTTTTGTTGATGGGAGTCGTTTTGCTGCTTCCGTCCGCGAGGCATAGATTACTTGATCAAATGTTTTCGCTGGACAATGTTTTATAAAGGAATTCTGGAATAAAAATTTCGCTTCACCGTTCACGAGAATCGAACTCATAACGCTTAGTCTTGTAGACTAGCGCTCTACCAACTGAGCTATAGATTCTCTGTATCGATTCTTTTTGGTTGAAATAGATTTGATGACACATTAACAGCGATCACATTGATGAGGTTGTTTCAAGTCCGCCACTTTTCAGCCAAACTTATTGGATATTCGTTCAATTAACCAATTCTCCAGAAGCAATTGAATGAGAATATTATCTCAAATGCTCATCCTTTTCAATTACACCTGATGCATTTCAATCACCTCGATATGAGATTGAATCAACTGCTTAAAATGGTGCGTTCAAATTTCGTTGTGTTTCCATTGAAGACATGGTGATTGACTGAAATGCGCGTCTTATTTAGTTACAATATCACTGCGGGATTGACTCAACCAAAAGTGTATATTTGTACCAAATGACGGGAAATTTATGCCAAGCGTTATTCTGTTTACTCAACCGCATACCTGTCAAATTCCCGGCGCGCTTGACAAAAAACCATTTTTTTCGCAGTGTATGCCTAATTACGTAAAACTATGCCAAGCTGTGGGACGTAGATTGACGTAATATTTCGTAGTTTTTGGCGTAATTTGCCGTAGAAATATTTTCACCAGGGTCTGTGAATAGTTTTGAACTTCTGGACTGGAATCTTCCCAAATATTCAATACAAAACATATTTCAATGGTTGTTTGGTACTTTTTTCCCTATAAAACTATAAATATACATTTGTATAGGTTAGAGATAGAATACTTGGTTTTCGTATAACGTCTCGAGAACGTTCTGAAAACGGACCATAGCATGTGTCAACAATGTCCCCAAAACGTGTCCCCCAACACATTCAACGAATGTTCCTAAGACGTTTGGAAAACGTGCTTTTGGAAACCGACATCTGTGGGACTTCGGACACGTTTTGCTTCCTCGTTTAGAGGGAAGCTTTGTGATCGTTTCGAGGAGCCGAAAATTTTTTTGTCTCGAAATTGAAAATCTCCTAGACCAAAATGTTCCTCAGAATTCGGGGAACAATTTTGTTACCGTGTCTGTCTGTCTGTGTGGCTGTAGCCCCCCCCCCCCAAGTTTCGTACGCACATATCTCCCGTTCTGCTCATCCGATCGTTTCGAAATTTTTGTCACAGTTGTGGACTAGGGTGATAGTGGTCCCATATAAGTTTCAACCTGATTTATTCAGAAGAAATGGGTGGATGAGAAGAACTCTGACAAAAAATGAACATTTTGCGTACGCGTGTATCTTTGCTTCCTATTATCCGAATCCGATTAAACTTTAACCGCGCTTTAGTCATGACCCGATAGTGGTCCCATATAAGTTTTATCCAAATCGGTTGGAAACTGTGGAAAATTTTTCTTTGGAATCTGTATTTTTTTTTAAGCATACCTTCCCCATGTCCATATTATCCGAATGTCTTGGAACTCTGAGTATATTCGATTTACGAGATGTTAGTTATATGATATAAATTTCAGGCACATTGGAATTGAGGGGAGTAAAAAAAAAGCAAATCAGGTTCCTCTTTGTCTGTCCACTTGTCTGTGTGTATGTAACAAATTTGCGAACGTGCGCTGAAAAAAAAATTTATTCTAGTCAAATAAATATTTATTTGTCCTGTACCAAAGAAATATTTATTAGAATTAACAAAATATTCTTTGGAACCAAAATAATTTATTGGAATCAAATAAACGATTAAAACCATCTATTTAATTCAAATAAATTATTTTGGTTCCAAAGAATATTTTGTTAATTCTAATAAATATTTCTTTGGTACAGGACAAATAAATATTTATTTGACTGGAATAAATTTTTTTTTCAGTGTGTATATCTTTTGTTCGTATTATTCGATCGTGATGAAATTTTCACCAGAGTCATGTGCAGTGTTGATAGTGGTTCCATATAAGTTTCAACCTCATCGTTACAGAAGAACGGGAGGGGTGAGGAGAAATTTTTCGAAGAATCGTGATTTTGCGAACGCGTATATCTCCGCTTCCTATTATCCGATTGCAAATCAAACTTATACCACGTTTTGTTGATGATCCTATAGTGGTCCCATATGAGTTTCATTCTAATCGATTGAAAACTGTGGAATTTTTCATTTCGCGATTCACATTATTTGACAATATTTTGAAAGCATGCCTTCCCCATGTCGGTATCATCCAAATGCCATGAAACGTGTAGGATAATCAGTTTACGGGGGGTTAGTTGTATGGTGTGAATTTCAAACAAATCGGAATTGAAGGAAAAAAGTGGTAAGCACTGAGCTTCGAAACAAAATTTGGAAATCCCGTAAACATCGTTAACATGCGCATAACTTCCGTTTCTATCATCCAATTGTCATGAAATTTCCACCACAGCTTTATGCAGTGTTGATCGCAGTCCTATATAAAATCCAACCTGATCCTCTAAGAAAAACGGGAGAGAGAAAGAAAACATGTGTTTTTTTTCCAACGCAAACGAGGAAGCCATGTGCCAATTGGCAGAGTTTTTCAAACGTTTTGAGAACTTTCGGTGATGTTTGGGAGAATAACACCATGTGGTGTTAAAACACACTATTTGATGTGAATTTTTGCCAACACCGATCATTTTTTATAGTGTCAAAATGCCAAATATAAACTGATTGAGATGGGGTCAAGATCATGTTTTTATCATTTTTCCGAATCATACATACTCGATTGTACAATCAAGTAATTTCTGATTTCATTCGATAGAAAGCGTTTGGTTCGATTATCATACCCACCAAGGTATCAATATCGTGCCAAGAAACGTATTATGTCAATTTGATGAACGAGATATTGCAAACCGCCAATCAAAAGAGAAGACAATTTCAAAGAGCCTGGAAGACGTGGGGAGGTTTATCGAAGTCTATCGATTCTGAGGTTCAAGTATGTTTCATGTTATCTCTAAAAGTACCCTTTATCACATAATCATTGGGAATTCTTCCACGCTCGCGGGGGGGTTTTGAAATGAATACTCGATACTTATTCCCTGGTTGAAAAATCCGATTGAATCCGATGAAGAAAATTCTATCGGAATGAATTGAGTTTCTGCATCGCACATTTCCGATTGGTAACAATGAAAATTCGTTCAACTGGATGAAATCGGTTGCTTTTTATGAGCAATTGATATTCCCATTGAATATAATGAAAAATATTCTATCGGAATGAACTGAGGTTCTGTATCGGTAATGTCCCATTGGTTCCGATTAGAATTCTTGTAATTGGCTTGAGTAAATTCTTACGATAACGCTGAAACCCAATACCTATGAAATCTTGTTTCCGTAACACATCTCATCCGATGATTTATTTTCGGGAGTAAGAATCGATAGTTGTGTCTATCGAATCACAGGAATCCTCATCAGAGGGATCTTGTGCAGGGTGATACAATGATTACGCACCCCGTGACAAAAATTTAGATGGTTCAACTTCCGTTGGATGCTATTACGTCAGGAACTCGAGGTAAATTCGATCAAACCTTGATCCGGAGCCCTTTATAATCCATCGATCGATTGTTTTCATCTTTACGCTTCAACCGTGCAAGGAGGCCACCTTGTGACTCATAAGAGAAGCTCCAGATTTCATCGAGCATGCGCATTTTCAGATTGACATTACAGCAAATTCCAATAAAAACCAATTGACCATTGGAATGGAACAATTCTGAAGGTGCACCAGGTATTTCCTATACAAATCAAATTTCAAATCTACAGACTTTATTTCCATTCGTCTCTGCAAATGGACATCATGAAACATTCCAATGAAAACCAATTCACCAAATGAAGAAATTCTCAATTTGAATTGAATATTCCATACACGAATGCACTGGAAATTTAGATTTGAGAATTTTCCTATTATTTCCGATAGATTTGAATTCCAAAACAATCCAATCAAAATCAATTGATCCAGAAAATGCGTACATTCTGAAATCGAATTGCGTATTTTCCATACAAATTTGTTGAATATTCGCATCTAAAAACTGTACCACTGCGATTGGTTGATAGAATGAAAAATCTTCAATTACATCATGTATTTCTAATAAAAACTGATAGAATATACCACGTGCCATTACTTCCGATCAAATTGATACATATTTATATACGGGCGTATTCAGGATTCAACTCCACGAATGATTGATTTTTATTCATTCTCATTAATCTTCAATGGACAGTTCAGGAATTCCGATTACCCCCATTCAATCCGATTGAATTTCTATCTAAAATCGCCTTCTATTCCTCTCGACTGGTTTCTATCGAATGACCAATAAAATCTACACATTCTAAAATCGAATGGTATATTCCCCATAGAGACCCAATGAATCCTCAATTTTATCAAATTTTCCCATCAGTTCCGATAGATCGAGATTACAGGAAATTCCGATAAAAACCGATTGTTCAATGGGATAAAATCCAACTGATTATTATCCAATGAATCATTATCTGGGAACTTCTTCATTATTCCCGATAAATTGGAATTATTCAACCAATTGATCTATAGCATCCATACATTGTGGAGTTGAATTGGATATTTCTTATAGAAACCCACAAAACCTCCAATCCCATTAACTTTCCCATGAATTCCAATGGATCGAGATTACCGAAAATTCCGATAAAAACCAATTTTTTCAATGAAATAGAAGAAATTTCGAAACTGAATTGGATATTCATCATAAAAACCTATTGAATATTTAGATATGTAAACATTCCTATTATTTCCAATAAATCCGAATGTTGAAATGATCCAACTGAAACCCAATCATGAATAAAATCCATACATTCTAGAATTGAATCGGATATTCCCCATACAGATCTATTACCGATTGATTTCCAAAAATATTCCCTTCAGTTCCAATAGATCGAGGTTAAAAAAACTTCTGATGAAAACCGTTCGCCTCATGAGATGAAAAAAATTTCAGAGATCCAACCAAATATTTCTTATACAAACCGATAGATCGCGTTGAATCTTATTAATTCCAATAAAACACATAGTTTTCAATGGATAACTCCTCGATTCAATCCTACAGACAACAAGCTCCAATTGAGTCCTATTCATTTTGAATCGGTACTCGAGGCTTTCCGATTGACCCAATTCATTCTGATCAATTTTGAATCAGTTTCTATCGGAGCCTATAGGATTTTTTAACCAAGGGGCTCTTATTTCTCACACATAATTTTCCTTCCAATTGTTTCTGATAATCTTGGTAAAAACATCATATGCATTTTGCAGGCTGCACACAAAACTATAAAAGGAACGGAAACGATCGAAAGTGATTGTCAGGATCATCCAAACAAGAATGATTGCATAAGAGGAAAAACTGACGCCATTTACTCGTTTATTAACCGTTTGAAGAATAAATTTGGCCAATTCTTCAACGGAGCAACATATGGAAGATTTAAAACGCAAGTTCGGAGGGCGATTAAAAAATCCAAAAACTTAACTCGTGAACTATTGGTTAAGAGTGCAGGGCTATATAATTCAACGCAAGAGTGTTTGAAACATCAGTGAAAGGTGGGCCTTTCGATACTGGAAGATTTTTCACGCATTCACTGAAATTTCACGGATTTTGTATCACAAAATTCCAGTAAATGCGCTAAGAATGAGAATATTGGGATTTTTCTGTAAAGATTTTAACGAATAATACACTGAGAAAAAAAATTCTTTGAATGAATGAAATTGATTTTGAATAAATGTCTTTTTGACTCTAAAATGATGTCATAACCATAAAAAGTCTCTTCATTCATACTATCAAATCAGCTCATTGAAATTTATTTTTTGAAATTAAAAACGCACTCTATTGACCGAATGGCTGATTATTTTTGTCGATATCACACTGTAAAAAAAAACTGGAAATTTACTGTGCAACTGGACTGGAAATTTCCAGTGCTAGTACTGGAATATGGATATTCCAGTACATGTACAGAGATTTTGTTGTTACGTTACTGAAAATTTACCAAGCATAACTGAAAATTCAGTCATTGTACTGGAATTTTCAAGTTTGAGATGATGTACTGAAATTTTGCCATGATTTCGCGAAAATTTTACCGGCTCGTACTACAATTTTATAGTTCTTGTGCACCAAAAAAAAATATTCCCTCAAAAAGGACTTGAGAAAAAATTTGGAATTTAGAAAAAAAAACCTAATCGTTGGTATACTGGAATTATACAGGTTTTTAACTGCAATTCTCAGGTTTTGTGATGGAATTTTCCAGTTACTATGCAATTGAATTATACAGGTTTTGAACTGCAATTTTCAGGTCGTGTGATGGAATTTTCCAGTTGCTATGCAACGGAATTTAATCACTGTTGCACTGAAATTTTCCACTTCTATTGGACTTCGTCATTTCTGGCAGGAAAAATTTCAAGTCTTTATATTAAAAATTTCCTGATTGAGATTTTGAATAATAATTGTAATTGTAGCCAATGAAATTGATATATGAGGTTTTTCCAAGATTTATCCTCTTGTGTTCTAGATATGAAGCATATGTAGTAACCCAAGCTGGCCTTCCAACATGTCGCGCTATAGCTCATCGGTTAGGTCTTAGGTTTCAGTTGGTAGGCAGGTAGAAAAGTGTGGGTTCAAATCCTGTTAGGTAGACATGAGTTTCTGTCCATCCAAATGAACGATCAAAAGTTTCTCAATCATCTTGGAACACAAGGACCCTGCAAAATCACTTTGCGTGAGCAATTTTTTTCAATTTTCATGGATATTTTCAGCATTAATTTTCCAGTACATGTCCTGGAAAAGTCCAGCTCGTGTACTGAAAAATTCCAGTACCGAGGCTCAGAAAATTTCCAGTTTTGATGCGGGAATTCCATAACGTTTGCACTGAATTTTTGCAGTACAAATGTGCTGAAATTTTCCGGTACATGTACAGGTTAATGACTTCCAGTACATGTACTGGAATTTTCCGGTGAAATTTTTTTACAGTGCATCTTTCATCCGATTTATAACTCTCATTTGATGAATCCCAAAGTGAAAATCAATGAAATACAAATTCAATTTTATAATGTAAAGTTTCGTATGGAAATCGAGGTTGATTATACTTAGTATTTGAAATTCTTAACAATCAAGTATTTGACATAATAATTGTTTTCTTCGCCAGAATAATCATTGACTCCAAGTGAAAATATATTTCATAAAATGAATAGACATGGCTTACAAATGACCAACCTCTCCCATCATGAGAAAAACAACGCGAGATCAGGTTAATGAAATAATTATTATATTCAAGAACATGAAGTTATAGGACCAAAAATACTGTTATTCATAAACCGGTACGGTTGAGAGTACACTGTAAAAAAATTTCACCGGAAAATTCCAGTACATGTACTGGAAGTCATTAACCTGTACATGTACCGGAAAATTTCAGCACATTTGTACTGCAAAAATTCAGTGCAAACGTTATGGAATTCCCGCATCAAAACTGGAAATTTTCTGAGCCTCGGTACTGGAATTTTTCAGTACACGAGCTGGACTTTTCCAGGACATGTACTGGAAAATTAATGCTGAAAATATCCATGAAAATTGAAAAAAAATTGCTCACGCAGAGTGATTTTGCAGGGTCCTTGTGTTCCAAGATGATTGAGAAACTTTTGATCGTTCATTTGGATGGACAGAAACTCATGTCTACCTAACAGGATTTGAACCCACACTTTTCCACCTGCCTACCAACTGAAACCTAGGACCTAACCGATGAGCTATAGCACGACATGTTGGAAGGCCAGCTTGGGTTACTACATATGCTTCATATCTAGAACACAAGAGGATAAGTCTTGGAAAAACCTCATATATCAATTTCATTGGCTACAATTACAATTATTATTCAAAATCTCAATCAGGAAATTTTTAATATAAAGACTTGAAATTTTTCCTGCCAGAAATGACGAAGTCCAATAGAAGTGGAAAATTTCAGTGCAACAGTGATTAACTTCCGTTGTATAGCAACTGGAAAATTCCATCACACGACCTGAAAATTGCAGTTCAAAACCTGTATAATTCAATTGCATAGTAACTGGAAAATTCCATCACAAAACCTGAGAATTGCAGTTAAAAACCTGTATAATTCCAGTATACCAACAATTAGGTTTTTTTTTCTAAATTCCAAATGTTTTCTCAAGTCCTTTTTGAGGGAATATTTTTTTTTGGTGCACAAGAACTATAAAATTGTAGTACGAGCCGGTAAAATTTTCGCGAAATCATGGCAAAATTTCAGTACATCATCTCAAACTTGAAAATTCCAGTACAATGACTGAATTTTCAGTTATGCTTGGTAAATTTTCAGTAACGTACCAACAAAATCTCTGTACATGTACTGGAATATCCATATTCCAGTACTAGCACTGGAAATTTCCAGTCCAGTTGCACAGTAAATTTCCAGTTTTTTTTTACAGTGTATAATAATCTCATTCATTTCAATACAAGTGGTTTTGTTCGGATAATAAAATCAAACCATGTACTGAATAGTTGTGAATTTTAATTCCGAGAGTTCTATTTCTTCAACAGAAAACTAAATTCATGATCACAATGAGATACTTTTTCAGTCCAAACTTTAGAGCAATTTCTTTGGATGAAATCTATTTTATAGAACAGGATTCATATGAACAATGATAATTTGGATAGTTTTGGAATCAATAAAATGAAGTATTATAACCCATGATTTGGGAATTCAAATCGAATGGAGCTATTTTATTCATGCTAATAAATGTGTTCTCGAAGTTTGAATCGTTTATAGAAACAAAACGAAAATTAAAACTCACGAAATCTGATGAATCATCGTTACATATCTTTTCGAATCAACTCTTTGCCACTGGAAACATCGTTTAAATAATGTACTGCAAGATTTTTGGGGTTTAATAGTTGAATATTATATCTTATTCGATGGTTAATCAGTTTCAATAAACAATTCAACCTTCAGCAACATCTAAAAAATTATCTCATTAAAAATTTTCAGTGATGATTGAAGAAGGATTCTAGTCAATAAACTGCTAACCTGATTATTCTCGTCAATACTACGTTTGATGAGGTCAAAATTGTATACATTCTGCGAAATTCCAATGCTTTTTGCAAATAAAGGTTTCATCGAGTCCATAAAATGGATAGATCGATCGAATTTATGAATTCATTGAAACAAAGAAATATGATTTTAAAATAAAAATGTATTGAATTCACTTCAACAAATTGCGTTTACTTCTCAGAAGGTGGCAATACTTTCTCACAAGCTATCTTCCTGCAGTGCAGTTCGCATATAAAGAACTAATTCACCGTAAACCTATAGTAAGTAATGTTCCGTCCTAATAAATATTTCTTCTAGGTTCCGGCATCGAACATCGTCAACGAATATGACTTGATCGCAAAGAAAAACAGTTTCTTCAAACTTCTTGATCATATTAATCATCTGATCGAATAATCCAATTGTTTCAAATGAACTACAGATCACACAGGAACTAAAAAGGTCGGCTCTGCTCTTGCGCGAATGCTCTGACTCCTGCTTATTTCTTTTTATTCTGGAAATTTTATGAAATATCATTCATCCAATCAAAATGAATTTCATTGATTCGAAGAGAGATTTATTTATATCAATAAGTTCTCTGAAGGATTAGAAAATCTCTTTGTACATTCTATGAAATAATTTCTTAGATAGGGAAGAATATTCATTGTTCCAAGTATTGATTTATTTACAGAAAATTTTCATTTCATATTCATGAAAACATTTCATTTCGAATGCAAGAAATATTTATATTATTTATATTGATATTTTTCTATTGTAAAACTTTTTTTATTCAAATAATTAAATATTTCATTGAAAGGAGAAATTATCATGTTGGCACTACAGTTGGTTATTACAGTGTTATAAATGGCTTCTGCTCATCAAATGCATAATTCATTGAATCAAATTATATTCCATGAATTCGAAAATCAAAATTTTTCATCCAATAACTTTTTCATCAATCCTAAGTACCTCATATTCCAATTAATGATCCCACCACTTCCGTGCGAATCACAAATTACATGAAGTTGATACAATAACTCCACAGATACCACACGGCAAAAAAAGTAGTTAATTTTACTAGAACTGTAATTCATTCTACTAAAGACATTCATAAAATACGGGATTATCAAACTCAATAGTAACTCTTACCACTTCAGCCGAGTTGGCCATTTGTTTAAGAGTTACCACATATATTTGTGAATAAGGTTTCTGTTTATTGTTTTCATGACCCTTTACTCAAGATAAGATGTATAAAATTATCTAGTAGAATTCACCAATACATCTTGTATACAATATTTAATGAAATCATGAAAAATATTATCATCATACATCAGTTTTACCAAAATCAATAGTTAGATTTATCCGAAGTATTTAATAAAGAATATATGAAAAAGTATATTAAATAAAAAAGATTTTTAATATTAGACAATCAAAAATAATTTTCTCAGTTTCTTCCCAAGACCACTTGTTGATGATGCTGGTCAATGTTCTCATTGAGTTGGGAAACCAATTTTTCGACGAAGAAAAGGGATTCGAACCTACGCGACTAAAGCCTAACCTGCACCGACTTGAGCTACACTATGATATAGTAGCGAGAGATCATAGAATTGAATCTTAATGATCAACATGACGTCATCAGAATTCAGGAACGAACGTTGCGGATAAATATGCTTCATATTCATAGGTTATATTGGCATGTAATGCATTGAATGTGCTGTTGATTTTAGTATTAGAGATTTTCATTTTTTTCATAAGTGAGTGGTTTTTAATATTTTGGTTCTCATATATTCTAAACTTCCTATCACTATTTTCACTATTCCATTTTAGTGATAAATCAAATATCCAAGAGCTCCTGTATTTTCAAGGGGAATTCAACTGATAATTAACTACCGATCCGGTTCATGATCTTCACGCCATCAACAATTTTCAAGATTCAGTTAATCGGGAAATGAACTTAATGTTCTATTTCAATTCGTGGATATGAAACAAATAATCGGTAGTGTTTACATGAATATGGAGTACTCTTTACTACAATGTAGAATATAAATATACAACTAATTATATGTTTTGAAATGATTCGATATTCAAGTGAAACTTACATTGAACATGTATTCACTCTACATGAGCTGAGTAGTAAGAAATACTATAGAATTCAGAACTGTTTGTTTTATTAAATCTACTAACTTCAAAGTTATCCGTGACGAAACAATATTTACTGAACATCGACCGTTTCCGCAACTCTACAAACCTATCAAATATACAAGGACACTTATAGACTTTATTTTGTTTCTAATCAAAGGAATCAGAAAATTTAATTGGAAGGTTATAAACCGGCATTGGTAATTCATATAATATCTTTTTTTTCCGTGCATTAGTTGAATTCATTTCTTAGACTCGAAGAAAAATTCATCGGTTCAAAACATTTTTTTTCTCAGTGCATGCATATGTATATTTATAAAACATCACCTGATATCAAATCATTTACACTAGATAATAAAATATGAAAAGTAACTGTCCACCGTGTATTGACATATTCATATTCATATACATCACCCTGAAAAATTCTTTCGCACACACAAGTGTTTTATATTTCTCAAGGGGAATTTGTTCTCATGAAATTCATCCTTCACTCATAGATCACGTTGTATTTATCGAAGTTTTAGTTGAAGTTCCAAGGACAGAACCATTCGATAAAAGTGAAGATATTTGATTTTTACAATCATTAGAAGTTCAAGTATCCTCTCGGAAAACAAAACCGGAGAAGAAAAATGAAAGTCGCGAGCTGCATTGTTATAATCTTGACCGTATACCTCAGCTGTGTAAGTGTTTTGGATTATATTTCACTGTAAAAAAATGTGTGGAGTTTTCCTTCACACTGGTGGTAGATTTCTTCCCTTCCCTCGTGGAAATATATCTCCGCCAAATTACGCCAAAAAGTACGAATAATTACGCGGAATTAGGCTTACCTGCATGGCATAAAAAGTTGTAAAATAACGTAGAAAAATATACGTGGTTTAATGCAGAAGTACGCCAGACTACACTGAGAAAAGTATTTATTTATAGTGAACAAGATTTGTTAATAGTTAACAAATCCTATATTTGCTTATGGGGAAATAAATATTGAGTTGTTATCATCCAGCGTCATATTTGAGATTATTTTTTGTATCAAATCCATATTTGTTAACTATTAACAAACCGTGTTTTTGTGCGAAATTCCTGTTTTATGATTCTAAAACTTGGGAATGTACATCAAAGCATTATTAGATTGCCTGAATGTGATATGAGGTTGAGAAAATTGTCGCATAATTTGCTTTGAATATTCGTGAGAATAAGTCAAATCAAACAAAATTGGAATAACACTCTGGAATTAATCAAATGAAATGATGAATTATGCGGGAGAATATTATCACTGTTAGAAAAATATGTCTTAAATTGATTGATAATTATTATAAAATTTTATTACAGAATATTATTATTAGATTCAACAATGCATATTATGATAAAAATTGTGTAATCAATTCAATAACTGTTACGAATTTTTGCCAAAATATAAAAAAAATTCAGATTGGAAATTTGATTTATCACCAAATTTCTTCACGCTTCGTGAATTTTTTGTTCTCGACATTCCTCTAGAGCGAGTTTGTAATCATCAATGTAAGTCAAGCAATTGAAGCACAAAGTTTTGGGACCTAACGGGGAATTGAACCTGCTTTCCTATCTAACCTAACCTATTACGACCTAACGCTTCAACCACCTCGACTACATCACGATTGAAGAAACTGATTGAGAAATACGATGTGGTTTTAGATAACATATATGCTGATGTCATGACATCATACATGTAATAGGATTCTATCACAAAAAATTCATGAAAAAGTGAAATTTCATTGAAAAAAGTTGTAAATCCCAGAATATTATTGACTTTGAAATGCACTTATGAAATTTCATAAGAATTCTTATATTAAATTCAAGAAATTTTCCAACAGTGATTATAAAGTTGAACAAACTGAACAAAAAGTTATGGTGAAATATTTTAATAATTTTGTAGGAAAATTCAGCCTACAAGACTGTCTCTCATATTCTTTCCGGATAAAAAGGATTTTTTGAAACGCAAGAAAATTTTCAATGTTCCATGGTTATACAAATATACAGAACTATATATTCTGCTGCAATATAGATCGAGAGTCAAATCAAATTCAAGGTGTTCACGTCAAATCAAATTTCTTAATTATTAACAAATCTGTGTTTGAGAGGAAAGAATCGTATACACATTGGGAAACTGAATTATTGTATTGAAATTTAATTTGAAATTTGAGTCAATCAACCATTCTTTTCTTGATATTCTTAGTTTACTAGTATTTATCTCATGAAAATCTTGTACTTATCAAACCGTCCATTTGTAAATTAGGAATCGTTTATTACTTGATGGAAAAATAAAATCATTCACATGAAATAAATGGACTAAATGAACGATTTGTTCGTTCTGAATGTCACATAAAATCAATCGTATGTATGCCAACTATGATATTTATTGACAATTACCATATTTATTCATAATTAATGAATATTTTTGAACAGACGCCAAATAAAAATATTCATTTAATATAAGTAAACTCTTCTCTCAGTGTACGACACGGGGTCGGAAGAGCGTAATTTTGGAGTAGTCAGGAGTATAAAGGACAAACATGATCATGTGTTTGAGTGCAAGTATCAAGAACACCGATTTCACTGAGTGACGGACTTATGCGTAGAATTTAGTAGAAAGCTCGGGTTTGTACAACTTCTTACGAAGTCTTACAACCGTGTAGGAACTTTGAAAACTTTTCACCACGGAAACCTGAACGTGAAGCAGATTGTTTGAGAACTACGAATTCCTACGAACAACCAAGATTTTTAATACTGAGATTTTTCGTTCGTCCCGTTGCGGAGACATAGTGTTTCATAGATTTCTTTAGAACTTTCTTTTGACAATTTCCATTTTATACGCATTTCCAAGAATTTTTACGACCCAGTGGGAACTTTGAGAACTTTTCACGATGGAACGCGAATATGCAACCAATTGCGTGGAAACTACGAATTTCTACGAAGAACTAAGGAAATGCGTAGTTTTTCGTGGTATGGGTATATTTTATCCCAATAAAAAAAACTCCAAAAAAGTAAAACAATAACGCCAAGTACATGAAAATTCCTCCAAAACTTACAAAAAAAAAAAAAATCTAAAAATACATTCTAAAGGAAAATTGAGGCCGCGGATGCAATAACAGTCTCAGCGCTCGAACGCATTTCAAAGTTGATTCAAGCGACCAGTGGGATGATAAAAAAAAAAGGTGGTCAAAATGGAAAATAAAAAATACAGCTTTTTAGAGCTCATCAAACCACACATTTTTCCTCCCAACAATTTTTGTCCACCATCAATAGTTTATAAGATAAAAATTGAAAAGTGAAAATTTTCATTTCTTCAAAATCAATTACATTCAAAACATATTTTGCGATTACTCAACGAAAAGTCACCGGTTTGACTTGAAATTTGGTACACGGCTTCATCATTGATCCCCGAAGATGCCTAGTCAGTTCCATATGTTGGAATATTTCGTTACCCAATGAATATTTAATAATAAACAAATACTGTTGCAAACGCGCGCTTGTAAGTTTCCATGAAAAAAACTATCGAGGGAATTTCCGATTTGGAAAAACTCAAAGCGACAAAGTTGTTCGTCAATGTTCGAAGAAGTTTTCCTGAAAGTTTCAGATCAATCGAGTGAAAAATGTGGGAGATATTGCACATTCTTTGCAATTACTCATCTCGCTTGCCGTTACGGCAACTAAGATACACGGACACTATGCTCGATGGTTCATAAGAGAGTCGTGCCACCGTGGCAAATATTTTATATTTTGCACACTTTTTACTCGATTGATCTGAAACTTTCAGGAAAACTTTTTCGAACATTGACGAACAACTTTGTCGCTTTGAGGTTTTCCAAATCGGAAATTCCCTCGATACTTTTTTTCATGGAAACTAACAAGCGCGCGTTTCCAACAGTATTTGTTCATTATTAAATATTCATTGGATAATGAAATATTCCAACATATGGAACTGACTAGGCATCTTCGGGGATCAATGATAAAGCCGTGTACCAAATTTCAAGGCAATCCGGTGACTTTTCGTTGAGTAATCGCAAAATATGTTTTGAATTTAATTGATATTGAAGAAATGAAAATTTTCACTTTTCAATTTTTATCTTATAAACTATTGATGGTAGAGAAAAATTGTTCGAAGGAAAAATATGAGGTTTGATGAGCTCTAGAAGGCTGTATTTTTTATTTTCCATTTTGACGAACTTTTTTTCTTCTTATTCCACCGGTGGCTTGGATCAACTTTGAAATGCGTTCGAGCGCTGTGGCTGTTATTGCATCCGCGGCCTCAATTGTACTACATTCAAAATTTTGATGAAACACAATAGGATATATATCATCTGAAAAAATGATGTGAAATCAATATGAGCTGCCAAGTACATTTGGGTATTCAAATGGTATCGCTTCAGTGCAGTTAACCGAATTCGCTATAAGTTGCTATAAGTCACTAGGAAATGAAGAAAGGTAAACCCCGTTCTGCACACATCAGGATCACATTTGGCATAACAAGTCAAGGTCAACTATATTATGCCCTTCTCAGGGCCATATCTGGCAAATCCAAATATGGCAAGCCTCATTTCAGCCCGATGTGGCCCACATAGGACCTCGGGATTGCTATGAGATTTTTCTGCTCGGGTACTTCTCATCGATGTAAAGTACTTGTACTTGAAAAGGCGTAGTTTCTCGTAATTTTGTATTTCTTACTTTTGGCGTAGATTGTTGTAAAATGTAGTAATTTTCATCCATTCTTAGAATTATAACTTGAGAAGGCATGAATTGTTGTAATTGTGTACTATCGCTTTGGACGTTGATTTACGTAATGAGTGGTAGTTCTGAATAATTTGGAGTATCCGAGCGTGGAAGGTTGTAGTTTTCTAACTAATGTCGAAGCAACTTAATTTACTACGCGAATCTACAAATGTGTTTGAAACGGCGGAGTTAGGAGTAGTTTTGGGCGTAATTTGTCGTAGGTTTTCGCGCAAAATGGTGTAGTTCTTTGCGTACTTTGGCGTAGATATATTTCCACGAGGGTTCATCGCGGGGGAATTGTTTTTCCATCAAAAATGAGGGATTTTTCCACCACTTTCAGGGTTTATTTTATTTTCTTGGGTGTTAAATCTTCTACAAATGGAGGTAAAGTCCACCAAATTATGATGGAAAATTTCCCATCTATGGAGGAACTTTTTTGCCACCATTTTTTGGGGGAAAATTCCACAATCATTTTTTACAGTGTGCGTTACGTCAATGTGATCGACGGAGCTTTGGAAAATACGGAAGAATTCAAGTTCTTTTGTTTGAGAAATTAATTTTTGGAATGATTCCTGTGTCATCTGCTCTCTAAAATTTTTATCACTCTTCAGCCAGCCAAAAGTGAGGCTGTCGAAATTTTGAGTGAAATTTCCACTCTCTTACCCAAGTAACATAAGAAGTTCCAAGAATGTGCTTGCACATTCTAAGAATGGTCTAGCACCTTCTTAGGATGTTCTAGTACATGCTTAGAACTTCTTGTGTTACTTGGGTAGAGTGATATCCCTGGTGAAAATGGGAGCGAGAAGGAAGAGTAAACGAAGCGTATGCTGGAGGGTAGCTTGAATGGAAAGGATACAGAGAGTATGTGAAACGGGAATTGAAACAAAGAAAGCGGGAAAAATTCAAGAATTCTAGACAAAAAAAATTGAACCCTGTAGTGAGAATCGAATCGGTGACTTTCACTATGGTAGGGTCTTATCCACTGAGCCATGGATCGTCGTTGACATCAACTGCTGAAAGATGTTATTTGAAGTCAGAATAGGTATGACTCGCATACGCTCCATATAACCTATTATTACGTTACATGAAGCATATGCGAAACGGGATCGGAAGTTTATGAAACGTATATACGAGGGTGGATTGATAAATTTCCGGCCTGACCAAGAAAAACAACGTTTTTAAGAATTTTTTTTTTTTATTTCTCAACATAATCTCCTCCAAGGCTGATACATTTCTCATAGCGGTGTTCTAGTCTAGTAATGCCATCTCTATAGACTGATTTGTCAAGCTCCTCAAAATACCCATTTACAGCTTCGATTACTTCTTCATTGTCCGCAAATCTCTTACCGCCAAGCCATTTTTTGAGGTTAGGAAACAGATAATAGTCACTCGGGGCTAGGTCTGGAGAGTAGGGAGGGTGCGGCATTAATTCAAACTTCAGATCGTTGATTTTAGCCATCGCAACGATTGACGTGTGCGCTGGTGCGTTATCGTGATGAAACAAGATTTTTTTCTTCGCCAGATGTGGTCGTTTAATTTTCACTTCGTGGCTCAAACGTTGCAATAAGTCTGCGTAGTATTGACCAGTGATAGTTTTACCCTTTTCAAGGTAATCAATGTATATAATACCTCTTGCATCCCAAAAAACAGTAGCCATAACCTTGTTCGCCGAAAAAATTGTTTTTGCCTTCTTTGGAGTTGGTTCCCCTGGTCCAATCCACTGTTTAGACTGTTCTTTGGTTTCAGGAGTGTAGTGATGGACCCAAGTTTCGTCAACGGTTACGAATCGACGCAAAAATTCGCTTGGATTACGCTCATACAACGCCAAATTGGCGGTAGAAATGTTCTTTCGAATCAATTTTTGGTCGACTGTTAACAAACGTGGCACCCATCTTGCACAGAGCTTTTCCATATACAAATGTTGGTGCAAAATATTTTGTACACGTTCATATGACATCTTACAGGTCTCAGCTATCTCACGAACTTTTAATCTGCGATCTTTCAGCACTATTTGATGGATTTTTTCGATCATATCTGGAGTTGTGACCTCAATGGGGCGTCTTGAGCGAGGCTCATCAGAGGTGCTCACACGACCCTTTTTAAACTCGGAAACCCACCGCTTAACGGTTGAATATGATGGGGAGGATGTCCCCAGTGTTGAGTCCATCTCTTCTTTAATTTCCTTCGGCGTTAACCCCTTCAAATAAAAGTATTTGATGACGGCACGATTTTCCAGCTTTTCCATTTTTACGAAAAACACAGAGGCGTCTTGGTCAGTGTGCTCTCAAAACTAAACTAACATGGCGATCGGACTGAAACTATAGCTACAAGCTATCTAAGGATGGTACTATAGAACGCCACCTCAAGGTAGGCCTAGTGGCGCCATCTATTGGTCAGGCCGGAAACTTATCAATCCACCCTCGTAGAACGTATGATTTGATGACTTTCCCGCAAGCGGGTATCATACGCTCCAGAAGGAGGGAGTTGAAACGTTTTTCGCTTCGTATACGTTTCCTTCTCGCTTTGTGTATACGCTTTATTTTCACCAGGGATTCTAAAGTTTGAGGTTGGAAACTCACAGCTACTCAAATTCTAGAGTGGATTTTTAACCCTAAAAGAGTGAGGGTTCATTCGAAACGAGTAAAAATCCCACTCGAAGCGGACTGGCTCACTTCTGAGACTTAGTGGAGTGAAACACGTGATTTTTCACTCTTCCAGATTTAGAGAGTGGGGGTACTTTGATGAACTTCACGTGCTAGCCATGTGTTGCCCCATTGCCATCGGGTTATCTGCATTAACTTTCTTTGCGGACGATCGACGTGTAATGCATGCAGCCCGGATAGCACATACACTCTCTTGGAGTGAGAATCTCAATCTTATAAAAAGGTGAAATTTCACTCTTTAAGCCGAGTTGAACCTTCAGTCTGTTGGAGTGAAAAGTCACTCTTCAGAAGTGGAATCTCACTCTTCCTGGACTTGCAGTATTTTCACTCTTCAAGAGTGAATTTTTCAGTCCAAGGAATTTAGAGAGAATATCCCAAGAATTCTTGATGAAGTAGCGATATGAATTTCTTCCTGAGCACTCAGTTGTTCATCAAAAATTCCTTTCCAATCCAAAGAATTCATCTTGTTTCCTTTTTGCGTTAGTTTGATCATATTGAAGTATTTTCTAATATTTTACAAAGATGAATCTTCAAATCGTTCACGTTGGCTTGATTTTTTCATTCATCAAAATAAATATCCTTGCTGCACCGAGAGAAAAAGCATGCTCTAAACGCAAGACACCCCTTCACGCTTCCAACGGTGTTGTTATGACGTGCTTTTAACGCATGGCAGCGTGCTTAGAAGGCATGGGACTAATACTCAAAAAGCATGAGCTCGTGCGTTGAAAGCATGGGCTCATGCGTTCAACGCACTTTATAACAAATGCGTTAGAAGCCTGAAGTGCTGCCTTGCGTTTAGAGCATGCTTTTTCTCTCGGTGTGTGGAAACGTGTGACAAGTGGAGTCTTCTTAGATCGTATACGAACACCCTTGGTCATAAAAATTTATCGTTCCAGTTATCGTGCGAGGAGGAAGTCGTAAAAGAAATGAAGGACGCTTGGTTGACGTTTGCAAATTTGCAATCCGACTTAGATAGTACGAGAGGTGCATTAAATGTCCGCAAATACAAAACAATAAAGTATTTCGTGAGACGCTTCAATGAGGTGATGATGATTTTATTTTTCTTTCCCTATCATTTGAAAATTTCTTCATTCCTTTATTCTGGCGAATCTCTTTCATAGAGTTGATCAACTTTACTTCCTTTTTTCACAGTCTCGAATCACATGTAACCAAGAGATTGACGATTTTGTCCAAAATCGCACAGACGAAATAAAAAATGCCACAGAGGTAAATTTTGGTCAACGTTGATCGTTTGTTTCTATGAAAATTATGTTAGATTGATTGAACTTAATTCACTTTCAGATTGCCAAAGGAGTGGCTGAGAAATTACTTTATATATTGAATGCGTATAGCGTGGCGCATGATTCCGAGCATAGACC
This sequence comes from Gonatopus flavifemur, assembly GCA_018340375.1. Taxonomy (NCBI): domain Eukaryota; kingdom Metazoa; phylum Arthropoda; class Insecta; order Hymenoptera; family Dryinidae; genus Gonatopus; species Gonatopus flavifemur. The sequence goes on along the minus strand of JAFFJZ010000006.1, from coordinate 3,729,760 downwards.
ATTGAGCACGTTGCGGAGGTTAGAGCTGGAGTGTATGAATAAATGCACATCGACGAAGAAAGTGCCTTCCATCACCTCAAAGATGATTGACGATGAATTTCAGGCTTTGAAACCTAAATTGAAGCAAAAGAAAAACAAGATGAATAATTTAATCGAAGAAATTCAAAAATCTCGTCATGTTGTATTCAATAGTGCTGAAGATTGTTACAAATCGTATGAATCGTCTCCAGCGCACACAACTGCGAGCACTCCTGAAGTCCAATAACGGAGCTGGCATATTTGAGTTTTGAATAATCGTTTTGTACGTTCAATAAACATTCCGAGTCGTATAATTCGATTTACCAGGTCTAGAAGTATGTAACCGGAATTTTTTTGGTAAAAACCACATGTTTGTTGTTTGAAAATGATAGAAAATATTCTATTCGAAATAATCTCTATTGCTGTTTATACATTTTTCCCATCTTTCCAGCAGTTCATGAATGCCACGCCAAAAAAAGCAGTTCCTCTTTTCAAGCGAACCAGTTATCGAACCATTCTCCTACATTTCCATACGAATTGAAGCGTTCCCATGCAGGTATTGCCAAGACTGAAAAAAACCCGAGCTTGTTCCAAGGTTGGCACATGTGTCAGAAACAAACCTCCGTGAAGAACAATTGTCCCAATATTGTTCCATGATTGTCAGGTTGTTCCCAATGGATAGTCAGTCATGGTACATTTGTTAATATTTTTGAGATGGCTACTGCATTTGGTACAAGCTTGGCACAAGTGTAAAAATCGAGCATTCGTTGAGAACAATTGTATAGGGCCGATAGTTATGCTCACTGGGGATGATATACACGTGAAGATACACCATCAGTTTTTCGGGTGACGCGGGGGATTCCAATGTTGGATTCCGTACGGGATCAGATCATTATAAGATTTATGTTATGGTATTTCAGTAAGATCTTATCAGTTCAGTTTGAGCACCATTCAACAATAAAATCAAAATTGATTGAAATATTGAAGACCGCAAATTTTCCAAAGATCATACAAGCTTGTCCCAGTCTTGTCACATTTTTCCTATCGTTTGAAGATCATTCATGTACGGTATTCTGAGGGAGAAAGTCATGAACTGAAATATGAATCAATTACTTTTCTCATCCATATCTGCGATCAAAGAAGCATTGGTTGATGCTTGGTAAATGAATTGGACCGGGCCCGGCAAAACCACTGGCCCAAGCTTGTCCTGATATTATTTATCATTCCCAAGCCTGGGCCAAGTTTTGTAAATTGTTCAAGACAAGTCTCGGCAGGTTTTGTGCCAGGCTTGGTCCATCATTGGACGATTGGTTCATACACACATGGATTGTTCAGCGAGAGCGGGTCCGATCGACGCGAATAGATGATAATCGGACGGAGCCAAGTCTGGAGAATGAGCCGCATTTGGTGGCATCTCCTAACTGAACGCCTCGATCGTTTCCCTGACCCGTTTTCCTATGTGTGGGGATGCATTTATCGTGGAGCAAAATGACTTTGTGTTGCCTTTTACTTCCATGTTCCTTGTATATAAGGAAATGGAAGAATTGTGATAGGGTCAAAAATCCGCTATGCAGAACGGGGTATTTCGCCTTTGCCAAACGCTTCAGAACGTCGAAAAAATTCGATTCCCAAAAATGTATGTGTGTGTACGTGTGAATGCACCGATCGGAATAATTTTTTTCCAGTATGTTTGGCTAGGAGAGGAATCGGGGCCTATTGATTTTGGTTTCGATCGGATAACGCGGTTTGAAAATATCGCAGAATATGTTTCTGAAAATCGGGATTTTTGTTTTTGGCGTGCGATAACTCTCCTCAGAATGCACCGATTCGATTACTTTTTCTTTGCAAATGTTCGTCTCGGAGAGGACACGAGCGTTATTGATTTTGGTCTCGTTCGGATAACACGTTTTGAAAATATTGCGGAATATGTTTTTGAAAATCGTGATTCTACGATATCTCATATCTCCGCTTCCTATCATCCGATTGCCATGAAATTTGTACCACGTAATAGTTGTACAAATACAGTGCTTTCATACAAGTTTCATCCCAATTGGGTGGAAACTGTGGGAAATTTTTTTTTGCGACTCGCATTATTGGACGATGTTTTAGAAGCGTGCCTTTCCTGTGTTCGTATCATCCAAGTTTCGTGGAATTTTGGGCGTATTTATACGATAAATGAATCCTAAAGCTCCTCAAAATCTATCAGTAGGCCTCGTTCTCCCGTTGAGACGAATGGGAGAACGAAAAAAGAGTTTTCCCAATCGGTGCATTCTAAGGAGATTTATCGTATGCCAAACAGTAGATTTTTCACATGGAACATCGAAGTGCTGTATGGTTCTCCATACCGATTTTTTCCATATTCCGGTCGTTTTTCACGCAATGCAAAATTCAAGTCGATCATTTGCCGTTGGTAGCGATCAGTGTCGACGGTTTGCCCAGGTTTTAGCAGCTCATAGTAGATCACACCCTTCTGATCCCACCAAACATAGAGCATTGTCTTCTTTTCAAAACGATTTGGTCTTGCAGTGGATGTCGATGATTCGCCTGGATTCACCCATGATTTCCGACGCTTAGGATTCTCAAAATATCTCCATTTTTCATCACCTATCACAATTCGATGGAGAAATGACTTTCTTTTGTATCCGTCGAACAGCATTTCACAAGTGGTTTTTCGATTTTCTTGCTGTCTTTCATTCAGTTCATGCGGAACCCATTCTCCCACTTTCCGAATCTTTCCCATGGCTTTCAAGCAAATGGAGACGGCTTTCTGCGTCACAGTCAGTTGATCCGCGAGTCCTTGTTGAGTTTGAGTATCATCTTCATCCAATAAGGCTTGTAATTCGTCGTCTGCGAACTTTTTCGGTGGTTTCCCACGCTCTTCTCACGTCAAAATCACCACTTTTCAATTTTCTGAACTTCCCGAAACACAGGGTTCTACCAAGGGCATGTTCACAGTAAGCTTCGACAAGCATTCGATGTGCTCCCACTGAGCATTTCTGTTAGAACCTTGCATTAATATTGCAGCGATATTGATGCGATCTTGAAAGTACCTGTCATGAGAATTACAACAGTAATATTACAGAATTCAATTACACGTAAATTACAGCGATGTTACGTTGTCAAGTGATATTCCAACGATATTTCTGTGAGTTACTTTTGTAATATTGCATTTGTACATTGAAAAACGGGTACTTCCAAAATCGCATCGATATTGCTGCAATATTAATATGAGGTTCTAACGGAAATGCTCAGTGGGCTTCTGCAGCCATTTTCTTCAAATGATAACAAGAAACCAATGCTGTCCGCAGATCGTAGTTTGTACCCACACAGCACGCAGTTCTTGAAGATATCTAAAAGAATACTCAATTCAGAGATCTTCAAGAACGTTCTTGAACAGTTCTTAAAGATATCTTTCAGAAGTGTTGGAAAGACATCTTGTGAAAGATTTCTAAAAGATGCCTCGATTCAAGACATCTCCAAGACGACCATGCGAGATATCTCAAAGATATCTTTGAGAAGCGTTTGAAAGATATTTTCCTGGAAGACTTTAACAAAATATGTTTGAGAAGATAGATTGTCAGCAGGTTTAGGTTATAAATACCTCATCATATGAATTGACATGAATAACACTCGGAATAGTCGGAATGTGCCTTTAATTATAATCGAATTACATATGTGATAAATTCGGTCACAAATCGAAAGCTTGAAAAATCTATAAACATGCCAAGAGATTTTAAATTCTGCAAAAATTACGATTTTGTAACCTTTTAATACCCGCGCTGGAACTAACGAATCTTCAAGACACAAATATTTTACAAATCACTGAACTTTTTACGCTCAACTTTATGTACAGCCCTCAAGTAAATTCAAAAAAATTCTCATTCATATTCATTAATTATTCTTCAGTAACGTTGGGATAGAAATAATTTAGGAAGAATCTGTGGTATCCACGACCAACTTATCTGACATTTGTTTATATAATAACAGTTTTTTCAAAAGATCACTTCTACTCTGAAAATGTACACCACTGAGACGATTCCACTGTGTTTATTGACAATCATAAGCATCAAAACCGAACTGTCTCTATAGCTCAGGTCACTGAAGCGTAAGTACATCGTAACATGTGCGGGTTCGATTCCCGCAACCTCAAGGATTGAGATAAAGTCAACTTCATAGGAGTGCGAGAGCGACAAAGACAAATATGGGGGGAGGAGGGAGGAGAAGGAAAAAGAAGAGGTGTTAGAATTTTTTTTCGTGAACAAATTCAAGCTTCTTCCAAGACATTTTTATGAATTTTGCAAGACATCTTTAAGAAATCTTGAAGAACTCTTTTAGATTTCTTGATTTCTTCTTAAAGATATCTTGGAGAAGTCTCCGAGACATCTTTTAGAAATCTATTCATGTTGCATAAGACATCTTTTCGAATACGAAAAGATATCTTTTAGAAAATTCTTCAAGACTTCTTGTACTTTTGGAAGATATCTTTTAGAGTTCTATTCTTTTGTGTTGAAAATCTTCATCAGCTGTTAGGGGGAGATGATGGTGCTGAAGAAGTGGTCTTAGGGTCTGATGGCTAGTGCCATTTATAGGGAAATTCCGGTTTCATACCTGTACACCTGGTAAATTTCTTTCAAATAATTTAGGAATATTTTATGCGATAAGAAATATTTCACAAAATATCTATATTTATTAAAATAGAGATTCCCAGAATGTTTGGAAAACGTGTACTTAATTCCAAGTAGAACACGTAAAAAAGGGCCTCCAGGATTAATAGCTTCCCAGTGAACACAGTTACGTAAATGTTACATAAAAACCGCATAACGTTAAGTAGCCGGTTACATGACTTGGGAGTCCCATGTGAGTCACATGTGACTCACAATTTCCTACTCACTTGCATAACTACGTAAGCAACAATGTTACATTACAGCTACCTGAATACAAAGCAGAAGCTTTATCTAACCGGTACACAAACGTACTGGACTTTTCCAGTACATGTACTGGAAAATTATTGCTGAAAATATTCGTAAAAATTGAAAAAAAATTTATTATGTGAAGTGATTTCGCATATTCCTTGTATTTCAAGATCACTGAGGAACTCGATCAGATATCTAGATGGAGAGAAAATCATATCTACTCAACGGGATTCGAACTTATATTCCTACCTGCCTACCGACCGAAACCTAAGACCTAACCGCTGAGCTATGGCGCGACTTGCTGGATAGCCACCTTGGAAGTCCAGATATGCTTCACATTCAGAATGCACAAAAGGATAGACTCTGAGAACCTTATGTATAAATTTTATCCGCTACAATTACGGTCATTATTCGAAATCTCAATCAAGAAAACTCACGGAATCGAAATTATGCACTTTGATTATAAGGACTGGAATATCCATATTCCAGTACTAGCACTGAAATTTTCCAGTCAAGTTGCACCGTAAATTTCCAGTTTTTCTTTACAGTGCTGCGGCAATGTAATGGCGATGTCACTTCAATGCTAAAGAATTATGTAATTATTACCAAAAAATTCAATTTCTTTCATGTTCACATCCCAGCGCCCACTGAATGGAACATTGACATAACCGTTACGTACCCAAGTAGCAGAGCAGCGCCTTGAAGCACTTTGAATGCGCGTTTCTACCTGGATAAGCTGCGTAACATACAATCATAGTTCAATCAATGTTACTTTCGGTGGCCACTGCGTATGTAGCTGAATAAAAATACTTTCTTGATTTTCTACTCATATTTCGAACAGAGATTAAATCAACATTGTGCCAATACTCACGGACTCAGCGTTCTTCTGGTTTTCTTGTTTTCTTGAGGTCACTTGCATATGTAACTATAGCGTAACATAGAAATAACAAATTGTAACGTAATATGAGCGTAGAATGTTATATCATCGCTACATTCCGAATACATAACAAAAGTATGTAACTTCTGATTTCTATGTTCTGTAATATTCACATACGGTACTACGTAACTATTACATGACCAAAAATTCCAACTCATATTTTCTGAAGGTAAATTGCCTATGTAATTAATACATAACACAGAAGTAACAAATTGTTACGTAACATGAGCGTAAAATATTATATAATTATTCCATCACATATATATAACAGAGTTTAGTAACTTGTGATTACTGCGGTATGTAACATTTACATATGGTGTTCACTGGGATTATATTGAATCTTTGGAAGGAAAGGATGCAAGTTTTATCGAAAGTCCAAAGCCTTTTTCGTTGGTCATCTTCTTAAATTTTATTGATTCGAATGAGCGGTATTTCGGTTGCTTCCAACAGATTTACAATCTTGCATTTCCTTGTACAGTACGTCAAATTCATTCATTAACTGTTGAATTAAATCTTTCGTGCCGTCCATCGCTGAGGTTTGTCGTATTATATATAGCATCCGGTACTGTGAAATGTTACATTTGTTCAAGATGGTATTCGGCACAAAGTGGAGCTCTTCGGAGGTGGTCTGATTCCTTAGCATTACATTGTATTTATCTATATACATCTCATATTGCTGAAAAAAAGAGTATATCAATTTTAGGAAATATAACACCTTGGGTCGTAACCAAATTCTATGCTCTGTGTCTTTTGTGGTTCAAAAACTCTAAGAATATGAATTGAAAACGAATTCTAGGAGCTAGAGTTTTCAATATCTCAACAATCACACAACATGGATCTCCAATTGACAATACAGGAAAATGAAAAATTACGATTTTTTAACAATTTCATAAAATTGAACGTGAATTGTGTGTAAATATACATCGTTGGATATCTAATATTATATTGAGAAAAGGGGTTTAATTGAATATTAGACGGTTAGGAAATTTAGTCCCTTTGCCACGATTAAATTTTCTATTTCCATTTAAGGGGATATTAGCGACGTGACAGCAGGTGAATCGCTTAAAACAAACTACGGGCAAACGCTTCAATTTAATCAAAATATCGCCCTATGCAGCATTTTTCTACTTAAATCAGAGAAGTGTTTGTTTTTAATGCAAACATAAGGAAGAAAAGAAATACTCTCCCGATATTATCACCACAAAAACCTGATTCTGAAAGTTAAAAGAAGCTGTAGAGGGTTAAATGTAATGTAAAAGGCTAGTACCGGGCAGATGAAAAAATAACGAAAGGATGGCATAAAATCTTTGTCAAGAATACAGAATGATACTAGAATTCATATTTAAAACGATACACTGTAAAACAAGTTGTTATATGTAAAAATAATTTTCGAACTTTCAAAACAAACTTGACAAACAAAGGTTTGGGAAGTTTCGAAAATCTCCATAAAATCATAAAACTTTTTGGATATTTACAAAACTTTCTTTGGCAGTTTTGGAAGTATTTTTTTCACAGTGTAGAATTATCAGGGATCCAAAGGGTTAATGAAATGATGAAAGATCGTATATGCCCCCAGTTTCATACATACTTCTACATTTTGCTTGATGCAATCAGACAGGATTTCTATGGCTTGCAACGATAATGAGAATAATGCCTTTCTTCGTTTTACGTTTTCTGTAATTTTTTGAAAAAGCTTCGGCGTTAATGCAACGAAACACTCGCGTTCTTTTCCTTCTTCGATCGTTGAGGTATTTCCCATCTGTTGAACGAATAAAACGAATCATTTCATACCGTTGTCTCAATAATAACACAGAGAGCAAAACGAATCTCCCGCTAATTATATTTTTCTCCACCTTTCAATTCACATATAAATTAATAATTAATGAATGAATTTTATACGAATGGCTACAAGACTGTGCATTTTGAAGATACACCACACACGGCGCACAATATATTGCAGCAATTCCATGTCGTGATATTGTAAATCTATACAGCGAAAAGTTCGCGAAGAACTCTAAAAGAATTAGCAAAATCATTCAAAAGCCTCTGAATTCGTCTAAAAAGAATGATCAAAACCACCTCGTTATGTCAGTTCAGAATTCCATTCTTTTAAGAGTTCCTGACAGCTTCATTTGAAAATGCAGAATAGAATATTGAATAGGCCGAGGCAATTTGCTTCAAAATAAGCATATTCGCTGTTGGCGATCATTTTTATTGTCATTTACACTCTTTCAATGTGTAAGTGCTCATATAATCTCACTAACTACTGGAAAAAAAGGATAACATATGACCAAAACGCACATCGTTTATAGTTCTGGGCAATGATATAATCAGTCGTAACATCGTGTGCATAGAGAAGAATTTTATCGCTGATGTAGAAACGCTATCGCGATTCTGGAAATTTTCATTGACAAGATACGTTGGAAATCATGTCAATCCGATTCATATATGTATAGTTCGTGATGTACTGACTCATGTGGAAATCGAAACAAGGACCAATACTGGCTGAGTACTGTTGCCAGAGCTGCCAGTACTGGTAAATGCACTCTCATCATTACAGAGGCAGTTGAATTGAGTCGAAATGATAACATCGTTGAACGTAACGGCCAGAATAACATTTACCACTGTGTCAGTACTGGTTGTTCATGAGGGCCTGTTATGGGGGATCTCTGCCGCTTCAAAAGGACCAATTGTTTTGCCAGAGCTGATTAAGAGATGGGAAGGAGTCGAAATGATAACATCCTATGTGCAAATTCAAACCCAACCCAATATTGGCGCAATGTCGGTACCCATAGTTATCCGGGTTATCATATTTCAAATAATTAGGAAAAAACGTCAAATTTAGGACTGAAAATTCTTCCAAATACATTTTTCTCATTATCGTTATCGAAAAAAGGCATTTTGAAAGTGATTTCTTGAAAGTTCACCTAATGAGGATTGAACCCGGGTCCTGCGAGTGAGAAACCGAGTCTCTATTACATCAGCCAATCTCCGTGTCGACTCAAATTGCCATTTATTGTAATAATTTCGTTGAAGTCCGACGATTCATCATAGATGCTGCAGTGAAACAAAGTTCTATCAATACCGGCACAGTGTCCGTTCTGTGCGATATTCTACGTTGTTATGGAGTCTGGCTTAGTACTGGCGCATCTCTGTCTCACTCAAACAACCGTTTTTCTACACTGCGAAATAAAAATAATCGGAATTTTCCTATGCGCAGCAATCGGAAAATTTCAATCATGCGATAGGAAATCAATTTCTGATAAATGTATATGAAATTTTTCATAAATTTAACTCGAAATTCCAAACTTTATGGAATTTTTACTATCATCTTCCAGTAAATTTCCAGTGAAATACGGAAAAATTCCTAACGCATGTATGTGTTAATTACTTTTGAATATTTATGCGAAGTTTCCCATACAAATTTTTTACAGTGTAGACCGTTGGTTGGAACTTCATTTCCCCATCGATTCCGTAGTGAGACAAAGTTGTATCAATAGTGTATCCGTCTACTGTGTATACAGTATACGTACACTACTAGTGTAGAGGCATGGTGTAGTTTTTTTACGGTATTCTACTTCATTAGGGAGTCTGGTTTAGTGCTGGCACATCTCGATCTCATTGAAACAGCCTTATTCCTAGACCGTTGGTTGGAACTCCGTTCCTCTATTGATTCCGTAGTAAGACAGAGTTGTATCAATATTAGTACAGTCTCATATCTTCTCAGGAGTGTACACTGTCATCTTTGGTTTGGTACTGGCACTGTGTTGTTTTACAAAAAGAAATGTGTCGTTACGAACTTAATTTTGACTCAAATTCACCACTGATTCCGTGGGAAGACAACGTTGCACCGGTACTGGTAGTACGTTGTGTTTTCGTGTATTCCGCAGCGTTATCAGTTCTGGTTCACTACTGGCCCAGTCTCGTCTTACGAAAGCAGCCGTACTACTACAGAATGAATTTGGTTTCTGATCACCTATCAACTCAGTATTAGGACGACGTTGCAGCAATACCGTTAGAGTATCGTGTTATCATGTATTTTACAATGTAATTAGCGCTGGCTCATTACTGGCATAGCCTGGGTCTATTGAAATAAAGTTGATTTGGATTCTGATTCACGACCGATTTCGTAGTGAGACAATGTTGTATGAATACTAGCTCGTACAATATTGCCAACTCTGGTTTGATACTGGGACAGTTCCGTTTTTCTGAAACTTGGATCTTTGCTCAGCGGTGAAGATTGAGTACTGGCGCAGAACTGTCTGTCTACGGGAACCAATACTTTTTAAAATCCGTCCAACGATTAGTGTCAGTTGAGAAACAGTGATGACTCTGAATAGGAATCGTTGTTTTCGCCGGACTCCGGCAAATACAACCTTGTCAATACTATGCTACTTGAAAACCCTGGCAATTTCCACATGGGGAATTATATGAGTAAATTATTCAGACAATATTATCACGTCTTTTATGAGCAGATGAATGTTTTCTCCCAAATAGTATATAGGATGATTCGGATCACGATTTGGATCATGAGTTTTTTTGAGTCATATGAGAGTGAGAGGCAACAATTGTGCATCAACAGACTGGTATTGGGATCTTTTGGTCTAAAAAATTCGTACATACACCCAACGAAGACTGGATTTAGGGCAGTTGATGTAAAGAATGGTCTTGTAAACACTGTGCTGGCAAGAAAAGTCACACAGAACAAGTGTGTGGAATAAAATTCTCCCGTTCATTATACGTATTTAGGGTTCAAAAAAGAGTTTTAAAGTGGAAATTCGTTTTTCATCAATATATGTTCCATTCTTATTAATGATTCTCTTCGCCTCCGATTTCGGGGCGAATTAGATATTTGCCATATAATGTATATTTCGTTGTAAAACAAAGAACTGTGTATTTGAATATTCTTTTTTTGCATAGATCTCACCTCAAAGATGTCAAACTCTCCTTCTGATCATTTTTATTCATTGAAAAAGAAGTGATTCGATTCGCATCGGTCTACTCTAAGACGTTTATAAGACGTGCATCACGTAAGAATGAAAGAAACAAATAATTCTTGAAATCTTTTAGGACTTTGAAATTCTGAGAGAGTTTTGGAAGAATTCCAAATTACAGAGATTTGTGAGGTTTTTCAGAATGATTTGAAAGTTATTTGAAAACTTTAAAACAACTCACAACCACGGAGAATCGCGTATATAGAATAAAATTATCGTATTCTTTCAAATTAATCGATTGTAGCTTCAGTTTTATAAGATTTTAGCGATTAATCAACCTACGATAATCCTATTGACAATTCTGCTTTCGTAGCCTTTCAAAACAGTCTATGAACGCGATGTATTATAATTTTTTTACAATAATTTCACCACCCTGGTTAAACAAACCTATTGATTCCCGCCAAATCTCATTGAACCTTGCAAAATGTTCTGACCAAATCTTATAGGATTATTGCAATAATGGCTGCATATTTTAAATTACCGGGCAACCTTTTTCAATAAGACTGCCCCATTCGTCTCCTTTAACGCCAGATAAATTTTCAACGAACGTTCGGATTAATCTGCATATAGATCGAGCCGAAGGTTTACAAAAGCTAATTTTCTAAGTTCGCAAACATTTGAAGAATGTCCTACGAACGTTGAAATATTCCCTTCGCTCTACCGAAGGTCGTCAAACGTTTTTGAACCTAAAAATGACCTGCCAAGGATTTTTGACTCGATTTATGCAGATCCTGTTTGCTGAAGCTCCACGTTCTTTCACGGTGTGGTTTGTTCCCTAACCGTAGTCCATATTGGAAAGCACTGTAGGAATTCAGACGTGATATCAACATGCTAAGAATAGGGCTGCCATCTACAAACTCATCGACCCAGAAAGAGGAGCTGTAAAAACCCCGGATTTTCGGCTTCGAATGTTGGAATTTTCATGTCCTGAATCAAAGAGTTCTAGTTCTGAGGCGGTTTTCAGGTTTGATATTGAAAACCCCGTTCAGATGTTCCCCGGATCGTTTCCAAACTGAAACAAATCCGGACGGTTGGCAACCCTAGCTAAGAACCCCAAATGAAATCGTTTCGGATAATCACCTTCCGAGCCTATCCATAGAATGCTGTGCGTATTATAATTTCTTCCCTGGTCAAACAAACCCATTGATTCTCGCCAAATCTCATTGTATCTTGCACAATGTTCTGACAAAATCTCATTAAATTTCAATCCATCAGTGGATTCTATGAATTTTTTTATGCAACTACATGGAAGTGCCAAAATTTTCAATGGTGCACCGTGTGTAAAATGCTTTCACCAAGTTTCATCATTCAAAGTAAATGAAACCAAACCTACCCAATCGGTGAAAATTTTAGCTGGATAAATATTATAATAAAGGTCATATTCTTCTTGATAACTCTTCCGTGTGTTGTTGACGATAGTCTTCAGATCATTTTTATAATCGGTGAGTCGTCTTATTTCTTGTTCTATTTGAGAATTTTCGATTGATTCCACATCGTTGTCGGTCTGCATAGAATAATTGAAATATGCAAGTTTTAATGAGAATTATATTCAACAGAAAAGTACAGTAATTATAACATCTCCCAGAAACGATTGATATATATTTACCGTATTACCGGTCGAATAAACAGCATGAATTATACATGCCACTATAAACGCGACGTTCCATACTTTGAGAGTCAAACCCATCTCCATCGTTCGAAACATAATTTATCACTAAGAGTATAATTATTTGTTTTCTTCCAACCTTCAAGACAATGTTCTTCGATATACAGTAATCAAAGAGAAAGTAACGATTCCTTACTTCCAACTCCTAATATTTATATAAATGCCAGTGGGTATTTTTGTCGTTTGCCTAAGCAAAAAAAATATCTCATTTGAATACAAGGAATAGAAAATGGAGCGAATGAGAAAAACAAATAAATACCAAAAATTAAAATCCGAACACCTGAGTGTACAATTGTAATTGAATCTTACAGTTTCAATTAATGAACAATCAACATACATTATGAGCGAAAATATCATCAAGTGGGTGTTTAATAATTATAAATGCTAATCCCACATGTATTTGGATAACCATACACACACAAACACACACACACATTCTATTATGCGCTCATAAATGATTTTACGTATATTTGAATAAAAATGTCACATTACTTCATGCGTACTCATTCAAGAGTATCCAATTACCCCGAAGAGAACATGAAGCTTCAGCGAACGTTCAAATTAGATCTGTATAGATCGGGCAGAAGGTTCATGAAAGCTCATTTTTAGATTCACAAACGTTTGACAAGGGTTCTACGAACGTTGAAATGTCCGACTCGAAATACTTTCAGGAAACGTTGATGAAACGTTCATTGAAGGTTCATCGAAGGTTTAATAAAGCTTCACAAAGATATCTATACTTATATTAATTTTCATTAATTTGTGTCCATTATTTGATTGATTATTCATGTGAATTATTGGAAATTATTTTAAGTATAGATATTTTCGTGAAGCTTTATCAAACCTTCGATGAACCTTCAACAAACGTTCCATCTACGTTTCCTAGAGGCATTTCGAGGCGGACATTTCAACGTTCGTAGAACCTTTGTTAAACGTTTTTGAATCTAAAAATTAGCTTTCATGAACCTTCGACCCGATCTATGCAGATTTGATTTGAACGTTCGCTGAAGCTTCATGCTCTCTTCGGGTACACGTGTATTAATGCATTTTCGCGGTAAGTCGTAAGTATATTCATCGAACAACTAAAAAATCTCAAATACATTCGAACAGGATTAATTGAAAAGTAATCAAAATTTACATTTGATGTATTAGAAATGTACAAAATGTATTCAACAAAACATTCAAGTTTCTTGGAGAAGGATTCAAAATACTTTTCATTCCGAATTTCTTGCTTTTTTGATTATAAAACTTTGATAGAAATTTTATTGGGAATTCTTCATTGGAAGCAGGGCCCTTGTCTAGTAAGCTTGCAATAAGATAGTAGTCATAATTGTGGAAAACTTTCAATTACCTTAGCAGGTCTTGACGTGGCATCCAGTTTAGGCTCCTACGACAATTGCGTCCCAGGATATCCTCTGTATCCGAATCGAAGAATTCGACTAAGAAAATTGTTCTTTGCGAATGTCATGTCTTTATCGCTAACTCAAAAAGATTTTATTTCTTTTCAGCGATGTGTTTGACTAATCTACATATACATTCTTTATGTGATTTCAAAAAATCCTTTTCAAAGGCTTTCCTGGATCCGGTACAGGCTCGCTTCTTATCAATAGCCGTAAATATCGTGATTGCACGTGATTTAGGAAAAATAGAAGTATCATGTGTTTCGACATTCTTTTATTTAATTCGAAAATTCCATTCTTTCCCAGAGGTAACTGGTTAGAAAATCCTATAGGATCCGATAGAAACCGATTCAAAATTAATCGGAATGAATAGGGTCAATCGGAAAGTCTCGAGTACCGATTCAAAATGAATAGGACTCAATTGGAACTTGTTGTCTGTAGGATTGAATCGAGGATTTATCCATTGAAAAATATGTGTTCCATTGGAATTGATAGGACTTAACGCGATCTATTGGTTTGTATAAGAAACGTCTGGTTGGATCTTTGGGATGTTGTTCATCTCATGAGGCAAACGGTTTTCATCGGAAGTTTCTTTAACCTCGATTTATTGGAACTGGAGGGGAAATTTTTTGGATTGAATCGGTAATGGATTTGTATGGGGAATATCCAATTCAAATCTAGAATGTATGGATTTGATTTATTAATGGGTTTCAGTTGGATTATTTCAACATTTTTATTTATTCGAAATAATAGGAAAGTTTACAAATTTGAATATTCAATAGGTTTGTATGATGAATATTCAATTGGGTTGTGAAATTTCTTCTATTTCATTGAAAAAATTACAGTCCGACCTTTCAATAAGAACGCAAAAGCCCCCAAGGGGAAGAGTTTTGCCTAGAATTCGAGTACCCCCACCAAGCGCACGCTCCGTGCTGTCTGACGCTTGCTGTCTCTGTTTCTCTTTCCGTCATGCAATCCTCTCAATAAAAATGCTTAAACGAGTGTCAATTTTTCCATGGCACTCATGCAAACAAGTCCTAGATTGTAAAGAAATACTGCTTTATGTACGGAAAAAAATTTACTGTTACTGCAACAGGAGGCAGTCATGTTGCAACAATAGGAGGCAGCCATGTTGCAGCGACAGGAAAAAATCCTGTTGCAGCAACAGGATTACTACTGTCGTTGCGACTCAATAGTAAATTGAACCTTTAAATCGCACCTTATGACTCATTACGACGAACTTATGCTTCACAATGGACCTTTAGTTCACTTTTGGTGCATGAGATGTGAGTTAAAAAATAAAGATATAAGAATGCCTGCAGTGACGACATCTTCTACCAAAAATTTGTTAGTCATTATAGCTATTCGAGACCAATTGAAAATGATTTATGTATCGTTTTCCAAAAACTTTGAAAATAATATTATCAAAGAAAAATGCGAAGAATGTGACGAAGGCAAAATGAAATACTTCCCTAATACTAAAATATCCGATGTCCAAGCTTTGAAATACATCGACTATGATAGATATAGATATCAATTAGATACTGTAGTAGTAGTAGATATTGATGAAAATGAAGGACCTCAATTTGAAAAAATTTATAAAATTTACAATGTAGCAAATGATGTTGACTTTGTTTTGAATTATATATCTACTGTGGCATTTGATCAACATTACCATGCGTGGAATGTTCGAATCGATAATAATCGTAATTATATTGAAAACAAAACCTGCTACCTCATATTGGGCCTTGTCTTCTTGTGAGAAAAAAAGGATTAGATTACACTGCAACAAGACATTTACTGTAATTCAGTATTGGAACATTTGAGAATGTAATAAAGTCATAAAAAAAGTAAATAAAAGCTTTGTATTTTATTCATTTTATATTTTATTCATTTGATAAAGCC
The DNA here is from genome assembly GCA_018340375.1 of Gonatopus flavifemur. NCBI lineage: Eukaryota > Metazoa > Arthropoda > Insecta > Hymenoptera > Dryinidae > Gonatopus > Gonatopus flavifemur. The sequence continues at coordinate 3,713,927 of JAFFJZ010000006.1, read as the reverse complement.
TATTTATCCCATAATGAAAGATTTTGTAACATTGCCGCAGTTACAAAAGTACTCCTGTTGCAACAACAGTAAATTTTTTTCCGTGTGCAATTCATATAGTTGATGTCCATATTATTCCTACGATTTTTAGGAATATTAATTGTATATTGCTTTATTTCATGTATTTAGAAGAAAATGTTGAAGAATCCATTTGCCCGAGGCTTCATCTTCAGTGGAAGAATTTGGTTCCCTTGAAAATACTCTACCTGCAGTCGAATGCGTTGTGAATCAAGATAACATTGAAACCGACGAAAATAATTTCAATTATTCGTCTGGACCCTTAGGAAGGTTTTCCTCGTTCATCCAAAATTTCTTTATTCCTTTCATGATTTTGTTTTCAAACATGGAAGATAATATGGAAATTTCGCAAGTTTATGGGAACCAACAGGGAAAACTTTTTTACGGGAATCATTGGGTATTTTATACGAAAATCTTCAAATACACACATATTCGTTAAATTTGCATAAAAATAAAATTTATACAATTAACTTGAAAAACAACGGGACGGGATTGGTTCCGTGCAGCAAAGTTCTTTGAAAGTATAGAGAATTATTCAGAACGATAACGTACATTCAAGTGATTATTTCATTTTAGAGATGGGCGTTCTTAGTCAGAGGTTCGCACGCGAATACCCAAAAATTGGAGTTGCAGTGAAAGTGGGGGAAGTACTCGAGCGAGAAACTGGGGAAGCGTTCTTATTGCGGGCAGTCTTATTCTGAGGTCGGACTGTAGTTTTTATCGGAATTTTAGGTAATCTCGATATATTGGAATTCGTGGGAAAGTTAATGGAATTGGAGATTTTGTAGGGTTCTATAAGAAATATCCAATTCACGTTCAAGATGTATGGATGCTATAGATCGATTGATGACATAATTTCAATCTATCAGGAATAATGAAGAAGTTCCCAGATATTACCCACACAGCACAAAATGTCTATACAATATGTGAAATAAGTGTGGTAATATTGTCTATATGCATGAAATATTTAAAATATATCATAGGAACAATATTCATAAAAGTACATGAATCAATATTCTATACATACATTTTCCAAAAATAAAATGAGATACGAGAAAATTTTTCGGACAAAAATTGTAGGGTATCGAGGGGGACATCCGATGGTGGCCTTGGCTTTGACCTCAAATCTCATCTTCAAGGGCATTCTGAGGTCAACTCTTGTTTTTTAAATAGCATCTCATATTTTTTACTGCAGATTTGGATTCTAGGTCAAAAACCAAGAAACTTTTGTCTGAACCATTTTCCTGAAATCCGCAAAGATGGCGCTCTAATCGATATTGTTCCATACTGAATCTGACATTAGAATAACTCGAAAACGAAGGGTCTTGTGGGAGAATGTTTCGGACAAAAGTTGTCTGATTCCAAGGGGGACCCCTTGAACTGAAACGGAGGTGATGGGGTATAACAGACAAAACACAACACATTTCAATCGTCTACATCACTTGGATAATTTTAATGCAGTAGATGCTCAAAATGATGGCCTTCGACTTCAATACACATTTCAAAACGTTTTACAAAAGATTGCTGAACTCGTGCTAAAATATCTTCATTGATGCTCGCGCATGCATTGATGATTCGTTGACGCATATTCTCAGGTGTAGTCGGTGCTCGTTGATAAACTGTATCTTTTATGTATCCCCATAAAAAAAAATCTGGAGAAGTAAGATCCGGAGAACGGGCAGGCCAATGAACTGGTCCACGACGTCCTATCCATCGTCCAGGATAATCTCTGTCCAATATTTCTCGAGCTGTGACTGCATAATGGGATGGACAACCATCGTATTGATACCACATATTCAATCGTTCCTGAATAGGTATGTCTTCAAGTAATGTTGGAAGTACTTGATCTAAGAAATGTCTGTACTTCTCTCCATTTAGCGTACCTGCAATGAAGTACGGTCCAATTACTCGAGATCGAAAAATACCACACCAAACATTCACAGCCCATTGTCTTTGATGCTCTACTTGACGTAACCATCTTGGATTTTCTGTCGCCCAGTAATGCATATTATGTCGATTTACTTGACCATGATTGGTGAACGTCGACTCATCAGAAAATAATATGTTGATGAAGTTGTTATTGTGCATTTGCGCTAGACCCCATCGACAAAACTGTACACGATTTTCGAAATCATCACCGTGAAGGTCTTGATGCAAACAAATGTGATACGGATGGAATCTGTGACGTTTCAGTATTCGAAGAACACTTCTTCGAGAAATTCCCGAATGGAGTTCAATTTCACGAGAGCTCACGTGTGGATTATTGGCTACTGCAGCTAGTACATTAACTTCCGCATTTTCTCCGCTAACAGTTCTCATTCGATGTCGTTTTTCCCTTGTAACACTTCCCGTTTCTGAGAATAATTTTGTAATGCGTTGAAAATACCTAATGGATGGCGTTGTTCTTTCAGGAAATCGTTCTGCATACAAGTCATATGCTTGTCTGGGGTTCTTATGCACTTCACCGTAAATGTAGATCATATCGATCTTTTCAGAAACCGTGTATCGGATATCCATGATTTTCAATTTGTCATAAACCAAGTAATAATCAAATGTAACTGACAAACTGACTTTCAAAATCGTGAATTTTCACTGAACCCCGACGTTTGTTTACATCGCGTGAGCTCTGAATGGTGGTAATGTAGACGATTGAAATGTGTTGTGTATTGACAACTTTTGTACGAAACATTCTTTTGCAAGACCCTTCGTTTTCGAGTTATTCGAATGTCAGATTCAAAATGGAACAATATCGATTAGAGCGCCATCTTTGCGGATTTCAGGAAAATGGTTCAGACAAAAGTTTCTTGGTTTTTGATCTAGAATCCAAATCTGCAGTAAAACATATGAGATGCTATTTAAAAAACAAGAGTTGATCTCAGAATGCCCTTGAAGATGAGATTTGAGGTCAAAGCCAAGGCCACCATCGGATGTCCCCCTCGGTACCCTACAACTTTTGTCCGAAAAATTTTCTCGTATCTCACTTTATTTTTGGAAAAAACGCCCGCGACACTTTAAATGCCCCACCCTGTATATTGGAAATGTTCATGATATTTTGCACATATATGGGGATTAGGTGAATACAATATTTTTAAATTCATGTCAAACGAAGATGATCAATATTTTATTACATTGTATAAATATTCACGTAATCGATGGATCACATATACGCGCATATATCATGCGCGTGCAAATTGTTGAGAAAAGGTTATGTATCAAACAATGAATACTCCACTGGATTTTTTTGATATTAGTGAACGGCATCGCATCGGGATCCAATTTTCTAATCTTGGATTAAGGTATGTATGTGAATAACTCAATTTAGCCGAATAGAAATTTCTTTTGTAGTACGCTAAAAAAAATCGAGAAAATCACCTTTTTCTCGGCCTCTGAAACGCATGTAACCCCTCAATGAGTGAAAGGAATACAAAGATATCGTCGGTATTCTGAAAGAACCTCGTATCTCGATTTTCAACAGTTATAGGTGGTTCCATCGGAAAAATGATCAGTACATGCTAATGCACATATAAACAAGACTTTTATGAACAAAGTGTCCTTCGATTATGGTTGATTGAACATACTTGATCATATATAACTTGATTATATGTGTATTTAGCGTGTACTGATGATATTTCCGATGGAAACTCGAGACGGTCAAAAATCCAGATACGAGGTCTTATCGGAGTACCGACGATACATTCCTCGTGGCAAAAATATAAATTTATGGGAAAAATTGTTCTAAAGCACGGAATCAATTTTGAGATCACAAGTAGAATGTGACTATTCACATACTTTCTGTACAACTGAGTAGCATTGTTGAGAAAAAAACAACAAACTGTTAGGAAGTAATTTAGAGAGAATCGATATTGTTCTTTGTGGATTCAATTGATTTGATTGAATTCATTGAATTTTTTTCAGAGATTGTAAGATTTCCATTATAAGAAATTCATACAACTAGAAATGAGTCAAAAGCAGTCCGTACGGACATAATATGTGTATGATTATTTCAATTTTCTGGAGAACACTGAAATAATCATATATTGTGGTTTCTTTTCTCGACAAATTGTAATTTCAAATCACTCTCGAAATCCAAATTCAATACGATCGATGTATATAATATTCACACTTTGTATATCTTAATGATTTCACTTTTGGTGAATAAAGTCATAATCTGATTTTCGTAACATTCGAATACTATACATTTTATTCCTCAATGAATATATTTTACAAGAAGTGATTTTTCTTATGCGAGTCAATTAGTAATTTCTATTGAGAGAAAGAGAAGAACGGATGTCGTTGAAACATACCATCAGATGTGTGGATCTTCGGCCAATATTGTCATCTATCCACGATGTGCGAATTCGTCCTTCCAGAAAGGTCCAATTTAATATTAATGGCTCAGATCAGCGTGGTGGCCATATGGATGATACCCAGAAATCGACTTCACCATCGGTTTATAAAAGTCAGATAATATTCCTTCACGATATCTTTAGACTCGAGTATAAATTTAATAATCGTGATGACTGATAATAATCACAGTGATGGTGATATGGAGAATATCAGACTTGGTGGCTCGCGAACCATTTGTCATGAACGATCAAAGTCATCTCTTCCCCATTACTTCGATGGTTAGCGTTGATCATCCCTACTCTATCGCAACTCTCTCTTCTCATTTTCAAATCTGCCCCAATCTTGTGTCTCTTCCCTTTACCAATCTCTCTCTTTCCCTCTCTCTATAGGGTATAGACCGTTACATATGTGAAAATGGTGTTGAATTAAATTCGAACTGATTTCTAAAGCCGTAAACCTCATGCCAATCCAGTCTGCTTCACTGCATCCTTCATAGATTTTCATTTGTCCAACTTCGAAATGATGAATCTCCTCCCGACGCTTATAACGAGAGGTGAGTTCTTAATCTCGAAACAGCATAAGAGTGGGGGTAGCGCCGAACTCAGTCATGCGGAACTAATCTTTTCCACGCTTATAACGGGTACTCTTATAACGAGAGGCTACTGTATAAACATAACCAATTTTTCCACCATACCCTCAAAGTTTTCATTACCTGGAATACTAATTAGAAATCATTCGGTGATTCGTTCGAGTATCCCTGGTAAAAATATGGAGTACGTTCGTGTAAGGGACTGTAATTTTACATTCAAAAATGCGCGAAACTCCGCTCGGTGTACATCGCATTCAATTTTCGTAACAATTCGTTGCATCGTTGATACTTCATTTTCACCAGGGATGTAATGTTCATCGCTTTGCTTTCAATAATATTATTCATTATACGTTATGACAAGTGTGTGTGAATTCAATATCCAAATTTCCCTGATAATGATTTTGAATGAGAGTCATGTTGATATTTTCAGATTAGGATTATAATCAAACTCCAAAGATCATGCCACAAAATAAGGTTAAATATGAAAAAATTAGCGACTTCATTAACCGTAATTGAAAATCCTTCACATCCGAGACAAAAATTCCCGGGTAGGTGGGATTCCCAAATTCGCATGTGGACTCAGGTTCCCGGCCGGGACACGCCAGGTCCTGCCTGGAACCCCTTTGGTTCCCGCTCGGGGCCGGTCAGGTTCCCCCCCGGGACCAGCCAGGTGGTGAGTCAAGCGGGAACCTGACCCGGCTGGCGGGAACCTGGCGGGTCCCGGCCAGGAACCCTGAGTCCACATGCTAATTTGGGAATCCCGCCCACCCGGGAATTTTTGTCTGAGATGCCTCTGCTGCAGTTAATGTACATAATGAAGCATTAGAAAACGTTCCACTCGATGATGAAAATTCAGATTAAATTCAAATGTTACCACCGGATAATCAGAATGATACCTTGGGAATGGGAGCTGTTGCATCGAATGATTTATATGGCACCATTGATTTGAACTTGCATGATACGAGATCTGTTTTATATGATAATGATAATCCTCATCTCCAAAGTACTCTTAATCTTGATATAGCGGAAACAAAATGTGATTCAACTTTGATGTTGGGACAAAAACTATCAGTTTGGGCGCTTCAAAATAATATTTTATACTTCATCATGTTACTATATGGGTGATTCTTCGCTAAACGTACAATTCAATGTCCCTGACATTTCCTGCAGGAGAGGTTCCACTTCTGGATATGAATTTCATGCCAAAGAGTGATTCTTATGCCTGCAAACAACAGCCACTACTTGCAATTAGTCCTAATATTCAGTATATGTTTTTACACCGGTTCAAACAGATCGTCATCGACTGGCATGTCCCCGGTACGACTTATCAATCAAAAGTTCATTTTTTTTGCAAATCCAAATGGATAATATAATTAGTCTGTATGTATTATCATTGTCTAATGTGTGATCTTTAAGAAAATGTAAGGTTCAAACGTGACAGATTAATTGAATCATTTTTTCGTTATTCTTCAATGTTGTCCCCAACTTTTTGCGTCATCGACTGGCATATCTGTAGAAAAGTGATTATTTTCTTAATTTGATGGTTCGAAGTTGCTGACACAACAGGATTCGATATATTGAATTGTAAGATGTACCGCACATTCAACACAATCGATCTCATTGTACAATTTCACATTGATTACACATGTAAAATTGTGAATTCAATCGTCATCGACTGGCAGGTAATATTTAGATTAAATTCATGGATAGCTGAACTTGAAATATTGAATAATGTGTGATCGTGTTCATCTGGTGGATGTCAATGTAGAAAAATTTGATGATGGGAGAAATTACCTTCCCTTTTTCTGTAAAATTGATATTATTTTTGCGTCATCGACTGGCACGTTTCTTTGCTTTTGGTTGTTATGCATTTTTATCATGATGCAGGCTTGGTGGATTCGCTTGAAAATTATCTCTCAGGGGTTTTCGAGGTCGCTGATTACGAATCCGGAATCAGAAATTAAAAATTCAAAATGGCGGATCCAATATCCCTGGTGGAAAGCGTTACATGGTTTCTGGTCAGTTTCTGGCTAGTAGAAAATTGATAATCGATCCGATTTGCTTGAGATTCGCTACTTAGGGGTTTATGAGGTCGCTAATCACGAATCCGGAATCAGAAATGGAAAATTCAAAATGGTGGATCCAATATGGCGGATCGAAAAATTATAATCAATCGGATTTGCTTGAAACTGGCTACCTAGGGGTTTTCGAGGTTGCTGATCACGAATCTGGAATTAGAAATGAGAAATTCAAAATGGTGAGTCCAATATGGTGAACCAGAAATTCATAAATAATCCGATTTGCTTGGAGCTGGCTGAGTGGGAGTTTTTGAGGTCAGTGATCACGAATCCGGAATAAGAAATACAAAATTCAAAAATGACGGACCGAAAATTTATAATCAATCCGATTTGCTTAAAATTGGCTCCTGGGGGTTTTAGAGGTCGCTGATAACGAATCCGAAAGTAGAATTAAGGAATCACAAATGATGGGTGCAATATGATGGACCTAAAATTTATAATCCTTCTTTTTGCAGAAATAACATTTATGAATAATGCCCTTACATTACAATGATTACGAATAGAAAGAAAGACATTATTTCTCCTCATTATTGTTCTATTGTTCTATGATTCATATAATTCACAATGTTCAATATTTCAGAAAAATATAATCTTCCAAGTTGAAAAAAATAAAAGCTATTTTATATGCCAGCTAAATTTTCTAAATATTTTGATTTTTGTCGGTGATTCTCCAAATATCATCTTGGATTCAAAAATATCAGAATTCAGTATGTCAGCAATGATTCCTGACGTCAATATGAAGGAATTTTCCATAAAGAATGCTTAGGAATCGAGCTTTTTCAAGTGGTGGAACTAGTACGAGCAACTCCGGATAAATTGTTGAAAAAAACACAAAAAACTTTAAGATTTTTTCCGGCCCGTTACAGATATCAAATTTCTGACCCATCAACGTAATAATAATGCTCCATTTGTTCTCATAATGCACACAAAAAATTTGAGAAATTTCGATACCCAAATCGTACGTTTAGCGAAGAATCACTCATATGTATACAGGGCGTCCCATTTGAAACAGGACAGCTGAATAACTCTTCAGGGAATGGAGGGGGAAAAAAATTGTTCACATAAAAGTTGTAGGGTTCGAAGGGGGCCATAAGATGGTGACCTTGAATTGGACCTTGAGGTCAATTTTGAGCATAATTGATGGTCAAAGTACGTTTTTTCAAATGGAAAGCCCTACGTTCGACCTCAAAAATGGAAAGAGCGGAAAATTCTACGTCCGAATATGTTAACATATCAGGTCATTTAGAGGTCATTTGAAGGTCAAAAAACCATTTTCTATGGATTTTCACGGAAAAGCCTCAAACGAGTTGTTTCTCTGACCAAAGTTATTAAAGTTAAAGTGAAACCCCACGTTTCGACCTCGAATTGAAAGTAAACAGAACTAACCTTCAGAGTTTATTCTTCATATCAGTACGAAAATGATCATTAAGAAGTTTTCATCGTTTACAGTGTAAGTGCGGGTTCAAAATGGTTTATTCACCTAACGAATGTGTTGATATTTCAATGATCTTGGGTGAGTGTCGCGGAGTGTATCAAAGAGCGTCACGATTGTACAGAGAGCGGTTTGGAGATCGGCAGCATCATCCTTCTCCAGAAGTCATTCGCCAAGTTGAAAGAAATTGTCGACAAGGAAGGATTGGTCAACGCCGAAACAATCAAGGTTTCAACTTCAACGACCCTCGATGCGTTGCTGTTTTAGCAATAATATACATGAATCCTCATGTTAGTTTACGTGATATTGAACGCGATTTGGGTATTCCACGCAGTACGGCACACAGAATTCTACAAGCTGCTCAATATCATCCGGACGTAGAATTTTCCGCTCTTTCCATTTCTGAGGTCGAACGTAGGGTTTTTCATTTGAAAAAACATACTTTGACCATCAATTATGCTCAAAATTGACCTCAAGGTCAAATTCAAGGTCACCATCTCATGGCCCCCTTCGAACCCTACAACTTTTATTTGAACAATTTTTTTCCCCCTCCATTCCCTGAAGAGTTATTCAGCTGTCCTGTTTCAAATGGGACGCCCTGTATAATATCAGAGAGAAAATGAGAGTGCAATGAGAGTCTGATCGACAATGACTATACTTAAGCTCAACTAAATAGCTAAGCTCTAAAATAACTGTTCCAAATCTTTTTCATCTCTCTTCAGAGAGAAAACCATAAAGAGATATCTGGTAAGGAAAGGTACGTTTAATATAATGTTATTGTCTTCGTAGTTTTGATGAAGAGTATTATCTAATGGAACAGTCCATTGAATCTAACCAAATTTGATTAAGAATCAGACATCAATCAACCACATTGACTACAACAACAACAACATGAACTACATTCTACTGCATTGACTTCAACTAGAACATTGTACAAGATTCAGTAGGTTTCTTTGACAAAGGCTGTTATCGGATTCTTGAATATAAATGAAATTGATAGTATTGGTAGCTAACATACAGATCTATGGTATATTTGCTTTATTTTGTTTCATCTTCATCCACCTGTGATGGTATTCGATGAATCTAATAATAGTATCGGATAGATCTGTGATATATTCACTGCACTCTTGCCTTCGCTTCACTCGACTAAGAGGCCACTGAATGAAATTGATAGTGACAGCTATCGTCTAGCTAAATAGCTAGCGTACAAATTTATGATTCGTCTGCTTCATTTCTGCTTTGTCTCTATCCACTTGTGATTCTACTCCGAGAAACTGATGAGTCCAGTATGTCGTCAAGATCTGTGGCATATCTGCTGTGCTTTTGCCTCTAGACAAATCGTTTTGTTGAATTAATAGTTTTGATTTAAAATATTTGATATACTCCAATGTAACTAAAGTGCCTGGAGACCAACTTCAACCTTCGACGTTTTTCAAACTTCTTATATCTCATTGAGGTTGTGTCATGAACTTCTCATTCTAAAAATTTTGTATACTGCATTGGGGTTTTTGAATGATTCCACGTTCTGATTATATTTGATATTTGATGAATTCCACTTTCTGATTATAAGCGATGATTCAGTTGTTGATTCGTTACATAATCTTTAATCATCCGTTTCATGCCATTCATTATCAATTGAATCCACTTTATAATCTGTAGTTTATCCATTCAATACAAAATTGCCTATGAAATTGCCCAAATGAAATGGATAGTGGTGGTGGACGACGTACAGATCGAATGGTATATTTTCGTCGTTTTTGTCTTTCTTCATTGGCCTGATACTCTCTTGACCAAGAGTTGTTATCGGATTGCTTGAGTAGTATCACAGGTGTATAAGAAAACACGAAAAAGAAGCAAATATACCATAGACCTGTACGTCGTCTACCACCACTATCAATTTCATATAGGCGGTCTTGTGGAAATTTTGTATTGAATGCATGAATTACAGATTACAAAGTGGATTCAATTGATAATGAATGGCATGAAATGGATGATCAAAGATTATGTAATGAATCAATAACTGAATCATCACTTATAATCAGAAAGGGGAATTCATCAAAAAACCTCAATGAAATATAAAAAGTTTTTAGAGAGTGAAGTTCATGACAAAACCTCAAAGAGATGTGAATAGTTTGACCAACGGTAGAAGTTGAAGTTGGTCTCCAGTTACTTTAGTCACACTGAAGTATATCAAAGCGATTTTTTCAAAGGCGAAAACACGGTAGATATGCCACAGATTCTTACAACATGCTGGGCTCATCATTTCCTTGGAGTAGAATCATAGGTGGCTGGAGACGAAGCAGAAATGAAGCAGACGTATCACAAATTTGTATGCTAGCTATTGTCACTGTCAATCTCATTTGGTGACCTCATAGTCGAACGAAGAAAAGGCAAAAGTGCAGTGGATATATCACAGATCTATCCGATGATGGTATCAGATTCTTTGCGTAGTGTTTCAGGGGGATGAGAAAGAAACAAAATGAAGCGAATATACCATAGATCTGTGAGTTTGCTATCACCACTATCAATTGGCATTACAGATTACAAAGTGGATTCAATTGATAATGAATCCCTAGATTCTTCGAGTAGAATTACAGGTGGATGAAGGAAAAACAGGCAAGATGCAGATATATCATATATCTGTATAAAAGCAGTGCCAACCACAAAAATCCAAATTGCATGACACTTTTATAAAGTTATAGCCGTTGTTTTTCATCAGGGAAGAAGTATTTCCGAAGGTAACTTTACGTGCATGTTACGAAGTAAAGGTACAAAGTGGATATTTATTCATGATCTGCGAGTTGAAGAACGGAATTGGCCACGTAATGCTAAAGACTCATACATATATTTCTTCAAAAAGCAATAATTTCACTTGCTCATCAAATAACAATTCAATTACTATAATCTTCTATAGGTGATTTTGAAGAACATCGTATACGTTTATAATACCACAACCGACTAAATATTCTTGAAGAATTTTTCAAAATGATTTTGATGGATATTTCACAAAATTCTAAAAAATTTCTTGTACAGTACTGAAAAATGCTCTTGACCAGATATTTTGGAGATATCTCTTTTTGTTGCATGATAAATGAATATTTGACATCTCTTTAAGATACTCTTTAAAATAATCCTAAAGAGTCATTGAAACATTTTTGCTGGGAAACTATTTTCAACTCCATGCCCAATGGTACAAATTCTCGTTTTATCGAAAAAAATTTCTGTTGGATACCTTAAACATATTGTGTGCAAGTTTTCTCTGTTCGTAAAATCTGTTTTGTTTCGTTTTCCTAACAATCATATTTTAAAAACAATGGGAATTCTTGCACAATACATGTTTAAAACAAAATCGTGGGCTGCTTCGAGCGCCAACTTATCGGTCAATTAATATTTACTTTTCGGAATCCTGCACATATGTATTGATTTATGGGAATTCACTTTTCTTTCCTTCTGTTCTTCATTCTTGATGTCGATTATCTATTGCTGTCCAATGATGAGATGACTGATAGAAACCCAAGTGAGTTTTTCATATCACAAATGATCTGAGGACATTTTCTTCATCGCTACGATCGCTATTAAATTAGACATGAGCATTCGAATTTTATTTATGTTCAGTTAAGGACACATCCAGAAAAAGAAGTGAAATCCCAATAAAAGAACTTCAAAAAAGTAAAAAAATCACGCCAAGTACATGAAAATCCGGTCAATCCTCAAAAAAAATCTAAAAATACATTCAAACGAAAATTCTCCTACAATAAGAATTTCGATAAGATACAACAGGATATGCTGCACTTGAAAAAAAAAGATGTGGAATCAATATTAGCTGCCAAGTACATTCGGTTATTCAAATGGTATGTAAACGATTTCTTGTCTATTGTAACTTCAGTTTGTTTAAATTGTATTCAAAGCGATTTATGATTGTATTGAATTAACAATATATAGTAAGGTGAAACAAAAATTAGGTTCAACCATTTGACATACTAGAAACAACTCTGACCTATTTGAAACTCAACGTGTTGATCGTTTCTAATATGTTTTGAAATTTTTCACATACCAGAAACAGCGCTAAGTTATTCCAAACCAAACGCGTTAGTCGTTCCAAATAGATTTTGAAATCCACGTCAATGCGGAACACTTGGCGCGGCCGATCAAGATTTTATTATCCAACGTTTTGATAACATACTTTCAACAGAATTGTTTGAATACACTTGAGGCTCAAAACTCACGTAATTCATTGGATAATAATCAATTGGCTCTCATTCCATCGGACAATCGGTTTTTATCGGAATTTCCTGTAATCTCGATCTATCGGAATTGATGGGAAAATTTGATAAAATTGAGGATTCATTAGGTTTCTATGAGGAATATCCAGACAGCACAAATGATCATTTTGAATTCACAAAAACTTCTGAAAGAACTTCTTGAACAGTCCCCGTTATGACAGTAAAAATGAATTCAATATGAACTCAATGAATTCAAAATGCATAAATGTTGAATGCCTGAATAGTTCTTCATGAATTCGTGATATGAATTCTTTCTGAAGATTAAGTTATCCATCAAGAGTTCATTTTGAATTCAAATTATTCATAATGGATTCATGTTTACTGTCATAACGGGAGTTCTTTGCGGGGACTTTTGTGCTGTATGGGTACCCAATTCGATTTCAGAATGTGTTGGTTTTATTGAGCATTCGATAGAATCCAGTCGAGAGGAATAGAAGGCGATTTTAGATAGAAATTCAATCAGATTGAATGCGGGTAATCGGAATTCCTGAACTGTTCATTGAAGATTAATGAGAATGAATAAAAATCAATCATTCGTGGAGTTGAATCCTGAATACGCCCGTATATAAATATGCATCAATTTGATCGGAAGTAATGGCACGTGGTATATTCTATCAGTTTTTATTAGAAATACATGATGTGATTGAAGATTTTTCATTTTATCAACCAATCCCAGTGGTACAGTTTGTAGATGCGAATATTCAACAAATTTGTATGGCAAATACGCAATTCGATTCCAGAATGTACGCATTTTCTGGATCAATTGATTTTGATTGGATTGTTTTGGAATTCAAATCTATCGGAAATAATAGGAAAGTCCTCAAATCTAAATTTCCAGTGCATTCGTGTATGGAATATTCAATTCAAATTGAGAATTTCTTCATTTGGTGAATTGGTTTTCATTGGAATGTTTCATGATGTCCATTTACAGAGACGAATGGAAATAAAGTCTGTAGATTTGAAATTTGATTTGTATAGGAAATACCTGGTGCACCTTCAGAATTGTTCCATTCCAATGGTCAATTGGTTTTTATTGGAATTTGCTGTAATGTCAATCTGAAAATGCGCATGCTCGATGAAATCTGGAGCTTCTCTTATGAGTCACAAGGTGGCCCCTTGCACGGTTGAAGCGTAAAGATGAAAACAATTGATCGATGGATTATAAAGGGCTCTGGATCAAGGTTTGATCGAATTTACCTCGAGTTTCTGTCCTACACTGTAAAAAAAAAACTGGAAATTTACTGTGCAACTGGACTGGAAATTTCCAGTGCTAGTACTGGAATATGGATATTCCAGTACATGTACAGAGATTTTGTTGTTACGTTACTGAAAATTTACCAAGCATAACTGAAAATTCAGTCATTGTACTGGAATTTTCAAGTTTGAGATGATGTACTGAAATTTTGCCATGATTTCGCGAAAATTTTACCGGCTTGTACTACAATTTTATAGTTCTTGTGAACCAGAACAAAATATCCCCTCAAAAAGGACTTGAGAAAAAATTTGGAATTTAGAAAAAAAAACCTAATCGTTGGTATACTGGAATTATACAGGTTTTTAACTGCAATTCTCAGGTTTTGTGATGGAATTTTCCAGTTACTATGCAATTGAATTATACAGGTTTTGAACTGCAATTTTCAGGTCGTGTGATGGAATTTTCCAGTTGCTATGCAACGGAATTTAATCGCTGTTGCACAGAAATTTTCCACTTCTATTGGACTTCGTCATTTCTGGCAGGAAAAATTTCAAGTCTTTATATTAAAAATTTCCTGATTGAGATTTTGAATAATAATTGTAATTGTAGCCAATAAAATTGATATATGAGGTTTTTCCAAGGCTTATCCTCTTGTGTATTCTAGATATGAAGCATATGTAGTAACCCAAGCTGGCCTTCCAACATGTCGCGCTATGGCTCATCGGTTAGGTCTTAGGTTTCAGTTGGTAGGCAGGTAGAATAGTGTAGGTTCAAATCCCGTTAGGTAGACATGACTTTCTGTCCATCCAAATGAACGATCAAAAGTTTCTCAATCATCTTGGAACACAAGGACCCTGCAAAATCACTTTGCGTGAGCAATTTTTTTTCAATTTTCATGGATATTTTCAGCATTAATTTTCTAGTACATGTCCTGGAAAAGTCCAGTTCGTGTACTGAAAAATTCCAGTACCGAGGCTCAGAAAATTTCCAGTTTTGATGCTGAAATTCCATAACGTTTGCACTGAATTTTTGCAGTACAAATGTGCTAAAATTTTCCGGTACATGTACAGGTTAATTGCTTCCAGTACATGTACTGGAATTTTCCGGTGAAATTTTTTTACAGTGTAATAGCATCCAACGGAAGTTGAACCATCTAAATTTTCGTCACGGGGTGCGTAATCGTTGTATCACCCTGCACAAGATCCCTCTGATGAGGATTCCCGTGATTCGATAGACACAACTATCGATTCTTACTCCCGAAAAAAATCCATCGGATGAGAACGATTGCTCTTGTTACATCACCGATAATATCCAATACTTATTTTTTGGAGACAAGATTCCATGCACTGAGAAAAAGGTTCTCTCCTGACAAATCAACGCATTTGGTTGAACATTTTTGAGAGATATCTTTTGATACAACCCAAGTGGCATCAGAATATACTATGAACGTTCTTCGAATATTCAAATTATGTTCTATGCACATTCCAATGAGACTGTTTAATAGGTGCTATGCATATTCATCGAACGTATGTGATCGAATATATGACGTCAATCGAACGTCGATTGAATGAATATCATACATTTTGGATGTACTATGTACGTTCTAAGTACATTTAAAACAGTCTCATTCGAATATTCTATGAAAGTTCATTATATGTTCTTCGTGTCTCTTTTGTACATTCTACGAACGTTTCTATTTCGTATATACTTGGAAATTCTGTTGCTGCTTGGGAAATAAGACTTATTCATCATCACCAAACATTGTGTCGAGTCAAGAAATTCATATTTATTAATTATAACCGAATCATTCATTTGATTCAAAATGGTCGGGATTAATTCGAATGAGTATGACTTCTTCTCAAATTTAGATTCATCGAATCATCATCGATATGAAGTTGACTCAAAGAAATATGGGCTGTGTTTATCAACTATGAGGTTGACTAAATATTGATAAATTTTTCTTTGGCCGTATCCAACTATACGATTTATTCACTATAAACAAATTTTATTTAAGTCAACGAATCTTTTTTCTCAGTGTATGTACTGGTTTTCAACGTTATCGTAAGAATATACTCAAGCCGATCAGAAGAATTCCAATCGGAACCAATGGGACATTACCGATGCGGAAACTCACTTCATTTCGATAGAATATTTTTCATCATATTCAATGGGAATATCAATTCCATCCAGTTGAACAAATTTTTATTGGTACCAATCGGAAATGTTCGATGCAGAAACTCAATTCATTCCGATAGAATTTTCTCTCTCGGATTCAATTGGAATTCTCATTATTGATAAAGACCGATTGAATCCAATTAACAGAAATTTTATTGGTATCGATTGGAAATTTCTGACGCACAAAGTCAATTCATTCCGGTAGGATTCTTCTTCATCGGGTTTTTTAACCAAAGCGACGTTTACATTCGACCTACCCAGCCAGCAAAATTGAGGCAGCGCTTCTAGCAGCGTCGCTTCTTATATTCTTCATACTTGTACTCGAACACATGATCATCTCTTGTCGTTTATACTCCTGACTACTCCAAAATTACGCCCTTCCAGCCCCGTGTCATAGTCTAGCGTACTTCTGCATTAAACCACGTATATCTTTCTACGTTATTTTACAACTTTTTATGCCATGCAAGTAAGCTTTATTCCGCGTAATTATTCGTATTTTTGGGCGGAATTTTGGGTGGATATATTTCCACGAGGGCACCTTGAATATCCCAGCAAAAAATATCGGATTGAAATTCAATTCACCTCCATCCTAACTTATTCTACAGTCAAATCGTATTCCAAATCTGGAATTCAAATTCAATTTTTTCAATGTAAAATTTAGAATAATAAGTCCTGTATAGTCAATGAATTACCTTCACGATATTGAATAAAAGATTTTCATTTCTGTTAGGAGAATTCAACACAGAATAGCAATTGGAATTCATACATGATATTGGAATCTAAATATTCCAATTTTCTTTTGGAGAATTCGAATTGGGAAGAATTGAAAAGAATAGGAAATTCCTATTCTTTCCTATTCCAGATTTTTCACTGGGATTAAATGAAAAACCTGAAATAATTTGATTGAATTGAAACTGCGATTAATTATATGCACATATTTATATGTGTTTATGTATAACCAATTGTAATACTGAAAATGAAAGAATTCCAATCTTATTTTCAGATATTTTTGACTGAATTATCCATCAAACTCTGCCTGACTGACTCTGAGACATGCATTGCTGATAATCAGCACATTGCCCGATTTAATTCAATTTAATACGGCCATAACCCTTTTTCATCCCATATTACGGCTGAAATCGTAACATCACTGATTTTAAGCTCTATCTGAAAATCAGTCGATCATGCAGGGCCGTCTTTAAGGCAGGGCACGCCAGGCCCGAGCCCAGGGCCTCCTACAAAAGGGGGGGCCTCTTCGTAGAGAATCGATAAGATTTTTACATATTTTCTTAAAAAGGTTACTTAAACTAAATGAAATCAAGTTATTTTTAGAATGAAACTAATTCTAGATATACGAACAAGTGGAAATTCAGTCAATACTCATTTTAAAGAAAAATCATAATGATTAACGTTAGAGTGATTTTCGAAAAATTTCAAGATTTTACGTCTCCTTACATGGGCCTCCACTCTGAGTCGGCCCAGGGCCTTGAAGCAATGAAAGACGGCCCTGCGATCATGGAATTAAGATTTACTCTTCACTGTGTGGTTTCTTACCGTCAGAACTATTAAAAGATACCGCATTTCCGTTAGATCCGGTACTATCTTCTCTTATATAACGTTGGATACATGGTTAGTTTGCGTGTGCACACGTTTTACGATAGAATATGTGGACTAAGAAATAATTTCCGTTAGATCCAAGCGATTTCTTTTATAAATAGCTTCTTTGAAAGCTTTATTCAACGGTTCCGGATTTTTTTTAACTAGTTTTAAGTATTTCTTTGTGATAATTCCTGGTCAGTGCAATTCTGAAATTGCTTTTATAATAAAATTTATATAAACTTACAAGCGTTTCTATTTTGCTTGAATAGTCTGTGACACGCGTTTTCCTACCTTTTCAAAAAGAACCTTGGAATCCGATAAGCCAGAGGCATTATTGCGAACTGATTAATTCATTAATTGGGGATAATTGAACTTATTAACGCGCAGAACTTGACGAAACGTCAAAAATGTCCAAGGTGCAATTTGTGAATATTCTATAAATACCTATTCAATTCGCCAATCGGTGTTCATGTGATTTTGAAAAATTCAATGAACAAGGAATTGTTGAATGATTTTTAAATTGACTATAGAATCTGACAATCTTTCATACGTATACATCTCATTGAATCCGAATGAAATTTTATCCTTCGTTTCTTCATGGACGGTAGCCACCCAATAGGCAAGCAAGAGAACGCCTTGTTTACATCTTCAAACTGTGTTCCGACCCAAACTCGAAATCGAAGGTAAAACAATAAAATTTCTCTCCTTACCGTTCATTTACTCATTTATGAATTAATTAATTCTTTTTCTAAAGAATCAATCAATTGTGAAACAATGATGATGAATTCATTCATCAAACATCTGGATATATCGAATCTTTGAGGATTCTTTATATAAAAAGAATGCAGAATTTTCAATGTGTGCAGTAAATCTTTGTAAGATATTCTCTGCAGAACATAGCATAATAATTATCGATTAACAATGATCAAATCCATTGTCCTTGTTTTATTTTTCATTAAAGTAAGTGATATTTTCCTCGAATGTTGCTGAGAAAGTCTGCTCTTTTGGGGGCGATTGGTAATTAAAACAAATACATATTTTAATTTTGTTGTCTTTATATCTCCAAACAGATATCCAGAGGATCTTCAGAGGTACTGCAATTCATTGAGGAAGAGAAAATTGTGAATCAACATTTTAAAAAGTTACAAAAATTCAGAGACCAATGGGTGGAAGAAGTAAGGGATTATAATATTTCAAGATTAAACTCGGCCAACGCGCTCGCAAACAAAATGAACAATTATTTTGGAGTGAGTATTAACAAGTGTTTTTTTTCCCAACGATATCTCGTATCATGTGGATACAAGTTTTCCATACAGTCGATAAGGATGTTTTACATATTACAAAATTTGTATCTCAGCTTGAGGTTGTTGTTTTTTTTTTCAATTTCCTCTTGCTATTTCATTTGTTCTTAATTTGATCTTCAAATATTGATTCAATGGCTGAACAACAGGAACAGTTTAAAACTGAAGTAATACTACTGTGATCAAAAAGTAAGGTGAATTTGTTTATCAAATGTAAATCCTTTATTTATTCTTCCAAATCAATTTCATCCCCTTCAAAGTAATCCCCGTCCGACAGAAGACATTTTTGCTAACGCTTTTTCCAGTCCTCGAAACAGTCGGAATAGTCTTTTTTCGGTATAGCCTTCAAGACCTTCTTCGATTGTTTTTATCTCCTCGATCGTGTCAAAACGGCGTCCCCGCATTGGCCTTTTGAGTTTGTCGAATAGCCAGAAGAAGCACGGAGCCAAATCAGGCGAATACGGTGGTTGCGAAACGATATGAATCGAGTTTTTGGCAAAAACTTCGCGAAGAACCAATGCAGTGTGAGCCGGTGTATTATCGTGATAAAGGAACCAAGACTCGTTCGCCCATAATTCCGGCCGTTTCAGACGAATAACTGAGCCAAATGATATTCAAACACTATCAGCGAGGTCTCTAATTGTCAATCGATGATTTTCAAGCACCAAATGTTTGATATTTTGTACGTGGCCCTCGTCGGCAGACGTTGATGGTCGTCCAGAGCGCGGTCCGTCTTCAACGCGTTCTCGCTCCGCTTTGAATTTGTTCTACCACTTATAAACGTTTTTTCGTGCTATAGTTTGATCACCAAAGGCCTTCCGCAACATTTTCAACGTGTCCGCACAAGAATATTCGTTTCGCAAACAAAATTCGATGCAAGTTCTTTGCTCAACAAATTCACCCATTGTAAAAATCGAAAAATTCACTTTTAGTTGGTTACAAAAACACATGTAACTCGGAGAGAATTAAACCTTTTGACAAACGGACGCTTGGCAAATATTATAGACAGTCCTACCAACCTAGGAAAACAAAATTTACCTGCCTTCCTAATGCCCGGGAGTTTTAAATGACAATTTCACCTTACTTTTTGATCACAGTAGTACACTATACTGAGTTTGAACAAATAATCATTTTCGATTTTTCTGTTTGTGTAGAGTAGCCGAGGGAGTTCTGAAGAATTTTCGTCATCCGCGAGCCAAAAATGTATCAACAACTTCGTTGATTCTATGATTTTTGTGATATTGCAAATGAAGAGTGATAAAGAAGAATGCGCCAAAGCTATTGAATCACACGTTTATCCGTTTCTGGATACTCTGGAGACAATTATACAGGTAATTATTATCATATCTATCATCACAGTAGAATTTTTAATTGATATCATTTTCAAATGAGTAGCCCAAAAATCAGCTCCCAAAATCCCATCACTTCCAATGAACTCTTTTGAACGGAAGAAGCAAGTTTGATAAACTTGATAAGGTTTTTTTGATTTCGCTTTCACAATTTCAGAATGGATACAGTTTACGCGGACAGATGCGTGAATTTCTAACATCTCTCTATGAAAAGGGTGAGATCAACTCCGATGCATTTACCAGAGGCTCATCCCAAATGGTTGCAACGGGCGAAGGTTTTGTGAAAGATGCTGAGACTATTCTCAGAACAAATACAAGTGGGCTTTTCAAGGCAGTTTATTGGTCACACGCGTGCTTTGTCTCTAGATTTGAAGAACGGGAACGAGAAGGTTGGGAATTACGAGACAAATTCCAAAGTTGTATGGAAAACGCTAAACCCAAGAATTAATCAATGAAATACAATCGTATCGGATTCTGGGTCCATCAGTGTACTTATGTTTGAGAAAAACGTATTACGATATCACATGTTTTGTTTTTTGTATAACGTTTGACTTATTTTGTTTTGTTGAAAACTTGAATAAATTCAAATCCATATGAATAAATGACAAACTCGAATGAATGAATGAATAAACTGGATACAAGTAGAAGATTATGAGAAGTACGGGTCATGTTTTATTACACATGTTTTCTAATCTTTCGTCGTAAGATATTGCTACGAAATACTCGCAAACATAAACTAATAATACCATTTTCAATTATCTTTACTATCATTCGAATTCATCGTTTTTTAAATGAGTCAAGAGAGATTGATGATGCAAATAATGCAGCACAAGTCGGTATGCGCAGATCAAGGTTGATCATTGTGCAGTGCCCAGAATGAATATAATGTTTGTTATGAAAGATCATGGTTTGTAGTGAATAATGTCTTTCATTCGCCAAGAAAACGGCATCCCGAATTGCGTTGAAATTCATCAATGCGAGACTCAGGATGGATGTAAAATTTGATAAAGACTATCAATTTTCACGGAATAGTTTATTCTATTCTTGTTTTAAAAAAGGGTATTTGACGAAACGAAGTATTCTGATACAACTTAGGATAATGATACACTGAGAGAAGTGAAATGCAATGATTACCATGTGCAAATAGTGATTGGGAGACAGCTTCGCGATGTTGGTTTCGGATACTATGGAGAATCGTAGCAATGTTCATGCACATGGGAATGGTTACCATTTACATGAAGATGGATACCAAATGACGTAGTCGCCATCATCAACTGAGAGATTCTGTCATTCAATTACCATGTTCGCATGGTAATGGTTACAGTTCAATTTTCTCAGTGTATAATTCTTGAATATTCTTCCGATCATCTGGATTCAATGATGTCCCGTGTGCTGGGAAAATATTCCTAGATGTTTGTTCCCTCGAATGTATTCTCACACATACTTGTACTTTCAAGATTAGAAATTTGTAACGGAATGGATGTGAGCGCGTTTATGTTTTCTTATCAATAGAGTTATCACATATTCTCCGTTATAACGGTTTATAAATTCAGATCAATTCGTAATATTCTTTCGTGGTTCGTTTTAATATCAATGTGTATTGAATTTTTGACGGTCGTTATAACGTGGAATACGATAGGAAGAAATAGCAACGGGCCCCTGCTGTTTTTCAATTCAACTGAGTTCTAAGTATTTCTAATCTTTTATCATCACCATCGTCATTTTATTTCAATCGCCACCTCAACTTCGTTTCATCCATCGAAATTGTTTTCAAGCTCATCAAGTTCTTTCTATGAGAAATTGCCCTGTGTTTTTCGATTTATGGAATGTAATACGAGATTTGATTTCTATTAGGGGTGTGTGAACCTTGAATTTTTCAGTCGAACCGAACTCGACCCGAACTGCAAATATATTTTTCAAGTTGAACCGAACTTTGTAATTTCGAACCTACTTCCAACTTTCAAAACGTCTAATCGCAAAGCCAAAACTGAATTAGAAATACATTTATGAAAACAGAATTCATTTTTTAAAGTGAGGTTTCATATCCAGCCTGCCGCAGTATTCAAACAGTCTACCCTAGTAGCACCAAAAGTACGTAAAACATTTCGAGAATGTTTATTAAATGTTTGGGTAATTTAGAAACGTATATCAGTTCAACTCTCAGACAAATAAGAAAGATTTGTGCAGACAGAAATACTATATACTAAAGAAATAAATCATTCACCACACTAAAATACTTCAGCTTATGGAATTAATTATTTATCACAATCAAATATTTAAATGACAAAATAATAAACAAAGGGTCTTGAATATCAAAGAAATTAATGGTTCATAAGTTATCATGTAAAAATGTCAGCTCTTGTACATGTTCTTCTAATAAGGTTTCTCTTCTTGTACTAACAACATTTCCTGCTACAGAGAATAATCGTTCACTGGCAACTTTCGTTGCAGGAATAGCTAAATATTTCTGACCAATTGGGGACAGTTTTTTGAATACGTTCCTATGATCAGCCCACCATTCGTAGATGTTAACGGGTCTGTCTTCTCTATTCTCCTTTAAATAGTATTCAAGTTGGAAAAATGTAATAATTATGAGTGATAGTACTAGATGTACAAATAAGTTTTAGGACAGTTTTCGAAGAATTCAAGATTTATTGAAAAAGAAGTGAAACACAGTTATTCATCGAAATAATCTCCATCGCACTGAATGAACCTCAGTCATCTCTCAGGTAACTCGTGGATACCTTTTGCAAAGAAACTTTCGTCTTGCGAGGTGAGAAATTTAGCGGCCCATTTTCCCACTTCTTCAAATGTTTTCAATCGCACGTCAGACAAATCGTTCTCCTTTTTCCGGAATAAGTGATAATCGGATGGGGCTAAGTCTGGTGAATACACCGGGTGTGGTACAGCTTCCCATCCAAGTGCTGGTAACGTATATCCTTGACCGGTTTACCCACATGAGGCCGCGCGTTGTCATGGAGCAGTTTTACTGGACGTTTTCCTTTGCCAAAAAATGGACGTTTCTTCTCAATTTCTTGATTCACTTGCATCAATTGATGACAATGGCGATCGGCAGGAACTGTTTGACCAGGTTTGAGAAGTTCATAATACAGTACGCCTTTCATATCCCACCATATGCACAGCATGACTTTGTTACAATGAACATTGCGCTTTGGCGTGGATGTTGTTGGCTCGTCGGGGTCAACCCAATGATATTTGCGTTTCGGATTATCAAAATAAATCCACTTTTCACTTCTCTTGAGTCAGAAAGTATGGTACCCACTTTGTTCCCCTCCGAATCTTACCCATTGCTTTTAAACGAAAAGAAACAGTTCTCTGAATTACTCAAAGCTGTTCCGGAAGTTGTTTCTCCGTCTGACAAGAGTTTTCATCCAGTAACGCTTGCAGTTCCTGATCGTCCACCTTTACAGGAGACCCGGTGCGTTCATGGTCACTCACCTCGAAATCATCCCCTTTGAATCGCTTATACCAATACTCACATGTCCTTTTAGATACAATGCTGTGTCCAAGAACAGAACATATCGATTCACATGCTTTCCTACCCTGGTGAAAGTGGGAGCGAGAAGAAAGAGTGAACGAAGCGTATGCTGAAGGGTAACATAAACGTCAATGGAAAGTATACGGAGCTTGAATGGGAAGGAGACAAAGAGTATGTGGAACGGGAATTGGAACAAAGAAAGCGGGAAAAATTCAAGAAATCTAGACAAAAAAATTGAACCCTGTGGTGAGATTCGAACCAGTGACTTTCACTATGGTAGGGTCTTATCCATTGAGCCATGGATCGTCATTGACTCCGATTGCTGAAAGATGTTATTTGAAGTCAGAATAGGTATGACTCGCATGCGCTTCATATAACGTGCTATTACGTTACATGAAGCATATGCGAAACGGGATCGGAAGTTTATGAAACGTATACAGAACGTATGATTTGATGACTTCCCAGCGAGCGGGTATCATACGCTCCAGAAAGAGGGAGTTGAAACGTTTTTCGCTTCATTTACGTTCCCTTCTCGCTTTGTGTATACGCTTCATTTTCACCAGGGTAACACTTTTTCTTTGATGGAACTCATAGCGAATGAAATGTATAATAAATAGCGTATCGGTTTGCATGTCTAATTCACAGAATTTCTAGGTTATGTTTTTGACTCCTTTACGTTTCGATACTACATATCAAGCGCCATCCATCATAAGTGAGCGGGACCTTTGAATTGATTCAGAATAGCTGTTATAGTGCAAAAGCGAAGTGCCCTAAACCTTATTGGTACACCCAGATAGAAAAATTTCTCCATAATGCCATCATAATGGTAACATGCACGCCAAGAAATGTTCGCATCATGGCGCCAAGGTGTTCCCGCATAAACCATTGGTATTGGTAGCAAAACGAGGTGATAGCACCATAATTGGAACATAATGTTTACATTCTATGCATCATTGCAAACTGAGCGGAGTTCATAATAGTATGTGTACGGCACGTTATGTTACAAAACATTCAGAGCATGCTTTTCTATCTGGGACACCTAATGAGAGAAACATTTAGTAGAAGAAAAATTTTATAACACAATAAGCCAAGAACCAGACATTTAAAGTGTCGCGGGCGTTTTTTCCAAAAATAAAGTGAGATACGAGAAAATTTTTCGGACAAAAGTTGTAGGGTACCGAGGGGGACATCCGATGGTGGCCTTGGCTTTGACCTCAAATCTCATCTTCAAGGGCATTCTGAGATCAACTCTTGTTTTTTAAATAGCATCTCATATTTTTCACTGCAGATTTGGATTCTAGGTCAAAAACCAAGAAACTTTTGTCTGAACCATTTTCCTGAAATCCGCAAAAATGGCGCTCTAATCGATATTGTTCCATTTTGAATCTGACATTCGAATAACTCGAAAACGAAGGGTCTTGCAAAAGAATGTTTCGTACAAAAGTTGTCAATACACAACACATTTCAATCGTCTACATTACCACCATTCAGAGCTCACGCGATGTAAACAAACGACGGGGTTCAGTGAAAATTCACGATTTTGAAAGTCAGTTTGTCAGTTACATTTGATTATTACTTGGTTTATGACAAATTGAAAATCATGGATATCCGATACACGGTTTCTGAAAAGATCGATATGATCTACATTTACGGTGAAGTGCATAAGAACCCCAGACAAGCATATGACTTGTATGCAGAACGATTTCCTGAAAGAACAACGCCATCCATTAGGTATTTGCAACGCATTACAAAATTATTCTCAGAAACGGGAAGTGTTACAAGGGAAAAACGACATCGAATGAGAACTGTTAGCGGAGAAAATGCGGAAGTTAATGTACTAGCTACAGTAGCCAATGATCCACACGTGAGCTCTCGTGAAATTGAACTCCATTCGGGAATTTCTCGAAGAAGTGTTCTTCGAATACTGAAACGTCACAAATTCCATCCGTATCACATTTGTTTGCATCAAGACCTTCACGGTGATGATTTCGAAAATCGTGTACAGTTTTGTCGATGGGGTCTAGCGCAAATGCACAATAACAACTTCATCAACATATTATTTTCTGATGAGTCGACGTTCACCAATCATGGTCAAGTAAATCGACATAATATGCATTACTGGGCGACAGAAAATCCAAGATGGTTACGTCAAGTAGAGCATCAAAGACAATGGGCTGTGAATGTTTGGTGTGGTATTTTTCGATCTCGAGTAATTGGACCGTACTTCATTGCAGATACGCTAAATGGAGAGAAGTACAGACATTTCTTAGATCAAGTACTTCCAACATTACTTGAAGACATACCTATTCAGGAACGATTGAATATGTGGTATCAACACGATGGTTGTCCATCCCATTATGCAGTCACAGCTCGAGGAATATTGGACAGAGATTATCCTGGACGATGGATAGGACGTCGTGGACCAGTTCATTGGCCTGCCCGTTCTCCGGATCTTACTTCTCCAGATTTTTTTTTATGGGGATACATAAAAGATACAGTTTATCAACGAGCACCGACTACACCTGAGAATATGCGTCAACGAATCATCAATGCATGCGCGAGCATCAATGAAGATATTTTAGCACGAGTTCAGCAATCTTTTGTGAAACGTTTTGAAATGTGTATTGAAGTCGAAGGCCACCATTTTGAGCATCTACTGCATTAAAATTATCCAAGTGATGTAGACGATTGAAATGTGTTGTGTTTTGTCTGTTATACCCCATCACCTCCGTTTCAGTTCAAGGGGTCCCCCTTGGAATCAGACAACTTTTGTCCGAAACATTCTCCTCCAAGACCCTTCGTTTTCGAGTTATTCTAATGTCAGATTCAGTATGGAACAATATCGATTAGAGCGCCATCTTTGCGGATTTCAGGAAAATGGTTCAGACAAAAGTTTCTTGGTTTTTGACCTAGAATCCAAATCTGCAGTAAAACATATGAGATGCTATTTAAAAAACAAGAGTTGACCTCAGAATGCCCTTGAAGACGAGATTTGAGGTCAAAGCCAAGGCCACCATCGGATGTCCCCCTCGATACCCTACAATTTTTGTCCGAAAAATTTTCTCGTATCTCATTTTATTTTTGGAAAAAACGCCCGCGACACTTTAAATGCCCCACCCTGTATACGGTGATTGAAAAAAATTTGTTTCAATTCTACATAAAGTTTGAGGAGATATTTACTAAGCCTTTTTGCATTAGAATTCTCAAATGAAGTTTTATAGGAATCCATAAGTTCATGCTTGATAAAAGGAATTATTCAATCCACTTGAACCCTCGTTTATAAATTCATACCAGAAGAGATTTAGTGTAAAACTTCCAAATTTGTCAACGAAATTATAAAAACAGAACGATAATCAACAAAAAATACAGTATTGTAAATAAATAGGAGACACATAAAATAAGCACCTCTTTCTCCAAGTTTCTTAAATGAGCAGTGTCCTTATCGACTGCCTGTGTACAAGATTTGATCAACTAGTCCCATGGACTCCATAATTTTGATGGTTCTGATTCACTATCCTCAGAGGGATCGTTCACAGTTTCGATGTTATTGGAAGAATCATTCGATGGCCATTTTTCATCCATTTCTTTCAATAAAGCTTTGTGTATATTCACTTTTTCATGATCTTCCCAAACGAGATCTTTGAATCTTGGATCCAATATTGTACTCAAAGGGTATACGTGCTTGTCTATATCTTTAACGAAAGCAAATCTGGTTTCAAAACTTTTCAACAGAATTTTTGCAAATGTATTAGGAATTGGAATGAATCCGTAGCGTTTTTAATGAAAAAAGAAATTATTCATTTCGAATGAAAATCAAAGAATACTTTAATCAAAGTATTGTCCATCGCTTTCGACTACTTTCGACCATTTTTCGGGCAAGGAATGAAGAATCATCTTTGGATACAATCCACGAATCGACCCATTTTTGGGTATCTTCGTAAGAAGTGAATTTTTGCTCAGACAAGCTATGAGCCATCGAACGGAACAAATAGTAATCAGATCGCGAAATATCTGGAGAATACGGCGGGTGGGGTAGAACTTCCCATTTAAGTGTTTCGAGGTATGTTTTCACCGGTTTTGCGACGTGCAGACGAGCATTGTCGGGCAGCAAAATGACTTTGTCGTGTCTTTTGGAGTATTCCGGTCATTTTTCTTTCAATGCACGGCTTAAGCACATCAATTGTAGTCGGTAACGATCCCCAGTTATGGTTCCATTCGGGTTCAACACACCCATCTGATCTCACCGAATACAGAGTAGGAGCTTAGACCCATGAATATTTGGCTTTGCCACTGATTGCGATGGTTGGCCGGGCTTAATCCATGACTTTCTGCGCTTTGGATTGTCATAATGGATCTATTTCTCATTGCCAGGGACAATTCTATGCAAGAAACTTTTTCTTTTCTGCCGTTGAAGCAGCAGTTCACACGTCAAAAAACGCCTCTCTCTCAATGTCCTTTGGTTTCAATTCATATGGGATCCAACGTCCTTCCTTCTGGATCATGCCCAAACTTTTCAGACGTTTTCCTATCGTCGATAAGTCAACTCCCAATGATGTCGACAATTCTTGAAGGGTTTGACATGAGTCTTCATTGAGCAACGTCTCCAAATCAGTGATGCCAGATTCGAGACCGAGACCTTTTTTACTCACCACGATGGAGAGGGTACAAGCGGTCTCGGTCTTGAATCTGGCATCACTGCTCCAAATCAGTATCTTCAAATTTTTTTGGCTGGCCAGGTCACTCCTTATCATTCAAGTTGGAATCACCAGCTTTGAAACGTGCAAACCGTTTTCGACACGTTTGCTCAGCTAGACCATGTTCACCGTACACTTCCACTAGCATACGATACACGGAAAAAAGAAAAACAGCAATGGTTACTGTGAATCACAAAAATACATTGAAACTCAAATTCATTTCATGCAGTACTGCGTTTCCCAGTCCTCATTACTGTCCAGTCACCATTGACGAATTTCATTACAATACCCGTCACTGTGATCACGCTAATCCTCATTATCCAAGCGTGTTTGCATTGGTTTTCAACCGATCGCTGTCATTCACATTAGGCTTCAGCAGCACTTTTGTTCATATCGAAGTAATGGAGTGAGACTCCCCGCAAAAACACTTTATTCGGTATAAATTTTGACATGTTCGATAAGTTATGAAGTGTTGTTATTCACGATTCAAAAAAAGGTTATGTAAAACAAATGACGTCTAATAATAGGTGTTTCACGGTGAATAGATTATTGTAGGTAACAACGGAATACTGTACGCCTAATAATACCGGTTCCTCTCTTTTCATCTACATCGAGAGAAAAAGCATGCTCTAAACGCAAGGGGGCCCTTCACGCTTCTAGAGCTGTGATTATAACGTGCTTTAACGCATGGCAACATGCTTAGAAGGTATGGGACTCATACTCAAAAAGCATGGGATCATGCATTTAACGCACGTTATAACAAATGCGTTAGAAGCGTGAAGTGCTCCCTTGCGTTTAGAGCATGCGTTTTCTCTCGGTGTATGAAACTTTTCAAATTCTTCTCGATACCATACAATATCGGAATAACTGATGGAATAGTACATTCATTTTCACTTGATATTTGTCTGGTAGCAATCTTGATTGGTTCTAAAACTTCAACTAATCCGGCAGTTAATGCCCATTCTGTCCTTGTTAAATTCTCTATGACACCTTCCGATACTATATCAATGGATAATACTTGTTGCTGTTCAATCAAACGCTTTAGCATATAAAGTTCTGAGTTTCATCGTGTATCAACCATTTGGTTATAATGAGATACAATTTTGCGAGCTTTACTCAAAAGACTGTCTATATGTAATCCATGTTTAGCATCATTGATCGCTAATTGCATTGTATGCGCCATGCAATTAATATGGGTCCATGAAGAATGTTGTCCAACGGCTGATACTACATTTCTTGCATCATCTGTTACAACAAACACGGGGATAGTTTCGGCGAAATTTTCGTATAAATCCCATTCACTGAGTATATGTTTTATTTTTGAACATATAGCTTGTCTAGTATGTTCTCCTGGAAACGGCGCATAGGCAAGGTTAAAATGAACATACGTGAATTGTGCAATAAGATAATGTATAGTTGAACTAATATACGCATCCTGAGCTCTTGAAGTCCATAGATCCAAAGTAAAAGACAAGGATTCCATATTAGTTTTATCCGACTGAATTTTACTAAATAAATTATGTTTCTTCATGCAGAACGGGTATTATAGTTCGCAAGAATGTTGATCTGCTAGGAATATCATAATTTGGTTCTAGATGCTGAATTGATTCTCTAAAACCACGATCTTCAACTATTGAATAAGGTTGATAATCTTTAACTATCATGTGCGCAATTCTTTGAGTAATTCCTTTTGCTTTTGCACTATTCGAGTCGTATGGGTTTCGAGCGTAATCTAAGATACTGCAGTGAGTTTCCTTTGATAAATCTAATGAGGACTTTGATTTTTTTCGATTTTCTTGCTTCTTTTCCATTAATTTCATCAAACTTCCTTTTCTCGACACTATGTTTATTTTTCAAATGACGAATCAAAGTAGCTGTTGTGAAAGATGACGTTTTTAAAGTGAATTTACATTCTGATACATTCTCGAGTGATTTGTCATATTCCTGTATGTGATTTGAATTTTCATTTTCTCCACTTTTATCAAAAGGAGAAGAGGATCGTGGAACAGAGGATTTAATTTGTGATTTTTTCATAGTTCATCTGAAAAGAACTACGAAAGCATTGACAAGCATAAGCGGTTAATTGAAATACTTTGTGTCAATTTGGTTTTCAATGCCTGATTATTTTTGATATCAATACTTGACTATTGTATCAATGAAGCAAGACAGTATTAGATACATAGATTTAGTCATATTGAATGAGAAGTAGGTTAGGAAATACGAAGTTCAATTATTCAAATAGGCTTCCAAAAAATCTAAATACATTAGTAAATACAGAACAAAAATCACTTCTCTTCTTTGAAATATACCCCGTGTTGTTGCATTTTTTTTTTCTTAAAATAAAATTCAAGATATCGAATCAAATAGAAAGGAGATAGGTTTCAACTTTCCAATAAACTGTATTAAAGTTGCAAAAAATTTCAATCTGAAAGCCTAAAAATATTTCGAGGAATTTTTTGAATAAGATTCAATCGATTGTCAATGTTTTGGTTTATGACTTCATCATTTCAATTCAGATTTGTGATTGTTATCATGGTTTTCAATGAACAAAACATATGGAAACACCTGAAAATATCTAAAATATCTATTTTATATTATGAAGGAAATAAAATCAAATGAAACCGATTTGAATCAAATAATTTTTCCAACATTGTTTTTCAAATTGGAATAATAATGAAGGCAAAAGTCTTATAATTCAATCATTTTCATACACATGTATGTTCATAAAACAACATATGCGAATAAGAGTACGACACTTGATACAAAAATCCCATTCAATTTTCAAAGTATATAAAAGCCAATATGAGTGAATGAAGAAATCAAACTCCGATTATTGTCTATACGAAGAGGAATTTTATATTATGAATTACTAGATTTCACGGTGCATTGAGAATACTACATCTCATATGATTAGATGGAACATTTCAGAAAAACTCACGCAAATTGCAAAATACGAGAGAATATTGAAAAACGTCAAAAGTTCGATACGATTGTACCACGTCACCTTAAATCACAGTGCGAAAATACAATGAGAAAACACAGTGAACTCTGAATCATACACTGAGGGAAGAGCAATTTGGAGGTTCAGTAAATAGTACTATATTTGATCGATAAATCTGAATATTACTGAACTTTCAGCGATGTTTCACGAAATTTCACGAAACATTACTGAAATTTTGCTTCACACGGAGAAAAAAGTATGGCTATTGTAACGATCTGAAGTATGGTTGAGAAGAGATAGCTGTAGTGACAATACTTTATCGCTATGGTGACGATACAGATGGCTATGCTGGCGATCTATATCGTTCCTCGGATGATTTGTATGATCATAGCAACGATACTGATACCACTAAACTTTGGATAGTCATCACAATTATCCAGTATCGTTATGACAGCGATATTTTTTTCTCCGTGCACATTACTGAGTGTTCCACAATCGTTATTATATAATACAATATTCACGACCAAATTCGCTATGTGTCACTCAATTCCTAAACGTTTAGTAATTGAGTGTTACACAGCACATTTGGTTATGAATATTGTATTCTCCCAAGTGTGTATTGACGGCGGGCCCCATCTACGCCCAGGGTGGGTGCCCATGCTACCCAACGTGGGACCAACCCTGGGATGATAACATCGTTCCCAGCTTGGCCGTATTGCTTTGCCCGAGAATTGGTAACACCACGGGCCCAGCATGAACCCAGACTGAGCAATCAATACTGCCCCTTCCTTTTTGTTTTGAAATTGTAAAATCCCTAGCATGTATATACCATGGGGCCCACCCCAGGCCAGCATGGGCCCCATCCTGCCAATATGGGCCTAAGACTGGGCCAGAGTGGGACCAAAATTCTTACACGCTGAGGATTGTACATACATGCTCGGGATATGAATTAACCCAATCTTGGCCTAACGCTGGTCCAAATTGGGGCCGAGTTCAAATGTGCCCGCACTGAGATTCATTATCTCCACCCTAGCATGCATGTACCATGGGACCCACCCCGGCCCAGCATGGGCCCCATCCTGCCAATATGGGCCCAAGACTGGGCCAGAGTGGGGCCACAGTGGGCCAGAGTTGGGGCATGTTTTTTCAACTATAATTGTATGGGAAAGCACAACAGGGCTAAGATTGAGCCAACATGGGCCCCATCGTCATTCCCCAATACTGGGTTACAGAGGATGGACCCAGCCTGGGGCCCATTGTCATTATAGGCAATACACGATTGTGCTATAGTAACGATCGACGAACAGTGAGTAATGTATAGCAAACTTTCAGTGACCCTTCTTGAAATTTCATGAAACATCGCTGAAAGTTCAGTATTACTTAGATTTATCGAACAAGTACATCACTATTTACCGAACTTCCAAATCGCTCTTCTCTCAGCGTACTAGCATGTGCAACGCCTAAAAGTGGTCGGTTGGTGTAATGGAAGAAAGGAAACTGATGAGCGAAAGGCGCCTCCTTGTCTCCGTTATTACTGAATTACAATTGCCTCCCCAGCCAACAAAATCAAGGCAGCGCTTCTGGCAGTGGTGCTACCATTCACTTATACAGTTAAAAATCTTCTGTACATATATGGCTTCATTTATGTATGGAAATAGGAGCGACTCGGTAGTATTTTTACTAGGAGCACTACTTGTTAGCGCTTCCTGATAATACTGGTAGCGCTGAGGTAGTGCTACGTTATAAATTGAATCATATATATGTTATGGTAGCATGCAGTCTCGCGGTAATGGAAAAGCTACTACGTTGCTCCCACTAGCACTGCTAGTAGCGGAAACGTGAATTTGGGAGCACTTTGCTGGCTGGGTCTATGATGAACAAAGAGAAGTGTGATTCACAGAGATGTACCAGAGGCGCCGAGCCATAGATAAATATACAAGTGAAAGCGCTACACCAATAAAAAGTGAGAACAAATGTAGGAAGGTGAGCGTCCTTGTCTGTCTTTGCATAAAAGGCAAGGGCACTCACCTCACTGCATTTTCCTCTCTTTCTATTGTTTGCAACTGCCGCTTTTTATTTGTGTAAACCTCCACAGTAAAAAGTAAAACTTAAAGTAATCCCGAATATCAGCTTGAAAATGCAGCCAAAAGTAGCACCTATTCCAACTGAAAGTAAGCAATGAAAAAGACTGAATTTCAGTTAATTTCATCTTACTTTGGAATTAAGATAGAATTCCATCTTAATTTCCAAAGTAAGATGGAATTGACTTGAATTCAGTCTCTTTCATTGCTTACTTTCAGTTGGAATAGGCGCTACTTTTGGCTGCATTTTTAAGCTGATATTCGGGATCACTTTAAGTTTCACTTTTTACTGTGTCATGTTTACTGACTCGTCCTCCTAGTGTGATATCTTTATAGTTTAATCACGCAGAACTTTTGGGTTCATTATATATATCCCGCGCATCTGAGGAGGCAAAATACTGAGGCTGCGAATAGAATTCATTATGAATATATTTAATTTCATCCAATCCGCAGTATTGTCAACAAGGTGATCCAAAATATGAACTTTTTCAATTATTCAAATTTGAGACTCGAAACTACACCAGGAAAAATAACAGATTTAATCAATTTGCGTCTATCAAGTACCCAATATCATGTCAATCCAACTTGAAAAAAAGTTGTTTCTGCGTGTTTACAAGTAAAAACAACATGGGAACGCCTGTATGTGTGTTCTCCACCACTTGAACTTGGCATCGATATCAGATCAACTTGATGATAGGTCGATTCAACATCGTCTTTTGTTCTCCAGCGTAGTCGAATTTTTTTAGGTTTTGAGTCTAAAGTTCGAAGCAAACCGTGACAAATCGAAACTGGAGCCGAACGTTTTCAATGAATGCAGTTCGAAATTTCAACCGAACCGAACTACTGTTCCTGTTATCCAAGTTCGAAATTCGAACCGAACTTTTTCTGCTAATCAAGTTCGAAATTAGAACCGAACTGAACCTTTTCTGCTAATCAAGTTCAAAGTTCGAACCGAACAGTAGGAGTTCGGTTCGGTTCGAGATTCGAACGGTTCGCACACCCCTATTTTTAATTACGATCTAATTAGAATCTAAGGGAGGAGGTTGAATGAGCAAATATTTGCAATCATTTTTTCATACGCCGGTATAAGTCAGTTTCGTCAAATCCATCAAAATATCAGGAATCATATCATTAACCGCGAGACATAATGCTGTGAAAATAGAAGAAAATACTCTCCTAATCGGCACATGACTTCCTCGTTCATGTTTAAAAGAAAAAGCAAGAAACAAAATTCAAGACCAATTTTTTGGTAATTTCGCGTTCAATAGAACAAGTCTGATAGTAAAGTCGGAAGAAAAATTCTAAGCGGAATTCAATTATTTCAATGCAATCCTAATTCCGTTCTACGCTAGCTTCCGGGTTCAATATTCCGTTTCGCTATAATAATCCCACCAAATTTCGAGTGGTTATCGGCAGTGCAATCCCTTCTCAAGAGACATGAATGAATACGTCGAGGATTTATTTAATTCTGCTCATCTTAGCCGTAGCAAAACATCTCTGTATTCCCCTATTTTCCGAATTTCTTCTTGTGACATTTCAAAATGTTGTACAACTGATCAGATATCGGGATGGGATTTTTCGGATGCAAAGAATAACGTGAAGTCAGGGGAGGGGGTGAGTCTCTATTAGCAGCAACCTCCACGCGGTGAGACCTGGAAAACCTCCCATGTGGAAATGGAAACACGGGCCGCTACTGGCTCAGTACTGGTACCAGAGTTGCCAGTACTGACAAATCCAAACTTACCAGTACAGGCCCAGTTGAATCGACGGTACTGGCAAGTAGTCAAAATGATAACATTATTTTACATAAGGGCCAGTAGAATATTTAGAACAGCGTCTGTACCGATTTTTAATGTGCGCCAACTATGGCGGAACTCTGACATGACAACAGAACCAATTGTTCTGCCATACCTGGATGAGAAGTGGTAGAGAGTCAAAATAATACATCCTATGTAGGAATTCAGACCCGACCCAGTACTGACACAGTGCTGGTAATTAGAGATCCCCGGAGTTATGTTTCAAATAAAAAAAAAATACATTGAATTTGAAATTTCAAAATTTTGTGAATCTATTTTTCTTATCACTGTTATCTGAGAAAAACGCTTTGGAAGTGGTTTCATGAAAGTTCACTGGGCAAGGATTGAACCCGGGACCTGCGAGTGAGAAACAGAGTCTCTATCACATCAGCTAATCTCCGAGTTGACAACGGACCACTTAAATTCCCATTTATTGTACTAATTCCCTTGAAGTCACACAATTTACCATAGACTCCGTAGTGAAACAAGATTCCACCAATACTGGCTCATTGTTCTCTATCGAACGTATTGAATGATCATACCAACTCTGTCTTGATACTGGCGCGACTCCGGCTCACTACAAAAATCAAGTTGCCAAGATCGTGATTTCAATGTCAATCGACTACCGATTCCGTAGTCAACCAGAGTCCCACCAATACTGGTACCATGTCGTCTATCGAACATATTGAATCATAATACCAACTCTGGCTCAATGCTGGCGCGACTCCGGTTGACCACAACAGCCGAGGTGCCAAGATCATAATTTCAACATCAATCGACTATCGATTCTGTAGTCAGCCAGAGTCATATCATTACTGGCACATTGCTGTCTAACACACATATAGTATGATAATACCAACTCTGGCTCAGTACCGGCGTGACTCCGGCTTACTACAATAGCCAAGTTGCCAAGATGGTGATTTGAACGTCAGTTCACTACCGATTTTGTCATCAGCTAGAGTCATATCATTACTGGCACATTGCCGTCTGTTGTACATATGGAATGATAACACCAACTCTGGCTCAGTATTGGCGCGACTTCGGCTCACCACAGCAGTCGAATCGCCAAGATCGTCATTTTAATATCAATCGTCCACCGATTCCGTAGTCAGCCACCGTCCCATCGATATTGGTACATTGTCGTCTCTCGCACATATAGAATGATAACACCAACTCTGGCTCAGTACTGGCGCGGTTCCGTTTCTCTGCGATCTGGGTATTCTACAGGCAGTATCAATGCAATATTGGCCCGAGACCGTCTCTGAACGTAAGCCAATACCGTCTGAAATCCGGCGAACATTTGGCGCCAGTTGAAAAACGGTGATGATTCTGAATAGACACAGCTGTTTTTGCCGAAGTCTGGCAAATACAACTTTGCCAGTACCGCGCCATTTGTCAACTCTGGCTATTTCCACATGGGCTGCATCGTTTCAATGACGCAGAAGAGTCGACTGGCCGAATACGATTCATCATCGGTTTGACCAAATTTATTGCTCGCATCATTGAAATTATGAAGAGCTAATGGCTGCTACAAAGTGAAAAACCCGCGTTCAAAGATGATTACAAGATGGATTTCATTGAGAAAATTTGGCTGGAATCCCTCAAGATTATGACTATTAAGCAATTGTAATATCGTTGGTTCAACAATAAAATAACGTTGAATACTTTCAACTGAATCTGATTGTTGACTCAACTAAATGCAGTTGAATCAAGCGCAATTCCTGCTAGTTTGACAGTATATTCGTTGATTTGATTATAGCATTCATTCGTTTTAAAGACAAACCTCAACAAAAGATGTGATTGACATTCGACAAAATTTCTGTTTTCAGTGTAGTATCTATTTTTCCACTCATTCTGATAATTTGCAAAGAAATAATAACGTATGTATATGAATCTTTGAACTGATTAATTTGAATCAAATAAGAATTCGACCGAATTTCTTAAAATTCCTACTTATCATTAGTGGCTTTGGTGATTGAAAATTGAACAAAGTTTTCAAAAAAATTTGATAACTCAAAACACGTGTCCAATAATTTTATGAATTTTTCACGAACAGTATAAAAATGTATGTCGAATGCGATAAACCGAATCGTGAAACGACATTATGAAAAATGAGATTCATATCAAATGTACAGAGTCCTCTACGCTTTGAATTCCTGGTAAAAAAAATGTTGTATTTATTATTATAACTTCGGAAGATAAATTGTCTTCCAAAGTTGAAGTAATAAATACAAAAATTTTGTTTCAAATATATTTTTTAATATCAATTTCGATTATATAAAATAAAAATTTTATAATCAATGAATTGATGGAAAATCATAATGATAATTAATACCTCCCTAACAGCACAATGTGTCTGTGGGGCGTTTTCTGAACGTTCAGAAAACCTCTCCTACGTTCTATACACCTTCCATAAACGTTCCAGTGGCACGTTGTGCTGTCTGGGCTTATACTCGTAGACATAACAATAAAAAAGGGAACGTTGTATGAACTGAAAGGTACTTGATTCATTAGGAAACAATCAAAATAATCATTTTAATATATCAAATGATCAAATCTAACCAGGCCCTGACCAGGCCCTGAATAGAACTGGGGTATGTCATAAATCATTTCTACCCGGGTGGGAATTTTATTCTCTCCTTGCGATATTCATCTAATTTGATAATCTATGCAAAAATTTATTACACATTCAAAGGCTCTAGTTTCAGAGCCTGCATTGGCCCCATCATGGGTGTCCTACATAGGCCCAAGTTAGGGATACAGTACAGGCCCTGGAAATGAGAGCGTGACAATCCTGTCTAGGCCCTATAAAGGTAACCAAAACAGGGCCTGGAATAAAGTAAGGACGCCTAGTTTGGCCCTAACTGGCGCCAAAAATTAATTTTCACACGGGTAAGAGACTCTGTGATGAGCAAATGGAGGACTTAATGCCACCGGCACTCAGTAGTGCGTCAAAGTTTCAGAACGTGAGCGGATATTGCAAATCTCTTCCCATTACCGATGAGACGCTACAGAGGAAAAACTAGTTATTATCATTTCTGAACGAATGATTCTTATTTTCTCATTAGGCAGCAGAAAAAATGTTTCGCGCTACAAGTCTATCGTTGATGGAATGCTATGAATCGATGTAAAAAGACATTATTCTGTGTCTCTTACTTCATGAAAGAATCCGAAGATCGGATCCCGATTTGAGTGAGGAAACCTACTTTAAGTCCGATTCGAATCTGAGATTGTTGGAACAAGGTCGAAACGAAGCTGAACGATGTCAAAAGGAATACGCTAAAAACATGTCTGCAACGTACGAAAAAATGGTGCTCAATGTCGAAGCGTGTAAAGCTTGATATCTTTTCTATCTTTATCACAAACCTGTTCCTTGGTATGCTTTTGTAAATTTGTTAAAATATGAGACATTTTAATGAGTTAATGAATGTATTAAAGTATTTATAAACAGATTTTCTGTATTCTTTGTTTCTTTACTCTCCTAATCGTGATAACAATATAAATTAATGATTCATGAAACGCTCTCTCTTTCTTCCTATATATATATATATATACATACACACACACACACACACACACACACACACACACACACACACACACATATATATGTATATATCAAACGTGGACCCCCCCCCAAAAAAAAATCCTGGATACGCCCTTGGAAATACCAAATCGTAATGAACAAAGTAAACTGAAAACATACCGTATGCTTGTGAAATTTATATACTTGAAGTATACCGCAATATTTTCAATCATTTGGTATCTATTCAGGATAAATTCGGTATAAATTTGGTATGGATCTTCCATACCCAATTGGTACCGAAAACTTTTCAAATTTCGGTATATTTTTGGTATA
Organism: Gonatopus flavifemur; assembly: GCA_018340375.1. Lineage (NCBI taxonomy): Eukaryota > Metazoa > Arthropoda > Insecta > Hymenoptera > Dryinidae > Gonatopus > Gonatopus flavifemur. The sequence continues at coordinate 3,674,652 of JAFFJZ010000006.1, read as the reverse complement.
AATCAAGTCAGATTTCGGCAACAGTATTATTTGAGTATTATTGAGGTATGGAAAATTCACGAACATACCGGATAATTTCAGTGTGATCAAAGTATGATCGCATTTGCTAGGGAGGGAAAAGAGTAATTGAGGCAAGAAAATATACCATCCAATGGTATCTATAAAATATTTCTCTGAACCAATTGAACATTATTCCAATAAATGAAATGGTTCTCCATCGCATGAAATGTTGCATCAAGTTGAAAACCATTTTATCCATTGAAGTAAAATTTCATTGATCTAAAGAAATATTCTATAGATACCATTGTATGCAATATTTGTTTGTCTCAATTACTTCCCACACAGCAAGCAGTTCTCCAAGACGTCTGAAAGAGTCCTGAATTCATGTATCTTCAAGACATCTTAAAGATGTCTTTTAGAAATGTATGAAAGATCTCTTGCTGCGCGAGTTCTATAAGACAACTGTAATTGAGATATATTCAAGAACACTCATAGACATTTCTTGAAGATATCTTCAAGAGCACTTTTAGAACAATCCCAATAGACCAATTAGATCAAAGAGAATTAGAGAGGACATTGCAGTAATTCACGTATAGTTATTCACAGTGTCCCGCGCATTTGTTTCACGTGTGCAGTGAGGGACGACGACGCCGATGATATTGTGCAATATTAATTATATATAATTAATTATATATACATAAACATTCAAGATCCAATACTGGATAATAAAAGTATTGCCGCCGAAAAGAAACGTGTAACCAATTACATTACAATAATATATTTTGTTTTGTAGCGAATGATCCTATTTGCAAAAACTAACCTATCACCATGCAGAATCATATATTAGAGAAATATAAATTTATTATTTTATCCATTGTACTTTATTTTTTATGTACGTACGTGAATTAAATTTCCATCAAATTTCACATTTTTGTGCAAGATAGAATGTATCGAAATTCAGATTCAAGTGAATGAAATTGAATGTTAAAATATTTTGAATTTAGGTATATACATGCATGAAAAATGCTTGAAGTATTTTTGCATTCGAATTATATGCAAACACCTCATATGTTTTGTAAGCCTTTATTCAAATTAATAAATCAAAATAATGAATGAATTCGTATGGTTATGGATATTTTAATATTTTAATCAAGACATTTTAATAATACTTTCAAGAAATCTTCAAGAGATATTTGAGAGTTCTTCAGAGAGTCTTCAGGAGGGATTTAAGAATTCTTCAAGAAGGATTTAAGATCTCTTCAAGAGCTCTTAAAGACATCTTCGAGAAATCATTGAGAATTCTTAAACATTTCTTGAAGATGTGTTTTAGATTTCTTGCAGACAACTAAAAGATATCTATTGGTGTTGGATGAGACATCTTTTCGCTCACGAAAAGAGATCTTTTGGAAAGGTCTTGCAAGAGCTCTTACAGTTTTCAAAGACATCTTTTAGATATCTAAAAGAGCTGTTTTTGTCTGTGTGGGTTTTTTCCCTCAGTGTATGTATATTCCAACTGGAACAAACTAATGTTACATATCAATGATGTAACAAAGTTATCCAAATGTCCAATTACAATAGTGGGGTATGATATCCAGGTAAATATTCTTAGAACATTTGAATGAGACTGTTCCGAATATTCTGGGAACTTTCGTACAATATGCGCACGAAGTTTGTAGGGAGATTGATGAGCAGCGTATGCGCAAGTATCGTGATTACATGAATTCAGTAATGGCGAATAATGTTGTTGACAGGCTACAGACCCTTGGATAATATATGATTTTAATTTGTGTTTTGGGAATAATAAATCTATGTGTGAAAAATAATCCTCAAAAGTCTAATAAAATATCAAGAAATACCGTATATATTATGCCCAGATAACATTTTGCGCGCAAATCACCAGTGAATTGCGTGAAATTGAAACTCCTGAATCGCGTGTAAAGGCGGATACAAGTACGTCGCTTTCTGTTGCGTGAATAGCGAGTGAATTTGCGCGCAAATGACTAGCGTCTTATGCGCGCGAAATGCGTGCGACCGTTGTAAGGGATATGAGAGTAAATCCATTACCATTCACAGTATTATTCGAACGCAATAAATACTTGTATTCATGAAAATAACTTGACGAGATTTTTCTCAACAATTTATACTTGAAAATATAAAACAGAATTTGTTCGAAATTTGAAAAAAATAATGTTAAGACTGAACTCAACACACACACACTCACATTTAGGCATTGAATATCAATCAATCCTTCCCCCACCGGGTATCGAACCCCTGCCATAACCCTACCTATCTCATTCCTAACCTACCTAACCTATGCTCTAACGATCGCAGCTAAACCGACAACGCTGATCGTGCGCTCGAAAAAGGCTTACATGTATTTGTAATCGTTTCGATTACGCGCATTTATAGCAAATGTCCAGGGTACGATGTTATATGTAATTTCACATTTTCATGTATGAAAAATTCCACTCTGACTAATGAGAATTAAAATATTCATTTCACCAGAATTTTTATATTATTTTTCATCGATTTTATATTAAGTTCATGAGAATTATTATATTTTCGAGTTCCAATTCTCTTCATATGATGAGTATTTATTCTTACTTTGTTACATCTCTTGATAAAAATTTACCATAGGAAACGATAACATTCTTCTTATTGGTTTCAATGCGATTTTCGAAACGGAAATCCACGATGCTACATCATGAATTTACGGCAGCAGCCAATCGGTTTTTATCGTAATTTATAGGATTTGGGAGAAATCATTCTGTTTTTATCGTTGAATTACTTTATAAGGAATACCAGTCAACAAAAGAACACCGTGATATTTTTTTCCAAATAATTAATATTTTCACTATAGAAATTTCACGATAAAACCATTTACGTTCCCCTTAAATCCTATAGAAAACCATAGATCAATGGTGGATCACCGATTCAAAACTGTACTGACAACCCATACAGCACCGAAGATTCCATCAAGATTGCGGAAATCTAACATTTGGAACATTGAAATATTTCTGTAATATTGCTGTGTGACACAGTGAAGTTTCAAACTCCCTTCAGGAGCATTAATGCAATATGTCCGCCAATCTTACATTTCATACAATATTTCCAAATTATTTCTAAAATATTTCGTCGTAATATTTCTCTTGTGATGTATCTGAGACATTGCAAACAGCTAACATTTCAGTTGATACAGTTAATTACCGACTCGAAGCACTCATTAACAATTATTCTTTCTTCCAATAGTTTGCAATAAAAGATTTTAGGCTGGGTTTGAAAACTTGAGAATTCAAATGAAGTTATGACAAAATTCTCAACGGACTCTGTACTCTCATCGCGAGGTTTTTATGGTACAGAGATTTTGATTTCTCGACTAATTCAGATATTTAAAGAACCCTGCGTTTCACATTTTTGAATTCCACGTCATTTTCCAAGATAAAAAGAGGCGAATTTCTAGAGAAAACCAAGACAATACAAAGCTCTTTTATTTAACATACTGTTTATGACATGATGAAATGTAAATAACAAGTTTTGTCATTTCACAAATTTTGAAAAAGCTGAAACGTCACAAGTAACTTTTTACATTACATCGTTGTTTTTTTTAGCATTTTGGTTAATATGTCATCTATTATTTTTCATTTCCAGTCAAAAAAAAACGACAAAATTTACTTTTCAAAATTTTTTTGAAGTATCCTAATTTTGTAACCAATTTTCGCTTTTTTTGAATTTTTCTTTCTTCCAGATTCGAAAACTTGTGACTCCTTGTCATGAAAAAATCTGAAGATCGATGAACAATTTCAACGTTGTGTAATTGTTACAATAAGAATTGAGAAAAGTCATACTCAAACTATGTTTGGTTCCACAACAACCTTTTGGACTACACATCCTCACCCAAGTAGCATACACACATTCTCAGAACGTTGCAAGAATATTCGAATATTCTATGGAGATTCTTATTACGTGCGAATATATTCTACTCATGTTCTCAGAAGATTTGAATGGAAATGTTTGAAATATTCTCAGAATATTCGCCACGAATATTGTAGAAGTATTCAAAACAATTTTATTAAAATTGAAATTCCCGTCAGTATAAAACTACTGCACTTAATGGGAAACAATTCACGATAAAAATGTGGAACAGTACATGTCCAAGTAACACAAAAGATTGAAAATGCTAAGAACGACTTTGGAGAATCCTACGAACATCCTTAGAACTTCCAAATGAGACTGTTTCGAATCATTATATGATATGCACCCACACAGCACTTTTGGGCTTCAAAATATCTTGAAGAATTGTTCAGAGAAGTTTAAGAAGTCTTATGCAACACGGAAAGATATCATTAAGATGTCTAAAACAGTTCTTACTTCTAAAAGACATCTAAAAGATATCTTTTTGAAGATCTAAAACTCTTCTTCCGAGATTATATCTTTCAGACATCTTATAGAAATCTTTTAGAATTGAAATGCTGTGTGGGCACCTTCATAAAATATCTTTACGGATTTCTCCAAAATAGTCTTATTTACACATTGTCTTCATATATATAGAATAATCATCGCATATTTGAGAAGTTCTTGTGTTACTTGGGTGGTGAAAGAAAATAATAAAACATCCCATGCAGGTATTGCCAAGACTGGAAAAAAACCCAAGCTTGTCCCAAGGTTGGCACATGTGTCAGAAACAAACCTCCGTGAAGAACAATTGGGCCAATATTGTTCCATGATCGTCCCGTTGTTCCTAATGGATAGTCGGTCATGGTACATTTGTTAATATTTTTGAAATGGTCACTACATTTGGTACAAGCTTGGCACAAGTGTAAAAATCGAGCATTCGTCGAGAACAATTGTGCCGATATTGCCCACATGAGTGGCACAATGTTTATAAATATTGACTTAATTTTGAATTTACAAAGGCTGAAGACTTGGGGATATCCATCGGGCCAGGGCCCGATCTTCCTGCCATAATTAATCCTACACACTGAAGATAAACCATCAGTTTGTCGGGTGACTCAGGGGATTCCAATGTTGGATTCCGTACGGGATCAGATCATTGTAAGATTTATGTTATGGTATTTCAGTAAGATCTTATTAGTTTAGTTTGAGCATAATTCAACAATAGAATCAAAATTGATTGAAATATCAAACAACGCAAATTGTCCAATGATCATACAAGCTTGTCCCAATCTTGTCACATTTTTTCTATCGTCTTAAGATAATTCATGTACGGTATTCTGAGGGAGAAAGTCATGAACTGAAATATGAATCAATTACTTTTTTCATCCATATCTGCGATCAAAGAAGCATTGGTTGATGCTTGGTAAATGAATCGGACCGGGCCTGGCAAAAACACTGGCCCAAGCTTGTCCTGATCTTATCATTCCCAAGCCTGGGCCAAGTTTGGTAAATTGTTCAAGACAAGTCTCGGCAGGTCTTGTGCCAGGCTTGGTCCATCATTGGGCCATTGGTCCATACACACATGGGATTGTTAATTCTTTGTCGCTTTTTTTGTCGATAAGTTGTTCTAACAATAATTTTTTTTTGAACAATCGATAAGATATTCTCTTCTACAACAACAAAATCAATTCCAAATTTCCATTATGCATATCAATTATTTGCAACCGTACTCTATTTTGTTTTTGCTTCTTATTTTACAAGTTATTTCAATAAGTGCATTCTAGAAATACATTTGAATAGACCCCCGTATATACATATATTTTTCGATCAACAAGTTTCTCCCAATTGCACGCAACTCGCGCGCAAAATCTCCCCGTAATATCAAATCATTTCACTCTCAGAAAATCACCCTCAATCCACAGGCTTTCGCAAGCGATGTGAGCGTGAATTCGTGAAGAATTAACACAAGATGTGCACTAGATCATTGCGCGCGATTTGCGAGCAACAGTATGGATCACAGGTGGGTTGCACGCAAATCACATGCAAATTCCCGCGTGCGTAACGGTCTCAAGTTTTGCGCGCAAGCAATGTTATCTGGGTGATTGCCTGTTGCGATCATCAGAATCTCATCCATTCATGTGAACCCATAATATCGCTAACAATCTTGATGAATCTTGATGAATCTTGCGGATTCTGATTCGTAAGACTTCCCCGAAGACAACAGCGTATAAAAAATTCATAAAAGTTGATAATAAATTACCAATTTTTTAATCCGAAGTGAAAACCCTGTTTTCCCTGCTTTGCATTGAAGAGGTGTCAGGGGAAGTATGAGCTACAAAAAACTTCCAGCGACAAAGTTGTTCACTAGTATATGGACAAACTTTGTGGAAAGTTTCAGATCGATTGGATTCTTAGTTCGCGAAATACAGCGGTTTATTTATTAACGCGCGACTGGAATTTTTCACCATTTTGCGTCATTCGCCAACTAAATATCAAGGTCCGTAGGAAAGATTGTGTTCGCTCAATATTTGAACCTGGGTTTATGTTTTTGGGGTCAGAAAATTCGAATATCGAACTATTTTCGCAAAATTCTGTATTCATTTGTCTTGAATGAACAATTCAATTGTTTATAACGTTATTATGGAAACACTATTGACCAAAGAGAAACATTTTCTTGACAACAAAAGTTTCTTATCCTGCGATAATTAGATTTTATACACAAAAATTTTTATCAAAACACTTGTCTTTTCATGAGTATCATAAGTATATTTGAATAAATTCACATGGCCTGTATTACATGAAGTATCAAATTTCTTAAGCAACACATTATACAACAAACAAACAACACATGTATTATTGTTTTTTGAACAATACATTTGATAATACATCTTCCTAATACCTTTGAAATTAACTTTGTAATGTTATGCCTCTCATAAATCGATGGATTTAAATTATCTTATGAAATATCTCTCTCCAAAGGGAAAAGAATTTTCTGATGCATTAATAGCTAAAGTTGGGGAAAAGGTGTACAAATAATCGATTTGTGAAAGGCACAACATTACAAAGTTAATTTCAAAGGTATTAGGAAAATGTATTATAAAATGTATTGTTTAAAAAACAATACATGTGTTGTTTGTTTGTTGTATAATGTGTTGTTTGAAAAATTTGATACTTTATGTAATACAGGCCATGTGAATTTATTCAAATATACTTATGATACTCATGAAAAGACAAGTGTTTTGATAAAAATTTTTGTGTATAAAATCTAATTATCGCAGGATAAGAAACTTTTGTTGTCAAGAAAATGTTTCTCTTTGGTCAATAGTAGGGGTGTGCGGGTAGCACTTTTTATCGGGTCGGGTTCGGGTATTTGTATTTCTTTTCGGGTCGGGTCGGGTCGGGTCGGGTACCCGATTAAATCGGGTTTTCCAAGTCGGGTGAATATAATGAAATCGCTTGAATTTAATACTTTCAACTTCTATTCGAAGTTGCCATTGCCGTTGATATTTTAACGACAAATTGTCTTGAGCGATTGTAGGAATAAGGGGATTTCATATGAATTCAATTCTAATATGAAGAATGCCATATTCACTACAAGTCTATTAGGGTTGTTACTCCATGTAATTGATTATGCAGCGCATTAAGAAATCTCCAAATTGCTTCATGGAATGTTTATATTTATTTTTCAATTCAATTGAAAAATATAATCACATTTCTATCTCATAAATAATATATTATCTATTTTCGTATTTAGTAACCACAATATAGAATCTTGAACATCAATGAAAATAAATATTCTTCTTATAAATATCATTCTTTTTTCATATTTTTAAATTTGAATGGAGGGAGCACAACTCTTCCACATGTTTTGTCAGCAATCTTGATCGAGTTGCTGTCACAATATTTCCTGCTGAGGAAAACGTTTGCTATATTTGAATTACCCGAATGTAATCGGGTACCCGAAAAACTCGGGTAATTGAAAAACCCGACCCGACCCGATAAAAACCCGATGACTCGGGTACCCGCACACCCCTAGTCAATAGTATTTCCATAATAACGTTATAAATAATTCAATTGTTCATTCAAGAGAGATGAATACAGAATTTTGCGGAAATAGTTCGATATTCGAATTTCCTGACCCCAAAAACATAAACCCACACTGTTAAAAATTTCTGCATTAATTTTAATCTTTTTACTGGAAGTTTTTTTTCAAGTAAGTACATGAATTCAGTTTCATGCACATTTTATATGAAATTTAATGCAAACTATAGCATAATCTATAGTCTTTTCATGTTTTTGTACATTAAATTTAATGCAGAATGTATATGAACCTGATTTCATGTACGTAATTGAAAAAAACTTCCAGATATTTCTGACAGTGCAGGTTCAAATATTGAGCGAACACAATCTTTCCTACGGACCTTGATATTTAGTTGGCGAATGACGCAAAATGGTGAAAAATTTCAGTCGCGCGTTAATAAATAAACCGCTGTATTTCGCGAACTAAGAGTCCAATCGATCTGAAACTTTCCACAAAGTTTGTCCATATACTAGTGAACAACTTTGTCGCTGGAAGTTTTTTGTAGCTCATACTTCCCCTGACACTTTTTCAATGCAAAGCATGGAAAACGGGGTTTTCACTTCGGATTAAAAAATTGGTAATTTATTATCAACTTTTATGAATTTCTTATACGCTGTTGTCTTCGGGGAAGTCTTACGAATCAAGATACATAGAAAAATGACCGAGTTTCAACGAGTTTAATATTGGAGAACATTGATTTGTGGTGCGAAAGAATAGATAGTTTTTATTTTTTTTCCCGAAAGCTACTGATCCTAGAAAAAAATCGTAAACGGAGACTCACATTCATTTCTCAAGCCCTTTTGCCCAGTATTTCTAGATTTTAGAAATTCCGAATTTTTTTCTTTCGACCCTTGACGTCACGGCTTGGACAACACTTATGCCGCTTCTCGAGCGCCTACGTGGTTATTGCATGGGAACCCTCAATTGTTCATAACGTTTTTATAGACAAACTGTTCACTTTGGAGTCTTGAACAATCGTCTTGACAAAAAGAGTTTCTCATCTGGTGGAAGATGATAAGTTTTGTACACAACATGTTTGTTACGTGCAAGAAAAAAAATGTTGGCTTACAGGAGAAATTTTTTTTTATTTTCTAACAAATAAATTTAGTACAAACCAGTATCAGGATCATTTATTCAAATAATTATTATTCTTCTGATGTTATGTTTTTCAATATTTGCTTGATATAAATATTTTATTGATATATACATTTTTACATTCCTAATAAAATCTTATACAATAGAATTCATCAAACAGACTTTATGATCAATCATGTTTCCTTCTTCGTGAAGCGATTTTCGTGACAGAAACGTTTTGTTGCCGTAAAATAGAACCTGCAATTTGAGATAAATATTTGAATTCTAATAAACGAAACACAAGAATCACGTTATGGATAAAATCGTCGTCACGAGAATCGTTTCACGAGAAAGGAAACATGATTGATAATTCATAATGATTCATGAAATTCCTGACATGAAAGATTTTGAATTCGCAATCCAAAAATCAGGAAAATTCAAGCCAAAAGATTTTTTAATTAGTGAGGCTGTTAGAATCATTTACTGTCCAAATGGTCAAATACAGACGTATAGAAAATACAATGATAAATACAGCACTTATAAACTCGATGTGTCTTTGGAATTCGAAGCTCTCAATAAATCTCCAAAACCAGAACGTTTGGGAATTTCTAAAGGAAAATACACCGACCTCAAAACATTGGTGCGTTATTTAAGTCCTAAAGGTCGTACGTTTTTCGATGAATTCTGTGAAAATCAAATGATTAAATTGAAATCAAAAGATAAAATGAATGCATCAAAAAGTGACAGTAAACTCTAATATATGTACCTTTACACGTCCATATTTGACCATTTGGACAGTAAATGATTCTAACAGCCTCACTAATTAAAAAATCTTTTGGCTTGAATTTTCCTGATTTTTGGATTGTGCATTCAAAATCTTTCATGTCAGGAATTTCATGAATCATTATGAATTATCAATCATGTTTCCTTTCTCGTGAAACGATTCTCGTGACGACGATTTTATCCATAACGTGATTCTTGTGTTTCGTTTATTAGAATTCAAATATTTATCTCAAATTGCAGGTTCTATTTTACGGCAACAAAACGTTTCTATCACGAAAATCGCTTCACGAAGAAGGAAACGTGATTGATCATAAAGTCTGTTTTATGAATTCTATTGTATAAGATTTTATTAGGAATGTAAAAATTTATATATCAATAAAATATTTATATCAAGCAAATATTGAAAAACATAACATGAGAAGAATAATAATTATTTGAATAAATGATCCTGATACTGGTTTGTACTAAATTTATTTGTTAGAAAATAAAAAACAATTTCTCCTGTAAGCCAACATTTTTTTTCTTGCACGTAACAAACATGTTGTGTACAAAACTTATCATCTTTCACCAGATGAGAAACTCTTTTTGTCAAGACGATTTTTCTCCAAAGTGAACAGTTTGTCTATAAAAACGTTATGAACACTTGAATTGTTTATGACGTTTGATGCAAAGCATTGTACGTTTTCTTCATGCAAATCATGCAAAACGTCGTTTTCACTTCGAATTAAAAATTTATGAATTTGTTATTAATTTTTACAAATCTTCTTGACATTGTCGACTTCGGGGAAGTCTTACGAATCAGAATACGTAAGATGCATCCCAATACGTTGAAAAATGACACAGTCAGAACGAGTTGAATGTTGAAAAACATTGATTTTTGTTCTAAAACAATAGGTCGTTTTTATTTTTTTTCCTCAAAAACTATCGATTATAGGAAAAAATCATAAGAAGAGACTTGACTTGATTTTCCAAGACCTATCTCCCAGTATCTTTTCCACAGCTTGGACAATACTTTCACCTCAGTTCGAGCGCCCGCCCGGTTATCGCATCCAGGCTCTCATAGCATTGCCGTGACGGTAAGCGAGCCGCGGCACCGTGAACATTGTTCAATAACTCCCAGATTTTTCACTCGATTGATCTGAAAATTTAAGGAAAACTTCTTCGAACATCGATGAACAACTTTGTCGCTTTGAGTTTTTTCAAATCGAAAATTCCCTTGACACTTTTTTCCATGGAACCTAGCAAGCGGGTGTTCTCGAAAGCATTTGTTTATTATTAAATATTCATTGGATGATGAAATATTTTGACAACTTTCACTCACTAGTTGTCTTTGGGGATCAATGATAAAGGCGTATACTAAATTTCAAGTCATTCCCATGACTTCTCGCCGAGTAATCGCAATATATAATTTGAATTGTACTGATTTTGAGGGAATGAAAAATTTTCAATTTTCAATTGTTATGCCACAAACTATTGATGATAGAAAAGATCTTTCTATGGGAAAAATGTGTGTCTTAATAAGTTCTAACAGGCTATCTTCTTTATTTCTCATTTTGACGAATTTTTTTTTTCTCGTTCTGCTGGTCTCCCGTGTCACACCTGAAACGAGTTCGAGCGCTCTCCCGGTTATTGCATCCAGACCCTCAGTTGATATTTTTTTTCTATTGTTCGTCAAGTACTGATCATTCCCATTCTTTTTCAAGTAAAATTCAACAGAAATGTACACCGTTTTATCTTTATCACAAATTTAAGGAATATTCTCAAATTTGAAGAAATATTCTCCAATTTTCTAATAAAGATTACTATCCGAGACAGCACAAGAAGTTCCATAAGAATGAGAAAAGAATTATGGATCCTCGAAAAGAATTCTTCAAGAATATCGAAAGTGATCAAATGAATACTCGCAGAGTACTTAGAGAGCTCGCAAATGTCTTGAGAATATGATTCTTTTAGAATTATGTTTTCGATCGAATGTCATACTTTTGGAAGTCATCGCAGAATTTTCAGAGTTTTCTAATACTGTAAAAAGAGGTTCAAAAATACGATCGGAATTCTTATCCTAAGCAGCCACAAAATTCCAAAAGAGTTCAAAAAATAATTGAATGACAATGAATTTTGAAAAATCGATGAAATTAATAAAAATAGAATTTTAGTTACACTGTAAAAAATATACTTCCTAAACTGTCAAAGAAGTTTGGGGGTTTTTTACACAAACTTTTTTTGTAAATTACCAAACAAAAGTTTGTAAGCATTCAAAAAATTTTGTGATTTCACGAAGATTTTTGAGAATTCACAAACTTTTGTTCGGCAATTTACAAAAAAAGTTGGGAAATTATTTTTCCAAACCAAGTTTGTAAATTTCCAAGCATTGTTGTTTGGAATTCAACAAATTTTTGTCACAGTGTATATTCAAATGATGAGGAAAGAACTACTTCGAAGCATGAGACTGTGTTATGTAGAAATGATTAAATTGCTCGCTCGAGAAAGATCCTGCAGTACATTTTTTGTCAGTTTCCCACAAAAAGGCTACACACAGTAAAAAATTTTTCGTCAAATTCAACACACAAGCGAATGTTAACCATTTTTCTTCACACTCGACGTGTGTTGATTCCAGAGTGACACTTATAAAGTGTTAATTTGAACTCGAATAACATTTTAATGTGTTGAAAATGAATCGATCGAACAGCATTTGATCAGTGTGTTAAATGAACACACAAAAGTGTTAAATATTCAACACTTGAATTTTAACACGTAGTTAAATATTCAACACTTGAATTTTGACACGTACTTCTTTTGTACACAATGACGGAATTTTTTTCACTGTGCACTTTGGAAATATTTCAAACTTTGTATTTAATTTCCAACATTGAATTTTTTTCAATAAGATAATAGTGATGGTATTAAGGGTATTCAAAGGGCATCGGAAGAAGCAATCCAAACTTTGTTCATGAATTATGCGTTTACCGGAAATTTTGAATGCATAATAATGAAATCCCCAATTAGGATTAAACAATCTTTCATCGATTCCTGGTAAGCATAAAAGAATTTCAAAAAATCATAACCTCCGAATGTGAAAAATTCTTCATCGATCGTTTTCTAATAATTAAAAACCACAAGGAAACCGAATTTTATATTTACAGTCTAATCTCAATTATACAATGAATTATTATCTATTTTCAATGACAATTTATCCAGTAATTCATGAAAAATGTCGGTGCAAAATTTTATCCGTTTCTCCTGATGCTCGAGCATTCCATCGATATTCCGTTGTGCAAATAAGAAAAACGGTATTCGCAATCCATTTCTACATGAGTTCATCAAAACCTCGAGATAATTGAGATAATGCAAAAACGAATATCGCAAGAATTCAAAATGTCAGACATTTGAGAGTACTATGAATACGTTTACGATATTCAATCGTATTTCTTTCTGAAAGTCTTGCAAATTTTGTGCACAACTTTTGAAGAATGCTTCACGCATTCTATGTGTTCATAAGAGAGTTGAAGAGAATAAAAAAAAATACTTCATTCAGAATACTTCTTAGAAACTCTTTTCGACCTGTATTCGACCATATGTGCTGTGTGGGATATTCTCGATCCGCATTTTTCTCCGTGTGAAAAAATTTTGAGTTAAAATAATTTCATATAACCTGTATGAAATAATTCTCGCATTTGTTTGTACGGAAGATGCTGGTTTTCAAATCCTATTTCCAAACTTAATCTCGATTCTCACGAACTGTGATATTAATTGAAGATTGAAAATATGTTGTAAATTTTTGCCTGAAGTTTGAACGATATATCGAGGAATCAAATTATCTCCAGAATGGAAATTTTCCATCATCATCTCTCGTATCATTTCACATTTCATGCTATTCTCATATCTCAAATAGCTGTTCTTTTATGTGGATCCAGTTATATCACAGGAAACCACTAATTATACTACATGCCCATTTCCAGCTGTTTACTCGATAAACAAATTCTAATATTTATCTATGAATTAATCAATCAAATTAAAATAACATACGGAAAAAACAGAAGAATTTTCAAGGTTCGTGCCATTAAGTTAAATCCACGAAAACTTGTTCTGAGTGCTAATGATATGTTTATCCAGAATTTCCATATGTTTAACTATCTTGATTGATCGATCACACGATATGGCTCTTCTTATACATTCTTCGTTCATGCAGAACACATGACGAACTATTTTTTTTCCTCATAAATGGATTTTAATCTTATTCTTGCCTTCAACATTGAAGACCTGAATACAAATTTCTAATATTTCATGATATATATTTCTTTGAACTATTCTTATCGTACGAGGAAAAATTCTGCAAAATCTACATTATTTTTGCTTGAGAGAAGAGAAAGCTGAGAATGTTAATAGGATTTGCAGGAATTAAGCCAGGGAGAAATGCTGATCAAAATAATGTAAAACATGTCGTTCCGGCTAACGTTTATTCTTCCTCAGAAGTTCTTAAGAAGATGTTTCGTATATATTGCCATCTACTTCTTCATGGCTGAAGTTTTTCATTATGCGTCTGTCGTTAGTTTCTACGATTACCATAAAAATACTGTAATTCGTAAGGTGGGTTGTACAACAAATTTACATCGTCGTTGTTCGATCAAATTAGAAGGAAGTAACAAACAGTTTTATGAATTTTGTCCTGTTAGTGCTAAAATATAATTAGAATTGGTAATCAATTGCCGATACTCCAGAGATAAGAATTCCGTTATTTGCGGTAGATGAATCTAATCTAACTCATTGGATAACTGAATGCAAGTTCAACGATCCCTCAATGTAAAAAGTTTGGAGAGAGGAACGATAATCGGTAAAGCAGAATTCGAAGCCTGCTTGTTTCTTCACGTTCAAGTGTCTACTTCGAACAAAATTTCTAGTCTTTTATTAATCCTGGAATCCTTTTTCCTAGCAAGAAAGAAAGAATTTCCTATAATTCAATTGAAAATTTATTGTAAAATCTCATGGAATTAGGAATACTCAGTTGAATTCATAATCAATTCTAGAAGTGTGCGAGTAGTGATTTTTTCGAGTCGAGTCGAGTACTCGAAATTCACCGAGTACTCGAAAATTTTTCGAGTACTCAAAAAGTATACAATATATATGGATATGAATATAATCTATATGTTATAGTGGATAACGATCCCTGCTTATATGTTCTCTAAGAATATTCTACCCTTGGCCAATGATAATCCATGATAATTCTAAGGAAATCGACAAATTACTCGAAGACTATCGAGTAGCTCGAAAATTTCGAGTAGTACAAAATACTCGACTCGAGAATACTCGAAAATTTCGAGTACTCGCACACACCTATAATCAATTCTATACAAATTTCTCTGAAGGATTCTCATTATTGAATTGAAAAATTCTAAGAAAACCCCAATTGTTCTACGAATTTGAAGGAAAATTCTAAGAAATTATTTGTTCCTTCCGCTCCAGTTGCCGATATAAAAGAAAGAGAGGGGAATAATAATAAACACATTCCCCCTCCTCCACAACAATCTTTTGACAACAATCTCTTTGAAATATATTTCATAACGATCACTGAAAGCTCTAAAATTGCCTTCTAAAGAATCTTTCCTTTTCAAAATCAAATTTACGGTAGAGGCCATTAGCGGAAAGTTTTCAGAGAGAAGGAACGAGAGAGGGACAGAGAGGGAGACCACGATTGCTCGATGCTTCATCGTAAGTAATGAATTGTTTATGACACATTACTTAATTCATCATCACGGAGCTTCCGCTGGCAATGATTTCCTTTCCTCGACTTAGGAAAAAAACGAGAATATGTGATATCCTTGATCGGGAAAAGATCATCGTCGAAGATAAAAGAGTGATTTATATTGAAAGATGACGGGAAAGAGATGCAACGTCGAATCATCGATCCACCTTTTATCGTTGACCAGTATCAATGTTACTCTTTCACCCTATTTTCTAGCGATTCCTAAGATTATTAGTAAACTATGTTTGTGGGCGGAACGACGGGAGAGTTTCGTGACATTAAATGTATGCTTCGCGTTTGTAACGGTCTCCCAGCAGATAATATTTCATCGCGTTATTTGCAATGAATCTCTTGGATGTTAAGAAGACCGGTCGTCATATTTTATTGCTTCTCTTTTATCTCTATCTTTCCCTTTTACACTCTCACGTTCGAAGGTACGATACAAGAAGACCTTTTACAAAAGCACTTGAAGGTTATGCAAAATTTTACAATCGAGCAATAATTATAAAATCATGATATTTAGAGAGCGTTTACAAATTAATGACATAGCTCATTGTCTACTGTCTTTTCACGTTTCTCGAGTGTTAGTTGTTCTAGGTGCAGCAAAACAGAACATTATATGAAAGAAAGAGCAGTTTTGAATTGTGGACATTTTCAAAGCATCATTTTGTCCGCTTTTCTATACAACGTGTTCCATATAGTTGTATTCAAAGCTGTGTCCCGATGGAACGGACTGAACGGTTGTGTGGGTGAGAAAATGTGACACGCAAAAATTGAATGTTTGAAGAAGCAGTTCCTTTGTAGTTTTGAAAATTTCTTGCTCGCGGTTACCCTTTTCAGTCTAAATGAACACCTAATCGAACCAAATAAATTATTAGCTAAAATTCAGCGATTAAGAAGAATTGGGAGATTCGATTTTGAGATCAGAATTCGACAGAGCTTCAAAAGAATTGGAAAATAATGAAGCGCTAGGAGTAGATGGCATAAGTGCGGACCTTATCAAACCTCCAGCAGTCAAAGAACCTGCGACGCACTGTTTGAATTGGTCAGAGATATGTACGAAAATGGAGAACTACCGAAAGATTTGCAGAAAAATAAAATTGTCGCCATTCCGGAAAAACAAGAAGCAGACAAATGCGAGGACTACAAAACAATTAGTTTAACTTCACATACCTCGAAAATACTGACAAAAATTATATGCAGGAGGATAGAAAATAAGATTAGATTACCCAGATAAAAAACCATGCCCTGAATATTTTGTAACATAATTTGCCGTAAATATACTATCATAAACTTCGCTCAGCTTGCAATGATGCACAAAAAGTGAACATCATGTCTTCATTATGGTACCATCACCTCGTTTTGCTACCAATAACAATGCTTTATGCGGAAACACCTTGGTACCATGGTGCAAACATTTCTTGGCGTGCAAGTCACCATTATGATGGCATTATTGAGACATTTTTCTATCTGGGCTAGAGAGTAGATTAGCGGAAGATCATTTCGGTTTTAGGAGAAATAGGGGAAAACATTCTCAGAATGTTTGAATGAGACCGTTAAAAATATTCTCAGAATATATTGCCACGAATATGATGAGAATATTAGAAAAAAATGCTGTTAAAATGAAAATTCCCATCAATATAAACTTCTGCATGTCACCAAAAAACTACTTCACAATCAATTTTTTGGATCATTAAACACCTGTAATCATGGATTGTTAACAATATTATGGGTTTACATGGATGGATGAGATTCTGATGATCGCAACAGGCAATCATAATATATACGGCATTTCTTGATATTCGATTAGACTTTTGAGGATTATTTTTCACACATGGCACTCTCATAGAACATTTGCGATACTAAAATGCACCTTTCATAAATTTATTATTCCCCAAATAAACAAATTAAAATCATATATTATCCAAGGGTCTGTAGCCTGTCAACAACATTATCCGCCATTACTGAATTCATGTAATCACGATACTTGCGCATGCGCTGCGCATCAATCTCCCCACAAACTTTGTACGCATATTGTACGAACGTTCCTACGCTATTCGAAACAGTCCCATTCAAATATTCTAAGAATCTTCTATGAATATTTACAAATCTTCTGCGCTTTTTATGAGAATATTCGATCAAGTACATTTTACGGATGTTGTAAGAATATTCTCAGAATATTCTGTGTTACATGGGATTATATAAGAATCAAACCGCAATAATAGAAATAGAGAATGAAGAAGAAGAAGCACAGATTGGAAGAGGGGTTAGACGAGGATGCTCACTATCACCATTGATTTTCAATTTGTAAATAGAAGACGCGATGAACGAAGTGAAGGAGCAAGTGCAATTGAAATTGCAGATTCAGGGAGAAAATATAAGCATGTTGAGATTTGCGGATGACATAGCTATATTAATTACGAGTGGAGCTGAGGGTTTAGTTGAGCATTAGACGGTTGGGAAGTTTATCCATTCTCAAGGGAAATTTAGTTGAACTAAATGAATTTTATTTGTCATAGCCAAACTTTTATTTTCGCTACCTGAAATTTAGCTGGGACAACTAAATTTTAGTTGCCGCAGCTAGGTGCCTTTCTCTCAGTGTGAAAAGTGAATGTGGAATCTTCAATTCATTTTGTCAATTCATTTCCGCCATATTCTGAGGAAGTTTTTCTTCATTTGGAGGAAAATTTCCTTCGGAAAGAAAGAATTTCCTTCAAAATGGGGGAGAATTCCTCTGAAGTATATGGGAGATGAATTTTCTCCTCCACGTGGGGGATTTCTGCTTCCACTAAATTCGGGGCAAACTTATATTTTCTCCTTCACAGTGTAGCTAGGATTCATAGTTGAGAGGTATTCAACCAATAGCAGAACGATCGATGATCGGTTTTAAGGATTTATTCGAATCAGGGCTACAACATGAATTGGTACAACAAGAAATTGTACGATCGGCACATGGCTCAAAAATTCTCGCCTAGTTGAAATAATGAATGCAGAGACAATTCAGCGAGTGAAAGAATTTGAATATCTAGGAAGCATAATTACAGAAAACGGTAAAAGCAAAAGAGATATCAGAGCAAGAATAGCAGAAGGAGAACAGGCTTTCCACCAAAAGAAACACTTACTATGCTCAAAGAATATTAACTTAGCAGTAAGGAAGAAATTCTTGAAGAGTTACGTTTGGAGCACAGCATTACATGGTTGCGAAATTTGGACAATTGGAAAAACGGACCAACGAAGACTTGAAGCTTTTGAAATGTGGTGTTATAGAAAGATGCTTAGAATAAAGTGAATAGAGAAAGTAAGAAATGAAGAAGTACTTGAGAAGGTAAATGAAAAAAGAAGTCTTTTAAAACAAGATAAGGGTTTTCTCAGATATACAGAAATCAAGCGTTCAGCGGATAACAGACAGGGTTGGAGGATTTCATCAAACCAGTCATAAGACTGATTACTTTATGATGATGATGAAAATTCAGCAGGGGACAGCGACCCGTACAGCACCGGACATTTTTACGTTGACTCTCCGTCCATCCACCTTGTATCCACATCCACCATTTATCCACGTAGAGTCCACGAAGATTCGACGTGAAAATCGGTGGTTGAGCTGTTACGGTACATTTTAGTTGCCTTTCTCTCAACTACATCAGCCAAAAGATCCCGCGGACAACCGATTATATTCGATCCGGCCATTCAATTTTGATTAACGAAATACCAACAAATTCTTGTAAAACAACTCTCATAAAGAATTCGTATACTTCAACGAACATATGTCGTATCGTTTTGCTTTGTAGTACGACGAATATTCATCGACACATCCAAACATGTCCGAATCTCGTCTTCGATCTTTGATTGATCTCAAATTGATGTTTTCTTCCTCTTGGCTGCTCAAAATCAAACTCAACCTTGATTATGTGATAGAAATAAAAGAAAATATCCCTGAACGACGTCACTCACTTCACTCCGTCGCTTTATTCAATTTTTCTCCCCCCCAAAAACCTCGAAGAAAAAACAAAATATAAGTGCTGAGATTTTGACGAGATAATCGCACCGATGGTTTGTATATGGGGAAAGAACGTGTCTAGGTGATAATCAATATCAGACCCCTCCGACTCATGCATTTTCCCCTAGAAATCCTGTTCACGTATTCACCAAGAAATCCCCAAGAAATCCAGATGGCGATTTCATCTAGTGGACCGAATCATAACCTCAAAATATCAACGTTGCGAAGTTTGGTTCCTTATAGGTTAAAAATTTATAAATGCATTAGTATGATCTGTAATTATTGGTCATTTTCTCACTATTCATCTTGAATTTTCGCGATAAATGATCCATTCTACAGAATCGATAGCCCCACTGACACGCGGAGCCCTCTACAACTTTCTGATCAATATATGAACAAAAGTTCTAGACAGTCGGAGGGGTCTGATCAATATCGTTCCCATCTAGATTGATTGAACCCTCTTCTTTCATTTTATTCGGCATAGCCACGGAATTGGCGAGAATAGTCATATTACATACCACCAAGTATCAACAGCTATGTTAATAATTTTTCAAACAGATCACACAGAAGTGATGACACGCGGGAGTGGTTCAATCGAGTTGACTTGACATGACAGTTCACGTCATTCGTTATAAAGGTTGATGACTCGCGACGTTACAGCCTCAGGCAAATATTGAACTTTACCCGCGAATCTCGGAGATCGAACGACGCGATTAAGATCAATAATCGTGTAAAGAAGATCCTCTCCTCCAATTCTTCTATCCAGCTAAATAAAATCTATTAGATTTGTGAGAAATCTACAGCTCGAATAATTGAATTTTCCATGATTTTTACAAGACGATATAGATGACCCGCACGGAAATTCAGAGTCTCGCAAAAGTCTCTCAAATAGTCTCGCGTTGTGTTTCAAGTGTCTCGCTTTTGAAACAATCCAATAGCTTAGCGAGATCTAGCTAAATAATCTCGCTTAGGATCTCGCATAGTATTGCTTTAATTCTGAGAAAAGAATAGTACAAACGTAGTTACATCACTTCAAATTTTAACCCTTTTTTCTAAACGTACGAAATATTTTATTCTCTCATTGCATTTTTATTGATGCATACATTGATTTTTCATCTTTGACTAATCGATCGTGTAGTTTTCCGCTATAGAAAAGACATTTCCTTTAAAATGCATTTCCATTTGTCAATCTTACGATAATTTCTCGAGAAGGTAATAGGATCGGTAATTCAATAATTTATCGAGGATTTGGAATTACAACTATTACCTGACATCGGTGATTCGTATTATTGGTTAGAAAGAGACTGGATTGTTTTTGGCGACAACGTTGTCAACGAGAGCTATAACCTGATAAATTATGAGCAATTATTCAGAAAAATCTCATTCTCCAATAATTCTTCAAGTTTTTCTGAAAATAATTATCTCAGATATGTTTTAGGAATGTTAAAGTTGTGACTTGAAGTTGACTCGACTTATTCCGTGATAAATCAATGGGAAGAGATCAAATGATATTGAAATGATCATAGCCTATTCGTATTTCATTGTATTCTACTTAATTCATGAAATTACTTTTTTTATTATTCTGTTTTCTCATTTGATACAGCATGAACTCAAATTATTCAGAGATATATGGAAATTTCTATGGTTGAATTCATCAGATGAATAATAAAGATTTAATATGTACCGCCACACAATTCCAGTAACAACATTTTTTGCATCGTATAGAAGATTTATCGGTTAGTGGAGAGTAATCATTCTAGGATAATTATTCTATCTACTACTGTGGGCAAAAAGTAAGGTGAATTTTTAATATAAACTTCGCTAGTTCTTTTTTTCTTAAGTTGGCAGGACTGTTAATGACATCTGTGCCAAATTTCATGTCAATGTCATTATCAGTAACACATTTACGCTTGTGTTTACCAAACGACCAAGAGTGCATTTTTCGATTTTTACAATGTCTGATTTAATTGAGCAGAGAAGTGCAATCAAATTTTGTTTGCAGAATGAAATTTCGGCTGCAGAAACTTTGAAGATGTTGCGGAAGGCCTTTGGTGATTCTAGCATGTCGCAGAAAAATGTTTATAAGTGGTACAAAGACTTCAAAGAGGGTCGAGAACGTGTTGATGACTTGGAGCGCTCCGGGCGACCACCGACGTCAACAGATGACCAACACGTCGATGAAGTGAAGGAATTAATGCTCAAAAATCGTCGGTTGACTGTTTGAGACCTTACTGATATGATCGGAATATCAGAAGGATCTGTGAAAACCAGAATTATGGGCCAACAACTCTTGGTTTTTGCATCACGATAATGCACCGTCTCATACTGCACTCGTTCTTCGTGAACATTTCGCCAAAAATTCGACGCATATCGTCCTGCAACCACCGTATTCGCCTGATTTGGCTCCGTGTAACTTCCGGTCATTCCCAAAACTCAAGAGACCACTCCAGGGAAAGCGTTTCGAGTCGATTGAGGAGATAAAAGCTGAATCGAAGAAGGCGCTGATGGCTATACCGGAAAGGGACTATTTAGCATGTTTCGATGATTGGAAAAAACGTTGGCATAAGTGTATTTTATCGAGAGGGGATTAATTTGAAGGGGATGAAATTTATGTAGAAGAATAAATGAAGATTTTTCATTTTACAAACAAATTCACCTCACTTTTTGCCCACAGTAGTATAAATCATTTTTAATCAAGTGAAGTATCCATACAGTATCATCGACAAGAGAATTGGATCTTGGATCACGAAGATCTAAGTTCGATTCCGAATGAAATATATATATATTTTTTTTCATTCAGGGGTGTAATTCCTCGATTTTGGGACGAAATATAAAAATTTTTCAATAATTTTACAAGATAATCAGCGAGACTGTCAGCGAAACTATTGGCGAGATCTCATTCATATCTCGGATTGTTCTACAACCGAGACTATTTGCAAGATCATTTCCAAGACTATCCTAGATTCTTTACGAGACTATTCATAAGACTGTTTGCGGGACTATGCGAGATCGTGTGCGAGATACTGAATTTCCGCGCGGGGATTTCAATGAACGAAACACTATACTGATGACCTTAGAATACGGATTTAAGGGTTTGTTTTGAATGTTTTGAAATACAAAAACATATATATAAGGCAGGAGTAGAGATAACCATACGCATTAGGATTCTCTTCTTATTTATACGAAAGCAGTGGTACGTGGGAGTCGGTGCATAATAAATTTCAGATACGTGGGTATAACTTGAATGCAAAGAATTCGATAAATAAAACGAAGAGGTGAGGTCATCGATGTGAGAGTATATCACGAATTTTCGGTGTGTGGAAGACTTACTTGTAGGGATGGAGATTGTATTAATTTATGGAAGGATAAATACATTTTTTTTAGGGAGAATTGGTTTTCTCGTTTAAGAATTCAATTATAAATCAGATATAACTGTACAGTTTCGAGCATCTTCTTTCAAGTGTAGGAAGGATAAGTTATTCGAATGGATTGAGATTTGAACAACGGAATGTCGTATCAACGCATGACAACAGATTCAATTTCTTATAATCTCATACATATACATATTCCTCTAAAAAAAGGATAATGTTTCAAATCTTTATCTCTGTAAGTTTCAGATTTGACGAGTTATGGCGCGTCACCGTTAGGACTCTCTTTTGAGATGAATCCGAATTTATCAAATGTCATTAGAAACATATGGGAAAAACAACATTGTTGCCCAAGTGAAATAGTTAGATTTTGTTTTTTATGAGTTTTCGAAATTTATCGATCGTAAAGGTTTATTTTCTAGATATCCCACTCTATTTCAAGTTCGCTGTGATCGTTATGTAAAAAGGTGATGTGTAAAATAACAACGCACCTTCGTGAGGCTCTCACAAATCTTGCTAAATTTTATGACATCGCGAAGGTCGTGAAATAATGTTCAAAGATGCCATAAGGTACAAATCGACGCTCTCAGCGGAGTTGTATTTACACTTTGTTCTTGCGGGAGTTCAATCGAATACTAGATGCCTGCGGGAAGGCTGGCAAGGTTTGAAGTCAAGGGCTAGGAAAGATTTGAAGATTCGACGGTTCAATCTTCTTCTAGGTAGATTTTTTGGATTGCGAATACACGTGGAAAGATGCAGATCGAGAATGTAGTAATCTTTAATAAAAAATTGAAGGATATTTCTTAGATTTGTAATAAAGATAAAATGGTTCACATTTCTGTTGAATTTTACATGAAAAACACTGGAGAATTATCAATACTTAACGAACAATAAAAAAAAATATCAACTTTTCAAAAGTCGTGCATTCTGTTTTACAAAGTGAATAATAAACTTCAGAAATTTTATTACTCACTTTGTAAAATTCCATGCGCGACTTTTAGAAAATTCATACTCCTTTCTATTGTTTCATCTTTATTACGAATTTGAGAAATATACTCAAATTTTAAGAGATATTCTGAGATTTTAAGAAATATTCTCCAATTCTCTATTCAAGATTACACTGTAAAAGAATCTCACCGGAAAATTTTAGCACATTTGTACTGCAAAAATTCAGTACAAATGTTATGGAATTTCAGCATTAAAACTGAAAATTTTCTGAGCCTCGGTACTGGAATTTTTCACTACACGAACTGAACTTTTCCAAGACATGTATTGGAAAATTAATGCTGAAAATATTCATGAAAATTAAAAAAGAATCGCTCACACAAAGTGATTTTGCACGGTCCTTGTGTTTCAAGATGATTGAGAAATTGATCGTTCATGTGGATGGACAGAAAGTCATATATCTCACAGGATTTGAACCTACACTTTTCTACCTGCCTACCAACTGGAACCTAAGACCTAACCGATGAGCTATAGTGCGACATGCTGGAAAAACCTCATATAGCAATTTTATTTGCTACAATTACAATCATTATTCAAAATCTCAATCAGGAAATTTTTAATATAAAGACTTGGAATTTTTCCTACCAGAAATGACGAAGTCCAATAGAAGTGGAAAATTTCAGTGCAACGGTGAATAAATTCCAGCATAACTGGAAAATTCCATTGCATAGAACTGGAAAATTCCATCACGCGACCTGAAAATTGCAGTTCAAACTCTGCATAATTCAATTGCATAGTAACTGGAAAATTCTATCACAGAACCTGAAAATTGCAGTTCAAAACCTGTATAATTCCAGTATACCAACGATTAGGTTTTTTTTTCTAAATTCGAAATTTTTTCAAATTCGATTTCATAAGAACTGTGAAATTGTAGTACGAGCCAGTAAGATTTTCCCGAAATCATGGCCGAATCTCAGTACACAATCTCAAACTTGAAAACTCCAGGACAAGGACTGAATTTTCAGTACCGCACCAACAAAATCTCTGTACATGTACTGGAATATCCATATTCCGGTACTAACACTGGAAATTTCCAGTTCAGGGGTACAGTGAATTCCCAGTTTTTTTTACAGTGTACTATATTCTCGATCTGCATTTTCCTCCGTGTAAGCTGAACTGACAGATCGGTTCAATTTCCAGGCAAGCGCGAGTTTTACGCGCATTACCATATTGAAAATTACAATAGAAATTGTGGTATTTCCTGTAAAATTGGATAAAAACACCATAATGTCTACTGTAATTTTCAATATGGTGCACGAGTAGTAAATTAAAACAGTCATTTTGAATACAATACTCTTCCCGTATGTACATTTCGGTTTTCTAATATCTTTTATTGCCAGTTTTATAATAACATTATAATAAACTGTACAAGATAGTTCTAATACACATCAATGCATGGTGTATACTGTGTATTATGTTGTACAATTAATTTGAGAAAATTTTCTAATAAAATTTACAAAAATTAAATATTGATCTTCTTCATGTGCTTATAGTACTCAGTATTATATCAGATAGCTGTCCCTATTTTTACCATATTTTTTAATAAGGGTTATTAGAAATCTAATAAATTTTATTATAAATTTCTCCCCGTGCAGCTATAGCAGCCGATTGTTATAACTTTTTTACATAAAAAGTTCATTGAGGATTTGAGCATCTGGAACGTTTATTGGAATGTTATTTGATCTTCTTGGGGGTTATCCATGAACTACGTGGCCAATATGGGGGGGGGGGGTAAGATGAAATGCTACGTTAGGCTACATAGAGGAGGGGGGGAGGTCGGTTCCAGGCTACGTGTTTTTTTATTTATGTTGTTCTTGGAAGAAAATTCTATATAAATACCCGGAAAAATGATCCATTTGAATATAACCCAAATATATATTTGATTGGATCAAATAAGATTCTTCTTCATTCGAGTAAATCTCATTTGAAATGAGAGAAATTTTATTTCAATAAAATAAATCTTCCTTTCGGTTAATTTTAATTTTATTAAGGTCATATTTGAATAAAAATTCATTTGATTGAAATTAATTCAGCTGAACGTGAAAAACTACGTTCCCACGTAAGGAGGGGGGGGGGGGAGGGTCAAAAAGTTGCAAAAACAGGGCCACGTAGTTTATGAACGGCCCCTTGTGAAGCGAACAAAGTTTCAACAATTGGCCACTAGCTTTACGGGTGTCAGTTTCAGCTTCATAATTTTATATTAATGAATATTTCTCAAAGAAAAAATCAATAAACAAGTGAAAAGAACTCCTGCAGATAACACGAGAAAACAAACAATACAGAGGAATGCCTACTTTTACGAATTGCGTGAACATTTTTATCGAGTGTCTGTGTCAATGTTCAAAATCTTCTCGTGTTGAGGATTTTCGAAACAATCAACCAAAAAGAATTCTTAAAATTCGGTTGGGCAATATAGGCTTCCTTTTCTCAACCGCGTAATGACATTCGAAGGATGAGAACGTTACGATACCAAACAAACTGATACAGCGATATTACGAATAACGTTCAAGGATTTATCGTTCAAATCTAACAAACCGACGTAAGTCGTGAAAAGAAAGGGATAAAGAAGAATAAAATATATGAGTGACCATTATATTTGAATTTCTTCGATATATATGATTTTTTTCATATTTATCTTATCGGCTTAGAATGTGGAAATATATGGAGAAAAAAATCTATTTTATTGATTGAATATTAGAAATGGGAAATATTTTTCTCTTCTCGTTCTTAGAGAGTTGAGGATCATCGAAGAGAAGACAACAAAAACATAATTTCGACCAATTACACTTGAAATTGACCTATCGGACAGACGAGGTCTGAGAATAATAATTCTGTGTGAAAGGATTATTACATAATTGATAGTCAATTATGCGATTGATATGTACAAAATATCCAGTATACACGAATATTAAAATATCGATCGCTATTTTAATTTTGATTATTATAAAGTCAGGATTTCTCATATATTATGAAATATATTGTTGAAGTCGAAGTAGATATATGGAACTCGATATTTCGATACACCGGATATGACACAACCAATTTATTGGAACAACCGGAAGACTCAATGAAATTTGATTAACATATTGATGGACTGGAAACATTTCATTGATACTTCGATAATAATTTTATTGTTCAGAGAGATTTTTCAAAGATCAAATCAGGGTTTTTTTTTTGTAAATTCTATGCACCTGCTCTCTTTTCCATCAATAAACTTTCATGATCTATATAGATGATAATTTTAAGATCACTTTGCACCGTAGAAAATGGAAATGCAAGGGAAAAATCATCATTCTCATAATTATTATATAATGCCGAGTTTTTGTAACAATCTGAAATATGGAACTACATGTATCGTTTTGAAAACTAAACGGACATTTGTGATAACGAAACGGATAGTCATTATAACGATCTTTCCCTTCGCAACGACGATTTAATATTGCCA
Organism: Gonatopus flavifemur; assembly: GCA_018340375.1. Taxonomy (NCBI): domain Eukaryota; kingdom Metazoa; phylum Arthropoda; class Insecta; order Hymenoptera; family Dryinidae; genus Gonatopus; species Gonatopus flavifemur. Next base: position 3,647,268 of record JAFFJZ010000006.1, on the reverse strand, counting down.
GCTCGGCTTAAGAAATACAATTATATACCGAGATAGCCTCAAGAGTTCTGAAAGAATTCGAGAAGAATTTTCCCAGAATACCAAAAGTGATCAAAAAAACAATTATGGAGATTGTATACGGCTCGCAAATGTTCGAAGAATCTAACTCTTTCCGGATTCCTTTTTCGATCGAATGTAATGCTTTTTCAAGTCATTGTAGAATTCTGAAACAATCTTTCAAGAATGCCAGAAGAATTTGAAAAATATGATATGGGACTGTATTTTATGCAGCAGAACAGTTTGAAAACAGTTCAAAATAATTGATGATCATTCCTGCCCACGGAGCATAAAAGAAATTCTTTACAAACTTGTCAATAAAAATGTTCATCCCTGACTTTTGGATATTTAATCAATTAATTTATCATTGTTTCACAGATGCGTTTTAGTTTTTCATGCTCGATTTTAAATATATTATGAATTGAATATGCTGAATAGTGAATCTAAGTAGATGAAGTATTAATGTAATGAAATAAAATTGAAGGTTACTGTTCTTTTGACTGTTCCTTTTCAAGGAATTTGAAATATAATATGATACCAATGTTTATAATTTCTGTCGCTCAAAGTAATATAAAACTAATTGATACCACATAAATTGTTTAAAATACACATCCAAATACCTTCAGGTTTTCAGCTTTAGGTCAGAAGTGAGATTTTCCAGTTCAATGAGGCACTGTCTGTTTTGTATGTGAATGGTCTAATTTGTTCATTAGTGACAATTGAAACTTATAGTCATAAAAAAATCCCTACAACTTTGAAAATCAAAAATTTCTTCTGCAGATTGGTAAAACTAAATTTAATACCAAAAAACCCAGGTTCAAACCAAAAACAACTGGTTTTTTATAAAAAAAAATTCTGGTGGAGGACTGTCTCAAGAACGTTAACCAAGATTCAAAGCGGAAGCAAAAAACTCCGTCTACTCTTGTCCAGAATTTCCATGACGACAACAACCACATAGAACTGGAGAAAAAATGTTTTGTCCCAGATTTGCTTGGTATTTTTAGCCAGAACCAAACACGAGGGAGTATATTATAAAATAAGAAAGAAATGAAATGAGGAAATAAGACATGACTTTTTCTCAATTTTTTCCCTTGAGAGGATTCATGCGTTTATTTATAACCATTGTTTTCTGAATATTCAAATTCTCCCAACTCCTCCAGACAGTCATTAAATCAACAATCTATTCCATTTATTTTTGTGGATTCAGATATTTCAATTGCAGAAGGTTTTTTGTTTCATTTCAATAATCTCAAATTCTCCGAAACGAAGGCAATATTCTCACGCAAAGCACTTTTTTCTTCCCAAGTTTTTCCAGTTGGAAATGTTAATCACGTTCCGGTATCTGGACTACCCTCCGTTTTCTCGTAACGGTAAAGATCGGCTTCTAAAGATTTTTCAAAATAAGAAAAAAGAAAACCTTTTGAGAGGAAAAAAAACCACGCGAGGGTTTTTTTCATTTTTCCCCCGAAAAACGTGTTAGTAGTTATATATTGCCACATATGAATGTCAAGGTTGGCTGATGCTCTTGATTTTCTCTTCAGATAAAATATGACACAACGCAGATTCTTACACAAAGAAGACCGGGATCATAAATTTTCCACCCCCGAGTGCCATCGGGAAGATAACCATGCGTGTATGGTAGAGCGAAAACAATACCGTCGAAGATTCAAAACTGCATAATAACGAGAGATTTATATGACCGATATGAACAATGGAAATATAAGAAGAACCGGAGATTCATTGGTACAAGTTCATCATTTGCAATATAAACTCCGGGATTTTAATGATGTCTGCCACTCAACTGTTATATTCATTAATGCCTTGCGTAACGTGTTGATCATAGGAAAATGTTCTCTTCTCCTCTTGACTTTGATATACTCTTTCATGAAGGTTTTAACATTTTCATGCTTATTACACGCTCGGTATGATGATCGACACACGCGGTAAATTCATGGAGTCTAATTTTTGAATTTTTACATACACAAAAGTTCACAAGAGACGTAACATACGTGGAAAAAAACTTTCATGTGAAATGTGCAATGTAATCCCGGATCCAAAATCACGAGGTACGCGTGAATCAGACACACGTGTATCGACGACTCGATACCGTTCAATACCAGCACAAATTACTCAATTCCGTAGGCTTAAAAGGCCACACCTTGATTGGAACCTTAGAGGGTCAATTAAGAACAGCTAAGATATCGCCTGAAAGCACTACGGGAATTCGATACCGTGTGCTTTGGTATTTGTAATTACCTCTGAATAATATAACCACTAATTAGGGGTAATTTATGGGGGTTATGTGTTATCCTTTTCATTTTGCGTGCGTGAAAAGTTTATTCGTTTCTCCACCGAATTATGTGTGTGTGTGTGTGTGTCAAATTGATAACCTGTTCTTTATCAATTTTTGATTTTATTCTCCGTGTCAACTATCTGTTCCGTTTACGCTGAGTTAGGGAAAAAAGCACCGTGTGGATATTAAGAGAAAAAAAAATGACCCAAAACGAAGCGAGATTCTTGTCCCCAGGCGATAATACTTTTACATGTACCCTATTTCTTGTTCTTTCAAATACAAATCTATGTTATAAATAACACAATCCGAAGACAAAAATTCCTTCGTTGAGCAGATATTTTGAATTTGAATGTTTTTTTGTTCTCCTTTCTTTCTCATCTCGAATGTTCTGGAAGGATCATCTTTTTACATCTTCTCAGGGATGAAAAATCAAAAAGAGAAAAATGTTTTAATCATTTCTGTCTTCCTTCGTGGATCTTTTTCTCCCTCGAGATATCCTCGGGCACGAGATCTTGCAACCTAAGCCAAAATCTCCTCTCAACCCCTTTAACAGATCTATCCTCTTCAGTTCCTTCAAGCCTATCAGCTTGAACGATCTATCAGCATTCTTACAACGTACATCTTTTCACAAAAGTTACATATAAGAATGTGAGTTTGATATTGAATATCGCGTTCGTGTGGCTTCAACGTATAACCGTGAAATATTTCCTCGAGGAAAAGGGAACATAGTTCCGAGGGTTTGAATAGGCTCAACGAATTAGAAAAAGAAATAAAAAGGAATACAATAATTTGACATTGTCCGATAGTTTCATGTTTGCGGAAAATAATCGAGGATCTTGAATTCCTTCCACATGTTTCATTATTTCCACATGCACGTTCTCTTTAGCAAGATTCTCCGTATTATCTTCCTCGTAAGTTAGTTTCATTTCAAACTCGTTTCCAAGTGTTCTCCGATAATCAAGAACAACAGTTTTTTTCCCAGGATCTGAAGCAATACCACGCGAACACGATGGTCTCCCGACTACATCAAACTTGATGTATTTTGATAGAAGAGGAAACTGAGATTGGTCAATTCCAAATTCATCATGTATATAAAATTTTTCATTACATACATTTTTATTAAATACATTGAAACTCAAATTTATTCGGTGCGCGATATTCACTTGTTTGATCGGTTGTTCCCGGGTTGTAAGCATAAATCTACATCTGATCTCCCGTAATAATGCGTTCCATCTTGTCCTGATAGTCAGAAAGCATTGTTTTACACACTTCAACGCGACAATGTTTTTCTAGGAAATTCAGCGTTTTCGGTAACAATCGAGATTTGACGCGTCTAAGGCCCAAAACATCCTTCAAAATGGTATCGACTGATCCTTTTAAAATGCCAACATCATCAGCAAGATCTCTGATTCTCAATCGACGATTTACAAGCACCAAATCTTTGTTTTTTTGAACGTGAACTTCGTCAGTTGAAGTTGATGGTCGACCGGGACGCTTTTCGTCTTCTCTCTAAATCTGGAAGAGTGAAAAATCGCACGTTTCACTCCACTAAGTGTCAGAAGTGAGCCTGTCCGCTTCGAGTGAAATTTTCACTCGTTTCGAGTGACCTCTCACTCTTTTAGAGTGAAAAATTCACTCTAGCATCGGAGTGGTTGTAAGTTTCTAACCTCAAACCTTAGAATATCACTCTAAAAGAGTGGAAATTTCATTTGAAAATTCGACTGGCTCACTTCTGGCTGGCTAAAGAGTGAAATCTCACTCCAAAGATTTTAGAGAGTTCGACACCTTCTCGACCTTCTTGTAACTCTTTATACCACTTGTAAACATTTTTTTCTCGACATAGACTCATCACCAAAGGCTTTCCGCACGATCCTCGACGAATCAGCAGCAGAAAATTCATTCCGCAAAGAAAATTTAATACAAATTCTTTGCTCAACAAATGCAGAGATATTATAAAAATCGAAAAATTCAGCAGCTTATAAAACGAAGCGTATTTCCAACACTAATGAATATTTTGATGTGGCCCTTTCGCACCCTGATGGGCTACTGAGACAAATAGTGGACATTGGATGAATGTCCGAAATTTTAAGCAGGTGGACATCGGTTGGACAACAACTGGACAACGATTGGACATTGCGAGACAGTTTTGGATGCGTTTCAGACATGACAGGACACGCTAGACGAATCATGGACACTTTTCGGACATACAGATAAGAAGGTTCAGACGCGTTTTGGACAAACGATAGACATTGAATTCGACTTTGTCTAGAATTTTGAATGAATGGACATAAACAGACATCGTGGACATGTTTTGGACAATATTCAGACATATTTGGACATCATAGACTCTTTTCAGACAAAATTTGGATGTCCCAAGCTTGTCCATTCGCCCATTAGGGCACGGATATCAAAGACAACCTTACTAACCTAAAAATAAGAGCACTTCCCTAAATACATTTGCGCACAGAGTTTGAATTCAAATGTCACCTTACTTGTTGTACACAGTAGTAAATTAGTTCATAAGAACGAGGTAATAACCTTTCATTCAACTCTTTAGTCATTGATTACCTGGTGAATTTTTCATAGCAGTTCCCAATAAGCGATAATGGCAAATTAATTTAGTTTGCAAAGGCAAATCTTTCCCACCTACGTATAATTGTAAATACGTTTGTAATACCGATTATCCATCACCCTGATTGAATCACGTCGTTGAGAGTTTAGGTTACGAATACGATAATAAATTATCGCTGTTAAAACATTCGTTTAATCGGTCCCACGGATAATCGAAGGACCCATTTTTTATACGCTTCAACTGAGAGAAGATGAATCCTCTGAAATATATAAACTCACATAAATTTTTGTCGGCTGAGGCAGTTTTACATAATTCAAAGTCTTATCGCAGAAATAAAATGTTTACCCTGGCATTCGTTGCGCATTCGATGCACATAATTAAATAATCATCCATCCAGTGGAATTTCCACTCTTAGGGAAAAAAGCGACATTAAGATTCCTTTAGCGAGACGAAACATTCCCTGATGGTTTCTCAAACAAGGCGCGTCACACATCGCAAACAGCAGGACGGTTTATGTTTTTATATGTGTATATATATACACACACACATACGTATATGTATATATATGGAGGGATGAGGCAGCATTTGATGGATGCATTACACGGATCGAGAACGACCGGACACCGCTTTTGGAAGAGGTTTCGATTGACGATGTTACTCGGATCCTGTCTGCGACAGTTGTCCCATTGCAATAATACTATATACTACCTTCAAGATTCATATCTTTGTGGTTATTTTTATTATTTTCTTGGTAAGCATTCTCAGAAGAAGAAGAAGAAGAAGAAGAAGAAGAAGAAGAAGATAAGTCCATCGACTTGAGACACCCGGAGAAAGCAATGGAAATAAAAATCATGGAAATATTACGTCAATGAGGATGTAATATCAAACAATACGTAACTGATACTTCGCAGATTGCTATCCCAGGAGGCAACAGGGATGAAACCACATCCTGATTTATATTTCAACATTCACTTAGCATTTTTTCTCATTTTTTTTCCACATTTCGTTCTCTTAATTCCACCCAATTTTTTACGCTTATCCTATATAAGACATTACAATTAACCCCTCGTGGTAACCTTTCCTCCACTCCGGATACTCAAACGAGTATTTTGGACGTATACACAAGAAACCGTCAACAACGTATGCGCCGTATATATACGTGTAAAAAGGATATTCTAAAATTCTGAACACGTGTATTGGTTTCTTTTTGCGCTTTCATGAATTCTTGAGAAACTCGAGTTGATCTGGCTTGATCTGAGTCACTTGAAAACGTATTCGAATGTATCTTGGCTGTTTTTCACTCTCCCTGGAATCTTCTTCGTTTATTCTCCGCCGATCGATGGGGGGAAAAATGTTTATTGTTATTGTCATTCGCGTGTATTCGAATGACTGAACAGTGATAACGATGATGATGAACATGCATTCACCTTCGATTATCAAACACAATTGTGACCTAAATCTTACGAATTCTCGACCAATCGTGTTGATTTCAATGTCGAGAAGGACGGGGAAAGCGATGAAGTTTCATTTTCGTGAATTGGGAGAATAATCGATACATCATTGTTTTGAATTATTCTGTTTGACGAAACGTTCAATTGATAATAATGCCTCAGTCGAAGAAGTCAAATTCAACGAAAACCACGTCAGTGGATCACAGTAGTTTAATGAATCTGAAATAATCAAATAAATTCTCTTCTTTTCTCTGTGTTATTGATAATCGATAATGAATTCGATTCGAGTAACGGTTAGTTCAGGGAATGCGTCAGTCATAATGACGGCAGGTTTGTGTACGGTTTGTTCGAGCGTCTTCACATTCGGAATGATGACGACAATGATGATGATATAATTAACGGCGAGGGAACATAAGAATGAAATACTCCCTCGATAGAGAAAAAAAATGGTGACGCAAGTCAACGCCTTTCGAGATGCTATAACAGAAAGAAACGTAAAATCATTGAATTTATTTTTGTTCTTCTTTTTTTTATAAAGAAATTCAAGATCAAAAGTGGGTTGAAAAAGGTGTCTGCGAGGGGAGTATGATACGTCAAAAGTAATAAATGGACATAATGTGATCACTTCTCCGAAACAGCTTTACAAAGTTTCGTACACTCTCTAAATTTGTTGGAGTGAGAATCCACTCCAAATATGGAACTGGCGCGAAATCAATTTTAAATCAACTGAATTGAACGAGATTGTTGATCTATGCGAATGGAACGAGGAGCAACCATAAGGAAAATATCAACAAGCTTTAGCATTCAACGATCAAACGAAATTCAACTTTCAACACCTTCCTCGATCTGACGCTTCGTTTCGTTCCAGGGGTGAGCAATTGAGCATCCAATATTTTCTTCAAATATCGTATGAACTTTATTCCGTTTACCTTGAATATTTCTTCAGAATTCTCATTTGTATTTGAAACGATGGATGTTCCTTTTCAACAACAGTACCGATCGACGCAACAACAAATACGTTAATTTGGGTAAAAGAGATTTCCAGCACGTCTTCGAAGCATGAAGAATAAGTGATTTACATTCATACACGCACAACCAGCGGAGATGAAAATGTACAATAGAGACTTTTGAATTTACCGCCATTGCAGATGTCTAGACACCTGAAATTTCGAGAACGAAATAGAAGTTGAAAAAAAAGGAGAGGAGAAAAAAATTACCGTTAATGTATTCTCGAATTAAAAATAGAATTCATGTACTTTTTGTACTGTTTCCAAATTTTTGCCTTGCCTCGCCTCGCCTCAGTGGGAACACAGAACTGTCGATTAATCGACTCCGTTTGCGTATCTGATGAGATATAAAGCGAAGATTTTTATACCGTTGCATTTATATGTATAACAAGTATAACCAACGGATAAGAGAAAAACATGCTGGGAGTAGATGGGAAACCAGTCAGGAGGAAATCAAGAGAAAAAAAAAGGAAGAGAGAGAAGGTGGAGGTCATTGACACGTGCAGGAGATGTATGAGAAATCAAGGATGAATGAGCATAGGAAGAAAAGGAGGAAGAACTGACGAAGGGATAGGAGAAAAAGATGAATTGATCGTGAAATTGGATGGCACCTGAATGATTTCTCATTTATAAAACTGTTTGCTCTTTGCCCAAACTCTTGTCTGCTTCTACTTTTTCCGCTTTAGTTATATTTCTTTTTTCCCCCAACATTTAGTCGCCTCGCTACGTATTCCCCATATTTAACTATTATATCATTTCAATCGCGGATCTAAGATTCTTTTTTATTGGATTCCTCTAAGCGAGTTTCCAGTTGAACCGAGAGTGACGTTTGAAACTGAAAGGAAAATAATTACTGAATTTTTCAAGTACCGGAACACGTCCATATGATAATTTAGTTATCGAATGGAATACCCTCATGAATGAAGCTTTCAATATCCCACAGTCTATTTGCAGATACTGATTCACATACATCACTCGATCCTGGGTATCAAATGAGTTCTCTCGTTAATTATGCGATATCAATTCTACATTGTAAGTTATGTGAACGTGACCTGAATTTGTAAATCCCCTAATCAGTGGGAGAGCGTATTGGAAGTTCTCGACGAGTACTCGCTGTATACATAGTTTCAATAGATACAGGGATGTCCTTCCCGCTGAAACTTGATCGAAGCGGAACGTGAACGATAACTTCACGGCTTATCTATATTGTTGAAAGTTGAGCTTTTATTATATGTGTGCATATATACACATTTCAGATTAGATTAAATTCATTTTTATTCTTCTTGATTATCATCTGTTGGTGAAAATAAGGACTTTTAAGATTCAAAGTCCCTGAAAATTTTCGAATACATAAATTTGAGAAAGCAAATTCCATCGGATGGTCCTTCGTCGTTAGTAATTTTCAGAATGAAGGAAAAAAAGGAATAACAATATAATTCATATTCAAGGTAGCATTGAACGATTCAAGTACATAAATTCGATATAATACCGTCCGTAACAAATGAGCACCTTGAAGATCTTTAATAAGTCTATCCAGAAGAATATGAAAGAGATGCGAAAAAGAAAAAGAACTTTAAACTCGAATTCAACATTATTCCATTTATGGAATTATGTTAAATTTAAGAGAATCGATGAGAATTTCTTCAATCAATTTCTCATCTTCGGAACGTGTATGATTTTAATAACATGTCATGATCTTGAAATTGTTTTTTTCTCATTTTAGGTGACGTGATATTCAAATGAGTCGATAGCTGTCTCCTCAAAGAAAATTACAATGATAATTCACGTTTTCAGAAGATTTCGCTGATGCAAGCGCTGAAATGTGATTGGGAAATCATATAAAAGGCACGTATCGCTCTATCGATTGACGACAGAGAGAGAGAGAGTCAACTTCCCCTAATTGAATGGAACAAATTAACCAGAAGAATCTCTTTGGCTGTTCGATGTTTTTCTATTTCATCAAATAGAAAAAATCCATTCTAATCCGCATCGGTGCTTGACACATTACATGAAAAATCAGCCGCTTCTTCTACTAAATGAGTCATCCTGTACTTGTAACTCGAGACCCGTTTGGTAACACTTTGAAAGAATATTCAGGGGAATGAAGGTATACAAAAAAGGGTTCCACGATGCTGTAGGGATTACACGTTTGGAAGATATTTGATTATATTATATATTCAAATCTTACGAAGACACATAAAAGTATATCTCAAACTTTTGGTATATTTCTGCTACTATTATAAATCTGTGATCTTATGATTCTTACGATTCTTGCTGTCCAAGATACGTGATAATACCTCACAAAAAGTTGGTGAAAATCTTCTTTTGGCTGTCAGATAACGATGTTATAATGGTATTCAAAAATATTCTTGAAACAACATTTTTTAGATTCTTCAGCAGATTCGAGGCACACTTCGATTCAATAATTCCCAGAAAAAATATCTTTCATCGAAGATTTCTTCGTATAATTCATGGGAAGACAAATCACCATCCAAGGCGCATACAATTACGATACCATTATAAAAGCATTTATTTAAAACTTGAATAAAGAGCAATTTCCTTGCCCGATACCGAAGACAGTTTGACTCCCTTAGTTTAGATATAATACACTTCATTCAACTTGAGATTTTTACAACAACGATGAGGGAGTATTTTATCATAATTACAAAGAAACAGGTATCGTATTATTAACATTTTATGGCTATAGATTACAGATACTCTCGACTCGTTTTCAAGTGTAATGCATGTACAGTCGAACGCGATACATAGAGGTGGTGTTGAAACGTTCAATCTTGTAATTGAAAAAAGCAAAAACAAAAAAAAAGGTAAATTACTCTCCTCGAAAAGAGAATGTAGGTCAAAACGAGGTATACATTGAAAATTATTTGAAAATAAAAAATTATATAAATTTATATTCGTGTTGGTTATCAGTCTCCTCCTGTCAGCTACGTTTTTAACTCGGCAAATCATTGAATACGATAAATCATCGATCTTAATGAGCGAAGGAAGATTGCATTGCGCGTTTGCGGTGTGTTACGTTTGCGGGCAACCTTAAAAGCTTTAGATAAAAATATTCTTCAAAGGAACGATCTGAAGATCATAACGACCGCCTTTGACTTCTCAAAGGGTATAAAAAAAACGTTGCGTTAGATTCGAAACATAGAAAATCCAAGAGTTTCGCATGTTTCAATCTAAGATTAGATATCTTTGAATGCAAATCGGTTTTATTTTATCAACAATGCGATGGTCAATGACACGATACCGACACGAGATTATATAGGAGATTACACACGTGGTCTTTGGCTACGGAATTATCATCTTTACAGTCGGAACTTGATACAGGGGAAGTATTACCAGGCTAAAGATTAAAAACTTGCTAAACAAGTATATCTCCAATAATCTGGCCAAAAAGAAAACCGGTTCTGTGAGATTTCCACAAATGTTAGGGAAAAAAAAGAGATTAATAAATTCCTTGATCATCAGAAATTGAAATATTAGGTTTCGATTACCTTATATGAACTAATTCAACGTTAAATATATTTTTATTCGCCAGATTGTTGATCAAAATCATCCAATACTATTGGAACTGAATCGCATTCCCATTGGATTCTATTGGGTTCTATGTTGAAGAGGACACCAATCGAAAAATCTTCACAATCGAAAGTGTATTTTCATATTACTTGATCTCAAACTTATTATTAAACTTTGGATATATTCAACAAATGTTGAGATATTCGTGAATTGGAGTTTCTTCGAGGTGAAGTATTTCGTTGGTCGTCGTTACGTAAAAACTAAGACATCACAAATCATGGAAAAATATGTTGTGGTGGTTTGAATCGTTCATAGAAACGAAAAGAAAATGCAAACTCACAAGATTTGATAAATCGCCGTCATTTATCTTCTCGATTTGACTCCTTGGAACTGGAAATATCGTTTAAAGGTGCACTGCAAGATTTTTTCATCTCTAACAGCTCAATATTGTCTTATTCGAGTATTAATTCGTTCCAATAAACGATCCCAACTTCAGCAACATGGGAAAATATGATCTGGAAATAAACTTCATTCGCCGATATCTTGAAATTCATTGAATCTGTCCGGAATATGTTGAATCCTTCGAGCAATATAGAAATGAGCTTCCAGTAAGGAGCAGAGAAGCTTTTGGCTCGAATTATTTTCTGATCAAAAAGTACCCGGAATTTCTTAATGAAACAAAAACGGTTCAATTATTCATCGATATTCACTTTATTTCCTTCGAAGTAATCTCCATTGCAAGCAATACACATATTCCAGCCCAAGTGTGTATTGACGGCGGGCCCCATCTACGCCCAGGGTGGGTGCCCATGCTACCCAACGTGGGGCCAACCCTGGGATGATAACATCGTTCCCAGCTTGGCCGTATTGTTTTGCCCGAGAATTCATAACACCACGGGCCCAGCATGAACCCAGACTAGGCAATCAATACTGTCCCTTCCTTTTTGTTTTGAAATTGGAAAATCCCTAGCATGTATATACCTTGGGCCCACCCCGGGCCAGCATGGGCCCCACCTGCCGATATGGGCCCAAGACTGAGCCAGAGTGGGACCAAAATTCCTACACGCTGAGGATTGTACACACATGCTCGGGATATAAATTCACCCCAATCTTGACCTAACGCTGGTCCAAATTGGGGCCAAGTTCAAATGTGCCCGCACTAAGATTCATTATCTCCATTTTTTTCAACTATAATTGTATGGGAAAGCACAACAGGGCCAAGATTGAGCCAACATGGGCCCCATCGTCATTTCCCAATACTGAGTTAAAGAGGATGGATCCAGCCTGGGGCCCATTGTCATTATAGGCAATACACGCTTGGGAACGCTTCTTCAAATCTTCAAAACATTTTGCATAGGCCAATTTCGGAATCGCCTTCAGTTCCTTCCGCGAATTGTACTTTATTGCCTCAATCGTCTCAAAACGCTTTCCGCGAAATGGTAACTTCAGTCGTGGGAATAGGAAAAAATCACAAGGAGCCATATCAGGTGAATACAGAGCTTTAGGAACGGTATGAACATTGTTTTTAGTTAAATAATCGCGTACAAGATGAGATGTGTGTGCCGGTGCGTTATCGTGATGGAGAAACCACGAGTTATCTCTCCACAATTCTGGTCTCTTGCGACGAATGTTTTACCTCAAACGCTTCAATACGCTCACGTAATATGCCTTATTCACTGTCTGACCTGGTGGGAGAAATTCGGAGTGGACCACACTACGGCAATCGAAGAAAACAGTCAACAAAACCTTGATTTTAGATCGACTCTGTCGCGGTTTTTCAGGTTTTGACTCGTCTGAAAAGCGCAATTCCGATGATCGTTGGTTAGTTTCGATGTCATATTCATAGACCCATGTTTCGTCACCGGTAATGATGCCTCCGATAACATTTTGGCTCAAAGAAAGCATTTCTTTAGCAACATCAATGCGATGCTGTTTCCGCAACAAATTCAACACTCTCGGCACAAGCCGTGCTTCAACTCGTCTCATGGCCAAAATATTGTGCATAACGTTCTGCACCGATCCGAACGAGACACCAAGATCGGATGCTATCACCCTAATGCTCACACGACGATTTGCGAGGACGATTTCTTTAATTTTATCAGTATTTTCGTCAGTGATACTGGTTTCGCAAGCAAACGGAGAAAAGGTAGTATATTTTTTCCTTACCGAAAAAAATAATTTATTTGACCGAATGAACTGAAGTTAGTTGTGAAAATTAGTTCCGAGTGATGAAAGAATGAAAGCCGGTAATAAAAGTTGTAGTAAAGGCAACTTCAAATTAGTAACAGCAACTAAAGTCAGAGAAATGAAATTTGAATTGAGTCGAGCCAACGCCCGTTTTAATTATCCAAATATCAACAACTGTATCTAGTTGCTGGAACTAATTTGGAGTAAGGGTAACTAACTATTTTTTTCGATGTAAGACCTATGTTGAATTTGTCCTAACAACTGATGATATTCATATGATATTACTAGAATATTATCCACAATTTTCGTGGAATGTTATTGTGTACAGCCGAATAAATGTTCAAATGGTCTATATTATTTTTGTATTAATATCAATTATTTGAAGTTGAAATTCAATATGAATATATAATTAATTTTTCTATCAGTCTTGACATCTGGAAACACTGTGTTTTTCCACTGAAAATTCATCTGAATATATATGAACATCTTTGAAAAACTATGAACACCTCTGAAAAACTGCGCTGAAAGTCTTGGAGATTTTCAGAGATTTCCAGTGAAATTTTCCCACCAGGCAATTTTGAAAATAAGATCAAATTTGAGAGAGATATACGGCTCTTTTTGAAGAGGAATTTTGTCACGTGTAGCATTTTTAAATACTCCTTTTCTATTATTTCCACATTGAAAAAAATCAACACTATTGATGATATGTCCGAATAGTAGATCTTTATTTTCAATTACTTGTCAATTCCAAAACGATACCGATATTAGTCTCGTGCTTCTGTGCACCCCCAGTATCGACGATATTCTCGAGTATCGAATGTCCGATCTCGGTATCGTCTCGACTCCAAATACAACAGTATCGCTCGAGTCTCGTGCACCCCGTAAATTTAGGTATCCATAAAATATCTCTTTGAACCGATGAAATATTATTCCAATGAACAAAATGGTTTCTGATCGTATGAAGTATTTCGTCAATTGCAAAACCATTTCATCCAGTAAAGTAAAATTTCATTGATCTATTGACGATTGGATGCAAGATTTGTTTGTGTCAGTGCAGTTTCGCAGGAAATTACTCCTTCCCAGAAGAAGAAGAAGTTGATTGAAACGTTAAAACAACAGAAATAATTTATATTCGCGGATGTATACATTATCCAAACGATTATGTTGTACTTACCGGATATTGGACGACCGCCGCGGCTTCTGCTGTTGCGCACGACGGTATGATAGGGCTCAGCGATATCATTAATCTGGGATACCAAGAAATCTTCGTAATGAGCCTAAACATTTTTTTTCGTGTATAATCAACAGGATTTGGCAATAGCTACCAAATCTCATAGTTGGATCAGATGACAACTAAAACCTTTGGTTACAATTTCCAAACTTCAATTATTGTTATCAAATCCTACAAGTAGATTCCTTCATCGGCGCAATATTGGGCCATTCAGACATTTCTGGCGAACCCCACATGGGTGCGAAAAATTGTTGTTATTACATTAAAAAATATGATCTTATTTTAAACTCAACGTCATCGGCTTTTCCCGCGCTTCACGTAGGTAACTTGCCAAATCATCAATGGGCGAAGGAGTATGTAACTGCAACGAAAACAATCCCTTCATGTTTTCAGATTCAAACTCTTATCGCGTGAATTGTACGTAGATAATATCTTTACACAAACCTGATCCGTCATTCCATATGACAGCTATAAATTAGCATACGATAGAATCAAACAGGTTTTTTTTATTACACTCGTAGGTGAAGAAGCTTCCAGACGATGATCCGACAGTCTCGTTCTGACACCCATTATCAATAACATAGCAATACTTGATCATCAGTCCGTCGCGTATGAGAGTACAAATTGGAGTGAAAGCAATCAGTAGAAAGAATACTCGAACAAATTGTAAGACTGCTAGTTAATGTCAATCTCAAGACATGACGTTTCATGATAACAATCGCGGTGATGCTGAACATTGGTAAAAAAAAAGCGACAATTCAAGGATCGCAATTATGAATAATGTACATATATAAATTTTTCGAATACTCGTTATTGTACTTAAAAACATGAGCAGTGAAAAAACAAAAGAAAAACAAAAATCGTACTCACTTAAAATAAAATAAAATCTGCAAGAAAGACCTTGATTAATCTTGATGGAAAGCTCACTTAGACAGACCGTGACTGAATTGTTCTGAAACAAGAATGTTATGAACTTTCAAATACAGTTGAAAAACTCAAGAGTTCATTTATATCGTCGTTTCATTTCGTTGAGCGGTTGAGCACTGTGACGCAATTAGGTATCAAATAATTGGCATCTGTTGAAACTCGTTCATCAACTTTGTTACCGTTCTGCCGCGTCAAAGGTATAAACGTTGAGAATGAGATATGCGAAGAGATCGCAAAAAAGAGATTGAAATAATGTACTGGGTGGACGCCGGAACGTATATGCTCAACGTTCAGATCGAGAAAAAGAAATTTGTACTTCATTGAAGTTTCTCGAAGTCACATTAATCCGAATGCATTGGATTGGCGAAAATTATATACACTTCAAATTGCTAGCATTCATTCATTCATTCATTCACTTTCCATTTTCATTAAATCGATCGAATGATGGAGGAA
Source organism: Gonatopus flavifemur (assembly GCA_018340375.1). Taxonomy (NCBI): domain Eukaryota; kingdom Metazoa; phylum Arthropoda; class Insecta; order Hymenoptera; family Dryinidae; genus Gonatopus; species Gonatopus flavifemur. The sequence goes on along the minus strand of JAFFJZ010000006.1, from coordinate 3,631,580 downwards.
TTAAATTCGAAGTGCTTCGAGTTTGAAGGAATGATAAAATGTTTTGGGACACCCCGTATGTCATACATTAACATATATCCGAATAGGGAATGTAGAAGAACGAATGAAACATTAATTGAATATCTACATGAAAAAGATAAATGAAATCCATGACAAATGGAGAGTCCCTCGTCATTTTCTATATAATTATTTTTTCCCGATTCGTTTTGGGAATGATTTATTCGAAGAGATTACGATATCTTTACTCGATGAAAATGACGTGAATCCAACCCCCCCCCCCCCCAACCCTTCACCGCAAAGGGAAATATATCACAAAGTACATCGCAATTAACTTTCTCTTTTTTCTGGTTTTCGTTTTTTCATTAGGAGTTCCCGAAATCTTCCAGCTTGCAGTGTTGAAAAAAAATTTCGAAGCAATTAACACATACTTTTGTGTATTAAATTCACCACAGATTTGATGAGATTCAAACCAATTTTTGTATGAAAACCATTTCGAAAAAATATGTGTGTTAATTGCTTCCAAACTTTTGCATTGAAATTAATGCATACATTTTTTACAGTGGGTGTCTTTTATTTGTTCCAAGATATATATATATATTGAATATCGGAATTCAAGGTAAGGTAACATCGAGAAGTAATTTGTCTTCTCTCTTGTCAACAATGTTGCAGTAAATGTATGGTATAAAAGTGAAGCATCGTGGAGCGTTTGGACAGAATTTGATTACCTTTTTTTTCCTCTCTATTATCTTTTGCATTCGAAATCGAAAACAGCACATACGATGAAATATGAATTCATGATTTATATTTGAGGCAGTGAAAGGGTGAAAGAAGAAGCAGAAGAAGAAGAAGAGTTATTATTTGTTGAGGAGAAAAGTGAACCACTATTGAGAAACCAGAGAAAGTGATATGATCGTCTGTGAGGAGGAATCATTGATACGTGTATGCGACTTCTTCGACGACTCTTTCAAGATACAGGCGATAATATGTCGGTAATCATATCCGAAGAATACAATGTATATTTGTTCTCATCTTGCGTCGAATTCACAATCAAAATTATTCATAAATACCATTCCTTCGTAGGTGACTGGAATGATAAGGAAGATTGAAGCTCCTTATTCGAAAAAAACCTCCTTCAATCATGATCATCAAACTCGAATAAATGACACTAAATTGCAATCAACTACCTGAATATAATTGTTCACAGTTCGGATGATATATTTCTCCAGATAATACATGCCGTAAAGGGACTGACGAAACATTCTAAGTAGTCTTCAGGCCTTTATTTCTGAACCGGTTGAAGAACTCAATGTTAATAATTTAACGGGATGTTTGACGAACATCAGTAATCTTGTATACATCTCTTAATTCGACGTTTCATTAAAATTGAAGGTTGCCGGGTGGGTTTTGATCGTTAATCAGCTGAATTGGCATCATTAACGTGGATTATCTTCATTCGGACGACTAGGAGCTAAGCGGATGGGTTTGAAGTAAGTGTGAATAGGAAGAAGTTGAAGTTACGGTGGAAATATTATTACATGATTAGTCGATGATTTTTCATTTCATCAAATATCAGAGTAGGGAAAATGAGATACGATAAATCATTCATGAGAGAAATCAAAATGAATTATTGGTACAACGAGGTCTCAATAGAGAGTCGGGGGCGGGTCGGTTATTTTGTATCTAATTTTAACGAGACTATTGGTCCTTTTGGAAAACCATATTTCCCCCATGATAGTCCCACATGAAAAACTAGAGGCAATAGAATTGTAAATTTTGTACCGGCTCTTATACAGGATGATGTTACTATTTTGACTTCTTGCTAGTAGAGAAGAGGTGTACAACACGGAAAAAAATGACTCCATTGTAATAAAAAGGAATATATAGCTGATGGAATATAGCCAGCCTCATAATACATCCTTTTACAACTGCCAGAAGGAATAATTATAACACATTAACCGTTTAACTGTAATTCACGACAAATTGAAAAAACGTATTCATTACTGTTTGCAATGCAGTTTATTAATCACGATCATGCAGCATAACTCTAAGAGGTTCCTATTGTTATTAGGTGTGCAAGTTGAAACTCGGCTCTAAGTTGGTAGCATGAAACGAAATATTTGAACGCATCCAATTCGTCCGCCATTTTGGATATATGTAGCAATGTGGACATTGCAGTTGTCAGATCAGTCATTTTCAAGTAGTCATTCCCTGTGTATCAATTTTAAGAGATGGATTTCGATAAGCAACATTTACGCCATTGTATTCTATTCTGTTTTCAAATGAATAAAAATGCTGCTCAAGCTATGGAATTGATTAATACGACATTGGGTCTACATTCTATGAGCCATTCAACAGTAAAAAAGTGGTTTACAAAATTTCGTAATGGAAATTTCAGTCTTGAGGACGATCCACGTCCAGGTGCGATCGAAAAATTTGAGGATGAAGAACTTGAAGTTTTACCGAATGAAAATCCATGTCAAACTCAAGAAGAGCTTGCAGAACAGTTAGGAGTTACTCGTCAAGCAATTTCACTTCGATTGCATGCATTGGGGAAAATACAGAAGGGAGGAAAATGGGTTCCTCATAAACTGACGGAAGAAAATAGAAGACAAAGAGTTGCCATTTGCATGAATTTGCTTTCTCGGTTCAAGAAGAAGAATTTTCTGCATAAAATCATTATGAGGGATGAAAAATGGACTTTGTACGACAATCCTTAACGTAGAAAAGCATGGGTTGATCCGGGCCAGCCATCTACATCAGTTGAAAAACCGAATATTCATGCAAAGAAAGTTTTATTCTGTGTCTGGTGGGATTGGAAAGGAATCATTCACTACGAGCTTCTCGAACCTGGCCAAACTATTACAGCTGAGCGTTACCGGGCCCAGCTGATCAAAATAAGTGATGCTCTGGAGGAAAAAGGACAATTTACGGGGCAAAGAAGGCGAAAAGTGACGCTGCTGCATGATAATGTACGTCCACATACAGCAAAACCAACCCAGGAACTCATCTTCAATTTAGGCTGGGAAGTTGTACCTCATGCGGCATATTCACCAGACTTAGCTCCTTCTGATTATCACTTATTCAGATCAATGTCTTCATATTTGAAGGAGCAGCACTTCATGAATATCGAAGATGTCCGGAAATGGCTGGATAACTATTTTGTTTCAAAACCACCAAGTTTCTATCGTTAAGGCATTTATCTACTACCCGATAAATGGCAAAAGACTGTAGATAATAACGGTGAATATTTCAATTGATCATTCTTGAAAGAAGTATGTTTTTAATAAAATTGAATTTGACAAAAAAAGCCGAGTTTCAACTTGCACACCTAATATATGGCTCGCACAGCTCCCTTGTTTAGAAACTGCACCTTAAACGAGGATAGCTAATGTTTGGATATTTCTTTGGTTTCTTGGTATATCTCAGCTCCACATGGATCAAATGTCTTCAGAGACATCATCATCGAAAGTTTATTTTCATATTACTTGATCTCAAACTTATTATTAAACTTTGAATATATTCAACAAATTTCGAGATATTCGTGAATTGAAGTTCCTTCGAGGTGAAGTATTTCGTTGGTCGTCGTTACGTAAAAACTAAGACATCACAAATCATGGAAAAATATGTTGTGGTGATTTGAATCGTTCATAGAAACGAAAAGAAAATTCAAACTCACAAGATTTGATAAATCACCGTCATTGATCTTCTCGATTTGACTTCTTGGAACTGGAAATATCGTTTAAAGATGCACTGCAAGATTCATCTCTAACAGCTGAATATTGTGTCATTCGGGTATTATTTCGTCCCAATAAACGATCCCAACTTCAGCAACATGGAAAAACATAATCTAGAAATAAACCTCTCTCACTACATGAGATTTTTTTCCGTGTAATATATTCGAATTCATTGAATCTATTCGAAATATAGTATGTGGAATCCTTCGAGCAATATAGAACTAAGCTTCCAATTAGGAGTAGAGAAGCTTTTGGCTCGTATTATGATATTCCAAATCGAGTTTATACTAAGCATCTAACAATTGGGGTTCATTTTGGAATACAATTCATGAATATGTTGACTTCTCAATTATGATATGATATATTAAGGTTTTGATATTGAAGAATATCATTCCAAGATATTCACAGTCGGGCCAACCGATAGCGTGTCAGCACGATGGAAGAATGCTGCAAATAAAATGTTGATATCTCAGTGAAAATTCATGACCACCTCTCAAATAGCGGTAGATGTCGAGCAGTTCCAAAAGTATTCTAAAAAATATCTTCAAGATCTCTTATGCAACATGAAAAGAACAAGATTTAAAAATGATTCGTTCTTTAGAAGGGATCTTTCTCAAATTGTTCTTTTCATATTGCATAAAATATCTTAACCAGCTCTTTCAGAATATTTTTGAAAATGCATAACCTCTACCGCCGTGTGAGCTCACTTGAAAACAGCAGTGGAAAATTCTTTCTGCTGCAGCTAAATTAGTCAGCTAATTGTGTTCAGGTGTCGTACCCATACAATCCAGTCGCTCTTTCGGAATGAAAGTATAGACGTCATCGCTAAATATTTTAATTCTTAAAACTATATTTCATCAGCAATAAAGTTCATTTCCTACAACCAAACTACTATCTCAGCGAAATCCAGCGATATCATTAATCTGGGATACCAAGAAATCTTCGGAATGAACCTAAACATTTTCTTCCGTCAAAATGATCCCAACCTGTCTAGAAACGATTTGTGACATTTTCTAGATCTCATCAGGCCCTGGCCTAAGGTTGCCGTGATCTTCGATCTGGATCAAAAATTGTCTCGGATTAGTTCGAAATTCTGAGCCAATCTTCGACCCGACCTCAATAATTTTGTAAGATCCCGGTCTTCGAGCAGAGTTGAAAAAAATTTCACCCTACCCGAGTTTCGAGCTAGATCGTCACCAAGGAAATTTTATTCACTCGTTTATTAAACACAAAAAAAACACAGAATCGATGAAACCAATTGACTTTACGGTCAGTATAGCATTCGTAACTACTGCACATTTCAACATAATACACTTACGAAAGTTTCGATCAGACGAGGAAACAGAGAAAACGGTCAAGTGTTGCAGTCCGAAGGTCCATTTTCCCGAAAGTTTGATGTACCGAATTGCAGAATCCATTTGAAGAAGATCCAATAATTCGGAAACATAGAAATCGTCTCGGCAATGACTCTATCCAACAACTGCTCTGCTTGGATTCCTGGATTGCGAGTGGAATTTCGAATACTTGATTTTAGGTTTGGAGTAATTTAGAAAAAAAGTCTTTTCGACGATTTTTTCTTCCTAAAATAGAAAAACGATAAATGATATGGCCTATTTCATTAATTCAAAGTTCACAAACAATGTTCTGATTTCGACAGTATTGATTTTTATAATTCAAAACAGTGTCGAAGTTATCTGCATGTAAATCAAAGTGTGCTTATTTTTTTTACATCCATCACGATGTATGAAACAATATTGTGTTTAATTAGTAGCAGAGTCGAGAATTTTATAGGAATATATTCATCAAGATATTCTTCTATCACAAAGTTCATTTCTCTCCATCACTAATCCTCTTAAAATACATTTCATGATATATTTATAATTAATAACCGAAGTAGAAATGCTCTAGTTGTTGACGAGTTTTGTAACGCCTAACTAGCCAGACACTAGACACTTGCAAGTACCTCGCCAGAACCCTACGAGGCAATTGCAAGCGTCTAGTTTTTGGCTAGTTAAGCGTTACAAAACTCGTCAATTACTAGAGCATTTTTACTAGGGATATTCGTAAAATTCAATTGGCTAAGTTATACGGATTTCGCAAGAGCGTTAATTTATACTCCAGCTTCAAGGGTTTCAGAAATATGCCTAATTCAAAGGAGCTTTTGAAGGAAAACATTTTTTATCTGCTTTGACACGGAGAAAAATACCCAACCAGAAATTTACAACAGGTGCAGTACTGCACCAGTACTGGTCAAGATTGGTAGGGTAGACTGGCATTTGTCTGTGATGATAACGCTTTTCTGTACTGGGGATTGAGTACTAATACTATTATTCGCAATCATTGTAGTGTCTGTACTGGATCAGTATCTAGCCGGCATTAAAGCTCTCAGTACTGGTTTATCAGTACAGGCATAGTACTGTATTTCTATGTATTCTCAGTACTGATCCCGTACCTTTTGGCCAAGTGTTGAAGACCCAATACTGGGCCTGTACTGCACCTGTTGTCAACATTGGCATAATTCGGATTTTTCTGATTGATTGGTATAGTGAAATATGAACGGACCAAACATTTAGTCACTACAATCAATCGCATCGTTATTCTAACTGATCGCATCGTTGGTTTAATTAAGCGTATCGTGATTTCGATTGGCCGTTTAGTTATTCTGACTGCGTAGTTTGATTGATCCATATTTTACTATTCGCTTAGTGATAATCACTTTTCCCTTTTCTCCGTGTATTTTGAACGAAGATCGTGGGATCTCCGATTCAGCTCGACTCTATTCATAGCAGATTCTATAATCATATGATTATTGGTGGTACCCAGATAGGGCCAAAATCCATGAGAAAACAAATTAACCAAGCATGGTAAAAGCATTCACATACATGTATTGTGAGTTTTTTGAAGCTTGGCTTATATGACCAAACCGAACCTGGCCCATGTGAGTATATATTAACTTTTGGCAACACGCAGAAGAGTGCCTCTTTGGAAAATAGCAGAGTTCACTATTTAATAGAGCAATACATGTTTTTGATATGTTTTCAATAGAATGAGCTATGTAATTTACTGATTATGTGATGTAATTTATTACAAAGTGTAATGCCAAGTAGTATCTTTTTGAATCACTATAAGGCTTAGCGATTTCTGTAATTTCTATAACTGAATTTCAAATTTCATGTGCCTACAAATCAAAATGCGACGTGATATAATCTCTTCCCTCCGTGGAGCTTCAACCTGATTCTTTATACTTCTTGGAAGAAAAAATGACGTCAATTTTCATGCCATTCACAGAGACGAAAATTTACTACTTTTTCTTATTTTACTTGCTAAACCAGAAACAGGAAGATTTGTAAAACGGAGTTTTACATAAAAATACGGAAGATTACGAATGAATAACTGATTTTTACTATACGCTTGTTAAGATTTAACGTATACAGCGTTTGAAATTTCAATCCTACCTATCACTTTTTCTACAATATTCGTAATCTTCCGTATTTCTGTGTAAAAATTCATTTTACAAACCTTCCTGTTTTTAGTTTACTAAGGAAAAGAACAAGAATCCTCATATTTCAGAGCGGCATTTTTCTCCGTGTTTGTGCCATGAGAAATCCTATATTGAGAAAAAAAAAGAGAGGAATTCATATGAAAGTGCACAAGTTTTACATTTTCTAAAGGAATTTTCGGCGTGGTGCGAAAAAAATTGTAAATTTGATATTCCGAAGAAAATTCAAAGACCACACCGTAAACATTACATCTTCGAGAGACAACATAGAATATTGTATGCAACATAGAAAATTCAACGTAGATCCAAGAAAGTTTACATTTCTCGCAGACATTACTTTGTTCAATGCGAGTAGCAGGGAAAATGTACTCTTTGCTTCGTCAGAATGTAAACTTTACATTTTTCTGTAAGGGACAATGCATCGAGAATTTGGCAATCAATGCTTCCATGAATGATATAAATTAAAACTATTTTCTGAATACATTCTGCTGAAAATTCCCGATACAGAAAGATTCAAAACGATAAACTTTCTCTATAGTTTTCAATTAGGTTTTTGAATACGGAATTTACAATTTTTTATCGTTCTTGAACGATAGAACTCTATCTTTCCTCATCGTATTCTATACAATTTATCATAAAACGTAAGTGGTGTTATCGTAAAATTTTTACAGAAGAAGTACTACTTATTTTAGAATAAATGAGTATTATTTTTCAAATAAGTGGTACTTTTTTTGTACGTATTTGCTGATAAAACCACATATATCCTGTTGAATTTTATACCACACGATAAGGAATGATTAAAGTTCTATCGTTTAAGAAGATTACAACATAGTAAATTCCGTATTCAAAAACCTTATTGAAAACTATAGAGAAAATTTATCGTACCGAATGGTCCTTTGTTGGGAATTTTCAGCAGGTTAGGGTGATTGAAAATCCGCGAAAGGTACTGCACGGATAAATACTGAAGAAAATGAAAAGCTTCTCCCTTTGATTATCTTGTGAAATGCTTGATTTGGTGCTGACTTGGTGGAGTCTGGAAATGTTCTGACTCAGTTGAGGAGCTCCTGGAAAATTCTGAGAGGAAGTACAATGCCAAGGAGGAAGTGTATCAGTTTGTCCTGGATGAAGCGATGACCAAATCACATTAGGCAATTGTGTCAATGCAGATTCCAAACTAGACACGAGTACATCGCACGGATTCGAATGTTGGCTCTGTCCTAAAGTTTAGAAACATATTTATTCGTTATCCATATAAACAATGAAAATACGACAGGAATTTGGAATGATGGAAAATACGTACAGGGATGAATGGGTTTCCACAGTGTGAATGGTTATTCAAATTCATATTAGATGCAGTGTTCCAACAATACAATAGAAGCACACACTGAAAACAAACACCTTGAAAGCACTTGCGATTCAATTTTCCTGTGTTGTCATATACCCGTTCGTTGTTCACTGGTCACTCTATTCTATGTGTAAGCGTTTATATTTTCAAACAGCCGTTACCGACCAGAAAATGTAATTTTGACAACGTCGCAATGGAATCGGTCGGTAACAACCAAACACCGTAAGATTTACCCACAAAGCTGAATACATTACAAAAGAAAAATGTAATGTTTAAAGAGTCTTTAGCATCGACAGAAAAAATGTAAACTTTACAGTAAGAACATACGCTATTCATATTATCGTGTTCATAACGCAATATTTACATTTTTTTTATTGCTATTATTATCGTGGTAACTCTGAATCTTTCAATATGAAACTGACTATTGGAAGTAGAGAATTTGTTCGGTGACATTTCCTGAAAGAAAATGTAATTTTTCAAAATAAATACTTCACTTCTATTATTACATCTTATGATATAAAACATTACAGATTTCTCTGCTGTATTTGCAAGAAATTTGGTATAGAGCCAAAAATTACAGAACGAACTGTAATTTCTCTCTTTTTTTTTCTCAGTGTAACACTTCATAACAATAATTCCCATCAGTCCAACTCTGTAATAATTACAACCATGAAGATACGGTATAGGTTCTCAAATAACCAATGATTTTATATTAGGTGGATAGTGGTGCGCAATGCTTGGCAGCCCAATATTTCGCCAAGCTTGGCCCACTCGTTGGTATTAGCATTCCCTACCTGGATATTACGAATCGAATGATCAATTCCTCTGTTCCGAATTGTTTTGAAATACAATCTAATAAATCTTGCAGACCAGGAGCAACTTCCACTTGTGACAAATCAAAATTGAACAACACCTTCATATATCTTGATTTCCAACAGTTTCTTTGAACAAATCTAATGCCGCTTTATGATTTTCAAATGTTACTTTTGAAGAATTTACAACTTTACCTGCTCGACCTCGGAACGCACAATGTGAATGCTAAAATTTTTGACGTACCTTGGATATATTTACATTTTCATTGATAATTATACCACATGTATCATAAAAATGTTTTTTACTGATCGTAACTACCGTCAAAAATCGGTACTAAACTTCATAATTTCGACTACATACGTGTATTTTCTGCTCAATCCTGGTGACCATTGGGGATTCGAGGAAAAATATATTGTATAGATGAAGAATTTGGACTTTTACGAGGTGCTAAATATGTTCTAACGTCGAAAACTGTGGTAAAATATGATTCTTTGAAAAAGCGATATTTATTCTTTTGGTCGTCTAATTGTTCTTGTGATTTTGCCGATTTTTCCATTTGTATTTACATTCTTAAAACCCGTTCAATATTAGGATATGTTTCGGTATCGTTTCTAAAACGTTCTGAGAGATCAAAGAATATTAGGAATGCACGCTAGATTCAAATTTTGAAATCTTTTGAAAATTTAAGGAATCACGATGGACGAGTTGTAAGGGGACATTCCAATGTGATGGGTTGGAAAATTTTAATTTTTTTGGAACATTTTTCGATAGTTGTTACCCATAAAGTTTTCTGTCTTGTAACGCTTCAAAAAAGAAGTTCAAACGGTGCAACTTGTTGTTATCTTGATCGGAATTTATAATTTCACCTGATTTATGACGCGAAAAAGGTGTTTTTTTTTACACTTTTGCAAAAACCGCCGTATTTTGTTAATTTTTGGTGGAATAAAATAGTTGAGTGACGAACGATAGGGGCGACAGCATAGATCAGGAATCATCCCCGAAGCCGGAATTTTTTCCTCAACACTCGTATTCTATATTATAAGTATATAAATAAATATTTCTCATGACTGACAAAAATTTTTTTCAATTCTCCTCGATCATACCTTTGAGGGAAAAAAGTTGGTTCGATTATGTTCAATAGTTCGGGGGCGTCTATTAATTACGTGAAGCATTTTTGAGGATTTCTCGCCTCCCCCCCTCCGATGAGATTTCGTAAGATTTTCCGCAACTCCCTTCTCCCTCCCCTGATCTCACGTGAGATTTTTCAAAATTTGTGTTGTGGGTGTGAATGCGTTGGATTATGAAAGAAAATAGGAACACAATTTGTTATATCACTTTTGGTTTGAGACTAGCAAAGACTAGTATTTGAGAATATTACCGTAATTCAAAATCACAGTGATGAAATGCAATTTTTCAAAATAATTTCACGCAATTTTACATCGTTTTCCGCTTAAATTACGTGATATTTGCTAAGACCACTCTCTCCCCCAAATGAGATTTGGAAGGATCTAGCTTGATTCCCTCCCCCACAGGAAAAAAATTTTGAAAATATGGTTTTTTCCCAACGTTCACATTGGAATGTCACCTCAATTACATACAACAAAAGTTCTGGAATATGATCCTAATTCAGTGATGCCAGATTCGAGACCGAGACCGTATTAACTCACCCCATTCACCGCTTCCCCTTTCTCCCACCATGCGGAATAAGTCGGGCGAGCGAGAGAGTGATAGTTACTCTTTCTCTGTCGTTCACCCGACTTATTTCGCATGGTGGGAGAAAGGGGAAGCGGTCGATGGAGAGGGTAAAAGCGGTCTCGGTCTCGAATCTGGCAACACTGTCCTAATTTCTTAGGTCTAGTTATTCCCTGAGATTTGTATTAAAAGTCCCATTAGGATAGTTCAACTTCGTATCGGCAAGTATTGGTGCATCTATATTCAGAATCCAACAAGGAAATATGTTCTTGAACTTTAGATCGTTTATAGAAATCAAACGAAAATTCAAACTCATGGATTCTGAAACATCATCGGTGTCTATCTTTTCGGAATCATTTCTTGGAACTGGGGACATCGTTGGAAAGATGTACTGCAAGAGTTTAGGTCTTGGAAAGCTGAAGATTTTCCTATCCGATTACAAAGTCGTTTTAATAAACGATTCAAACTTCGATACATTAAGAAAATATAGAAAGCCAATTTTTTAATTTCTCGAGTAGAAAAATTTTCAAAATTGTACATAAATTATGTTGAGTTCTGTATAAATTGTGTACATTTAAAAGAATTCTCCTACTCAGGGTACCAAGCTGATCCATGAATATTGGAACGCAGCTACGTTTTCTGTTTGTGATATTGAGTAATTTGTTCGGTTTGTTTTCTGGGGATGTTGCATAGTTTATCGGCTCAGGGATTCAACATATGCGCACGAATCAGCTGTTTTCCAAACTCGAAATTGTTTTTTATCCCTTAGAGACACAAAATTTCAGTTGAGTACTCAACAATTTCTCAGGTCGCGTTTGTCCACGAACGTCGGGCCAACATCAGTCCTTTGTTGGCCCAACAACGTGTACAACTTAATTATTGACTTTTCTTCTCAGAAAATATTTTATATTATCAAATACATAAACACCAGATCAATCCTCGAAATATTGTCCATTGTTTTCGATGACCTTGCGCTATCGATCGGGCAACATACAAATACCATTGCGGAAAAACCTTTCAGGCCTTGAGGCGATAAAGTCATCGACGAATTTTCGTACGTCGTTCAGAATTTGGAAGCGACTATTCTTCAAGGCATGCCGCATGGTTCGGAAGAGATGATGATCGGATGGAGCTAAGTCCGGTGAATATGCCGCGTGGGGAAGAACTTCTCAGTCCAAGTTTGAAATGGTTTGCTGAGTCGTGCGAGCAACATGAGGTCGAGCGTTATCATGGAGCAACATAACTTTCCGACTTCCTTGCCCAATAAATGGCCTCTTCTCCTCAAGAATGTCGTGCAATTTGTTCAATTGTTGGCTGTAGCGTTCTGCAGTAACTGCTCGACCTGTTTCTAACAGTTCGTAATACAGTACACCCTCCATATCCCACCAGATGCAGAGGAGAACCTTCGTCAAGTGGATACTTTGTTGGGGAGTGGGTGTCGACGGTTATCCGGGATCCACCCATGAATTTTTGCGTTTGGGATTAGCAAAGAGAATATATTTCTCATCTTCCGTCACAATTTTCCACAAAAAATTCTTCTTTTGGTACTTGGCGACCAGCGAAGGGCACGTGTTCATTCGCTGACCAAGGTTCTGTTCGGTCAATTCATGTGGCAACCATCTTTCTACCTTTTGTATTGTTCCAATCGCGTGTAATCGTTTGAGGATGGCTGCTAGAGCGACTCCTAGCTGAGCTGCAAGCTGTTTTTGGGTTTGCGTTGAGTCTTCGTCGAGTAATTTTTGCAATTCAGCATCTTCAAATTCCGGAGGCTGTCCAGGACGTTCCCGATCGCCGAGATCGAAATCCCTATATGCGAATCGTTTATACCAATATTTACACGTACCATAAGACACAACATCATCACCGAGAGTAGAAGCATGCAATCGAATTGCATGTCTCAACACTGCAAAAATTGCCGTCGAAGATGTGTCTCAAAATAAAACACGATATGTTTGATAATTCAAATCAAACACTTGCCTGTTTTAACTGGAAAACATCAGTATCTTATTTTCCGACACTGACGTTTGAATACGTTTGTTTTCAAAGCAGATGAGAGAAGTATGATTTATCACATTCAACTTGAAGAGATGGATTATATTAATGATTTTTAATCATATGGTTGATGAGAATCTCGTTTAGTTTTACTTCAAAATGACACAATATACGTTTGTGACGTTATGTGTCCCTTGCAGGTATGAAATATAATGTATAAGAAAGTTGGAGGTGAACTGTTTAAAACCGCAAATGGGGGCGGGAATATTGAAATTTCAAACAGGAATTCCTGCTTGATGGAAAAAATTCCTAGAAATTTTCTATATAGTAACAAATGACTTCTTCGTTTGCTGTGTAGATGCGTTGATTAACCTTTATGGTACCGACACAGCTAGCTGCGTTGTTTCACAGCAATAAAAATGGCCATGCCAGTTCCCCACAGGTCAAGTCAGTTGTATCAAGGTTAAATCGTAATATTCTCTTACAAAATTGTATTCAAACTTATATATCAAAGGACTCCTTTTAAACAGACAAAATTACATGAGTATACAAGGATGTTTTCCCGTGTTAATCCTGATAATTTCATCATCGCGATTTTAAAGGAATTTATTTAAATCATCGCACTTTCCATAAGATTTGAATATATAAAACACGGATGTGCTAACGATAAAAGAAAATTTACGGTTATATTATGCAAGTACCAACACAACAGCTCGTTCCATTAAAAATTTGTTAAGTCTCAAAGATTATTTGTTTGACAATAAGAGTAAAATTAATAGTCCATAAGTGAATTTATGAAACCCGAGTGGCAAAGAATCCTCACGGATTGTGTCATCGAAGAAAATATGCTCCCACATATCATGGCCAAGCATAGTTGTACAGTTACGACTTTTTCTCTCATTTCATACCGTGCTTTTTGTTTATTTTTATCTTGTATTTATCATTTATATACGTTTACTCATATTCTCGTATTCCCGGCCCACGTAAGATATGTCATTTCTGAGATAGTGGTATCAGATACCACCACCACCATCACAATCACGAAGATTCGTCCTGGGATATATCTTTTAGGACTTAAGAGGCCAATTTACACTCGCCATTCATGGAAAAGAATGAACATCTTCGAGACGTCATAGTTGTTGTAAGCCAACGATACAATTTTTCATTGGGCAATGGGAAATCATTCGGATTTATTTTCAAGATAGCGTGTTTGCCCCTCGTACCATGAAAATTTATCCTGCTCACCAGTTAAAATAATTGCTAATGATTCCCGTAATTTCGTATTTCTTTAAACGACACAACCTTATATTACGTTATTCTCTTTTTTCCTCCTTCGTTTCAATAATACGGGTCTCGGCAGAAAACTACTCGTAAAGAATAAAAAAGGCTATGGGAGATTTTTTTGTCTTCCCGTTGTTTTTGAGACTGATTTCCGCTTCAACGTGTTCCACGTTGGTCGGTCCTTCAAGGGCAGCAGAACGAACAGGTGCGGAACGATAAAAAAGGAAAATAAAATAATCGACCGGTCGGGTAACATCTCTTCCCCTATTCCCTCGTTTATATTCTATAAAGGGATTTTATTTATTTATTATTTTTTTTTTCCTTTCATATAGAATCAAAACGGCTCATTTTGGTGGAGCATTCGTGGCAGCGTGGAACGATACGAATTTTTCCTTTCGTCAGATAAATATTCTGAACTTTGAAGTGTGCAGGGAACTTCTCAAGGCGCTAGAGTTTAAAAAAAACCATGATGAACGGCCTAAATATCTCGAGAAGGGTTTCAAAGAAGAATTCACACGGTGGCATCGAGGAGTCAATTCTGCAGCATTGAAAGAAACAAACTTAGTATCACAACATGAAAGCATTCTTTTCTTATACGGAATAGTTAGTTGGAATTACCGGTACGCGCAGGTGCGCGTGAATTCCTATCTTCATGATTTATTTTTCTCTCCAAGAAGATTATGTGCAACGAACGAACCTCTTCTCCAAAATGGAAACGATCGTGAGAATAAAAACGATGATAGACGAGCAACTGTTTTATATATATTTATAGATATTTCTACAATGAAATTCTACAACAATGAGATAAAAAGTTCTTTCAAATACTTCACCGGGAGCTGCTATTCCGTTGATCATTCAAGAAATTTTCAAACGTTTATTATTACTCATCGGAAGATTATCTTCGTATAACCAATGACTAATTTGTCTGGTATGAAAAATCGTAATGGGATCTGAATAAATTCCAAATTCATGTTTATCCTCTCCATCGGAAACAGTATCTACGGATCAAACTCGAAGAAGATTCCGTTAAACTCATCACATTTGGCCGAATAAAATCGTTCTTTTTTTTTCTCTTCTTTCTACCGTTTGGGGATAATAATGTGACAGACAAAGTCGTTAACGAGCGAGGAATTATTTCCAAAAATATAAAGAATGAATTTAAGATACGGTCAATGATCCTCTAGATCCTGTTTGGAACTCGTGGCTGTACCATCCTCTCTTCGTGTCTTTATAAATTCATACGTTTATGCTACGTGTAAGGAACAATTATGTTCTAGCATAACGAAGGGTTTGGCAAATTAATGGGAGTTATAACTGATGGTGGTACTTTCAAGCATTATACGATTGAAAGTAAAATTTATCGCTGCAAAAGAAGTTATTAAATCATTCCGTAATTTGCAAAATGAACTCGTTAAGGTGTTCACGACTTTATATTTTTTGCAGGTAGATTGGATTTAATTGGCATACTCTTTACGGAAAGAACTCAAATAATAGCGGTGGAAGCTATAAAGAAGTATCCCCGCGCGGAAATTCAGTATCTCGCATAATCCTGCAAATAGTCTTGTGAATACACTGTTAAAAATTTCTTGAAATTTCATGTACTTTTCATGAACATATGTGAATGAAAATTCAATTTTCGTGAACTGAAATAGGAATCCAAATACATGTTATTGAATTTTCAAATTATTGTGCATGAAAATTGAAATTAATGTACAGGTGATTGAAAAAACTTGGAAAAATTTAATCCATTATAATAACATAATAATATCATTTTAAGATCATTATAATTGCAATCAAATCAGGGCTGTACTGGTATCCAACTGAAAATAACCAAAGTGATCCAAGTTGATTTGGATTTGAAAAAAAATCTAAAAATGCTCATATCTCAAGAACTAATCTTCAAAAAATCGGAAATTCTTGCATTATGGCTGCAGAATACGCCCTTGAAATAAAATTTTTCTCCCTTCGGTCACCCTGTATACTAACGCTTTGACGAAGTCATCCATGTATCCACTTCAACTATGTATTAGTTAGATCATACGATTTGTTCAGTGTTTCTACATCATAAGTACATCTTGATTCACAAGTTTGAAGAATGAACGTAGGATGATATAGGCAGAAAAATGCACCCGTCCGCGTAAGTGGCAGTGGTTAGAGTAATAGGGCTGTGGCGTCCGGTTCCGACGCCCCGCGTTCAAATCTTGTGATGGTGATCTTTTTTTTCAACGATCTTGAACATGTGCATGAAATTTAAATAACTTGTTATTGAATTTTCAGTCATGATTTCTCTCAACAACCATGAACATGTGCATGAAATTTAAAGAACTGGTTATTGGATTTTCAATACTACTGTACATTATTTTTCATTTACGTGAGTGGAAATTGCTTCCATTACTTGTGATTGAAAATTCAATCAGGAATTTTTAACAGTGTAGTCTCGCAAAGAATCTCGGATAGTCTTAGAAATGATCTTGCAAATAGTCTCGCGGATCATCACGCAAAATTATTGAAAAATTTTGAGATTTTGACTCAAAATCGAGGAATTATCTCCCTGAATAAAAAAAAATATATGTTATATATATTTCATTCGGAATCGAACTTAGATCCGACTGTGTTGTCGCTCAGCTATGATGCTGTATGAATATAGCAGGCCTTTCAAATTTATATGAACTTGACTTGATTAAAAATGATTTATAGATAAAATAAGTATCCTAAAATGATTGCTTTTCACCAACCCATAAATCTTCTATATGATGCAACAAAAGTTCTTACTGGAATTGTATTGATAGTACATATTAAATCTTTATTATACACCTGATGAATTCAAACATAGAAAATTTCATAAATCTCTGAATCATTTAGGTTCATGCTGTATCAAATGAGAAAACAGAATACTAAAAAAAAATCATTTCATGAATTAACTAGAATACAATGACATACGGATAGGCTATGATCGTCGGTAAAACAATATCATTTGATCTCTTCCCATTAATTCATCACGGAATGAGTCGAATCAACTTCAAGTGAGAACTTCAACATTTCTAAAACATATCTGAGATGATTGTTTTCAGAAAAACTTGAAGAATTATTGGAGGATGAGATTTTTCTGAATAATTGCTCATAATTTATCAGGTTATACAACGTTGTCGCCAAAAACAATCCAGTCTCTGCCTATCCAATAATACGAATCACCGATGTTAGGTAATGGTTGTCATTCCAAATCCTCAATAAATTATCAAATTACCGTTCCTGTTACCTTTTCAAGAAATTATCGTAATATTTAAAAATGGAAATGTCTTTCCTATAGCGGGAAACTACACGATCGATTAGTCAAAGATGAAAAATCAATGCATGCATCAATAAAAATTCAATGAGAAAATAAAATATTCCATACGTTTAGAAAAAAAAAGTTAAAATTTGAAGTGATGTAACCATGTTTGTACTATTTTTTTCCAAGAAATCAAGTAACACTATGCAAGACTTTGAGCGAGATTATTAGCGAGATCTCGCTTAGGTATTGGATTGTTTCATAAGCGAGACACTTCAAAAACAACGCGAGACTGTTTGCGAGACTCTGAATTTCCGCGCGGGTTTGTTTTTGCAAAAAAAGGAAAATACATCGAATCGCAATGTGCGTAGGATCTCCGTTTGAGGCCTAGAACGTCACTTCAGCAACCCAGAAAGGAAATGCCAATATTGACACCTGGCCCATGCTTGGCAAAATACTGGGCTGCCAAGCATCGCAAACCAATATTGGTCCAATATACAACCGCTGTTCATTCTAGAAACCATGCCGGGTTTCATAGGAAATGCCAATATGACAACTGGTGCAAGCTTGGCAAAATATTGGGCTGCCAAACATGGCAAACCAACATCAACCCAATATAAAACCGTTTGTTATTTGAGAACCCACGCCATGTTTCATAAGGATATTTGCCTATACAACAAGTGGTTCAAGATTGGCAAAACATTAAGCTGCCAAGCATGGCGAACCAATATCGGCCCAATATTAAACCATTTGTCATTTGAGAATTTATACCACGTTTCGTAGGGAATGTCATCACAACAAGTGGTGGAAGCTTGGCAGAACATTAAACTGTCAAGCATGGTTAACCAATATTGGGCCAATGTACAACCAATGTTTATTTGAGAACCTATGCCACATCTCCATGTTTGTGATTTTTACAGAGTTGTACCGATATCCTTGCTAAAAATCTTATCTTTCTCTATGGGAAATTTTTAGCAGGGATGGCATGAAAAATGACGTCATTTTTTTGCCCAAGAAGTATGTTTGAAGAACCAGGTTAAAGCATGGTAAAAGTTAATATACACAACTTGGGCCAGGTCCGGTTTAATTGTATGAGCCAAGCACCAAATTACTCATAATACATATATCATGAGACATTGGGCCATGCTTGGCATTGCATTCTGGCCCAATATAGAGTACCAAGCCTGGCACGAGGTTATCATCCCAAGCTTTCACCAAGCTTGGGCCATTTTTTCTTATGGATTCTGGCCCAATGTAAGTCATAATTGGGCCAATATCGGGCCAAGATCGGGCCAAGCCTGGGCCATTTGTTAATTCCTACCTGGGAATGCGCAATTTAATCGTTTATAATAAAATCGTAACCTCGCAACCTCATAATGTATTCCTTTAAATGTAAATTATCAAGTAATCTAACGTGGGCAGAATTTCGGGAGGAGATCCAAGTCAATTTCAAGTATGTTCGGTGGGATTTTCCCTGTTCAACTCAAAGTCACATTCTTCGACTCAATCGCCGTTACAAAATACTAAATAATTCTATTGGATAATCCATCACGAAGATTTCCATAATATCAAAGTTGGAAAGTTGCCGTGTTGCTTCTCGTCGAGGAAGAATTCTGATTTATCATTCGTTTATTACAGAACTTCACAACATGATCCATCGAATTTCTTACGGAACAATAATCACGTTGAATAGAAAATGGTTTTGAAGTTCATATTAATCAAAAAACTCCCCTGGTTAAAAAAATCCATAGAATCTGATGACATGAAATTTAATTGAATTTGGTCGAACATTGTACAAGGTAGGGTTGGAAAAAACCCGACCCACATGGGTTTTTTCGGGTTTTTTCAATTTTTTATTGTTATTTTCAAGTCAATATGATGAACTATCGTTATTCATCACCTCAAATTGACTTGTTGAAAGTGAAAATATTGTTCAAAGAATGTGCTGCGAGATTTTGGGTCTTCAACTGAGGTTGGATCTGAGTATTTCGTTATTCGATTATTAATTCGTTTCAATGAACGATTCAAATTTCAACAACAATAAATATCAGGACGTGTATGTTCCAAAACATTCGTTCACGTAGATTGTTGAAACTCTTCTTATAAATTTTGGGAAAAAAAAATTATATCATTTCATGGATACATATAGAATAAAATATAATGGGATTCGCATATTTATAGACACGAAATTATAACATAATATTACATACAGTACGTGAGATACAAACAATATATAGAGGAAATAGTTACAAAATTGGAGAATATGAATTCTACTCTATGAATCTGAATATTTGAACTGTACTGATTCATTAGAACTCTATCACTGAAATTTCAGTTATTTCGTCAGTGTATATGCATTGATCGTACCAGTGACTTGCACCGATGGAAGATTGAGCACTGTATTTTTTACTGATTCCGATTTAGAGAATAGGATCTATCGTTGGAATCAATCATTATATGTTATGGGAATGACAAGTTACATTATTACAAATCAATCGTGTTACAAAATCTGATACACTACTCATATCAATGAATTGGTGGCAATTTTGATGTAAATAAAAACAAATTCATCCAAAAGTGTTATATATGCGTTCATGAAATACCATCTATTTCTTTCAACTGGTCAAAAGTTCCAAATTAATTGCAACTAATGTTTTTTTAAGAAGATTTGGAATTACACTCCATTCTATTTCCATCGGGATTGCTCAAGCAAGAAGGGGGCTTGATGCCGTAGTTGCCATATGACGCAAGATGGAATTCTCAAAATGATTGTCTCGAAACGTTCATTAAAAATTTCCACCTATACTCTGAAATTCAAATGGAATATAAAAATGCATATCCTAAAATAACTCGAATATCAGATAACGTTGGCATATATACAGAAGCTATCAATCACCTCCAACAATTGAAAAAAGTTGTTAAAGCTTCAGATAAATTGCAATCTGAATCAGCTAATCTATCGACAACTGTTGAAGTATGGTCTGAACTGCTGTCTAGTGAGAACTTAGTAGAATATACAATAGCTATACGAAAACGAAGAGATGAAGCCTTAGAACCGTTTTTTACATTGCATATTTGATGAATCCCTTTGTAAAGAACGTACAACTTGATCAGGAACAAGAAAAAATGGCTGAAGATTGGAGAATGAAAAATAAACCGGAATTTTTGGGAGCAATGATAGCATTTAAAATCCACGATGAAAATTTATATCCTGCTTAAATGTTCCGTGCAGAAGTTGAAGAATTAAATGAAAACACTCCTAATAAATGGTGCAAATTGATGGAAGCGAGAACGAATTCTACAGAAGAACTCCCAATCGGATTTTGTGAATTTTGTCACCAATTATTAAGTATTCCACCTAGTTTTAGAACGAGTTTGCTCAACATTTGGACACGCATGGTCCAATGTAAGGAACAGAAGATTAGGCGTGGAAGAAGCTACCAAATTGGTCCCATTATACAAACATCATAATACTCCTATTGTTCAAAATGAACGGTGAAATGAAAATATTAATTATGTAGGAACACTTATTATATTATACATCGAATAAAATATTTCAATTGTATTCATGAAATAAATTTTATTGTTCTCCAACCCATCCATTCATAATTCTTTTCAGTGGTTTTTTTCGGGTTTCCCCAAGTGGATTTCATCCGAAAAAACCCAGTGGGTAAAACCGGGTCGAGTTTTTTCGGACCAATCCTGGTACAAAATTCAATCAGAATCACATTGAAAAAATACCTCCATCTGAATAAATCTCATTGACAAATGCTCAAATAGGGTTTGGTCAGAACATTTTACAAGATTCAATGAGATTTGGCGAGAATAAATGGTGTTTTTTTTAACCAGGGCATTTGAAATCTCGAGTCTGTTAGAATTTATATATATTTGCTCACGTCGTGGTAGTAAAATCTGAGAAACTCAAATAGAGATAACTTGAAATCTTCATTTGAGGATCCTGAAACTCGATGAATATTACAGGGTATTGGATAAACTGGGTGTCTCCTCAACTACGAGATACACTGTTAAAAATGTTTGTGAATTTAATATACGTTCATAGAAAAAAGTACATTAATTTTCAAGGGCGCTATATGAATTGTATTCCACATTTGGATGTTGAAAAATCAATCACATATTCCATGAACTTCAAACAAAAGTTTTGAAATTCATAACAGTTTGTGAAAATTTATAACTGTAGATATTGAATTTCTGTATTCATTTGAATATTGAAAAATCAAACACATATTTCTCAAATTTCAAACAAAGTTTCTGATATTCACCACAGTTTATGAAAATTCATATCCCGATATATGCGATTATCCCGAAAGTGTGGGAACCTGAAATTCCCCGATCTGTTGAAAACTAGTTGATTTTGGAAATGACTAGAAAGTACTAGTTTTCAATAAATCAGGAAATTTCGGGACAATCGTGGTCTACCCTTTCGATGTGAATTTTTGTAGGGAAAATTACTTGTTGTAAAATCAACATCACTAATTGTGAAATCAAATCACGCAGTTCTAATAATTCGCTCATATATGTGTTCTCATTTTCAGAATTTTTTATATTAATTTTGTAACAAAACATGATGAAGTATTCAAGAGGGATTTTTAAAATTGAATAATGTGGTGTTGAAACTTCATTGTAAAATCAAATCACGCGATTCCAATAATTCATTCATATATGTATTTTGATTTTCAGAATTTTTTCTATTAATTTCACACCATAACATGATGAAACATTTGGGAGGAATTTTGGAAATTAAGTAATATAGTGTTGAAAATTCATGCATTTTTTTACATCGATTTTTATAATGTTGTGGCTTGAATTTCAAAATTCTGTCTATTATTTTGGGGATACAAGAATGTTTGAAAATTAATACACAATTGTGTGTGTTAATTGCTTCCAAACTTTTTACATTAAATTCCAAACAGATTTTTCTAACAGTGTACCTCAGACAGCTGAGAAAAGATTTACAATAAATATATTTCAATAAATTTGAATTTAATATACTAATGGATCCACCCATTATACCCATCGGAAATAATGGACTCTGCCTTTCCAAACTGTCCGTTAGGTATCTTATATACGATGATGGAAAAGAATAGATCTAAATTTTCATTTTCATTACTCCCATTCGAATCGTCAATTATCGTCCCTCGATAATCTGATGAATTATTAAAACGTTTTACAGTGAAGAAATTCAAATGAGATTCGTCATCATCGTCATCATTGATGAAAATTTCTAACCGAAGTATATTTATGAGAAAATTTACCCAATCGAGCACCGTCAAAACTAAATCACCGAATGATGCATTATTATAACGAATATCAAAGAAAACAGAATTTTCCAAGTTCTTACGTCCCAGCTAAGTACCTCTAAATACCGCGTACACTTTTATATTCTCTCTCCTTCTCGTTTTATCTCCGTTTAATCCTAATGGAACAAACATCCGCGGTATGCTCTTAAGGAAGGAGCTTACGAAAAATTATTTCATACTCCTGGAAACGATTATCACGTCGTCCAGTACATTTCGTCTCCTTCTTCTTCCACTTCTTTCTTTACTGCACACTTGCGACGCGATTATTTCTCGAATTTCTTCACATCTTTTCATTCAACTCTGATCGTTTCGTATATGATTTATATATTAAATTTAGAAATTCCATTACAGTTTCTCTATCCTCACACGTAAATTTCGAATGTTGGAAAACAAATTTCTATAACCTTTTCCTCGCGCATTTATCGGCATTCAACTATTCTACGAAATGTTAAGAATCGGTATTGAGATTAAAGAAAAACCGATTGTACTTTATATGTATAATCCGATTTATTTGAAGCGGGGATTCGGTGGACACAATTGACAGATTTCAAACTTAACACACGATAATCTTAGATATAAAATTTTATTTCCATGGACAAACAAAAAGAAGCGTCGAATTCTTCAGAAACAGCAATGAAAATATTCTTGTTATTCTTCCCTCTTACAAAAATTCAGCTGGGATTCCATATGGATTCCAGATCCGAAATTTACCTTCGTTGCCAGCTAAAACTCCACCTGGAATCAAGAATCCCAACTGGATTCCATGTAGGATTTCCAATTCCAACTGGGATCAGAAATTCCCACTAAAATCCCACGTTGGAGTTGGAATTCTGGAGTAGGAATTCAGGGATTCCACCACCTGGAAATGAGGAATCCCAGCTGGGAACGCAGGTAAATTTCGGAGCTGGAATCCACGTCGAATCCCAGCTGGATTTTCGTGACAGGGTTATCAATGATTAAATTTATCTAACATTCTGTCTTTGGAATCTCGCAAAGCGTACCTCCGAATGGGAATACAAAAATTGAGTACACCATTGCGATACCTCTTCTTGTTTCTCATTCTCCCTGCATCGACGACGGCAAAGGTCAATGCCCTCAAATGAAAATCTGTTTTTCTCTTTCTCGGTGTGTATTGCGTTCGTATTCAAGAAACAAAGGGGGTCCAGAACCACGTAGGAAAAGGTAAAGAAAAAATTTGGTCCGTTGATGGTCAGTGGCAAGTAACATTCGAGAAAAGGAAAAAGAAGAAGAAGAAGAAGAAGAAGAGGTACGGCGAGAGCAGCAAGTCAGGACACGTGTTCTCATCTACATGAAAAGAAGGATGAGACTTGCAAAGTTAGAAGAGGAGTTGGATGGTCGGTGTCTGGTCGGAGTACCCCCCCACCCTGTATAAAAGCCTACATCGGCCGAACAGGACTTCAGTCTTTCAGTTCGGACCAACAAACACATCGCTACTATACGACTTGAACTTGTGCGTTAAAAGATCCGGGTGACAGGAGAGATGATCATGTCTGTCTAAACTGTTGATCGAACAAGACAGAGGAAGCCTAGGATCGGAACCTGACGCTAGAGAGATACGGTCAGGATGCTGGACCGTGTGCGCGCTGCCCTCATCGGCTTGGTACGTCCTCTAATATCACTAAGAATGGACTGACTTACCACCAGGAAATTAATCATCCCTATCACATTTTCTTCTTAGTGTTCTCAAGTGATACGGATGTAAGGTCACGTGTTCATAATTCAGTGCTGTGATCGTCTATTTAAAACTCCTCGGGTTGATTAATTGATATAACAAACGAGTAACGCGTACATAGAATAGATACAGTGTTTACATATTAGTTATATCAGTTCCATCGTAAAACCCTACTATAGATACCGCAGTGCGATCGTGAATTCGAATCCCAGAGTTTGCTCAATCGTGATAGACGAGTCAACAGACTAGTCTTTTTCGAATTTTTCCAACATTTATTCAAAGAATTTTTGAAGATCGAGTGGATCTAAGTTCACTTTTAAAATCGTCATCAAAATTCATAGAAGTGAATAAAATGATTAAACCGAGAGCGGTGTACCATCATCTACCTACGTTCCAAATGTAAATATAGTGATGATCGCGGGATAACGTTTATAATGCACTCACGGCGAGTGAATGAATAAGAAAAGAAAGAAAGAGAACCTTTAAGAATGAAAGTAAGATTCGTGTCACGCTGCTACTAAACACCAGTGAATTATGAAACCACTTGATGGACACGCTGCTTTGTTGCATTATAAATTCGATGGTACACAGAGAATTGTAAAAATTCATTACGCATTTGCAATACCTTAATGTGTCCTGACCAATTGCTTTCTCGTGTTCTCCACATTTTTTTTTCTTTCATTTTGTTCACAAGTTTGAAATATCAATATCGTATGGTTTTTTTTTTGGTTCCTTTTTTTGCCTCCTTCATTTGACCCTCAACTTGGAGGTGTATTACGAACGTATTACTCAATATCGTATAGCCGCCTTGAACTTGAAAGCCGTAATAGCTTGCAAAGGTATTAAAAAGTATCTACGTATGCGTGAAAGTTCCGTCATTCTGTGAGATTTGAAAGTTTCATGTAACGATCTCAGAAACGATTTTACGTTTGAAATACTAGTTTTTGTCTAATCATTTTTTGAGTCAACTCACGGGTGAAACTTTTACAAATTTCTTTTTCAAATCGAACCATCGTCTCCGTTATCCATCAACCGGTTGGCCCATTTTATCACAGATCTAATTGTAGTATTATTTTGTATGGAGTAATTGCTTGGAAATTAGTTCTTCTAACTTTTGAGGACTCAAGAGATACGATCATTCATTCGTCTTGAGTAGTACTGGAAAAAATCTATTCTATATTCTCTTTGAATTTCTTGGAGTGAAAATACTACAAGTCCAACAAAAGTCAGATTCCTGCACTCCCGTCTAATTTTCAATCTCTTGAAGTGAGGATTTCAGTCTTATAAAAAGCGAAATTTCACTTTTCAAACTGAGTTGAACTTTCATTCTTTAGGAGTGGAATCTCACTCTGCCTGGACTTGCAGTATTTTCACTCGTCAAGAGTGAATTTTTCACTCCAAAGACTTTGGAGAGCCCTTCAACGAGAATGGTTGGATAAACTTTCATCGGATAACATCATTCGTGTAGAAAAAATTGTTATGACCACGTTAACTCGGAAGAATCTAGCTGAAAATTTTGCGTCAAGCTTGCGAAAATGGGAAAGAATATGGGGAAAACCATGACGACTCTGCCATGCTCTTGAAGGATTGGCAAGAAGTACCTCAAGATTTTTTTTTCTTTTAAAAACTGGCTGCACTCCCGGAAATTCCTAATTTCTTAACGGGCTACTAGCGTCGATAACTCACGTCATTGGTTAGAAAGGGACAGAATCATATGATAGAAAGAGAGGTCCGTTACCGACGCTAGTGTCCCGTTAAGGATGATAGGAGAATCCATCAAATTATGGCAAAAGTTCTTTATAAATTTCCATAGCTTTTTACTTTTTTGAAACCATCTCAAAACTTTTCTCGAAATTAAGGAATTAATAATGGCAGTTTTAGGACACATTAGCACTTTTCCTTTAATTATGGCAATCTATACCTTATTTTGGTGAAGATAACTTTGAATCTGACAGATAGTACTATGAGTTTTACAAAAATTACCACAAATTAACGTAGAAATGTTCATAAACGCTCATGTGTCCCAAAACTGCTCTTATTATGGAGATCTCTGCTACAAATTTTTCTCCGTGTGTAGAGAATGATTGAGAGAATTCAAACATTGAATAGCGATTCGCAGTTATCGCACTCGGAGCGCTCTGGCCTCATTGAAAAATTCCAATAGAAACCGAAAAGTGTAATTTTATTGGAATCGATGAGTTTCTATCGATTTTCCGTGTTGTTTTGTCACAGTCTCTATGGGTTTCTATTGGATTTCATGTGAAGCCAATATTTTATTGGTTTTTTATTGGTACAATCGGTAAAACCCCATGAATACCGATGGGGAATAATTTCCTATTGGAAGACTATGTCATTTCGTCACAGGATCTACGGGAATCTATTGGAATATATTTGAATTTTTTAACAGGGGCCCACCGCTAACTCTTTTTCATACCCGCATTTATAATAAGAGATGGACACAATTCAGTGCCCATTGAGTGCAGCCAGTGCAGGGGTGTGGTGAGGCTATAAAAAAATCAAAGAGACAAATTGATGAGAAATTTTGCCCTTCTTGCAATCTATTTAACAAAATATTGCAAAAAGTTTTTGATTCGAAATTTGGCGACGAAGCAACAAAATCGCGAGGAATTTAGTCACGCGAGAAAAAATGTATGTTGCTGAAGTTGGAATCGTTTATTGAAACGAATTGGTAATCGAATAAAGGAATTCTCAGCTTTTCAAGACCCAAAATTTTGCAGTACACCCCTTGAATGATGCCTCCAGTTCCAAGGAATTAATCCCAAAACGTAGACACTCATGATTTTTCAGATTTGATGAGTTTCAATTTTCGTTCCGTTTCTGTAAATGATTCAAACTCCAACAACATAAAAAATGTTCCATGAGATTTACTAACCCGGTAAAATACGGCACTGCCTAGCGATACCAAAGTGACCAATTTTTTTCTTTGACTTTCGGTTATTTTTTGGTTTGGTAGAAATTTGGTCAGAAAATGGTTACCCAGATGGTTTCCACCGTATAATGACCTATTTATGATCTAAAACGAACGGTTGCTTGGAACAAATCCGCCACTAAAAGGTCACTAAAAAATATGGTCCGTTTTTGGAATCTTTTTGATATTTGTGAGGTAAAAACCCAGAAAATCACCACAAACAAACCGAAAATATCATCAAATTGAGATCGGTTGAATTTTTGTTGGATGTTGGTCAATTTTTGTTGGAAAAAATGTCCTAAACGACCAGCAAGTAACCAAAAACAAGATTTTTCACCAAAATGTAACCGAAATTTTTGCTCGTTTGTTGATTCACCCAGATCCGCTAGGGCTATTAAAATTTCTCGTAATATTTTTCTAACGGTTCTAGTAGAATGTATGATGGTCGCAGTTGAGATTACTACCGCAGTGCGTGGAGGAGAAAAATTCGCTGGAATAGCAAGAATTTCGCTGTTTTAGCGAATTAAGCTTGGCAAGACTAGCCAAGAACTGATAATTATGATGAATCAGTTTGTGAATACAGCGAATTGTCATCGTTGGTTTATTCAATCTACTTCGCGAAGATGAATTCGTGAAAATAGCGAAATCTTTTTTCTCCGTGTAGTAAAATCGACTCGAGTTCTGGTAAATAATAACAATAATTGGTGAATCAGACAGTTTTCTCCGTGCATTGTTGTGAATAAAAATTCAGGGAAGCGAAATGGATTTCACTTTATCACAGCTGAATTCTTTATTCCCCTTGAACGAATTGTTGTATTCTTATTTCAAATAACCAGATCTTTATATAAGATTTTCATTTACTTGCTGCAGCTAGGTACCTTTTTCTCATGGCGAATCTAGTTGAGGCATCGAGCACATTGAGAGGAAAGTACCTAGTTGGGACAACTAAATGATAGTTGCCGCAGCTAGATTTTTACGCCAGTTAGACTCTAGTTGAGGTAGATGAAAGTCTACCTGTCTGAAATATGAATAAAATGGTTTATTCAATAGAAACCCGCGCGGAAATTCAAAGTCTCGCAACAGTCTCACGTTGTCTTTCAAGTGTCTCGCTTATGAAATAATCCAATACCTTAGCGAGATCTCGCTAATGATCTCGCTTGAAGTCTCGTATAGGATTGCTTTAATTCTTAGGAAAAAATAGTACAAACGTGGTCACATCACTTCAAATTTTAACCCTTTTTTCTAAACGTATGAAATATTTTATTTTCTCGTTAAATTTTTATTGATGCATGCATTGATTTTGCATCTTTGACTAACCGATCGTGCAGTTTTCCGCTATAGAAAAGACATTTCCTTCAAAATGCATTTCCATTTTTAAATATTACGATAATTTCTTGAAAAGGTAACAGGAACGGTAATTTGATAATTTATTGAGGATTTGGAATGACAACCATTACCTAACATCGGTGATTAGTATTATTGGTTAGCAAGAGACTGAATTGTTTTTGGCGACAACGTTGTTAACGAAAACTATATATGTTCTCTTTAAAATCTCATTCTCCAATAATTCTTCAAGTTTTTCTGAAAATAATCATCTCAGATATGTTTTAGAAACGTTGAAATTATCACTTGAAGTTGACTCGACTTATTCCGTGATAAATTAATGGGAAGAGATCAAATGATATTGTTTTACCGACGATCATAGGTTATTCGTATATCATTGTACACGAAGAAAAGAATATAATAATGGTTATCAGACAAAGTATAGTGATCAAAGTACATAATTCATTATGACATCAGATACTGTACATCCATCAGGGTTTAACATAAATATAGTAACTCTTACGAGAGTTATGATGAATTGTCATATACCGACTGTCATTTATCGTCATAATGAATCATATTCTCCGATTACTATATTTATATTATAAAAATGGTTATCATATTTGTTTCTCCGTGTATTCTAGTTAATTCATGAAATTCCTTTCTTTTATTATTCTATTTTCTCATTCGATGAAGCATGAACCTAAATTATTCAGAGATATATGAAAATTGCCATGGTTGAATTCATCAGATGATAAAGATCTGATATGTATTGTCAACACCATTCCAGTAACAACATTTTTTGCATCGTATAGAAGATTTGTTGGTTGGTGAAAAGTAAGCATTTGAGGATAATTATTTTATCTATAAATCATTTCTAATCAAGTCAAGTATTCGTACAGCATCACATGTGAGTGACAAGAGAGTCGGATCTTGGATCACGAAGATCCAAGTTCGATTCCGAATGGAATTAATATATTTTCAATATGTATCTTCAATAATTATGCGAGATGATCAGCGAGATTATTGACGAGATCTCATTGATATCTCGGAATGTTTTACAACCGAGACTATTTGTAGGATGATTTCCAAGACCATTCTAGATTCTTCGCGAAACTATTCACAATCTGACTGTTTGCGGGTCTTTGAGTGATCGTGTGCGAGATACTGAATTTCCGTGTGGGAAATTCAGCTGGCAGAACTAAATTTTTATTTAAAGTGACTAAATTTCCTAGCTGTCGAATATTTGAATAGACCTTTTCTCTCAATGCAGTTGTTCATAGAAAAACTCCACCACTTTTCGTTCGATGAGATTTCTCTATTCCATCAATTAATGTCACTTTATTGAAAATAATTTCAATTCGTCCGTATGAAACATATCCAATTCAATACTACAACTCACATATTTCATTAACCGAATCGCTCTTCATTGAATCGTTTATTGTTTATTTTTCTTCTTTCCCTTGCTCATTCATATTTCTTTCACACGAATGAAATTCAAATAAAGTTTCCTCGTTATATCATTTGACTGATCTTGGCTCTTCTCAAGGAATATTATCGTGATATATAATTCTGATCCCGACTGTTATAAAACGGTATTTACGACCTATCATTACTATGATTCTCGCGTAATCTGCACCACGCGGCGCTACAACTATCATCATCGCCGTCACTACGATTATCTCGTTTGTGGTAATTCTTTAACGTACAAGCGCATGATATTGAAACAACAGGTGGGTCACTGCACTGCATTTACCACTGCACATACGGCACGTGCCATCGAGATAAGAATAATCTTCATTTTTTTTTCGTATACACTGAAATCACTAAGAAAGATAAATGATTATTAACATCCATCTATGAACAATCAAAATAATTGTCAAGTCATTCACAAGGCCTAAGGGCTGGTTTTATGCAAGTAATGATAATCTCTGATACTTTGAACGTTCAACTCAGCAATGACGTAGATCTCGAAGGGTTAACGAGTGAAAAATGAATCCCAGTCGTTTAAAAAACGTAGAGCAAATTTTCTGGACGTTTCGAAAACGTTCCAGAGACACATCGTACTACGAGGGATGTAGTTAAATTGAATGCATATATTATCATATTGTTTTCCTTGAATGTATTATAATTCTTACACAGCGGTTGCATAATTGAGATTCGAAGAATCAATTTTGCCCACAAATGTGTAATTGCACATAACGTGAAATAATACGTTACTGATATGAATTGTAGAATCATCTCCACCACAGATAGTACATAGATGGGTTCGAAAAGTATCTCTCCAAGTAAATTTTTACATAATTGTATGAAGAATTGTGTATAACAGCAAAATTGGTATGTACACACGATACGAAACTGTGTGGAAAAAGATTCTTTGAAATTGATAAAAATGTATTGGAGGTTGGGAGTTTGCGAATTTAGTTGAAGAGAGAATAAAAAATGATGGCAAATGAACATAAATTCCGCTCAAGGTATTCTCACCGATTAATTTTCAACCGATTCGAAAGGAATTCAAAACTAGTATTGCCATCGTATAAACTTTTGTACGTTAGACTTCGCAATCATTTCCTCTGTATTCCTAATCAAACACTACCGCACTCCCCCTGAGAAGAAAGAATTCCACATTTCAAGAACTAAGTGAAACAAGTCAGTCTGCCGTACACATAATTCTTTTCTCTCTCCAGCACATAATTCAAGTACATAAAACGTTTCCAGCTGAAAGATATAATCGAGTATCTTTGTCAAGATCCTAGGATTATTATAAATCCTCCTCGCATGCAACTCCACGAGACGTGGAGAAAATTTCCATCCAGTTTCAAGGTTGGAACAAACAACTCGCTGACCTTGGGAGTATGAAACCAAGGAATAACCGAGTACACGTTGAGTGTTAATTTAATTGTTATCCATAAACTGCGAAATCATTGCAAGAAACTCGTAAAATCGAATTATTTATATATGTATTACTTTATTTCATTAGGGTATCCTTGAAATTCGAAGGAATGTGAAAATGCAATGATTAGCAAACGTACTCCACGGAGGAACGCGAATCTAAGGAACCGTAACAAATGAGTTGAGCTTTGTATTTAACTAGCCGTATCAAAGCGTTAAACACCTGATATCTTTCTCCGTCTCTTTTTCATCGAAACAAAACGCGGAGGGATCTAGAATTCAGATAAAACCAAGTTCTTCTGCATAAGATGCCGCGTCGTGATAAAGAGATCGTCTCAACGCAGAGGGTACGCAGAGTTAGACACCGGTAGTCGTCAATCATTGCTAGATTTTTGATACAACCGCAAGAAAGATCGTCGCTCGTGGTTTGTAACGCCAGTTACATTCATAGATGAGTAACTGCGTTTTCAATAGTCTGTTTCATAATTCACGTTCATGTTAAAACCATCCTGAAGAGCAGAACTTTTCCTCTAGATTTTCAAATTCTCAAAAAAAACATTTGCAATTATATCCGACTACGCCTAGAGCAGCTGGATATCGGTGATTCGAAATAATCGGGTATAGTTGATGACTAATATTAAGTTGGGAGAATTTATTTATTCGAAGATGTGCTACTTCCCTGAACGGAATTAATTCAAATCAATTCAAAACTGTATGGAATGGCAATTTGGAAATGATAAGTACCCGGAAAAAGGATAACGAAAAATCAATTTCTTGATGTTTAGCAACGAGGAAGATATACATATATCACTTTCGAAGATATTACACATGATTATTGGTTTAAGTACTATCAACATCGAGTCTCGACGACTCGTACATCCATTGAAAAAATTAAAATAAATCTTCAAAGTAAAAAACGGTCATCGATATTTCAATTTACGTGAGATCTTCTCGCATCTTTAATTACGAGTCGTTCTATCCTCATTCGTTGATCCTTCGCAACGTGTATCCGATAACCACTGTGTTTTTTATACCCTTGTATTCATCATCAGTTTAAATTGCAAGATATCAAGGAATTTGAAAAAGTTCGGTATATCCAAATTTGGAATATTCGATGAGAGAACGATGAATTGATTTTATCGGAGACACGTTGACTGACCTTCGCAAAAGCAAGAATTTCTTACGAAATAACGAAACTCTGTGAAATTTGATGAGTATTTTTTCCGTTTGAAAGATGAATACACAAGAATTGTACAGTTCTATAGACATGGAATGATGAAGCTGAAATTAGCTGCCGTAGAGTTAGAAGCCAGTTCTCATAACTTTCGATTGAACGTTGTTGAAGGGTTCTTCAATAAACGTTTCATGTAAAAAATATCCCACACAGCACTTTTGGTCTTCAAGATATCTTGAGGAGCTGTTCAGAAAAGTTTGAGAAGCCTTATGCAACATGAAAAGATATCCTTAAGATGTCTAAAACAGTTTTTACTTTTAAAAGACATCTTTTAGCGAAGATCTAAAACTTTTCTTCCGAGGTTATATCTTTTAGACATCTTATAGAAATCTTTTAGAAGTAAGAACTATTTTAGATATCTTAAAGATATCTTTTCATGTTGCATAAGACTTCTTGAAGTTTCGCTTGAGATATCTTTTAGAACTGAAATTCTTTTATTTTAATTTTCATGATCAAAAAGGATTGCTTTCCTTTCGAATCGTAGATTTTCTTTTGGCAAAACGTTGATCAGTCGAGTCAGTTTTTTTAATCTACAAAACACTTTGAGGAAGAGAATTTAAAAGATATCTCTATAATTCGAATCCCAATTCCCTACTTTGTGACTGTTGATTTATCGCAATCAATAGAATTTTGGTAAAGTAGGTTTGTTAAGAAAGATGAATACCAAATCCTTCAAGGCCTGGGCATCTAAGTTTGATGAATGTACGAGCAAGGAACAGAAGAGTACACGGAAAGCGAATTTGTTAGCTTACGTACGTGCTTTATATTGGTATCACTCGTGTGTCTGGACTTGATGGATGCTCCATTAAGAGCCGTCATCGTGACCACTGCTCTCAGTAACAGATCTGGCGTAATTAGAACTATATAACTGTAAATTTAGTTTCCCTGTCACCGTGTTAGTTCCAATTCCAATTCTGTCAAAGCGAAAGAATCATCGGTCACGAAATCATATTTCCCCACAAACAGATTTAGAACATATCCTATTTCTAATGCTAAGGAAAACAATTTGAAAAAATTTCTCATCATCAACATTGAATTTTTCCTTCCTCATATCCTTCCTCTCGACACTTCAAATCCTCCAATAAATCGGATACCGGATAAGTTGACTTCACTTTTTTACGAAACATATTACGTAGTAGCTTAAATTCTTCGTTGTTCTGATAAATCTCCCTCATTTAGTCACAAAAAAGAATTCGCAATTTCGAAGATACTTGATATTTTCTCCATCGGACAACGATACTAAACGATAAAAAAAAATATCTTACTTTATACGATCGTTATTATATCCCATTTACATCACTTTTTGAATCTCCTTCTCAATAAAAAATATAGAGAAATCAAATAAATTGTGTCGCGGAAAAGGAAATAAAAAAACAAATACCACAAAAGAAAGGAAAAAAAAAACGTGAAGAGAATCAGGACTTGTCTCCCCTATTAATCTCGCTTGATAAATCTCCGGTACGAGTTGACCCTCAAAGCCTGTGCTCATCTCGCCTGTTTTGTATGTAACTTAACCGTGGTTGGATCGACGACGCATCGCCAACAGTGAAAGTAACACCAACCGAATGCGTTCTTCTTATGACGCAATCTTGAATCGATACATACCCCCTCGGGTTTCAATGATAACCAAATTTCTTTCGTTTTCATTATATTCGTTCTTAGAACGAGTCTCTAAATTATAGATTTTCGAGGACAAGTATTACCCTGCTACATTATTATCCCGTCCAAGTCAATAAAGTTTCATTAAAGTCATATTATAGTTCACAAAGAAAAATTTGAGGGATCGAAAAAAAAGAATATCTTCTTTATTCCTTTGAACTTCCTTTCTACTTTCAACTCTTGGAGTTCCACGTGGCTCGGATGAGTTAACCTTTTCCCAATATTACACACGTGTTCTCACTACAATAACCGAGGAGAATGTTTTCCTCGGTGTGAAGGTGGTCATCCTGAAAACCCCAGCCTTATTATACGAATTCATATCTTTTTTTCTTTTGATTCATCGTCAACGAATTTCTAGCGTTCCGTTCACATATTTTCTCCTCGCCAGATGTTTTAGTGGAATA
Organism: Gonatopus flavifemur; assembly: GCA_018340375.1. Taxonomy (NCBI): domain Eukaryota; kingdom Metazoa; phylum Arthropoda; class Insecta; order Hymenoptera; family Dryinidae; genus Gonatopus; species Gonatopus flavifemur. Next base: position 3,596,504 of record JAFFJZ010000006.1, on the reverse strand, counting down.
AATAACTATTATGTTTCCAATGTCAAATTCCATAATTTATACAACGACGAGAATATCTAATTTACCGTGTTACGAAACTACCACCGAGGGAGAAAAAGGACTGCTATACAATTCTTTGAATAAAAGGATCTGGATCGCAAAAAATCGTTTCGTTCATCCACCTTTCGCAAATTAGATATTTAGATACTTCGCGATCAGAAATACACGACTCATCGCCTAATTTCAATAAGAGAAATTCGAGCTCTCTCTCTCTATCTCTCTCTGTCGCATTTTACAATTCTGCACACGTCGTTTGCCGAATTTCTTTCGTCAAAATACCATTCGATGTGGATTTCATTTGAATTTTAACCATCACATTTCAACGATTTGCTTCGAGCGAGAGGGAAAGATTGAATGGGGACATTTTTATGAATCATCCTTCCATTGAAAATACAACCAGAAAGAATGTTGAGTCTTCACGCGAGGTGTGAGAGATGTAATGCGGTTTTGTGGTATCGAGTAATGAAATACAAGTGAAACTTGATTCGATTTCAACATTGTTTCTGTTGGTAATTAAAAATTTCAGAAAGAAAGATAGATATATTTATTTGGCGTGATGAGATTCCACGGAGTTTTTCGTCAAATTGGTGAACGCCTCCAGCAGAAGACGATGAAGAAGAAGTAGAAGAAGAAGAAGAAGAAGAAGAAGAAAGAGGAGGAGAGATTAACAAAAGGGAAAGTGGAATTCCTTCTTAGCTCGTCTGCAGTTGACGGACGAAATACAAAAATAAAAGACAAAAGACTCATATCTATGATTGCGGACAAGACAAGTATCTTTCTTTCGTTTCCTCTGTTTTTTTTCTTCTTTCTCTTTTTGTGTGTACGCGCGTACACATATTTATATGTTGTACAAGAAGTATCATAAAGGTTAATACATTCCGGTACATTCGACCCACCTAGAGAAATAATAGAGATCCCTCTATTAGTATGATTCGAGTGGTTTGTCTACTTAGGATCGTGTCATTGAGTGTGCCTTCTTATTAATCCTTCTCGTATTTACGTCGTGTTATTTTAATATACAAACAGGGATTATCGAAGATTGATACACTGTCGCTTTCTGAACACACAATTCAATGTCAATATGATCGATTGTTGATTTTGTTCTGCTCTCGTCTGTAACTTTGGACTCCACATGAGCGTTTTCCCTCCACGTTCGAATGAGAAGAACGTACAATGTATTCCCCATATAGCACAAATGTCTCAGTAATATCTCCAGAATATTCTGACAATATTACAATGTCTCCAGAATATTCTGGAGATATTACTGAGACATTTGTGCTGTGTGGGTCTTTTATGATTGGATTGTAATTTCTAATTTACCCACACAGCACATATGTTTGAAAACGAGTCGAAAAGAGGTCTTGAAAAGTATTCTAAATAGAGTATTTTTTTCGAACTCCTCTATGAACATGTGGAATGCGTAAAGAATTCTTTGAAAGTTGTGTACAGAATTTATAAACGTATTTATAGTACTCTCAAATGTCTGACATTTTGAATTCTTGCGATATTCGTTTTTGCATTATCTCGAGCTTTTTACGAATTCATGTAGAAATGGATTGCGAATACAGTTTCTCTTATTTGCACAACGGAATATCGATGGAACGCTCGAGCATCGGGAGAAGCAGTTAAAATTTTGTACCGACTTTTTTCATAAATTACTGGATACATTGAAATTAAAAAAAAAAAGATAATAATTCAGTGTATACTTGAGATTAGACTCTAAATATGAAATTCGGTTCCCTTTTGGTTTGTAATTATTGGAAAACGATCGATGAAGAATTTTTCACATTCGGAGGTTATGATTTTTTGAAATTCTTTTATACTCACCAGGAATCGATAAAAGACTGTTCAATCATAATTGGGGATTTCATTATTACGCATTCAAAATTTCCGGTAAACGCATAATTTATGAAAAAAGTTTGGATTGCTTCTCCCGATGCTCGAACATCCTCAATACTATCACTATTATTTTATTGAGAAAAATTGAATGTTGGAAATTAAATACAAAGTTTGAAATATTTCCAAGGTGTAGCCTTTTTGTGACAAACTGAAAAAATGTACTGTAGGATTTTTTTTGAGTGAGCAATTAAATTATTTCTACATAACACAGTCTCATCTTTGAATGTAGTTTTTTCTTCATAATTCCAATATAACTAAAATTATATTTTATTAATTTCATCGATTTTTCAAAATTCATTCTTATTCAGTTATTTCTTTTAACTCTTTTTGAACTTCTCGGCTGCTCAGGATAAGAATTCCGATCTTATTTTCGAAGCTCTTTTTATAGTGTTAGAAAACTCTTCAAGAATTCCGCGATGACTTCCGAAAGTATGACATCCAATCGAAAAAATAATTCTAAAAGAGTCATATTCTTCAGACATTTGCGAGCTCTCTAAGTACTCTGCGAGTATCCATTTGATCACTTTCGATATCCTTGAAGAATTCTTTCCGAGGATCCATAATTCTTTTCGAATCCTTATGGAACTTCTCATGCTGTCTGGATAATGAAACACAAGTTTCATCATTTTCCAGTTATTATTCCCAGTCTTGAATAATATGTGTTGACAAAACTCACCCGTGCCTTTTTAAAATCAACAAATCCCAATACACAGGTAGTATTTTCAGATATCTTTTAGACAACCTGTTCTCTCGTGTACGAAATATTCAAGAGGTGTCTAAAACATACCTTGAAAAACATCTTCAAAGATATCTTTTGAGAAATCTAATGAATTTTTTCACAAGACACAACCGACACAAAAGCGTTGTATATCCAACTCACGCTATCCATTCCCAACATCACAGCGAATTGATTCTATTTCTGTTCCAAAAGAAACGGATGAAACTTTTTTTTGTAACCACCTTTATGATCAATTACCTTGTATCAATACATATGACGAGACACGTAAACGTATCCAACTCATTCAATTCGTATTGCTCGTATCATCCTCGTAACTTTGACTCCAATTTCTCCGAAAAACCAAAAAAAAAACGTGACTCATTTCATGAAAATAATCATGACGATTTTCGTTAAGAATTCCATGACAAATCTTTACGATCTTACATAATCGAATTCGAATGACGAGTAGGTGACGATCCAGGGGCGGATTCAGGAATTCGTCAAGGGGGAAGCTATACAATACCTTCGAAAATTCCTTTTCATCGTCGCTCGATCTTGTTTTTCATGTAGAATCTCTTTCGTGAATCCAAATGATGATCAAAATGTTTTGAAACGTTATTCCGAATCGCTGAGACGTGAATTTATTATTCGAAATCCATCAATCTCAATGAAAGAGAGAAAAAATGTTCCGGTAATTAACAGGATACAAGATAACCTACTACGTGTATTATATGAGATTCAATCCCTTCGTCGTAAAATGTACTTCGATATATCATCTCTTACACACGCTTGTTACTGGTATTATTATGGTACCATTAATACGAAGTGATTTATAATCGAGAGGAGCTTAAGTGCCGGTGAAATTACATACAAGTTTCATACCAATAACGTTTGGAATAATTGTCAGTCGGGTGCATATTTACGAATTTTATAATAACAGCCAAAAGCAATTCGGAATTTTTCAACATGTTATGTCATCAACATTCGTAATATTGCTGTAATTGATTTTCTACTTTTAATGTTATGACGTGCATTCGAAATCGATTATTATTGAGCTGCATTTTCTTCTTTGACGGTTATGAAATCGGCTCTCGGAATGTGGGATACGAAAATTCTGCTTGTTGAAAAATTTGGTTGATTCCTACCCTGCGGAGCAGTGCTTTCAAGATCGATGAATCATAATAATTTTATCAATAATGATTTGTTATGAAGGTTGATAATTATTCCATTCGTCGTAATCATTTGAATTGATTAATGAATATCAATAATCATATGCACTGGGATATGACGATGGATAAATGTTGATCCTGAACAGGGTTGAAAAAACCCTGAATTTCTTCGAATTTTATTGGACTGTATTGAGATTTTTCGGAATTCCTAATCATTTTTTGGCAACAAAAATATACTCCGTACAATTCTTCGGCTCACAAAATGTATGCAGATCAATGCAATGTATCAATGCATGAACAACCCATGAATATTCTCTTTCTGTGTGTAATTTCTCACAAAAATGAAAACCAGAAACTACAATTGCCTATCCGGAAATTGAATTTCAGCCGTACCATTTGTACTTTCTTCTAGTTCTCCCCGGTCAATACAACCGAAAAAACAATTAGCGATGAACAAAATATTTATCAAATATTTATGTCTTTTGTAAAAATATTCACTTGAACCTATTCAAATAATAATTTCCAAGGTACAAAGCAATCCTTCTTTCAATGTATTGATTTCTTGAGGAATCTTGAATAGACCGATCATATTATTTTCCAATCATTGCCGTTAGGATATATTCAACTTGTATGCAATCTTATCAGTAATACACTACATCACACTATCCCACACAGAACCGCAGTCTCAAAAGAATTCAATCGAATCATAAAAAATTCTTAATGAATTCTTAAAGAGCTCATATATGAGTTCATAAAGTATTCTTAAAGAACCCACGTTATGTTAGTTCAGAATAAATCTCCGGAAGAATTCTTTTTCTCGTCAAAAGGAAGTCTTTGGGAATTCCAAAAGAATGCTTGAGGAATTCTAAAGAGATTCTGAAAAGAACTCTTAGAGGACTCTTAGAATATTTTCCGATTTAACTGTTTAATCTAGCTTGCCTAAGAACCTTGATGCATGGCTAATTGGTATAAGAACTTGAATGATTTGAAAAATCTTTTGGAAAAATTTCAAACAGATGATGAGAAATTTCAAAATCATTGTTGGAGAAGTATTTTGAAATCCTGTGAAGAAAATCTTAAGGAGCCGCAAATATCAAAATGAACGTCAAATATTTTGCACTTCGTTGCAAGTTCGATCAGTTGACTGGAAATATGCATACAGAAGTATTCGAATGTCTGTTTTATAACATCTTTCGATATTTTTATGGATTCATATTAAATCTTCTTCAATTCGATTTGAATTAGTCACTTTGAATTTTTCAATGAATTCGAGACAAATTCTTTCATCTTTTCTAGAATATTTGTGAGATTCTCGGGTAAACTGAGGAGTTTATGGAGTGTCTCGATGAATTTCTTCAAAACTCTTCTAGGATTATTTACAACTTTATACAGCATTCTTCAAGATCTCTTATATGCTGCGGAAGTTTGAAACCTTTATCGAGACGAATTGATAATTGAATAACGGAATACTCAACTTTTGAAGAGAAAAAATTTTGCGAGAACATTTTTTCAATGACGTTCCCAGTGTCAAGAGGTTCATTCGGAAAAATAGAAAACAATGATCCGTTAGGTTTTGGGAATTTGAATTCAAGGTTCGGTCCTATGAACGATTCAAACTTCAAAAACATACCTCTTACAGAATTCTTTGGGACATCTCTTACGATTATTTATCAACTCTTTGAGAATTTTTCATCAATTCTCTTAGGATTCTTGATGAGATCTTTTGGATTTCTTTCCAAACTGTTTCGGGATTCTTCGAGAGTTCTTTAGGGCAAAAAAATACTTCCCTCTGGAATTCATTCTGAACTGACATCTCGAGGACTCTTTGAGGATTTTTTTGGACGAGTCGTGGTTTTTTTCAAAAATTCTCCTGGGATTTTCAGAGAATTCTTTCTGAATTCTTTTTTGCTACGTGGAATATAATACGTAAACGAAAATATGATTATCATATACTGTGTTCAATGCTACGAATTTGTTTGAATTACACAGGTTTCTAAATAAATCAGAAGGGAAAACTGATTGGCGGTTTTCTATAAAAATAATCAATGACTGTCAAAACTATATCTTTCCAAAACAATACTTTGTGTTAATTCATAGATTTTTCTACGAAAATTGAAAGTACGAGGATTTTTGAATGTGAAATGAAGAATTTTATAATTGGAGATATGACTGAAAATTCTGTGAATTTTTTAAGGATTTTTGATGGGTTTTTTTCCGGGCGAACTCTGATCCTGAGTTAAGAGAACATGGATAAATTAGAATTGATCCACAATAATTTAGGATTAAAGATTCATAATTATTGATAATAAGTGATGATAATGAGTCATAATGAATCATCCTAGCAGAAATCTAGCTAGTTTCTCTAGATTTGATCAGCTACCAACCAATCACTTCTACTGGTTATGACTAACTAAAAATAACAACTAGACAGTCACTGGTTGACAAAACCGCTACATTTTCTCCTCGGATATAATAACCCATATCAATTCCTAATAATTGTCAATATCTATTTATTGAGAATTCATGATGACTTCCCGAGCGGAAAAATTTTCAAAATTATATATAATTTATATATATATTATATATAACCTGAAAAATTATTTTTTTCACTCAGGTCATAATCACAAGAATTTCCGATAATTCCTAATAATGCGCAATAATAATTGATATTCACGATTAGGAATTTAAGAGAAACATAAGATGGCATGTTGATACTAGATTAACAAGAACAACTTTGAATCATAGCACTCTACTACGTAGTTCCTAATAAGTAAAAGTTTGTCTCCGATATAATAAATTCGTATTCGTTGAATCGTCTGAGTTTACAGATATTTACATTCATTCAAGATTACATTCATCTCCTCTCATCCCTTTCGAGCTACAAAATTGATTACGAAAGAGTGAATATAACACCGCGTACAGAAGACAGGTCTCGGGTGCTCGTTGGAATATAATTCGATGGGCTTCATAATAACATCCCATCTCATCGTAATTTATTCGATCAACTTAGTCGGCATAAAAGAGGCCGAACGTCTCCGAGAAATTTCACCTTGACATTTGTACAACCGTTGCACGCGACAGATCATCATTTCCCTACTTTTTATTTTCTGTCTCTGAACTCATCTTCTTTTAGGGAGCTTCAGCACCGACGCCAAAGAACTCGAACTTTTCGATTACTGTCGCGAATGATTTCGTAATATCGTATACACCATCGAGTCACAGTATCCGGCGACCCGATTACATTACGATGTAAATACGTAGAGATCCGTGTGCGCGTATAGATCGTCGTAACGTGGGCCGATCTTAAGGTCTGGCTTTAATAAACGCATACATTTAATATGACTAACCGTCGAGATTAATTTTTACATCATTAATCCAAATTATTAAGCCCCTTTTCGAGAATCCGATTGTCATCGATCAAACGATCCTCGGAATTATTAACATTTAACACGAACGGTGCAATCAAAGATCACTGTCGTGTGTAAACTTTTGGAGAAATAAATGCGATACATGAATCATTGAGAGGATTCGATGCAATCACCTAATGTTACTCATCGTATTTCCATAGGAGGGAATTTATCAAGAGATATGATGAACGTACTCGCATTGAAATGATATATCGAATCCTTTGATTATTTCTCATTTTTTCCCAAGATTTCTTGTTTTTCGCAATGGAATTGCGAAATGAGATATATGAGGTGTAACGTAAATCCGAATGTTTCTTCTTTGATACACGATTTCAATATTTTCAAGTATGGTAGTTTGATTACTGTAAAACGTCGTCGTGTACAATTCTGGTGATTCTGGGGATGCATTCGATTAATGAACCCGCATCGATCAAAGTTGTGCATTAAATTATGACCGAGCACTTTGCGTGCATTAAAACGAGGGATATGGAGTGAATGAAATTTGGATATCAGTTCCAACCTTGTGGATAATGATTATTTTCAAAAAATTTCTGGTTTCAATGACATCCTATGGCGGAACAGAATCTCCCAGTTCATCCGAGTATTAAGAAACAAGAGCCCCTGTCAAGTTGGAAATTCCAAAAGAACCGATCAAATCTCAAACCATCTCCCATTCATTATCAGTAAACTGGACCCTCTTTCAATTTTCTGAACATCGATAAATTTTATTTACAGATAATTTCAACAGCGGCACTGCATATCGCGCGAACTGAACAAGATGATTTGGTAGTAGACATCGCTGATTCCCAAAAGTTACAGTACCATCGTCACAACGTCGATTCGAGTAAGACTCTGCTTAAAAGAAAACAAATTGTGACTCGATAAAATTTAATAATTTTCCCTCCCCAGATGCTTACAATTATGGATACGAGGTCGATCCACTCGGTCAGTTTCATCACGAGAAACAAGGACCTGATAAAGTGACTTACGGATGCTACGGCCGACTCAATCCATTCGGGGAATTGGACGCTACTTTTTATGTGAGCGATGGTTGGGGATATAGAATCGTTCAACCAAATACGAGCGTGGAGATATTCCTCCACGAACACAACGACGAAGAAACGAAAAAAGAGGATACGAACTCCGAAAACGATGATCGAAGCCAGCACCGAGGGATAATGACACCCTGGGCGAGTCTTTACTTTCCCAGCGACTGTCTCCAATTTCAGAACTCCCTGACTTATCACCTTGGAGCCCGTCCTGATCAATCTGCAGGTGGAAATGGAACGGCCCTGGATGGAACAGGTTCGTCAGTTCACGGGGTGCTTCAACAATATCACAAACCTGGTTACTATAAACCTGGAAAACCCCCGAGACCTTCAAAACCTGGCAAACCACCAGGCATTCCTCAACAGCCCCCAGGTAAGAATGCATATGCATGATTCGATGACAAAGTTTAATTTTGAATATAAACTGATGTTTTTGTTGCGATTGTTCAGCGGGTCCCAGCCAACCTGGATATCCTGGAGTTCTTCAACCGAGTCAACCTGGAGGTGAGCAAAGTTTACAGATTATAAATAATAATGGCAGAACTAACCCTTCCAGGTTACTCAACTTCAAATATTCATTTTCCGCAGGTCCTATATATCCAGGTGGATGGTATCCCGAGTATCCAGGTAGTCCAGGCTCACCAGGTAAGTTGAAATGATTCAAATAAACATGCGTCCATATTTAACGGTTACATCTCGTGCAGGAACACCCGGACAACCAGGCTACCCTGGAGCTCCTGTATTCCCTGGCTATCCTGGTAAGAATACAAAACGAATGATAAACCGTCTCTCAAAGTTGGTTGAACAAAAATGAAATGATCAATCTTTGCAGGAATACCTATTCAATACCCAGTTTTCCCAGGAGGTCCTGGATCTGGAGGTAAGGAATTACTAGAATTGATTACGAATGTAGTAATGCATCGGTACATATCTGATTTGTGATTTGCTTATTCAGGTCAACCTGGTCCACCAGGGACACCCGGTTATCCAGGAACTCCAGGTACGCCAGATGAGTGAGATCCTCCGTTAATTTCATTTCAAAATAACGTGTTTTGATACGACTTGGCTAATCGATAATCACGTTTTTTAGGAGCACCTGGCAAACCAGGAAAACCTGGTCACCCTGGTCATCCCGGTCACCCTGGCCACCCTGGCGGTCATCCTGGAACTCCGGGCACACCAGGTGAGGTTTTGTGCTTTAAATGTGCGATAAAATATGATCTAAGATTGATGAAAAAAATTGTGTTCCCAGGCACCCCCGGCTATCCCGGAGGTGAATACCCTGGCTATCCTGGAACACCTGGCACCCCAGGTAAGCGAATTACATTTGGACGTGTTCGAGTATTCGAGGTTTCGAAAACATGATTGATCGATTATCGATTTATGCAGGAACACCCGGTCAACCTGGCAGTCCTGGAACCCCCGGTTACCCTGGAGGACAATATCCTGGATATCCTGGAACTCCTGGTACTCCAGGTATGTGAGGCATGCAAAAGCGTGATCCGATCACGCTTCAATGAGCTACCGCATGATTTTCTAGTTTATCGATCAGAGCTGTGGCACGGTGAAGATTTTTTTTCCAATTTCATGACAATCCTAAAATTGTTCGCATTGTTAAAGGGACACCAGGGTATCCTGGAGGACAATATCCTGGTTATCCAGGAACACCTGGGACACCTGGTCAGCCTGGAACACCAGGGACACCAGGTATGTTGCTGCTGCTGTTTTTCATTTGGAGAACTGCGTCATTGTATTTGAATTTTGATTGGATGATTACATTTTCAGGGAAACCTGGTAAGCCTGGAAAACCTGGACACCCTGGAGGACAGTACCCTGGCTATCCTGGCTCCCCCGGCACGCCAGGTTAGATATTGTTGCTCAAGATTGAAATCTCTTCCTAATGAATTTTGAATGATAATCTTATGTTTCTAGGCACACCCGGTTACCCCGGAGGTCAATATCCTGGCTATCCCGAAACACCAGGTGAGCAAAACACGTTTTCAATCAGTGTAGCACTTGAATGGATTGCGTGAAATCTATATTACTGATTGGTGATTTTATTAGGCACCCCTGGACAACCTGGAACCCCTGGAAGCCCTGGTTATCCCGGAGGGCAATATCCTGGATATCCTGGAACCCCAGGTAAGAGGAACAACTTTTCTCTCAACTCGTTCTATTATTCATAATTCCGTACTGTATGATTTCATGTTGGTTTGTTCAGGATCACCTGGTCAGCCCGGAACACCTGGAACTCCTGGTCAACCGGGAGGTCAATATCCCGGTTATCCTGGATCTCCTGGAACACCAGGTCAGGAGAGTTTTTCACAATAAAAGTTAACAATGTTTCTAAGTGTTTTTACACAATATCAGCGTAGTGCACAAAGCAGGGTTGAGTTTATTTCATGCTTGTTTCTTTTATTGATCAATTCAAATCTAAATCATCATCAATTGAACACCACTGTCGAAAACACCTTCTCTGACGTGGAACAATCGTTAATCAGAACCTCATTTGCTTAGGTACGCCTGGTCAACCGGGAGGTCAGTACCCCGGTTATCCTGGAACCCCTGGCACACCAGGTGAGGAGAATGAATTTGTATTCAAACATGCAAATTCCGAGAGTTTGAATTATTTATCATCCATCATTTATTCATGTGTGTAGGAACCCCTGGGCAGCCTGGACAACCTGGCTCTCCAGGATCCCCTGGTTATCCTAGTCATCCTGGTGGTCATCCTAGTCATCCTGGAATCCCCGGTTTGCCAGGTGAGTTGAAAAATTCATATACTCACTTCTCGTATCAGTCCCGAGGATGAGACTGAGGGTATAGAATATGGCATAAAATAATTGCGTCATCATATTTTTTCGTACCATCTTATTTTCACTTGGAAAATCAAATCATAAAAAAATTCCTCGCAACGCATACTCATGATCGTAAAAACATCGGCTATGATCTGTCCCTCAAGTACTGTAACTTTTGATGGAAAAACAAGACGGACAACATGAATAATTGATTCATGCAATTGAGAATATTCTAACGAAGTATAAGAATAAATCCCAGTAGTTGGCCGATAGATCACGACCTATGACTTCAGAGCCATTCCATTCAATTCGAAATTAATTGACAATACCCTCATTCTTTCCCTGCCGTTTTCACTGCTCCTTCTCGACCCCCTCGGTTTCATTAAAATATTCTGAATATTCATAGGAATCCCTGGTAAACCTGGAAAACCTGGTAAACCAGGCAAACCCGGCAAACCTGGACATCCAGGACACCCTGGTCATCCAGGTAACAAATCACGACTTTTTGATAAAACTCTGAACATTTTTATTACTTTTCATTTCGATTAATGATTTTTACTTTTCCTTCAGGTGGACCCAGCATTCCAAGTTATCCTGGTACACCTGGCACTCCTGGCAGTCCTGGTAAGTAATTCCTCATAGGAATACATATTCAAAGGAATCAACAGATTCACATCATTTTGCTGATTTTAGGATTCCCTGGTCAACCTGGCACACCTGGTTCTCCAACACAACCAGGAGCTGGCTACCCTGGCCAACCTGGATCGCCATCACAACCAGGAGCTGGCTACCCTGGTCAACCTGGATCGCCATCACAACCAGGAGCTGGCTACCCTGGTCAACCTGGATCGCCATCACAACCAGGAGCTGGCTACCCTGGTCAACCTGGATCGCCATCACAACCAGGAGCTGGCTACCCTGGTCAACCTGGATCGCCATCACAACCAGGAGCTGGCTACCCTGGTCAACCTGGATCGCCTGGTGGCCCAGGTAAGGATTATCGCATTCAATCCTCTTTCAATGTTCTCAAAAGTATAAAATCATCAAACTCCGTTGAATTCACTCAGGAACACCAGATTATCCCACTCCTGGTCAACCTGATCAACCAGAATCCCCTGGAACTCCCGATTATCCATCACAAATTGGACATCCACCGTCGGGATGTCCGATATGTGATTGTGGAAGTTCAGGCACACCAGGTATGATAGAATGTTGCGTGATTCAAAATAAACAAATCACTAGCGCAATTGACAGAGTAACCGTATAACCCACGCATGCGATGCATCTGAGTATGCGATGATTACTGTGAAGGATTAAAAGTATAAGTATAAGTCAGACTAATACTTAATCGCTGTTTCATTCACTGCATAACGATGCGTCTATGATTATTTTATAACTAATCGTACGTAATTCGAAGGAGGGAGAATGTACTTCAATCGGTGACATTTTCTTTCGTTCATTCATATTAATGCTGTGTCTAAAATGGATAATACATAGTTCGTTCCAGTGCGCTTTTAAATGTTCATCTCTTAACGACATGAATCGATAACACTCATACGATTGAAATGTTGTCAGAGAACATTGTTAAAATCATGTACTTCATTTCTAGGAACGCCTGCACAACCTGGATATCCGTCGCCCATACCAAAACCTGAACCACCTGGAAGCTATCCACCTGGTGGAGTAATCGTACATCCTGGTATACCAGGTAAAACCGAATACACTGTTAGGGTTGTTGTGAAAGCTTCTGATTGGGAATATTTCAAAACCTTGATTCAGGAGAAAAGCAGTATGCAATCTCTTTGTTCAACTGAAATTTTGATACATTTTTGGTTAGGAATTTTTACACAAACCCTTCTATGAAATAGTCATCTTGTCAGTTGTTATCAATATTCAAGTGTTTGAATGAAATATCAGGGGCCCCTGGCAAACCAACACCACCTCATTTCCCTGGAGGACAACATCCAGGACAGCACCCAAGTCAACCGGGTTCTCCAGGATACCCAGGTAAATGAATTAATTAAAATCCTCCTAGGAGATTTGAATTGAGAGGGGATTTTTGACAATAATCAATCCATTTTCACCTAGGTCAACCGGGAATACCTGGTCTGCCTGGATCTCCCGGAAGTCCTGGAACACCTGGAACTACTCAACCTGGATACCCTGGTGCGTAATCGAGATTTCAGAAGCAGGTTCGTTCTCAATAGTCTGAATTTGTGATTAATCGAATAATAAATTTCAGAACCGCCTCAACAACCGAGCAAACCCGGAAAACCAGGGAAACCTGGTAAACCTGGCAAACCCGGAAAACCTGGACTACATCCCCATCCAGGACATCATCCAGGTATGACTGAAATTTTCTGATACTGTCATTCCATATATTCGGGTGGTTATCCAACTCAAAATTCCTTTGGAAAACATTGGAAACTAAAGTGATGATCCTCACTCATGCATCCAAATATCGAGTGGAGAATTCATGTATTCCTGAGAAGATAATAAAATAATTCAATTTCCAGGACATCCTGGATCCCCCGGAACACCAGGCACACCAGGTCAACCTGGAACTCCAGGATCACCTGGGGGCGTTTATCCACCATCTTCTCCATCTCCAGGATCCCCTGGATATCCTGGAGCGCCTGGTTCACCTGGCTCACCCGGAACAGGTTATCCCCCGTATCCACCACAACCTGGCCCCCCTGGAACACCTGGTAAGTGAATTTTTTTCCACTTGAAATTTACTTGAGTGTTATTCCTGTGAACAACAACAATGAAAATCATTCCTTATTATCAACAATGAACCTATCACGACGAATCAAAATAATCCGTTTTCAACTCTTTGTCAGCACTTTCGTTCCTTGTCATTAGATAAATGAATAAACCATTTGAAATTTTTATTCGGAAAGAATTATCCTATTCAATAACTGAACCGTAATCAATGGTAGATTCTATGCAATACATAACAGGATATATACCTTCCTAAAAAATGGAAGGAATCAAATCTTTTCACATGAAATCAGAATTGAGTTTCGAAGCCTCGGGCATCCCGGGTCAACCGCTTGGTAAACCTACGATATGGAATCTTTATTTCACGTTGATAATGTATAAAATCAGTTTAAAACTGAATGTAAAACTTCAGTTCAGAACATCCTTGCTGTATCAATATCTGTGACCTGATCATGAACTTCAGCCTCAAGGCTATTAGAAAACTTTGTAATGACGTTTGGTTTGTACCAAGGATTGGTATTCAATCGATAGTTATCTTCAAATACTTGTGCATTGGAGGAAGATTTGAAGTCATTATTATCAATTATTTTATTACTGCCATTTAGATGTGTTGGAGACAGGCAGAATTCATATTTAGAAGTAATTTGCATTCATTGAGCGACCATTTGGAGCAGGTTTTTAGATTTTGAAAATAAGTAATAGTATGTCAACTTTTCAACTCCACCGGAATGAGAAATACATTTCTCCGGATTACAAGGATATATTCATATATTTATTGAATCAGCTGTAACATTCAACAAATATTGACTGACAAATTTTATCATACGATATTAGTACATGATTTTGGTATCGGTTTTTCCTACTTGTGTGATAATTTTCTATATTTTCAATGTTGCCCAATGATACACGCAGAGAACTCGCGAGATATTACATCATCTACCCTTCCTGATTTTTCATCTCGATTGCGGAAGGAAGAAACATCACAAAAACGGAGAGCATAAATCTCGAATGTCGGTGACATTATTCTACCGTGAAGTTGAAGATCCAAAAACCAAGCGTTTGGCAATGAAAAATCATCAGCAGGTTGATTTTGTTTTACGTCAATTGGGAGATGAAAATTTGCGGAAAGTTAGATGATTTAATATCTCACGGGTTCCCTACGCGTAGGATCACGGATAAATTTAATCAGTGTAAGACGGGTTTGTTCCTTATCTGTACCATGTAAGCTTGTTGGTAATTATGGACGTGAATGGAGTTACATTCTGAAATAGAAAGATGCATATTAACATGAGACATACTTCATTTCAATTTTTACTCTGCGTTTGAGTATATTCCACGGAATTTTATCAGCTAGTCATGAAATCGGACTATTGATTCATGTTGTCAGGGAGTCAATTGAATATTCATGTTAATATCTTCCACTGGCTAATTGACAAAGTTGTCAACGAGAACTATTGCCAGCATGAGAAATGCCCTTCAATGTTATCGAGTGGGGTTATAGGTTTTCCACAAGAAGAAGTATCTAAGGAACTGTTGGTAAGGTTTGATTTACGTTTTTTTGTATATGATGTTAACAGGATCACCAGGCCAACCCGGTGCACCAGGATCTGGTTACCCATCGCAACAACCAGGATACCCAGGCAGCCCTGGCTCACCTGGAGCTCCAGGGTCACCTGGTGCCCCCGGATCTGGATATCCGTCGCAACAACCTGGATACCCTGGCAGTCCTGGCTCACCTGGCTCACCTGGAACACCTGGATCACCTGGTACTCCTGGAACTGGATACCCAGGCAGCCCTGGCTCACCTGGAGCTCCAGGGTCACCTGGTGCCCCCGGATCTGGATATCCGTCGCAACAACCTGGATACCCTGGCAGTCCTGGCTCACCTGGCTCACCTGGAACACCTGTATCACCTGGTACTCCTGGAACTGGATACCCAGGCAGCCCTGGCTCACCTGGAGCTCCAGGATCACCTGGTACTCCTGGAACTGGATACCCAGGCAGTCCCGGTTCACCCGGAACACCTGGATCACCTGGTACCCCCGGCTCAGGATACCCACCACATAAACCTGGACACCCCAGCATACCCGGAGCACCTGGTACTCCTGGAACTGGTTACCCATCGCAACAACCGGGATACCCAGGCAGCCCAGGCTCACCTGGAGCTCCAGGGTCACCTGGTGCCCCCGGATCTGGATATCCATCGCAACAACCTGGATATCCTGGCAGTCCTGGCTCACCTGGCACACCTGGAACACCTGGATCACCTGGATCACCTGGTACCCCCGGCTCTGGATACCCACCACATAAACCTGGACACCCCGGCACACCCGGAGCACCTGGTACTCCTGGAACTGGATACCCACCGCAAAAACCCGAATCCCCAGGCAGCCCAGGCTCACCCGGAGCACCAGGATCGCCTGGTACACCAGGGTCTGGATATCCACAACAGCCTGAATTGCCTGGCAGCCCTGGTTCACCTGGGTCGCCTGGATCCCCCGGTACACCCGGAACCCCAGGCTCACCTGGTTCACCGGGATCTGGTAATCCACCACAACAACCCGGATACCCAGGCAGCCCTGGCTTACCTGGAGCTCCGGGATCACCTGGTACTCCTGGAACTGGATACCCACCACATAAACCTGGTCACCCCGGCACACCCGGAGCACCTGGTACGCCTGAAACTGGATACCCACCGCAACCCGGATACCCCGGCAGCCCTGGATCACCCGGAGCCCCAGGTTCTCCTGGTTCACCGGGATCTGGTTACCCCTCACAACAACCCGGATATCCTGGCAGCCCTGGCTCACCTGGAACTCCCGGATCGCCAGGTACCCCTGGGAGCCCTGGAGTAGGCTATCCACCACATCGTCCTCCAAGTCCTCCAGGAAGTCCTCATCCACCGCATTACCCTGGATCACCTGGCTATCCTGGTACCCCAGGTAGTGATTTGAACTGATCGAACATTCTCACGTTGCTATGTAATATACAGACACTAATTCTCCAATCGGTACAGGTTCTCCTGGTCAACCTGGAGCCCCCGGCTCACCCGGCACCGGATATCCACCACATCCTGGTTACCCCGGAGCACCAGGTGAATATACATTCAAGCAAAACTGAAAACCCATGACTGAGAATTTGTTCCTTCCTGTCCAAGTTTCGATCTTTGTACACTTGCAATGAGTAATGTGCTCTCACCGTGCGCGGATTATGCATTGGGCATGTAGAATATGGCAAAAAATAGGGAAAACGCTCGAAACATCATGAAATCAATTCTAACTGGGAATTCGAAATTCAAACCGCATGACTTATAAGTTTGACATGCTGTAATGAGGGAGAATTCACAGTTTTCAAATCATATTTCAACAACGATGCGGAGAACCCCTCTTCTTTGTCTGCGTCATCTGCGTTTCACAAGCACAGTATTCCGTACATAAATACGTATTATACCTACTTGCCCCTGTTTCCTAACATGATTCGTTTAATCGGTAAGCGGGAATTTATCTAGTATTTGCAATACAGTTACAAATACGTGCCAACCAATCTGAAACGTTAATTGAGTTCGTTCAAAGCCCCCCGAATTACTTGCACCAAGCATTTTAGATCCACTATTCTCAGTTGTGAAACGGAATTCCCGATTTGGTACAAATTGGAACAACTTTCACTTCAAACACATGAACTGAACGGATCTATCAGCCTCATGAAATCCATCATGATTCATTTCACACGAGGAGTAGATGTTCTTTGATGTGATTCGCATTTTTTGGGCTTGTATACTTTCCCCATCATTCTTCTGAGCGATTGTAAATTTGTTGATGCCTCCACAGGTTCACCGGGATCACCTGGTTCTCCAGGTTCTGGTTACCCACAGCCACAACCTGGATATCCGGGCAGCCCTGGATCACCTGGAGCACCAGGACCCCCAGGTTCTCCCGGATCCGGTTATCCACCGCATCCACCTGGCACTCCTGGAACACCAGGTCTATATGAATTTCTATATAAGTCATACAAATATTGATGCGTATCCCATACATCTTTGTAATATCATTCGCATGTGCACAGGTTCTCCAGGATACCCCGGTTCTCCTGGCGCTGGTTACCCTCCGGTATATCCTGGTACACCTGGATCCCCAGGTTTGAACAATCTTAATTTCGATAATCTGAATGCAGTATTCTATTCCTAGAAAGAGTTGATAAAAACTCGTGTTTTCAGGAACTCCTGGCACTCCCGGCTATCCTGGTCACCCTAGTTATCCCGGTCAACCAGGCACACCAGGTTGGAATCTATTCAATCAACGCTTCGTGTTTATTCACAGATGATATATAAAATTCGTTTTAGGACAACCTGGAACTCCTGGCAAGCCAGGAAAACCCAGCAGGCCCGGAAAACCTGGTAAACCCGGCAAACCTCCCAAACCTGGACATCCTGGACATCCCGGACATCCAGGTCATCCAGGAATCACTGTAATCATTGGATATCCTGGTAGTCCCGGAACTCCTGGTAAATACAGTAACGGGAAAACAACCAACAAACGAGTAAGTCCATAGCAATGTCATAATGTTATGACGCGTCATGTTTCAGGTTCGCCAGGTACACCCGGACAACCCGGCAAACCACCACAATACCCATCGAATCCTATAATTCCAATTCCAGGTCAACCAGGTATGCAAATTGATTCACGGGTTTGTTATATCTCCAACAGATTTCCCTCGATTCTTACAACTCAATTCTGTTTTATGCAGGTACTCCCGGAACTCCGGGGACACCTGGAACACCTGGTATACCACCTACTTTCCCTGGAGGAATCAATTATCCTGGAATACCAGGTGTGTGATGTTATCTTCGATAACAATTCACATTGAAATGTCATAATTTCCATTTCTCTTGCCATTAAAACATTTCTCCCTCACTTTCATCCCTACTTCGCAGAAATTTTGAGAAGAATATGACTCATTTTTTTCAGGCACTCCCGGATCACCAGGACAGCCAGGATCTCCTGGACATCCTGGAAGCGTAATCATTACATATCCAGGTGCACCAGGTGATCAAAAATTCATCCTTCATCGAATTCAATCTGTTGAGCAAATGATCGTGATAAATATGTTGTTGCAGGAACACCCGGTCAACCAGGTGAACCAGGATCAGGTGGATACCCAGGCACTCCAGGTACGTGTGTAATTACACATCATTGTCATTCACTTGTTTCCATAGGTATTTCAAAGAGATATACCTTCCGTTATACACAGGAACTCCAGGCCAACCAGGATCACCTGGATATCCCGGTAGTGGAGGATACCCAGGCACTCCAGTTCAACCAGGATCCCCTGGATATCCCGGTAGTGGAGGATACCCAGGCACTCCAGGCCAACCAGGAACTCCTGGATATCCCGGTAGTGGAGGATACCCAGGCACTCCAGGCCAACCAGGATCCCCTGGATATCCCGGTAGTGGAGGATACCCAGGCACTCCAGGCCAACCAGGAACTCCTGGATATCCCGGTAGTGGAGGATACCCAGGCACTCCAGGCCAACCAGGATCCCCTGGATATCCCGGTAATGGTGGATACCCGGGCACTTCAGGTACTAGAAAATTCTTTTGCCATTGAACTCGATGCTTGAAACAATTAATCATGACAATTATCGTGTCGCAGGAACACCAGGTCAACCTGGGACACCAGGAACACCTGGATATCCAGGCACTCCAGGTAGTTATAAGAGTGATCATTCGTAATGAAATATTTCCACTATTATTATACAAGCAATTGATGTATCTTGTTATAGGCACACCAGGAACCCCTGGTTCTTACCCAGGCTATCCTAATCAACCAGACGGTTTAATCGTTGAAGTATATCCAGGAAGTCCATCGGGGTCAGGTATGAAAAAGATAGATCGATATGTAAGGTACATCATAATTCACCATATTTGTGACTTTTGTATCAATTTAGGAAGCCAAGGAACACCATCTAAACCACCTACCCCAGGGTATTTACCCTCATATCCTGGCTCACCCAGCACCCCGGGTGGCGTAGGAGTCCCTCCCCCTGGTCAACCCCCTAAACCAGGAAAACCTAGTAAACCTGGAAAACCAGGTAAGCCTGGAAAACCCGGGTTAT
The DNA here is from genome assembly GCA_018340375.1 of Gonatopus flavifemur. Taxonomy (NCBI): domain Eukaryota; kingdom Metazoa; phylum Arthropoda; class Insecta; order Hymenoptera; family Dryinidae; genus Gonatopus; species Gonatopus flavifemur. The sequence goes on along the minus strand of JAFFJZ010000006.1, from coordinate 3,576,587 downwards.
TTCCTCATCATCATCATCATCATCATCATCATACATCGTCCTCACTCGGAAAACCTGAAAAGACAGGTGAAAAAGGATATCAGATCGTATCAGATCGATATCCAATCATCGAAGTACATTTCATCTCTCTCTATCACATTTCTCCCCTCAATCCCACAGACCCAATAAGTACAAAGACATTATACGGTCTGTGTGATGAAGAGAGTTCATACTACGTGATCTAGTAACAAAGTATCATAGTCGTTTTCATTGAATTTCGTAACACGCATGATGAACACGTAACTGATTTGGGTGCATATAAAAGTCAACGGTACTGTCATTTGTAACGAATCTGTCAGCTCAGAACATTTTTTTCCCTCTCTTCAAACGATCCTTTCCGAACAAATTCAAATAATTCGTAATTAAATGATGAATGTTGTTTTTCAGGTCATCCAGGTGACCCATCATACCCTGACGGCCCGATTGGACAATATCCCCCAGCGCCTGACGGTCCTACAGGTCCTGTGGGGCCTTACCCAGGATATCCAGGAGCTCCCGGAGGTCCCGAAGGTCCAGAAGGTCCCACGGGTCCATATCCGGGCTATCCGGGATATCCAGGAGCTCCTGACGGCCCTGAAGGCCCTGGAGGTCCGGGAGGTCCTGATGGTCCTGTCGGTGGTGTAGGCGGAGTAGGAGGAACAGGAGGTATCGGAGGTATTGGCCCTGATGGTCCCGACGGTCCTTGGCCAACTGGCTCCCCGGGACCGGACGGTCCATGGCCGGGAGATCCAGGATACAAAAGGTCACCCGTAAAGTCCTCCTCCGTGGTTCAATCCAATAAACCATTCCGTCCGGCATTCGTCAGAACTCACCCCACGAGTGTATTTACTAATCTTGAGAAACTATCTAGATCTCAGTTGCAGCCCGAAACTATCAATTCCGAACTCCATTCCGACTTCGGAGCACGCTCCGCTCTGGAATCGGACCAAGAAGGAGAAACAGAAACATCCGACGAATCGACCGGGGAAGTGACAAAGATCGGGGCAGTCATTGTAGATAAAATCGAAGATGAACCCACCCCTAGCACGGAGATCGCCATTGTTGACAAACAGGTAAATTACAATTCTCACGCTACAGAGCTTGCTGGTTTTGGAATCGAGGCTAGCGGAGTGCAACCGCCGTTGAATCCTATCCAAAACATGAACGTCAAGCCTATCGCATTGCCTTCGATCGGGCCAGATTCCCAAGCATGTCCATGTTATCTACTCGAGCCTTCTAAAGACAATCATATCGTCACGACTACAGCCGCTTCTGTTCAATTCAAATCTTCATCAACCTCTCAAGCGTTTATTCAAGGTCGACTTGGATTCATTCCCATCATTCTCGTACCATCATGTTCCGACGATCATCATCATCAGACAGAAAATTATTATAAATCTATGGAAAGCATGTTCCCCAACGCCTTACCTCTTTCATATGCATGCAACGCCTGTTCGAATACCAACGCTGGGATCGATGCCAAATACGCGGACATAAATCAGCTTCTTGGCAATTATGATTTCCTTAAACAGGTGATCAGTCAAACATATTCAGGATTTTTTACTGTTCCAGTCGAAAGCGGTAGCCCTCGTCGCGGGAGAAAAGTAATGAGAAAACGGGGATTTCATTGAAGCCATTATTATACGACCCTGGGTGAAGTTTTATACGAGTTACTAATCATTAATTGATCATTGGATTTTTTGCCCGTTCGTCAGCTGCTGGCCAGCCGATGAATGGCCAACCAACCTATCCCAGATAGCTATACGTGCCATGTCTTTCGTCTTAAAGTCGATCCTTTAGTTTAAGAATATCTTCAAACTCTCTCTTTCCTTCATCCTTTTCCGATGCCTAGCGTAGGCACATTGCTATCTGGGTAAACATTAATTGGGCACCGCATCTTTTGCAAATATTATCTTGTCGTCCGATTCGATACCATAACTTTTCGATTTGCAAGAAATGCGGAAGCCCCGAGGCTACACCGACGATATCGAAGTGCTAATATTACTTGATACTTTTATGATTTTCATATGACTTTGCTCCCTATTTTGTTCTTCGTTTCTTTTTATTTACATTAGAATTAAGAGACGAATTAAGGCGATGATCGAGAACTCATGCACATTTGTTTATTCTACATTCCTTATTTTGATCTTCTCACAGTAGGAATAATGATACATTTTCCATGACACTCATGATTATATGAGATTATAAAAGACAGTCGTTCTTTACGTAAGTTCCAAATCGAGTATATCGATAAACTGATGGATACAATCATGTGATTCTGCATGTGTATGTATATGTATATAAGCTGATGTGAGTTCATAAATACATTTCATGCGATAATTATAACGAGTTCCTGAATTTTTCAAAATCCTTCGTGTCCTTCGTTTCTGCTCATCCTTCTATCGAATATATATATATATATATATTCAAGCGACCTCGCTTCTTTCGCGAGCTCATTGGTATTCAAATCGAACCAACTTCTTTTTCAACTAATCCCCCTGGTATGACATTATAAAGATAACGAACCGCAGGACCTATCGAGTGGTTTTACATGGAATTAATCGAACACCGCTTTGTATCCTGTGCAGGAATTCGGCGAATGTACGCTCTGGAGTCGATGTTCTATTCTTGAAGGAACTAAGCGGGTTGACGAATCAAGGTAGAAACAAAACAAACCGTGAATGTATGGGCAGGAAAATTCAAGACAATCGTATTAAAAAACATAACGAAAAATTTGTATTTGAACCAACAATAGATGATACACTTATAAATATTGTATCGATGTTTTATGATATGGCTGGGCGTGGACTGTTCTCGCTTTAGCGTCAAAGTATTAAGTATAACCACGATATCCAGATGGGTTGGAACTGAAGGAACTGTAAGTGTTACCACGATAACCGTAAGGGTCATATCTATCGTAGGACCCTCCTCTTATTCCGGAGTACGGATCGTAACCGTATCCAGTGTAACCTCCGTATCCGCTGTAACCACTGTATCCACCGTAACCAGCACCGTATCGAGGGCGTCCAGCGTATCCGTAATAACCATCCAAACTGGATCCAAGTCCATAGCCGCTTCCGTAAGTTCCTCCATAGCTGGATGGATATCCATACCCGTAACCTAAATTCGTATCGTATCCAGTCCCAGCATAATTATTATACACCGGACTATAACCGTATCTGGTACCGTAGCCGTATCTGCGAAAATAACCATCCTTATTGTTATCAAGTAATTCGATGTTATTGTTCTTCTGAATGATTTAGTTGTGGATAAACAAAAATTTCCCCCTACGATACGTAACGGACTCCATTAGCTGGGAATAAATCTTTTTCTCTTCTTCTTCTTCTTCTTCTTCTTTTTTATGTATATGCGTGTATATGCGTGTACGTGTGTCTTTGGAAGATATTATTCTCACCCAATATTACCGCCTCCTAAGAGGCTCCCTCCAAGTCCGGTGACTGGATAGCCCTTATATCCGGTACCGTATGTTCCGCCGAGGCCATAAATTGAGCTACCCCCGATTCCATAGCTTCCATAAGGTATTCCTCCCGCGTAACCACTTCCACCGTATTCTCGGCTAACGTAAAACGCTGGAATTAAAGAAGCTTTCTTCAAGACTACTAGGAATTCTTATTGGACGAGGAGATGATATTTTTCCTCATTTCTCTATTGGAGTATATATATATATATATATATATATGCGTGTATACTATCATTTTCAAATTCACGGTCAATGAACAGCGATGAGATAAGACTATATACTATATGTATAAGAACACCAAGATCGACCTTGGTGATCGTCGTACAGTCGTTGTCGATGATTTTTATTACATAATAACTATTTCACACCAAGTTTTTCTTCTCCTCGTGTTAACGAAAAAGTGTGTCACTACCGTTCTCACGATCTAAGGCGTTCAACGAAAGAATCAACGGTTTTTATTGTGATCTGTTGTATAAAATCTTGTTCACGTTTAATGAGATGCTTTGTGGAAGGTCAATATAATCATTGGAATGAGATATGCGTTTATCCAGTGCATGTATATTTTTATTATATGATCATGCATGACAAGACAAGCACGATGAAGTATGAGTCACGCGTAATGGAATCAAAACAGGTATCAATTACGTGTAATTCTGGTATTCGTATGAAAGAAAATTTGAAGTTCCAATATGTATGAGACGAATATAAAATCAAGTATTCACTTACTTCGATCGCTTGGAGACGAATCCAAATCTTTAGTCCGGCTGTTAATCAACTTTGCATTATTCACCGGCGACAGTTTTGTCAGAAGGGTTGATTCCGACGGATCTGAAGCGCTGATCGACAGAGCCTCAAGACCGAATAAAATCCATATAATCTGCAATTCAACGCCACAAGTGGTTTATGTTTCATGAATCGTGTGGATAACTCGGTACCGTGAACTGTGATAAAGTGAGACATTCGTTTGCAATGCACCGATCGATATATTTTTCACTCAACGGTTACTGCACGCAAACGTCCTCCTCCACCCCATCGCGGCAATTTCCTCGATAAATTGAATTGGGAATCGGTTATTCTACCCAATTGAATTTGTTTTAACGTGAGTAATGGAGAACAAGAGAAAAAAATATACGTGTCCTTGTAACGATGAACCAAGTTTGAACAATGATTCCTCTATTGGAACATCATCGGTTACTGACCTATTTGTCGCGATTTACACACTTTCTCCTTACGCTGCGTGTAAACGAACTTATCGATACAGAACCATAAAATATTCCTTCGAGGTGATGGAATTCGAATTGTTACTTTCAACGCAAACCAGTTTGAACGGTAATCTCGTGTGTGAGAGGAAGTATTGAGACACCCCGGAACAAATAAGTATTCGGTAATCGTTATGGTTTTGAGATAGCCCATTCGAATACAGAGAATGTCAATAGTTTTCTGATTGGAAAAAAAGAAGGCGGTGACTTCTACTTGAGTAGCATTTCCATTTCAACATTACGAGGAACTGATGTCACGAATTGAAAAATTGCCTTGGTCAGAGAATCCATTGAATCTGACGAATGAAATTTCATGAGATTTGATCAGAGCATTGTCCGAGATATGTTAATTAGGTTTGAATCGTTTATTGAAACGAATTAGTGATCGGATGATGCAATATTCTACTATTAAACATGGAAAATCTCGCAGTACATTTTTTAAACGATGTCTCCAGTTCCCAAGAGTTAATTCATGGAGATAAATAACGATGATTTATCAAATTTCGGGAGTTGGAATGTTTGCTTCGATTCTATAAACGATTTAAACTTCAGGAACATGTTCGAGCTTCAATAAGATTTGGCGAGATCTCATTGAATCTCATTGAAAAATCGCCATATGAGATTCAATCGGAACATTGTCCGAGATACAATGAGATTTGGCGAGAATCAATGGATTCTGCTTTGAACCACGATGTACATGTTAATCTGCTCCGCGCGGAAATTCAGTATCTCGCGCGCGATTCCGCATAGTCCCGGAACAAATCTTGTGAATAATAGTCTCGCAAAGAATCTCAAATAGTCTTGGGAATGATCTTGCGAATAGTCTCGCTGATCATCTCGCAAAATTATTGGAAAATTTTGAGATTTTAACCCAAAATCAGGGAATTACATTCCTAAATGAAAAAAAAAACTGTGAAGTCGATACATTAGTATCAGTATTGTGATTCTAATACCGAATCTTACATGAAACGTTGTTATCGTTCACCCAGAAAACGTTATGCTTGTTTTCAGCGTAGTAACCTTCATTCAAGCGTAATTTATTCTTTCTATTTTCCCAAACATCTTGCACTCACTTCAAATATATTTCATGCTAGAACCAAACAAATTTGTTCAGACTGTGAAAAAGGATATATTAATCTTCGCCCAAACACGACATTCTTGTTGTGAATGTTCCTTTTCAGTTCAACTTTGGCTCAAAATTGTTTTCATATTAAGTTTAATAGTATTTTTGAATCAATCTTAGATATCATTGAAATAAAATTCAGGGATATTCTTACGTTCAGAAAAAAATACCACAAATACTATTGTTTTTATCATCAAAGTCTGAATATACTTGACATTTGCCTGTTATTACAATTGGAAGTAGTCATTTTTCGGAACAATTAAATGCTATATGAAAAAACGCACCTTTCAATTGTAATCATCACATTTACATGAAGTATATTTCGAGATGAATGATAAAAACAACTTTTAATGGTATATTTTTATCCATTTGTGAAAAAATAGTTGAGAAAGAATTTAGTTGAATTCCGTAAATTTGACATTATGTCACTCCAAACTCTGTCTGAAGCCATATGCTGCCTGGAGTGTAGACTTAATATACACCCGAAATAAGGCAAATTGGTTGTAAGAAGTGCACTGAAAGACCGGGTCTATTAATATTTAGAAAAATGATTGTTAATTTAGGGAAAACGAGGATCGCTCAAAAATATTCGTAGTGAATCTACTAAAAATTCGTAGTCGATGTATTAACAATTAATAGTTTCACTGTGAAAAATACCAATAAAACTATCAACTGTTAATATTTCGACTACGAATTTTTGGTAGACTCACTACGAATATTTTCTAGCGATCCACTTTTTCCCTGAATTGATAGTCATTTTTCTAAACGTTGATAAATTCTTTCTAAATATTAATAGACCCGGTCTTTCCGTGTGCGTCGTGAATACTCTGATCCCAAACAACAAAAGATCACTTCAGAATTTTCCAAGACCTCTTTGAGAACTGAAGAGTTTCCACAGAGTTCTTGGAGAAGTCTTTCGTGAATTCTTTGCTGTCAACACCGAACGGATTACATCCATTTTGCCTTTCTTTCTCTTAAAGGGATACCAGCGGCTGGGCTTTTAAGAATTTTTTCGGGACGAACTACATAAAAATACGTACATTAATTCAAAATATCTCTCTGTATAGCATTTCTTGAACTGCTGAAGAAGTGCTGTACAGAGGGATATTTTGAATTATTGCGTGCATTTTATTTTAGTTTGTCCCGTAAAAATTATAGCGCTGGTATCACGTTAAGATCTCCATGCAACAATTTTCGCACATCCCCCCTCGCGCGTCATCTGTTATGTTTATTCCATAGGTCAAGCATAACGTACGTTTGAACCAAATGTCACATTCTTGAGAAGAACGTGATGAATGTTTAAACGTGAAAATAAGAATAACGTTAACTTGCGTTACGCTTAATAGTTTTAAATCAAATATCGTTTCTCATAGAATATTTTATGCTGAATTTAAGAATATATATATCTCTTAATTTTGTTCTGAAGATATTTTATATTTTTTTTGCAACTAACATCGTTTCAAAATGAGCATAGTAGAGTAAAAATAAGCATTTTTGGAATTTTTAACTGTTAAGCATAATCTATTCAAGCTGATCGTTTTCTGGGTGTTGGCCGGTTCTGATTTCCACAGGAATAATTATGCGCGCTTTATCCCCTAACTACTGTATTACTTTGTTTAATTTTCGCATTTCTTTCCAATCAAAACTTTCATTACATAAAAAATTTTCTTGAATTTCATGAAATACATAGATCTCACGGTAGAAATTTTTCAAATCTCTGATCACAAAATTTCATTCAAATGAAAGAAATGCATAATAATGACCTAAATATTCATCATCTGAAATTCATAAAATAATTTGCCCCTTCCAATTCATCATAAAGTACAGAACAGTTCATATCTTTATTTCAATAGAAGCCAACTTCTATGAACAATTCAAATGAAATTGGAAGTGAATACGGTGGATTCAACATTTACGATAAAACAAAATATTCAAAATAAATCAAGTCGAAGCGAGTTGGAAGATTAAATCGATATAATTCAAAATTCTTAATAAAATCACGTAGAAAACGATAAAAGAAGATCGTGATTTCAATATGAAATGGAATTTGGGGGGAGGGGCGAGTGGTAAATCACACGATAACAAACTTTTCAATGGAGAAACGTGAATACTGTTCTGCGAAATCATATCATCTTGCCTTCGGATATTCTTATTTGTTAAGTTGAAACATGCAAAGTGTTTAATATAATTTTCACATCAGGGATTTCACTCAATAATTCGTCATCAATGCACAAAATAATGAAGTTTCATATGAAATTGAAGAAAACATGGTTAAAATACTGATTCTTCGTACCTTTAAACAAATACATATCGATGTATAATGAAGAATATGAAAAATAAATGTTACGAGAATTCTTTTTTCTTGTTCATGAATAATGATAATAAATTTGCAGGAAAATCATATCAATTACACTCGGTACTCACAAATGAAGCGGAATACATATTTTCACGATGAAAATCGCACGGCACTTATCGTCTTTTTTTCAATAATGAAAGAAACAAAACAAAACTGAAAAAGTACAACTTGCGGGATGGTGTAAGCGAGATCTGTTTCTTTAAGAATGGAATCGGGCCGCTATATAGGTGTTTTCCACCAACCGAGTACCTCTTCGTTCATCCCTCCTTTGTTGCAATTCCCTAATGCAACTCAACGAGTCTTTAGCAGCTATCTTCGCTAGGAGTTATGACTCGTACCGAAGATCTGGTGCGGCACTTTGACAAGGTCGTATAAAAAGAAATCGTTGAGTTTCTCTCTCTTTTTCCTTCCGTCTTGACTCAAGGTACGAGACACACCTTGTACGCCCTGTGTATTCATACATGAATGCTAGGCGGTTCTCTTCTGTTGTCGTTAAAGTTGCGTTACGCGGTCTCAACAATTATTTGAATAGCGATAATTCATTGAAAATATTACGCGCGGTGAGAGTTTTGTAAGAAATCCTCATCCTCATTTCGTCATCGGTTCATTCAAAAGGAATTTCGTTCGTTCGTTTATTTAGTCTACTCGGAGGTGATGAAAATTCACAAAATTGAAGGAAAATACCCCAATACGTTATGCGTATATTCTTCTGTAACGAATAATACAATAATTTCCTTCAATGACACGTTAACTCATCCATATGAAGTGACTTTGACGATGGGTTTCAAGGTCTCTAACCGTAACGAATCGCCGCTAACTCAGCGTAAAAAGAAGCCACATCGAATTCTCGATTTTTAGAGTTAAAAAACTTATTTCGTTATGCGAAATGAATTTAAAAAATAGCATTCCTTTTTTATATAAATCACAAACTTCTCGTATTAATTCTCAAATTTTACACCACCTAAAAGAGAATGAAATATGTTTTTACGGTTTTTGCGCGAGTGAAGAAAAGTTCAAAAGATATTGAAAAAAAGAAAAACTACGCACACACACGCCGTCGGAACTCAAAGTAACAATTTCAATTTTATGTTATATCGCTTTTCATTGAAATCACTTTTTTCTCTTTCCGGTGCAAGATACACATTTAATTTTATTTTATGACTTGAGGCATCTGGGTATTCGCTTACACCCAACGTCCGTTCACAAAGCGTGAAGAGAATTTCTCTCTTTTACAGCGCGTTTATTTCACAGAATAATGAAAATAAATAAAATGATACACGAGGGAATTTTTGTGGAAGAAATAATACGGGGTGGGGTAAAATAGAAAAAATTGAATACCTTTTAATGCTTGGGATAGAATTTCTTTGTAGGAAACAAAAACTTGTTGAGGGATGTGACAAATTTATACTCGGTTAATGCACTTAAAGCTGAAACTGGCAGCCATGAAGTTAGCAGCCGATTGTAATAATTTTTTAAATAAAACGTTTATCAGAGATTGAAGGATTTGAAACGTTTAATGGGACGCTACTTGATCGATTTCTGATATGAACGAAGCTTCAATAACGTTTAATAAACAAAATTGCAAAAACCGGCTACTAGCTCTACGGCTGCTAGGTTCAGCTCCATTTGATGCACAATTTGTTTGAAAAATTTCAATTTTACCGATTCAACGATAATCGATAACATCGACCGAACGTGAATTTCCCTTTGACTCGTCAATTTTCTCATTCGGGAAATAAAAACGATCCCATAGTATTGTGTTTCCATGAACGAAAAAATAAATTCGCGTGAAGTAGGGATGAGTCTTGGGACGTTGAAAGGAAGTTCATATCACGATTTAAATATGAAGAACAATGCAAAGAGACAATTTCATTCTATCGTGACACGATCATTATTATAACTATGTAACCATGTGAAAAATCAAACGCTCTTGAACTACTTGATACCCAATTTCACGTCCTTGCTCTTTACTTTTCCGATATTCTTGGAATTTTACAAAGTAAACGCTTCACAAATGTTGACTCACCGAACCTCGTGAACCTCCGAAGATCGAGGATCGACGATATCCTGAAAGATAAAAAAAAACAAAAATTATTCGATTGATTAAAATCTACCGTATAGTGATACATTTTTATGATACAAGAAAGAATAATAAGATATTGTGGAGGAATTCCATGAGTTCGTGTGATACGAGTCAGGAAGAAAGAGAAAAAGAAGAACAATGTCATCATACGTCAGCTTCACAACATAATATTTACACGCTCTACAAGGACTTATTTATGCAAAAAAAAGAACTATGATTTCCTTGCAGTATTTATTATCAATGTCGTTTCTCTGATGTAATCAGTACTGTACATTAATTTATATGCGCAAAACTGCATGGGAGAACCCCTGTAGTCCTTCAATTTTCATAAGACACGTTAGCATATCGGTTTATCAAATTCAAACAACTGTTTTCTATATTCAACGATAATAATCCTCTACTCGAAATAGAAAAATTAATTCATGGTTTGTTGTTATAAAATAGTACTTTCTTCACTAGGGTGTTGATCTATTCTTTCGATTCGATTCATTCTAGTAACAGTGTTCAAATATGAATCAAGATTTATCCAATTGCTTTGGTTCATGAATCTCACACTGAGAAAAATGTGTTTCGTAGAACTAGCAATAAGAGCATTGCTGACATTTTATTGTTGAATATACAATAATTCTTGTTCTTATAGCAATATATAGTTGTCTTATTAACAATAAAATTGTCAATTCAGCAATTTTATTGCTGGTTGATATGTGACAATTCAGCATTGTTATATGTCAACCTACAATGAAAATCGTAAAAATGTGACCGTTAACATTGTTGAATTGGCAATTCTATTGTTAACAAGACAACATGTATTGCTATAAGAACAAAAATTATTGTATTTCCAACAATAAAATGCCAACAATTCTGTGATTGCTAGTTCTACGAAACACATTTTTCTCAGTGCAAAGAATGCATCGGAAGCGAGGAACGAGTTCAATTGCAAGCATTTTGGAACGACCTGAAAAACTCTGAGAATTTCTGAAATTTTGATGAAAAATTCCATATTTTTTTAACATTTTGTACGGACTTTTTTCAGAGCTCTTCAGAGTTTCTCAATTTTCTTTTCAGACAAATAGGAACAAAATTGCACTCTGAAAAAATTCTAACCAAACTCTGAGAAAGTGCCGACGTGCTGACTGTTGGAAATTTTCAAAATTACTAGGTGTAGAAGTATGAAACCGGAATTTCCCTATAAATAGCATTAGCCAACAGTTTAGGGATTGTGAGACCACTTCTTCAGCACCATCATCTTCCCCTAACAGCTGATGAAGATTTTTAACACAATACAATAGAAGTTCTGTACACCCGTAATTGTTTTACAACCTTAAGCAGGTCGAGTTTTGTGCCTACAAACTACGATCTGCGGACAGCATTGGGTTTTTGTTATCATTTGAAGAAAACTGCTGCAGAATTACATCGAATGCTTGTCGAAGCTTATGGTGAACATGCCCTTGGTGAAACCCAATAGTTCGGGAGGTTCAAAAAATTAAAAAGTGGTGATTTTGACGTGAGAAACGAAGAGCGTGGGAAACCACCAAAAAAGTTCGCAGACGGCGAATTAAAAGCCTTATTGGATGAAGATGATACTCAAACACAACAAGAACTCGCGGATCAATTGAATGTGACGCAGAAAGCTGTCTCCATTCGTTTGAAAGCCATGGGAAAAATTCGGAAAGTGGGAAAATGGATTCCGCATGAACTGAATGAAACACAGCAAGAAAATCGGAAAACCACTTGGGAAATGCTGTTCGACGATTACAAAAGAAACTCATTTCTCCATCGACTTGTGACAGGTCATGAAAAATGGATATATTTTGAGAATCCTAAGCATCGAAAATCATGGGTGAATCCAGGCGAATCAATCATCGACATCCACTGCAAGACCAAATCGTTTTGGAAAGAACACAATGCTCTGTGTTTGGGTGTAATCTATTATGAGCTGCTAAAACCTGGGCGAACCGTCAACACTGATCGCTACCAACAGCAAATGATCGACTTGAATCGCGCATTGCGTGAGAAACGACCAAAATATGGAAAAAGGCACCACAAAGTCATCTTGCTCCATGATAATGCCCCATCACACACAGCAAAACGGGTCAGGGAAACGATCAAGGCGTTCAGTTGGGAGATGCTACCGCATGCGGCTTATTCTCCAGACTTGGCTCCGTCCGATTATCATCTTTTCGCGTCAATAGGACACGCTCTCGCTGAACAACGCTTCAATTCGCATGAAAATGTAAGAGAATGGCTCGATAACTGGTTCGCTTCAAAAGAGGAACTGTTTTTTTTTTGGCGTGGCATTCATGAACTGCCGGAAAGGTGAGAAAAATGTATTTACAGCAATGAAGATTATTCTGAAGTAAATATTCTTCATCGTTTTCAAACAACAAACGTGTGATTTTTCCCAAAAAATTCCGGTTTCATACTTCTACACCTGGTATATGAACACATTCGTATTCTATATTGAAATATCATATCCCTGCTCAAAGAATCTCATGGAACCGGTTGATTCTCATTGATTCGGATGTAGAAGACCGATTCAAATCCATTAAAAATGGATTCTCATTGAATTTGAATCAGTTTTCTGCATCGGAATCAATGAGAATCAATCGGTTCAATGAGATTCTTTGAGCAGGGATATGATATTTCAATATAGAATACAAATGTATTTATATAACCTTGAAAATTTTTATCAGTCAGCACTTTCTCACTTCCTTTTTGTCAACATGTTTTCAGAGTTCAATTTCGTTTCTACACGGAGAAGAATTTATTTGGAAAGATTACCATTCTATTCGTAAACTAGAACTATTCGGAACAATCAGATAATCACTTCCCCAACAGCACATCCACCGATTTCCACGTCACATCTCCGTGGACTCCACGTGGAGGCAACGTAGAAATGTCCGGTGCTGTACAGGTTATAACATAACTTCTAATAATTGCCAGCTGTGATGGTAAAAATCGAGATTATTTGAATTTTTACCATCACAACTTGCAATGATTATCAGTTATGTTATAAGTTATTGTCTGATTTTTCCGAATAGTTCTAGTTTACGAATAGAATGGTAATTTTTCCAAATACATTTCTCTCCGTGTATCTGTCCGAGAAAAACTAAAAAAACTCTGGAAAGCTCTGAAAAAAGTCTGAAAAAGTCCGTATGGAAGGTTAAAGAAATATTAGATTTTTCATCAAAATTTTAGAAATTCTCAGGGTTTGTCAGGGTTTTTTCAAAGATTATGCATGGTTATTTCAGCGAAATATTTCCGTACGGGGGTATTCGGTCTTATTTTATATGAAATAGTGAATGTTACTGTGTAAGAATAGTAATCTTTACCGGAAACATGGTAAATAATTCTATTCTTACATAGTAACAATCACGATTTTATATAAAAATGCGACTGAGTACTATGTTAGCATGGTAAATATTACCATTTTCTTCTCTCCATGTATCGAGGAATATTCGTTGAGCGGAGGGAATATTTGGTTCTCCATATTCAACACGATATATTCTTTTCCAGTGCGCGTTATCATAAGTGAATACATTTTATATAGCTTAATTTGCCTGAATTTTGTGTAAGAGACGCTAAGAATAGAAAGTAGTTTAAATAAATATCACCCTCCTGGTGGTTTGGCAAATTGTATTCAAGTTGTTTGTTGGTTCGATGCATCCTCCGTTGAAATCGTATAATTCCGAAGTACATTCCCGAAGAAAGATTCCGAATTCGATCGAGTTCGGGTCTCTTTCTATCTCATCTAAAGTAGAAAAGAATCAGAACAAATCCAATTTAGGGAAACGTCGTTTTGGAGATTTCGTTCAAACGACCGGAATCATTGAATTCTATCCCGACTAGAAATTATCTTCAGGCCAACCTGATATTTTGTCAGGAGATCTGACATGGTCATTCGGAATCAAGCGTACTTCTGAAAAATCTGACGAATGTTGGATGATGTAGATGATCTTGCTGAGAAATCACTGTAAAACATCGCTCCTACGATTCGACCCATGAATTTTCGTAGGATTTTCAAAATTTTCTTCGGTTTTGTATATAAATTTATGTTCTTGAAGTTTGAATCATTTCAAAAAACAAAACGAAAATCTCAACTTACAAAATCTGATGAATTATTGTTATTCATCTTCTCGAATTGATTTCTTGGAACCGGAAGCATTGTTCAAACAATGCATTGAAAGATTCTCAGTCTTCAACAACTGAGTATCTCGTGATTTGAGCCCTAATTCGTTTCAATGAACGATTCAAACTTAGAACATATGTGAATTTGTCCGCAATTGCACTGAGAGACAGGTACCTAGTTGGGACAACTAAATGTTAGTTACAGCAGCTAAATTTTTATTTATGCTAGCTAGACTTTAGTTGGGGTAAATAAAACACTAGCTGTCTAAAATATGAATAAAATGGTTTATTCGATTGGAATAAAAAATATAATTGTGACAAATAAAATTTAGCTGGCACAACTAAATTTTTATTTACAGTGACTAAATTCAAAGTCGAATATTTTAATAGACCCTTTCTCTCAGTGTGAGACAATATTATAACTATACGTTTTCTGTACAAAACACTTGTATGTATCCACAATTATTCTCACTATATCTTTTTTTCGTTCAAATAACCTACATCCGCGATTCCCGAACTCGATTCTTTCCGTCCAATTATGAAAATATTTTTCTGCGAAAAAGATCTTTCCCCACATCATAATCATATTTTCTTACAGAATGGGCCTCCATCGCCAATTAGAACGATACTTTATTCTCAGGAGCTCCTTAACCCAATAATACGACTGTGTACTTTCGTATGAAAAATGATATTTCAGAGGTTTAATTCTTGACAATTGATAAGTTGGAAAATTTTATTTCCAAAACATATGTCAAAAACAAATCCCCCCTATGATTATTGTTCCAAGATTAAGCTAACGAGACGCAACTGGAAATCAATGAGATTCGATACGTAAGGAGGAAACGTGATTGCGATACACGGTCATTGCAACATATCTATACGTATACATGACAATCTCCATCCTCGCGTATCACAATACGTTACGTTTACGTTGTGTAAATGGGAATGCGTATGAATATGCATACGCGATATACCTTCGACAAACAATTGCATCTCGTCAAGACCTTTCCATGACTCATCGATGGTAATACATTTCACCCTAAAACATTGCTTGAATTCATCCAATGCCAAAAAATCTGATACCAAGAAAATATATCTGATGTTATATCGTTCGAAGCAAAATCCCTCATTCGTAATACTTTTCAAAGAACTTGAGAAATATTTATCGTTATTGTTATTATTCCATATTTGAGAAAACATTGGGATAACTGCTGTCTCGGTTCCCTCGTACATATACCGGTACTCCCCGAAGCAATAGCTTCAGGGAGTAACGTCATCATCGTTGCCATTATGATCCTCTTGATCTCAATCAACGTTGGATGCTGAAAGCAATGTTCTCTCCTTTGGTCTGGCTTCCCTCTACGCGCTTCCCCTACGTAGCATTGTCACAACTCAAGACTAAGTTTCTCCAAACACTCGAGTCGAATCACCGCAACAAGATGTACGTCCTCGGGGATATTTAAAACTGCAATCATGTTTTATATATAAACCTAGGTCCATTTGACACCATGAAAATATTCTTGATTTCCTTAGAGAGACAGTTGGTGCTTCTAAAGAACACCACTAGTAGGAAGAAAGGTTCTTTCGATTTATTATGAAATTGTTTTGGGATATTATATTATTTTGTGAAACCACGAGGTCTATAAATTCGATAAATTAGATCCGTATTTTTCAATGTAACTTTCGCGCGTGTTTAAGCTACACGTTTTTCTTATAACTTTGTGTCTATAAGAACGCAATCCGAATATTGCAATGAAAAATTGAAGGTTATAATCTTCGTAAACATGTTATAGAATTTTTATGAGTCCTTTGAGATTACATTGAGGAAAAAGGTTACTCTGGACAAAGAAACCATTTCTTCCAATAGTTTTCGAAGATCTGTTTTTATTTGATGCATATTTTATTGTTCCGATAATCATCTGATGGCATCACGGAGAAAAAGGAATAGTGATAATCACTAAGCGAATAGTAAAATATGGACATACCAAACTGCGCAATCAAAATAACTAAACCATTCGATAAAAATTACAATACGCTTAGTTAAATTAACGATACGTTTAATTAGAATAACGACACGGAAAAAATAAGTAGTCCAAATTTTCGTTGACTAGTATACCAATTTTGGACGGAGCACAAGTTTGAAAAGAACTCGTATACTGAATTTTAATAATTCGTTAACTGCGTTCACTATTCGAACAATGGAATCCACTTTTTATTTTCATCATCGAAATAATGGAACGAATTATTAAAATCCAATGTACGAATTCTTCTCCGAATTGTGCTCCGTCCAAAAATGATATACTAGTCAACGAAAATTTGGATCACTGATTTTTTCCGTGTACGCGATTGATTGTAGTAACCAAACGTTTGGTCCGTCCATATTTTACTATACCAGTTTTCTCCGTGATTGATAAAATAGACTTCGGAACTGAGAATTATGCGTTTGAATGGAATCAATATTCTTTTTTGCAACTGTCGGAAGAACTGGAGTAATTATGAGTATTTAGTATATCGAATGGCCATTCGCCCGTGTGGAAATCAATCTTGGGCATCCTAAAGTATGTTCGATCCCCGTAGGGGTATAACTTAGGCATCCAATATAAGAGTTTCCCACCCACGACCCATGTGGGCCCCAGTTAGGGTTGCTAGTGTACTACCCGAATATTTTAATCTAGGGATGCCCACCCACAGCCCATATAGGCCCTGGGCAAGCCACTATTGTTTCGCCCAGGTATTGTAATTCGAGCATGCCCAGTCACACCCTATAGAGGCCCTGGTTTGGCTATCATTGTTTCCCCTATTAAAAATATCTGACAGAACTGAACAACATTTTAACCCAGATCTTACAGGTTTGTCTGACATCGTTCGGTTTGTAGATCAGTTTGAGCACTGCCAGACAGAGCCAAACACAACCTGTCAGATCCGGGTCAAAATCCTGTCTGGTTTGAATTTTATTTCATTATTTTGTGTATCGAAAGGTTTTTTTTTCGTTCAGTTTGCTTTAAACATTGGGAGGAGGTAATAAATAAAACATCCTTTTTCTGGTTTAATTAACCTATATACATGCAACAACAGAATACTTCATATTAACGTTGGTAGAATTATTGTCTATAGAGTATTTCAAAACAGTCAACAGGATTTCCACCAAATACTTCGGATTGTAATTCTCGTATCCTCTTAAGTAAAAACCAAAGCTAACGTACAATGTTGTTGGGTCAAAATTGCATTGTCTTATATTTTGATTACCTTTCTGAAAATTTACATTCAAGAGCGGATGGGAATTTTAATTTGTTTTTGATTTGATGGTAATATCACATAAATCATGGATCTAGCAAAAGCTAACCCTCAAAGAACATTTTGCTGGAGCAAATTCATTTGTCTTTTATCCGAGGAATACAACCCAAATATCCTGGGGCCTAGCGCAGGATGAAACTTGAAAATTCATATGGGCTAAAATGAACTCCCTAAGTTGGCTTCTTGATGTGGGCCAAGTTTGGGAACCATTACGGGGACTAGATTGAAAAGCGTAACACGTCAAGTTGGGGCCAATCCAGGTGTCCTAACCAGGGCCACATTTTAAGTAGGGATTATAAACCTGGCCCAGGTCTGAGCCCGGAAAAATTTCCACACGGGTGGATGGTGCAAAGTTTGTATTATTCAACAGTCATGTTGGAATATTCTACTTATGAATTTACTACGACTCAATAGAAGTCAATTTGTATAAATAATGACAATAGATGATGGATATCTCATGCTAGCCATATGAGCACCGAAGTTGAATCAACAATCCATTTTTCAGAAGGTAATAAAGAGAGTGAAATCCTCGAGTAAAACGCGATCCGTGCACAAAGGTTTCGAAATGCGATAAAACAGTCGAACGGAAAATCGATGATGGAAAATATCATCTGCTGTTATCTTTTTTAAAAAAGGGAAAAGCGGGGAGTTTGATTATCAGATCTGTTTTGTTGACGTCACGAATAAAATGAGAGTCGTTGTACGATAAGAAAAGAATAACAAGACGGTGGTAAGAGATTCGCGTGTACACGAAGTGTATATACTACGTAATACACGTAAGAGCCTCACCTTTTCTCGCTTAAATTTTAAAGAAGGGTAAGAGAAGTGCAAACATGGCAAGATATTTTAATCGATGCGCTTGTATTCCACTGTGAAAATAAATAAAGTATGTTTAAATTTATTCTCCGCATTCGTGTCTCCATAAGAGAACGCTAATCCCATAAAATGCTGATATAAAATTATCACAAATTCAGGGTGTTGTTGTTTGTCATTGTCACGACGCGGCGTTGTCTTTGCAGGCATCATTCGATGAGATAAATCAATTTGTAGAGTTGTAAAGGCAAATTCATCGTAACGAGCGATAGTCGATTGTTAAACGTTGTACCAGATTGCAGATCTGACTTATACGAAAATTACTTCGACATTCAACATGATGAATGCGAGAGAACGTTGAATCAATTGACACACTTGGCACACTTGGGTGCACAACCCGCGCGAAAATTCAGAGTCTCGCAAGTGTCTCGCTTATGAAACAATCCAATACCTTAGTATTTTGGGTATACCAATCCAATACCTCAGTATATTTATTTTGGGTTATAATCTCAAAATTCTTCAATCATTTTGCGAGATGATCGGTGAGACTCCGCGAGACTATTGGCGAGATCTCATTCATATCTTGGATTGTTTTATAACCGAGAGTATTGGCGAGATTATTTCCAAGACTATCCGAGATTATTTGCGAGACTAATCACAAGAATGTTCGTGGGACTATGCGAGATCGTGCGCGAAATACCGAATTTCCGCGCGGGGCGTCAAAAGTATTGTGTCTGACTACGACTGAACGGAAAGGACATTATCTACTCGTGGCCACAGCAGACTTTATAAATTAAGTAGTTGGAGTATTTTATGGGCAGACATTTACACAAGCCTATTGTTTTTAAAATATATTTATACCGCGGTTTGTGAACTATTTCATACAAACTTCATAACAAATGCGACAAAAGATTCCAATATAAAACCATCTGCTGTGTATTATTCATATAAATTTTGAAACGGAAATAAAAAATAGAAAAATTGCAATATAAGGCTCATTTTGTCCTTGTAAAATAGTGATACAACAATACAGGAATAGTTAATTGGGAACGATTGTATCCCTGAGCTTCGTTTGAAATATGAAGAAGGAAGAAAAAGTATGCGCTCGAAGTACTTGCCGTGTCTCAAGACCCGGAAACCCTTCTCCTCTTCCATAAATTTCGATAAAAGATTTAATCTCCCAAATATTGGAAAACCGTAAACGACAATTAAAAAACCATAACTGAAAATATTCTTTCCGCTATACGAATTCCCATTCGATTGTAAATTTATGGCTCTAAAAAGTAATTCAATGAACCAATTTATACATTCTAGACCCCGATAACACCGAGACGACACTTTGCAAATTATGTTTTTTTGTATCAATTATTATCGTTATTGCATGGAGCTTTGTATAGAAATTAAGCGTTGATTCGCGTCACACTTTCCAGTAGGGTAATAGAATGATATTCTGTGCACTTGATTATTCCCCGAATAAACAGAATAATATGAACGAAGTATTGATTCCAAATAGAAACTATTGTCTCCTGTGAATATTGCTATTCTATATTTACTTCCTCCCTAGTTTTCATTAGAATAATTGTCTCGTGTCAAAAGCTGATGTAACTGCATCTATTTAGCTGACTACAATATCCATGCGATAGAACATCCCTGGAATTAATGTTCCTCTCGCATCGAAGTAACCACACTCTTTATAATTCTATGCATTTGTTCCTAGTTAGCATCGACCCACGTGAATATTCAAATTGTTTCTATACGTTTCACAACAGTGCTATAAATAATTCTCCGGGACAAGAATTAATCATCTTTGAAAAGTTTTTCTTTTTTTCATCGAATCTCAAATTCTTTGGCAAAAAAGAGAAAAAAAGACAAATGATGAAAGTTTGAGATCTCTTATAAATATTACGTGTTGGATTACTTGGATCGAATACCATCCAACGAAGATAAGAATAATCGTTTCTCGGTACATACTAACAAACGGTTTAAACGATGCCAATAGGTGGTGCGTGACTTTTATAAACGTTAAACGCATGACTCCACGTAGACCATTACGTAGATATATATGTGTATATAAAACACGATACATCCCGACTTCACACCGAACAGATGTCTTCTTTCCGCGTGGAGGAGAAAAAACACTCATGCGCCCCCTTCTTACGCACTCACCCTTGCCCCTTCCTTTACCTACCCTTCCGCGAGGTTCACCACTAAAACTGACCGCATTCCGTCTGATTCCGTCGCGGGTCCTCGACAGACGCGCATCCGTTCCCAACACTGGAACATGTATCGTCGGGGGTGCACGTACGCGCGTCCGTGTATACTTGCACGTGTGATTTTCTTTGACAAGTGTGATCAAAGTTTGTGAAACAAAGTGAACCAAACTGAACGATCTAAGATGAAAATAATGAAAATGCATTAGAGCGAAGGGACCGAGTCGATCCCAATGCTGGATTCGATGCTAGGTAAAAAGGGAGTAGAGAAACAAGAAAAAAATAAATTAAATTAGCGGGTGATGAATATCCAAGCGGACAAACGTTCTCGGAGATTGATCGATCGTTTCAACCGATCGTATAAACGGGGAGCGTGCGTGAGATCGATCGGATTAATTTCACAATGGTATTTTGGCAAACAAAGTGAATGAATACTGTGCGTGGGTGAATGTGTATCGACGGAAATATAGGTCTCTCTTAAAGGATTATTATGAAATGTTCAACGATGACAATGTTTGTTTACGTTTCTAATGTCAACGTAAGGAAGGAAAAACTTTATCTCTCGATATTGTTGCAGTTGCTTCAAAACTTTAGCTCGAAAAAAAAGTTGTGGATACGATGAAGTTATGAACTTTTACTTTCGAGATTTTTACTGCAGCAGATATACGCCATCTTTTGAGTGACAAGAAAGAATTTACGCTGTGTTTCGGATACGATAATGGTAAATTTACGAATTCTTTGTTATATATAACAATGAATAATTTTCACTGCTCAAATCGTGGTTGTACCTGGTAGGAGGAATCTAATTGGAACAATTGAAAAGTGTCAAAATTTTGCCGAAAATTAATCAAATTGATTTCCCTACACTGTAAAAAATGTAATTGGAATTTTTCTATGTACATTAACCGGAAAATTCCAGTCACTGGTTGAGAAAAGCATTTCCTGTACATTTATATAAAATTTCCCATAAATTTATCTGAAAATTCCAAACTTTATGTGATTACCCCCAACATTTCACAATAATTTTCGAAAAATCCCTAATGCACACTGGGAAAAAAAACATGTAAAATTTACATCTCATTGAGTAAATATATGGATGATTTAGAATATAGTGCAAGTAACCCCAATTTCAGTCGATTTTACAACAACGAATATTAAATATACCACAGCTGATGTGAAATATACCATAGCTGATGTGTATATTACATTCTCTGCGGTAAAATCAACTAAAATTGTAGTAGCTCGGATTATACTTCTAAATCGTTCATATATTTACTTAACAAGAGGTAAATTTTACAATTTTTTTTTCTCGGTACATGTATGTGTTAATTACTTTACATAAATTTAGAGCAATTTTCCCATAGAAATTGTTTACAGTGTACTTGAAATTAACTTTGGCGAGGAATTTCTCCATTCTATTTCTATTTCATAAGAACAATAGTCACGCAATTATTACAAATAATTTAAACAGTAATTTCATCATCATTCTATTTATTAATTTTCCGTTATTTGCAATACCAGTTGGGAATTTCTTTTTCAGAATACTTACAGTCTCTTCATTTGCAATTTCTCAATCCATGAGCCATAATTTAATACAAAGAATCTTGAATTTAACTTTCGTATCGCTAGATGAATCCTTGAAAACTTTGATTGAATTGTTGTTTTCTCTATCGAATGCACTAAATGATTCTGCAATGCTTTCGAAGTTGGTAATTTACCGTTTGAAACCGTGTTCCCTATTGAGTAATGATCGGTTGTGGAGGAAGTTTGAAATTGAGTGCTTTCAAAAGTACCCTCTAATGTTAGCAATAAAGCTATCAACGATGGAATATGAATTTCGGTAAACTCCATGTGCAAAGTAAGAGAAATCCTCAATTTTCTAAATAGAATATTTGCTTAGCTTTGAACTATACCTACGCGACGAAGTATTACACTGAAAAAGAAATTTATTCCAGTCAAATAAATATTTATTTGTCCTGTACCAAAGAAATATTTATTAGAATTAACAAAGTATTCTTTGGAACCAAAATAATTTATTGGAATCAAATAAACGATTAAAACCATCTATTTAATCCAAATAAATTATTTTGGTTCCAAAGAATATTTTGTTAATTCTAATAAATATTTCTTTGGTACAGGACAAATAAATATTTATTTGACTGGAATAAAGTTTTTTTTCAGTGTAACGGATATGAAATGTAAAATTACATATTTAATCAAATTCTCAAAATTATACATGAAAGTATAAAGTATTATATATAATTTTGAGAACTTTCTGCTTGAGATTGTTAAAATTTTAAGACAGTATCACCACTGATCTAAATCTGAATCCCCAAAATAGTACACTGAAAGAATTTTATTTGAAAAATTACCGTGAAATTTCAGAGATCGAAAGACAAGTAGGTATTTGTAGAAATATTACTGTGCAGTTTGTAAAATTTTTAAAGAATATCACTTTCAACTGTTTGAAAACTCACTCATTTTCACAGGCTGCAAAGTAATTTTTCTGAGGATTTTTACTTGTTCTTCGATTACTGGAATTTCACAGTAATTTTCAAGGCAAAATTCCTTCGGTTTACATTTGCCGTGGATCGACACGGAGGAAAGAGATTTTAAAAAAAATAGTAAAATTCGCTGACATACGTAGCACAGCTGGAAATAGTCTTGGGAATGATCTTGCAAATAGTCTCGGTTATAAAAGAATCCAAGATATGAATGAGATCTCGCCAATAGTATCGCTGAGCCTCGCCGATCATCTCGCAAAACTATTGAAAAATTTTGAGATTTTGACCCAAAATCGAGAAATTATATACATATTTTACTCGGAATCGAACTTGAATCTTCGTGAATCAAGATCCGAGTCTCTTGTCGCTCACCTATAATACTTTATGAATATATCAGACCTTTAAAATTTATATGAACTTGACTGGATTGAAAATGATTCATAGATAAAATAATTATCCTAAAATGATTATTTTTCACCAACCGAAAAATCTTCTATACGATGCAAAAAATGTTGTTACTGGAATTGTGTTGACATTATATATTCAATCTATTCATCTGATGAATGCGACCATAGAAATTCTCATATATTTCTGAATAATCAAATGAGAAAACAGAATAATAAAAAAAGTAATCTTATGAATTAACTAGAGTATACAATAAAATACGAATAGGCTATGATAGTTGGTAAAACAATATCAGTTGATTTCTTCCCATTAATTTATCACGGAATAAGTTGAGTCAACCTCAAGTGACACCTCCAACATTTCTGCAACATATCTGAGATGATTATTTTTAGAAAAACTCGAAGAATTATTGGAGAATGAGATTTTAAAGAGAACATAGTTTTCGTTAACAACATTGGTCGCCAAAAACAATCCAGTCTCTTCCTAACCAATAATACGAATCACCGACATTATAGGTGATGGTTGTTGTAATTTCAAATCCTCGATAAATTATTAAATTACCGATCCTAATACCTTCTCAAGAAATTATCGTAATATTTAAAAATGGAAATGCATTTTCAAGGGAATGACTTTTCTATAGCGGAAAACTGCATGATCTATTAGTCAAAGATGAAAAATCAATGCATGCATCAGTAAAAATTCAATGAAAAAATAAAATATTTCATACGTTTGGAAAGATGGGTTAAAATTTGAAGTGATGTAATTACATTTGTACTATTTTTTTCTAAGAATTAAAGCAATAATATGCGAGCCTTCAAGCGAGACGCTTGAAAGACAACGCGAGACTATTTGCGAGATTCTGAATTTCCGCGCGGGACTCATAGTAGTTCACAAAGATACTGCGTGAAATTACACTTCGTAATACTTCACATCACATACTCAGTAAATTACGTAGCTCATTCTACTGAGAACATATTGAAATCATTCATTGCTATATCAAATATTGAACTCTCCTATTTTTCAAAGAGGCACTTTTCTGCGTGCACCAGTTGCATTTGATGTTTCAAAAACAAAAATCATTCCCCGCAAATAATGATGATCAACGAATGATTTGGTATTATCGATTCGTACGGTTTATGTATAAAATGCAGTCTTCGATCGCGCACTTTCAAATTCATCTCTGATAAATGACGATGTCGTTCCTACTATCACTTTTCTATTCCCCATTCGCATGAATTTCATGCTTACCAAACATATTTTGTCAGTTGATACATGTTTACTGCATCATATTCTGCGGAATAAGATCGATACATCAGTCTCTGGTATTAGAAATGTATAAGCATTCATCTATACGTGACACATTCCGTATTTATAGTATATTCCGTATTAGATTATTCCCTGCAGAAAACGAATATAATATTGAGAATTTTGTGGGATCCGAAGAAAATTTGATATAACGAAAGAAAACCTTCGGGGAAGTACTGATTTCCAAAAGAATCCCATTCGTCAGTTCTAAGAAGATAACGCGATCTTTCGAGAATTTCAAGTTCGCGATGTATGAATTTTATAATAACGTTGTACCAGACACCTACGATCGGATTATCATCGATATTTCATGAGGATCTGACAAGGTTATCCGAAATCAGGCATGCTTTTCAACGAATCGATTAGGATTAGATACCCTGCTTGGAAAAAATCCTATCCAAACCCATCCGCAAAAGTTAATCAGAATGAATTGTGTTTCTTCGTCGTGAATTTCCGATAAGCTGAAGGTAGTTCCATCGAATTTTTTTCAATAACTCGATTAGGGGTCCGGAATATGGCAGCGATTCGAACGAATCAACAACGAGTGGCATTAGATCATTCGTACACTGTGAAAAATTAATTGTAGGATTTTTTTCTTTACAAAATGGTAACAGCAAAACTTTCCACTATGATTTGGCAGGTTGGTTTCTCAAAGTGGGACAAAATTCACTCTTTAATTTTCCACAGTGTATCGTTCCCTATAATGTACGATTCACTCTATAGCATACAATGAAAAACGATGCGAATTCTATCGCCAGGTCTCTATCCTTGAAATCTCTATCCTATAAACTCCCTGATCGAATAGACACGATACACGACGATGGAAATCAATGGGAATGTTGCTTGAATTTTATTGTCCTCTATCGTCAAGCGTTAGCGCAATTTCTGTTTTTGTGCATTTCGATAATAAATTGGAATCCGAAGAACGATATATAGTAGAAGAAAAAGCTGAACAGTTTTTACGATAGACAATTGATACGTTGCACAAATCAACCCTTTAATCCCAAACCGAAGACAAAAAGAAATTCGGAGGACATATCAATGGGCAACAAAAACGATTTGCAAATTAACAAAATCAATCTTTTTCACAATTCTTTATGATACTATTGATTTCTGAAAAACAAATAGAAATCATTTGCCGTATCACGCATTCAGAAAAGATATTCGAATGAGATCAAAATTCATTCGTTCATTTTATGATGAATTATTGATATTGAATGCATTTTCCAGACTTCGAGGTCTCCTACACGGAGAAAGAGGTATTTTGAAAAATACCATAATTTATGGATCTTTGGCGTTGGTCTAACCCGAGTCAAAATATTCACGTGAAGATACCTCCAAAAGTACCATAATGGCTGGGACTTTTATGAGGAAGGTACCATACTTCTTTATAAAAGTCCAAGAAATTATGGGACTTTTAGAGGTTCGTTCACGTAAATATTTTGACTCGGGTCAGACTAACGCCAAAAATCCATAAATTATGGTATTTTTCAAGATATCTGTTTTCTCAGTGTACCATAAATACTTGTTTTTTTTTTATACTTGCGCGAAAAGCTTCAACGAAAACTGATAGTATGAGATATTATAATAAATTTGTAATATATTCTCTCGATTGATTTCATTTAAAATTTATTAGTCTTTATATTTGCGATGAAAAACTTGCACATCCGCTGATATAATTTCACACGCGAAAGCTCAGAGAACGGTTCACGTCACCCAAGTGTAAGATTCAGCTTATTAGAAAATATAATGGGAAGTTTATTGGATATGAACCACATCACTTCTTTTTCATCATAATTTGCGATGGTGTTCTAAAACCGTAAGGATCAACGCTCGTTCTTTATAAATTATGGGAAAATGTTATGTGAATCATGCCACGTTTTTCTACTGTTTTCTTCTCCGTGTATCGACAGATCCGGGAAGAACAATGTCTTATTCATTCAAATTGGTAGAATAAGGATCCATAATTCGAATCGAAACATGTTCCGAAGTAGCAGTCTGAGATTCGAACGGATGGATGGATTGGAAATACGCGAGTATGAATTATTATTGTAGCCTTCGAAGTTTAACAAATGAACATTTTTTATGTTCAATCCTGCTAGGCAGGGAAACCAATCGATAGCCGAAAGCTCGTAAATAACTGACACATCTCAATAGTTGGGGGACTCGTCGAAGTGTGCGTTTATGTGTACTGGAAAATTCAGCAATTTTCGAATAGAAATGATCGTTAGGTTAATCCTTTACCTTGCCGCAGCGTTCGAGGTCCTAGCTAGGATTAGATATGGATGACTTGGGTGAGAATTAACTTACTATCTTAATAAGCTAATTTGAACTGAGTTTTGCTCGTCGAATCTTCACCAGAATATTCGAGGGTATTGCTGCACGATAAAAACCTGGCGTGGAGTTTTCACATGAATTGCATTGTTTTTCAGAGTTTTGGCATGAATTTTGAATTCTATTAGGGGTACAACTTTGCTTCCGACGTTTACAATACTGGTTGCGTCGGTAGGTAGCGGTCGAAATGGGTTAGGTAATGAATGTCACACAGTATGGTTGGACATGTGTCAACATAAACAACATCGTCATATTAGTGAATTTTTGATTACATCATACATTTTTACTCGATCGAAGATGGCAGTTTATGAGCCGAATTCTCGTCATTTGCGGGAAGTTCTGATTGTCTACTTTCACTCGAAGAAAACTGCGGCTGAGGCTCATCGAATACTCTCAAGTACTCACGGTGAGGCTACTTTGAATGCAAGAACGTGTCTTGAATGGTTTCAACGTTTCAAGAAGGGTGATTTCAATGTCGAGGATCGACATGGCGGTGGAAGAGAGAAAATTTCTGAAGATTCCGAATTGGAGGCTTTACTTGATGAAAACTCATGCCAAACCAGGGTTGGAAAAAACCCGGGTTTTTTCGGGATTTTTTCGGATTTTTTATTGTTATTTTCAACTCAATATGGTAAACTATCGTTATTCATCCCCTTGAATTGACTTATTGAAAGAGAAAAAATTGTTCAAAGAATATGCTGCAAGATTTTGGGTCTTGAACTGAGGTTGGATCTGAGTATTTCGTTATTCGATTATTAATTCGTTTCAATGAACGATTCAAATTTCATCAACAATAAATATCAGGACGTGTATGTTCCAAAACATCCGTTCACGTAGATTGTTGAAACTCTTCTTATAAATTTCGGGGAAAAAATTTATGATATCATTTCATGGATATATATAGAGTGAAATATAATGGAATTTGCATATTTATAAACATAAAATTATAACATAATATTACATACAGTACGTGAGATACAAATAATATATACAGGAAACAGTTACAAAATTGGAGAATATGAATTCTAATTTATGAATCTGAATTTTTGAACAGTACTGATTCATTAGAACTCTATCACTGAAATTTCACTTATTTCGTCAGTGTATATGCATTGATCGTACCAGTGACTTGCACCGATGGAAGATTGAGCACTGACAAATCAGTATTTTGTACTGATTCTGATTTAGAGAATAGGATCTATCGTTGGAATCAATCAGTATATGTTATGGGAATGACAAGTTACATTATTACAAATCAATCGCGTTACAAAATTCGATACACTACTCATATCAATGAATTGGTGGCAATTTTGATGAAAATAAAAACAAATTTATCCAGAAGTGTTACACCCAGAAAAATGGTATACCTGGATTTATTTGATTCAACGAAAATTTGTTTGAATCAACTAAAATTTATTTGACTCAACTACAATGTCTATTTATATATGAACCTACTAGAGTTTTAGTTGGATCAAATAAACAATTTATTTCATCCGAATAAATTCTCATTTATTTCAAATAAAATTTACTCGAATCAAATAAAATTTTATTGGATACAATTGAATCTCTAGTAGGTTCATATTCAAGTAAACCATTTCCCTGAGTGTATATTTGCATTCATGAAATACCATCTATTTCTTTCAACTGGTCAAAAGTTCCAAATTAATTGCAACTAATGTTTTTTTAAGAAGATTTGGAATTACACTCCATTCTACTTTCATAGAGATCGCTCAAGCGAAAAGGGGGCTTGATGCCGTAGTTGCCAAATGACGCGAGATGGAACTTTCAAAATGATTGTCTCGAAACGTTCATTAAAAATTTCCACATGTACTCTGAAATTCAAATGGAATATAAAAATGCATATCCTAAAATAACTCGAATATTAGACAACGTTGGCATATATACAAAAGCTATCAATCACCTCAAACAATTGAAAAAAGTTGCTAAAGCTTTAGATAAATTGCAATCTGAATCAGCTAATCTATCGACAACTGTTGAAGTATGGTCTGAACTGCTGTCTAGTGAGAATTTAGTAGAATTTACAACAGCTATACGAAAACGAAGAGATAAAGCCTTAGAACCGTTTTTTTACATTCCATATTTGATGAATCCTTTTGTAAAGAACGTACAACTTGATCAGGATCAAGAAAAAATGGCTGAAGGTCGGATGATGGAAAATAAACCGGAATTTTTGGGGGCAATGATAGCATTTGAAATCCATGATGAAAATTTATATCCTGCTGAAATGTTCCATGCAGAAGTTAGAGAGTTATATGAAAATACTCCTAATAAATGGTGCAGATTGATGGAAGCGAGGACGAATTCTACAGATGAACTCCCAATCGGATTTTGTGAATTTTGTCACCGATTATTAAGTATTCCACCTAGTTTTAGAACGAGTTTCCTCAACATTTGGACACGTATGGTCCAATGTGAGGAACAGATTAGGCGTGGAAAAAGCTACCAAATTGGTCCCGTTATACAAACATCATAATACTCCTGTTGATCAAAATGAATGATGAAATGAAAATATTAATTATGTAGGAACACTTATTATATTATACATCGAATAAAAAATTTCAATTGTATTCATGAAATAAATTTCATTGTTCTCCAACCCATCCATCCATAATTCTTTCCAGTGGGTTTTTGATTGGGTTTCATCTAAAAAAAACCCAGTGGGTAAAACCGTGTCGGATTTTTTCGGGCCAACCCTGTGCCAAACGCAAAAACAATTGGCAGAATCATTGGGAGTAACTCAACAAACCATTCCAAAACACCTCAAAGCTATGGAAATGATTCAGAAACAGGGGAATTGAGTTCCGTACGAATTGAAGCCAAGAGATGTCGAACGACGTTTCTTTACTTGCGAACAGCTGCTTCAAAGACAGAATCGAAAGGGGTTTTTACACCGCATTGTGACCGGCGACGAAAAATGGGTCCACTACGATTATCCCAAGCGCAGAAAATCTTGGGGAATGTCCGGACATGTCCCCACGGCGATGGCTAAACCAAATATTCATGGTGCCAAGGTTATGCTCTGCATTTGGTGGGATCAGCTCGGTGTCGTGTATTATGAGCTATTGAAACCGAGTGAATCCATCACAAGGGATCGATTATCGAACGCAGTTGATGCGTTTGAGCCGAGCATTGAAGGAGAAACGGCCACAGTACCAAGAAAGACACGATAAAATTATCCTCTAACATGATAATTCTCGGCCACATGTCTCGAAATCGGTCAAGACATATTTGGAAACACTAAAATGGGGAGTCTTATACTCTCCGCCGTACTCTCCAGACATTGCTCATTCCGGCTACCCTTTACTTCGATCGATGGCACACGACCTCAATGATCAGCATTTTCATTCTTATGAAGGAGTTAGAGAATGAATCGATTCGTGGATCGCCTCATAAGGTGCATCGTTTTTCTTCTGAGATGGGATCCGACAATTGCCAAAAAGATGGGAAAAAGTAGTGGCTAGCGACGGCCAGTACTCTAAATCATAAGTATGTATTTACTTTTTGAGAATGAAGCCTCACATTTTGGGGAAAAACGCACGGAAAAAATAATTTAGCTGCAGTAGCTAAGTAGCTAAAATATTTTTTCCGTGCGGTGGAAGCAAAGTTGTACACCTAATAGAATTGAGAATCTTCTTATGACTTTTGGGGAACATAATAAACGTTTGAAATGTTGGAGAGAGTAACGTTTACCGTGTTATTGGTATCAAAAATCCTGGTGAAAATTCCTCAAGAGGGTCCCAAATTCGCATGTGCTCCAGACTTCCTGCTTGAGAAGTAGCGATGTCAATTTTATATTGTAAAAAATATATCAATATTCTATAAAAACTAGATCCTTCTTCTCAGGACTAGCCGAACCTTCTCCCTGAGGTTACCTCGCTCCAACAAGGCAAAAAATTATGGCAATCATCGTTATCAACCACACCGCGTTATTTGTATTTTTTTATCTCTTTGCAAAATTCAGGAATTTCCTCAGGAATATTTGTCACATTTCATCCAGAAAGTTTGGAATATTTATAACGATTCAACGATATCGCTTTGCTACTTTCTTTCACCACTTCATAATCCATCCAGTTCAAACTTTTTGTGTAAAAAAAAAAAGAAAAAAGATTAGGAAATTCGATATCTAAATGAATCACGCATAAAAGAACGAACGTAAATCAAGCGAATGCAAAAAGAGAAACCTCCATGATATTCTGATTCAATATTATCTTCGAGTATGTATACAGAAAAAAAATAGATGAAAACAAAAAAGATAATAAAGACGAATGAAGCAGGGGAATCGTTTATATCCAGTTAGTTTCTTCCTTCCTTCCTTCGTTTGGAATCACATTGAACGGTACGTTTGTTGTTCTTCGAGACTTTGGATGACAGCCAAAAAGAAAGAAACAAAAAAAGAAATGATAAATATCTCATTCGAATTATCATTCGAACTTGTCGTTTGAAAAATTTGCTAGAACTCCGAGTTTCCGATTCAACAATTTCATCGCTCTTTCATTTCTTTTCGTTTCAATGGATTTTTATGTAACGAGTTTTCTTTTCCAACTCTCATACGTGGTTGTTGTTGTTCCATTTTCACTCTGCTTTTATCGTTCCTCGAAAAGGAGTTCATATGATGAGAGCATCGTACTTGGATCCATAATTCATATAATTTCATTATATAAAACGAAGCGAAGACAAATTAAGTCCATTATTTCTAAGTATATCCCCTAATCTTGTTTCAAAAGAACGCGTATATATACGTGTACTACTCGTACCTTTACACTCATTGCCAGAAGCGAATTTATTATTTGGTATCCCGACTCCGGACACGGCTTGTATAAATAACTATCCTAAAATGTACTCGTTGTTGGTATTGGACCGAGTTTTTGAAAGGAAAAATATAGTGGGAGTCGGAGAGGGAGAAAAAGTCAGTGATAAATTCACGGAGGGCGGCAAGAAATACGAGATCTTGTATGCAAAACCTTTGTGTGTATATATATATATATCTCCTAGCGTCGTTTCAATGCTGGAGAAAGAAAAGCTATTTCTTCCATCAACTCTCTTCGTTCTCTTGTTACTCGGCAGGATTTTTCTCCTTGTTGCGAAATGAATTCTTCATTTGAACATTCGTGGAATGTAATTCGTACATAAATTTTGTCAGGCCTATAATTTTCCTTTTTTTTCCCCTCGAGTTTCACTCCCTTCGTGACACGACCGTCTCAATGATCAGAGTGATAACAGCGATAATACAATAACAACTAACTCGAATACGTCTCCGCTCTCCTTCGTGATCGTCGTTATTCGAAATATTCTCTCACTTTTCTCTTCTGTCGTATCCTAAAACCGTATCCAAACACATGCGATGTGTGATACATTAAACGCGGTAAACCATTTCGGCTTCTGGCGAAGTGCGAATTCGTGCTCAATGCCTGAAATAGGTTCCAGACGGTCTTGTATTATGTATATTTCCATTTAACGCGTACCTGTTTCGTTTGACACGTGAGGTAAAAGAAGGTACGCAACTCGACAAGACCTGTTGAATATTGAAAAGAATTGTGTATTTGTACTTTTATATGTGTCTGAAATTAAATTTCAATAACAGTCGATTCATTTGATCGATTCTCAATGGAAATCGAAGTGTAAATTCATAATTCAAAGATGGATGATACCGAGGATGTACGGTTATTCGTAAGATTATGTATTATTCAACTTCCCCCATTTGGAGAAATCATCTCCACCTTTGAGGTGTCGAATCCTCGAAGAATTCAGGAAAGAGTCCATCAAACCGTGGCAAACTTTACTTCAGTTTTTAATAATTATTAATTGTTTCAAGACTAGTCACTACGCTGGTGTCAACAATTTGGCGGATGTGGCTTCGTAGGGTTCATGGAGCTGAAACTGGCAGCCGTAGTGCTAGCAGCCGATGGTCACAACTTTTTACACAAAACCTTTATTAAGGATTTAAGCATCTGAAACGTTTATCAGAATGCTACTTGATCGATTTCTGATATTAACAAAGCTTCAATCAAAAGTTACAACAATCGGCTGCTAGTTTCAGCTTCATGTAGAGTTCCCTATTTGAAATACCAGGCAGCATTGGATGTAAAAATATTGGGTCAAATATATACGATCTGTTCTGTTTGAATTTGTTTGGCGTGTTCATCCACCAGATAACCACATAAAATCGAGCAAATTTAGTCAAAAATTGTGTATGGATTCGTCTGACTTCGAAAAAGACTGAATTTTCGGTGCAGAAAAACGCTGTCACGACTCTATTTTTTCCCTCCTCCTTCAAAGTTAAAGTAAGAAAAGTAACTTTGAATGTCGCGTTCCGAATCAATATCACTGAGAAAATTCTAATATCCATCACCTGATCGTTCTATTGTTACTCTCTTCCTCTTCGATGCATACATTTGATTCATTATTCCTCACAGGGTGATTCAAAAAGGTCAACATGGGAGGAGAATGGAGGAGGAGGGTAGAGATGTGACGTAACGTAGAATAAATATTGTTAGATCGTGAGGGTGGTGAAGAACAGAGTCCTTACGCTCGGTGAGGTTCGTGTTAGAAAGTTTTCAAGTAAAAGCCAGAAAGCGATGGCGTCAATTGGGGAAGTGGTACCGGATAAGGGATGCTTAAAACTCAACTGGATATACATTTCGAGACAAGTACTTTGCTCTTAAGTTTTAGAGTTCTGAAGCAGCGTCGAACTAACGCCCGGGTTTTTGATGGTGACAATGGATCAGGCAATTATTTCCTTTCTCTTTTTCTCGAATAACACGTTAAAGCTTTCATCATCGTGTTTCACCGGGTATATTCAATTTTTCAATTCCATATGTGCATGATAAAACACATTATCCTCATATCCGTACATGTACATGTGCATAGAGTTGAATATTTTTTATCGTGTAGCATACGTGTATTCCAGGAACGTGTACGAATCGTGAAGCGTTTGGCGAGTATTTGGTCAAAAATGTGGGTCATGTAAATATCAGAGGCAGTTTTCGTCTAACGTGCTGAAAATATATATTTATTCAGTCACAGTCATAAAGGTACAGTACACCATACACGCGTGCCAGCATGCATTTCAAGTTAAACAATTTATTCCGTATCCGAGTTACACATCAATCTCTCGCGTATCATGAAAATGTTTCTCAATACTCTCTCTTGAATTTTCGTTACATACGATTCTTCATCCTGAACGGACAACACTTCGGTATCGCAAAAACACATGTTACGAATTTTCATTATTGAGAGAATAAGCATGAGACATCCATCATACCGATATTTCTCACAATCCCGTATGAGCTTTGAAGATAAAAAACAATGAAAATCTGACCGATGGCGGAGAGTAGCGAAGCGAAAGCGACAGCAACGAGTTACAATTTCGAATCGAACGTAAATCAAATCCAACCGAGTGGAATGATTTTCAATATTACTCTGTACCCTTTATCTCGTAGATTAACCAGGTAATTGAACGAATGACAAATTGGATGACGAGACATCGGAGAATGTTTCCGCAGGAGGAAGAAAAAGAAACAATATATTTACCCGTGAAACTACCGAATCGTAAAAATTATCTTACAATGAGAGGCGCGGTAACATTGGTAACGTTGTTATTTTCTTCTCGACTATTTTCTGTGGTTTGCGGTCAGGGTGTATTATTATGACACACTCTTGTTTTGCACTATTCTTCGAACATCGATATGAGAATCTCAAGAACACCAATCGATAGACATTTTATTTAGAAATGGTGTACGCGTTGAAAAGAATTTTTTTTTCAAAAACCAGGGAATTAGAATTCAAAACGATCGACTGGGATTCAAATATTTATTCAAATTACAGCGGTTAGTCGCGGTACGGATGGAAAGATTCCTTCTCGAAAAGGAAAGGGAAGAAAAGGGAAAGAACATAATAAAAGTTTCCCTATATCGCTGAACGAACTGAAGAAAACTTAACGAACAAAATAAACGCGAATACATTTTTCTCGTACGATTTTCCGAACAAGGATACTGAGAGAAATCTTTAAGCCGAATGATAGGAAATCATCAGTTAATTTTACGCCGAGTAGCATAAGAATTTTTCAAAACGTTCCAAAGATGTTTCGTGATTGTGCGTAGAATGCGCAAACGAGATTGACTGTGTTGTACACTGTAAACAAAAAACTTCGGAAAAC
This sequence comes from Gonatopus flavifemur, assembly GCA_018340375.1. NCBI lineage: Eukaryota > Metazoa > Arthropoda > Insecta > Hymenoptera > Dryinidae > Gonatopus > Gonatopus flavifemur. The sequence goes on along the minus strand of JAFFJZ010000006.1, from coordinate 3,541,098 downwards.
TTCCAGTACCGTACTGGAAGCAATTAACCTGTACATTTGTAATGAAAAATTACAAAAATTCCAGTACACATATGAGAAAATATGTGTAATCTTGTATTTATACTGGAAAACTGAGGTCAAAAACATGAAATTTCATGTAAAATCCGAGAAAATTTCGGCACCACAGAAATTTTTTTGTACGTAAACTGAAAAATTTGTCATGAACAGTAATTTTCCAGTTCCTGGGTACCTCAAGATTCCAGTTTTTTTAACAATGTAATTAAAACAATTGTTCCGTGCCTGGTAGAAATTTGTCTGAGCGTCCCATTTACCATCCACGTACTAGATGGGACCCACGTGGGGGAACTGGATAATGGATAACACATTTCAGCCAATTTGACTTCAGTGCCCAAACATTTAGTTGGTTTATGTAGATTTTTCATGCGTCAACTGATCGTACAGTAACATTGATGGTCCATCAACACGGTCAGAGGAATAAAAGAAAGCCCCAACGTTTCAATTTGTCACTCGGAATTATTTTATGGAAAATATTCATAAGTGTGATTTCACGGAAAACATATGATTTCACGTTTCTACCCATGTGTGCATGGACCAAGCCTGGCACAAGACCTGCCGAGACTTTGTTTGAACAATTTTTAAAACTTGCCCAGGCTTTGGGGAATGATGATAAGGGGACACAAGCGGCCAGTGGTTTTGCCAGACCCAGTCCAATTCATTTACCAAGCATCAACCAATGCTTCTTTGATCGCAGATACGGATGAAAAAAGTATTTGATTCATATTTCAGTTGATGACCCCCTCCCTCAGAATACCGTACATGAATTATCTTAAAACGATAGAAAAAATGTGACAAGACTTTCAATTTTGATTCTATTATTGAATTATGCTCAAACTAAACTAATAAGATCTTACTGAAATACCATAACATAAATCTTATAATGATCTGATCCCATACAGGATCCAACATTGGAATCCCCTGAGTCACCCGAAAAACTAATGGTTCATCTTCACATACTTAGATCAATAAAATCTAGCTTGGTGTGTAAAACTAGTGTGTAGGGTTAATTATGGCAAAAAGATCGGGCCAGTCCTGGCCCGATGGTTATCCCCAAGTCTTCAACCATTGTAAATCCAAAATTCAGTCAATATTTATGAATATTGTGCCACTCATGTGGGCAATATTGGCACAAATGTTCTCAACGAATGCTCGATTTTTACACTTGTGCCAAGCCTGTACCAAATGTGGTGACCATTTCAAAAATATTAACAAATGTGCCATGACTGACTATCCATTGGGAAAAATGGGACAATCATGGAACAATATTGTTCTTCACGGAGGTTTGTTTCTGACACGGATGCCAACCTTGGGTTTTTTTCAGTCCTGACAATACCTGCATGGGTAATTACCAATTTGAACTACATTCTAGCAATTCCCTGGGACATCTGGATGGGCACGGGCCAGAAAATGCATTACAGAACTAGCTAGAAACCAACCTAACATCTGGGAAAACTAGGTGGGGCCCATCTAATTCCCAATCATAGTTTCTACTAGAGGTAACAATTCACGTCAAATTCACTAGAACATAAAAAGGATTTGTCCACATTTTGAGATAAATTGGATACTCGAAAAGGATGGCCAGAAATTTCTGAATTTTCAAAGAAACGTGTAAAGACAGAAGAAAATTATGCGCGATGGTATTGAATTGAAATTTTATTTCACAAAATTCAGTATCATTCTCTTCACTTACACGAAGAAAATATATTGACGAAACATTACTCAAAGCGACGTTTCGACAAAATTTAAGAGCCGTTTAACTTCGTTTCACTCGACTACAGATGAAAATTCATTCAGATATTTCTTCACGATATCTACTCAACTTTGTGAAGATGCTAAAAACATTTGAATACATTTTCACCCGCGGTCCAAGAAAATGAAGTCAATCGGATTTCGAACTTCACCGAAACGACCCTATGTCCCCCCGTTTTGTGTCCTAATTCTTTCTGCAGGGGAGAATTTTTTCACACACGCGTAGAATAATTTTTGTTGATTCCATTCTATCCCTTTTAGTTTTCGTACATTCGATATTTCCGATCGGTCGAAGATACGTATGAATAAAATATTTCAGTTCAATCACCCGTTTCATGAGACAGAAACACACGGATTACCAGGGAATCGATAGTGATGAATCGAATTTTCAAAACACGGGAATGAAATAATGGAACTTTAGATTTATTCATGTACGTCCTGAGATAAAAACACAGAGAACAGTAGGGAAGTGTACTTGGAAAATCGAATTTCCTTCTATACGGACGTGATTTTTCATCAAAACTGAGAATCATTGGGAAAGAAATCGATTCAACTTTCTGAATTTGCAAAGAATACTTCGAAATATATAGCAAAACGCTGAGCAAATATGCGGCAAATTGTTGAAAACGTACCACAACAGTTTGAAGCAATTTGCAGGGACGTCGCCAAATACGCAACAATATGCTGTAAATCTAGGATTTTAGCTTGAGTGGTTATCATGTTCCTAGAAAGTTGCTTGGTTTTATGAATTGCACAGCAACTTTTGTTGTATCGGTAAAGTTAAGTGGAATTAATTACCGTTGGAAGTGTTATTTTCTAAACATTGGAACAGGGTTTTTTTTTGGTTGAAACCTGGTTTTTTGGTATTGAATTTAGTTTGTCCAATCTAAACTAGAAATTTTTGATTTTCAAAGTTGTTGAGATTTTTTATAACTATAAGTTTCAATTTTCACTAATAAACAAATTAGACCATTTACATACAAAACGAACAGTGCCTTATTGGAGTGAGAAATCTCACTTCTGATCCAAAGCTAAAAACCTAAAGGTATTTGGTAGAGGTGTGCAAATCGTTCAAAATCGAATCGAATCGAATTCACCAAGATTCGATTCGTGAACGAACATGAGGAATTCGTATACGAATTATCCGAAGATTTCGAATTGGCAAAGGAAAAAAACCAAAGAATTGGTGGAATATCTCATCGAACCTTATTCAATTTCCACCTATTTGTTTTTTACCATTAGAGATCTGAAGAATTCAACGCCAATATAGCAAAATTTCGGTGATATTCAATAATAGTCCATAAGATCTAATACAAAGTGTAAAAAATTGCTTCCTGAATTTCGTATGAATTTATGTGAAGCAATTACCATATAAATTTTGTATTAATTTCAAGTAATTACAAGTTTCAGAATTTTCATACTCATCTGATACATGAAATTTCAGATTGTTTTTTACAGTGCGTTTTTGTGAAATTTGTTGAGTTTCATCGAAATTTGCTGGATTGCCCTGAAAAAACACGGTTTTAGTCGCAGTAACTGAAATCGACATGGAATGAAAAATTTGAGTTGCCTGGACTGGAATATTCTTTGTTGTAACAAACATTTAGAAAGTTAGAAAGTAATATTTTGTTCAGGCAACTGAATTTCTTATTCGAAATCGCCCAGAGAAAAAAGGACGTGTTTTTTCATTTAATTTATGATATTGAAAATCACGTTAACCCTTGTTTATCACACTGGGGTGAAATGCACCCCAGTCCCATTCTACCTCAATTTCGAGTGTTTTCATCTCAGACCACGGGGTTCATTGTAACATCTGTCAATAGCCAGAGGATGCCACTACTTTGTGACCCAGTAACATTCCGGTGGATCCATTAGTCTGTCTGCAGCAGTTACTGAAAGTTGTAAATTGAAAATTTTCGATGAAAAAAAATATTTCATTTTTTTGCAAATTTCTTCACTTTTCTTCCTCAGAATAAATACTTCTCTATCAGCAATCACTTGAGGACTAATTTCTTCCTCAAAGAGTAACATTCCAAAAGTATTATGTCCAATTCTTAGCTTGAAATATTTACAAATAATGAAATTATGAATTTTACTGTGAAAACAATCGCTGATCCATTTTTATTTTTACACTTCATTTTTTGTAGTATACTTAAATTTAATTTTTGGCTGTACAATCTATAAGATTTGTCAAAGTGATCTTTAAATAAGTTCTAAAAACATTGACGAGTAACAATATTTAATAGTTCATTTGTTATAACAATTTCTGTCGTTGAGGTAGAAATCACCCCAGTGTGGCAAGTAATGTGATTCCTGTGAAGTGTGGTGAACAAGGGTTAAAAATGTCGTGGAAAATTACGTGGTATATCATGGATCAAGGCTGGACATGTATTTGAAATACAATTATGCGAAAAAGGTATTGGAAATAAAATCGGCACTTCATATTTTGAATTTACAATATGTTTCCTGTAGTATGTTGTATATAAAGTGCATTTTTCAAAGAATTTTATATTTTACAATCGAAAAATATAATTTTGAAATAGATTTCCTAAAGTATTTTGTATTTTGTATTTCAAATACATTTTATGATTATTTTTACTAATTTGAAAATATTTGAAGGATTAAATACCAAAGATTTTGAAAGAAGCAGTTCAAATATAAAATGCCGAAGGAAATATATTTTAAATGTGGGATATATAACACTGGTTTTTATTCCAGTACGTATTTAGAATGATTGTATTTCAAATACTTGCCCAGCCCTGATCATGATAAAATGGACCCCTGGCCAATGCTGCAAAACACATGAAAACTCACGCTGTAAATCACGTGATATTTCACGTCATTTGCGTGAGAATTTTTTAACAAATAAATTTTGAATGAATGAAGTGTGAAGCAGCATTAGGAATCGAGTGCAGTTATACGTCGAGATCACGTGAGAAATTAATTAGAAAATTATGTCAAAATTGACAAGGTATCCAGGCATCATAACCCTCGATAATCGGCTCATCACCGATAATGAGCCGTTTACTTTTCGCCATTCCTGGGCCCAAGTTATCATCAAACCATTGATAGGTGCCATTACCATACGATTAATTCCGCCTATGGTCCAGTCATGAGCCATTATTGGGCCAATCGTAAAACCCTGTGAGGATAAAAAGGAAAAGACATAATCAAGTTTCGTGACAACCTCCACCCATCCTGCAGACACTCGATCCATTTACATTCATAGGATATGCCTTGATGAATATTTTTGGTGCTGAAATTCGATTCGAATCTGAGAAAGTAATAAGAAATTCGATTCGATTCAATTCGTGGGTCAAAAAATGCGATTCGCACATCTCTACCGTGCATTTCCATTTTCCACGGTGCAAAGTGATCCTAAAACTATCACCAATATAGATTATGAAAGTTTATTTGTGGAGAAGGCAGCACATGTATGAATATTTCCACATTGAATTGTGGAAAAAACCACGTTTGTTTGTTTGTTTTTACGCAAAGAATCACGCGGTTCAAACCAAACAATTCTGCATTGAAATAAAGATACATTTAGGGGATAGAAACTCAAAGGCAACTACCATTTATCCGGATGAATCGATTTAACATATACGTATCATGGATGCACAAAGGCTTAAGGACACCTGTTAACTGCAAGCAGATTTAATAATTCAATGGCTTACAAGGTCCCATATGATTTCTTCTTTCCGTGGTGTCAATAATTCATAGGCATTATATGATCGTTTAACGATGATAATTGATGATATTCCACCGATACTAAATATATTTTCGTTGGTTTCGTTATATTTACAAGTTCTCGCCAATTCGAGTAGAAATTGTAACAAATCATTAGTTGAACTAGCTGTCGATACCAGTTAACTATTCACGTGGAAATAGAAATACGGTTCGCTATTGGTTTAATAAATTTGCCAGAGTCGTGGAATTTAAAGCTGCAACTGTCAGGCCAGTTGATTCAACAATACTGAGCTGGAATCAAAACGATAACAACGTTTCATATGAAGCCTAGTATACTGGAATTACGATACCACCGGTATATCCTCAATGGAACTACCAGAGTGGAAAAATTTTCAAAATTGTATAAAATTTATATCGAATTATATCTAAATTATATATAAATTATATTGACTTATATAAAAATTATATATAATTTTGAAAATTTTTTCACTCGGGTATATCTCTCGACCAATTATTGATTGATCGTCATCTCCTACGATAAATAACTTGCTCTTCAATTGATTCCACCGTGAAAATGAAGAATGAATTGAGAAATTCACCCTAATCAAATCTTCTCCGAAAAATTATTCAAAAATGAAACAATATAATTAAATTATTATTGCTCTGCGTACAGACCAACTTTATCGATCGCAGGAGGTCTGTACGACGAAAAGATTTGGTTAGGGTTACAACGCTGGGTTACATCCCCTCAACGATGAGATGAATAATTAGTAAAATCGATGAAGGGTAACGTTTTATTTCATTTCATAGCATCATTTTGCATTCAAGGATCACGCACGATACAACGACATTCGTCTTATCTTCATTACATTATCGTCATCAACGTGAGAAGAATCCTCTAACCACGATAATATATATTATTCATACCGTTAAACCGTACATTAATGTAACCCATATCGCATAATTGTCACGGGTTTGTAAGTTTAATTGTTCAAGTAAACAACGAGATAGACATTACGGTTTGGTTAGAGTTATAACACCAGAGTTTACGCTCGAAGGCTCGACAATGCCTTGTTCCGTGAATGTACACGTTCCTTGGCCCTAACATGCACTTTGAGTGCGATAACTTGATTACTTGAACCAAGTAATAAAGCTTGACTACGACAAAAGCCACTTTAATATTATATAGTGGTATAGTATAACAGAAACTAACGATGATTGAATAATGAAAATATATGAAATTATTACATTCGAATGAAACGAAGGAAGAAATTTCTTTTAATCGTTGGAGAAAGGAGGAAGGAATAAACTGTATTACCTCGATATAAACTTTTCATTAAATTCACTCCCGAGGGAGCTTTAGAGGCATCTTTATATAAAGAAGGGAAATAGAATTATATCCGAATACGATACGGAAGTTTCACAATTTCATGGCAGAAGAAATATAGTGGCGAACTTGAATATTAACTTACTTGTTGGAGAAAATTATAAAGAGCTCTCTTATCATCGTTTTCGTGCGTCCACACGATCTTTTCCTCTCTTGTTGGCCTCCAAAGGTTTCGATCATACTCATTGAAGAATAAGAGTGAATCGTTTAGACCTTGAGGGACCAACGAATGGTCGAACGAAGAAAAGAGTTGGTAACGAAATGAATTCTTCTACCCTGTGTTTATATCGATCGATTCAATGAAACTTTGATCATTTCAAAACTTACTCCGATTGATCTACTTTCCCAAATATTTCAATAAAGATACCTCGAGCATTGAACACATTGGTTTTCAATGTGTTCGATGCTTGGCGTTTATTCTTATCGAACAACGAATTGAATTTGTGTTTCATTGAAACAAGAAATTAATTGGACGCAATTTCAACTTCGCTTGGCAACAGAGTTCACTTGAAAATCAACAGCGAGCGATGCAACAGGGATGAGAGAGGGAGGAAAGAGAACAGTCGGAAGACAGGATAATACGAATGTCATGTGCATACAAACGTGTTGAAAAAACAAAAACGAGAAATAGATAGGTATTTGTTCGTCACTCGTCAATGTACCGTGATTCCCAAGAACAGAGGAAATTTCCCGCCAAGAATTAAGATCTCCGGTCAAAAAAGATCATTGATTCTCGCCCAATCTTATTTATTCTTGCCAAATTTCATTCAACTTTTTTCAATGAAATTTAATCAGATGAATGCAGTTTTTTCAATGTGGTTCTGATGGAATCTTGTACAATGTTCTGACCAAATCCCATGAAATTTCATTTGTCAGATTCAATGGATTCTTCCAACCAGGGATGTATGTCGTATAACGCCAAGTACGAAAATTGACTGTAAAATGAAAAAACCGATCGGGAAACCTAAACCCTAGGTCACGTAACCATTAATGAAGGGAGAAAAAAAATTGGTGCTCCTTCGACAATACTTTGCGGATTGGTACCAACAATTTTATGGTTTTCTTACCATTCCGTTTGTATCGAATCCAACGGCGGGTTGCGAAATCCCGCTTTGACCCATCTTTCTATCCATCCCTTCTACTCCCTTCATTTTATCTTCATCGCACGTAGAAGAAACCGACTATATAAAAAGAATAAAGGATCGAGGGAGATAGTTCGGATCAAATCTATTCGAATTGCTTCGGTTCTCTGATTTATGATCTTGACGATGCCATCGACAAGGGCTTTCCACGAAAGACGGAGAACGACGAACGAAAACAACCGAACGAGGGATTTCTTTTTTTCCAAACCGTAAAGCCACCTTTCATAAGATTATAATTTTCCTGTCGAATGTCAATGACAATATTCAACAAATATTCCTTCCCTCTGCGTACTTTTAATCTTTTTTTCTTCTTTTTTTCCCCCTTGAACCCGAGTAATCGATCCGAGTTTTCACATCGGTATTGGAATAAACGGGAGAATAAAGGATTTTCATCGAATCGCAAAAATTCTCAAACAGCTCGGAAGCATTTGATGTTTATATCTCTCATCGTTGATTTCCGAAATTCTTTTCACCTCAATTTGATCCTTCACGTACTCTAGGTAAGTAGAGCTTGATTAATAGCAGCCGGATAATCCTAAGCAACTATAGTCTGACGGCAATGGGGCAGAATCCTACTTGACAATCTTGATCCATCGTAGTGCTCTTAAATGTAATGTACTGTGTCTTTTCGCGTTCTCATATCTTTAACTCTGTATTAAGCTCTGTACGACCAAGGAGAATGAAAATAAGCAGGAAAAATCAGTTGTCTACTATATACTATATACATTTCCCTTCTCGACATACGAAAAAGAATGTGTTATCATCACGATGGGCAAATATATAAATCATATTAAACAATTCAAATCGGTACGGAATTTTGTAGAGAGCGTGTGTTGCCTTTTTGCATTGAATTACAACTTTACAACGTTATTCGCTGCTCGTTATAAATCACGTCGGGGTGGAAGTTTTCTAGCTTCTAGTATCGTGAACGAGAAGACTATTGAAACTTTATTCAAACAGGAGAAAGCTCTTGAAACGTCAGAGAGATATCGCGTCATTGTGTAACGTGTGTTATCGGTACGAGAGGTACTCTGTTTATTAAAATTGAATATATCGATCAACGATGACGCGTGTTATTCTCAACAGTAGTTTTCGTGTACAAATTTCCTACCGACGTATCAACATTCATCTTTTCGCGATCAATACTTTTAACATCTTATAAAAAACTCAAAACTTATCCAGAATTTATAGCGACAAAACCCTTCCTCGTTTTTATTACATAAATCACGTATACCGTACCGCGAACGGGAACGAATATAGATGATATTCACACATTTTTTATATCCTCTGCAGACTCATGTTGCAGTTCCAAGTGTAAAAACGGTAACAATAAAAAAAAAATCAAATCAAATCAAAACTGCGCGACTTGTTCCGAAGGAAGAGAACTGAAGAGATATTCATAAAATAATACGCAAACGTATAGCGAAATGATAAAATTTTTTATTCATCCACGTAAATTCCCATTATCATATTCAAATATACCTCACATTGCTTCTTTACCTTCTCTTTCCCTATGTTCGACTCCTTTTCTCACATCGTATTTTCTGCAAACTCAAGAACATCTCTCGGCAAAATATCTATGAATAACTAATAATTCTATTCCTAAGAAACAGATGTTCCACTTTTCACGCACTTTTAAACGGTATTTTCTTTAGCCTTGTCAATTCAAAAAATATTTCACATCAAGAAGAATTGGGATTGCTCGACATTCTTTCGGATCGAGAAAGAAAATTATTATATGGTATTTGAATTCTGATATGATATTTGTCAAGTTTCCGTCGGTTGAAATTATACTTACAGTGCAGAGTTTTGATTTATGAAAGATTCATATTTCATACAAATTTTTATTCATACTATCGCAGTACAATTTTCAAATATATTGAAAAACTTCAGAGTCAGGATATTTTATGATCCACGGGGAAAAGGGTAAAGGGTTTGAATGGTGCTTTCGATAAGTAGGTTTCTCATTTGCTTTTTCCATCAATACCCGACGCAACATCCAGAGTTTACAAAAAATTCGCAAAGAAGAATTTGAATGTTCAAATTTCCGATTAACTCTTCGAGGACACCTTATATAATCTGAAGAACTCTGGATCGAACGTATCAAGAGCTGTAGAATATTTAACCAATAGAGAGAGCATTCTTGGTGTTCTTTTTTATAATGTTGGAATTAATTATGGATGAAGAAAATTTGAATGAAGCTGAAACTGGCAGCCATAAAGTTAGCAGTCGATTGTAATCATTCTTTAAATAAAGGGTTTATTCAAGATCTAAGGATAAACGTTTAATGGGATACTGCTTGATCGATTTCTGATATAAACAAACCCATTTGGAAATTGCCAGAGTTGTCAATAGGTGCAGTACTGGCAAGGTTGTATTCCGGCAGTAATAACGATTTCTATTCAGGGTCATTACTGTTTCTCAACTGGCACCAATCGTTGGATGGATTTCAAAAAGTATTGGTTCCCGTAAACAGACAGTTTTGCGCCAGTACTCATTCTTCGCCGCTGAGCAAAAACCCAAGTTTTAGGAAAACAGAACTGTCCCAGTATTAAACCAGTGTTGGCAATATTGTACGACCTAGTATTCATACAACACTGTCTCACGACGAAATCGGTCATGAATCAGAATCCAAATCAACTTTATTTCAATAAACCTAGGCTATGCCAGTACCGAGCCAACGCTAATTATATTGTAAAATACACGAGAACACGACACTCTCACAGTATTGCTGTAACATCGTCCTAATACTGAGTTGGTAGGGGATCAGAAACCAAATGCATTCTGTAGTAGTACGGCTGCTTTCGTAAGACGAGACTGAGCCGGTAGTGAACCAGAACTGATAACGCTGCGGAATACACGACAAGACAACATACTACCGGTACCGGTGTAACGTTGTCTTACCACGGAATCAGTGATGAATTTGAGTTCAAATTAAGTTTGTAACGCCACATTTTTTTTTTGTGAAACAACACAGTGCCAGTACCAAACCAAAAATGACAGTGTCCACCACTGAGAAGATATGTCTGACTATGGAATCGATACACGGAGAGAAATTTAATGGTTGAAAGTAGTAAAATACGTAGGTAATATAATCATAAAAATTGGTAAACTGAAACTATTGGGAATAGCTTGGAAATAAAATTATCACGATGGTAAACTTCACTTTGTCAGAAATTTCAAAATTTCTTCAGGAAAACTAACAAAGGTAATATCGATGATTCCAGGCAGTGCTAATACATTTTACCATCAGCGATCGTAATGTTTCTTTACACTTTATTTCAAGATTCTTGCAAGCAAGAGCTCTAAAAATCGAAGCGAAGGCAATAATTTTCACCATCAATGATGGTAATATCATTCACTAAAATGAACAAAAAACATTTACTCGCAAAAACATATTTCCAGGCACATTTGTTAGTTCATGTTGTCCAACCTTCGAGTTATTACCACCATATTTGTTGATTGCAATCATGTTATTTTTAATACATTCTTGAGTACAGTTTATAATGAAAAATCCTAATTACGCGGAGGGGATTTGAACTTAAGAATAATGTACTTATATTTACCTATACACCTTACAATTAAAGCCGCTTTGCTACGCTCGCACTTATGAATTCGCTGTTTTGAAGTTTCATTGAAAGACTAAACGAGGGAACCTAAACTGGACAACTTGTTGTATGCGATAATTGTGAGAAATTCTCGAGCACTGTTGGAAAATATTACCATCAGCGCTTGTATTATACCGACCCGTCATTGGTAGTAAAGGTGATTCGTGGCTTTCAACATTCAGAATAGTTGTTCAAACAGAATCTATTATTGTCAAGTGGTGATAATTTTCATTAGAAAAGGTATTTCTTTCGTTTGTTCATAGTTGTTATTACTGAAATATATTTTCTCACGCTGAATTTTCATTTTTACCATCGTAGCTGACGATTATTTACTACATGCGTATAAAATAATACATTGAAGTTACAAATTATTGTCAATATTTTCCAACAATACTAGTTTACGACAAAAAATAGTAATTCTCATAATCAAATTTTTTTTCGTGTAGAGGAACGGAGTTTCAACCAACGGTCTAGGAATAAGGCTGTTTCAATGAGATCGAGATGTGCCAGCACTAAATCAGACTCCATAATGACGTAGAATACCGTGAAGGAACTACACTATGCCAGTATTGATACAACTTTGTCTCACTACGGAATTGATGGGAAAGTGAAGTCCCAATCAACAGTCTACACTGTAAAAAATTTATATGGGAAACTTCGCATAAATATTCAGAAGTAATTAACACATACACGCGTTAGGAATTTTCCATATTTCACTGGAAATTTACTGGAAGATGATAGTAAAAATTCCATAAAGTTTGAAATTTTCAGTTAAATTTACGGGAAATTTCGTATACATGTATTGGAAATCGATTTCCTATCGCATGATTGAAATTCTTGCGTACAGGGTGCGTACAGGAAAATTCCGATTATTTTTCACAGTGTAGAAATACGGTTGTTTTAGTGAGAGAGAGAGATGCGCCAGTACTAAGCCAGACTCCATTATACACCGTAGAATACCGTAGAGAATCGACACTGCGCCGGTATTGATGGAACTTTGTTTCACTACGGCATCTATAATGAAACGTCGGACTTCAACGGAATTATTACAATAGATGGCAATTATTTGAAATACAGCATTGATTTTCATATTATTCAGTAGAATTGTCAATTGCTGAAATATTATTAATAGATCTTATAAGTTCATCCAAATTTACCCAACTTATGCAAAACCTTAATAAAAAGTTAAATAAATATTATCATACGTTCAGTTTTTTAATCATTACATATTCAAAAAGGATGTACAACGATATTTCTTATAAACTACAGTAAACACTTCATCAATTGATAGTCTTATGATGTGAGAAATAATAGTGTCACATAACTACGAATAATAACTCCATCAAAAAGTAAAATATTTGAATACCTTGTAGCTTTTATTTCTACTTGTGAAGTTATTTTTCCCAAATTACTGAGCAATGTTCAATATAAACATTATATATTCATGTAGCTTTGTTGTGCGTACCTCTATCGTATATAAATATGTATTGTCTACGACACGTATTTTGGAAACATTAGTGAACTTTCAAGAACATTCTTGTTTTCATATTTTCCCGTGATTGGTTCGTAACCTTTTGAATACAGATTGCTGTCTAGTTCACTAAAATCTGCGCTCATCCCCACTACCACGTACTCTAGATCAACGCTTGTACGTGCAGTGCATGCTTCTAATTCATTTCTCATCGACTTGTGTTGAACTTTAAGAATATTTCCCTCTCATTCTCAGATCTTCATTTTGAGCTGACATCATATTCTTAATGTTTTAGTGTAGTATATAAATTTTCGGCATATTTTAGATGCAATCTATGTCAAAAGTAGAGGGTAGTCTTGATTTTAAAATTTGATTTTCTCGTTGAAATTTATTTTGCTTATAACTTGAAAACGAAGCCTCCCACGGTATTTCGCCAAAGGAAGATTTGCTTAATTTTGCTTTGACAATCACGTACCGAAAGACTAGAGTTGGTCTAACATCTTATTGAAACTTGAGCCAATCGTTTCATTACATATTACGCGATATTAGGTTTATTTAAAACCCATACGACACAAAAATTCCACCTATATTCATATAGAATTCTTTATGGATTCTCAGAATCCAAAGAGTATTGAATATGAATTCTCTCTGAACTGTATTGCTGTCTAGGGGTTTTTAGAACATGATTTGAAACACTGAAAAAATGCTGTACGGAGAGATATTTTAAATAAACTCACGCATTTTTGCGTACATTATTCACAAAAAATTGATTTGAGTCCTAGCGCTTGTGTCACATTAATGCAATTATTATCATTTGTGTCAGGAAATCGATCTTTTGAAATTGATATTCAATTACCGAATCCATTAGAATTTCACCTTTCTTACTGCATGATATTGGTTGATCAAATATGCCGCAAACATCAGCAAGTAGACCATTATATTTCAATAAATAAGGATCGAAATATTTGACAGGCATAATGGTGAAATTTTACTAAACTACTTAGTGAGGATTCGTTCAACCGAATTCAGATACTTCTCTATATTGTAAAGTGATGGACAATATTTTATTGCGTAGCTTATACTCCAATATATATAAAATAATCCTTTTTTCTCTCAATATCGCGTGGTATATTAGATATGGGATGATTATAATTGAGAAGAAAGGAAGGTTTATCTAAAATCCCCATGCGTCACTCAATTATCATACTTTTCAATAACTATAACTGGAATTTTAGTAATGTTTATATAATCTCTTCTCTCAGTGTATATCGTTATTTGATCACTAATTCGTTTCAATCAACCATTCAAACTTCGAACATATATTTTCAAAAGGGTAGTTTTTCAGTGCAAATTTAGCAATACAATTTGACTGAAGCGTATTCAACCAACGAATGAATCCTCTCGGTGTAAAATTCAATACTTCGCAGACTTTTGAGTAAAACAAACAATATTCTGTTGCTAATTTTACGACATGTTACGATAAAAATACACTTTTATGGACGACTGCGAAGTTTTAACTACATTGGTTTCTCCCTTTTAAAACTTCCCTTTGGTTCTCATTTTCATATGCTCAAGATAAAAGAAAAAGTGGTAAAGCAGCGATAGTCACGTTGGTCGAATACGTGATTCGAATACACACACGGTAATGTAATTGCGCCAGACACATCGGAATACCATAAAATCGAATCCACACTAGTACTACTATAGCCCGATAACACGCTAGTAACACTAGTAAGAGCGGTGGAGGATGAATTCACCTCTCCACGCTCCGTGATTTTATTTTATTCGATTTTGCATACCCCACGGGTCTCACGATGTCCCTCGTCTTTCCGTTCTCTTGGCGGTTACAACTTGAGATGCCATTCTAACCTCATTCCTTTCCCTTCATTTTCTCTAATTTCTTATGGTATTACTTGAACTTAAACTTGATGCTTGTTTTCTTTCATTCTTTTTGTTTCAGCTCGACGAGGAGAGTGAATTCCCGACTACTTCGATGGATTTTTCCTTCCCAATTTTCCCCTGAAGGTATTCTCTTTACAACGTCGCTCGATGATACTTGAAATAGATGCAAATCAAACGAATTTTCTTAGATACTCATCTTAATGAGAAAATTAATGGGACGTTAGATTCTGTTTAAAAGTTTCTAATAGATCCAGTACTCGATGATCTCGAGCGAGGAAGATAAACTTGTGGAACATGAAGACACGCTGCTTTTTGTGAATTCAAATTACATGGAAGATATTTGTTTGTGGAGATCACAGAAAATCGGGCAAAGAGATTGTTTTTTCTCGTTTGTTGCAACATCGAAAATGTTGTATGCTTGAAATGACTTTAACTCAACTTCATTTAGCGCAGCGTGTAACAGAAATAAATTTCACGTACATCGATTTGAATGTACTTACTTCATTGAAGTATAAATTATACTTGAAGGACTTCGGTTTCACTCGAAACGTGTTAAACCGTTTGTCGAGTCAACAGGAGCGAATGTATGTGACATGCCAATCAACTGCCAGCTCTGGTGAAGAAGACCCCTTTAATCCTATCAGAAAAGAGAACAAATAATAGGAAATAAGGTGTGCTTTTGTCGGTTCCACCTTATTTCCCATCAACATTTTTGGCATCCAAAATAATTGGAATTCAATAGAAAAATATGTGGGAGATCATTAAATCCCATTATTTTTTTCATCGTTCAATCCTTGGAATGAAAATCAATCATAAACAGATTCAATAAGAGATGCACCTAAATCTCCTTACACTCAAATTCAAAATAATTTGTTCATTAATATGTTTTACAAAGCGTTGTACTTTGAATCAATTCAATGGCCACTTGGAAACGATTTTCAAATATCTCGTGTCGCCCCACGAAATAAAGGTGTAATTTTGCAGTTCAACACTGTGATAAGAACCTATTGGTCAGAATTAATGAATCGGTAGTAGCTACACTCAGGCTCCCTTAGTGACATCTTGTGATCGATGGGATAAGGTGTCGGTTATTTTCATCCATTTCTATGGTACCGTTACTCTTGAACATGATTAAAATCCTTCGTAATTCTCGTATCCTTGATAGAGTTAGTCCTATGGAAACGGATGAAAACAAACAAAAACTTATTCCGCGGTTCGCAAGATAGCACTTTTGACGATTCACGAATCAAAATGAAAATAATGAATCCAAGAATTATAGGTTACTCAATTTTAAAAGATGGGTTCTCATCACAATTCTGAACTTTGGAATCGAACCTTTGTTTTTTGACAAAATTGTTTGATATCATCGAATACACATTCTATTGCCATAGGAATCGTTCAGCATTCAACGCATCAAACGCATCAGCATTTCTTGGAATGAATTATTCATCATCAAACGCTCGAAATTCATATTTCATAGAGAGAGGTTAAGTGATGAAATCACTAATGGGATTCAATGAGCTATCACATATTTTCCTATTGAATTTCAAACTTTTGATTTTGGAATAATGGGATGACTGACAAAAGCCTACCTTATTTTCTATTATCTAATAGGATTTAAGGGATCTTTTTAACCAGGGAGGGGTTTAACAGGGGGCAATTCACTGATATTTTCTTGCATTGTCCGAAACAAAGAGCAATCCTTATTCGTTTGACGAGAGATTGAAAATATGAAAAATTTCCAGGTGTCTGATCGCAGAATGAACTCTTCGCCGTCATTCATAGAAGTGGAAGATTATGAAACCTCGCGGCCGTTTATGGTGAATGATTCTTCCGAGATCGATAAAAATTCTACATACTACATCGAACCGGGTAAGGAAAAGAGAAAAGCAAGTAAGAGAAAGGAAAGAGAAAAAAATTCATATCCAAGAGCGTTGAAAAATTGGCGAGATTTATTAGGTGACGTGTGATTCATAAAGATAAATTTTAGACTCCATCGGTAACACAGACACCGAGTATCGATAGGAAAATTATTTGGTATCGAAAAACGTGTGTAAAGAAACGTATGCCTTCCTATACCTAAGAGGATAAAATGTGGCAGGATTTATCGTTTCTTCCTCTAGCTTTCTCTCTCAACCGTTCACTCCCTTCCTCTCTATTTCTTTCACTTTTTCTTTCTTATTTACCCTCGATCTTTCGAATCTCTTGAGGGACCTTCAATGCCGCAAACTGATACCTCTGAACGATCGATCACGCTTATCCTCGATGACATATAAGACTTATAGATCCAATTCCTGTAACGAAAAAAATACCCAATGTGCCTTCGAAGCATATTTTCGTTATTTATCCTAATCGTAAAGAATATTTCCTTGTAACGCATCGGAGAAAACCCATAACGTTCGATTCCGATTAATTAACTGTGATTGGATTATTGTAACAACTCTGCCCGACGCGAGATCAACGCGTGTATATCTTTTATCCGCTTGTTACTTTTGTCCACTCGATAAAATTAGGAATGAAATGTGATATCTACCATATAATCGTCCCTAGAAAAGTTTCCTACAATCAAATTTAGGAAAAACTATGATATTTTTTCATTCGCTTCAAGGTTCAAGAAAAACTGAATAGAATTAACCAGAATAACTAGGGAAACCATCTTTTCGAGTAGAACTTTGACTGTTTTGGATTCAGAGAGAGAGAGAGAGAGAGAGAGAGATAGGGCAGTGAAAAACAAGAAAATTTTCAAGATGGTGTATTCAATCTTTACAAAATTCCCTGTGAACATTATTTTAAATGATCTTTGTTTTTCCGCACCGAAATCGGGTTTAAACGTGACGATTGAACGTCTAAATCACCGCGAAACCTTGGAACTCAAACGCGCAGGAATAATGATAGCGGATGAATAGGAAAAAAACTACTGGTTTCGGATTGATACTCATTTACAGCTTTCGTATCTCAATTGCCACTATAATTGGATTCTATTTTGAAACGAACCATCAACGAATATCGAGGAAACGAGCGGAATGAAGAATCGTTTGTAAAATCTCTTCATCGTGCTTGATTGAATCTACCCGCCGTTCTTCGATTAAAATCAAATCCACATGGTTCGTCGAGTATATTACTACCTCTTCTCTTTGTTGTTTTTTTTGTCTTCATAACGAATAAACCGCCGTATGCAATGTGAAAAAAGTTTATAATATACGTACATGGTACATGAAAAATAACAAGAGATCAAAGGGTTGATCAAATTTCATTGTGTACCGTAAAACGGGATTACTTTGACTTTTAAGAGTAACTTTGACAGCCCTTGGGCCGCTTTAAGAGCGCACCTTGTGCCTAGTCGCGTGACCTTGTGTGGCGACACATACGTTTAAACCATACACTTTGGCGCCCCGTTGAAGCGGCCTGTCAAGGGCTGTCAAAGTACCCCCGTTTTACGGTATTTAAAATTCGTTGGTTGATTTTTTGGAAAATTATGAAATTTGTAAGAATTTACACCTGCGGAAATTCAGAGTCCCGCAACAGTCTCGCAAATCTCGCGTTGTCTTTAAAGTGTCCCGCTTATGAAACAATCTAATACCTTAGCGAGATCTCGCTAATAATCTCGCTCAAAGTCTCGCATAGTATTGCTTTTATTCTTAGAAAAAAATAGTACAAACATAGTTACATCACTTCAAATTTTAACCCTTTTTTTCTAAACGTATGGGATATTTTATTTTCTTATTGAATTTTTATCGATGCATGCATTGATTTTTCATCTTTGACTAATCGATCGTGCAGTTTTCCGCTATAGAAAAGACATTTCCTTCAAAATGCATTTCCATTTTTAAATATCACGATGATTTCTTGAGAAGGTAATAGGATCGGTAATTCAATTATTTATTGAGGATTTGGAATTACAACCATTACCTAACATCGGCGATTCGTATTATTGGTTAGGAAGAGACTGGATTGTTTTTGGCGACAACGTTGTTAACGAAAGCTATAACCTGATAAATTATGAACAATTATTCAGAAAAATCTCATTCTCCAATAATTCTTCAAGTTTTTCTGAAAATAATCATCTCAGATACACGGAAAAAAGAAAACAGCAATGGTTACTGTGAATCGCAGTAATTCATTGAAAACAAATGAAAAATCAAATTCACGCCGTTCATTACTGCGTCTCCCAGTAACCGTTAATGTCCAAGCAGCATTGACGAATTTCACTGCAGTACACATCACTGTGATCGCGCTAACCTCTATCATCCAAGCGTGTTTTCATTTGTTTTTCAACTGATTGCTGTTGTGGACAGTAACCAGTGCTGTTTTCTTCTTTCTGTGTAGCCACTGAAGGACCTAGTCGGGTTGCTGATGTTCAGCTTGATTTCTCTAAGTCAGGGACACTCACATGCTGCATTACCAATTCTTTCCCCGGTTTTAAAAATCTAGGCACACCAACTACAGTCTTAATAGGGCCTTGCAAGGCTTCCCGTATTCTCTCGGAGATCTTGATTTAAGCATACCTGTATTACAACCCATGTAGAGCCAAACTGTATTCCCAACCTTTTCCCCGTTTTGAAAATCTGAATGCACCCCGCTACAGCCTGCATAGGGCGTTGCCCTTATATTAATTCCTTTTTTGAATCTAATCCTACTTTAAAAAGCAAATTTACTGAAATCGTATTAGTAATTTCGACTTTGTGCGGTGTATGCCCCCAAAAAAATATTTCATCCATGATTACTGTGTTCACAGTATCGGTGAACAATGTCAAAAAATCGGAAAAAACATCAGTGTATGGTTAATTTCAAGACTGAATGAGGCTGTTCTGTTTTTTGGTACAGTCCGATAATGTATGAACAAAGTAATGTTGGGTGGAATACCCGAATAGAAATTGGAATCGGCTCATTCCAGGCCCTGTCTGGACTCAAGTCGAAGTGGTTTGGGTACAGTTAGGCCCTTGGATAGCCCAATTTTCAATCAAGAAAGTTTCTTCCTCACAATATTTATTCAATTTGATGATATTCGCAGCAATTGATTATCCTTTTAAAGGTCCTAGTTTCATCGCCTACATTAGCTTCATCATGGGTGTTCTACATAGGCCCAAATTGGGAATACTATGCAGACCCTGAAGATGAGTACGTGACAATCCTGTCTAGGCCCTATAAGGGTAGCCAAAACAGGGCCGCCTAGTTTGGCCCAAACTGCCGCCAAGAATTAATTTCCACACGGGATAGCCTATTCGTATTTCATTGTATTCTAGTTAATTCATGAAATTACTTTTTTTATTGTTCTGTTTTCTCATTTGATAGAGCATGAACCTAAATTATTTATATATGAAAATCTCTATAGTTGAATTCATTAAATGTATAATAAAGATTTAACATGTACTGTCAACACAATTCCAGTAACAACATTTTTCGCATCGCATAGAAGATTTATCGGTTGGTGAAAGGTAATCATTTTAGGATCAATATTTTATCTATGAATCATTCTTAATCAAGTCAAGTTCATATAAATTTTAAAGGTCTGCTATATTCCTACAGTATCATAGGTGGGCGACAAGAGAGTTGGATCTTGGATCGCGAAGATCTAAGTTCGAATCCGGATGAAACAAATATATTTTTTTTCATTCAGGAACATAATTCCTCGATTTTGGGTCAAAATCTCAAAATTTTTCAATGATTTTGGAAGATGGTCGGCGAGATCTAATTCATATGTCGGATTGTTTTATAACCGAGACTATTTGCAAGATCATTCCCAAGACTATCCGAGATTCTTTGCGGGACTATGCGAAATCGTGTGCGAGATACTGAATTTCCATGCTGGCAATCTCCAAACTAACACGATCCTCATGATACTAATTTAAAAAACGAAGGAAAAAAATAGATCTCGTTTAAAGCAGTTATTTTTATAGCACAATTCTTTTTCAGATGAACTGTACGACGTTCCAATCGTTATCATCGTATTCTTAGGAATTTGCTACGGTAGCATATCGGTATTGGCAGTTGTGGGAAATTCTCTTGTTATATACATAGTGGCCACGTCGAGACGCATGCAAAGCGTTACCAACGGTTTTATAGCAAACCTTGCGCTGGCTGACATTATCATAGGACTATTCGTCATCCCTTTTCAGGTAATAAAGTTCAGCGATATTAAAATAGATACAGTAGACTATGGGTATAGTTGTTGATTGTTCATCCTGTAAATATACTCTAAATGTATCAGAATGAAATTCATGAAAGAAGACCAAACTCCAAAACTTTTATAGCAATCACAAGTCTAGATCCCCCAAGAACAAATTGAAAAATGTTCCCATATTCGAATTTATTTCTCTCGAGTAATTTACATGTTTAATCTACCAAATTCTTCGCGAATATCGCCGTCGCGAGGAGATAGAGACAGAGCGGCATACTAAATTTTATTTAAAGCATTCTCAAGTGTAAAATATGTCTCTTTAAGATCATCATTCGCTCTATCGCTGCATACGATAGGGGCAAAAGATCCATAATTTACGTTTATAATGTGTAGTATATTAAATACTCGTTGTAACGTAAATTTTACTCGAATAATATAACAGATCCCTTTTTTTTCAACTTCAGTTTCAAGCGGCTCTACTTCAGAGATGGAATCTACCACACTTCATGTGCGGATTTTGTCCCTTCGTTCAAGTACTGTGCGTGAACGTGTCGGTGTTTACACTCACCGCAATTGCACTCGACAGATATCGAGCGATTTTAAAACCACTGAGGTACGTCAAAATACACGCACAACCACCACACATACAATCTACCTTTCTTTCTTTTTGTTTTATGAGCAAAATCATAATTTCCTTCTCAGGAGAGAGAGAGGGAATAATATTAACGGGTAAAGTGGGGTGTTATATCCTAGAGATATAGTAGGCGATAAACTGGATAATATAATAAAACGCATCATTACTTTTTATGGCGTAAAATTTAGTTTTTCTTCCTCAATTTTCTCCATCGTCGCTATTCGGAATTCAGAAAAACAAGAGAAGAAAAGAAGAAAAAATCCAGAGATCACTGGTATGTCGGACACGCGGTGACTGAGTATTTACAAAGATACGAGAGAACGAATAGCGCTGGTTGATAAGATTTTTTGACGTATTGTTATAATTTTGTAAATTTTGAATGCAATGATGGTTTGATAAAAGAAAAACACTCGAGATTTCTCCAAAATCAATTTCACCCGATCAAACGCAAAACTTCACAGGACGCGAAACTTAATCTGCTATTTTTTATTCATTCATTATCCATCCATCGTTTATCATTTCCCTATCTTCTTTCTTGAATAAGATACGATCTTCTATTTTTTTTTAATTTGCAATTTGATTCGCAGTGCCAAACCAACGAAGCTCATAGCAAAATTAGTCATCGCTGGAATTTGGATCACCAGTGGAATTCTAGCGATTCCAATGGCTGTAGCTTTAAGCGTTACCATGGTACCTGACAAAACTCCTGGTAAGTCAATGAGAAAGAATAAGATATCTTCGCTGTTTCCAGAAATAACCTCCACAAGAACACCAGCTCAAACTTTTTGAACTTTAGTCACAGTTTGAGCCAGATTTTGTGGACTTTTTCCTCACTTTTTGGACAATTTTTCACACCCGAAAGGCAGAATAATTTCTCAAAGTGGCAGAAAAGTCATCTGTTTCTGACGAGGAAACAAGAACCCACTCCCTCAGCGAGGAAACCTTCCCAGAATTTTTACTTTGCTTCTGAAATTTTTCTCAACCTTACAAATAAACTTTTAGAAATCTTCATGACTCGATGACTTTCATCACTCCATAAATTCGAAGCAAGGAAAAATACTACAAAATTAAATAAATAATTCTTAATTACAGAGTATCGAGTCAAAAAATTCCAAAACATCAATACTCTCTTGTCAATTTCATTGAAATCATCTTTGATAAATAAGATTGGTTGGAGAATAATTGTCAGTTTCTTGATTAATTCTCTTCATCGATCGAATTTTTTCCTCCCTCAATTTCTTCCGTTCTTTCCTATACTTTGTCTTTTTGCGAATAATCCTGAGAAGAAGTGAAGTCCGTGGACCCTACTACCACGACATCTTTTCATTTATCTTTGTTGTTTTTTCCTTTCATCCAACACAACGACTAATATCACGCAGACATCCATTAACTGAATTCTTTTATCCGATGATGATCGACATCGTTGGCCCACGATACCGAGGACAATTCAAAATCAAGACTTTCGCTTATTTATAACGTTGTCCCATTTGTTTATTAACCTTTGAGAACATAATAACTCACTTGAATAAATGAAACACCAACGTATATATATATATTTAGATAAATTCCGCAGTTAATTTTTGCGAGTCACACACGCGAGCGAGCACACCATATATACATATATATATATATATATATACGAAACAACAAGCTATTATCTTTCTGCTACGTTTTTTCTCCTTACCTCAGGAGGAAAGAATGGAGTCTTAAATAACAACCTCGACGTCGCTCACTTGCACTTTAGTTCGTTGTAAATTACCCCTGGCCTCCAGATTGTCTGGAAGGCAACCACTTAAGTCACATGGACTGAGAAGACCCTTTTCAAAGACGAACGCCTAAATTCAACGATGTCAAAACAATTCTTAATATCAAGCTTTTCCCTCTTTATTTTTCCTGATTCTCTGCTCTTGTTCCGTTCTTAAGATTCTTTATCGCTCTTTCGAAATAATTATTGGTCTGGAATGCGAAGTTTTTTTTGGAGTTTTCAAACTTTTTATTCGACATTAATGCTCTCTTAGGGATATATTATTGGAGTTCCAGATTCAAAACTCTGTTAAAGATGAATTTTTGCTTTGGTTGAGGAACGAAAATTAATGACCTTGTGTCTATATCTTTTTATTATACGATCATGGATCATTCTTCATATTGAATTCACGTAGATAATGTGGAAATTGCAGATTGTTCAACAATGGATTAATTATGATTAGCTGTTGCAGCGATGGTTTGCTGAGCGTTATTCGTCACCTTTCAAGAGGATACAGATTTTGAGCTTGTGGAGTGGAGCCGTGTCTTGGATCGGTTAGTTGCGACTGGCTGCGATGATAGCGAAACGGCGGCAATAGAGGTGGACTCGAGATTCTTGAGCGAAATTCAAAAATAGTTAATATCATCCAATCTTACGATCTTCGAAGACAAATTTCTACATCGAGTCAAGTGTAGGCATGTAATAGTTGACAATAACACGTCTGAGAGGATAAAATTGATTGCATACAGGACAAAAAGCAATTTTTCTCCACTCAAGACCAAAACAAGACAAGACAAGATCTTTTTCGACACTGCAATTGTTTTGAATAAGCAGCATTCAAAATCAAAAAAATCTTCTCCCAGTTCATTCTTCAAATATTTGTTTGTATTGACCCGACCAATCTTGCATTAGAACTGATAAAATTGAGTTTCGTTGATTTTCCTCGAGAGTCTCGAGTCCAGCCCTAGTCGGCAACCAACCGATCCAAGACGCAGTCCCACTTCGGAAGCTCAATATCTGTATCCTAATCATCCGTATCTGCAACTCTAAATCAAATTCTCTAATATGGATAGCATTGATGAACACAAGGCTGTAAGATCCATCAACTGGACGCGAAAACGATTCATCTGGATCTGAATTATCGCTGAATTATCAAATAGATTCAAGTAGAAATTGCTGGGATGTATGAGCGATTTGATTACCACGTAACTATTTCTCTTCTGGGGCGATTTTTTTGACAGATATCGAACAATACTAGATCTTGAAAATAACTAGATTCATGACTAGATGAACTCAGGTCATACTAATACGTAGCTAAAGTGGATCTAATTACTAAACACTTCAAAGAGACGGCAATGCATCGCCCTGGTTAAAAAAACCTACAGGATCCGATAGAAACCGATTCAAGATTAATCGGAATGAATAGGGTCAATCGGAAAGCCTCAAGTACCGATTCAAAATGAATAGGTCTCAATTGGAACTTGTTATCTGTAGGATTGAATCGAGGATTTATCCATTGAAAAATATGTGTTTTATTGGAATTGATAGGACTCAACGCGATCTATCGGTTTGTATAAGAAATATCTGGTTGGATCTTTGAAATTTTTGTCATCTCATGAGGCAAACAGTTTTCTTCGGAGCATTTTCAGAATTGTTCCATTTCAATGGTCAATTGGTTTTTATTGGGATTTGCCGTAATGTCAATCTGAAAATGCGCATGCTCGATGAAATTTGAAGCTTCTCTTATGAGTCACAAGGTGGCCTCCTTGCACGGTTGAAACATAAAAATGAAAACAATTGATCGATGGATTATAAAGGGCTCCGGATCAAGGTTTGATCGAATCTACAGATGAGTTCTTGCCGTAATAGCATCCAACGGAAGTTGAACCATCTAAATTTTTGTCACGGGGTGCGTAATCATTGTGTCACCCTGCACGAGATCCTTCTGATGAGGATTCCCGTGATTCGATAGACACATCTATCGAATCTTATTCCCGAAAATAAATCATCGGATGAGAACGATTGCTCTTGTCACATCACCGATGATATCCAATACTTGTTTTTTGAAAACAAGATTTCATAGGTATTGGGTTTTCAACGTTATTGTAAGAATATACCCAAGCCAATTATACAAGAATTCTAATTGAAACCAATTGGACATTACCGATACAGAAACTCAGGCCATTCCGATAGAATATTTTTCATCAGATTCAATGGGAATATTAATTGCTAATGAAAAAAAAACCGATTTAATCCATTTGAATGAATTTTTATTGGTACCAATCGGAAATTTCCGATGCAGGAATTCAATTCATTCCAATAAGATTCTTCTGGATCTGATTTAATCGCATTTTTTAACCAGGGCGGTATTATTCACACAGCTACGTTTTAATACTTCAAATCACATTTCGAAGTATCGATTTTCTCAATTTGCCAGCACTGGTAACTACGGGGCAATAATTCCACCTTCATTTGGATCCATCTGAATTTCTTTGAAATACTTTCCTTAATAGAAAATCAATTGATAAGTCGATTGAACAGTCAATTCAATTGATAAAAGAATACTTAATTGCACACTTTTTCCTTGAAGGGGGGAAAATACCACAGACTGTTTACGAAGCGCACACTAATTCGAATCAGAACAAAGATTACATTTTTTTTCATCTTCATCTAACAATCATATAACTGTCAACGGGATGAAATTTATACAGTTAAAAGTTTTTATACAAGTACCTACGCGTGTACTATTTGTATTCAAATCATGAAGTTGAAATTTCTTTTTTACTCTGATCTCGATTAACAACACTGGAAGAAGAAAAGTGGTTCTTGTATTAAAACTTGTACAAGAAAGAAAATTATGTCGATGACCGAGCATCTCCGGAAAGTTTACTTTTTTTTTATTGTAGCATACAAAGCAATCTTTGTCAAAGACATTTATCGTCATTCTAAACGGTACGCAGCAATATTTTGTCCTCCGATATTGCGAGTCACAGATTAAACAAGATGTGGCTCCCTTCGTTATCATTACCATGAATTCTTTGTTCATTTTTCTTTGAGGCATTGCTTTCATGATCAACCGAGACAATATTACATGGAAACAAGTTCTCCTGATCTAGGAGTTTCCATAAAGCCCTAAAGATTATTCGTAGAGTGCCATAGTTCGTCTCGATAAAAGAATTCGAAAATAGTTTGAAAACTCCCGTTATTTTATTCGAAAATTCGAAATAATTAATAGAAATAAATGAATATCTTGTTCGTTTTACAGGGGGTCGTGAAATCGAGAAGCCGTTTTGTTCATATACAAACATGTCTCAGAACTCGTTGCTAATATATAGAGGTTTACTGGCCTTTCTACAATATCTCACACCCCTTTCGATTATATCTTGTGTTTACGCGAGAATGGGTCTGAAACTTTGGGGTAGCAGAGCACCTGGAAACGCTGAGGGCTCTCGAGATGCGAATTTAATGAAAAATAAGAAAAAGGTTGGTTATGCGGGGCCTATTGTCGTCTCCGTCTGAGATAACGTGGTCATTTTATGTCAAAAATATCTCATTCTTATTAATTTCTGCTCCACAATGTGTTCTTTTGTTCTGACATGAAATGACTCTTATAACAATACTACACACTTGTCTTATAAATTTAAAATACCTTCAATTCTTTTCATTTTTTCTTGTTTTAGGTGATTAAAATGTTAGCTATAGTTGTTATTTTGTTTGCAATTTGCTGGTTGCCTCTTCAAACGTACAACGTACTTCAATACATTTTCTTCAACATAAACGAGTGAGTAATTTTTATATTTTAATATTTGATCTACCTTTGCTTTCGCTCGGAGCAGGCGAGCCATGCGATCAGTCGATCACTCGATTAACTCGATTATTCATATGTACATTCGTCAAACGTATATGCAATAAAAGTGCATTTGTGTAGTGACTGGTTTGATTCTTTCTTTAACCCTTTCTGACCTGACTTAATTCTGATAATGATACCAATTTTTTTTCAATAGGCAATAATTTCTATAGCTCCTAGTATGAACTCTAAATTTTTACAAAATTTTCAGTAACGTGGATTAAAAATCACTGATACGTCCATTCCAATGCACACAAGGTGTCTATGACTAGAACATAGGAGGAAAAATTAAAATTATTTGTATATCACTATTCGTGATAAATCTTCATTAAATTTCAATGATTCAATATATCAAACGAAAACTACAAAGAATTTCAACGAAATAGATAATTTTCTGAAAGAAACATTCATTAATTATAAATACAGACTGTTGATGAGTGTTTTGAAACAAGACAGAGTATCAGCTTATATTTTTTTTTTCTATTTTCAACTCCAACCTACGTAGCATATCGGCGCCATATGTAAAGTAGTATCAGTGCAGGGTGTTCACTTCGGGAATTTTCTATTTGTTTCGTTGATCATTTCGTTCAACCTGATTTTACGACTGATTGATTCCATTAGAATTCTCCGAGGCTGGACATCCTGCAGTGATACCACTGAAAACTCCAATGTTGTAAGGGAGTTACATTTTCTGTAACGGATTTTCATCTTGGAATCCATTGGAACATGATTATTCATTTCTAGTCATTTTTATACGTCGGCCAACCGTAAGAATATTGTTCATGATAATTTTCGCTCATCTTCACCAAAAGAAAGGATTTGTACAGTGGGTGGATTCAATCCGTTCCCTCTTACTTTTGATGACTTGTGGAAAACTATGCCATAATTCACAAATTTTTGATCAAAATTGAATTCCAAACTCTCAAACACTTGAGAAATGATTCATGTAGATCGATGAGATCCTTCAAAAGTTTCGAATTCAAATATTATGGTTACAATCGGGATTTCATTGTGGGTATTCTTAAGTTGATGAAATTTGTAGGGAACGGATTAATTCCACCGAATGTAACAGTTATCAAATATATATTCTTAAATATGGCCAATCAAATATACGATAACATTGAACAAATATCGATGATATTAATGAGTGTTATTGAATATTCGATTAGTCATATTTTAAGAATATATTTGACAACTGTTACCAGCCTTTTTTCAGGGTAGTATTCTATCTTTTTGAATGTACACTTGTTACTTTGTTGTAGATGAATTTTGCCAACAGGCACCCAGTGTCCATTGTAATGGACACATGATGTTGTTGCATAATATAGCTGTGTATTAAAATACTTTAAAATATGAAAACCATTTTTTGGTACTCAAAACCTCTTTGAAGTTGAACATATTTTTTTGAATATTCAAACTGCATCCTGTAGAATCAGTAAAATCCGTTCAAGTAATGGAAATTGCAGTATCAAAAATTTCGAAATTCTTATCACATTAGTTCCGTTTAACAATATACCATACTGAAAATATAATTTTCTTATCGTCAATTGACACCTTTATCTTGATGATATCATGGGTTTCAAACTGCTCTGATTTGTGGAACGATTTCGATAATTTGCTAAATTCTATGTCCATTGAAATGGACGTCAGGTCAGAAAGGGTTAGAACCACAGCCCTGCGAGGCGAGTTGCGAAACAATTTCCCGATGTTTTGTTTACCCTTGTGGAAATAATGATCTGAAAAACTCTTTAAAAGTCTTCAGAACTCTGAATAAGACTTTCTGTCTTAATAACCCTAACTATATCAAGAAAAGCGTTAATAAATCTTGGTAGCTCTGTTAAACTCTTGAACAGTCTTATTTTTCCTGAAATTTCGGACTTTCCGCAAGGGTTATTAAGAGTTAATAAGACTTATGCAGAGTTTTACAGAAAAAAATATAAGCAAGAAAGATGACTTTATAAGATTTTTGAAGGTTTAAAAAAATTCATAATGTAATAAATAATACACTGTGAAAAATTTTGATAGGAAACTTCCAAAGCAAAGTTTGGAAATCTTTTTTTCAAGTATTTTTTAGTAGATTTACAAACAATTTTAGTGACTTTTCAAACAATTTTGGCGATTTTCCAAATAAGGTTTGTCCGTTTACACAAATTGTTTGTCAATTTACTAAAAAATGTTTGAAAAAAAAAGTTCCAAACTTTGCTTTGGAAGTTCGCTATCAAAATTTTTCACAGCGTAGCTAAATTTGTAAGGCATGCTTGAATAACAAATTCGATTTCTATTATAAAGCGAAATGAATAATTTCGATATTTTGTTTAAACTTCAATTTATTTTTAAGTCATACTCTGTTCCAGAAAAATATTCTGAATAAAGTATTCTGCTTTATAATAATAATCGAATTTGTTATTTAAGCATTCCTTACAAATTCAACTATTATTACTTCATGGATCTTTTTAAACCTTCAAAACTATTCTAAAGTCATCTTTCTTGCTTATATTTTTTTTCTGTAAAACTCTGAATAAGTCTAATTAACTCTTGATAACTCTTGCGGAAAGTCCGAAATTTCAGGGAAAATAAGACTTTTCACCAAGACTTGTTAACGCTTTTCTTGACATAGGGATATTCAAAGAGTTTTTCAGAGCATTATTTCCACATGGATATAGCCAGTAGATAGTAGAATTCAAATCCATGAATTCGATTAAAAAAAAAATACAGTGCAATGAAGAAAGAAAAAATCATCGTTATTATCAAGATATATATGTATATATATATGATGAAATAAAATCAACTTTTCAGGTATCGATATATCAACATCATATGGTTTTGTTTCGATTGGTTAGCCATGTCGAATAGCTGTTATAATCCTTTTATATACGGTATTTATAACGTGAGTATTGATATTATAATCGCATAAGGAATTGTTCGAGTAATGACTTTCATTAAATTAAAAAAACCAAAAAAATGCCTGATTTTCAGGAAAAATTTAAAAGAGAATTCCAACAAAGGTGTCCATTCAGATCTCGAAAATGGTCAGCGAGTGTGCCAACGGACAGCTTAGACATGGACAAGACTCAAAGCACCAAAGCATGCACAAGGTATGTTAAAAATGATCCCTTGAAGACAAACTAACGTGAATTGAAAACAAAATAACGCGAATATAATAATATGTTGTATAAAGAATGATGGCCCAAAATTACTGATTCGGAAGGTTATCAAAACGAAGCTTTTTTTTAAACGCCCAGTTGGCTAGACAGAAACACTCGGCACTCTCTAAATCTGGAAGAGTGAAACCCCAAGGGAACATGAACGTTCGAAATACGTTCGTTAAACCTAAAATAAAGCTATGGACATTTCAAGGTTTATTGAACGTTCGTTGAATGTAAATTTATCTAAAATCAACCTAAAATCCATCTATTTGACTCGTGTTCTCTTGGGGAAAAATCACGCGTTTCACTCCGCAAAGTCTCAGAAGTGAGCCAGTCCGCTTCGACTGGGATTCTCACTCGTTTCGAGTGAACTCTCACTCTTTTAGAGTGGGAAGTTCACTCTGAAATTGGAATGGTTGTGAGTCTCTAACCTCAAACCTTGGACTTCCACTCTAAAAGAGTGGGAATTTCACTCGGAATTTCGACAAGCTCACTTCTGGCTGCCTAATGAGTGAAATCTCACTCTAAAAATTTTAGAGAGCAGGAGGATTGGTCACAGAATAATGGAGAAACTAATTTTTCATGTTTTTAATTATTATATATGGAAATAGAATGTGTGTCCAATGATATCAAACAATTTTATCAAAAAACGAACGTCCGATTCCAAAGTTCAGAACTGTGATGAGAACCCATCATTTAAAATTGAGTATCCGATAGTCACCCTGGTGAAAATAAAGCGTGCATTTGGAGCGTCGCATAGGAGTGTTATTACCGTCACATGAGAGTGTATTAAGAGTCAATTGGCGCAGTTGAGCGTGGATCGAGCGTGAAGAAAAGCGTTCATGCACGCTGTACTCACGCTTATATTGAAGTAAGCGTGCATTGAACGTATATTGGCCAGAATCACGTTATTGGTACGCTGTTTGAACTTTATGTGCACGCCGTTTTTTCGCCAGGGCATTCAAACCCTTTTATAATAATTCTTGGATTCATTATTTTCATTTTGATTCGTGAATCGTCAAAAGTGCCATCTCGTAAACCGCGGAATGAGTTTTTATTTGTTTTTATCTGTTTCCATAGGACTAACGTTATTAAAGATATCAGCATTATGAAGGATTTTAATTATTTCCAAGAGTCACAGTATCATAGAAACGGAAGAAAATAACCGAATCCTTCTTCCATCGATCACAAGATGTCACTTTTTTTACAATGCATGCGTTAGAAACTAATTGATTTCAGAATTATAAAGGGAGCCTGAGTATAGCTACTGATTCATTAATTCCGAACGATGGGTTCTCATCGCAGGGTTGAACTGCAAAATTAAACCTTTATTTCGTGGGGCTACACGAGATATTTAAAAATCGATTCCAATTGGCCATTGAATTGATTCAAAGTACAACGCTCTGGAAAACATACCAATGAACAAATCATTTGAGTTTGAATGTAATGAGATTCAAGTGCATTTCCCTTCGAATCTGTTTATGATTGATTTTTATTCTCAGGATTGAATGATGAAAAAAATAATGGGATTTAATAATCTCCCACATATTTTGCTATTAAATTCCAATGATTTTGGACTCCAAAAATGCTAAATTTGGAAGAGTGGAAATTTCACTCGAATGGAAAGACAGGTTCCCTTCTGACTGCCTAAAGAGTGAATTCTCACTCTAACAAAATGTAACTTTCACTCTTCCATATTGAGAGAGTACACTCAAAGATCAATATACGAAGCAATATTTCGAAAATATGGAGAAAATATTTCTCGGTAGAAATCTCCTTCAATATAGAAAAATTCTGATTAAACAATTGTTTTGCACAGGTACGAATGGAAACGTTCCGGTGTCTGCGGCGGATACCCTACAATGTCATCGTTCTACAGAGGTGTCTCGATGCGAGATACAACCAGAATTCCTTCTATCGAGGAAGAAAATAATAAAACCTGTACGGGAATTATTAAACAAAACGGATTATCGCAGCAACGTTACAATATACGCAATGGCCACGAAACTCCTAAAAGGACACGTGAATTGTACGTTTTTTCTTCAGGCAAACACAGACACATCCAACAAGATCCAACCAATCAAGAACTATGTCTCTGATCGTGATGTGTTACATCTTTTTTCCAAAAATACTTCACTTCGACGTGAATCGTGAACTCTCATTTTTACATCATCGGAAGATTAAGAGAAAAATGTCAATCGAGCTTAAGATGAAAATTATGATGTTTGTCTTCCCTGCTCGTTTTTTTCTTTCGACTTTATTAAACAGCCCTGATAAAAGTATGTAAATAAACCTAAAAGATGTGAGAACAAACGTTATCTTGGAGTTTTCCATTGATTCCGATCACTTCCAAAGCCAGGTTCTTCGAGTGTGTAAAATCAGAGTTGAGTTTGCAAGATTGACGAAGGAAAAAAAAGCTTCCCTGATAAAACTACCAGGCAGAACCGGACAGAAAATTGGTGTCAGGCTTTGAACGGCTTCTTTTCCTGGTAAAAATAGAAGCGGACAGGAAGAGTAAACGAAGCGTATGTTGAAGGGTAACCGAAACATTAATGAAGAGTATACGGATCTTGAGCTCTGACGGAGCTCTAGTCTGATCTATGTTGATTTATTCTGAACGTCTGTTGGAGCTTCATGTTCTCTTCGGGTAGTGAAAAAAATTTCTCTGAAAATCTCTAAAACTTTCCCTGAATTTCACTGCAAAACTCTAAACCTCATTGAAAAACTTTGAAAAACACTGAAAAGATCTAAAAGAATCTGAAACACTTTGAAAACCTATGAAGATTTTTTCAAACTCTGAAAAATCTTGGAAAATTCTCACTTATCGAGCACATTTTTGTACTGAAAATTTTTCTGGAAATCACTGAAATTCTCTGAAAAACTATGAACATCTCTGAAATTCTTTGACAAATTCTTCACTGAAAATCTCTGAAAATTTCAGTAATTTTCAGCGAAATTTTCCCACCAGGGCTGTTTTGACCAAATCCCATTAAATTTAATTTCCTCAGATTCTATGGATTCTTGTAACAAGGGCTGGGGAAAGAAATCGTCCAAAGGCTGACAATTATTTTCTTCCCGGGTCCCCTGGCATTTTTAGCAGGGTTCTAAAAAATATCGTTGAAGCTTGAACCGTTTATCGAAAAAAGAACTTGCAACTGAATGTAAAACTACTGGAATATACCCTGCTAAAAATGCCTGTGAGAACAGAACAAAAAATAATGATCAAGTTTTGAACGATGTTTGTCCCTACACTGTAAAAAATAATTAAGGAATTTTCCCCCAAGAAATGGTGGCAGCAAAGTTCCTCCATAGATGGGGAATTTTCCACGATAATTCAATGGATTTGTTCTTCATTTGTAGAGGATTCAACACCTAAAAAACAAAATAATTACTCAAAGTGGTGGAAAAATCCCTCATTTTTGATAAAAAAAAAAAAAAACAATTCGCCCACGATGAGAGAACGAACCCAGATAACACACTAAGGATTCTTTTTCAAAAATAAGAATAGAATTCTTCAAGAACTCTTTTCAAACTAATGAATTCATGAAGAACTCTGGAGGAGTTCAATGTTTAGGACATTAACGAATTCTTTAAGAATGCTGAAAGTATTGTTTTAGTACTCGTTAATGTTCCAAACATTGAACTTCTTCAGAGCTCTTCATGAATTCATTAGTTCGAGAAAGAGTTCTTGAAAAATTCCATTCTAGTTTTCGAAAAAGAATTTTTCGTGTGGTATCAGGGAAATCCACCAACGGTAAGGAGAAGAACTCCCCACATTTTTTACAGTGCAGAAAGACTCCCTTAATGGGTTGGAATTCTCAAAGAAGCCTCATAGAATAATTTCAACAGAACTCGCAAATACCTGAAGAATCGAATTCTTTTCGAAACTCTTCAAGAGCTGTTTGTATTCTAAAAGACCTCCAAAAGAGTTTTTTCTGAGAATTCATTCAGGATTCTTGTGTGTTATATTCTGGGTATATAATTCAATTAAATTTATATATAAGTTGTATGGAGAACATGTCATTTCACTAACCGTCTTCTTATAGAACTAATTTTTTGGTTAGAACTGATCCTTAAATTATGCCCTGCAATTCATAATACCGAATCTTCCTAACACCAAATTGTTTTTATTGGTTAAAACCTAGTAAAACTAGTTTTCAACGGATGCCAGCAATCCCTAAAGATAAAACGGTAGTATGCAAGGAGCCCGACTCCACCATTATTGGTTGATCGCTAGGGATATTTAGTGATTTCACTAGAAATCACCAATTTTCAGCCAAAGACAAGCCATTGAACTTTATAATATACTGGAATGATTACTCCCCAGATTATCGCGGTCAGAGAGAGAAGTTCGAACCTTACATGCCAGACAAAGATAAGAAGAATAAGGGGAAGAGAATCAGACAAAGATAAGGAGAATAAGGGGAAGAGGTTCGAGAGAGAAGAAATCTTTTCACAATAGTATGTAGCTGACCAGCCTAAACTATAGAATATGTGGGGAGTGCTCATTCCAGTATGTTATAGAGTTCAATGAGACAAACAAATCGAGTCAAATTTTTTCTGACCAATGATTCGAAAATGAAGCAATAAAATCAAAATATCGCTCCGTACAGAACATTTTTATTCCAGCCGTGTCCTTTTCTAACCAATGGGTTCTTGTTGTTTCTTCAGGGGTCGCGTCACCCAGATAACACACGAAGAATTCTTTTTCAAAAACAAGAATAAAATTCTTTAAGAACTCTTTCTCGAACTAATGAGATCATGAAGAGCTCTGAAGGAGTTCAATGTTTGGAACATTAACGAGTACTAAAACAACACTCTTAGCATTCTCAAAGAACTCGTTAATGTCCCTGGTTAAAAAAATCCATAGAATCTGATGACATCAAATTTAATGAGATTTGGTCAAAAGTCAGAACATTGTATAAGATTCGATCAGATTTGGCAAAATTCAATCAAAATCACATTAAAATAATACTCTCATCCGATTAAATCCGATTGAAAGATGTTTGGATAGGATTTGGTCAGAACATTGTACAAGATTCAATGAGATTTGGCAAGAATCAATGGTTTTTTTTTAACTAGGGATCCCAAACATTGAACTCCTCCAGAACTCTTTATGAATTGATTAGTTCGAAAAGAGTTATTCTTCAAATTCTATTCTTGTTTTTGAAAAAGAATTCTTCATGTGTTATCAGGGCACTTTAAGGTTTGTTTACGGAATCTACGTAACCAAAAACGCAAAGATGTGCAAATTGCGTACACTGAAAAAAACGGAAACGAAATTTCCATTCGAAATTGTAAATCTACGTTAAGAATATTTTGTAGTGCTACCGTTCTGAATATAGGAAAAATACAAAGTAGAACTTACAAATTTACAAACATTTGAAGGCTGAGAGTTCAAAAGGGCCTAACCCACAAAAAATTCGAAATTGGTTTTAATTCATTTTCGGATTGGCATTCTAAGCCTTTATATCGAGGTGTTATAAAAACTTTCAATTTCGACGTAGTTTTCTTGTAATCGAGAGTCAAAATTTCTAAGGTCCTAACCCAAGTAGTCCTGAGAATTCAAAAGGGCCTAACCCCATACGTAGTGTTATGGAAAAACGATGTTTTCCATCGTTTCGGGTAGATTTGCACGAAACCCTTTGTTTGAGAATGCCATCTATCAAAAGTGGTGCATACTTGAGTGATCAGTCAACAACTTGGCGATCACTTTTTGTTGATATTGTGAAATTCACCTACCCTGTTATTCGGAATGTTCTGAGTGGTATAAGTGTTGACGACTTTCAATGTGTATATCTGTTTCGCTACAAATTGATTCTGAAAATTGCAAACGAGGTCCCACACAGCACAGGAAGTTCTCTGTATGTTTCGAAAACGTACTCTTGGTTCTGCGTGTTTTGGTCTCCATGGAATAGATTTTCCAAACGTTTGAAGTATCTTCCCTTTTGATGCTTCAGATTGAGTTCTGAGGACGTTCTTTTTATCTACTACGGGATGTTCTCGCCATGTCTTCCAAACGTCCTTTCATGAAAACTACCCTTCAAATACACAAAATTACACGGTGGACATGAATGGAACTAAACGGGACATTTGCATGTCCCTGGGACATACATGTGACGTTCTTAGAACATCCTCAGACGTTATTTGCACGTTCCCTTTGTAACCAAGTACGTTTTCGGAACCTTCAAAAAACCTCCGGGTGCTGTATGGGGTGGTATTGCCCAAGTTATTTTGAGCATTTCGGCGTTTTATTCATAAGCGAAACTCATAAAACAGTGGAATATGAGCGAAAAGAACAAGAAGCGTCGTGACTCACGTCGCAAAGGGGAAGAGTATACCACAATCAGAGGTAAAGTTGTACGTGCGAAAGCTTCTCCTGCCGAACAGCTACGATGAAGATAGTTCAATATTATTTTGACTCGGTTCAGAATCCAACATGGCGGACACGAATTTAAAAATCACTCGGATTCGCTTGAAACTCGTTATGCGGGGGTTTTATGGGTCACTGATTACGAATCCATTAACAAAATTGACAAATTCAAGAAGGGATTTGTCATCAGCGACCTCAAAACCTCCTGGTACTGGGTGTGAAGGAAATCCGGTGAATTTCAAATTTCGGCCCACCATATTGGATCTATCATTTTGAATCAGGAAAATTTGACAACAGATACGTAATCAGCGACCCCAAAACCTAATGGGTACAGAATTTGAAGGAACTCTGATGAATTTTCGAAATTTGATCAATCTCAATGGTTCCACCACCATTCTGAATCTCGGAATTCTGACAACGAATTCGTAATCAGCGATCTGAAAACCTTTCAGAAACCAAGTTTGAAGGGAATACGATGAAATTTTCAATTTTCGCCCACCATATGGGATTCGCCATTTTGAATTTGGAAATTTTTATAGCAGATTCGTAATCAGCGGCCCCAAAAACTCAAAGATATTCAGTTTAAAGAAAATCCGATGGATTGTTAATTTTGATCCACCATATTAGATGCAGAATTTTGAATTTGTAAATTTTTACCGCGGATTCGTAATCAACGACCTCAAAACCTTCTGGGAACCGAGTTTGAAGGAAATCCGATGAAATTTCCCAAAATCGGCCCACCATGTTGGATCCACCATTTTGAATTAGGAAATTTTTATAGCGGATTCGTAATCAGCGACCCCAAAAACCCGTAGATAACCAGTTTGAAGGAAATCCGATGGATTGTCAATTTCGGTCCACCATATTAGATGCGCAATTTTGAATTTGGAAATTTTTACAACGAATTTGTAATCAGCGACCAAAAACACCCTCCTCAAAGGGTAGACCGCGATTATCCCGAAAGCGTGTTGGCCCGAAACTTGGTTGACCCGAAAGTTGAAATCCCGAATAAGAGTAATCCCGAAAGATAACTATATTTTACTAGTCACGTGCTAATGAGATAAAATTTCACCAAAATTTTTTCGGGATTTCAACTTTCGGGCCAACCGGGCTTCGGGCCAACACGCTTTCGGGATAATCGCGGTCTACCTCCTCAAAGTAATTTCGTTGGCAAATGTGAGTTTTGATTTCGAAATCCTCTAATTATAACTCTTTATGAATGTTTCGACTATATCTTAGCATATTATTTTCAGAAGAATTACGAATTATTAGGAAGTATTCATAAATGAGTATTATTTAGACATATAAAAGTCAATAATAACACGCTGTACTGATGGTGTATCAAGTTCAAAGCGAAACTAATACCACATGCGCGATAAGGCAAAATCAAGATCATGACTTTGTGGGTTAGGCCCCTGAATACTTGGAGTACTTATAAAATAAAGAAGAATGCATAAATTCCGAAAAAATTCATACAGGGTAACAGAATGGGTCAAATTAATTGTGAAATCACTCATGAATCTGTTGATTTTGACGAATAAGAAAAATGAGAGCGTATTTATCACCTCCTGAAAAATTATTTCGATGTGGGTTAGGCCCTTTTGAACTCTCAGCCTCGTCAATACACGACTCTGAATGTTGGCATATTACAGTAAGTTTGTAAACTCCTCATAAAATCGGTAAAAACTTCACATTCAGAGTAGGTCATCAAGTTCCCAGATAACACACGGAGAATTCTTTTTCAAGAGCAAGAATAGAACTCTTCAAGAACTCTTTTCGAACTAATGAATTCATATAGAGCTCTGGAGGAGTTCAATCTGTCGGACATTGACAAGTTCTTTGAGAATATCAGAAGTATTGTTTGAGTACTCTCAAAGAACTTGTTAATGTCCGACAGATTGAGCTCCTCCAGAGCTCTATATAAATTCCTTAGTTCGAAAAGAGTTCTTGAAGAGTTCTATTCTTGCTCTTGAAAAAGAATTCTTCGTGTGTTATCTGGTTTACCAACACTGAATGTGACGTATTTACAGATGGTTGTAAAATTACAGATCTTTGAAAAACTGTCACGTGGAGTATAAGGAATCTACATTTTCTTTTGATAAACCCTTCACACTCTAAGCAGCGAATTTACATTGTCGATAACGGAAGCCCAACATTCAGACTAGGTCATTTTTGTCCCTACACTCGAAGTGGTAAAATTCAAAAAACCTCTTGACAGTGTATATAGTTCTGCGCGTTAGATTCTCGAGTTTGCGCATTAATTGTATACATAGATTATAACATGCGCAATATTGTGTTCACACGTAACCTCCTTCGATCTGGTTTGTGATTTTGTTACGTTTTGTTACATTCAACACGACGGTATTCCAAGAAATAATCTTTCGTTTCAACAAGAACGAAATTGATCCACATTCATACGTATTTCTCAAAAATAATATTCAATCTCAAGTCGAAGAGTCCATTCCGTACAAATTTCGTAGCCACAAGTGTTTTATGTTGTCTTCGAAATATCCTTGAATCCTGGCAAATATGTTGAAACGAAAACTCGACGATTTCGAGGTGGACAACGATCGTCCGGCGTTAAAGAATTCTTTGGATTCCGACGAAGAAGACGATGAAACCAATGAAGACGCTTACAATATAATGAACGAAAATGACTTTGAAGGTACGTATTTCCCATTCGTCTTGCAGTAGAAAAATCCCCGCCTAATAGCATTGTTGAATAATTTTTGGGTATTTTAGGAGTGGAAGAGGGACCTACGGCTCCTGAAACGAACATAGGTTTCACCGCTTTCAACATGAAAGAAGAAATGGAGGAAGGTCATTTCGACAAGGAAGGTCATTACTTGTGGAACAAGGAAAAACAAATTAGAGATAATTGGTTGGATAATATTGA
The DNA here is from genome assembly GCA_018340375.1 of Gonatopus flavifemur. NCBI lineage: Eukaryota > Metazoa > Arthropoda > Insecta > Hymenoptera > Dryinidae > Gonatopus > Gonatopus flavifemur. The sequence continues at coordinate 3,501,334 of JAFFJZ010000006.1, read as the reverse complement.
TTGGGTTCGAGTAAGTTGAATAAAAAATCTCATAAATCTCTGTATCTCCTGTTATCCGAAATTTTCAATCTTCAGGTAAAACCCACTTCTTCGTCGAATAAGGATGCAGGAGAAGATAGAGGGTTAGCCGAAAGCGATAGCGACGAAGATGATGTATTGGATCTTAATTTTGACCCGACGTCTTTGTACAAACAAATCCTGGAATACCTACAACCTGGTGAAACTGTATCCAAAGCTCTGTGCAGACTTGGTGTGTCTCAGTTATTTCAAACTGAATGGTTATATTTCCATACTCCGAATCATCTGTGAATGAAATTATCTTGAATCTAGGTAAAGGAAAGAAAAGATTAACCACAGCCGAAAGATGGAAGAGGAAAAAAGAAGCAAAACCTTTGGACGACGAGAATCCAAACTCGGATCGTATAACTAAACTCACAGAATTGGCTAATCAGTTGTTAACTCGTACCGGGAATATGGATATTTATCAAGAAAGTTACGAACAGATAAAAAAGAAGGTAAGTTTGAAAATATTGCCATATGTTTATATATATGGATATAGTATGTATTCGTCATTTTAGATCGAATTGGGAGACAAACGTGCTCATCCTTCGAAACAGGAGGCCGAATTGGACATGTACGCTGATGATTTTGATACTAAAGAGAAGGAAAAATTAGGAAATCCAACTACAGATGGTTAGTAATTGGATGTACATATGTATATCCAAGTTCCACGAAGTAAAGAATGAATATTTTACAGCTATGACAACGGAGAGTGGTACAACGGAACTCGATGATAACTCAAATCCTCAAACGGAAGAAGTAACATGGGAATTGAAATGGTCGCAAGAAGAGGGTGCCGAAGTTCACGGTCCGCACACGTCCAAACAAATGGATGCCTGGGCAAAAGAGGGATATTTCAAAAGCGGAGCATGGGTCAGAAGAACGGGACAAACAAATCCTTTTTACAGTGCTGCGAGAGTAGACTTTGAACTCTACCTATGATTCATTTGTTTTGTCCCTTCGCGTGATGGATTATGTCATGATAAATTACATATTTCTTCTGTTTCTCTCACCCCACAGCCGTGCTGTTTTATGCTTGTAGTTTTTCAAGAATTGCACATCGATCAAAAACATCACTTCCTATATTTATCGTGAAAGTAAATCAAAGAATATATCAAGTTCAAAATTTTTGAATGTACATAAATACCACAAAGGATGTGCACAAAATATAACCCTTCTTTTTCCACGGATAACAAATTAATTCACGCGATCGACACATAGTTTTTTCAGTACATTCCTATTATTTGAATACAAACTATGTACGCATCACGTATATGAGCACATTCATTTAGCTTTTAATTATAGTAATGATTCTATCCCAATTTATTTATTAGTATTGTAATAATTTCATTAATCTGTAAGTGGATCGACGTGTGTGATGAACTGTAATTAAAAACAAAAAATAAAGTGCTCATTGAAAATACATATTTGAGAGCGACTTGGAATTAAATTTGAATTTTCAGCAGGGATTTCAGGTCTGCGGAAGTGCAGAAAGTGAAATCTTCTGGTTTTACGAGGAGAATCAAGTGTAGGACCTCTCTTTCTGTGGTGTAGAAGTGTTCTTTTCCAACCAACGTGCTCCGATGGTAAATGGATACCGGATACCAACGTCGGTACCTTGCAGCATTGGTTAAAAAGCAACAGAATAGAAGAAGAAATCCGATACCGAAGTTATCTAACTTTTATCAAAAATTAGGCAGAACAGATTTTATAATGAAAATGTTCAACACATTGAATCAGAAATATGATGAATGATATGTTATCATTATCAAACACTTGTATTGTATTATAATCATCCTCACCATCACCATGACTACCAGAGACTAAACACATCACATTCTAACATCATGGTAGCGGTTGATGTTTTTTCCACTTCTGTCAATTATAAATACAAGTGTAAAATATTGTCCTTAAGTTCTTTCGTTGTATTTAGTTTCATCATTTTATCCATCATATCGCCATTTATATTCATTCATAATGCTGGAGGTTTATATAAACGCAACATTATATTTCATTTATACGTACAACAGAACTTGTGTGTTTATTTTCAGGACTTTGGATGAGAAATCGAATGTCCGTAGAGACAGCTAACATATCATTCCAGTATAAATATTTGTTAATCGCCGAAAGAAGTGGAACCGAACCTATCGTTTGTTCTTCATTCTCAGTCTATAAGGAGAATAAGATTTCTGACAACTGTACAATCGTTAAGGTTTAGAAATATTTCACAATTCTGTTATTCATCTATTTCCAAATACATCGCTTTTTTTGTTTTTTGCAGGTACAAGAGATAGATATAAATAATGACGGTAAAAAAGATATTTTGAAATACGAGGCACAGTTTTACACAGATCTACCTATCAAATCTATAAAACTTTTATTATTTTTCAATTATAGATTTAAGGTAGGGTTCTATGCATAAATCATGAGCTTTGAACAAAAATCACATATCGGATCTGAATTTTCAGGAAATATTTGAAACTGTCATAGATACCGTAGCAACTTTTGATCATACCTTGAACTTGGATGTTCAAAAAGTGCAATTCTTTGCCGATTTAGAATTGAAACAAAGAGGTCTGTTACTAAACAGCGGATTGTATCAGTTATACAATAACAGTATGGATTTGAAAGACTACCTTCTGCCTGACTTGTTGGTTCGCAACGCTCACAAGAAATGTAATTCATCAATCAGTTTACTTATGAATCAAAAGAGAAGAGACGATAACGATGAGAATCAATCATTCCGTTCCAGTTTCAGCTCAAATCGCAAATCCTGAAGTAACGTGGCAGAATGGTTTCTCTAAGGAAGATACGTTTGTCTTGAAAGGAGAATTATCGTACACCGAAAATCTAATTCATTATCAAGCTGGAAAATGGGAAGAACTGAAGTGGCTGTGGATGCAATACCTTTCATGCATTTTTGTTTTAATGTACATAGTCAAACATACTTTGAGGTTTTTATTTTTCAAAAAAATTTTATCTTCGTATATTGTAATTCCATGGCAAGAGAAGAATTGAAAACATACTGGTGTACAATAAATATGATAAATTTGTTGTCCGCTCCATAAACCATTATCTTTTGTACACGAAGAAACATATGTCACAAAAGATATCTCATGACTATCTTATCCTTATCGCTTCCAACCAAATGTACAAAGAATTTGTCAAAGTAACATCTCGATTGTGACTTATTAGACTCGGTAGCAAATCGAATCTGATGAAATAACATAAACTTGGAGTTTCATTTATTAAACTATCAGATAAAATTCATATAAATAAAAAACCTTCACTGGAAACTTATGAATATTGAAAATCGATATTACTAATATCGAATTTTATTGTACAAAATTCTTTTCAAATTCTCAGACAGGTAGAGAAATATAGACTTAGTTGAACTTGGAAACTATCCAACAAAGAATTCAAAAAACATTGTTTACGAATAAGTAGTTTCATTGTCAACTTTTGAATGTTGAATATGCATCTCTTTTCCCGACTGATTTTCAATCACTGAAGGCACGCGGCAAAAGGGCGGGGAGTACGGAGACTGCGCCGTTGAACGTTCTTTCGCACAATAAGCCAAACACTGTTTTCTCCGACTGTCCATCTTTCTTCTTTCCTTCCTTTCTTCTTCAACTTTTTTCTTCCTCACATATGCAGTTATCTTGTTCTCCGCGTGAATGTAACTTCAACGTATCCATCCAACAATGAACTACTGAATATCATTATTTGTAGCCTGTGATTTATTTCAACCATTGAGAGTTATGACGTATAAATACGAACGTGTCAAGTGATCAAGTTCATTCAGGATAGCATGTAATCTGTGATACGAAGAATTTCAATTGTCTTCGATAAAAACAATACATACGAGGATCAAATTTGCAATGGGTAATTTATTTCTTTTGTTTTTTTTTTTTTTTTCATTACAATATGTACTTAATTTTCATATTCTTAATTTTTTCTCATGATTCGTAGTGGGTTACGAGAACAAAAGAGTACAAAGAACAGGATAGTGAACAAACATGTGGATTCCAAAATTCATTCAAAGAATTTGATGGAAGATTAGCTGGTCCGTGGTGTCCAGTTGTTCCTCGTACAGCCATACCGAATACTTTTCAAGTAAATGTCGATGAAATCAATAATATTTTCTAATGTACATTTGGTAAACATTGTTGCCTACAGTTGTCTAAATCATAAAAGATTCATACGATTGAATAGAATATTTTAATCCTTAGAGAAACCAAAGAGGAACTCATCAAAAACATGTCTACGAGATCAAAGGAAAAAGTTGTGGCAGCATTCAGAAAATGGTTTCGTTCTTCCGAGAAAATCACGGAACAGGAAGTCGCGAGTAGTACTAGTTCAACAAATTCTCCATCAAGGCGATTACTCGTCGCTCGTCATCATCGACCAGATATCGTCACACCTTCGGATGGTTCTTTGATAACCCCAGAAAACCCCAGTACGAGTCACAACACCGGTCATGTGGGTCTATTCAAATCAAAGAAATCCTCCGCGCATCAACCCCCGGTTTGTTTTTTTATCGAAACTAATTTGCAACTCACTCCACTATAATTACAATATTGTCAATTCAAACAGGGAAACAATGACACTGTACCGGAGAAAAGTGTACGATTACGTCGTCTGATGAAAGAACTTGGGGAAATTCAAAGAACTCAAACTCGAAGGGAATCGACTTTTACCGCAGAACTGGTGAATGATAATCTCTTCGAGTGGTACGTGAGGTTACATAAAATAGATCCGGAGAGCGACTTAGCGGCAGACATGAAGGAACTCGAGATACCCCATATACTTTTACACATTGTCTTTCCTGAAAATTTCCCTTTCGCTCCTCCATTTATGAGGGTGATCTCTCCTAGAATCGAGAAAGGTTTTGTCATGGAGGGTGGAGCTATATGCATGGAATTGCTCACCCCGCGAGGTTGGGCGAGCGCTTACACCATCGAAGCGGTGATCACGCAATTTGCCGCTAGCATCGTTAAAGGCCAAGTAGGTGTATGAAAGAATTCCTTTGATTCTTATCGTAATTAATTATACTCGCCACTCACTGTCACTTTTATGATTCCAGGGACGGGTAGCTAGAAAACCGAAAACGAATAAAGAATTCAATCGAAGATCCGCAGAGGAATCGTTCAGAAGTTTGGTGAAAACGCATGAAAAGTACGGGTGGGTGACACCACCGCTAGCCGAGGGCTGACGTTGTTACGAAAATCATCGTATCGAGTTACGTGCTATAATAGAATGATCGAACATTTTTGCGTTTTTCGCTTAAAAAATGATATCATTCTAATCTCCTTTCATCATTTATGGAGTGTTTATTTGGAATAATTTGACAAAGTAATGAAATTACAGCTTGGAAAGCTGTATGTTGTATATGTATCGGTTGTATTGTTGAATCATGTTTGACAATATCAATGCGAATATTCATTACGGATTGTGATTCGTTCTCACTTTCAGATGATATACTTAGTTAGCTGCGGTAAAGTATGTTGAACGTATTTTTGAAATCAAAGGAAAAATCAATTCATATCTATACGAGTTTCTGTAAGAGGAACACAATAACGGTATTTAAATATATTTAAAGTGCATAGTAGAGATGGTGTAGAAGAAATGCGCTACACTTTCTTATGTAATCATTCGACTGAAAATTAATCAACAAAATCTATATGATTTTCATATGACAGTTTGTACCAACGATAAGCTCTTGAATCTGAATCGAATGATGGACGACGAGTGGTAAATTTTGTGGTAAGATATCGATGAAAGGCTCTGTTGTTCAATCAAATACTTCAAAAATATTTCAATAGTAGTCCTAACTGTGAATGTATATCTATCGATTTGTGTGCCAAATAAATATCAATAATCAGCAACGTTCATGATTTGTTTTCAATCTTTCTTCAAATACAGAGATTCGAAAAATAAGCATTTTTTTCTTGCTATAAAATTCCAATTTTGAGAATTTTTGAGAAATGCTCAGAATATTTTCAGAGATTTATAGTTATTCTGAATTTTATTGAGACTTGCAGAGATTTACAGAGAATGTTCGAATTTTGAGAGTTTTTCAGAAATTCTCAGACAAATATTTCCACCAAGGTCCTCCTTGATAGCAAATAATTCTTAGCTCAACTCTTCGTTGCCTAGGTTTAAAGAATTTATCAATATGAAAAATTACTTACCGCTTAATCATTCACTGTGATCCGCGGATAGTTTTCCAAACAATTTTCCACATCGAACCGTCCCTCAGCGCAGATTCTCTTCATCAAAAAGTCTGTAAAAATGTATTATGTACCACAAACTTTTCAACTTTTCAACTTGAAGTGAGTATATAATAGGCTTTACAGATATATTTCTCCAAAAGTTTTTGTATGCACTATTTTTAATGAAATTGTTATTCAGAAAATTACAGCAGCAACTGGCAATGACAAAATAAAGATCCCCGTGAAAGAAACCGGACCAGTTTCGAGATTGTCTTAGAATCTTTTCACAGAGTCTGCCTGACATATCTATCAGAGTTAATACACTTGAAATTAAAAAAAAAGTTCCAAACATTAGAAAATATCACATACAATATCAAACACACGTATTTAATACAAATATCCAGTGTTGCTGTAACAGCCCGCCCAATTCGCAATCCGATGGTCCATTGGTAATGGCGGATCCAATCAGAAACGTCAAAAACGTTCAAATGTTGCCGCTATATTTTCAAGCTTCGCGCTATCATCGGCGAGACTGAAAGTCATAGGGACTCCAATTCGCAATGTAGAATTGTCGATTCTTCAAAACAAAATGATTCTTCTTTTTTATGCAAAATATATCAAATTTTTATCGATATTTTATACAAAGTTATAAAATTTCATCCCCTGGTTAAAAAAAGCCCATTGATTCTTGCCAAATCTCATTGAATCTTGCACAATGTTTTGACCAAATCCCAATGAATTTCATTTCGTCAGATTCTATGGATTTTTTTCACTAGAGTCGCTACTACATTTACATCCAGCGCCATGTAACAATTGAATGTTTCATGTATAAAAGAGATTGCAATTAATCATTAAAAGAAAAACATATAAAATTCAAACTCTGTAAAACAGCTTTGGATTTAAAAAAAATGTAGTTCTTGGACGGTGTGTTGGGAATAAAAGAAATCAATTCATAATTGTAATTTGTGATGTTTTTAATTTGTAAATTTGACACGCTTGACTCACATCGTACCCCTGGTGAAAATGGGTCAAGAAGAGTTCTTAAAAAGTATTCTAAATGAAGTATTCTTTTCAACTTCTTTATGCCCACATAAAATGCGGAAAGAATTCTTTAAAACGTTCAGAAAGAAATACGAAATGAATATCATAAACGTATTTATAGTACTCTCAAATGTCTGACATTTTGAATTCATGCGATATTCGTTTTTGCATTATCTCGAGTTTTTTATGAACTCATGTGGAAATGGATTGCGAATACAGTCTTTCTGATTTGTACAACGGAATATCGATGGAACGCTCGAGCATCGGGAGAAGGAGGTCAAATTTTGCATTGACTTTTTCCATACATTACTGGATAAATTGAAATTAAAAATGGATAATAATTCAGTGTATACTCAAGATTAGACTCTAAATATAAAATTCGGTTCCCTTATGGTTTGTAATTATTGGAAAACGATCGATGGAGAATTTTTCACATTCGGAGGTTATGATTTTTTGAAATTCTTTTATACTTACCAGGAATCGATAAAAGACTGTTTAATCCTAATTGGGGATTTCATTATTATGCATTCAAAATTTCCGGTAAACGCATACTTTATGAAAAAAGTTTGGATTGCTCTCTCCGATGCTTGAATACCCTTAATACTATCCCTATTATCTTATTGAAAAAAATTGAGTGTTGGAAATTAAATACAAAATTTGAAATATTTCCAAGGTGTAGCCTTTTTGTGACAAACTGAAGAAATGTACTGTAGGATCTTTTTCGAGTGAGCAATTAAATTGTTTTTACATAACACAGTCAATATTATGCTTCAATGTAGTTTTTTCTTCATAATTTGAATATAACTAAAATTCTATTATATTAATTTCATCGATTTTTCAAAATTCATTACTATTCGGTTATTTTTTGAACTCTTTTTTCAGCTGCTTAGGATAAGAATTCCGATCGTATTTTTGAAGCTCTTCTTATAGTATTAGAATACTCCTCAAGAATTCTGCAATGACTTCCAAAAATATTACATTTGATCGAAAAAATAATTCTAAAAGAGTCATATTCTTCAGACATTTGCGAGCTCTCTAAGTACTCTGCGAGTATTCATTCGATTACTTTCGATATCCTTGAAGAATCCTTTTCGAGGATCTGTAATTCTTTTCGAATTCTTATGGAACTTCTTGTGCTGTCTGGGGAGTCTTCCAAGCGCAATTGGAAAGGAAATTGCAAGATTTTTACGCTTTTCTACGCAATTTTCACCAGAGACATCACATTCATACGTACATACTCACGCTTACATTTAAATACTACATAGCACGTGTAACCACTCATATTACGATCATCTGGCTTTAATTTCAATTACCTCTTCATGGTGTAACAAACTTTGAAGATACGTCAGTGAAAAATATGAAATATAAAGCATGAAAAATGAACTATTTCTATTCTCTGTTGCTTCACCCTTCCCATTCATTCCAGAACAATCAATTTTTATGATTAATAATCAAAAAATTAGTTTCAACACGTAAAAACGAGTAGCATGTCTAGGTTTCGTGAATTCGCATTTGATTTTATTCCCGTCCAGACATTGGAACAGAAATTTTCAGTTTGAATCTTTCGGTCTCGGATTTATCACGCGAATGTACAAAATTCATATCCATATCTCTTATTAGATTTTCACAGATCTCTGACCTTGAAAGGACCCGCGTTTCTGACGTCTTTTGTTCAATACAAAAATCCATTTCTATCATCACCTCCGTTGGGAAAAATGTTCAGAATTATATTGAATTCATTTATAATTCAATACAATTTATATATATACAAGTTATATATAATTTTGAAAATTTTTCCACTTGGATTATTTTAGAAAACTAGGACGAGCACCCGTAAAGAACAATAGATACAAAATATCTGAACACTCCTGGGGGTAATTCAAGTCTCTTACTCTAATTTTGACATTATAATTCATGAGATAATATATTTTTTCTGTATAGATTATCGTATCAAAAAAATTCAATGCCAAAAATCTCATATTAGAGTTCCCCAATAAAAATATTTCTCTTCAAAATTCTTCAAAACTCTTCAGATTTTTCTACATAACTGTCAGATTTCGGACGCTTTGAGAAATTTGCAGAATTTTTAACCATAAATATTACTCTACAAATTTCTGCATTACTCTGCAAAATTGTACATAATCTTGTAATATAAAATACATAAAATTGTACATACTTCCAATCTTCGTAATATTTTATGAATTTCTCCACAAAATTCGTACAAAACTCGCCAAATCTCCATATTACATTAAATACTTCTCTGCATATTTCTGCATTACTCTACAAATCTCTGTTTTATCTATTCACTTTTGCTTGAGAAAAAAAATTTTTGTTCAGAGTTTACCTCTACAAATCTCCTTCCAGTTCGAATTGAATGACAATACGGAAGAGACAACACATTGACAGTCCATTTTGAGGAACTTTCCTCAGTGAGGATTGAACCCGGGTCCTGCGAGTGAGAAGCAAAGCCTCTATCACATCAGCGGATCTCCGAGATGACTACAATGATCTTAAAGTACCACTTATGGGAATCATCGCAATGGAAAATTTTGAAAAATTCGTTCCCGTCAGATATAGACTAATCGATTCAGAATCCTCCGAAAGGAAAAATGAGTGGGTCGTGGGAGAGAGGTTTTTTCGAGGCCTACTAGTGAATTTTACTCAAGTTTTTTTGAGTCGATTGAAAAATTTGAAAAAATTCACTTTATCTCCGCAAATGCGATTTGAGAAAAATGTATGAATTTGTATAGAAAACTCAACTCTCCGCCGCAAGCCGTAATATTCTTGGAATAGACAAATAAAGAGAAAATTCAAATTTTTTTCTGCAAATGTAGTTTGCAGAGAAATGTATGACCAATAAGTTGGAAATGTACGGAGAAACCTTTACTGGCAATAGAAATTTTCAGAAATATGCAGAATTTCACAGAGTTTTGGAAGATGAATCCGTTGAAAAAATTCTTTCTTTCTCTAAGAATTGCGATAATGAAGTTTTGCAGAGAAATTGTTGAAGTTTTGAAGAGAAATATTTTGATTGGGGTTTACAAGTGTTTTGTCAGTAAAGTCTAATATCGTAAAATTGTTCAGCATGGTTATAAGCTAAGAGTGCATAATAGGGAATTCCCGTCACTCAATTATTAATTTCTTTCGATGAAGATTCAGACTTCAACGATTGTATATTATCCGTCACTGATCCGATAAGAAGAAATATACACACAGAGACCCGTACTAGTCGACCGAGTGATTAGCCTATTTGAAAAATATTTTATTCGTTCTATACTTCGGTACCTTTTATAGAAAATACCTCTATAGGAAAATAAAATGTTATCAATGTTTTTTCATATGCCTGAAAGAACATGATTTTTGATTACAATATTTCATTAGTTTCATGACGATGAACAGCAGTTCAGTCGCTTTCTTCTACTCGAAGCTAGCACGTGTCGCAAGATTTAAAACAAAAACATCTGCTAAACAATCATATGTTTCAACCGCGCGTTCATTCTTTTTTCAATATTTCTGTGTAAAAAAGTCTAAATACAGGTACAGTATCACAATCAATTGACGCAGTAATTATCCATGCTCACCGCATACGCAACAACACAACGTACTTTCAAGACGTTAATAAAACTTAATGAAAACATCTCAAACGTACATTGTACTGCGTGTGAGCATATCTAGAATCATGTTTAAAGACAGTTCATTCATATAACACTTTACTTCAATCTGTAATACTTTAAAATAAAATGTTCACTTTGTAAATGCGCAATCAACCTTTTTTCACCTACGTACTCTCATATTATTGTCAATAGTTTTCTCAACACATTCGACACTCGTTAATTCACTTATTAAATATAATTGACAAATTTGATTGAAATTGCTCTTTGAGAGCTCTCGAGTGGATTGTCGTTGATCTTATTATGCGATGCGTTGTGCTTTTCCAAAACACATTAGGACAGAATAAGGCGAAAGATACCGTTACGATTCACTTTTCTCTTCTTCCACGCACATGAACAATTTCGCGCACATCATATTAAATTGAGCTGAAATAAAAATGAATTGTTGTGTTTTTTTAAGCGGAATTCAATTTTTCCTAAAATGATGATATAAATTCCGAGACTCTTACCTGATGCTTTTACCAACCATTTGGGTTTCGTCTTCCACTGAATGAATATCCAGTACACGGGGATGCCTGATACGATGATGGCACAACCTACGCCAACTTCCCACGGTGACACGTAACACGGCAAAGTCACCAAAAACGCACATATTATGAAAAATATAATTGGGAGAACTAAAGACACCTGAGGAAAAAATGCAACGACGGGTTAGAAATATTCAAAGTTTGACATATCGTTCGATATCGTACCTTTATGGGTCGATGAAGATCAGGTTTTTTATATCGGAGCCAAAGCAGGCCGGATACCGAGAGTGTGATGAACAATGCTTCGACGAAACTCACGTAATTGATCAGCACGTACACGTCCTCCGTTACCAACAGCGCTAGAGTAATAATGCACTAGAAATGAAAATCATTGATATTTTATTTTCCATTATTGACTCACGACAGGGTTGCAAAAAACAAGAATTTTTTACAATAAACCAGATTTTTTTGGTATTGAATTTAGTTTTTCCAATCTACACAAGAAATTTTTGATTTTCAAAGTTGTAGAGATTTTTTTAGAACGATAAGTTTCAATTCTCACTAATGAACAAATTACACCATTCACATACAAAATGGACAGTGCCTTATTGGAGTGAAAAATTTCAGTTCTGATCCAAAGCTGAAAACCTAAAGGTATTTGGATTTGTATTTTAAACAATTCATGCGGTATAAATTAGTTTTATATTACTTTGAGAGACAGAAATTATAAACATCGGTATCACAATACTTCAAATTCCTTGAAAAGGAACAGTAAAAAAACAGTAACCTTCAACTTTATTTAATTACATTAACAGTTCATTTAATTAGATTCATTATTTAGCATATTCAATTTATAATATATTTAAAATCGAGCATGAAAAGCTAAAACGCGTCTGTGAAACAATGATAAATTAATTCAATAAATATTCAAAAGCCAGGGATGAACATTCTTATTGAAAATTTTGTAAAAAAAACCAATTTCTTTTATGCTCCGTGGGCAGGGGAGATCATAAATTATTTCAAACTCTTTTCAAACTGTTCTGCTGCATAAAATACAATCCCATATCATATTTTTCAAGTTCTTTTTGCAATCTTAAATACTTCTAGGATGACTTGAAAAAGCATGACATTCGATCGAAAAAGGAAACCGGAAAGAGTTAGATTCTTCGGACATCTGCGAGCTGTATACAATCTCCATAAGTGTTTTTTTGACCACTTTTGGTATTCTGGGAAAATTCTTTTCGAATTCTTTTAGGACCCTTGACACTACACGGAAAAAAAAATTTATTCCAATCAAATAAATATTTATTTGCCCTATATCAAAGAAATATTCATTAGAATTAACAAAATATTCTTTGGGACAACAACAATTTATTTGAATCAAATGAACGATTAAAACTATTTATTTGATTCAAATAAATTATTGTTGTCCCAAAAAATATTTTGTCAATCCTAATGAATATTTCTTTGATACAGGACAAATAAATATTTATTTGATTGAAATAAATTTTTTTTTCAGTGTATGTGGGTATATAATTGTATTTCTTGAGCCGAGCTGGCAATATTAAATCATTGTTGCGAACGAAAAGATCGTTATAATGACTATCTGTTTCGTTATCACAAATATCCGTTTAGTTTTCACAACGATACATGTACTTCCATATTTGAGATTGTTACAAAAACTCGACAGTATAATTATGAGAATAATGATTTTTTCCCGTGCATTTCCATTTTCCACAATTTCCCCGGTGCAAAGAGATCCTAAAACTATCACCAATATAGATCATGAAAGTTAATTTGTGGAAAAGAGAGCACATATAAGAATATTTCCACATTCAATGAATCACTTGGTTCAAACCAAACAACCCTGACTCACGAGGGTGAAGATCAGATCTGTTCGATCATTCAAGTACTTCAATTAGTTCACAAGATTTACCAAGTACGTTATACACGCCGCAATTTAAGTATTTGATGACCTCGAGTGCAAATAGATATGATATACGTTTCAAAGGAAGAAATGACAAACGTAACTCGGTTGAGAATGGTATAGAGACTTCCGCTAACCATTGTCAAAGAGATAAGGTCAGCGACATAGAACTGAAAGCTCCGTTCAATTTATTCCTTCCAACCAGGGCTTAATCTTGTATCAACGTTCCTCATAATGGTATGTAGTGATAATCCGTACACAGAAAATATTGACTCGTCTCAGAATTAATTAAATGGTGACACATGACTATTTGAACAAAATGAAACGTTGTCTGGTTTCTATTCAATAACAAATCAAATGGTTGTTGATAGTGCGATTCGTAATCCGAAGATGTTCCTTCTACGACTTTGCTCGAAATCTAACGAAATTTACGATCCAGCGAAAGCAGCCAGGGTTCTGGACTTTCATTATTTACTGCGCGGAAACTGAAGAATTTTTGGGAAGCTCATCTCTTTGAATTTTCATTAATTGACTTGAACTATGTCAATTGATAAAATATTTAATAGCATATTAAATATTTGTTTGATTGAATGAATATTCAATCGAATCAATGAAAGTTTATTCAAATCAATTAAGTATCTTATGGCGACTATTCAACTAAATATTTCATTGTTCCCGGAAATTTTTTCTCTCAGTGTAAGCGAAAAGAAGCTAACGAAAAATATACGAAAGATTTTTTAAATTCTACTAAACTGTAAATGAAACTGTAAATGCTGGGTCACGAAAAAAAATGCGATTCAAAAATATAGTATTCTTTAATAGAAAATTGGAGAATATTTCTTCAAGTCTGTGAATATTTCTTGAAATCTGAGAATATTTGTTAAAATCTGAAAGTATTTCTTAAGTTTGTAATAAAGATAAAACGTTGTGCATTTTGGTTGAATTTTATTTGAAAAAGAATGAAAATTGATCAATATCTCACAAAGAATAGACAAAATTATGAACTTTCCAAAAGTTGCGCATGAAATTTTACAAAACGATTAATGAGATTTCGAAAGTTTGTCATCCACCTTGTAAAATTTCATGTGCGACTAACAAAATTTCATCATTTACTTTGTAAAATTTCATGCGCGAATTTGGGAAAGTTCATCTTTTTTTTCTATTCTTTGGGAGATATTGATCAATTTTCATTCTTTTTCAAATAAAATTCAACAAAAATGTGAACCGTTTTATCTTTATTACGAACTTAAGAAATATTCTCAGATTTTAACAAATATTCTCCAATTTCCTATTAAAGATTACTATATTTCCCAACTGCATTTTTCTCCGTGTTGTTGCGATTCTTACATTTCTTATATTTTGATTTTTTTCCAGGCCTAACAACTGCTCTCGAATGGGAAAATTTACAAAATTATATACAATTTATATAGAATTTATATATAAAATACGATTTTGCAAATTTTCCCACTCCAAAAAACTACGTCCGAGTATGGAAATGATAATCCAATTTTCACGATTATCGGATGATGATTTCAGATGATCTCCCACAAATTTCTAATGTATTCATCTTCATATTTAATCAATCATGCGCCTTGTAAGTTATAACAATGAACACTTAAATCCCGTATTATCAAATACATCCGTACTATTTCAAATATTGAACATCAGTCAGTGATGAACACGTTATTCGAAACAAGTCAATTTATCAATCGATTACGAGAACGAAATGATATAAAAACACGTGTACCAGGTCTGTGAAATATTGTCGTTTGATCGATAATTCAATCCATTGTATCTCGTTGAACTTATTCTTCCCTCGATTTGATCAGTCAAATTAAATATTTGTGCGCAATCCATCATTCGATTCAATATTTTGATTACGAGATTCGAGAAAACAGCAGATCCTAACGAAAGAATGAACTCGTGTTTTCTCTTTATTTGTTAATAAGCGGAATAACACGACATACTCACTAGAAAGATAAGAGAGGGCATCGGCGTTAAATTTCGTACGTTGATCAATGCTATTGCCGAAGGTAAATGACCATTCCTTGCTCCAACAAAAAATAATCTCGAAGAAGCGAATATCGCCCCGTTTAGAGCACCGAAAGTTGAACATGCAACGAAGAAAGGCATTATCCAAGACATTACTCCCAACAATTTATCTCCGAATGTCTGTAAAATGAGAAACCACGACAATTGTTGATATTCTTTTATTCGAGTATTGTTTGTAAAATAATTGTCAAAATACTCACCACGGCTACCGCGTTTGACGCCAATATCTCGTCCCTGGTTAAAACGACGAAATACGCCACGTTCGCTAAGACGTAAATTACGGTGACCAATGGTAATGATATACAAATAGCTTTTGGTAAATTTCTGTAAAAGAAAAGAAATTATAAATAACTCTCTGTTCCGAGTGGACAAATTTTCAAAATTATATATAAATTATGTTTCAGATTATTTCATCGTTACATCGTTCGTATGAAGTATCGGTGGCGTATCAAAGTTGTAGCCTGAAAAGATTATTGAATCGAGATTGAAAATAATTTGATGAATTTGTGTTGAATTAATCAACGCAAATCGGCTGTATAATTAACAACCCACACAGCACATCCACCGATGTCCACGTCGCATCTCCGTGGAGGCGAGGTGGAAGAAAGGGAGACGTGGATACAAGGTGGAAAGAACGGAGAGGCGACGTGGAGGCGACGGAGAAATGTCCGCGTGCTGTACGGGAATCGCGTACGAAGGAATTACTTTCGAAGAACCTGAGCGATCAAGCTTTTGAAATTATACAATTATAATAATAGTAATATATACAATTTTGAATTTTTGTCAACTGTTTATATTTACTTGTATGGATCCTTCAACTCTTCCGTCACGTAATTCAAATAATTCCACCCCGAATAGGAGAAGAGCCCCGAATAAACAGCTAAGGCGATATAACCGGGTTGCGTGTTAGTGCCGGCCATCGGTTGTTGAAAATTCTCTGTGTGACCCAAACATAGCCACCAAAGTCCAGCAACCATGATGATTATGAGTGCGAAAATTTTCGTTCCCGTAAAAATATCTTGCACTCTTGTTGCCCATTTCACATTGTAACAGTTGATGGCAGTTAATAAACCTAGTTAACAATATAAGTATAACGATTATACGAATTCACTTTTAAAAATAACAACATATTTATGAAAAATGCATTTTTTAGATTATTTTTGTTTGTTTATTTGAAAAGGATGAAGTAGAGTAATATATTTTATGTAAATTTTAACTATTCTTCGTTTTCTGTTCTGTTAACTCTCCTCAAAATACCTTGAAAACAACACCTGGTTGATAACACAGGCCTGCGAAATATGACTTTTTATTCCCCCCCTCGAACAATAAGGTCTTTTCCCGAAATATTCTGATGCGCGGAATCCGAATCTGGCTGCAGAATTGCTCTATCACGTCAGGCTTTTGAGATATTTCGACTTAAAAATGTGAAAAACACTGTTTTTCGACATATTTGGGGTTACGTAAAGTCGAAGAGTAATTTTTTTTCACAAAACTAGTAGATGCACCTCAAAGTATAAGTCATCCTCTTCTAGATGTCGTTGAGTTTGCTCGGATATCTTTTTTTTTTCATTGAGATACGACAATTTGAAATTTGTGCGCTCATGTATTCAATAAATAGGCGGAGACACAATTTTTAAACTGTCGTATCTCAATGAAAAAAAAAGATATTTGAGCAAACTCAACGGCATTTGGAAAAGGATGACTTATACTTTGAGGTGCATCCATTAGTTTTGTGAAAAAAAATTACCCTTCGACTTTACGTAACCTCAAATATGTCAAAAATAGTACATTGTGCAACAAGTGCGTAAAGTGGGTGATTCCCGTACCCTTGTAAAGCCTGTTGCCCGAGCGGAGCGAGGGCGACTGGCTTTGCAGGAGTGGGGGTATCACCGACTTTACACACGAGTTGCACATATTATTTTTCCTAATAACGTGCGGAAAAGTGGGCTTAGGAAACCGTGCGAGAATGTGGTACTTTACACACGCAAAACAGTATGGAAAGTAAGCACTTTGCGCACGGCGTTGGGAAAACAGTATTTTCCACATTTTTAGGTCGAAATATCCCAAAAATCTGACGTGGTATAGCAATTCTGGAGCCATATTCGGATTCAGCGCAGCAAATTACTTCAGAAATGAGAATTTCATTTGAAGGAGAATTTCATTGCCGATCAGTGTAATAAATGTGAATGCTGATTATGTTGTTGCCCAGATAGAAAAATGTCTCAATAATGCCATCATAATGGTAACATGGATGCCAAGAAATGTTCGCATCATGGTGCCAAGGTGTTTCCGCATAAAGCATTGTTATTGGTGGCAAAACGAGGTGATGGCACCATAATGCAGACATAATGTTTACATTCTATGCATCATCGCAAGCTGAACAGAGTTCATGATAGTACGTTTACGGCACGTTATGTCACAAAATATTCAGAGCATGCTTTTCTATCTGGGTTGGGACATATTACGCAACTTAGAATGGTCGTAATTTAGCGAGAAAAAATCATACATGACCGTTCAATAGCTCATTTTAAACGGGAAAAGTAGTATAAATTAATACAGTTAAGGAAGAAGATCAAGAAAATTTTATGCGTCCTGTACATAACCTCAAAAGTAGCAAAAACATGCATTTTCCCAGTATATACCCTTAGATATCTCAAAATCCTGACGTGATAGCCCAATTCTGACCCCGGATTTGGATTCTACGCAGCAAATTACTCCGGGAAATGGTAACCAGTTCCAAGAGGGGAAAAGCTCGCAGGCCTGTGTAATTCATCTCGATTTGGAATCTTTTTTGTCCTTTCTTCGTACTTTTCATAAGGATATAATTGAAATCAAGTAACCTGATAATTACGAACATCCTTTTGTTCAACATCGTAATTACTCTGTTATCTCATTAGCCCGTAATACCGTGAGAACGTCTTAGACTTTAACATAGACAATATTGTCTTTAGCGTATCGTTTATGTTAATAACCTTCAATAGATCCTCAATAACTTAGAACGGAATAGCTAGGAAAAAGTACTTATGTGAGAAAGATCGATGTATACCCCGCGCAGAAATCCAGTATCTCGCAAACAGTCTTGTGAATGCTCTCGCAAAGAATCTCGGATGGTCTTGGAAATGATCTTGCAAATAGTCGCGCTGATCATGTCGCAAAATTATTGAAAAATTTTCAGATTTTGACCCAAAATCGAGGAATTACATTCCTGAATGAAAAAAACCATATATCTTTTATTCGGAATCGAACTTAGATCTTCGTAATCCAAGATCCGACTCTTTTGTCGCTCACCTATGATACTGAATGAATACTTGACTTGGTTAAAAATGATTTATGGATAAAATATTTATCCTCAAATGATTACTTTTCACCAACCAACAAATCTTCTTTACGATGCAAAAAATGTTGTTACTGGAATGGTGTTGACAATACATATCAAATCTTTATCATCTGATGAATTCAACCATGGGAATTTTCATATATCTCTGAATAATTTAGGTCCATGCTCTATCAAATGAGAAAACAGAATGATAAAAAAAAGTAATTTCATGAATCAACTAGAATACAATGAAATACGAATAGGCTGTGATCGTCGGTTAAACAATATCATTTGATCTCTTCCCATTAATTTATCACGGAATAAGTCGAGTCAACTTCAAGCGACAATTTCAACATTTCTAAAACATATCTGAGATGATTATTTCCAGAAAAACTTGAAGAATTATTGGAGAATGAGATTTTTCTAAATAATTGCTCATCAGGTTATAGCTTTCGTTAACAACGTTGTCGCCAGAAACAATCCAGTCTCTTTCAATCTTAGGTAATGATCGTCATTCCAGATCCTCGATAAATTATTGAATTACCGATCCTATTATCTTCTCAAGAAATTATCGTAATATTTAAAAATGGAAATGCATTCTGAAGGAAATGTTTTTTTTATAGCGGAAAACTGCACGATCGATTAGTCAAAGATGAACAATCAATGCATGCATCAAGGAAAATTCAATGAGAAAATAAAATATTCCATACGTTTGGAAAGAAGGGTTAGAATTTGAAGTGATGTCACTACGTTTGAACTATTTTTTTCTAAGAACTAAAGCAATACTATGCGAGACTTCAAGCGAGATTATTAGCGAGATCTCGCTAAGGTATTGGATTATTTCACAAGCGAGACACTTGAGACAACGCGAGACTCTGAATTTCTGCGCGGGATACTGTTCAGTGCCTGCAAAAGAGAATCATTTACTCATAATTATATTGCATATAAATTAATCTCACATGTGACTACTGCTGCGAGAAGACGAACTGCGACGTAGGGTGGTTCGCAGCCTGGCCAAACTGGCTGGAGGATGTATTGTGCGAAGGTTAAAGCGGTGATCGCATTTCCCGTTGGTACGAGAATAAACAATGCTACCCAAAGGTAAAGGAATGCTGGTAACGGGCCGAATGCATCGCTTATGTATGCGTAGTCGCCCCCAGATTTGGGGATCATAGTTCCTGGAATTGAAATGCACAATAGAATTCCATAAGGTTTGGAATTTAAAAATCATTATTATTCGAGATAAATCAAAGGTCAGATCGTCTAACGTCGTGATCCTTGATTTTGCATTGCTCAAAGATCCTGCACGGGGAACTATAAAGGAGGAAGGAAATGAGGAATTTTCCGCGTTATAATACTTGGGATTGATCAAATATGTTTGATAAAAGGAACGCATGTTATTTATAAAGCTGAAACTGGCAGCCATAAAGTCAGCAGCCGATTGTTCAAACTCTTCACTCAAAACTGTTATCAAAAATTTAAGCATCTGAAACGTTGAGTGGGATTTTACTCAATCGATTTCTGGAGTGAACAAAGCTGCGACAACGTTTAATTAAAAGTTATACCAATTAGCTGCTCGCTTTACGGCTGCTAGTTTCAGCTTCATATCCCACACAGCACTTCCCGAAGGAAACATGAAGCTTCAGCGAACGTTCAAATTAGATCTGTATAGATCCCATAGTAGAAATTTGATCAGGCGTTCCCTATTTTTAATGAAGTCCTGATCAGATTAGAATCCGGAAACCGTGAGTAAGGAAAATCTTATGAGGCCCTCACAAGGGACTTATCCGATATGCCTAATAGGATTCAAATATGCCCATTGAACCAAGTAGAAATTCGTTTGACCAATATTTGAACTACCAGCTGGAGACCGATGGATCAGGATTTGATAAGACGTGCTTGATTACAACACAGGGAACGTGCAAATAATGTCTCAGGTAGTTCTAAGAACGTTGCACGTATGCCCCAGGTATGTCCAAATGTGATGACATACACTATTTCTTCATAGATAAACCAATAATCCTGGATTTCAATCAATTACCCGATTAAAGAATCCCCAACGGAACGGAAACGTGCAACCAACGTTGGTCGAACCTAAAATGGGACTATGAACATGTGAAGGTTCATTGAATGTTTATTATATGTAAGTGTATCTGAAATAAACTCAGAATTGATCCAATCGAATCGTGGTCTGTTGGCGACAGAAATCGCTCTTCAATAAGGTCAAATTGAGATGAATGGATTCTGATAATCAGTGAATTCTTTAAAAAACGAGAACATAATTGATGAGTCCATGTGGAACAATTATAACCAATAGTACACCCACTGAGCATTTCTGTTAGAACCTTGCATTAATATTGCAGCGATATTGATGCAATCTTGAAAGTACCTGTCATGATAATTACAACAGTAATATTACAGAATTCAATTACAAGTAAATTACAGCGATGTTACGTTGTCAAGTGATATTCCAACGATATTTCTGTGAGTTACTTTTGTAATATTGCATTTTTAAATTGAAAAACAGGTACTTCCAAGATCCCATCAATATTGCTGCAATATTAATACGAGGTTCTAACGGAAATACTAAGTGGGCATCTAGTTATCATTCCGCCCATTGCTGAATGATAATGATAAAAAATATAGTGATGACGAAAATTCAACTGATCAATAGAATGACCAACTTTTGCCTGGTCACTGTTGAAAATAATACAAAATCTTGTATCACAAATAATATTCAATTTCGTAACAAGCTGTGATATGAAATTTTGTATCAAAACTGATCCTCAATTTCATAACAATGATACGTAAAAAAACTTCGTATCCGTGTTGTGAAGTTTTGTACTGATTTTTCTAACAGGATGATTCTTACGTTTGTTGAATCCTAGGTAAAAGTGAGGCGTATAAAACGGCGTAGAAGCGTAATCGAACAGTCCTCTGAGCGCAATTTAAGAAGTCGATTGAAACCTTCTCATGTTTCATTCGTTTCGATTTCCGCATTCTTGAATTTTGATTTACAACAGGATGTTGAACAATGTCAGAATAAATAATGTTTTAATAAAATGTTCTCACGATCAATTCAAGTTTTGGAATTTATGGAAAACAGATTGTATACAATCAAACCCGGAACAAACTATTGCAAACCGACGTTTCATTTGAAAGAGACTAGTATTATGAGCCACATGTGGTCAAATATTGAGAACCCATATTTTTTGACGATATTGCTGTAGATTGGACAATATTGTATCACCTTTCTGGGTCAAATTTGGACTTTTTTCACGAATAAAAGTTACCTGAATTTTGCACAAATCTGACGCCATAGCGTGGATAACGTTTTATTATCCACGCTGTCAACTTAGATTATGTACAACTGTGCCCAATCGTATTGATGTCGATGTGATTGACAAGTTCTGGAGTTTTTCGGATCTCCATGCATGGTTGTACCGTAGGGGTGCAATAGGGTTCGGATGAGATTTCCATAAAATCGAACGAACCCGCAACAAAACCTGATGAGGAGCCGATAGGAAATCAGGCATGCTTCGTCAGGCCCTGATATTTTCCCGTCCAAAATTTCAACTAGGGTCCGGTCGCAGGTTCACGAAAACTACCCACACAGCACTTTTGGTCTTCGAGATATCTTGAGGAACTGTTCAGAAAAGTTTAGGAAGTTTTATGCAACATGAAAAGATATCCTTAAGATGTCTAAAACAGTTCTTACTTCTAAAAAACATCTAAAAGATATCTTTTAGAAGATCTAAAATTGTTCTTTCGAGATCATATCTTGTAGACATCTTATAGAAATCTTTTAGAAGTAGGAACTGTTTTAGATCTCTTAAAGATATCTTTCCATGTTGCATAAGACTTCTTATCTTTGGCTTGAGATATCTTTTAGAACTGAAATGCTGTGTGGGTAACTTTTAGATTCATAAACGTTCGACAAAGGTACTACGAACGTTGAAATATCCGCCTCGAAATACTTTCAGGAAACATAGATGGAATGTAATAATTTGTAATGTTTTTATAATAATTGTAATAATTTGTATGTTTAATTTGCCTGTAATAATTTTTATCAATTTATATCGAAAATCAATTAATTAATAAACATAAATTATTATAAATTAATATAAGTATAGATATTCTTGTGAAGCTTCGTCAAATCTTCGATAAACCTTCAGCGAACGTTTTATCTATGTTTCCTGAAAGTATTTTGAGCCGGACATTTCAACCTTTGTCAAACGTTTGTGAATCTAAAAGTTAGCTTTTAGGTCTTCGACCCGATCTATACAGATCTAATATGAACGTTCGCTGAAGCTTCATTTTTTATTCGGGTTGTTGTCTAAAATATATCTTCAGAAATAGTTAAGAACAATGCAAGAAATCTTACCCTTGTATAAACACCGGATAGGAAACCGGATGATAATCCGACTCAAATCCAGATGAAATTTCCGGGATTCCATCCGGGTGTATTCGGGCGCGTATACGGTTTTTGCGGTGATTCTTTATCCGGTTTCATCTGGACCCTGTCCGGATTTTAATATTGAATATCTTTCGAAATTCCACACGAAATTTGGATAGAATTCATTCGTCTCTTTGTTCGGGTTTTATTTGGCATTCCAAAAAATATCTTGTCCCAAAACCCGGATAGGATCCGGATGGAACCGGATAAAGAACCCGTACACGCGCCCGGATACATCCGGATGGAATCCCGGAAATTTCATCCGGGTTTGAGTCGGATTATCATCCTGGTTTCATCCGATTTTTTTACCAGGGTAAAACTTCTTGTATTGTTCTTAATTATTTCTGAAGATATCTTTTAGACAACGAGTGCTATGTGGGATATTTATTTGGATGTTTCATTTCCGTTAAAATGTGCTTCGGTGTGTCAGTTTTGACTGGATCGAATAAATGAATTCTCTCTAAGAACATTCGCGTTCAATCTTAGTCCAGTCCTTGAGGTATGTCCTTATTTTGCGATAACCTCGCCTAGCTTTTATGGAATATCGAATCAAGTCGATGATAATTTCAAGACAGGGTTTTTAATGTCGTTTACACGGAAAAAACATTACTCGTCGTATTCTCCACGATTTGAGATAAAATTTGAGACAGGAACAATTTTTGATTATAGTTCACTATAATTTACTGCGATTCAATTTGAAAAACAAATTTAAACCGAAAGAAATTTTTATTAGGATTTATTTGGATTGACTAAGCTTCGTTTGAATCAACTAAATTTCTATTTAAATATAAATCTACTAGAGTTTTAGTTGAATCAAATAAAAAATTTATTCCATCCAAAGAAACTTTTATCCATTTCAATTAAAATTTACTTAAAATTTTATTGGATGCAATGAAATGTCTAGTAGGTTTATATTCAAGTCAACTATTTTTTGGCTGCGGTGGTAATGAGAAGTAATCGAACGCCGAAAATTTCTTATTTCCGATGAATAAGAATCAATAGGAATAAATCAGAATTTAATTATTCTAAATCAGACTGGTTCGGAAATATTTGAATAAAAAGTCCCCCTGGAATAGAAAATCGGGTGATGTTGAATAAGAATTCCGATTAAATTTGCTGAATCGGTTGTAATAAGATTTTCTTGAGTAGGGTTACCGCAAATTTTTTCCCGTGTAACTTTAACGCGGTTATTTGAAACGTCATATTTCATTCGAAACGAAGCTTCGGGAGAGAAAATCTGATTTTTCAAACATTCTTCTTCCTAATAATCTTACAAAAACGAATATGAATAACAAATTTATCACAAATCTTTGATTATAATTGATGAAACTATACACATCCATTCTCATCTCGTGATAAAAATGGAAGTCAAGGAGCGAGAAAATACTATTTCAAGTTCATACGTTAACATTCTTTTGAATGGGGAACATTGATAATTATATCCATCCAAATCAAAGTATGCGTGGAATATCTGTACATAAATTCAAATTCAATTCACCCTAATCTACGATATTTAAATTCAACCTTGCAACCGATGATAAACTCTGAACCGTGCATTCGTGATTTATCAACAAAAATGACATAATACTTTATAGAGCGATTGATGGACTGTTTGCAAACAACGAAATTATTCAATTCCTATGATAAGAAGCAGGGTACAGTTCTTAGGGAAGGAAAAAGTACTGATAAATGATTTCCCTCGTTACGTCATATCGATTACTTATTCAATGCATCCATTGTGTGCCTGTATCATCACTTGTATCAATACACACATATAAAATTGTCTTGTGCTTACGAAGCTCTCATACTTGAGTTCAAAAAACAACGAATATTTTATTAACATTTATTCGGTGGTTCGATCCAAGCGTTAATTTCGCAAATAATTGTGCAATAACGTGGCCCACATTTTGGATAAAAGGAACAAAAAAAAAGAAAGAAGAATGGATGACGCAATAACGTCTTCGATTTTTGTCACGCCAGGGACCGAAATTTTGGATTGAAAATAATCAGTACAGGTAATAAAAATATAGTAGAAAAAAGACAGAGAGAGATAGAAATGAATGAGCGAAGAGCCGTATAGTAGCAGACTTCCTCGTCGTATCGAGTCATCCACTCTCTGGATGCACGTGTGTGTTTTAAACACGTGTACACTTTTGCTCAACCTACTTGACGAATGCGTCAAGACAACAGTCGACACGCATTATCAACGAAAAGCGATAATGTGGCAACAGAAATGTGGCAACTCACCTAATTCCGCGTAACATAATGCTCCGATGAGGGACAATAAACCAGAAAAAATCCAAACTATGAGCGCTTGACCGACACTTCCACTGTTGCTCAAAACACCTTTTGGAGACACAAATATTCCAGCTCCGACGATGATTCCCACGATAATTGCCACGCCATCCAAAAGACCAAGTTCTTTTTTCAATTTAACTCCACCTTCGGATTTATTATCACCTTCGCCAACTCCACAATCACCACCACACTTGCGAATCTGCTTCACTTCGGCCGGCGCTACTTTGTCCGGCATTTTTTGATCTTTTTTTTTTTTAAAAAAACAATGTTAATACTATTTATTTTTTCTACGAACTCCAACACTTTGACACTTTTTCTTTTCGAGTGTTAAAATTTGTATTATGTACGAGAGAACATAAGGGTCTTCGAGTTATCGAGGAAAAATATTGTAACGTTCGGTTGAATCGAATTGAATCGTGTATGCAACATAATAGAGAGGATTACGCGAACGATGCTTGCGAGGCCATTTAAATTTGAATACTATGGAAATGAAAGATAAATAAATAATAACGAGTAGCAGACGATATCGAGTATAGTGGATACATGTGCTCGTCTGCGAACTATTATACCGCTACTCCGTGATGTCTCAGTTCAAAAGCCGAGCAACGAATCGAAAATGAGGATCGTGGCGTCGCTGCGCTCATGCACATACCGCTGCTTTCCTACTGCCCCTCTTTTCTTCTTTTCTTTTCTTCTCCCTGTCCATTATTGGGTATTTCTTTCCTACCTTCATATCTCTACACCTTTCCATCTTTTATTTTTATTAGCCGTTTTAAGGCCGTTCTATCCATATTCTATGGGATCTTGGGATATTCTTCTAGGTTGTTGTTTTATCGAATTCACGTTTGGAAAGAATAGTGTGGACAACTTGGACTAGAAACACATCTATTTTCGGATTCCTCTATTCATCCTTTCGATACGCATTGTACAACCGCATGGAAATTTATCGTCTAAAGTTGTCGTACGTTCATCCTTGTGGGGTCAAGGGGATGACGTAACAGGGACAGGAATTAAACCATCCCGTATGGAAATATTTCGCTGAAAAATGTCTGCAAAACTATGAAAAATCTCTGGAAAAAAAAATGAAAAAACTCTGACAAACTCTGAGAATCTCTGAAATTTTGATGAGAAATCTAATATTTTTGGGACATTCTTTACAGACTTTTTTCAAACTTTTTTCAGAGTTTCTCAGAGTTTTTTCATACTTTTTCAGAGAAATAGTCACGAAATTGCACTCTGAAAAAACTCTGACAAAACTCTAATAAATTGTTGACATTTTTCTGATTATTGAAAAATCCTGAAATTCAATAAATACATTCATATGCCGTATTCAAATATCATGTGTGAAAAAGTGTTTGAAAATTTTTGAATTTTTTTCTAAAAGTCAGAAAAATGTTAGCAATCCATCAGAGTTTTGTCAGAGTTTTTTCAGAGTGCAATTTCGTTACTATTTCTCTGAAAAAGAATGAGAAAACTCTGAGAAACTCTGAAAAAAGTCTGAAAAAAGTCTGTAAAGAATGTCCCAAAAATATTAGATTTCTCATCAAAATTTCAGAGATTCTCAGAGTTTGTCAGAGTTTCTCAGAATTTTTTCATTTTTTTTCAGAGATTTTTCATAGTTTTACAGACATTTTTCAGCGAAATATTTCCATACGGGATTATTCTATAAATTCACATGAGATTGTAGAAACTAATATGAAATCGCATCTAAGGTTTTTTTTAAATATTGAACGTACAAAGATAGGGTTTGGAAGATTTATTTCAATGAAATTCAAATTCCAAAACTATATAATGAGATGATGTTTAAGAGGAAAGAGAAACTTTCTTCAACTTCTTTTACGGGGGCAAGGGTCTGCAAGTTGTAGACTCGTATCCATATTTAGATGTAAACGTAACTTCTTAGGGGTCGGAGCCGCAAAGACGCCACGGTTTCCAAAATTAAAACAAAAGTATCTTCTTGTATTTTGCTTTCAATACTTTCGAGAGTGAAAGTAGACTCACGGAAAGCGGTAAAAAAATGTTCAGGAATGATATATAGTTTATATATAATTCTATATAAGTGGTTCCTATTATCATATGATTCGCGCAGCTTCCTTGTTTAGAAACTATACCTAAACGAGGCTAGCTAATGTTTTCATGTTTCTTTGGTTTCTACCACTTTACGCCAGTAATACGCGAACGTTGTATCGCAAAGTCTTCAAAGACATTCCAATCGAAAGTTCATTTTCATATTAATTGTTCAAATTTATGATGTCGTTATGTAAAAACTAAGACATCACGAATCATGGAAAAATATGTTGCGGAAATTTGAATCGTTTATAGAAACGAAACGAAAATTCAAACTCACAAAATTTGATAAATCACCATGATTTATCTTCTCGATTTGACTTCTTGGAACTGGAAATATCGTTTAAAGATGCACCGCAAGATTTTGTCATCTCTAACAGCTGAATATTGTGTTATTCGAGTACCAATTCATTTCAATAAATGATCCAAACTTCAGCAACATGGAAAAATATAATCTAGAAATAAACCTCATTCGCCAATATCTTGGAATTCATTGAATCTATTCGAAATATGTGGAATCCTTCGAGCAATATAGAAATGAGCTTTCAATAGAAGCTTTTGGCTCGAATTGAGACATTCCAAATCGAGGTTCTCCTAAGCATCTAACAATTGGAGTTTATTTTGAAATTCAATTCATGATTATGTTGATTTCTCAATTATAATATGATATCCACGTTTTGATATTGAAAAATATCATTTCAAGATATCCAAAGTCGGGCTAACCGATAGCGTTTCGGCACGATGGAAGAATGCTGCAAACAAAATGTTCATATTTCAGTGAAAATTCATAGCGGTAGAGATTATAAAGCAGTTCCAAAAGTATTCTAAAAAGTATCTTCAAGATTTCTTATGCAACAAGAAAAGAAGAATGATTTGTTCTTTAGAAAGGATCTTTCTCAAATTGTTCTTTTCATATTGCATAAAATATCTTAAACGTCTCTTTCAGAATACTCTTGAGAACGCATAACCTCTACCGCCATGTGAGCTCACTTGGAAACAGCAATGAAAAATTCTATCTGTCACAGCTAAATTAGTTAGCTAGACTGTGCAGCTAATTGTGTCTAGGTGTCGTACCCATACAATCCAGTCGCTCTTTTAGAGTGAAAGTATAGTCATCGCTAAATATTTCAGTGGTTAAAACTGTATTTTATCAGCAATAAAGTTCATTTAGTACAGCTAAACTTCTATCTCAACGAAATCCAGCGATACACGGAGAAAAAGGAATTCGCTGTGGCAGCGAAATCTACTTTAGTCTACTACTAGGTCCCTTTTGCCAGAGCAGCAAATTTTTTGCTGTGACAGCAAACTATTTGCTGTTCGAGCAATCTTGTTAGCTGTGACAGCGAATTTTTAGCTGTGGCAGCAAAAAATATTTGCTATCCCAGCAAAATTTGTTTGCTATTCTATATATAATACTGAAAATTTGCTGGCGGAGCAAACATTTTTTGCTGCCACAGCTAAAAAATTGCTGTCGTAGCTAACACGATTGCTATTATAGCACATTTTTAGCTGGGTCAGCAAAAAATTTTGCTATTCTATATATAATACCTCGATTTGCTGCGTCAGCAAATTTTTTCTCTCCGTGTATCATTTAGCTGGGATACCAAAAAATCTTCGTAATGAACCTAAACATTTTTTTCCGTGCATGGTTTTTCGGGTATTCGTTATGAACTTACCCTAAATTTTTATGCTGTCTGATGAATGATTGTTCCATCTCTTCAGAAATATAACAGGTGGAGGGCGATATTTGACAATATCAATATCTTTTATACAAAATTCGTCGAGTTTATATTGAATTTTCTTATATAAAAATATCAATACTTTCAAATATCCGATGTTGCTTCAAATTATTCGATTGGTTTTGGGATGAATGATAAAAACCCCACCCAAGTTTAACCCTAGAACTTCAAACCGAGGTGAATATCTACCCCAGGTAAACTTTGAACTACGTTTCTAAGTTAGCCAATGACATAATCCACTTGAGACCTGTACCATAATTTCGTTGAAGGTTCTAAACATGGGGCGAGGTTGATAGACCCTTCAGTTTCTGAATTACTGTGACAGGGTGAAGATGTGAAGCTTTTGTGGGGTCGATATCTACCCTAGTTTGTGGTTCCCGTTAGTGTTTTGTGTAAGCGAGTCAAATTTCTCTTTTCCGCGAAAATAAATGTAATTCACATTTTATGGCTTCATTTTACAATAACACATGAGATATATCATTTTCGGCGATGATCTTCATATTTCAAGTACCCATACTAAATTTCCACCCACTAATGAGTCGCCAAAAAAGCACGCGCGATGCGGCTTGCGTTCCTGATCGGAGGCTCGCAAAACGCGAATATATTGCACACAAGTCCAAGTGACCGACCTATGCTCTCTAAATTGGAGACAGTGAAATCCCACTGATTGCAGTGAAAAGTCAACCACTGCGAATCAGTTCATATACAGTGGAATGTTACTGATTTAATCCGCGAGGAGGAACTCCAACTGAATAACCAATGACTATTCACTGCTATCTCACTGATTTCGTACAGTGGTCGACTCTTAACTGCAAAAATAGTAAGATTTCACTGATTTGAATATGGAGAGTGTGAGAATCACAGAATACTCTAATGCAGCGATTGTGGCGGCTTTGAATAAGTTCAATTGTAACTCTACTCTTGAATATTTTCTATATGTATCAAATTTCTCATTCTCTTTACATTTCACATGGCAGAAATAGAAATATAGTCTTGAAAACCAATATTTCATGAATTTTTATTTGACTTTTCCATAGATCGGATTCCCATTTTTTTTTAATTTTCAGAGTCCCAAATAACTTTTTTGGTAGAAAATCATGATGCTATTTCTTCTCTCAAAACTTCATGTGTCCTCTTCAAAATCCCATTGGAAAGAGTGACCGCAAAAAAAGAGTATTTTTCCGCCTATTTTTTGGAAGCGCGAATTTCAAGTTGAAATGCATCCTAACAAATCCTCTACGTTGATCATTAGCGAGGGGATATCATTATCCGGTGTGCATAATACTGGTTTTGGAGGTGAAGTAGTATCAATTTTCGATCAAGATTATATAAAAATCTCTATGTATTGCGCTATCGAAGATTATTCTTTGAGAATTATAGACTGTCCCATAAATTGAGTACAGAGAAGTCTCACAAACAGAATGTTTTATACGCTGGTATGAGGAGAAAAATGCCGCTCGAAAATATAAGAATTCTTGTTATTTTTCTTAGTGAATTAGAAACAGCAATATAATATTCGTAATATGAATTTTTACATAAAAATACGGAAGATTACGAATATCGTAGAAAAAGTAAGTAATTAACACATACATGCGTTAGGAATTTTCCGTATTTTACCGGAAATTTACTGCACAATGATAGTAAAAATCCCATAAAATTTGGAATTTTCAGTTAAATTTATGGGAAATTCCGTATACATGTATCGGAAATTGATTTCCCATCCCATGACCGGAATTTTCCGATTGCTGCGTATAGGAAAATTCCGATTATTTTTTACAGGGTAAAGCATATAGTAAAATTCAGTTATTGATTCGTAATCGCCCTTATTTTTATGTAAAAATCCATTTTACAAACCTTCCTGTTTCTAGTTTAGCAAGCAAAAGGAGGAAAAGTAGTATATTTTTTTCTCCGTGTATCTCCTTCAGACCTATGTTGAATTTGTCCTAACAACTGATGATATTCATATGATATGACTAGAATATTATCCACAATTTTCCTGGCATATTATTGTATACAGCCGAATGGATGTTCAAATGATCTATTATTTTTGTATTAATATCAATTAATTGAAGTTTAAATTCAATATGAATGTATAATTAATTTTTCTATCAGTCTTGACATCTGAAAACACTGTGTTTTTCCACTGAAAATTCCTCTGAATATCTATGAACATCTTTGAAAAACTATGAACACCTCTGAAAAACTGCACTGAAAGTCTTTGAGATTTTCAGAGATTCCCAGTGAAATTTTTCCATCAGGCAATTTTCAAAATAAGACCATATACGTATATTATAATTTGAGAGAGATATACGGCTCTTTTTGAAGAGGAATTTTGCCACATGTATCATTTTGAAATACTTCTTTTCTATTATTTCCACACTGAAAAAATTCAACCCTATTGATGATATGTCCGAATATTAGATCTTTATTCTCAATTTCCTGTCAATTCCAAAACGATACCGATATTAGTCTCGTGCTTCTGTGCATCCCCCGTATCGACGATATTTTCGAGTATCGAATATGCGGTCTCGGTATCGTCTTGACTCCAAATCCAACAGTATAGTCTCGAGTCTCGTGCACCCCTAGTTATCTATTATTGTTACTTTTATATAACATCGCCACGTGAGAGCCTTGAATCGATTCGAATTCCTGTACACATACTTCCGTATTAGAATCCACTTGGAATTCACTGGATTATATTATTCAACAGCGACGCCATTTGAAAATCCGAAACTCAACGTTAAACATAAGTTGGCATTCTACGATATTCTCCCATTGTTAGTCACTACATTTTTTGTACTCTATCTAAACTGTCTGGGGCTTCTGAGTTTATCGTCACGAATATGCTACTACTGTATTCATGATTGGGAAGAGAATATGTATTTTGCGTTTCCCCAATAATAAATCTAAACCGTTATTCCGTCTTTCTGTCTCTCCTCTTATCACTCTGTTATCACATTGTTGAATACAAGCAAAGAAAAAAAACATTGAGTTGTATCATGTGAATCATTCAAAGTGAAAGATTTACGATTATCCAGACGCACAATCCCGTGCCATTCGTTATCCCATTTTTAATCCATCAACCGGAAACAAACAACTTTCCGATAAATACTGAAAAAGTACAAATAATCACCCGAAAGCTTCTTAAGACAATGATAATTGATTGAACTTTTTACATTGTTGCACTTTTTCCAACATCTTCCTTCTTATCTATTAGATACAAGAATCAAATACACGTATCTTGTCAATGTCGTCTTCGATAGCATTGTATCTTCGCACGATACGAAGAATTTAATCCTCATTTCTCCTCGGGTTCGATAAAATTCATTTCAAAATGATGAATTTTTGGAAAAATTCCAACAGCGTTAATTGAGTTCAGAAAACTATTACATAAATACCACGTACTTATCTTCGTACGTCTCGTATGAAAGTACCGAAGAAGATGGCATTACTTTTACCTTCGTCTCTGTGAAAATAGTTGCAAAATTTCCTCGTGCACGCGAAGAAAAATTCTTGCTGAAAAAGCGATTCCGAAAAATCTGCTTTGCTAAATTAGCAAAACGGTTGCTTTTACAGCAAAAATATTTGCTAATTCAGCAAAATTTTCTAGCCGTCTGTATATCTACACAGTAAAAAAAATTCCGTCATTGTGTAAAAAAGAAGTACGTTTCAAAATTCAAGTGTTGAATATTTAACACTTTTGTGTGTTCATTTAACACACTGATCAAATGCTGTTCGATCGATTCATTTTCAACACATTAAAATGTTATTCGAGTTCAAATTAACACTTTATAAGTGTCACTCTGAAATCAACACACATTGAGTGTGAAGAAAAATGGTCAACATTCGCTTGTGTGTTGAGTTTGACGAAAAATTTTTTACTGTGTACAATTCCGGATTGTTGAATGGCAAGCGCTTGTTAAAAGAGCAAGATTTTTGATGGAATAACAAACTTTTTTGCTAATTCAGCAACAAGTTTTGCCATATCAGCCAAGCAAATTTTCGAGGTTTGCTGTTTCAGCAACTTTTTTTTCTGAGTGTGTAAAAGAATGAAGATTGCTCACTAAAATTTACAATTAACCATTGATATCCGTGGACCGATTCCCCCTGTTTTTTTCACCCTACTTTCTCGACGTTTCGGAGAAAAAGTGTGTACTTACGCGAGGGCTACCAAATGTGGAGCCTCGAAGAACAAAATTCCAAGAAATAGCAAAATATGATATCATCAATTCACAACGGCTTTTCGAGGACAACAATCTGAATTACCAAAATTTTGCGAGGAATTCAGATTCGATACTACGTACGAAAAATATAACATATAAAATTCGTCACTTTCATCCGTTCCTCGACATCACCCGCGTTCGTTACAAAATACAACATTACGATCATGGTTGCACCTCATGTTCAGTTCATTTCTCAATCTCTCTTATCCACTTCTCTTCTTCCATTGCAACGATATCATTTTCCCGCATAAAAATAAATCACGAATTTCTCAAAATAAATTGTCCATGATTCTTTAAATTTCGATATCTGGGTATTCAAGCTATTCATGATATTCGATTATTTCCCACGTATCGCGAACCGCAAAACCGGATAAATTGTTTTTTTCCTCAAGAATCGCGTATATCAGAAGCATGAAATTTCTACTTATACTTGCTCTAGTATAGCAATAACTAACTGCGTGGCAACGTTTTACTATGAGAATGTCGAAGCCCTCTAACATCAGCGTGGGCTCTTGTCAGAGGATGATCGGTTATAATCGAAAGATGAGTGTGGTACCTGTCATTCCATGTTCTACGCCAGTGTCACATCATCATATACTACGTCTGTTCCTTCCTTTTCGTACTCTGCTTTACTCTGACGACCCTCTCAATTTAACACCACACGTACACACTTTCGATATCCTCTGTATACCACGCTCTACGTCTGTACACGGACAAAATATGTTCGCGAAAGATTTATTTGATGGCCCGATATCGGTTTCGATGAAATTTTGCGTCATTTTACTCTCCTCTTCGTTTGAAATCACGAAGAATTTTCTGCATGAAATTCTTCAAAATCAGATTCAAGCGAGCTTTCATGAAATATGCGTTTATGCTTCCGGTTACACGCTTTCAATTTCGCGTTAATAAGTTGACCTTCTTTTTGTACACTTGGAAAAAAAATCTTCCTCGAAATGCCTGTTGAAATTCGTTGAAACATTCCTGTCTGACCGCGACCGATTCCCGTCGCTGGAAATACGGTCAAAATTTTATAGATCCTTAAAACTTGAAGAACATTTTCTGTTGGTATTTTCAATTGGATTGCCTGAGCCAGAAATATCGAGCAGAACCGGTTATGAAATTCTGTCAGTTTCTATTGAAACAAACTACCAGTTTTTGACCTCATTTCATGTGACAACAACCGATCGAAGGCACACAAAAATTTTCCAACGGATAACAGACATTTCAAACAGGGAATAATAAACTTCCCTTTCACGAGCTCTTTTGTGTGGTCTAAGACTGCCAGCTGACGCTAACTCTGGTCAGAACATAAAGTGCGTAGCTCTTCCCTGGTGGAACGAAAAGTACAAAAAAAGTAGTGGAGTAGTACACGGAGAAAATCTTACAATACTGAGTACTGTAGCCGACACAACTGGCTCGTGTTATGGAAAAAATCATTTCAACACTGCTGGTTACTGTAGGGCACACGAACCAGTCGTGGCCCCGCAGTAGAGAGTCGTTTTTCTACACTATTCTCTACTGCGGGGCCACGACTGATTCGTGTGCCCTACAGTAACCAGCAGTGTTGAAATGATTTTTTTCCATAACACGAGCCAGTCGTGTCGGCTACAGTACTCAGTATTGTAGGATTTACTCCGTGTAGTTCTAATTGTGCAAAAAAAAGTAGTGGATGAGTAGTGAAAGAGTAATGAAGGAAAATACGACTTTCTTGGGGAAAAAATAAGTAGGAGGTGAAATGAAAAGGGAAACAGAAACTAGAGACTCTAATCTGTACATTGAGCACATAATCAAAATGATATTCAGGGATTAAGATGGTAATTGAGCGATTTTGAAAAAATATGATTTTTGACGAAAATCAATGCTGCACGCGTATCGGCGTCTAGTGGAGAGGCGTGGTCACATGTACGAAGAAAGGAGGGAAGAGAACTGAGAGGAACGTTGGCCACGCCTTCATCATCTTGACACAGAAGGTAAAAGAAGTAGTGGAAAAGTCATGGGAAAGTATAGGATGAGTTCTTGCTAGCATTTTCATGTTTTTTTTCTCATTCCAACTTTTCTATGGGGTATGTCTATACTGTTAGAGGTATGTAGGATATGTTAGATCATGTGCCCTTGTGAAAATATTTAAGCCAAATGACGCCAAAAACTACGCCTGAATATTGCATTTCGGACACTTCCGTAAAAAAACGTAGAAAATTCTACGCACTTCTAAGTCAAAGTACGCCAATCTATGACCAGGGGGCATAAACTCAAATGAAAAATTTTTAGACTAATGCCAGCGCCGCCGTACGGTACCTCCATGAAGTAATTTTCATAGATACACTAACACTACTCGAAAAATTTTTATGATTTGTCAATCATTTGTGTTGGCCTGTCCATGTGAATTTACTTTGATGGAGTTACCGTACGGGAGCGCTGAAATCCGTCTGAAAACTTTTCATTTGAGTTTATGCCCCCTGTCTATGGCCAAGAGTTTCATCCGTATACTGTGGCGTAAAAAGGTTTAGAAATACGTAGAATGGCATAAACTCTCGGACTTTGTACGCCAAATTCACATATTTCTACTCCCCTGCTTCAATTTCGCGTATTTTCGGTTCAAATATTCATATTTTCGTCTATGCCTAATTACGTAAAACCCGTGAAACTATGCCAAGCCATAGGCGTGCCTACGGTGGGTGCCGTGAGTGCACTGGCACCCACAATTCAGAGTCCGATATCTATTCCTTCCCACAAAAATATTATCTATACGAAACAATACAGCATAGGGAATGCTAATTCAACAAAAACAAGGGTACTGACAACAGAGTGGAACAATTTTCAAAATTATACACGAAGGAAAAAGTATTGCTGGCATAACAAGTAGGTTTGTTACTACAAAAAAAAAACTAGTTCTAAGAGCAAGAAAAATGATTGAAACAACTACATTTTTTTGCTGACATAAACAAATTTGTTTACAGAACTAACGTCTTAGCTGCTGGAGTGAATATTTTTGCGAGGGCAACAAATCTCTTTGTAGGCGCTATAGTAGCAAACTATTTTTTCTCCGGGTATGTATCACTCATGTATAATTATATATAAATTATATATAATTTTGAAAAATTTGCCACTTGGGCACCCACAATTTGGCTAACTTGGGCACGCCTATGCGCCAAGCTGTGGGACGTAGATTGACGTAATATTTCGTAGTTTTTGGCGTAATTTGGCGTAGGAATATTTTTACAATGGTGAAAATAATTGTACAAGGATTTCGGATCGATCAGAACGATTTAAATGAGAAAAGTAGTGGAAAAGTATAGGATGAGTTGTTGTTGGCATTCTCACGTTTTTTTCTTATTCCAACTTTTCTATGCGTATTCTATGGGGTATGTGTGTACTGTGGGAGGGATCTGGGATATATAGAATCATACGACATTATTTATACAAGGATTTCGGATGAATCAGAACAATTTGAACGGGAAAAGTGGTGGAAAAGTGAAGGATGAGTTGTTGGTGGCATTCTAACGTTTTTTTCTCATCCCAACTTTTCTATGGGTGATGTATGGGGTATTTCTATACTGTGAGAGCTATCTAGGATATGTTAGATCATGTGAAAATAATTATACAAGGATTTCGGATCGATCAGAACGATGTAAATGAGAAAAGTAGTGGAAAAGTATAGGATGACTTATTGCTAGCTACTTTTCCACTACTTCTCCCATTTCAATTGTTCTGATTCATCCGAAATCCTTGTATAAATATTGTCGTATGATCTGATATATATCCCAGATACCTCCCACAGTACACACATACCCCATAGAATACGCATAGAACAGTTGTAATGAGAAAAAAACGTGAGAATGCCAACAACAACTCATCTTATACTTTCCCACGACTTTTCTACTACTTCTTTTACCTTCAGTGTCAAGATGATGAAGGCGTGGTCAACGTTCCTCTCCGTTCTCTTCCCTCATTTCTTCGTCCATGTGACCACGCCTCTCCACTAGACGCCGATACGCGTGCAGCACAGTGTTTCCACATGATCCCTCTTTCTAAGAGAATTGACCAATCACGACCTTGCATTAATTAGATAGCCCAATCAAATGAAGAGAGAAATCCCTTTGTGGAAACACTGGACTGCAGCATTGATTTCCGTCAAAAATCATCTCTTTTTAAAATCGCTCAATTACCATCTTAATCACTGAATATCATTCTGATTATGTGCTCAATGTATAGATTAGAGTTTATAGTTTCTGTTTCCCTTTTTATTTCAACTCCTACGTACTTTCTTCCCCAAGAAAATCGCATTTTCCTTCACTACTTTTCCACTACTCACCCACTACTTTTTTTTGCACAATTAGAACCACTTTTCGTTCCACCAGGGTACTAGTTTCGGAGATATTTGATTATATCACTTAAAATGGTCCACCCTGTATAAGTGAGTAATTTCGAGGGGTTTCAATGATTCACCTAATTATTTAGGAGATTCAGCAAATCTAATTCAGCAATATTCAGCACATATTGTAGGGTATAACAAGGTCACTTGCTTGGTTAGAAATATCATGTATAATACCATACAGCACAAAAGTCCCCACAAAGAGCTCCCGTTATGACAGTGAACATGGATTCGTTATGAATAGTTTGAGTTCAAAATGAATAACTTTGGATAGAAACAGAATTCTTTACGAATTCGTTTTAAAATTCATATTCACTGTCCCAATGGGCAATCTTATAGAATACGTAATTGTTCTGTGACGAACAGTTGCAGTACTGTCTTTACAAATTCTTCGTCCTTCTTCAATTCTTGGTGTAACAAAGGACAGCCGATGGGCAGTTGCCGATACGTTGTCCTTTGTTACACATCGATTGAAGAAGAATTTGTAAAGACGGCACTGAAGAGTTGAAGAACTACAATATGCATTTTTTGAGAATTCTTTTGGGATACGATGTACCCTAATTGAAATCTTAACGAAGTCATAAGCATGATAACATAAGTATCCTTCAATCTGAATTCTTCGGTAAGTCGGAAGGGACTATCCCCGAAGAGCACATGAAGCTTCAGCGAACTTTCAGATCAGATGTGTATAGATCGAGCCGAAGGTTCATTAGAGCTAACGTTTAGATTCACAAAAGTTTGACAAAGGTTCTACGAACGTTGAAATGTCCGCCTCGAAATACGTTCAGGAAGCATAGATGAAACGTTCGCTGAAGGTTCAACGAAGGTTTAACGAAGTTTCACAAAAATATCTACACTTATATTAATTTTGATCAATTTATATGAAAAATAAATTAATTAATAAACATAAATTATTATAAATTAATCTAAGTATAGATATTTTTGTGGAGCTTCCTCAAACCTTCGATGAACCTTCAGCGAACGTCTCATCTATGTTTCCTGAACGTGTTCCGAGGCGGACATTTCAACGTTCGTAGAACCTTTGTCAAACGTTTGTGAATCTAAAAGTTAGCTCTAATGAACCTTCAATCCGATCTATACAGATCTAATCTGAACGTTCGCTGAAGCTTCATGTTCTCTTCGGGTCGTGCTACCCAGCCAACCGTGGATTAGTTCCAATCATTGGTCAATTTGATTGATTCTAATGAGATTTGCTAATAATTGATGAATTATTTGAGAATCATGTAAGATCTTCATGCGCATGTCCATTCGTTGGATAACGATTGATCGAAAATTGATGATTTTTGAAGGACCAATTGTTGGTCGCTAATGTGGACATAGAAGAGGACAATTAGTGATCAATCTCGTGGTCCATAGAATTGACCAAAAATTGATCATTCAACATACGTCGATAATCGAAAATCTGGAAATGTAAAACATCACTCATTTTCTATCGGTAAAATGGAATTTTGCATTGGTCATGTCATGTTGATAGGATAGAATTATTTATTATGTATTGTTTATTACAAAAAATTTTTGTGGTTTATCGATTCATTCATCTCCATCGTATTAGTGATCGCAACTTATTCGAATTCTATATTATTCGTGGCGCGGTAAAATTGTCGCGATGAACTGAGGTTATTCATAACCTCAATTTCGGTTTGAATTTCAATTTCGGAGCGTAGATGCAGATTCCTATTATTATAACCGAGTGAACCGATTGAACTTCATTCCAATCAAAAAGTGTGGGTTCGGGTTATAATTTCTACTTGAATTAGCAATACGCAAATTGCAGATAATTATATATTATAATGTTAAATGAACGGATTCAGTTTCACAGTGCCGTCATCACAGTTTCGAAATGGAAAGATTAAAAACAAATGTTCAACAAATTCGAACAAAATTCATTTACACTGAAGTTATTATATTAGTATTTTAGAGCAGTGTTGTGATATTCATCGAGCTGGGAAATCGCAGCTTGGTCACGTGATTACGTTTTGTACTGACACATGTGAGCGCTCTCATGGGTGAACCGCTCACCGACAAGAACACATACATGTGTTGGTGCAAAACGTAGTCACGTGACCAAGCTGCGATTTCCCAGCTCGACGAATATCATAACACTGAAATTTTAGAGTGATTCCAAGTTTTATAGTATATATCATTCAATAACGACTTATTGGTCAATTTTCGATCATTCTCAAACCAAAATAATTGTCCAATAATCGCCGAATTATGGGTCACATTATTCCACAGCTGATGGCAGCACCTATGCCCATGCCATTGATCAAAGATTGCCCTGCAATTGGGTAACCCAGATAACACAATAATTCGTGAGCCGTTCCAAAAGAGTTCTTGAACTAATTTCTGGAAGAATTATTTCTTGACGAGTTCTCAAAGAGTTCTTTGGATTCTAAAAGAATTATTTGACAGCTCTATAATAAATCCCTTGGGTGTTCTATAGGAGTATTGAAAGAACACTTTGAGATGACTTGAAGGACTTTTTAATGTCCGCTTGTTAGAACTCTTATGAAGCTCTGTCCCTGCTAAAGAAGAACTTCCTATGAATTCAATGTACATATTGAATTCCCGTAGATTTCTATGATTGTGAAAAAGCGTTTAGTAAGAATGATTAAGTGATGATGGTTGGTTCGAGTCTATAAAATAAACAAATATGTATTACATATATTTTGTTTTTCACTCGTGTAAATTACAAACATTTTGGCATTCATCGATACTAGAAATTTCAATGATTGATTTGGTATGATCAATTTTGTAGGTTATATTTTTAAAAAGTGCCCGAACTTCAATATTTTCTGTTAATTGAATGATCGTTCGATAAATAAAAGCTTGATAAACGTAGAAGATCAGATGAATCAATCATTGAATAATTATCCATATACACATAATATGTTAGAATGATTTTCATATTTGATGAACACATGAGTTCCGGGAGAGTTCTTTAATCATTCATGTCAAGAGTTCGCAACGACTTCTGTCCATCAATGGGCCGAGCTCGTCAAGAGTTCTATCAACAGGACATTAACGACTTCTTAGGGTAATTGAGAAGAACACTTGTCGATTACTTTAGGATTCTTGATGAATGCTTTTTAAAAATGCCGAGTTCTTCAGGAGCTCTTCAAGGATTTCTTGTGTTATCTGGGAATCCAATGATCTACTGAAATTGATCGATTATTGGTAGTCAATGCGGACACAAAAATTGACAAATATTGATCAATCCCACCCAATCTCATTGGGTAATAATTGACCAGTTATTTATCAGCTTTGGTTAGCTGGGTATCTGGGTTGTGTTACTTGGGTCATTACATTAATTTCTTCGGAACAAACATTGAAGAATTGATTTCGGTATGCAACTTATACGAACATGTTTATTATCATGAGCTTTGGTAA
Organism: Gonatopus flavifemur; assembly: GCA_018340375.1. NCBI lineage: Eukaryota > Metazoa > Arthropoda > Insecta > Hymenoptera > Dryinidae > Gonatopus > Gonatopus flavifemur. Next base: position 3,460,019 of record JAFFJZ010000006.1, on the reverse strand, counting down.
TTCATATTTGAAATTCCAAGACAGCACGACTGATCATTTTGAATTCACAAAAACTTCTAGAAGAACTTCTTGAACAGTCTCCATTATGACAGTAAAAATGAATTCAATATGAACTCAATGAATTCAAAATGCATACATGTTGAATGCCTGAATAGTTCTTTATGAATTCATGGTATGAATTCTTTCTGAAGATTAATTTATTCATCAAGAGTTCATTTTGAATTCAAACTATTCACATTGAATCCATGTTTACTGTCATAACGAGAGCTCTTTGCGGGGACTTTTAGGCTGTATGGGTTAAACCTTTTGAAACGAATTACTGATAATGAATCTGTCTATTTGATCAACAGGATTGAATTTATAGAAGAAATATTATGGTAAATAGATAGTTTTCATTTCTAAAAAGTCCTTCCATTTCATTTGAAGAGATTGAGAGGAGTGATAATACAAGTCAGCCCATATTCAATAATGGAACACATTTGTTGAAACGGTTTTTAATTCAAATATTTTCAATACTACATGGATATAATACTTATTCATTCATCTTACGCCAAACGAGTTCCGTAAGAAAAATTTTTGTATTTCTCAACAAATATTCATTTCGTTGGTTATTCAAGTCATCTTCGTACACTAATGATGCATTGAAAATTAACCTTGAATTTCGGATTTTCGGGCCAAGTGACCTTCAGGCCACTAGTGTGTCGGGTTTGCTGGTGGCTACCATGTCGTGTCGAACATTGAGCATTCGGGACGCCCCATGAAATGTCAGCTTAAACGTGAACGTAACGAACGGAAGGATGCGCAGATCTTGTATACAGTTTCTGCGCATGCTTCCGTTTCTTACGTTCAAGTTTACGTAGCTTGTGTGTCTAGACAGAGATGAATAGCAGAGATTGCTAACGCAATGTTAAAATCATGGTCCGTATCACGTTTTTTTCTTTTCAAGAAAAATATATGATTCGTTGAATTTTTCTTCTAAGCCAACCAGCATGAAGGGATAAACGGAAAACGTGATACTGCCAATCAGAAACTGGACTATGATTTTCATATCTCGTTAGCAATCTCTTCAACTCATCTCTGGTCTAGACCGGTAACCACCCGTTGGTCCGAAAGCCCATTAGTCCGAAGCACCGTTGGTCCGAATTATAAAATTCCAAATGAAAGTAATTCCGAAAACGTTTCGGTAAAATTTTATCTCATTCGCACATGACTAGTAACGTTTAGTTATATTTCGGATTATTCTCATTCGGAATTTTATAATTCGGACGAACGGCGCTTCGGACTAACGAACTTTCAGACCAACGGGTATTTATCGTCTAGACCATCACCTGCGGGGTCCATATATTTTATACGTCCATGGCTGTGTTGCCATAAACAAAGGAACGAGAGCGCCGAGACCAGAATACACTGCTCATTCCGATCAACAGGAGTATTTGATTCAGTGTTCGGAACTCCTAGGATCGTACACGATGTTTATTGGTCAATTCTTATAGAGTAACCAATCACGTCCAACATTCTATGAGAAGCGATCAATCAGAATCGTGTACGATCCTAGGAGTTCCGAACACTGATTTGATTGGATGTAGGCCGTTGGATCTCAAAATTTCTGGCAGTGCTGGTCCATGGTCGACAGAAGTTTGAATACTTTTTTCAATTCATAATATATTTGGATAAATCATGTTAATTTACGATGTCCTACAGAAAGAAAAAGTACATAATATTATTTCGAACAATCTCAAAAATTTTGGGGTCAAGTATCGATTGAAGAAAAATGTTATTCAGAAGATAGAAAAACTAGAAAAAAACAAATGTATACCAGGAAAAATGTTCAAAACTTCCTTATTTTATCAGCCTTTGGAGGTGGTGAATTTATGTACAGGAGGGATTGTTCATATCCCAACTTTCGTCAGTCAAGCTTCAGCTTATTTAAAAAAACATATTGATCAGGAAGGTTTATTTAGAAAAGCAGGGTCTCAGATTCGTCAAAAGCAACTAATGGCACATCTCGATGCTGGAGGGAGTTTGGGCGAAAAATATCATCCTATTGATGTTGCAAATTGCTTGAAGACTTTCTTCCGTCACCTCCCAGAACCGCTGATACCATTTGCTTACCATGATCTATTCATACACTGTTCGATGCTTAAGAAGCATCGAATTGATGCACTGTTATTAGCGTGTTTACTTCTGCCACCTTATCATCTAAATACATTAGCATTTGTCATGGAGTTTCTGAAAGAAGTATCTTCACATGAGCAACAAAATAAAATGGGTATCGATAATTTGGCCAAAGTCATTGGACCTAATATTATGCCCTTGCAAGAGATAACGATATCTGCAGTCCAGGCTAGATTGGATGTACATTTATTAATTGTCAAGGTAATGAAAAATCTTTTCTAAAATATCCTTTGGTTTTATTTATCATTATGATTTTAGGCATTCAAAATACTGAAGTGCTTCCAATATTGAGCTTAGAAATAGTTTCCTATAACTGGTCAAGGGTCACTTTAGAGTTATTTTGAATGTCTTAAAATGCAGTTCTTATTGTTATTCAATAAATATTTTTCAGACTCTGATAGAAAACGCAGAAAATATTGGTATTTTGCCTGATTATATAGCACAAAACATTCCTGTAGAGATTATAGGTAGCACAGATTGTGAATTGGATTTATCTGATTCAAATGCAAAGGCAAAAAGGAAAAAACGTCGCAGTGGAAGTCTTACACGTAAGCCACATCTAAGTGCCTCCAATCTCAATCTAAGTATGTCTATATGTGATGTATTTGTAGGCTTATCTTATTGATATTTGGATGAGTACTCATTTTTCAGTTCTTTTGCTCCGATTATAACTCACTTTTTATTACATTGACTAACATTTTCCAGTAAATCTTCTTATTAATTTTTCAAGCATACACTTATTAAAATTTTTTGATTCTTCTGGTTGTAAGTACAATTATTTTGTAGGAATGTTTAATGGATTGAGAAAAATGGTTGGTAAAAGTAGTTTGACTATTGATGCCAATATGAGTGATTGTCAACAAAATATTGGAAGTAATCTTACTGCATTATCTGTTGGAATTAATTCAACTAAGAAACGGAAAGTTATTGAAAAATCAGAACCTCCTAGTTTGAAGAAAAAGTATGTATATATTTGGTATTTTAAATAAATTTATAATTCACACTTAATGATCTTCATCAATGGATTATGTTCTTTTTTTCAGAAGGATAAATGATAAACCTGATAGATCAAAGAAAATAAGATTGAGTTTGGATCGAATTGTATCTAAAAGTAAACAGGTAATAAATTTCAATATTTTTGTGCAGATAAGTTAGATAAAATCACTCTTTTTCATATTTGTATATTATTGATATATTTGTTCCTAATTACTCTCCTAGATCATCATTCATTATCATTTCGATCTTGAAATTTGAATGTTCGTTATTTCATAACATTGTACAACAACGTACCAACACAAATGTTGTTGTAAATACCATTGTCCCTGGATTAACCTGAATCTAATTTTAACCATTCCAACGAAGGGCGTAGAAAAAATTAGATTTATGAAAAAGTCAACTAAAAAGTTTCTGTTTGCATGAGTTTTTTTGGACGTATGATTGAATAATGACATATTTTCCATTTTATTGATCATTCATTTTTATCAACTTATTGTGATTTATACATTCATTTTGATCAACTTATTTTTCATTTCAGAAAGTCATGGATGAAAATTCTGAAACTTATGGCTCTTTCAGTCCTTGCATTGAAAGACGTTGGAGTTCTGCATCCAGTTCAGCTTCGAAACATAAACGTATAACCCGCAGTGATAGTTCATCTCACTTTCGAAGAATATTAAAGACACACGAATCTAATCCAGAACTCCAGAAAACTTACAGCGATGTATTTATAGATGCAGGTGTTAATTTATCAGATCATAATTGTGAACAAGTCTTATTAATCTCTAGAAATCACAGTGACCTCGATCAAAGTTATTCAAGAAATTCTGAGGACAGCAATCAGATTCTATCATTTACATCAAAACAACCTGATCCTGTGCAGGAACATCAAACTGAGGAATACTTGAAAATACACAAAAGCGAATATGAAGCTATAAAGAATAGAGTATCAGCTCTTGAAACCAGAATATCTCAAGAATTTGGATATGTCAATGATAGAGAAAACCAATTATCGGCACATTCTGTGAATCAAGTCCAAACCGAATACGAGAAAACTTTAGAAGAAGCGGGAATCGAAACGATTACACCAGCTGATAATTTAGCTAAAAGATTAGGAAAAGAATTGAAAATTAGAAGATCTCAGGAGGGCAAAATCATCAGATCTCCCAGCGCTCGAAAAATTGGGAACTTGAGAAGAAGATCTCAAGAGAAAATTACTAGGTATTCAATTGTCTATTTGTATTTCATATTATAGTATTGGATTGATTATGATTTCATTCATAAAATTATTTACAGCAAACGATTAAGACGTACAGCATCTTGGCACATTACAGACAGACCAGGCTTTGAAGAAATAAAACAATTGAGTAGCTTTTATTCATCTAATAATCAAAATAATCTTCTTAACTGTGAATATACTAAATCTGACTCTTATCCAAACAATCAATCTAATTCAATTTGTGAAACAAAAACAAATGGTAGATTGGATTTATTACACAAGCAGTTGAACGTTTTGATTTCACACACCGCCGAACATACGAAAAACTCAAGTACTGAAGATTTGGATTCTCACAAATGCGGATCCGAATCAGAAGGACTTTTAGTGAATGCGTCAGTTCGAAGAGCTTTGTCTTTTCATGGCAACGAGTTTATAGATAAATCTTCATACTTTAATAGGAAAGTTAAAGAATTGAGAAAAGTCAATAGTCAACAAAATGTAGTTAGTATTGATAAATCAATTTCAAATGTAGATAATTTTGACGATAAAAATACGATTTCATGGAAAGATGCCGAAGATTACTTGAATTCGATTGCTGAACAAACGATAGCTGTTTCTCAAACTGGCCGAGCCTCAGTCGCACGGCTGAGAACTCAAAACGCTGGCATGGTGTTGGCCAAGGCAAGATTATTTGATGAAAATAGAATAAATTTTGATAATTCACCAAGTAAAAAAATATATGGTGATAATTTGAATAAATCACAAAGTGTGGATACTGAATATGTAATCCATAACAGCAAAATAAGACGCACTCCCAGACAATCAAGAAGTCCAAAGAATAATATCGATTCTTCTTCAACTAAAATTAAAACCCCGAAAAATCGCATGAAAAAAACTCCAGAGTTCAGACAGCACAATGAAAAATATCATTCTCCAAGGCTCCAGGCTTATTTGAAAGATATATCGTTCGAGGAGTCGAATACCGATTTTCAAAAAGAAAATTTATTTTCATCAATTTCATCAATTATGGAAGAATCCGTTCACAACATGCAAAATCAAACTTTTAAATTCGATTCGAATATATCTATGTGCAGAACACCGCATATAAAGAAACCATTAACTACTAGAACACCTAAAAGTTCGAAATCATTGATTCGAAATAAATCTGCAGTCGACTCGCGTCGAACACCTTTAAAAGCTGTTCCACAATTGGGAACTCCCAAGTATAGGAGTCCTAGGAACGTGCAGAAGACTAAGATTTCCGCCAGATGTCTTGACTAAAATTTCAGATGTAATTATCGGCATAGGTATTTTTTATTACCAACAGGATGCCAATATATAAATATAATTAAAACTCGTACAGAATAATTTCATCATTTTCAATTGATTGTACATTTTCTCATACTACATTTGAGGCTCAAACTAATTGGTTTTCACCTTTTTATATCTATATTAAAAACAAACGAGCATTCTTATAATTCAAATATATGTTTTGTATAGATTTGATAAATCGTCATTCATTTTGTATTGTATGTGTTGTATCAAATAAACTCATAACTAAATTGATAACTTTTTCTTACGAAGAATTCATTTGAAATTCTGATTAGGGGTGCCATCTCCTGCTTTTTTCAACTTCCGTTATTGCCCATTCCATTCAACAGCGTTGTATGTGATACGCTGATCTATTGGAAACCAGAGGGCTCCGCCCCCGTCCGACCCCCTTCAAAATTCGCTTCGCTCATTTTGAATAATTCGTAGGCCACATATGCTTGCTTCGCTCGCATTCCGAACGATTCGATGAGAAGGCGCTTGTCGGTTTTTCACTCAACTTTTTAAATTTTCAAGTGCAATATTCAAAAAGCCTGAAATTAATTGGCTACCATTCTTTATACCATCTTCAAATGATTTAGAAACATGTTTCTAAACAATTGCAGAATTTGGACAACTGTCCTGATAAAAATGGAGCCTGGAAGTGCGATGAAATGGTAAGCTAAGAGTCATTTAAGCGTGCCAAAGAGTTCTTCAAGGTAGTTCTCGGTAAAGTATCATAATACCGAAAGTCCACAATCCCGACGGTGGCATAGTCCCGAAGCGTCATAATCCCGAAAAAAAACAAGAATCGAATTGAATATACTGCTGTGATCAAAAAGTAAGGCTCTTCAAAGCAATCCCCGTCCGATAAAACGTCCTCGAAACAGTCGGAATAGTCTTTTTTCGGTATAGCCTTCAAGATCTTCTTTGATTCGGTTTTTATCTCCTCAATCGCGTCAAAACAGCGTTCCCGCATTGGCCTTTTAAGTTTCCTGAATAGCCAGAAGTCGCACGGAGCCAAATCAGGCGAATACGGTGGTTGCGGAACGATATGAATCGAGTTTTTGGCAAAAAAAAGTCGCGAAGAACCAATGCAGTGTGAGCCGGTGCCAGCCGGTGCATCATCGTGATGGAGGAACTAAGAGTTGTTCGCCCATAATTCCGGCCGTTTCAGACGAATAGCTTCATGAACTATTGTTTAAAAAAACCTGCTGTTGTACACTTCTACACTTCACATACGTAGATTTCATCGATTTTTGTACGGAAATCACATAAAAATTTCTTTCGTTCGTTGGGATTTCCAAAAGTCCGTTGTTCCCATATAAAAAGATCATTTTTCCGGAAGAAAATTGTCAATATAGTTCCTGCTGTAAATGCCAGGCAGATGCCAGGATAAAAAATAGTCAGACTTTGAACGCTTTTTGTCCCAGAAAATCTGATCAAAAACTGACAAAATTTTCACCTGGTTTCGTCCGAATCTGCCTGGTATTTTCAGCAGAGATATCGAATTTATATTGAAACAGTCAATTTTATTAAGTTCAATCCAATTTCGATGCCCTGGATATCGAAAGATTTCAATTTCTGGCTGGAAAGAGAGAAGCTCGCCCTACGAAAAAATGCCGGTTAGATTTGGATGAAAACCAACCTCTATTCGCTACAGATACAATTTCGTCAGTTACGGTTTAAGATTACGTTTGTTTTCGGTAGGATTTTTACCAAAGAATCTTCATTATTGATTCTCCAATATAATTTCAGGTTCACGTAAAGATCAATCAATCAACGGTCATTTTGTGCAAAATTCGAAATCGATCGGCCACTTGTACGAGTGGAAAAACTTTCAAATTTATATATAATTTATATAACAATTATATATAACATTGTTTTGATGTTCTACTTTGACCTAGAACTCTGATTTCGCTATCAAACGTCGGACCCTTTATCCTTACTCATTGATTTTTCTGCGAATCAGGGGCCCATCGAATTTTTTCCACAGATGTCGATGATTCTCGTCATCACAGTGCTGCCATCTTTACATTCCGACCGTCAAATTTTTAGGTTAGAATTTTTTAATTTTCATCGTCATGACATTTCACGTATGATTTTCTCTTTTATTTACAATATAATTAGATTTAAACGATGGAAAATTATTGTGTGCATCGCCCTGAGTCTTATCTTAGCTTCGATAAAAGTGACTTTTGGCCCATCTTTAGACGATCTATCTGAAATTCATAAATGTCCGTTATGCTATGGAACGTCCGCTTGTTCCAATTTACATCAAATACAAATTCAATCCATAGATCTTCAATCGTGGTTTATGAACGTGTTTGGAGTAAAAAATGTGTACTTTGGAAGCTACGAAGGGATGAAAGTGGTATTGAAAAAATTGGCTCATCGATATGAATTGGAATCATTCGATCGATCGTCGAATGCAGATAGAAATCTGCGAGCGGCTATCGAAGAGGAAGTTTCTATAGATTTCAGTAGAGATGATTCTTCGCGTTTGAGGCTTTGTCCAACTATTGGAAGATTACATCATTTGTTTCATAATGTATATAAAAATACAATCGATATAGATTTGAAGAACACGGAGAAACATATTTGGACTATGTTGAAAATTAATCCAGAACCTCTGGTGCTTCAGGTAACATAGAAGATATATCTTCAAAGTTACCAACGAATCCTGTAAATTACATGAATTTGAATTAGATTCTACCAGCTGACGAGGGATGGCCCTTTCCACGATATCTTGGTGCTTGCGGGAGAATTATCGTAGAAGAATATGTAGGTCCAACTTTGGAAAGTTATTACCAAGAGCCTTGGATCGTTAGAGCAAAGATAAGCGCTAGTCTTCTGAGAGCTGCTCATACTCTCACTTTTCGCAACAAAGATTTTGGTTTCTATTTAACAGATATGTCTGTTGATAATATAGCAGTTGACAAAAACAACAACGCAAAATTCATTGATGTAGAAAATATCATTGTTGTGGATAGAAACATCTCTCAGAATGGTAAAGAGGGACTCTAAAGATTAGTTTCTAGCAAGTCTTTGATTTACACGGATGTTCATTTTCAGATCAAAACAATAGATGGGAGAATTTACAAGAAAATACTTTTCAAAATTTGGACTGTGAAAATTGCTTTGCATTTTCACCTATGGAAATATGTAATTCCCGTGTCAGTGATCATAATTATTATGCGGTTTGTCAGGTATTAATCAAATGTTCTTCAAATACAATAATACATGGCATTCAACTTACTCTTCTCAAATCATTCATCTCTTTCTAACGATCTATTCGAAGAAAGATTAAAAACTTGGAAAGAGTGTTGTGTTTTCCATCAGGGTTGAGTAGAGAATTCATTATCAAATACCAAGCAAAAGTTATTCTCCAAGATGTTGGACAAAGCAAAGATATATTTATAATATCATTTTAGGTGCTGTTATTTCCAAAATCAAATGAAAATCATATTCCAGGTGGTATCTTACACGATACACCTACAGAAATATTGAAAAGATATCCAAATATAGAGAATTTAATTCAAAACTGTGCTGTTCCCAATGGAAGACTGAATAGAATAGAATATGGTCTTCGACTCGAACAACTGTTGAATGTAATTATAGAAGCTAATCGATGAAAATAATTGATTCAAAAACACTGCCTAAAATTTCATATAAAATATATTTCGCAACATCGTTTGTACATATAAGAATTATATATAATCTCTCAATTTAATAACAGGTTATTCTTTAAAATCTAGTTTAAATGATGAATTATCACATGTAATGTATTGTATTCTCCAATGTGCCTACGCGATTTTATATATACAAATGTAGCGATAAAATAAATAAATATTAATTCCTATGTATGCTATACAAGCTTTTACATTCCTCTGATTTCAGAATGGCAATGGTTGCATAAAAAATAAATAAAGAGCTATGAAATTCTCAAATTCTTTCCTGTTACAGTTTTGCATAAAAGTTGAAACTTATATTCGAGTACTGAACTGATTCTACGATATAATATCACTACCATTACTAATTTGAGTTTTCAGCAACGATATTTCTTGTTCCAATCGAAGAATAGTGTTATCCTTTTCGGCGATAATATTTTTCAATTGATTTATTATGGCGTCTTTGTCTTCGGTTATTTCTTTCAACAACTGTCGAGCGGTGAGTCGTTCGGCGGGATCTTGTCGAATCAGTTGACCGATAATGTGGGCCTACGTTACGATCGTGATATACAAATCATTTATATAAATCTATTTATCTATTCGAATGACACTTACCCATCTTGGATGATTGACGGTGAGCTGTGGAGGTACGTGTCCTTTTCTCAAATCATTGACGATAACGCTTTTTTCCATGGCAGTGTGCATTGGAATTAGAAGTTCCAAAAGAACTATACCAACACTGTACACGTCACTCTGAAAGAATAAACGTACAAAATCTGAGAATATTTAAAACCAATCTTGAAAATGAGAAATATCTCACCTTTGGATCACATTTTCCTTGCAGTTGCTCTGGCGCTGCATACATGTGAGTGCCACGCACTTGATGATCGTTATCATCTTTTTGTATCGATAAACAAGCTAATCCAAAATCTCCTAATTGCACCCTCAATTGCCCAGTTGTGGAAATAAATATGTTACTTGGCTGTTGGAACAAGAAAAAAAGTATTTTCTAAGCCAATTCGAGTAGATAAATATGCGTATTTACGTACCTTTATATCATGGTGTACAATGTTATGAGAATGTATGTAGACCAATCCATGGATAATTTGAGTCGCGATATCGGAGATCGTGAATAACGGAGTCTGTTCCGTTCTCTCCGCAAACCATTCGGAAAGGGTATATTCGCAAAGTGACATTTGAATGTATAGGATAGCATATTCTTCGGTCTGTATGAATTATGCCAAGCATTATGTACACAATTTTTTAGAATTTTTTAGATAATAATATACCTACCTTGCGAGAGACGTAAGTACAAACGTCGTTGCCAGGAGCTGATTCTTCTACAGACTCTTCACTGTTATCAATACTTTTGGTACTTTGCGTAGCACAGTGGTTGGAATTTTTACTACTACTGCTTTGGCTGTTATTTCTAAAAGATATGAACGAATGCGATGTTTCTTCGATCTTCTTTGAACCATCGTCTTCGGTAATTCTTTCTCCTATAGTATTTACACAACTATTTAATTCGTGAAATCTCTCATTAATGATATCGTGACTAATGATATAACCCCCAGAACTGCCACTGACACCAGACGTTCTGTTTTCAACATACATAGCAGTTGCGTATGATTTTTTACCATGATAAACTGAAGTATTTTTCATCTGTGCGTCGGTCGTATCTGCACAATGATTACTACTATCGCTGTTGGAAATAGATGAAGACGGACAATCAATATTATTTGTACTTCTGCTGGATTTGCTGGATTTCCTGGATCTAGACCTTGCGACGTATTCAGAAGTCTCAGATAATGGAGAAACAAATTTTGGTAGTATGGTTTGTTCTATCCAAGCACATTTATAAGAAACCACGTTGGGGTGATTCAATTTGGCTAAAGTCTTCACTTCTTCCAGTCGTTGCATCAACACTTCCACACGATTCGATTTAACCACGATCTTTTTTACCGCATATTCTATACCGTCGAGACGATGTAAGGCTCTATAAACACTGCCGAACCCTCCTCCGGCGATAAAATTCAGTTGTTGAAATTCTCTTTGGTATCTAGACCATTCTGCCATCAAACAACTGTGCATAAAATATATTCATAAGCAAGGATTTATCTCTATCGGAATTATAATACTACCAACCTTGGTACGTTCAGAGCACTTTCGCTACCAGTTTGTGCACGCGCTACAGTTACCAAATGATACAACGCTCTCTGATATTCTCCCCTCAGTATCTCGTATTCCATCAAGTTGTAAGAACTATCTATCAAATTCAAAGAGTATAACTTATCACAGATCGCTGCAACACATAAATAAATCAATTGGATTATATGACATTACAATGCATAAATTTCATTATTCCTTTTCATCTACGTACCGTAATACAATTTATTTCTACGAACATAATCACTTTCGAATATAGTACATAATTGTTTGATCAGAGATTCTATCAGGAGACTGCTCGATGGCGATTGTTGTCTAACCAATTGTCTATTCGTATTTGCAGTGGTTTCATCATCGTTCATGCGAACAGTTGTATCCAAATTACCTTTTCACAAAAAGAAAAATTGTTGAAATTTCTTTAACAATTTGAATATTCGCGGGATCGTATTTTAGGTTAAACTCCACCTTCCCACGTACCTCTATCGAATTTAGTCACGCACGTTAACGAGCTCCAAGGGTTGTTCTTCGGCACAAGTTTGTTATCCATATTTTGAATAATCATTTAAACTTCTTCCCTTCATACGAAGATATATTTTTTGCCCTGTACGATAGTGTACTCGGAATATAAACTCCACAGGATTCTCGAACTGTTTTTACCGGCAGAAATGATCTGTCGAAGCGTGGGATAGCGAGCAACAAAAAGGTTCCCCAGGTTTTGGATGAATCTTGAACTCGTAATTCTAAGTTTTAAAAGTTGAAAGGCCCGCGAACGTCGAATAATCTTCTGTCAATTTTAGTCATGGAACAAGGAAGAGCAAGCAAGAACAACCACGCTGAAAAAGGATGAATGATTTGGTACCAGACGACGTGAGACGACGACTACACCTCCTCCAGAAGACAGTATGGTAAAACAGGATATAACAAACATAATGCAGCGTTAGCAGAAGTGCAAAGTAGGATTTCAGAATAAAAAACAACAAACAAAATTGAACTTTCGAGATGAGTACCCTGTGATATACGAGTTACGTTACAGATGATTATACCCGAGACATCGTTCAAAGATTACGTTCCCCTATCATATTTCTAAAACCCTAAAATTCCCTATTCCTCAACCTGCCTCATTAACCTTACATCTTTCTTTTTGGGTTGGGTTAAATTTGGGTTTTCAATTAAATTTTAAATAATTCCATAAAAATAATTAAAATAAATAATTTCAGTAGAAACTTCAAGAAAATTCCACTTCTTCAATAATTCACTTACCTGAGCCCTACTTCTTAGAACTTCGCTGTCTTTCTTTTTTGAAATTCGAATTTTATTTTACAATGTTTATTTTTTTATTTTAATTTATTTTAATTTTTTTAATTTTTTATATAATTTATTTTTTATATTTTATTTTTATAAATTTATATATTATATTCACTTATAATTACTTATTATATTTTATATATTATATTAAATATTCTTATAACAAAATTTTATATTTTTATTCAATTATTTCAAATTAATATATTTTTATTATCAATATTAAATAAAATATATTTTTAAGCAATATTTAACAATTATTAATAATTGTTTCAATTAATGTTAATATGTTTATTCTGGAAAAAATTAATTATAATCTTTCGATTTTATCGACCAAATTTTAAATTTTATTTTCGAATTAGATTCGCTGTCTTTTAATCGACGACGACTCGAGATATCGCCGAGCTGCCGAAACTCGAGATCGTCGTTAGCTGCCATAACATGGAACATGGATTAAACGAACTGCTACGGTTTTTTTACCACCTGCTAAGTGTTTGCTTTAAAACTATCTAAAAAAAATTTTGTCTGTTTTTAAATAAACAGATATCGTAATCTCTGAGAATTTAATATTAACTTGCTGTCAATAATAAATACGAAATATTGTATACGCACACATACACTAAAATTTCGTCTTTCTCTAAAGAATTCTATCTTTTAAATCTTTGGAATTAATATTATAAATTTTCTTATAATAAAAAATTCTTAATATATAATAGCCCCGAATTTGATGTTGTATTAATCTATATTTTTAATAAAAAATTTGTTTTTTGCATAAATGCAAAGACAAAATTACCATTTTGCTTTTTCTATCACCAAACAAACGTCCCACATCAATCCATTTCGTATATTCATATCCCAAGTAATATATCCCATGCTCCCTATATTCGTATCGTTGATTATATTATCCTTCTTCTATATGCTCCTCAAAAATTGAAATTAAACACAGAAATTCTCATTTTTGCGTTGAAATAGGTTTTCAAAGAGATAAAAAAAAATAAAACTTGAAACTGAATAACTTTAAACTTAAAATTTTAAACTTTCAAACAGAACTTGAAAAACATCCAAATTTTTAATTCATTTTTCCATAAGACTTCTTAAACTAAAAACTCGCCGACTCTGCAACGCTCGATAATGCCTCCTGCGGCACATTTTTCTAAATATATTTCCCTCCGATATATCATTTATATATATATACCCACAACGGAAAACTAAAGACTCTTCTGCTGCGCCCTTTAAAAAGAGACTCTAAAAAGATCTCAATAAGGCCAAAGAAGAAAATAGGCTTAATAATTATTTAAACACAAGAAATACCACAATATATAGGGATACCATATAATACTACAATACCGAGGCACTATCTCCATACCTTCCTTGTTTATTATCCTTCTTCTTTTTAAAAACAAAAAAAAAAAAAAGAAAAATGCAAATGCACCAAAGAACCAATCTTATCGTATTCTATCGACTGCAAAATACAACAAAAATGCAACCAAAATAAATTTCCTGCACTTTTAATTTGCTTTGCATAAATTTAAAATATATTTTATAATTAATTCAAAACTTAATAATTTACAATCTCAAATCCTGTAACTACTGGTGATAAAACCCACTTCTGACGCTTGAACTTTGACGCGAAAGTCTGTAACAACAAATGACTTCTTATGAAGCAAAAATACAAATATTCCCAAATTTGTCCATTTAATGAATTGAATCTTAAAATTGTTTGGGAAATGAAATTCAATGTTTTTACCATGTTCCACCGTTCTTAGTAAAATATAAAATCGTATAAAATTACAAATCATAATCATAAAAATTAAAAATTTTAAATTTTTAATAATACCAATAATAATAATTTGAAAAATAAATGATATGATTTTCATTCTATGATAATTCATTTTTAACATGCGTTACACACCCCATGCAACCAGATTGCACCCCAACCAGATTTGCGTGCAAATGATTAAATCGTTATCGTAATGATTCTTTTTTATTTAACAGGAAGCCTGTGGAATGAATCTGCTCCATCTTGAATTAAATCTTAAGAATTGAATCTGTAAATAATATCATTCAATATTAATATTATTCATTTCATTTTTCTCTATTTTTTTTGCATTTTCCAATTTTTGTTTTTCAGCAACCATATTACTGTGCCGGGCATCTGGCAATCAAAAATCAATCAAATCATTCTGTAATCATCTTCAATCTTCTTTTTTATTTTTTATTCAATATTATTTTTTTCAAAGCTTCAATATATTTTTTTTATATTTATCTGTTCCACAACAATACCTGTAACTATCTGCATCCAAAAAAACTTGCTTGCAATTCAAAGTTGGTTTAAATTAACTTTTACAGTAATTTAATTCAATTAACCAATCCAAATAACTCTAGGCATCTTTTTACATTATCTAGGCACAACATGTCATATTTTCTAAATACAACATGTCATCTAAATAATGCGGAGGTAAAATTTTTTTGCTCAGGTCAGGTATACTACTAAAAAAAATGAAAATAAAAAAAAATAAAAATGTAAGCAAGTGAAAACATACAATTCAATCTTAAATCAAATTCATCTTTAAACTAAATAAAAAATAAACTACTTTACTTTTGCAAAATAAATGCAAAATAATAAATATCAAAATCAATAATGGCCATAAAGGCCCTAGGCAAACTAAATTTTAAATTTATTTCAAATTTTCCATTTTGAATTTTTCTTAAAAAAATTCAAAATTCAAAAATTCAAAATGAATCTATTCGATCCGTCTGGTTTTGTACTAAAAGAAACTTGATAAAACCTGAACTCTCTAACCCCCTTCGCTACCGCACTCACCACTACCCACTAGCCTCTTCCTTTTCTGTTTTTTTTTTTTTTTTTTGTTTTTTTTTTTTTTTTTTTTTTTTTTTTTTTTTTTTTTTTTTTTTTTTTTTTTTTTTTTTTTTTTTTTTTTTTTTTTTTTTTTTTTTTTTATATTTTTTTTTTTTTTTTTTTTTTTTTTTTTTTTTTTATTTTTTTTTATTTTAATTTTACCTGAATTTCTTTGATGACTGATTTCCCCTTGATTTCCTGATTTTGATTTTTGTATTTCTTTGTTTGACGTCTGTTGACTGATGTTTTCTGACCCGCCTGCCAGTTGAACTTTTTGTGCCCCTGACGACCTTCCAGTTTAAAGTGCCTCTTGACGATTGTGAATTGTGACGATTCTGAAAGGCTTTAACTTTTCTTTTTGTGACTTTGAACTTTTTATTCTTTTTCTTTCTTTCCTTTCACTCAAACTGTCTCCTTCTAAACATCAAACTGAACACAAACAAATGCAAAAGTTCTAGGTTTCTAAAACCTCTTGATACTCCAACGAATCCAAATGCAACTAGATGCCTTCTATGTTGATGATGATTGATTTGATTTGAATTGATTACTTTTTAATTTTGTAACACTTCAAAAAAATTTATCAAATCTTCCTTATCTTCGATTTTATTATCATCCCAGAACCACCACCAACCCCAAACCCAACATTCCACAATAAACATTCATATCCATCATATCTCCTCAGCTCCCCATTCATGGTTCATTTTCATTTTCTACATTTTTTTTTTCATCAAAAAAATTCATTCATTTTTATTTTTATTAAAAATAGTCTCATTTTTTTTTTTCTTTCTTCTTTAACCCAAACCTTCCAGCGACTTTCTAAGGATGGATGTAATTTGCATTTGATGTGATTGAGATTGATTTTGATGGATCCAAAAACCCAACCATTCTCATCATCAATCAATCGTCACATCATCATCCATCCGCATCCATAATATTTATTGTTTGTTGCTGCTGCTTGTTGCTTAGGATCGACATGATCGGAATTACATGATTTGATGATGTCTCAACGTCTGAACAAACAGAACAACATAATCTCTCTCTCTCTAAATCTTGTCTAAAATTCAACTATATATACTATATCTATAAAAAAAACAAAAACTAGCTTATCAGTATTCTGACCTATCTATCTCTAAAAAAAAACTAGTCTCATATATCTATTCTTCTATCTCTAGTCTAAAAAAACTAACAGTGTGACTATTTCTGATATATCTAGCCTAAAAAAACTCTAACCTTCTCTCTCTCTCTTTTATTTCTAATTTATCTTATCGACATCTGTTGATGTCTCCTCTCTAACCTCTTACCAGCTTCTGAAGAATGCTTGCTTGCTTGCTGACTTATTTTTATATTTTATATTATTCCCATTATATATTTACTCTTGATCTATCTTCTCTCTATTTTTCTTCCAATTCCTTTAATTTCTTGACATGAAACCAAATTTTTTTCTTTCTTCTTTCTGGTTTTTTTTTTTTTTATTATTATCCTGCTATAATACCCAATACACATATAATATAAATAAAAAAAAAAAAAAATTTTTTTCTTCACTGACTTGAACGTTATATTTCGCACACACAACGAAAAACACAATGTTGAGAAAAAAAAGTAGGCAGGTTGTATTTCATCAGGAATTATTATTTTTTTTTCGATCTCTGAACGTTGTGACATCTCGCGGAACGGGGTATACTACATTGTAATCTCGAAGGACGGGGCTCAAAGTATAATGGTCATCATGAACGATTCTGACAGCGAGGACGAGTTACCACCGGGATGGGAAGAAAGAGCTACCGTCGATGGGAATGTTTATTACGTGAAGTGAGTAAATCTGGTGTTTTTTTTTTTATTTTAATATTGAATCATATGCAATTGTGTACGTTGAAGATGAAAAAGTTAGGTTAGGAAGAATCAGTGAAGAAATGATTCAGAATTGAATTGAATTTAGAATCGAGTGTCATAATAATTAATAGTTGACTTTATGTTCGACAAACAAAAACGAAACAAATGCACATGCATCAATACAAAGAATATTATCCAAACGATTAGTCTTTTCTAACTATTGTTGCTGTTGGTAGGAAACAATTCATTCGCCAATCATCATACGGTTTACAAACGACTGATGAATCTTTTGGACAATATCGGAAACACTGCAAGTCTGAAAATTATCTGAGTGGAAAAATGTTCAAATTTTATACAAATTATATATAATTCTATGAGTATTGTACACAATTCTGCAAATTTTCCACTCGGTCGGTAGCTAAGAATACCTTTAACAGTCTTTCCAACCAGCCTGGATAGCACGCAAGGATTCTGAATGAATTCTGAAAAAAGAACTCTTTTAGGATACAAAGAGTCTTTAGTGAGATTCTTGTGTGCTATACGAGATGGATACGAGACAGGGCCTGGGGCTACAATCACATTGAATCAGATAATTTTCACAATAATCAGAACTTTATAAACCCGGCATCTCCAGGCACTTGAGATTATTGTATCTTCGTTTTAAAATTTCGAATTTGAAATACTCCGTAATAATTTACAGTCATTATACAAAAGGCACTCAATGGACGCATCCCAGAACCGGACGTAAAAAAATCGTTGAAGGAGGTAAGAGGGAATAAATATGTACCTTTGGAACTTGCAAAAAATATAATAAATCATTCCTTGTTCGCAGAATTACCATCCGGATGGGAAAGATGCGTATCCGATGACGGTAAGGTATTATTCGTAGATCACAAAAATCGCACGACAACGTACACGGATCCAAGGTTGGCATTCGCCACAGAGTATAGAGAAATGTCCCAACCCGTTAGGCAAAGATTCGATGGCAGTAGTACCGCATTATCGGTACTCTACGGTAGAGATTTACGTTGCAAAAGAGCCCTCGTTACCGGAGCCAATACCGGTATAGGTTTCGAAACCGCCAGATCATTGGCTCTCCACGGGTGCCATGTGATATTCGGTTGCAGAGATTTGGTGAAAGCGCAACAAGCTATACAACGAATACAACAAGAGAAAGAAGACGTCAAGTGCGAAACTTTACAGTTGAATCTCACATCTTTGCAAGACGTTCGCAGAGCTGCCAATGAATTGAAAAAAAAATACAAAACTCTCCACATTCTCGTATTAAACGCCGGAGTGTTCGGAATTCCCTACGAACTTACCGAAGATGGTTACGAAACCACATTCCAAGTGAACCATTTGGCTCAATTTTACCTCACTCTTGCGTTGGAAAATCCTCTACGTAGTTGTCGCAATTCCAGAGTGGTTGTAGTTTCCAGCGAATCGCATAGATTCTCGAGCATCAAATCTCCGGAAGATCTTCACCATTTAACACTTTCTCCTCCAGCGTACAAGTATTGGGCAATGGGGGCGTATAACGATTCCAAGCTATGTAATATTCTGTTCGCTCAAGAGTTGGCTAGACGTTGGCCCTCGGTCAGCGTTTTCAGTTGTCATCCGGGAAACATGGTATCCTCGGATCTGTCTCGTTACTCTTGGATCTACAGACTCTTATTCGCTTTTGTACGACCTTTTACCAAATCCTTACAACAAGCCGCGAGTACAACGGTATTTTGCGCAACGGCACCGGAATTGGAAGGAGCTACCGGAGTGTATTTCAACAACTGTTACCGTTGCGATCCATCCAGTTTCGCGTTGGATCACAGTTTAGCTACCAGACTCTGGTCTCTCAGTCAAGATATGATAATCAGTGTTATGAAAAAGGATGATCTGTGGCGTGATTTAACGCTCAAAGATTAAATGTGGGGGTTATTTTTTGTATAAAACGATAAGGTTAACTGTTTGTATATATTTTTAATTTTACACACTAATAAATCTAAAGATATTAACTTTTGTAAAATGCTTTGAGATATTCTTCGGTAGGTTTCAATATAGCTTTATCCTTGAAACTCACTACCCATCCTGGTTCCAGTCCATAGAATATTTGACGAGGATCTTTGCGTTCCGTTAACATCTCGTAATCGGGATCGTCCTCGATTCTTGGAAGGGGATAACCGTATTTTTGTGACAATACCAAACGTTCGTACGAAACTTTCTCCGGATCGGCCAAGTAACCACGAGACTGAGGACTAGAATAATATTCCAGACAGTCGTTCGGTGGTAACATTCGTCTTGGAATAGGCTCACCTTGTTGGATGAATAAAAAAAAACAGTCATTTCTCGTGTTTAAAAAACATTTGAGTAAATTCTATGAAAATACCTTTTTTGAAGAATTTCGCTGCATCGATCATGGCGAATAAACTATGCATATCGTAAAATGCGGTTGTAATGACTCCACCGTTCCTTTCGATTGCCGCGATTACCGGTTCGCTTGCCCATTGTACTTCTATGTTGATTTTTGCTTGGAAATCATCCGCGCCCTTGAAAAATCATATTTTCCTTATCGATAAATTCAATCCACTCATCAAAAGGGTTTAGAAATCAGCGAATTAGTAGGGGGGAATTGGTTATCCTGATAAAAAAAAATCCAATTGAAACCGATTAATACCCGTTGGGTTCGAATTTTTCACTTTAGGAATTTTCAATAAGTATCGAACTAGCAACCAAATGTGATAGGCGATAGAAATAAATTAGCATAGCAGTGCATTTTGTTTTATCAATGAGTTTTGGGGGTGAATACGCGGATTGCAAAAAAAGCAGTAAGGACAAAATAACAAGCTTGAAATAAGTTTTAAATGAATAAATCATTGATTAAGCGTGACCAATCTTTGTGGGTTCAAGGGGCTGAGATTTCACTGGAGGGGGGGGGGGAAGGATAAGAAGGCTTTCTTTAAGTTTGTGAACTCTTTTCATGGGAGTAAGTCGTTGTCTTCTTCTTTTCACTATGGTGGTTGGCAGGCTAGCTCGGGGTTGAATATAGTTAACTTGTTTGCTGATAGGTTTGGAAGTGTATACTCAAGTTGGGAGTTACCGCGACAAAATTTACAGTTCGGGGTTAATAAGTGTGTCGGTGATGTTGTTATTGATGATAGTGATGTATTGGTTGCGCTTAATTCGGTGAAGTGTGATGGGGTACATCCCCTCTTTGTCAGGAAATGTGTATATTCTATTATGCCTTTGCTCAAATTTATTTTTGATGCGTCGTTGAGGTGTGGTAAATTCCGAAAAATATGGAAAGTTAGTTTTGTTTCTGCTCTCTTTAAAAGTGGTGATGCTTCAGATGTAAGTAATTATAGGCCTATTAACAAATGTTGTGTTTTTTCTAAAGTTTTTGATCATATTATTTATGATGAAGTTTATCCATATCTTGGGAGGTTTATTTCATCTCAGCAGCATGGCTTTGTAGCTGGTAGATCTATCAGCACAAATTTGTTGGTATATCTTAATGATTTATCTTATGCTATGGCTAATGGACACTGTAGATTCTGTATATACTGATTTTTCTAAGGCTTTTGATTTGGTTAACCAGGGTGTCTACTGAGGCCACTCGATGAAATTCCAGTATATTCCATAAATCACAAAGTTTTATAGTATTAGTGTTTTAAATAGATTTATGATCATTTTATAATAGGAAGAAGTGTGAATTTCCTCAGAGAAGTTAAACGTTCAATTGAAAAAATCATCAATAAAAGATGAATAATTACATTTGTAACTAATTAGATATACATGTGTCAATATGTTATTATACTTTTCTGGCATAATATTGAAATTGAAATTCTTATAATATATTGGGAGTACAAATTAGTTCGGTCCGGTTTGAAAACATGACTCTCGCTCTCATGAATGTTTCATAGTCACAACCGATTTCAATTGTTTCAGAGAGGTTAGACACCTGTGAATAATATTCAGTTGATATCACTCCGAGTTCCTTCTAGAATCCCGATTTTTACTCAGTGAAGTATGTTAAATTTCGTTTTAACTAAGCAGCATTTGCGGAAGGTACTAGTTTTCTGTTTTAATTGGAAAAAAAGTGCAGCTGAAGCCCATCGAATGCTTGTGGAAGTTTATGGTGACAATGCTCCAACTGATAAATCATGTAGGGAATGGTTTCGACGTTTTAAGAATGGCGATTTCAGTGTCGAAGACAAGCCTCGCTCAGGACAACCACAAAAATTCGAAAAGGAGGAATTGGAGGCTTTACTCGACGAAGATCCGAGTCAAACGCAACAGGAGCTTGCGGAATCATTAGGAGTTACGGAACAAGCAGTTTCCGTACGATTCCAATCCATGCGCATCATTCAAAAGCAAGGCAATTGGGTGCCTTATGACTCGAAGCCTGGAGACATTGAATGGCGATTTTTCACTTGCGAGCAGCTGATTCAAAGACAACGAAGAGAGGGGTTCTCACATCGGATTGTGACAGGAGATGAGAAATGGATATTCTACGATAACCCCAAGAAAAGAAAATACTATGCTATGCTCGGTCAATCGTTGCCATCGACTTCAACATCGACACCAAAGAGGAATATTCATGGTTCAAAGATCATGCTGTGTATCTGGTGGGACCAAAAGGGTGTTATATACTATGAGTTGCTAAAACCTGGTGATTCTATTACGGGTGATCGGTATAGGCTATAATTGATTCGTTTGAGTCGTGCGTTACGAGAAAAACGTCCGGAATACAAGGAAAGACATGACAAAGTTATTCTTTTACGCGATAACGTTCGGCCCCATGTCGCAAAAGTAGTGAAAAATTATCTGGAAACGTTGAAGTGGGATATTCTACCGCACCCGCCGTACTCGCCGGAAATTGCTCCTTCTGATTACTGGTTATTCCGACGGATGCAGCACGATTTGGCAGGCCACCGGTTCACTTCGTTCGAAAAAATCGAAAATTGGCTCCTAACTTGGATCGCCTCGAAAGACGAGACGTTTTTCCGTAACGGGATTCGAAAATTACCCGGAAGATGGGAAAAAGTGATAGCCAGCGATGGACAATACTTTGATTAATTTGATAATTCATGTTCTTCTGAAATACACGCATCTTTAACTGTAAAAAAACGGACCGAATTAATTTGCACTCCCAATATTTTATGACATTTTAGAATTTCAATATAGAAAAAATGTGTTATACAGAATTTCAAAGTTCTTATTTGACGAAAATTTAGTAAATTCATTATAAATGTACTGATAATTTATCCAAATACTCGGAATTGTGTACATTTGGATCTGATGGAAATTCTTGAATGAAATTTCAGCAAAATATACAAATTTAAAAATATCCTCTGAGAATTTTCGAAGAACTAAATAGAATTCTAACACAAAGGATGGAACCAAAATGTGTAACGTGATTTGAAAATAAAAACTTCGGAGGATAATTAATGAGAACATTAAAAAAATTTTACTTCAAAATTTTGAGGGGATAAGTGGATAATTTTCTAAACATTACTGTACAATCGGTTAAATTTAAGGGAGCATCCCTTTCAGTCAATGGAAACCCCATCAAATCTCACGTTTCAAGTTCTTTTCATATTCACTGTGAAAAATATTTGTAGATTTCCAAGAAGAATAGAATGTCAAAGAACTCATGGGTTCGTAAATTTTCCACCAACTTTCTTGATAAATTTTCAAACAATTTTAGTGACTTTTCAAAAAAATGTTTGTCAACTGATAAAAGTTGCTTGAAAATTTACTGAAAGGGTTTTTTTTACAGTGTTGGAAAAATATACACCAAATCAGTTGAATATTTATCAAATCCAATCGATATTGAATATAAAATTGAACATTCGGTCTGTGTTAATGAATTTTAGAATTCAGGAATAAGAACGTCATTAGACTTAATGAGACTAATTTGGAGAGTCTCATAGAAATTCGTGGAATCAAGAATCATTGGTTACAAGATTTTACACACTGAGAGAAGAGCAATTTGGAAGTTCGGTAAAGAGTGATGTACTTGTTCGTTAAATCTAAATAGTACTGAACTTTCAGCGATGTTTCATGAAATCTCAGGAAACATTATTGGAATTTTGCTCCACATTACTCAATGTTCTACAATCCTTGTTACAAAATATAATATTCATGGCAAAAATTGCGATGTGTCACGCAATTACTAAACGTTTAGGAATTGAATTCAAGTTTGGTCATGAATATTGTATTATATGTATAATAACGATTGAAGAACACTGAGTAATGTGAAGCAAAATTTCAGTAATGTTTCTTGGAATTTCATGGAACATCGCTGGAAGTTCAGTAATATTCAGATTTATCGATCAAATATAATACTATTTACCGAACCTCCAAATTGCTCTTCTCTCAGTGCACGGTTTCTGTCCTAGAAATGACTAGATCTTACAAGAATTGATGAGATCTTTTCAACAAGGATCACAAATTGATTCTAGATACAAGATAATTGTTCAAAATGTTACTATTACTGTGATAACATTGACTTCTCATAGTTGCTTCCCAACACGAAAAATGAATTTCTTAGTTAACTTAAAACACGTGCCTATTTTCTCAAACGCTTTCATTCTCCTTGACGATTTTATTGAGCATCACAAAACAAGCTCGTTGAAATTTTTTGTATTCTATGTACGTTCGAAAATCGTAAAGTTCGAAGCGAACCTAGATAACAAAATAGTTATGATATCCTCATGAAGAATGTTTTGTCAATTCATCATAGTATTTGGTCAAAGCTCATAAGCCAGATAATTTCTCATGGAATTCAACGAATTTGAAATTTTTCTCTCAACGTTATAAAATTATGCGAATCGACCTTGTTACACTCACGCATTCCTTTTTCTATTCTTCTAAAACAAAAACTGTGATAATATAAAAGTTTGAAACTCTTTGCAAACTATTTTTCATATTACGGATATCACTGGAAAAATCTCAGAACAAAATTTCAAATGCCAGTATTTTTCCAGTACATTTCCAGTATTTCCAGTATCAGTAGACACCCTGTTAACCCTCACCCTGCAAACCAGGGTTTTTCGTGTCCAAGCGAGAATCGTTTTCGTTCGCAACTGTCCAGATTTATTTAGAAAAATGAATATTAACAAATTATTGTTCGGGTAACATCGCTATTGATATTTCAAGTAGAATGTTTGAAAAGGTGTCATACATTTTTTCAGATTTTTTGGAATGGTTTAACAAGGTGAAAAGGACGGCAGAACTTTGAAGACCCTGGTTTGCAGGATTAGGGTGTTGAAAACCCGTTTGCATCTTAAGGGTTAACATTGATTTATTATTGCGTGAGCTCTCTGCTTATGGTATTACTGGTGGTACTTGGGACTGGTTTTCATCGTTTTTATCGGGTAGAATTCAGAGGGTTAAAGTTCGGGACTTTGTATCTTATGATATTGAGGTTGTATCTGGGGTTGACCAGAGTTCTCATCTTGGGTCACTTCTGTTTCTTATTTTTTTATCATTATATGTGCTCGGTTTTCAAGTATTGTGAATTTCTTTTCTTTGCGGATGATTTAAAAGTCTATAGAATGATCATTGAGCCGGGTGATTTTGACTTAGTTCAGATAGATCTTGATAATATGCTTGATTGGGCTTTGACTAATCGGCTTAGATTTAATATTAAAAAATGCTCCACGATTACTTTCGGGAAGAGTAGTTTTCCTTCGTGTACATATTATATTTTGAGATTATCCGTAGTTAGAGGTCTTGGGGTTTTTTTTATTGTTTTCTTACCTTTGATCATCATTTGAATTTTGTTTATACATCTGCTTTACGCAGAATTAATTATATTAAGATGTATACTAAGGAATTTAGGAGTGCTCGATCATTTAGAACACTTCATTATTCTTTTATTTATCCGATTTTGAGTTTTGGGATGATGGTATGGCATCCAGTGTGAGATTATCAAGTAAGAAAGCTTGAGCGGGTTGATCATATTTATTTTAGGTATGTGGCATATAGAATTGGTGAGCCTATGAGTTTTGTTGATCATGGTTATGGCCCCGTATCTTCGAAATTGGGAATTCCTGACTTGTCGTTTGCGAGAGCGCGAAATGGTTTGATTTTCATTTTTCAAATCTTTAATGGCTTGGTTGATTGTAATGGGTTGTCTCTTTTTTTTCATTTTGTTTCATTTCATTGCGTGTTTAAATTTTCGTACCGGCTCGATGAGTAGATTTATGGATCTTAGGCCTCCGATACAGCATCTGTGTAGGCTATCCGATAAGAATTCTGGTTGGCCTGATCTGTTTAATGTCACTATTGGCTCACTTAACACGCTTACTAGTTTTAATTTGCGTTACTAGATACTTGTTTTTTTTTTTTTGGCATGTGCATATGGCTGTACGGTTAAATCTGTTTTGAGTTTTATTGAATATTTTTTATGTACTTTCATTTGTTTGTTAAGGGCTGTTACCTGTTCATAATAAATAAATAAATAAAATTAGATGTACCTCGTCGGTCAGATGAACGCCGTAGTGTTGCCACTCTATATTAAATTTTGTATATAATCCTGTATTGATGAGAGATACGAAATCTATCGGTCTTGATGCATCCACCCTATTCGTGTCGATAAACATCTGCAGTTGTTGCAAGGAAATAGGTGGATACTGTCTCCTCAAACTATAAAACAGGAAATATCCTTTTAAAATAATCATCACACTCACCTGGTTCACAATACTTTTATAGAATTCATTCGTCATGTCGATGATTGATTATCAAAACCCGAGTATGATAATAATGAAATTATAGCACAACATTGGATACGAACAGAACATCCTGTTTTTCTATTCAAATATTACGAATATGAACTTACTGATGGCCTTGATAATACGGTTCAGCTCCAAATCTGAGATAAAAGGGCCAGTTTCCTGTCTCGTAACCAGGACGCATGTAGTTTTGTCTCTGCCCGGATCCTTTATTACCCGCTCCATGTTTATCTCCTCCGTGTTGTGCCCTTCCACGTTTGGTACATGGCTGTCGAATAAAGGGTCAAGAATCGAGTAAAATTTCAAATTGGTTATATAGACATCTATTATAATTCACTCACTCTTCTTTTCGCCCCAGCATCAAAAACGTTATTGATTCCTATTCTCGGTAAACTTCTTAATGCTGTTAGAGCTAGATCTCTTCCTGGCTTACCAGCCATTTTATATTCATCGAATCTTCGATTACCGGTATTGTTGAAATTCTGGTGGGATTATAAACTAATTTTTTGGATCAATAATACAAATCCATCGCAAACATAATCGTGAAGGAACTGTGATTATCGTAACGTACTGTGTATTTTATAACCTCAAATTTCATTCACTGGCAGGATCTCGCAGGATTTCGATGATCTCTAGAGACTTCCTAGAAATTAACCAATCGTTAAATTTCGGACTTATACTCTCTACGACGTAGAGTCTACAAACCTTGATTGGTCAATTCTTTTAGATGACCCAATCATATCCCTAGTTATATGAGAATTGACTAATGAACGCAGTGTACAATAATTTAGTTGACAATCCACTACCGTGCCATGATCTAAATTGATCTAAACTGCACATTGCATCTGCACGTGGGAGACGCTAAATAACGTTGAGGGGTACTCTATTTTAAAATCTTATTAACAAAATAGAAAGTTTATCGTTAAACATGGTTGTAACGGTACATAATAAATCCAAATTTGTTGAAGAGTCTTCTGATGTATCTCAAGGTAAATCAATTATTCATCTTACTTTAAGAAGAAGGTTTCTGTTTTGTTTTGCAAATTCAATTCAAAAAAAGCTTTGTCCAAGCGTAGCTCTAAGGAATTTGTTTTAGAATAACGTGAAATTTCGCGTACTTTCAACAGATTTATTAAAATAACGCGAAATATCGCGTGCTTTTAGTGTAACCGCAAAAACGAGGTCCTAACCTAAAAGAACGCGAAGCGGGAATTATAAAAATTTCAGCTATATTTCGCGTCATTTCAAAAAAATTCCTTGCAGTACACTTCGCGTACTTTTAGACGAAACCTTTGAAGAATTTTGTGACATTCCGAACTCAAATTTCAAGGTACATTTGTGTCTGGGTTTTCTCGTTTTATTTGATCGATTCTGATTTACTTAATTTCCACTTGTCTGCTGACCTGGCTTCTGCTCCCTTCTCTTTTTTCTAGTTTTCATTTTCTCACAGCAATAACTTACATATAATTCTATATAAATAATAATTTTGAAACATCCTCGAAGCCTCCTATAATTGCACCTTTACATTCATCAATAAGATGAGATAGAATACTTTGTCCAGGTCCAGGGCTCGTCTTATTGAGACTAGGGTGGAGAATCGTTTTACGAAATAGGCCAATGTGGCGATCAGAAGCCACGTACGGTTAGAGATGATAAATTTATTTTATAATTCAATTTCGGTGCAATCGACAATAAACGATTCAATAATAATGGAAACTGGAAAAAAGCATCCATTCTCTACAATTGACTGTGATTTTGCTTCACCATTGTATCCACCCTCGTCCCGGCGTTTAGTTCTATCTTTTATCTTTGATTATCGAGCAATAAAAATTTAACTATTATAATCTACACCTTCCGAGTTCTCATACTAGTTCAAAATCTAAGCTTTTGACTGAATTTGGTCAAAAGGACAATTCTATATCCAAGAATATGTCACCAGATTTCAAGCAACAAACAGATATATGTATAATAGTTTGTCGATATATATGATAAGAAGGATATCAATTTCAATATTTCAAATTTCATAGATATGGAGAGCGAAGAGGAACAGATGTCCAATTGCAATAGCGATGGAGAGGAGATCTCCGATACCGAGGAACCCAAATCTTCAACGAATCTCGGATGGGCGGATGCTATGCAAAAAATTCTAAAGAGTAATAAACCAGGAAAAAAGAAAACTCTTGTATTGTCGAGAGCTAAGAAATTATGCGATATTATAAATAAGGAACCTGTCGACGGCGAGAAAAGCGAAAAGACTGAACTTAGCCTTGAAAAAGATGTGGAGGAATCTAAAACGAGTCGAAAAGTAAAGAGGAAAGAAGCAAAACTGGGAATAAGAGCGAAACCCACTGTTTTAGATAGGGATAAGGAGAAAATGCTTCAGAAGATTGCCACCAAGTAAGTAACTAAATTATTCTTTTCTGATTTAACTGAAAAATTGAACTGATTTTGAAATTTCAGAGGTGTAGTACAGTTGTTCAACGCAGTCAGACAACAACAGCTGAAAATTGACGAGCGGTTAACCCAAGCCGGACCTCTGGAAAGAAAACGAGAACAAGTATTGAAGAGTATCGACAAACGTGCATTCTTAGATGTTCTAATGGGTGACTCCAAAAGCGTTCCTCTAGACACAACGGTTCATAAAAAACTCAAAGAAACAAATAATGAAGACAAAGTAAATCCTTCGTACATCTATTTCTGTTTGCTATCGATCGAATGGTAACGTTTAACACGAAAAATTGTCTTTATATTACAGAAAGATCAAGTATGGAGTGTCCTTCGAGACGATTTTGTGATGGGAGCTAAGCTCAAGGACTGGGATAAGGAGGAACAAGAAGAAGAAGAAGAAGACGATGAGGGAGAAACTGAAAACGATGCAAATGATTCGAACATGAGCGATACGGAATAGTTTCCTACGATCGACGACTTCTCGACATATCTAACGAAGAATGTTTCAAATGTTGTTGTTGAAAGATTGATTCTCGGATAAAAGGTGATAGTCAGAAATTTCATACCGGTATCTTTGAACTCTTCATTAAAATTCATTATCTCGGCTTCTCTCGGACTAAAACTCGACTGCTATGGTTTTTACGAGCGAGGAAGGTTTTTATTGTTTTTTTTTTTCATCGTGAGAGACGAAAAGATAAATCAACGATGAAATCTGAGCTCCACAGGGATAACTCATTGACAAAGATTTCATGCAAAAGAAAGTAGTAAGTCCTCGATACTTATCTGACTCCACACGAAGAATTGAAAATACTAAATACACTTTGGTAATAATTCGTCAGAGATAGCGATATTTGGAACACATTTTATTTAATTTACTTTCCACCTTTTACCGCGGCGAATGAATTATTTATTCAAAATACGCAAGTATACTGTGTCATAATTGAACGCACTTCTTGGCTGTGGAACAAATCCGAGTAACCCTTCAACGTATGATTTTAGTTCCCCGAGGGATGAAGTTCGGTTAGAAGCAGCGGTAGTTGCCCATCGCC
The DNA here is from genome assembly GCA_018340375.1 of Gonatopus flavifemur. Classification (NCBI taxonomy): domain Eukaryota; kingdom Metazoa; phylum Arthropoda; class Insecta; order Hymenoptera; family Dryinidae; genus Gonatopus; species Gonatopus flavifemur. The sequence goes on along the minus strand of JAFFJZ010000006.1, from coordinate 3,430,263 downwards.
AGCCGCGGATTGTATATTTCGTATTGTTACGGACGGAGAAAGATCAACTTCGTAAGCGTTGAGATTTTCTGCTTCAGCTACCCGGAAAGTTCCGGTGAAGGTATAACAAAATTTCGCGAGAGAGAGCAGAATTTTGTCGCAATTATTGAACAACGGCCAGTCGCCAGCTGATGTTATATTAGTATTTATATTGGACCTAAGAAGTCATCGCTACCATCGGTCGCTTGATAACCACCCACACAGACAAAAAGAGCTCTTTTAGATATCTAAAAGATGTCTTTGAAAACTGCAAGACCTTTCCAAAAGATCTCTTTTCGTGAGCGAAAAGATGTCTTATGCAACACCAATAGATATCTTCTAGTTGTCTTCAAGAAATCTAAAAGACATCTTCAAGAAATGTTTAAGAATTCTCAATGATTTCTTGAAGATGTCTTTAAGAGCTCTTGAAGAGATCTTAAATCCTTCTTGAAGAATTCTTAAATCCCTCCTGAAGACTTTCTGAAGAACTCTCAAATATTTCTTGAAGATTTCTTGAAAGTATTATTAAAATGTCTTGATTAAAATATTAAAATATCCATAACCATACGAATTCATTCATTATTTTGATTTATTAATTTAAATGAAGGCTTACCAAAACATATGAGGTGTTTGCATATAATTCGAATGCAAAAATACTTCAAGCATTTTTCATGCATGTATATAACCTAAATTCAAAATATTTTAACATTCAATTTCATTCACTTGAATCTGAATTTCGATACATTCTATCTTGCACAAAAATGTGAAATTTGATGGAAATTTAATTCACGTACGTACATAAAAAATAAAGTACAATGGATAAAATAATAAATTGATATTCCTCTAATATATGATTCTGCATAATGATACGTTAGTTTTTGCAAATAGGATCATTCGCTACAAAACAATATATTATTGTAATGTAATTGGTTACACGTTTCTTTTCTGCGGCAATACTTTTATTATCCAGTATTGGATCTTGAATGTTTATGTATATATAATTAATATTGCACAATATCATCGGCGTCGTCGTTCCTCACTGCACACGTGAAACAAATGCGCGGGACACTGTGAATAATTATACGTGAATTACTGCAATGTCCTCTCTAATTCTCTGCAGCTACTGAAATCGATGTGATATCTTACTTCACCAATAAACTCGCATTAGCGTATCACGATATCATACTACAACTTATTTGTAGAGTCGATGCAACTAATTTTATATTAGAACGATACTCGGCAGTTGACTTAGGGACAAGATTTTTTTTTTTTTTTTTTCAAACGATAGCCGATGGTTCAGCTTTGTTCTGCCATCGAGCTTTCTTTTACACATCCCGAACAAAATCGATCGTCTAAACTTGCAATAGGATATTCGTAGTACGAAGAAGGACCGGATAAAAGACATTTTTCTATTCAATCGAGAGGTGAACTTTCTTTCAGCCGATCCTTTTGGGAAATGCCCCAGTGCCGTGTTACGGTCATCCCTTGAATTCGAGTTTGGACACATCCGGTCATTTGGGATAGAAGTATCGGACCCCCGACTCCCACCTGGGAGGAAGATCCACTTCCTCGCCCTGGTTCGTCCGGGGCGAAGATTTTTCTCTTCTCGCGGAGGTAATTTATCGTAATCAAGAGACACGGTAGTGTCTCGAGCCAAGTACATGAAAAAATATATGTATATTTTAATAATGTATAGTCGTGCACTACCGGGTATCTTTTCCCGTAAAGCGGGATTTTACCGACTGAGCAAAACTTGCACAATAACTCATCACACATTGTATTTCACGAAAAAATAAGTATTCCTTTGAACCCATAAGTTCTATCGACGATTACGTTATTCGCTGAGCAGGCTATGCCTGTTTTTTCAAGGGACACGGTGAGTTACCGTGCCGTCACCGGCCGTTTGTTATTGTCACACCTGTCGAACCGGTGACGTATGAAATCCTGTGCTGGAGGTGGTGACTCTATCTCAAAACTTGTGTTCACTGGCCAATTGAATTTTTTTTTTTTAATATTCGAGTATTCCTCCCATCTAAAACGGATGGAAAACAACTGTATCATTCCCCGTTCCTTCTCCCGAGATCGGGTGAACGATATATGACGTAGACTTAACAACTGTCCAAGTTGAAAAGTCAGGAAATGAAAGAATGAGGCCATCAAAATTTACTTTTCAATGTTCCAGAAGTGAATGAGAACATATTTTAACGATCGATATTTAGTACAGGTTGGACATTTGCCAGTATCCTGGTCGATCACGGGGCGTCGACAGGGTTGTTGCGTATGAAGTTTCAATCGGCTCTGCCGCATGGAAAAGTCCCCGTTTCTTCGGACTCAACGGCGGGCTTTTGCTCACCGAAAAAAAGAGTTAACTTTGTCACGGCGCTGGTCATTCCGCTACACATCGGGACCACCGCAGTCATTTCTTTTCCGATGTTTTACAAACACGGATAAAATATTTGATTATCATTTCTAGAAAAAAGTGTATGGAGAAAGATTAACTTCGTAAGCGTTGAGATTTTCCGCTCCAGCTACCCGGCAAGTTCCTGTGGAGGTATATCACAAAATTTCGCGAGAGAGAGCAGGATCTTGTCGCAATTATTGAACAACGGTCAGTCGCCAGCTGATGTTATATTAGTATTTATATTGGAACGAAGAAGTCGTCGCTACCATCGGTCGCTTGATAACCAGCTACTGAAATCGATGTAATATCTTACTTCACCAATGAACTCCCGTCTAAAGAAGAGAGTCAAGGGGTTCTGAGGTCGAGTATCAATCGTGTTTCGCAAATTTGATATTTTTGTCGATTTTATTAAAAACATCGCTCTTGAAAATACGCGAAAACTGTAAAAAGGTTCTCTTCGAGTGCCCCGTGAGCCCTTTCCCTCCATATCGCTTTCAACAACATTTAAGCAGACATAGAAAATAAGTTGAGTGTCAAAAGAGAAGCAGGAGATGAGAAATTATTGTACCGAGAGAGAGACCGGTATGAAATTGTTGTATATAAACTTCCGTGAACCATTCTGCACTCTATTATTTGCGTAATCCAAAATTTTCTTATGAATTTCAATGCGGTGTTACAAATTGTATGTAAAAGGGACAACTCCCCAACTAGATTCATGTTGGGATTAAGGAGAGTTTCTCATCTAGCGCCCCCAAAATAAGGTGATTTTCTCGAATTTTTTCTCATAGAAGGAAGTAAATAAAGAATTCGGAGGTATTCACACTTGTTAATTGAGTCTTTTTTTCGGTGAAAAATAATGCCATGGGAATTGTTGATACGTGTTGAAACATAACCACATGAAAAAAACAGGGATCAATCCAAAAATTTTTATGAAAATAATAGGTTATATATTTTGTCACGTCCAGGGATTTTATAAGAAAAGAGCCCCTCCTTCGACATAGATCAGTAGAAGAATTTCTTCACTGGTCTTGATTAATCATTGATTAATAGACAGGGAGAACTGAATAGTGGGACAATTTTGATTGCAATAAGATGAAGTTATAAAATCAATTTATTAAAAAAAACTATTGCTAATACCAATATACATTATTATAAATTTTCAGGATGATCTCCAAATAGTCGCATGCAAACAATGCATTTGTTGTCTTCTTTCGTAAATTTAATTTTACTTATTACATCTAAAGATGATTTGGCATATTTATCAACGAAATCCTTACAAACTATACATTTAAAATATTCTTGATTGGCTTTAAAACATTGATCACATCTACGCGGCAATTTGGGTATTTCTTTCAAATTGTTGTCATTTCTTGACTTTAAACTAATTCGTTTTTCTGGTACATGTTTCAAAGCTTCATTGTATTCTTTGAGCAATTTTTTATATTTCTTTACGTGTCCTACGCGAAGCCCTACTGGTCTACCCGTTCCTGAATCCTTCTGAATTTCTTTGAATCACGATAAATTGCTCTGAATTCCTCTGAATCTTCCCAAATCTCTCTGCATCTCTCTAAATTTATCTGAAACGTGAAATTTTCAGAGAGATCCAGAGAGATTTTTTTACCAGGGTCGTACCAATAAAACTAATGAAAAGTCCAAAATTTTTTAAATCACAGACATGCAAACTTTTGGTAGCATTTTTTCACCTTTTTTTTTTCGCTCTTTAAAGTGCTATAAAGAGAAAAACAAAAGCAAATGTCATCTCCATTTAGGCTCATCCTCCAATAATTTCAATCAGCTTCAAAGTAAAACAAGAAAAGAGCGATCCGTTCAGTAGTTTTTAAGATATCGTGGAGCCAAACTTGAAAAACATGGTTTCGAGAGAAACGCCTTTAAAGTTTCGGAATACGAATCCTTTAACTTGAGAAAATTTCTTTCATGTACTTTAAGACTCATTCAATGAGTTTGAAATAACTCGAGTTCCTAATTTACTTCCTTCTTATGAAAAAAAATTCGAGAAAATCACCTTATTTCGGGATTGGCTTGATGAGAACCTCCCCTTGATCAGAGCTCCAAGAAAACACAAAAGCCTCTGGGTTGAATTTACGTTCGATAGACCTTCAAATGTCTGGACGTTGAATAGAACTCTATTGAACGTTCCTTGAACCTTCGTGTTCTGTCAGGGAGATACTCTATCCGTCTAGTCCCAGGAAATATTCCGTAGGAGATGAAGAAAATGTCTACCCCGGTAGCAACATAGCACTTATTAAAATCATGCGTTATAGTTTTAAATTTTAGTAGAATGTATTATTTCGTTATATTCGAGGAATGACTGAAATGGAGATGTGGGGAGTAAAACTACTTTGTACTACTTGGTATTTGATCATTGATACCACGTCTTGAATAAATTATTGTTGACTTTAATTATCCGTTGGTTGATCTTCGATTCCAACATCCAAACATTTAAAAAAAATCTATTTCAATTTGCAGATTTCAAAAATTATATCCTTCTTCGTTCTCTCTCCCTCGGAGCTCACGTTTCCCTACCAATTCTCAATCATCGTTCCGCCGATCATCCCCTATTCCAACTTCCAGCAAAAGATTTTTCCAGAGTTTCGATCGACAGCGCTCTTGCCTCGAGTGTGAAAGAAGATGATAAGAATCTTTGGTATATCCAAAGCACGGGGATGAAATTCGTTGACTTCGTAGAGGAGTTTAATAGCGATCGGAAGTGAGAAGAAGAAGAAAACGAACACGGGAGACATTGCGCAGTTGCAACCACCACTTGGCGATACGTTGGATTTTCAGAGGGTGGTGGAAGAAGAGAAGGACACTTACTCCAGTGGTCGTAAAAAACGAACGAACGGCCTTGTATATATTTTGTGTACTGGATACAATAAGAAAGTATTCGCTGTCGCAAAGTGAAAATCGTCCGAGAATTATACGTTCGAGTATGCAAAGTTTTAGTAACTAATAATATTGTAATACATGCGATTTTCAGTACCCTCTTTTTTTTTGAGGAAGAAGTTTGTGTGATCCGTAAAATGAGGAACGATGGGGATGCGATCAACATTCCGAGCGGACTTATATCGATTGGATTAATTTATAAAATGAAGAAGAAAAATGGTGCTTATATAGATTGATCAATATTTGTTTCTCTTCATATTCGGGTCACACCTATGGAGTTCCATTACTGTAAGGGTGCGTACTTATTATACACACTTACATACTATATACATGTATATATTATATACGATATCGAGAATACCGCAGTGAACTTTGATTGCGTTATTACTGTAAGGTAAATTGCCAAAATACCGTGAATTTCATCTTTTAACACGAACAATAAAAAGTACCATGACCGGAAGCATATAAAATTTACTTTGATACATTTTTTCTGTATACTATTCAATGTTATTATGCCTGTTGTTCATGTGTGAAGATGCAATTCACGGTATTTGGGCAATTTACCTTATATCGTGAGTGATGAAACAAAAACTCGGCATCGAATTTTTCTACAAATTGTGTTAGATTGTTTTTTAGTTATTTGGAAAAACAAGTTTTTTTATTTCCTCTCGATTGATGCCGCGAGTGGTGCACGAACTTCAGATAAGAGGCCATCGATTGGTAAAGTTCATACTTTTGGAGGGAAGACTACGAAAAATTTCGATTCAATTCAATAAGATTCTTTTCTTTGAAAAAGTAAAATTCTGAACGAGTAGAACGAAATTCTCGATTGACAGCAAGCGACATGTGGGCCTCGATCATTTACCGACAATTTCAGGGCAGAATAATGAAAAATGAAGAAGCGTATGCAGTTATTTTGCTGGAGAACGCTTATTCGCGATGGTGACCCGACCACTCCCGTGTCTCGTGAAATCTTATAACTAGAGTTTATGTGTTTCAATGGAAGTTTCAAAATTCGAAGTTTAGTTTATTATGTTGTTGAATTTCGAATCTTATTGAAACGAATTGGCGCTCGAACAAGGAAATATTCAGTTCTTAGAGGATCCAGACCAAAGGAGTTAATTCGAAGTGAAAAAGTAACGATGGTTCATCAGATTTTGTGAGTTTAAAATTTCGATTCGTTCCCATAAACCATTGAAACTTCAACGACATAGTTTATTCGCTTCCCTCGCGGGTACCGTCAACTCTATACCGGAATCTATTCGAGTCCCTACGAGGGATACCTTGGAATTTGTTCTTTAACCAATCGGGTTTGGTACCGATGCCTCCTCTCGAATATCGAATATGCTTCTTCCAATGATTCGTGAAGATTCACTTTCAAAGATTACGTCAGTCAAAACGAAGAAGAACAGTAACCGACTGACCGCGATAACGTTGACGTGTCATAATCCGAATGTGACACTTCGATATTATTCCAGTCACTCTCGATCGAAAAGAATTTATTACGGTTGTGAAATTACAGCACGCAATATTTTGATTTGGATTGAAAGAAAGTCATATTTTATAATCTATTGGAATAGAAAACCTCTTTCAAGGTCTTTCTAGTACCAATATATCCCATTTGAATTCAATTTAACAATTTTTAATCGGATTTAATTGAATTCAAATTTTACCAAATTTCATTAAACACTGTACAATATTCTAACAAATGCCGCGAATTTTTTTGGAGTAGTTTATTCAAAGACGTTTGATACGTTTCCAAGCTTTCCCTTTGGAGTGATGATTTTTGAAAATTTGATCGAGCATCCTGTTAAATATCACTGAAAAAAGTTTGAAATCGAAACAACAGCGACGCAGAGCGGTTAAAGCGGGAGATTGAAACGCTACGAGTTGTGGATTCAATTCTAATTGCCAAGTTTTTACACATTTCTTCTTGTTATTTCGAAATACAGGGTGTCTACTATTCCTTCAATATCCTGAAATCCTGGACCTGGATTAAAAATTGCGATATTCATATTTTCATTGATTACCTACACTGAAAAAAAAGTTTTGGTAATGGTAAGAAAAGTGTTTTGTTGTTTGATTTCTCGTGACCATACTATATAATTTGGTCAAGGGAACCAAAAGGATAAATCATTTTGTACCTCGAACTATACTGATTTCGATTGTTTGGTTAAGATCAAGTACATTTCTTGGTTACCCACATCCTTTGAAAAACACATATTGTTTGGTTGCTTTCATAAAACTTACGCGGTTTTGTTCCACAAACAAAATAATTTTGTCACTTCATAATGACTTCATCTTTGTAGTGAAAATATTCTTTTGCATTTCTGAAACGTAAATTCACATGAAAAGTTTTGTGTCGTTAATAAAATAATACATTCCTGCATGGAAGAATACTTTGATTTATTACAATCATATAAACTCGTGCATTGAGATGCATTGTTAATTGCATCTTACAAGGAGATGTCGCAAGAGCCCGGAGCTACTTTTCAATGAAAGTCATGTGTACTTGTACCATAGATATTCGTGATAAAAATCATCCTCACTCCAATCCTAACACGGCTCAGTATTTGAAGTTCGAGTTTGAAACATGAACACAACTTGATATATGCAAAGAAGGTCCCCCTCATCCAAGTGATCGGCAGTGGCTTGAGTGATAGAGCCTCCGCCTCCAGTCCCGAAGACCTGTGTTCAAGTCTGCTGGTGGTGATTTTTTTTCTCAATCTGACCCATGATTTTCTCATCAGAACGAAATATTTTCCGTCTGCAGACGATATGATTTGGTTTCCCAAGCAAAATGTATTTACCTAGAAACCAACGGTGTGCAACAAAGAAATAATATGGTTTTCAACAAAACGTTTGGTTGATCACATTTCAACAAAATTCTTTTGTTGAAACAACAAAAGTTTTGTTGTTTTAACAAAACATTTTTTTCGGTGTACCCTGGTGGAAATATTTCTCCGAATTTCTCATTTTTGAAAGTTTCGGAGGAATTCGGAGAAAAAGTTATGAAAAATATTCGCAAATCTCCGTTTTTTGACGAAATGTTCATATTTCCTCCTAAATGGTCCGAATTTCTCCTCTAATCAGAAAAAGGGAATCGAGAAGTTTGGAATGTTTCGAATGCAACATATTCGAAAGAATTTGTGATTTTTTGTCAAAAGTTGAACACTTTCTCACTAAATTTTGAAAGTAAATCATACCGATTTCCTTCGAATTTCATCCATATATGTGTTCAATATATATTGAGGAATGTTCGGAGAGAATCCGGGAAATTTTCAGAAATTGAATGCAACTATTTCCACAGCTTCTCAGAAGCAATTTAGAGACAGTCATATAAATTGCTTGAATCGTTCAATCGATCCGAGTATTCCGATTTTTTCCGAATTCCTCCGAAAACATGTAACAAATAGAGGGTTTAGTGGATTTTTAGGCATGATTTTTGGTCAGACTGAGGGAAAATTCGGAGGAAATCGGATATATGTTTGAAGATTAATTGACATGTATTTTTCAAGAAAATTCAGAGGAATTTGGATCGCTCACCAACATTTAAACGCGTGATGGATTATTCCGATTGTTTTCGAATGGCTACGAAAAAAGGTGGGAAGGAACTGCCTCTCCGAAGTTCTCCGAACTTTATCTATATTCAAATTTTCATACATTGGAGAATTTTCGGAGGGAATGGGGGGGGGGGATTGTCAAAGGTTGAACAGAACAGTTCCAATCCTCCCTCAGAAGTAGTTCGGAGAAATTTGGAAAAATGATCTAATTTCTTCGAAGAAAGGAATTATTCTGATTTTTCTCGAATTTCTACAGGAACAGGTAACATATAAAAAATTCATCAAATTTCTTAGCAAGTTGTTCTTGTTATACACTGAGGAAAAATTCGGAGGAAATATTTTTGAAGATTCATTGGCATATTTTTTTCGAGAAAATTCGAAGGGATTCGGATCACTCACCAACATGTAAACGCGAGATGGATTAATTCGATTGTTTTCGAATGGCTACGAAAGCAGGTGGAAAGGACCTGCCTCTCCGAAGTTCTCCGAATTTTATCTATATTCAAATTTCCATACATTAGGGAATTTTCGGAGAAAATCGGGGGGATTGTAAAAGGTTAAGTAGAATAACCCTGGCGAATTCGAAATAACCCAAAAATTGGTTATTTTTCGGTCATTTTGAGGTTCGGTTTGGTTTGAGTAATACTATGGTGAAAAAATGGTAATTCAAAGGTTTTTTACCAAAACATTACCGAAAAATAACGGTTGCTTTGTGCGCTTTTTGAACCAAAAACATTACCGAAGAAAAACCGTTATATTTTAGTTGTATTTTGGTTGCATTAGGGTTTCCGCATGGAGAACCGATTTTTTACCAACAAATAACCAAAAATATTCCCCACATCAATCAGGGATATCTGAAATAATTCAAAGTTAGAACCTGACTGAACGACCGAAAAATTACCAAAAAATAACCGTTATATTATGATTATATTTTGGTTGTATTTTGGTTTGGTTTGGTTTGGTTGAAAACGGTTTCTCTTGAAAACGGTCAATTTTCGGTCACTTTCGTGAAAACGACCAAAACGTTACCGAAAAAAATTTCTGCCTAAATGGTTCAATTTTGGTTGTTCTATCAAAAATTACCCAAAATTTACCAATACAATTTTTCTTAAAAACGGTCAATTTTCGGTCACTTTCGTGAAAATGACCAAAACGTTACCGAAATAAATCTCCTACAACTTGGTAATTTTTTGGTAATCTTTTGGTTACAAAAGCGCACAAAGCAACCGTTATTTGTCGGTTATTCTATGGTCATCTCAAAACCGTCAGGGAATTCCCATCCTCTCTCAGAAGTAGTTAGGAGAAATTCGGAAAAATATTCCGATTATAGAATGAATTATGTTAAGAGTATGAATAATTCGAAGGATACTATAATCATTTCAGAAAGAATTCGGAAAAAATTTGAACTTTTGATTCAGAAAAATCATTTGAGGCGGAGTATTTTGGAGAAATTCGTGAATTCAATATGAAATTTAGAGAAAATCTGGATAAATCGGAGAAAATTTCGGAGTGAGTCGGAAAAGATTGGAGAAATATTTCGATCACGAAATAAATTACGTTGGACAAATGAATAATTCAGAGAAAAATGTGATCTTTCGAGGAGAAATTCGGGAAGAATCTGAATCTTCCAATTCGGAGAAGTGACTATGAGCGAAGTGTTTCGGAGAAACGCTTCAATTTGGTATAAAACTCGGAGAAATTCCCGAACAAAATTGGAAAAAAACGGAAAAAAAATCGGAGAAAATTCGGAGAAATATTTCCACCAGGGTGGAGCTTAAAACTTGATCAAATATGTCGTCTAAATGCAAAATGAAACATACCTGTTACCAATATTCATCAAAAGAAGCATCTTCTTCGAGTTTACATTTTATCCCACGACCATTACTCGATGAAATGAAAATTAATAAGTGAAAATTTCGTCCCTTTTGAATTTGAAATAGATGTCTTATAGAACGTATATGACAATTACTTGGCGAAGTATGATTGAAATATTATAAAACTTTGGATCCAGTTTCGTTGGACATTGCAGAAGTGAAAAATATGATTCGAATGATCGAAAAATTCCATCGATAGATAATATTTAATCCCAAGTTGATATCAAAATCCAAGCTGGTCGAACTTTGAAGAGAAAAAGTATCGAAGAAGGTTTAAAGTTGCAAATTTATTCTTCCGTGTCGGAGAAAAACATGATAAAATTGTGTATATACGTGAAATCAATGAAAAATCGTTGGAATAATAATATTCGAACAACCTGGGAAGAGTGAAAAATGAGACAAATATTGTCTTTGTACGTTGTTCACACGTTGTATCATTGCCGGCGTTGTAAAGAAAAATGAATAGGACTTTCTTAAAAAGTGCACTTGCAAATTTGCAACATTGTATACACTTTGATGCGTTTCTATCTCTTTATTTGACCATCTAACGAGCTGATCTTATCCTCAAAGATGCATACTTTTCAATACAAGAACTTTCCAATGGATGATTGTCCTCCTGGAAAAGTCCTGGAATCGAATTTCTCGATAACAGTACTGCCGTCCCAGGCAAAAAAGTTGTTAACTCCAAATTCGTTCGAACGGAGAAAACCGAGAAAAACTATTGCACATCAAAATTGTATGATGTAAACTAATATTTTAACAATATTAAAGCGGTTCAAAGGCAAATAAGGGGTGCTGTTTTTGATGGTTCAAAAAAAATCAATATTTTTAATAACAACACATGAAGAAATGAGTTAAGGTTGTTTGGTGAACGAATACCTATCAAAAGAACCGTAACTCGAGTTACGGTTTTTTTCCATTCAACAGATTTTTTCAAATAGTACGAGATATTTGCTCCTCACTGATTTTACCAAACGAAAAGACCGTAACTCAAATTACGATCTTTTCGTCTGGCAGAGTGGTGACGTATTCGATGGTTCTTCTCATTTTGATGTGAGTTACGGCTTTTTTCTGATGATTGCCCTGGTAAAAATGTATCTCCGAATCTCACTGAAAATTTCACGTTTCAGAGAGATTCAGAAAAAATCAGAGAAATTTAGAGCAATTCAGCGTGGTTCAGAGGATTTCAGAGGCTATTAGTGGATTGAGAGAACTAGTGCTTTGAATTTTTCAGAAGGATTCTGAAAAATTCAGAGGAACTCAGAGAGATGCAGGGAAATTCTGGGGAATTCAGAGAGGAACGAATTTAGTAAAATTCTCTCAGAGGCGTTCAAGGAGTGTCAGACGCTTTCAGAGATAGATGAATTCAGAAAGATTGTGCGTAGAATTTTTCAGAAATATTCAGAAGAATTTAGAAAGATTCAGAGTAATTCAGAGAGATTCAGAGGAATTCAGAGAAATTCAGAGAGGAATTAATTCAGCTAAATTTTTGGTTCAGGATTCCAGAAGTATTCAGGGAGTGTCAGAGACTCACAGAGACAGGTGAATTAAGAAAAATTGTGCGTGGGATTTTTCAGAAAAATTCAGAGAGATTCAGAGAAATTCAGAGGAATTCAGAGGAAGCTTTGAAATTTGAATACATCAAATTCCCAGAGATTTAGAGGAATTCAGAGAGATTCAGAGAAATTCAGAGAAATCCAGAGGAAGCTTTGAAATCTGAATACATTAGATTCCCGGAGATTTAGAGAAATTTAGAGATATTCAGGTAAATTCAGAGGGAGCTTTGAAATTTAAATACATAAAATTTTGAGGGATTCAGTGATATACGGAGAGATTCGGAGAAAGTTGAAGAATTCAGAACGTATCACTATCGGAAAAGTCTCTAACTTCCTCTGAATTACTCTGGAATTACTCTGAATCTCTCTGAAATTTGTCCCAAAATATAGAGAGATTCAGAGAAATTCAGAGAGATTTTTTTTATCAGGGTGTCTAATTTTCAACTCGTTTTCAAAGAAGAAAAATGTTTATTACGCAAAAATTAGGAGCGATAACTAATGTATATTAACACAGTTGAACGCACCTTGCTCCCCTGAATCGAATGATATGAAAAACTCATTTTCGAGAAAAATTGAATCAACAACTTTTTTGCCTGGTACGGCAGAGTAGACACCCTAAACACAAAATTTGCTGCTGTAAGATTTGGGGAAAAAACCTTTCTAGTGAAATTTGTATCAATCTTCCCTGCATATCCCATATCAAGTTCCGACATTCTATGCGGGATTTTCAATAAGAAACCCATAAAGAAAATTCTACTATCCAATATCTGATTTGTATTTGTTTTAAAATTCTTCTCCTTCGATTCATTGTCCAGATAGATCGGATCTACATCCACCAATCTTCCTTTTCAAATACCGAAATCAATTCATTGTCTCCTTTTTGTAGACTCAAACACTTTCCCTGTGACTTCCAAAACACTAACCAGAACAACAGGAATCGTTGGTCTTCGTTAAATCGAATGTAAAATGATTTATAATCAATCGAAGGAAGATTATTCAACGTGGAAGGTAGTTCACTTCTTATTCAGATGGGATATTCGAAATTTGAATAGATAATCGAATTAGTTGATTATGCGAAATACCAAGATCAAGTGGAAAAAACATTCAATATCTAGCTGAAGTGTGGAAAATGTAAGTATTTATTATAAAAGCATCCTAGAAGAACTTGAAATTAATCTGAAAATTGTGTTATTTTAGAAAAGAAGTAGAAAGACTCCTCTATCGCAGAATCAATTCATCACAGAGAAACTTTCAATGGATTACGGGATGCAGGGAGTGACGAATTTCGATCCAAGAATTCTCCGTCCCATGGCGGATACGGAATGGTGGCATTACAATACAACTAGCGAATCTAGAACTTTTATTCCAGGTAAAAATGAATTTTCTGGGCTGGAACAAAACTGCTAAAAACATTCATATATATTTATTATATTTAGTCCAAACCCAAGTGTATATTAACGGCGGGCCCAATCTAAACCCAGGGTGGGTGCCCATGCTGCCCAACGTGGGGCCAAGCTGGGCAGAGAAATGGGACCAACCCTGAATGATAACATCGTTCCCAGCTTGGCTGTATTGCTTTCCCCAAGGATTCGTAACACCATGGGCCCAGCATGAACTCAGACTAAGCATTCAATGTTGTCCCTTCCTTTTTTTTGAAATTGAAAAATTGCTTTGAATTTTACCCCAGTGGGCATGAATTTCAGCCCTCCTTTGGCCCAAAGTGGGACCAAAATTCATACACGCTGAGGATTGTACACACATGCTCGGGATATAAATTCACCCCAATCTTGGCCTAACGCTGGTCCAAATTGGGGCCGAGTTCAAATGTGCCCGCACTAAGATTCATTATTTCCATTTTTTATCAACCATAATTCTATGGGGTAGCACAACAGGGCCAAGATTGAGCCAACATGGGCCCCATCGCCATTCCTCAATACTGGGTTGAAGAGGATGGACCCAGCTTAGGACCCATTGTCATTATAGGCAATACACGCTTGGGAAAGGTTAAGATGAAGAGTTTTTCGTTGCAAGATATCAAAGTTTTTTCAGAGGTGCGTCAGGGGACTCATATAAAGGACTTGTATTATTTTTAGTTTTTATGAATGATATAGTTGCAATATTTAAGTTTTCCAAATGTTTGCTCTTTGCTGATGACTTGAAATTGTACAAGGTGATAAGCTCCTATGGCGGTATAATTAGATCACAGAGGAAGATTTGGACAGATTGCTTGATTGGTGTGAAAAAAATGGGTTGTACTTGAACATGCAAAAATGTTTTAAAATGATATTCACGCGTGGTCAAATGGGGAATGATGACTACTTATTGGGAGACTCCCAAATTGTTGGGGTTGTTCATATAAGAAATCTAGGAATACTCCTGGATTCTAATTTAAACTTTAATTCACATGTGAGCCATGCAAGGATGTTAGCCACGAGAAAAATTCGTTGCCAATAAGCGTTTGTCCAAACACTTCCGGAGACTAGAATTATTTCGGACGTTATACTATTCCTTTATTTACCCGGTCTTAAGTTGTGGGAGTATTATTTGGTACCCAAATTTCGGTTATCAGAGAGTGTTGTTGGAAAGACTGAACAGGATGTATTGTCGGTTTGTAGCCTTCATTGGTTCGACTGAATGAATATTCGGGTATTTCATCAATCTTAAAGATTCCGATACTGTACTCGGCATGGAGGAGGAGTTGCGTCATCTTTGCCTGGAAAATACTGAACGATAGGGTTGATTCTATTAAATTGTTATCATCTTTTGCATTATCAGTACAGGGCAGACATCTGCGATGTAGAAATATTTATTTTTATATACCGATTATATACGATGAGGTATGATATCTAAGACTCCAACTCCGACTCTAAAAATGAATACAATACTGAATGAATCGCCACTTCGAGAAATTCGAATGAGACTGTGCCCTGGTAAAGTTTAACAACGTGAATCTATTCATTCCGTTTAGTTTCTCCCTTTTTTTTTACCTCAAACTTCAACAGGGTACATGTACCCTGTAAACATGTAACCCATTACCCAGATAGAAAAATGTCTCAATAATGCCATCATAATGGTGATATGGACGCCAAGAAATGTTCGCATCATGGTGCCAAGGTGTTTCCGCATAAAACATTGTTATTGGTGGCAAAACGAGGTGATGGCACTATAATGTAGACATAATGTTTATGTCACAAGATATTCAGAGCATGCTTTTCTATCTGGGATTAGAAGAATTGAATAAAATATTTTTTCCCTTTTCTAAGGTGGCAAAATAATGAATAGCAACAACGAAGGAGAATTAAATTTCCATTCGATCGCGGCGTTTGGACTGGGTATTCTCGACAACACCGGGAGCGGTGGCGGTGGTGGAATCAGCGGTAACGGTGGAGCTAGGAGCGTTACCAGCCCAAATCTTACAGCCACTAAGCAAAGTCAAGGAGTAGCCGCTCTGGTGGTCATGCTAGCGGTATTGTGTTTCATCTTTGCTTATTGTTGTTGGGGAGCGCCATTTTGTCGATCTCTCTGCAAGAAATACTGTTGTTGTCGATTGGAGGATCCAGAACCAGATCCACGATTCGAACGTACGAGCGATCAAGCTATGGTAGCAACGCCTACCATCATTTTATTACCCCACGGGAGAATGTTAGTCGTCGACGGTACCATTTTCACGCAATTCCAAGCGGATGCGAATGGTAAACACCAATTAACTTTCCCACTCCATGATATAACTCTCTTCAACGTGGTATTATTTCTTTTTCTTGAAGGTCTAGACTTAGTAGAGCTGGGAGAAAGCGTGATCCGAGCACAACGAAATCCACGTAGTATAAACCGACATCAACTACAAAACAGTCAAGGCAGCATTCTAGAGGTAGACACGGAAACTTTCAGTAAAGACAGTTTCGGTTCCATTGGATGTTTTCCTCCCCCCACTTACGAGAGTATTTATGGAAAAGAGGAGACCGATATGCCGCCGTCTTATTCAGAAATTTTACTCCACAGGTAATATAATAATCCCCAACAAAGTGATATATATCGCAAGATATTGAAATCATCTTTGTTTCCAGGATCGGCCAACTTCCTTACGATTACGGTAAAGAGGATATCGAGATGCAAAGTTTAGACGGTCTGAATGGACATATAATCGGCAACCCTATGAACGGTCTACCTTACCCTTACGCTGCCGTAACAAGTTTTTCCAGTCAAAGTTTTCCCTGTAGGAATATATCGAGAAATCCATCGATCATCAGTAACCCTATCAACGATTATTATATGAGCAACGAATTAGAGTACTATCAATTGGGCCTTAGTAGCTTATCGAACATTGTAAGCGATGCTCATTTGAATATGAGCAGAACTCGTACCCACGACGAATTTCGAGTCATCAGTGAAAACGATCATCACCGTTATCATCATCCTCATTATAATCTTCCTCGTCACGATTTCGATCTACCCCCAATGAGAGATTCCCGCAGCAACGAGGATAATAGAAGAAACGACGATATTAGCGTCCAAAACGAACTCATGAACACTAGAAATCGAGCACGTAGTATCTCGGGGGGACACTGGTCCGGAGAGAGAGATTCGCATTCGAGAGATCGTCGTACCTTCGTGGATCGGGTACCTTCACCGTCGTTTGTACACCAGGGTTCTCAAGTTACGGACGATATCGATGATTCAAACCCCCCTCAAGTTGGACGGAGTTCTAGATATTTCCAAAGGAATGATGTATTGGACGACGAAACGTCAGCTGCCGCTGCCGCGGTGGTCCATCGACGGGCATCGATCGAGTCTTTGTATCCGGAAGACGAAACCGGGAACTTCGGTGCTTTGGCGGACATTCGTGAAAGCAGGGTGTGATGAGAGAAAGAAACAAACTGTGATCGACTGATAAATTATTGATATGGATATTATAAACGGTTCGTTGCGATTATGTTGAATATGGTAGCAAGAAATGTCGTGAAAAATTCGTCAAGCGATGTTTTGATATTAATACAGATGAAAATTATTGATAAACGAAATTAGATGGTAACTATTTATTACGTGTCGATAAACGTAAGAATTTAAAACAGAATTTCATTCAGAGGAAAAAGAGATGATTCTCTCTTCTTTGTAATTTACCTACACTTTGTTGAAAGGATACGATGCGAATATTTGAGACAACGTTCAACGAACGTTTGTAACACCACCGACAGTTTTTCTTTGTTCATTGACGTACTGGTATTCTTTGGATAATCTCAAACCTCTCTACAATTCTCTTCGCTTTATTCACTTTTCCTTGCTGTCCTCCGTTGTTCTATACTTGAGAAGCATTTTGAACTCTCCGTTTGATGCTTGTAAACGATCCATCAACTTATTTCAGCAGGGAAGTATTTTTAACGTTGTTTTACGTTAATTCTGAAAGGATATACGATCATTCGGGTGGCGTTACAAACCCTGTGACACCGTTGATGTGTTCTTACGTGGCTGTTGGAAACCAAATTTTCGAATTATTTATAATAAGAAACGTTTGAAACATCGAAGTGTAACATTCATGATTTATTTTTATGAAAAATATGAATAAACGAGATATACGGAAAGAAGTGTTCCAATTCTAAAATAACGAACCAGGGGAGAGTTATCTGTAAAAAAAAATGAGATGTCAATCGATGAAAAATGATGGATAGATTAGATTTGCATAAAAAGATGCAAAAATAATGCAGTTACTTATCGATATTTTCTCTTATCGACTTCCTTTCCGTCTTTCCATCGATCGCTTATCGTAATAAAAGGATAAATCTGAGAAACATCGAAATCATTGATACCTGATTGAAAAAGTGCATTAACGAAATCGAAATGATAAGAGGATATCATATATTTTATTTTAAAATATATAGATAACGAGACGTCGTGGTTCACGTATCTAGATGTACTCGATCATCAGAGGATTTTCTCCAAATATTATATAAACGTGAGGCACCGACTCGCAATTGTCCAGTTTCATTTTTATTACCAACATGTTGTCATCTTATACATTTTTGATACTCGTCGTGTTGACCTTTGCATCTATCGTTCAAGGTAAACATTTCTTTCGAACTTTTGAATCAACTCATTCGACAAAGTATATTTTTCTTGTTGCCTCACGCTTTAAATATTTGTATATTTCAACAATAAGGTCTGTTGGATCAACGTATCGTCGGTGGCCAAGATGCCGAGGATGGCAAATATCCGTATCAAGTATCCCTGAGGACTCGGTCTCGGCATTTATGCGGTGGTTCTATCATCGGCAATCGCTACATTCTCACCGCCGCTCATTGCATCTTCCGGTAGATAATCCGATCCTTCAAGGGGATACCAGCGGCCCCTGACAACGATGCAACCCGAGTCAAATCTTTTCTCACAAATTATTCGAAAATAAGGCGAGATTTTGATTTTATTTCTTCGTTTTCGAGTAATTTGTCAGAATAGTTTTTGTCGTATTTTTTTCTAATCGCTGGTATCACCTGAAAAAGTATTTGCATTGAAAATCAAATATATCCGTTCGCAGAGCTAATCCCAAAGGCATAACGATACACGTCGGTACTTATTCGTTGTCGGATTTTGGTACCGTGTATGAAGTGGAACGCCTGATACCTCACGAACTATTCAACAGTTTGGTCCCGTTCAACGATATCGGCCTGATTCGTGTAACGAAAGACATCACATTCACCGATAAAGTTTCATCGATTAAACTACCGCCGTTCAATATGAATGAGCCGCACGAACATCAGTCCGGAGTTCTCACTGGTTGGGGTGCAAAAAGCGTGAGTATCGCATTGTTGTCATATCCCAAATGAAAGCTCATGTTTTTGTTTGTCCGTCACACAGGCGTGGGGCGGAAGCTCGAAATATTTGCAACAAATCGACCTGACCGTTATATCCTTGGAGGAATGTAAAAAAAGGCAAAGATTTGTGACAAACGCACATCTTTGTACTTTCACAAAAAAAGGCGAAGGAGCTTGTTTCGTAAGTTTTGTTTTAAAAAAATTGGTTTTCTTTTCGATTCGAGTTTGAAACCCAAATTCACAATTTCAGGGTGATTCCGGTGGTCCTCTTGTCGCTAACGGTGTTCAAATCGGTGTGGTCTCCTACGGGGAACCGTGCGCCGTTGGATATCCCGACGTCTTCACCAAAGTCGAAGCGTTTAGAAATTGGATCGATAAACAAATGTTTTAACAAATTGTATCTATCGAAATCGTTATATCAAGTCGATTCTTTTTTATCACTTTTATCATTTATATACAAAATACAAGTTTATTCGCGTGGAGTGAGATTTGGAATTTAAAATAAATCAGATTAAGTATTCGAATGAATAACAGTTTGACACTTTTCTTGTATGATCTGTTCGACTCGATAAACTTTAGAAGAAATAAGGTAGTCTCGTGTTATTTTAAATAAGGTATAATAATTCAACATGAGAAGTATCGTCATCGATAAGATTTGATACCACTCACTGGTATAAATCAAGATGAACATTTGTGTACCGACGAGCACGAATTGCAGACCCCACAGCAGACAGAGTAACCACGAAGGATCGGAAAACCAAGTCTGAATAAATATAAAAGAAGATAAAATGAGTTTGAAGATATATTTTCTTGTCTGTTTAAATTAAAATATATTTACATAAAATCTGAAGTGGTTCGCGTTTCCCGGTTCCGCTGCGGTACAAATACCCTCCGAACGGTAGATATCTTTATTGTGCTTTACGATGGAACCATGTGGCCACAAAACACTCTCGTTCCAATTTGGAGCATGCGCGTGATTGTTTCGATTTCCCACCAGAGACCATCTGCCCAAATGTAGAGCTGTTCTATGCAATACATCGCAATACCTGTAACGAGAATAATATTCAAATATGTTCCGATAAATTGAATTCGCGTACATACAAACCTCAGAGGATAAGCTTGTGCAAAATGAGCAGATATTCTTCCGAGCCAAAATAATATGGCATACTGAACTGCCCATGTTACGTCGAAGTAAAGATGCTGGGGTACGAATAGAATGGGAGCAACTCCGCATACGTACGCGCTACCGGAAGATGCGAATAAAACTCTCTTTAATCGACGATTAAAATCCGATCTGAAGTTCGAAGCTTCCGCCCTTATCACCGCCGGATTGAACGAACAATTGTGTAAAGGTTTATCTATCGCCAACGAATTCAACTTTGTTATTAATTTTCATTTCCAAAAGAATAATAATACAAAGAAAGAAAGATCTTTACCGAATAGAAAACTTGCTTTTCGCTCTTCTTTGGCATCCGACGAGGTTAAAGATGTGTCTAAGAAAGGTCCTATTCTTACGCCGAACATTAAAAAATATACAGACAAGCTTCTGCAAAAATAAAATTAGGTGTGTCGAAAATGAGACCAGAGGGAGATGATAAGAGGGAATAAGATGAAGTAATATTACTAACGGATAACAGAGGTAGAAAATTTTTATACTATTGTGCCTGCTGGCTATTTGAAACAGGCTCCAGGATAAGATACTTAACGCAATGACTAGAAGAATGATTCTGCAAAGATGAAATGCAAGATTTTAAATTACAATCCATACATAATAATTTATGAGCAATTTGATTTTCATGGCTTACCTCGTTACCCTTTGCATAATCTGCAACCAATCGGATGGTAGTAAGATATCCATAACCTTATCTAACACGGTATAAACAAATCGTCGCGACACAGCAGTTGCAATGAATATCACGAGATAAGGATCCATTAGATAAAAATTCTATCAAACCAATGTAAAATGTTATGGAGGAATATTCAATATATTCTGTGTTTCGATAGAGAAAAGATATACCATGGTGTAATTATTATAAGAATGCGGCAACCACCATACTGTTCTGTAAAGATTGAGCATTTGCAAAGCGGTAGCGAAGAAACAAATCACCAGAGACATAGTTTCAAACTTTAATTGACCGTCAACGGGAACAGCTGGAATGGGAACATGTTTTGGAGCGAGAGGTCTTCCCGCTCCTCCAGTGGTTTCTTCAACTTTCTTTTCATCTCCATTCGTATTACCTAATCTCTCCCCGCTGTTGCTTCTGGTGTTTCCACTATTATAATTGAAGAACTGCACTTTACCGCTCGGACCATTTCTACTTCCCGCGTTACGTCGTCCTCCAGGCATAATCTCGACGTGCTTTACATTCCTAGATCTCTACCTGAAAATGCATTGATATCAAAGTATTCAAATTGGAGGTTATAAAAATAAATTTCATACCCGTATGAAAAGTTTCCGGATGATCTCTTTTTCAGAAAATACGACAAATTTCGTCAGTACCATACATGTCTTCGAGATACGAAAAGATCCATTAAAGACATTAAATGAAACGAATTTTCATTTTGATTAACGCAAAAACGACGACAACATGAGTGGTTAGGTCAGGTCAGTCAGGTCAGGTAAGTTTTAACCTCGTTGTTGCCCTCGGTCGACTAATCGAAAAAAGAGAGACCAAAAAATATCGATAAATATCATCGTAAACCTCTCTAATTGAGGTTAGAATATTTTGATTGGGAAAATAAATAATCGCTAGTGTAAGTGTACTGACAAATAAATCCAGAGATGGCTGCTCCCATAAGTACAGCGTTTGATAACTTAACAGCGGCTCTTAAATCGAATATAATTCCCAATCAAGAATACCTATTACAAGGATCAGTGTTGGACAGTGCTGTCGAAGTTTTGCTCCACCGGCTTCGAGGGTTATGCGACAATGTTGACAGTGGTCCAGAGACTTTCAACGATCACGAAATGTGTTTCAGCATAAGGAGGTAAGGTGCGCTCGATAAAACCTAACATTCAACAGAAATATCAGAAATAGATTTTTTATATCTTAGAGGACCTCCTCCGGAGCAGCCCTTGCTTCTGCGTGTGAGGAGAGCGTTGGATCATCAAGACATGCCTTGGCAATTACGTTACATCGGTCAACCTGAACTGGGGGATAAATCACGCCCAACTATAGTCAGAAGTAGCATCGACATAGCCACCAGCAGCACAGTTGTGGATTTTTTAACGGAATTAGGTTGTCGTTTAGATTTTGAATACATAGCACGAGGGTATATGTTTCGTAAAGGCAGAATGAAAGTTACCGTGTCTAAGATATTCAAAATGGGACAACAGGCGAAACTACCTGAGAGCGTGGAAGCTATTTCTCAAAGTTACCTCGTCGAATTGAGCGTTCTTGCCCCTAGCGGTCAAGACGCGATTGCAGAAGATATGAGGATATTTGCGGAACAGTTGAAACCTTTGGTTCAACTCGAAAAAATTGATTACAAAAGACTTACTCATCAGTTATAATTTTTCTCCTACTCAAATTTGTTAATCTGGTAAATTAAATATTTTTCATTTTATTCAATTTTCTATCTCCTGTTTTTTTTTCTGATTTTGTTTTTTATGTTGTATAGAATTCTTTTGGAACAGAAGACTGATTTTTATGTATGCCATGATTCCAAGATTGAGAGATTTTTGCACTGACGATGAGATTCTCTTTAACCTCTGAGCTCTGGGAGGATTGAAAAGGCCACTTTTTGTTGCATTCCAGGAAAACATACGAATTCTCTCTTTGCTGTAGACTTGATGTTTTGTGGAATTTGAAATTCAAGAGGTCTTATGCATTCTCTGCGTGGAATACACGAATATTACTTATCGTACGCTCATGGAGAAGCCAATCCTGATACACGAAGAGAAAAATTTAGTTAAAAATGGAATTGGAACTAGATTGGAATTGACAAGAAAAATTACTGTATTTCCATCTAATTTCAGAAAGGTCCACAGTAATTTGCCCTGATGAGTGATCGAATGAATTTTTGACATCCAAATTCTGTTTAAAATGTCACAAATTATCTACGTTTCAGCTAAAATTGGCCCGAGAATGTCCGTTTGTTGCAAGTTTCGGACTAATCTGGGTATATCTGCTTTCCTGATGAGCGATCGAGACAATTGGTGGTAATTAGATGAATTTCTGGAACTGGACAGCGATCGGATATTGTGCAAAAGTTTTGAATGCATTCCAGACATTGCCAATTGAAAACCTTGGACAAATTTTGGATGAACAATAGACATCAAACTCGACTCCATCTAAAATTTTGAATAAGTGGATATGAAGAGACATCGTTGACACGTTTCAGTCAATTTTTGGATGTCTCAACCTCATCCACTTGCCCATTAGGGATTTCAGGAGATGAATCCGAACTCCAATAGATTTAATGGATGTGGATGGGTGGTGCATGTAGGACACTAAAAGAAGCAATTGGAAAATCTCTGAACATTCCATGGATTCGATTATGATTCGGGACACAATAGAACGAGAATCATGAAAGGACTCCCTTGGACGAGATCTCACTTTTCGAGAGCATTCCAAAATTTGAAACTCATCAGGGCTTCGTTCATCGCCGAGTCATTTGAAAAGTACGCACTACACAGCAAAGTCTCTAAAATAAATTCTCACTTGAAAACTTTGTGATTTTTGGTTCCTTTTATTTTCCTCCATTGAAAATTGATAAAAATTCTCAATGAATGTATTTCCAAAAAATCAAAACACAATTTGCAATTTGACGAACGAAAATACATTTAAAAGATGACCCCAGGGAAAGAATGAATCGAATAAAAAAAATCAGGTATACAGTGACGAAAGAATCAATCAAAATGCGCTGATGATTATTATAAATACAGAAAGCGGCTAAGAGCAGTACTTTTATTTTTATTACCTTTCAATATAAATACTTATATATCCGGTGCTCGATAGTTCTTTTTTGTTTTCCTCAATATACATGTAATGAAGTCACCTAATTATAATTATTTTTCATCAATAATACACTGCTATAGAATATTCTTCTTTTCTATTGTACTGTAAAATACTGTTACGCATATATCATCTCTCACCCATGTATCGTATTCGATTCGATCAACTTTTATTATGTTGTATTGCAAAATCAATTGATATATATTTATATATAAAACCAAAGAGAAAGAAAAAGAAAAGAGAGAATAATTCGAAAAAAAAGAGTTGAGATTGAGAAGAGCGAAAGGAAAGGAAACAGAATATAATAAAGTCAAATCGTGTACACAATTATCCAACTGTCGTGTTCGCATTTCAACTATGATTGTTAACTCTCTCGCTAACAATATTCTTGAAATTCTTGAGCAAAAATTAAGTATGTTCGACTTAAAATTAACCATTGAAAATCTGCTTAACTCTGAAAAACAATTACAATTATAATATAATTTGTTTTGTATTTACAAATACTACATCAAAAAATTATGTTTAAAGATAAGACGAAGCATCACTTTTTCTCTTGCGTGTATTTTTAAAGTCACGATGATGATTATGATGACGATGATTAGATGAAGATGATAAAAAGGATAATTTTTTAATAATCGACTGACGCGTAAGGTCCCCTTACGGAGCCGATAATTGGGCAAAATAATAAAATTATTAAAAACAAACGAAAGATACTTATATATTAAAACATATTCGTTAATTTATTAGTTATCAAAAATTTTACTGAATCCGCCAACCTCGTTGAGATATTATTGAATCTCTCCAAAGCTCGTGCTAACTTTGTTGTAATAATTGAATAAAAAGCTTCGTGGGTTTCAGTAAATTTTTTAACAACCCCTGTGGGTTTTTCTTCACAACGGTAGACGATAACTCACAGTTGGAATTTAAAAAAGCACAAAGCACGATTGATTTGGATTCGATAACTTCCAACTTTTCGAAATCTCTCTGTCGTCGTAACAAAAAGAATCGAATGAATTCAAATCGCGTGATCTAAAGATTGGGGAATGAATTTCGTTTCTAACCGTTTCGCAAAAGAAAAACAGAGAACGAAAAAGGGGAAATACAAACTACCTTGTTGCTTGTACGTAAGCGATAGGAACGATGATGATTCATATTCGATAAAAATCATGCATTATGTATTTATTACTATTATTATTTTTGTTTCTTCTTTCTTTGAAATTTTTATTCATCGAAACGAATTCGTGCTCTGATTCTTATAATATTTTTTATTTTTGAAATTAAAATTAAGAGCACTTTTCGTTTGTTTTCCACCACGAAATGACATTGCTGTGCGAATAACGATCACCCTTTTTTTTTTGTTTTTTGGTCAAGAACAAAATTGGCAATAATAAAAAGTACGGAAACGTCTCAAAGTATTAAATATATAATTATTATCATCCATTCGTGTAGGATTGAATCTTCAACAATTGTGTGTTGTTTATTTCTTTTGTGTGTCTATGTTTTGTTTCTTTTTTGTTCATTTTTGCTTCGATAGCTCTGCTCAAACACTTTTGCTCTATTGCTACTGTCGTTGATCAAGAATGTTCATCGATCCAAGTTCTCAAATATTTCTCTCTACCTTGATAAAAGTGAAATCACTAACCGTCACAACTTTTAGTAGTAGTAGTAGTAATAATAATAATAATAATAATCATCATCACTGATTCAAAAAAAAAAAAAACAATCAAACAAAGCAGAACCAAAATAAATAAAGCAACACTCCAACTTATGAATTGAATTGATCATACACTTTGCTATGCATCGATTAATATCGATAATGATAAAAAGAGAAGAAGAAACTCGACATTCGATTATTCACGCACACATCTCTACTCCTGCAAATATTCCTCCTTTATCCTCTTGTTCTACCGACTACAATAGAGTTGCGTTATATTTTATTTTTTATTTTATTTATTTTTTTTCATTTTCTTCGTAGGATTAAGTATAAGGACGCTGCACGTATATGTTTATCATGTAATCATGTACCATGTGTTTATATGTACCACGTGTATATTATATTTCAAATTCTTGTCGTTACAAGTAAAGAGAAGGGAGCAGCATAAATTTTCATTCGATTCCTTGTGTTCATGATAATTCTCAAAAATTCCATTCGAGGAAAGAGAGCGTATGATGGATCCAAAGAAATCAAAAGAGAGAAGGAGGAGACTATGACTATACGCGATAAATATATATAATTGATCTACCGTACTGTACTGTATGTATACATCTTATACATATCATTTCATCTATTTCCTTCCGACAAAGTTGACAAAAAAAGAAAAATCGAAGAAATTGCGTTTATATAATTCGTGTATTTTATAAAATCGATTGAAAATGAAAAAACACGTTATCTCTTACGTTCTTACTGTTTCTTACGTAATATTTCTCGTGTGACGGTGGGCGGGAAGGCAGAGTAATAGAGGGGGATATATATACGATAATATGTACAAAATCCACGATTCTTTTACGTTAACAAACAACTTAAAACCGAGAAAACCAAATTTTTCCATTAACCCATCGAGGGGGAGATCAAATCCTTGGCTTTTTCTTTTTTCTTTCATTTCGATATAATCGTTGAATCGCCATCCTCTCTTCTTTCAATCAAATCTCACTCTCCACCTCGAATGACTTTGTCTTGTAAATTTTAGCTTATAAATTGTTTTATAAATTAATTAAAAAGCTGCTTAATCATTGTTTTCACGTGTTTCCTTATGACGTGTGGTTTATAGTATTAATTTTTATTAATAATAATAATAATAATAGTATGTATACGAGATAGCTTTGCAATAGCTTACTTTTTCGAACGTGTTTCTTCCTTTTATTTGTTTGTCGATGTTATTTTTTAAATATATTCATTAAATGATGATTTCCTCTCGACCACCGGACCAATATTGGACGAAATCATTCGTTCGAATGGTTTCATTGTCTCTTCGTAAGGTTCGTCGTCTTGCGTTTTCAAACAAATTTTTGAAAGAAAACCTGATAATTAAAATTTGTTCTCCCTTTCTTTTCTCTTTCGATTGGGTGACTAGCGACATTCCCAAATCTTAACCGTCTGATCGACGCTACCTGTGACGACGTACGGGTGACTCCTATGGAAATCTAAAATCAAAGATATCCGTGTTGTTTTCAAATCATTCCAATTAATTTGTCAAAAAGGCGAAAGATTTATATCATTCACTGACCGACAGAGGTGCAGAAATGAACGTGCGCTTCCAGAGTTTTCATCGCTCTCTTGTTGCGTGTATCCCATACTCGTAACGTTTTGTCATCAGAGGCGCTCACGATGAATTTACCGCCAGGGTGGAAGACGATACCGCGCACCCAATTGTCATGACCGAGAAGAGTGAAAAGACAAACTCCAGCCCCCACATCCCACACTCGGATAGTTTTGTCTCGGGCGCCGGATGCGAGGAACGGACCCTCGTGCGCTCCCTTGTTATCCGCTCCAGCGGCTGCGTTGATGGACGCTCTCGCGCTCTCCGGGGCCCACGCGATGCACTCCACGACGTGATCGTGATCTCTCAACTCAACCTGCAATCATCGATCATCGATTAAATAAAGTCTGCGTTTATACTATTCATATTTAACTTTGTAGTGATAATGACCTTTGTTTCTTTCGTAGCCACATGCCACACCCTGACAGTTTGGTCGTTGGAGCAACTGGCGATCAATTCACCGCAAGGACTGACTCGCGCCATTCTGACCCATTCCCTATGACCGGTTAACGTTTTTACGCAATACCCCGTGGCCACCTCCCAAATTTTTATAGTCTTATCCCTGGACGCGCTTACTACGAAATCACCTTGCGGTACGAAACACACGGAGTTTACGTTATGATCGTGTCCGTGCATGGTTTTCACGCACGCGAAAGATTGATGGAAATCCCACAATTTTATAGACATGTCGGCGCTGCAGGAGACTAACAATTTTCCCGATGCATCGAAGTTTATGTCCTGGACGCTGTCCGTGTGACCCTTCAACGTTCTCTCGAATTCTCCGCTTTCAAAGTCCCATACCTGAAATCGTGGGAATCATACAATAATTAGAATTGGAAAATTGTGGAATGATGGAGAATCAGAAGTTTTGGTATCAGCATGGATTCAACAACGATTCTCACAATTCAATAAAATTTAATCAAAATGATAGGTCTTTGTGTTAGGAATGAATCATGAATAATTCAAGAAGTGTCCGTTGCATGGAAGCGTCGGCTTCTGGTGGCGAAATTAGCAGCAAAGTGACAATGACATTTTGAGACAATCTTGTTATTGCAATTTACCATCTGAATTTTGATCATCTAAATTGAAAATTTCAACTTCTGGCGCACATTCATCAAATTGTTTTGAGCAGAATTCTATATCTTCCTGCTTTAGAAGAGAAATGCTAACTTTTTTTCTCTTAATCTTTAGTTGACGAGTGTTTTGCTTTCAATAACGCATCGAGCCGACCAATCATGTGGTTGTTCGATACAAACTAGAGTCAAGGCGAACTTGTGCCAAATTGACACTTTTAAATGAACCAAATATGATTCAAATTGGTTTGAACTTTAGAAGATCAATCATTTCAAGCCACTCTCACATAGCTGATGTAATTCATTATTGAAAGGAAAATGTAGCCACATGAGAAACAAAAGCCAATTCTTCATATACCAGGTGTAGAAGTATGAAACCGGAATTTCCCTATGAATGGCACTAGCCATCAGTTTAGGGACTCTAAAACCACTTCTTCAGCACCATCATCTCCGCCTAACAGTTGATGAAGATTTTCAATACAAAACAATAGAAGTTTTATACACCCGTAATTATTTTATAACCTTAAACATGTCGAGTTTTGTGCCTACAAACTTTGATCTGCGGACAGCATTGGTTTTTTGTTATCATTTGAAGAAGACTGCTGCAGAATCACATCACGGTGAACATGCTCTGGGTAAAACACAGTGTTTCGAGTGGTTCAAAAAATTTTAAAGAGGTGATTTTGCCGTGAGAAACGAAGAGCGTGGGAAATCACCGAAAAAGTTCGCAGACGACGAATTAAAAGCCTTATTGGATGAAGATGATACTCAAACACAACAAGAACTCGCGGATCAACTGAATGTGACGTAGAAAGCCGCCTCCATTCGTTTGAAAGCCATGGGAAAGATTCGGAAAGTGGGAAAATGGGTTCCGCGTGAACTAAATGAAAGACAGCAAGAAAATCGAAAAACCACTTGTGGAATGCTGTTCGAAGCATACAAAAGAAAGTCATTCCTCTATAGAATTGTGACAGGTCATGAAAAATGGATATATTTTGAGAATCCTAAGGCATCGGAAATCATAGGTGAATCCAGGCAAATCATCGACATCCACTTTGGCCCATGCAAGACCAAATCGTTTTGGAAAGAAGACAATGCTCTGTGTTTGGTGGGATCAGAAGGATCTACTATGAGCTGCTAAAACCTGGGCAAATCGTCAACACTGATCGCTACCAACGGCAAATGATCGACTT
Organism: Gonatopus flavifemur; assembly: GCA_018340375.1. Classification (NCBI taxonomy): domain Eukaryota; kingdom Metazoa; phylum Arthropoda; class Insecta; order Hymenoptera; family Dryinidae; genus Gonatopus; species Gonatopus flavifemur. Next base: position 3,400,666 of record JAFFJZ010000006.1, on the reverse strand, counting down.
GAATCGCGCATTGCGTGGAAAACGACCGGAATATGAAAAAAGGCAACACAAAGTCATCTTGCTTCACGATAATGCCCCATCACACACAGCAAAACGGGTCAGGGAAACGATCGAGACGTCCAGTTGGGAGATGCTATTGCATGCGGCTCATTCTATAGACTGGGCTCCGTCCGATTATCATCTATTCGCGTCAATGGAACACGCTCTCGCTGAACAACGCTTCCATTCGTATGAAAATGTGGGAGAATGGCTCGATAACTGGTTCGCTTGTTTTTTTGCCGTGGCATTCATAAACTGCCGGAAAGGTGGGGAAAATGTATAAACAGCAATGGAGATTATTATTAAGAGAGTAAATATTTTTCATCATGTTCGAAAACAACAAAATTCCGGTTTCATACTTCTACACCTGGTATTTTGAGTTTTGGTGTTTTAATTTGGTTTCCTGCTCGGGAATATAATGTCTCTAAGTTGAATAGAGTAAACCACATCTTTTTTAGGTTTGTAGCTTACAGGATAAAGTTAGCCGACGACGCCTAACGAGCGTCTCAAAATCCACAAGAATACCCCCTAGTTCAATCTAATTTGTCCTATTATTAAATCGTCCAATAATCAACTAAAAAAATTTCCTGGTCAAAAGAACCAGATGTCAAGTTGCTGCATCCACGAATGTTTCAACCAGGTCATTGTGCTGCGAGTGCACAGTGAATTCAATTAATTCTTTTCTTTTTTTGCGATAGTTCCATGTTGCCAATTCATTGTTAATCAATCAGGAACATTTTCAACTGGTTAAAGATGTGAAGAATAATGTTCTGAACACGGAGAACTGATGATAAATGTTTGCACTCGAATAGCAATGAATTTCCAACAAGGTTTTATCGGAAAGAAAGGAAACGGATTAATTGGGCCGACTATAGCTTCAGCTTCATTCTCAAAGTTTCCTATCTTGTCATTCCATGAAATTCGACAAATATGTGACAAGTACACGTAACATCGAGAGACCTCGTGCATTCGATTCAGTGGACTGCAAAAACAAAAGAAAAGAAGATGAAGCTGAAACTGGCAGTCATAAAGTTAGCAGCCGATTGTAATAATTCTTCAAATAAAACGTTTATCAAAAATTCAATGATCTGAAACGTTCAATGGGATGCTAGTTGATCGATTTCTTATATAAATAAAGCTTCAACAACGTTTAATAAAAAGTTACAAGAACTGGCTGCTAGTTTCAGCTCCATGAAAAGAAGTGTTCTCAGAAACTAAGAATGACGAACAACTGTTTCACGTGTTTCTCGCTCTAATATCTTCCATAAATTCGAAACGGCCCTGGTTCCAGTGTTTCCAGATCCTGTTTGTTGAAATGCGTGTCAGGGGGTATAAACTCAATAGGAGAATTTTTAGAATAAATTTCAGCGCCGTCAAAGGGAAGGGTACTGGAACTGATTCCACATGGATACACTAACACAAATGTTCAACAAATCATAAAAGTTTTCAAAACAGTATTAATGCATGGATGTAAAATTAGTTCAAGTACCCTTCCCCTTGGGGGCGCTAAAATCAGTCTAAAAAATGTCCATTTGTGTTGATTCTCCCTGATGCGGGTTCGCAAACCTTCCATCCAGCACACGAGTTTCCGTTATCCTAATCAATATGTATTCATTATGAATATTTTGAATTCAAAATGAACTCTCAATGAACAACTCAATGTTCAGAAAGAACTCATATCGAGATTTCATAATGAACTGTCCGGGCATTCAATACGTTTTCATTTTAAGGGGATACGAGCGGTCCAATTCTTTCGAGACAAAGTACGTGAAAATGCGTGCATCGATTCAAAATATCTCTCTGTACAGCATTTCTTTGGCATCTCAAGAAATGCTGTACAGAGAGATATTTCGAATCGCAGCTCGTATACCCTTAAATTCGGAATATTCATAATGGATACATATTGATCAGCATAACGGAAACTATTCAAAAGGTCTTTAGGAAGTCTTTACAAATTCAAATTGATCATTTGCGCTGGCTAGGTTTGGATTGCGGAACTTGTATGTGAAATGCGGATTCTCAGAAGAGAGATAAATTACCTGATATTAAAATCGGATTACCATAAAAAAATAGGAATTCTACCATTCCGCATCGTGAATTATGGATTGCGGATAAAAACATCAGAATGCGCTTTTATACCTGGCAAAACCGCCCGGTTCAAAAAAATCCTTCGAATTTGACAAACTGATCTGACAGATGAATCTCTTTGACAAATCGCCGAATAAGATTCAATCCAATTTCAATGAAGTTCGGCAAGAATCAATAGGTTCCTTTAACCAGGATATGCTGTCTAACATCAGGAAAGCATGTGTATTCGATCCAGCATTGATACAAACAGTGACAACCATGTTTTTCTTCTTGTTTTTTTTTCATTTCATTTCACGAAATCTCAATTCACGTCAACAAATGTGCTTTGTATCCTACTAAAACTATACGACGACGAAGACGACATTGTTCGAGGTAGAGAATCTCTAATCGTGTCTCTTAGCTTCAGCTTCATCATAAACGAGGTGTTATCAAAAAATTCGATTCCAGGACTTTCCCAGAAGTTTCCAGGAGGACAATCGATTGGAAAGTTCGAGGACTGTGATAATTTTGTTTCGTTATGCATCTTTGAGGATAAGATGAGCTCGTTAGACGTCGAATAAAGAGATGGAGACACATCAACGTGTATACAGGGTTGCAAATTTGCAAGTGCACTTTTCAAGAAAGGTTCTTCTCAAATTCTATTTATTTTTCATCAATTTGCTCCGGCACTTGGTAAAATTTGCAAGTGAAGTTTGAAAAAATCCTCACTCTCGTGACCTATTCATTTTTCATTTCAGAAGATTCTGAATCGATTAGTCTGTACCTTACGAGAACCAATTTTTCGCAAATTTTTTAGAGGCCCGAATCAGCAGTTGGTAAAATTGACAACTCCCGCAATAATACAACGTGTCAACAACGTCAATATTTGTCTCATTTCTCATTCTTCGCAGGTTGTTCGAATATTATTCCATATTACCTTTTATTCTCTAAATCTAATGATATGAAAAGTATTCCCGATTTTTCATTGATTTCATCTATCTACACAATTTTATCTCGATACTTTTTCTCTTCAAAGTTCGACCAGCTCGGATTTCGATATCAACTCGTGATTAAATATGATCTATCGATGGAATTTTTTGATCATTCGAATCATATTTTTCACTTCTGCGATGTCCAACGAAACTAGATCCAAAGTCTTATAATATTTCAATCATATTTCGCCAAGTAATTGTCATATACGTTCTATAAGACATCTATTTCAAAAGGGACGAAATTTTCACTCATTCATTTTCATTTCATCGAGTCATGGTCGTGGAATAAAATTTAAACTCGAAGAAAACGCTTCTTTTGATGATTATTGGTAAAAGGTATGTTTCATTTTGCATTTTGAGGACATATTTGATCAAGTTTTAAGCTCCAGGTATTCAATTAAAATATCAATATCGCAGGATAGAAAAAAATCATTCCACGTCTTTTCCAGGATTTAAGGATATTCAAAGAGTAGGAGACACCCTGTATGTAGCATTTTGGCTACATTCCATCGAATTGTGAGAATTGAATCCTGAGTGCTGATTTCAGAACTTCTAACCCCAACGTGTATCCTCGTGCTTATCGAGGCTGTACTACCTTAATGGTCGCATCTTCGCTGGCGGACACTATGAGGCTGAAAACGGGATGAAAAATAACTCTATTGATGGGCGCCCTGTGTCCCGTGAGGCAGAATTTTTCAGGTGGCCTTGGTATCCATTCGGATGGCGACCTTTTACCCCTCGTCGGCGCACCTTCGATGAATTCTTTTTCCGCCTCCGAGAGCTTTGATTCTAATTCCATTACCTGCAAATCAAACCATCTCGTTATCTTCATCATCCAGATTTCTCATATCCGAGAGATAATCTCATTATTCTCACCTTTTTTTGTAATCGTATGACCGAGGTCCATTTCTTTTCGAGAAGGCCTCCGTATTTTCTTTCCACCTCTCCGGGCATGTCAGCTTCTTTCTTGAACGCCTCCAGGGCATCCTGATAACCGTTGGTATTTAGGTAATCCGCGATCGCCTTATTTCTGTAAGAGAAACAACGAAAATTGTTAATCAAAAATCGATAAATGATAAATGGAATTCGTTTTGGTTCACCGAATTGCAGTTTGTATATCGTGTTCTAATACATGTGTAGTAAGTATACGTAAGGAAAGAAACTCAAGCGCAGCATAATACAATGGGAATTTTACAGGTTGAACGCGAGAGTACGTGGGAAAGAGATTGAAAGTCGGGCAAAGCAAAGCTAGAGTATAGGCCTCTCAGGGTGAAAGGCCTTAAGTCGGTCGCTCGAATCTATTCACCTGCCTTCTGCCTTCGCTATACCTCAAACTATCTTGTATCTCTTCTCGTTTAACACACCGTAATGAATGCTCTCGAGTTAACATACATCCATACTTATTACATGATTCATTCTTTTTCTCCATTTTTAATAAAAAATTAACTACAGTCGCGTGCAAATACACGACCAATACGTTTGAACAATAATTATTATTCGACGCGTTACATCGTAATCAGTCCATTGAACGTTCAAATTAAATTTCTTTCCCGGTTTGAATTATTAATCAACAAAATCTTCGCGAATGCATTATAAAATTTCAAAGCAGCTCGAGCGTTGCCGCTTCGATTCAATTAGGGGAAAAAAAAAGAAGTAATTCCAATCATTACTGTTGTTCAATTAAATTTGTTTATTCAGCCGAAAAGCAAAGACCGCGTTCGAACGCGTACAAGGTGGAATCAGGTACAACGTGTTACGTGAATGATTTTGTTTTTTATACATTCATAAACCTGGGGTGAAACGAGTGGGGCAAAGAGGGGCGATTTAAAGGACGATACGTCGAGATAATACTAAACAGAAAGGATCGATGGAATAATGAATAATCCTTCATCTTTTGTGCCTCTAAAAAGTTTCGGTCTTCCTCGTTGTATCTTTCTCTTTTCCAGACGTATAAAAACCCACACACGTCCACGCCACTGTAACGTCAACTCCAACCCCAGGGTCCCTCCCTGGTGGAGTTTGTTATCGATCCCAAGTCTCGCGCGTGCTCAAAAGAAGAAATGGACGCCCTCTGTTTGTACCTATCTCTTCTTTTTCTTTTCTTCCTCAGAAGTGAAACAATATTTCATGCGTGCAACTTGAACTTAGGACAACGACTCCATCATCCTTCGTTTATGAATGAAATTACCAACACCGGGAGTCAAAGTTTGGTACAAAGAATTCGTCTGTAACGATAGATAAATGGATAGATCCCACGTACTTGGCACCAGTTGTGTTTTCACAAACGCACAATGGTGGAAAGTATCTCTCAAATGGCTTTGGAACCATAGCAAATGGGACAATAATAATAATAATAATGATAATAAAATCCCGTAATACTCGTCTTTTATATCATCCGTCAACGGATATATGCCTTCTAGTTTTACTCTTCCAAAGGGGTCCCTGACATGTGTTCGGCCACTTGCTTTCTACAACATAATATCATCGTTTCACAATCGTATTCTCGACAACAAAATCTAATTGAAATTATCTACATAAGAATTCCAAGAGGCAAATATTCATGTATTTGGGATACTGAAAATTGAGAAAGAGGAACATTTGCATATCAATAACGAATTGAACTCTTACTTTTAAGGGTTTTGATGTATGCGAGCGATAAGAGTAAGCAGTCGTCCGTGTCGTGGCCTTAATCTTGCGTATGCGAAACTAGCGTGTTATTTTTTTGCATCGATCGTCGTGAGGATCGATGCCGGTCTCATTCGTCCGAGACAATTTTTTCCCTCTTTTCGTGTATTATACATATGCATGCGAAAGTTGATTGTCACTTTTTTTTTCCTCACAGCATAAATCTGCGTTGCGACGACGAAGACGAAGACGACGGCGACGACTACCGAAGTATCCTGCTCATTCCAATCAACAATATTTTTACGTAAATTTATTCTCTGAATATTTAGATTCGTTAGAGACAAAACATTTCTTCGCTCTGTACCAGCGTGGAGAAAAATAATACACGATATGTTATGCCAAATATTGTTTCTTTGGGTACCGAGAATGAGCTTTATCGTTAATCAGTCTCTGGGTTCTTCGTCCCACGACGCGATGATAATCAGAATTTACATGAAGTAAAGTTTACGTTATGTTAGAGAGGTGGTATCGAATAACACGACGAATGGAACAACCGATGGACTTTATTCACATTCGAGTCAACGCATTCGTTGATTCATTCCGGTGTGTAATTGTAGGGAACGAAACGGGATACGGTAATTGATAGCTCCTACTCATTATCAGAAAAACAATACTGTCGATCCGTTTACGATAATACGAATAATTTGCCGTAAGGACTTGACCTAAAATATTGTACGGACGACGGTACGGAAACACTTGAGTTCGAGTCAAGCTCTAGATACAGTTCGAAAAACAATAGGCGATTGAATTACGTTAACCCTATCGATGTTTGCTACGTAAAATATTCAAACGTGGTTTAATTTAAGGGATCTCCTTTGATGGTTACAGTTAACAAATTCATCTATCTAAAATACTCGGGAATGGAATAAAACAACCATCCAGATCTTTTGTTTAATAGCACTGGTTGATTTTTTTTACACAAAGAGAGAAATGTATTATAGTATTTTCATCTACACGGAAAGACCGGGTCTATTAATCTTGAAAAAAATGACTGTCAATTCAGGGAAAACGAGGATTACCGAACAATATTCGTAGTCGATGTATCAACAATTGATAGTTTCACTGTAAAAAATACCAATAAAACTATCAACTGTTAATATTTTGACTACGAATTTTTGGTAGACTCCCCTACCCTAAATTGACAATCATTTTTCTAAACGTTGATAAATTCTTTCTAAATATTAATAGACCCGATCTTTCCTTGTAATTCTAGAGAATTTCACAGCAATTTACAATAATTTTCATTTCAATATTCACCGAATGATAAATTCTCCTGAAAATCCAGGAATTTCTGAATTTCATGACAGGAAATTTGACCGTGGGAGTTGAAAAACGTATGTCAAATCTCTTGAGGAAACTGTTCAACTGTGTATTGCAAGAGGAAGAAATTTAGATGTTTTTCAATCATACAGCGATAATGTCACGTTAATGAACATTATCACTGTATGATTATAACAAATTTGAATTTCTTCCTCTTGCAATATAAGGTGGTCCAATCAAGGCAACTCTCCCCTACACGGAAAAACGAAAATACTACTGGTTACTGTGATAATGAGGATTATTGTGATCACAGTGATGGGTATTGTAATGAAATTCGTCAAGGCTGACTGGACATTAATGAAGACTGGGAAACGCAGTACCGCATGGAATGAATTTGAGTTTCAATGTATTTTTGTGAGTAACAGTAACCATTGCTGTTTTCTTTTTTCCGTATAAACCCCCATGAAGATCCACCTCAATATAAAGCTGAGACTCGCAGTGAAATGATGTACCTCTTCCAAAGAAACATCATTCCATCAAAGTGCAAGCAGCCAAAACACGTAACTGGAATATTCTGAATCGATTCTTTAAACGAAAGAAAGCGGGTTTAGACCAAGGCCAGCTGAATTGGCTGCAAGATTTTGGCTGCGAGTTTCAACTTTATTAACTCGTTGATATGAAGCCTAGTGGAAAATATTGTATTTCACATTAAGAAAGTCACGAAGCTGAAAAGCTAGCAGCCAATCATCATCACATTTTACGCCAAACTTTTAATGAAGATTTAAACATCTAAAACGTTTAGTGAAATGCTGCTCTATTGATTTCTCGCGTGAACAAAACTTCAACAACGCTAATCAGAAGCTAGAACAATCTCAATAGATTATTCTCTTCGTGCTTTTTATCCAGTCATCTTTGAGTATTTTGGGCAAAAAGCTCTAATCAGTTTCGGGATCGCTCGTTCTTTCGAATGACACCGAAAAACATTGGAAAAAAATTGAGTGGCACTGAGATTATAAAAAATTTGATTTAATTTCCTGGATTTTTTTTCAAGTGAATTTTATGAATCAAAACCAGACTTTATCAGGGTCGAATGGACAATGAGCCAGTTCATTTCTCAGTTGTACACGGAGAAAAATGCAGCTCGAAAGGATAGTCATCTTTAATAGAAAATTGGAGAATATTTCTTAAAATCTAAGAATTTTTCTCAAGTTCGTAATAAACATGAAACGGTTTAGATTTCTCTTGAATATTGCTCGAAAAACAATGAAAAATTATCAATACTCAACAAATCATAAAAACAAATATGAAGTTTCCAAAAGTCGCGAATGAAATTTTACAAAGTGAATAACAAAATTCTTTAATATGAAAATAAGATTTCAAAATTTTGTTATTTACTTTGTAAAATTTCATGCGCGACTTTTGCAAACTTCATATTTGTTTTTATGATTTCTTAAGTATTGATAATTTTTCATTGTTTTTCGAGCAATATTCAAGAGAAATTTGAACCGTTTCATGTTTATTACGAATTTAAGAAAAATTCCTAGATTTTGAGAAATATGCTGAGATTTTATATCAAAGATTACTATATTCTTGACTTGCATTTTTCTCCGTGTATCCGTCAAGGAGTAAGCATAGACTTGACATAAATATAAACATAAGCATTGGCAGAATGTGCAGAGACAGCATTATACACGGAGAGGAATGTATGGTAATATTTACCATGCTAACATAGTATTCGTTCTTATTTCATTGAAAATCGTAAATGTTACTATGTGAGAATAGAATCCTTCGCCATTTTTCTGGTAATGATTACTATACTACATAGAAATCAGACAAATAGAACTCAAAGCAATGTAAAATGGTACTGATTACCATGTTACAATAGCTGTCATTCCAGTTAATGAAAATATGCACGGTGTGGGCAATATATTATACGTATTATTACGGTAGTCAACCCACTATTAATAATCAAGTAAGAACACAGTTATTATTTAAAAGACTGATATAATTTGTTTCTGACTGTGTGCTCCCTTTTCTTTCTATTAACCATTTCATAACCTTATTTATTCATTTATAACCTCATTCACTGAAAAGCCTTGTATGTATATACATGTCAATAGTTTAATTTAGGTTATAATCAATGAAAAAATCATGGTCAATATTACTTTATAGCATTGGATTCATGTTTAGTTGCATAGTACTGTCTCCAATGTAACATGGTAATCATTACTATGTTAACAGGGCTAATGTTACCACATAAAATCGGGAGCATCACTATGTCAAGTGACTCACACCATCTAAAAATTTTCGTCACCATGTAACATAGTAATCATTCCCATGCTAGATTGAGAATATAACTATTCTTTTCTCTCCGTGTAGAGTTCAGCGATACACTCTCTTGCTGTTTCTTTACTGTTTCAAAGAGATACCAGCAGACGTGATACTAGCCAAATCGTATATTTCAAACTACTCGGAAGTGCTTTAAGGACCACACTGTAAAAAAATTCAGAAGAATTTTGCTGAATTGTAAGAAATTTTCAGAATATTCTCTTAAATTCAGAGAAATTTATCTGAAAATTCAGAAAAAAGTAGCTGTAAACAATTACAGTCAAATTTTCTTCATTTTCAGGAAAAATTTGTTCACAGTGCATAGAGTCCTTCAAGAAATGGAGAAAATTTTGCTACGTACTTTCTCATCAACTGAACAATAAATACAAATTTTAAATCCACAATGATGAAGTGAATTACTTAAACTGAGCTTTGAATATGAAATTGGAACTGCAAATGATTGCTTAAAATGATGCAACCGGTTATAAACATACACGGAGCAAAACGAATTCGCTGTGGCAGCGAAAACTTTTGCTGGGTTCCTTTTGCCAGAGCAGCAAATTTTTTGCTCTGACAGCAAACTATTTGCTGCTCCAGCAATCTTGTTAGCTGCGACAGCGAATTTTTAGCTGTGGCAGCAAAAAATGTTTGCTATTCTGTATATAATACTGAAAATTCGCTGGTGGAGCAAACATTTTCAGCAAATTTTTAGCTAGGTCAGCAAACAATTTTGCTATTCTATATATAATACTTTGATTTGCTGCGTCAGCAAATTTTTTCTCTCCGTGTATTAACCTACAAATATCAATAATTCTTCAACTTATTTCCACAAGTTTAAGAATGTGTTGTGAGCTCTGGATTTATATTTAGAGCCAAATCCTAGCAGTGAACTTTATCGCTATATACATAAAATTTGTAATTATTGCTGAGTTATTTAAAAACTACGTAGCAAAATTTTGTTTGTTTTCTAATGGTCCATGGCCCGTAATAAAATTTAAGACAAACAATTCTCCAAACTCCACATTTCCCTATGAAAAAACGAATCATTTCACCCCTAACAGAAATCTCTTTGGTAATAATTTTCCAGTCTTTTGTAAGGCCTCGTATAACAACATAAAGAATCCTTACAGCAGTATTTAAAGAAACATTTCTGATATACGACAGAGCTTTGAAAAAAATTCTGATCGAATTGTTTCTTCCATTCAACTGAATTCGCTGGATCATAAATTTCCTTCAACGAATAATCGGTTCAGTTAGTTCCTAATCCTCTCACACTTACAGTTCAATAAATACTCTCTTTTTCCTTGGACAATAGACTGGTAATTTAAAGTTCTCACATCCCTAGTCGCAAGAGCGATAGGTAAAATACTATGGACACCAAGAGAGAAACCGTACAAGTTTACCCACGGCTCACATTCGAACCCCAATCGATCGGTAGCTAATTACGAAGACAACGCCAACAATTATAGAGCGACGACTCTTCTTCTCCTTCTCGTACGGGATCTACATATACGGGTGAAATATTCTCATTCGTATAACTCTTCCATAGAGTACTCGAATTACAATAATCGAACCTTTATATCGAACAGAGAAACCCTTTGCATTAACTCTGATTGATCTAATCTCTCGTATATCATTCTACCTTCTTGCCATGCCTTTTTCTCTCACTCTCGATTGAAATGAAGGCAAAAAATTACGTATTTCCATGCAAAAGACACGAGGAGAACAAATGAGTAATTTAATAGAACAATAACAATGCGCTAAATTGAAAAAAAAAAAATAGAAGAATAGATTCGAAAAGAATTCTTCAAGGATATCGAAAGTAATTAAATGAATACTCGCAGAATACTTTAGAGAGCTCGCAAATGTCTGAAGAATATGACTCTTTTAGAATTAGTTTTTCGATCGAATGTTATATTTTTGGAAGGCATCGCAGAATTTTCAAAGAGTTTTCTAATACTATGAAAAGAGCTTCAAAAATACAATCGGAATTCCTATCCTAAGCAGCCGAAAAGTTCAAAAAGAGTCCAACAAATAACTGAATAATAATGAATTTTGAAAAATCGATGAAATTAATCAAATATAATTTTAGTTATATTGAAATTATGAAAAAAAAACTACATTAAAACATGAGACTGTACGTGTCATGTAGAAATAATTTAATTGTTCACTCAAAAAAGATCCTACAGTACATTTTCTCAGTTTGTCACAAAAAGGCTACACCTTGGAAATATTTCAAATTTTGTATTTAATTTCCAACATTCAATTTTTCTCAATAAGATAATAGTGATAATATTAAGGATGTTCGAGCATCGGGAGAAGCAATTCAAACTTTTTTCGTAAATTATGCGTTTACCGGAAATTTTAAATGCGTAATAATGAAATCCTTAATTAGGATTGAACAGTATTTTATCGATTCCTGGTAAGTATAAAAGAATTTTAAAAAATCATAACCTCCGAATGTGAAAAATTCTTCATCGATCGTTTCCCAATAATTACAAACCATAAGAAAACCGAATTTTATATTTAGAGTCTAATCTCAAGCATACACTGAATCATTATCTATTTTTAATTTGAATTTATCCAGTAATTGATGAAAAAAGTCGGTGCAAAATTTTACCCGTTCCTCCCGATGCTCGAACGTTCCATCGATATTCCGTTGTGCAAATAAGAAAAACTGTATTCGCAATCCATTTCTACGTGGGTTCATGAAAAGTTCGAGATAACGCGAAAACGAATATCACAAGAATTCAAAATGTCAGACATTTGAGAGTACTATAAATACGTTTATGATATTCATTTCGTATTTCTTCCTGAACATTTTAAAGAATTCTTTACGCAATCTACATGTTCATGAAAAAGTTGAAAAGAATTCGAAAAAAATACTTTATTTGGAATACTTTGTAAGAACTCTTTTCGACTTGTTTTCGAATTCATGTGCTGTGTGGGTAAGTAGTGGTTATTGTATACCGTTACCTACTTATCGCAAGATAATAAACAATGTTGCGTAATGTGTGATCAACCCAATATTATATCTTGTTAATTACCTTTTGTTTTTCGTGTGTTCGATTTATCTATTTTTTGTGAATTCGCTGATTATTTCATTATTGAAGAAGGAGGTCTGAAAGCCCAGATAAAACACCAAGAATTCTTTTTCAAGAACAGAATTCAAGAATAGAATTCTTCCAAAACTCTTTCCGAACAGATAAATTCATATAGAGCTCTGGAGTTCAATGCTCCGGACATTGACAAGTTTTTTTCAGAGGATCAAAACAATATTTTCAGTCTTCTCAAAGAACTCGTTGATGTCCGAAATATTGAACTTCTCTAGAGGTCTTTATGAATTCATCATTTCGAAAAGAGTTCTTGAAGAATTCTATTCTTGTTCCTGCAAAAGAATTCTTGGTGTGTAATCTAGGAACATCAGAGATTTTTGTAAGATGACTTTCCGAAGTTTCTAACCTCTCTGTAGTTCAAGATTGATAAATGACGATGGAAGGACATAAGAACCTTTCCATTCCGGTTCAAAACTGAACAAAATCAACTAGCTGCCCCTGCGAATTCCGCCTCTTCTTTTTCGTACACTGGTTATTTAGTTATCGCTATTTCACGATACATTCAATTAAATTCGCGGTATCCTTCCTGTCATTTCAATTCTAACTCTCGCTTTCCTACATCTTCGCATCTCAAAAAAACTCCTGACATCACACAAGAATCCCAAATGAATTCTGAAGAAAGAACTCAACTTAAAGAGTTTGAAAAAAATTCGATTCGTCAGACATTTGCGAGTTCCGTTAAAATTCTCGAATTCTTTCCAAACTCTTCAAGTTAAGTTCTTTTTTTAGAATTCATTTGAGATTCTTGTGTGCTGTCTGAATTGCAATACATTCTTGTCGATTTATACTGCGAAGGACAGGCAACGTAACATTATCAATTTAAAACTCTGTTTTCCCATCAATTTCCATGAGAACTGTAGAACTGTGGTCGATGCCAGTGGAAAGGTGCGGGAAAGCAGCTACAAATGCCTCTCAATTTTTATTTCGTAAGGATAAAAATCAGAACAGCCTTTCATCATGAACGACAATGAATTCCTCATTTGAGATGAAATCTCAATTCCGTGGCTTGGGATGGGCACTCGTCCAGTGGGTGGTTAGGTGACTCTCGATTCGCAACCACCTACACTGTTAAAAATTGCTTGAAATTTCATGTACTTTTCATGTACATATGTGAATGAAAATTCAATTTTTGTGAAGTGAAATAGGAGTCCAAATACATGTTATTGAATTTTCAAGTTATCGTGCATGAAAATTGAAATTAATGTACAGGTGATTGAAAAAACTTAGAAAAATTTAATCCAGTATAATAACATAATAATATCATTATAATTATAATCAAATCATGGCTCTAATGGCATCCAACTGAAAATAACAAAAATGATCCAAGTGTGTTTGGATTTGAAAAAAAATCTAAAAATGCTCATATCTCAAAAACTAACCTTCAAAAAAACGAGAAATTCTTGCATTATGGCTGCAGAATACGCCCTTGAAATACAATTTTTCTCACTATGGGTCACCCTGTATACTAACGCTTTGACGAAGTCATCCGCGTATCCACTTCAACTATGTACTAGTTAGATCACACGGTTTGTTCAGTGTTTCTACATTACAAGTACATCTTGATTCACAAGTTTGAAGAATGAACGCAAGGTCATATGAGCAGAAAAATACTCCCTTCCACATAAATGGCAGTGGCTTGAGTGACAGAGCTTTGGCGTCCGACTTCGACGTCCCGCGTTCACATCTTGTGGAGGTGATTTTTTTTTTCAACGATCATGAACATGTGCATGAAATTTAAAGAACTTGTTATTGAATTTTCAATCATGATTTCTCTCAACAATCAAGAACATGTGCATGAAATTTAAAGAACTGGTTATTGGATTTTCAATACTACTGTACATTATTTTTCATTTACGTGAGTGGAAATTGCTTCCATTACATGTAATTGAAAATTCAATCAGAAATTTCTAACAGTGTACACGTAGTGAGAGCTAGATAGTGACGATAACGCATTTGAAACTCGCTAAGAATCGCAACAACCACATTTTTAACATCATTTACAACGAGACAACACGTTCGAGCGCTGTCTGAGAAAAGATAGATAACAACAAATCATTTCTTTTTCCTATATGGAATCACGTACAGGGTGTCTACTGTTATCAATAAATTCGATTCCAGGATTTTCCAGGAGGACAATAGATTGAAAAGTTCTAGGACTGTGATAATTTGGTTTCATTATGCATCTTGGAGGATGAAATGAGCTGGTTAGACGTCGTGGAATAAAATTTAAACTTGAAGAAAATGCTGCTTTTGATAAATATTGGTAGCAGGTATGCTTCATTTTGCATTTGGACGACATATTGAATCAAGTTTCAAGCTCCAGGTATTCGATTAAAATATGAATATTGCAGTTTTTAATGAAAAATGCAATCTCAACTTTTTCAAGATCAAACAAATAATCCCAAGTCTTTTTCAGGATTCAAGGAGCTATTCAAGAAATAGTATACACCCTGCATGTAGAGTTCTTAAAAGGAGAACGCTGTTCAAGGAAACCTCATTAGACGATAAGATATTTCATTTGTCTCTCAAACCACGATCCTTGATTTGTTACTCGAGTGAACCAAAACGTGTGTAACAAAAGCAATAAGAAAAGGTAATAGAAAAACTTACAACTCCTCCCTCTGACGTTGTGACAGCACCATTTTCATGATCCTCGTGTTTAGCGATCAGGCTGATTCCCCCGATGATGATGGCGGTAGGGGTGAAGATGATGGAAATGAGATCTTAAAGATGAGTGCGGGTAGACACACTCACCTCCAGTCAGCTCGAAGATTATCTTGTTCAATGCCGTGCCATCGGTACGTTCTGAAACAAAAACGAAAAAAGAAAATCACATCAACTGTCGTTCATGTTGAATAAAATGTTCGTTGTCTTTAATTTGTATGCAAGAAACACGAAGAAGAATTCATCCCATCTCGTGTATAATTTCACAACCGACAATATCGATAAGTAATTCTCTCTTTCTCTTTCAAAGGAAAGTCTTTGCCATCATTGTTGCTCCTGCCGCTACAGTCTATTACTATTACTACTACTACTATTTTAAGCACCACCACCGTGCGCAATCGATTTCACTGACGATCGATAGCGCTTCGTTTTTGTCTTCACCATCGACGATAATTGTGAAAAGTTTTACCGTACATATAAAAGGGAAAGTACAAAGTTGAGTATAATAATGAGTCGCAATGCTGCGAGATCAAAAAGCTCTTCAAAATACGTATCATCTTCTTCGGGTATAAATATTCATGATTTTCAGATTTGTTATCAAGGTTAATGTTCATCGTTGCATTAGCATCGAGAATAAATCAAGATTTCACAAAAAAATCAAGTATCTCAGTGGACTTCACATAGAGGGAACAATCCATCATC
This sequence comes from Gonatopus flavifemur, assembly GCA_018340375.1. Taxonomy (NCBI): domain Eukaryota; kingdom Metazoa; phylum Arthropoda; class Insecta; order Hymenoptera; family Dryinidae; genus Gonatopus; species Gonatopus flavifemur. Next base: position 3,384,813 of record JAFFJZ010000006.1, on the reverse strand, counting down.
CTTGAATTGTCATTGAACCGTTGTGTGGGATTATTGTTTGCATGTAATAATGTTGGAAATTATGTTGAAGACATTTCTGTAATCATTATTATAGGAGAAAAAGCAGAAGGAAGGTCGTGAAACGCATCTCTCGTGATCAATGAGCGAGAAAGAGAGAAAATATGGAGAGAACATGCAAGAGAGACCTTGACAATCGCACGAAGGAGCGCAGAACAAAAATGTTTGTGGCGTCGAGGCGCTTGAATCGGGACGACGGTGCGTCGCAATCGATAATAAACCCAACCAACCACCCAACCAAGTCCAAGTCGAAGTCTGTTTCACCGCCCTCGCAATCGCCATACCTTACATCCATCTGCATGATCAGTCTCTCTTATTTTTGTCCCCCATAATGCAGCATGCACCAAACCAAAATTCTAAGCAAAAATTCTTATTTTATTTCAAATAAATTCAAAGAGACCACCTATGCAAATGCAAAAGAATCCTATAAAACACCATCTAAATTACGGTACAGTAGAATCAAAGACAGAAGTCGAGTACGCGAGAATGAGAGATTACAATACACGAGTGATGTACTATAACTACATTTAAATTTAGAGTACAATCGATTGTTCCATTTAACGTGACGAGAGATGAGAAAAATGAAAGAATAGTATCAAAAACAGACAAATCTATCGATCAGCGAAACAAGTTTCTGACGTAACTCTGCACGATGACGCGCATTTCAACGAGATAAAACGATAAAATTGAGACGATAGGGGAACTAGCGGTAATATTTTACGATAAATTATAAAAATATTATTATTAATATAATCTATGCTGCTAGACCACCATCCACGTGCTGTGCGCCAAATGATATTAAATGATATATCCCAAAATAATTTCATTTGATCACGATAAATACTGGGATTTTTTTGTTCATTCGCCTGCGTCGTCTGTGCTTCCGGGATAACTGGTCCAGGCGAGTGGCTTGTACTCTTCTTGACCTCCCGGCATATAAACTCTCCAACTCTTTCTACCTGTCGCTTCGGTTATTGTATTCCTTTTTCACGATCAATCTTGTTACGTCTTTGTAAATGTTAACCGCAGCATGAAAGTTTACAGCAACGGCGAAGGATTCTGCTACAGAATTCTCATCATATTTCGATTCTTAATACACCAAATATATATATTCTGTCCATGCTTTGGAGTCGTCGGTGATCAATTGAATCGTTAAAAGCCAGTGATAATTCCCCATCGATTTCTCCGCTGGCATTAAAAGCGACAGGTGAAATATCGGATGTATGTTTTACAATGTAGTTTAACGTATAATCGCGATACCAATGATTATACGTTCCCGATTAATCATTCCTCGATTAGATAATTAAAAAGTATGAGAATATTTTGCATCCAAGAATCCAAGTGAATGTTGTGGAAAATAGGAGACAATCGCTGGTTTCGTGTGCTTCGAGAAAAGTTTACCCTTCTCGCGAATGGATGGATAAATGGATACTATGCCATTTCTGATACGTGGGTCAAGGTGAATCAGTACAAGTACAGTTTAAAAAACAATTGATAATCCTATCTTTTTCTCAGCCGTCGCAATAAGACATGTTGGCGATTCATTACCCAATCCACGAATCATTACTGAAATCTTCATTTTATGAGGCGAATGGAATGTAAGCGGGTTTTCATATCCAGTTAATGTGGAATAACACTGGATAGTTAAAATTCAGTTGAACGTGATGTTGAAAGATTTTCAGACAAGAATGAATCAAACCAAGCATCTACGCCGGCACCTGGCAAGTTTTCATCATTCACCTCAAAGTTCATCAACTCCACTCAGGGTTGTTTGGTTTAAACCAAGTGGGTTTTTGCTGGAAAAAAAACAAACAAACGCGGTTTTTTCCCCAAATAAACTTTCATGATCTATATTGATGATAGTTTTAGGATCACTTTGCATTGTGAAAAATGGAAATGCACGGGAGAAAATCATTATTCTCATAATTATACACGGAAAGACCGGGTCTATTAATATTTAGAAAAATGACTGTCAATCTAGGGAAAACGAGAATCGCTGAAAAATATTCGTAGTGAGTCTATTAAAAATTCCTAGTCGATTTATTAACAATTGATAGTTTCACTGTGAAAAATACCAATGAACCTATCAACTGTTAATATTTTGACTACGAATTTTTGTTAGATTCACTACGAATATTTTTCAGCGCTCCTCTTTTTCCCTAAAATGACAGTCATTTTTCCAAACGTTGATAAATTCTTTCTAAATATTAATAGATCCGGTGTCTTTCCGTGTACTGTCGAGTTTTGGTAACAAACTAAAGTATGGAAGTGCACGTATCGTTGTGAAAACTAAATGGATATTTGTGATAACAAAATTATTTAAAATACGTATCTAAATACCTTTAGGTTTTCAGCTTTAGATCAGAGGTAAGATTTTTCACTCCAACAAGGCACTGTCCGCACGGAGAAAATATTTCAACGAAAGATTATACAAAGTTGAGTAAAACGGGGACATAGAGTGGCATTCTCGCGAAGTTTAATATCCGGTTGATTTTATTTTACTCAACTACAGATGAAAATTCATTCAGAAATTTTTCAACGGTATTCAACTTGCGAGAATAATAAAAACATTCGAATTTATCTTCATCTGTAGTCCAGTAAAATGAAGTCAATCAGATTTTAAACCACCATGTCCTCGTTTCACTCAACTTCATCATTGAAACTTGTAATTATAAAACAATCCCTACAACTTTGAAAATAAACAATTTCTTGTTTAGATTGGAAAAACTAAATTCAATACAAAAAAAACAGGTTTAAGGGGCTAAATCACTGTGACATTTTTTAAAAATCGATTTTTTCACCTTTTTCAACAGTTTGTACCCTTAAAAATATCCTGTCAAAATTCCAAGGCCGTATCTCAAATATTATCCGAATGCCAGCCTGCTAAAGAGCAAATGATTGCCTCTCAAATTTACACGCAAAAAAATTACTTGTTGTAGTTACCACAATTTGGAATGAAATTTGTGACAGAGACAATTTTGGAATGTAATTTACTGCAATTGACATTGAATGTACTATAATTTAATTGAAATCACCACATTTTGTTTGAAATATTAATAGAAAGTGTCACGAACTGTGAATCGATAGTGAAATCTTGAAACGAGTTTTTCTCGAAATGGGATTTTTCAAATTTGCTGCTATCATAACTCGAAGAGCAATCGACCGATTGACTTGAAATTTGAACTGAGTGTTCTCGGGTGTATTTCTTCTACGGTGAACTACGATCTTTTCGATTAGATAATAATTGTCGATTTGACATCGGACAAACGACCATTTTTTAGGCAAAATAAACATAGTTCTTTTTTTCAAAACACTGCCATTTCGTCAGATTTCTATATTTTTCAAAAATCCTGGTTCACCGTACCGAGTATACCTTCTAGTTGAATATATTTGTACCAAATATTTTTGTACCAAAAAAGTATATAATATAGTTAAGTTATGAGTCAATATATCCTCAAAGTTTCAGAGCATTCGATGCGATACTTTTTTTTCAAAAAATTCCGAAAAATCACTTAAGTTCTAAGCCTTCACAGCCCCTTAAACCAAAAAAACCTCGTTTTTTGTAAAAAATTCTGGATTTTTACAACCCAGACTCCACTGTTCATTTTACCCACTTTAATTTTTCATAAAAGCTTCTGACAAAAAGTTACAGCAGCTGGCTGATATCTTCAGGGTCATAAATGGATCAAATACGGGATTCAATTACCCGTTCCAACTGCTTGGATTTTGGATAAACTTCTTCTACAACAATCGTCTGCTAGTTTCAGCTGCATATTAATTGTCACCAAGAGAATCCTCAGCTCTGACAGCACAGGTTTTTTGGTTGATATTTTCATAACATAACAATTCAGGGATATAGCCATGATATTTTGGTATAGCAGCTTCATTTCTGGCTATGACAGCTAAGAAAAGTCGATATCGTAGCCTTTCCCTAGTGGAAAAATATTGTTGAAAAAACATTTCAAAAATTCATGGGAATTGAACAAAAATAAATCTTATCCCAACAAAATTCGATGCATTTCCAGAAGATTTAACATTTTTTATCGAAATTATCATAATTCATCGAAATTTTGTTGAATTGTGCTGAAACTTAATGAACACTCACTGAGATTTTATGTGGAAATAATATGAAGTATAATGAATATTGATGAATTTGAATGAAAACTAATGGATGATATCGATTTTTATTGAAATTATTGTTGATATTTGCTGGAAATTGGAGAAATAGTGACTGATCATACAATGATGAAATATTTTGAATTTTATTGAAATAGATTGGATGTTGGTGAAATTTGTGGAAGAATGTTGAAAATGATTAATGAATTGTGGTAAAAAGTATTGATGGGCGTAAATGACGAAATGTTGAATTGCACTGGAATATGATTTATATTGTTGAAGTTTGGTACAATTTGTTGAAATTCACGAGATTTTATTGACGTCGTGAAATTTTAAATTTGAATGAAATTCGTTAATAAATTTAGAACAAAATAGTTAACTGAAATAAAAATTTCTCACATTTTTCAAAGTTCATCAACGAAATTCATTACATCTCAACGCCATTTCATATTTTAAATATCTGTGTTGATCCATCTTATTCACCAAAATTCATTGATCGTAGTGAACCATATTCCACAAAATATAACAAATTCAATCGAGTTCCAACAACATGAATCATATTTCAACGCATTTCAACCTCGCCTAATTCCTTGGCATCAATTAATTATTTTCCCGAAAATTCATCAATTCACTACAATATTGTTCCACAAATTTCATGGAAATGCAATAAAATGCAGTATATTTCAACACTATTCCACATCTTCAATACCCTGAATCAATTCATCAATTCTTTTTTTCGCTAAATATCGTTAATCATAGTAAATAAAATCTCACGAGTTCCAACAAATTGTATCAAACTTCAACAATATGAATCATATTTCAATGTAATTCAACATTCTGTCATTTGAGCCCATCAATTATTTTCATTACAACACAGTAATTGTTTTCAACATTTCTCCACAAATTTCACCAACATCCAATGTATTTCAATAAAATTCAAAATATTTCATCATCGTGTGCTCAGTCAATTTCTCAAATTTTCAGCAACTTCGACTCAATCGCAAATCGCAAATAGTTGGTTGAATTTTGTGCAGTTTTGGCACAACCCTGTCAGAAATATCTGGAAGTTTTTTTCAATTACGTACATGAAATCAGTTTTATGCACATTCTACATTAAATTTAATGTACAAAAACATGAATAGACTATAGATTATGCTATAGTTTACATTGAATTTGATGTAAAATGTTTATGAAACTGAATTCATGCACGTACTTGAGGAAAACTTCCAGCAAAAACATTAAAATCAATGTAGAAATTTTTTAGCAGTGAAGTTTCCATGAAAAATCAACGAAACTCAATAAATCTCAACATTATTCACCGAAAGATTTCAATCAATATCAATATACTTAATTGAATTTTGTTGAATTAGTTTGTTATTCGTTGAATGTTGTTGATATTTTCTGGAAAGTCGTGCCAAATCTGAACGAAATTCAACATCAATTTCAACCAAAAAATTCTAATATTCAACAAATTTCAACAAAATTTTTCCACTGAGGTTTTTAGCCACCCAAATATCAATGAATCATTTTTCCCGTGAGCATTATTAGAATATTTCGATATCAAAAACCCTCAAAGTGAAGAATTATCATGAGTTGAATGAAAATCAGCATGAAATATTATATACAATGAAAAAAATTGTTGAACAGTCTGTATAAATTTAAAAATGCATCTGAGGATTCTGTGACACTGAACATTGTATTCACAGATTCTATTTAAATATCCTTGTGAAGTTGAAGACAACGGAAGACTTCAAATGAAAGTTGAAGGTATTGAACTGAAGTAACTTTATTGAATTCCAGCACCCGGCCAGATAAAAAGAAAAGTGAAACGCGCAATTCTAGTGATCAGCTATTTCTTATATAATTGATCAATCATATTTTCAATTCTCAACAAAATTACCACAGGGAAAAAAATAATTAGCTATCCTTTTGATAGCAAAGAATCAACTAGGGGAGCTTTTTCTTAGTTATCACAGCTATTCATCTAGTGATAACAGCAAGAAATGTAGCTCCCACAGCAGAAATTTCACAGCTCAATTATTTGGCTATCCAAATATTGATCACAAAACCTGTGCAATCACAGCTACAAGTTTCTACTGCAGTAGTTGACAAATAGCCATAATAGTTAATTTTTCCACTAGAAAACTACCAGATCGTTTCAACCGTTTTTCGTCATGAATATTTAATTAAATACATCAAACTTTGGAGCAAAACATTCAAAATTGATCAAACAATCCGGGTCATTATACTTAATGACAGCGAAATTTTGTTATTAGCCAATTAGAAACCTCCATTTAATTTTGTTTTGATATTATAACAAATTGTCGGTACTATGATAGAACCTCGTTTCGAGGTTTCATCGGAAAAATGATCAGTACACGGTAATACATACATCAACATAACTCTTACGAGCAAATACCTAGTTGATTCGTATTAATTAAATATAATTAATAACGTACAACCTGATTATATATGTGCATTTAGCGTGTGCTAATCATTTTTCCGATGGAACCTCGAAACCGTCAAAAATCGAAATACGAGGTTCTGTTATAGCATCGACGAAATATAACTCATGTACACAGAAAAAAAAACTATCTTGTATCAAGAAAATATTGTTTTCGTTATATATGAAACACGGATTGTCTCAGTTCAATGCAACTTGCTTTGAATCAAGAATTTTGTTTTGTCCTGTGTTTGATTCAAAACAAATTGCATTGAACTGAGACAATCCGTGTTTCATATATAACGAAAACAATATTGTCTTGATACAAGATAGTTTTTTTTTCCGTGTACGATTATTTTGAGACCAGAGCCGGCTTTGTCGATTTGTTCCAAAGTTTTTGATCTGAAGATCATTGTGATTAATTGAATATTAATGATGTAAAACGGTTGAAACGATCTGGTAGTTTCCTGGGGGGAAAAAACGACCAGGGGACACCCTTAAGATAGTTGAATAATAGTAAAATAATAGTTGAAAATTTAGAATTTATTCTTTTTTTTCCAGATTTTGGCCAACTTTTTCAAGATTGAGTCAACTGTGCATTACTCCAACAGTAATTCAAATGATAATTTTCTTCAATTTTACAACCTTTTATCTGCTGCTTTCAATTTGTAAATTTTTACAATAGATTCGTAATCGGCAAATCCAAAAACCATTGCAGATTCAAAATTTGTATTTACTGCTTAGTTGGTCAGAAAGAACTTCACAACATTTCTAGTGCCGGCTTTGAGGGGGGGGGGGGGGCTATAGTCCGGGTTCCATCAGCAGGGGGGCCCCCTTTTTTTAGATCATCATTCAATGTTATATTCAATAGGATATTTAAGGAGTATTAGCCACCTTGCTATAGAACATTTCACCCATTTCTGCAAGGACTCCATGGTTGGTCCTTAGAAAAGTGAGTAACAGCCACGGCTATCTCATTTTTTTTGCATGCAATCGACGTCAGATAAGCGATTTTTGCTGACAACAGTATGAACGTAATTTCAGTACAGTTCGCTCTCCGAATAGTGCCGAATTGTCTTCCTCGCTCTATCGAGAAAAAAAAGCCGTATGTAAAACGTTCTTATCATTTCGATTTCGAATCAATACTGTCGTATAATTAACTGGTCCAGCGACAGTTATTCAAACTCCTCAACACCGGTAATTCCAGCAACGATATCGCAGCGCTATGGAAACGAGTTTGAATACTCACATGGATAGCTTTTTTTTCATCCATCAGTTTCAGCTTCGTAGAAATTCTTTCATCCATTCTATCCTCATAAATAATCAAGAAGTTTTGACAATATAAGTAAATATCAACTCACAATTTTCAAAAACATTAACTCGAGAGTACATAAAAAAACGTTTTGTTCACACATTCTGCCTCAGATACGCGTTATTACTTCATTATCCCTGAACTTTGGACATTTATGATGATTCGTCGGTGGACGTCTCATCAACGTTTTCAATATTTTTATATCAGACCGATCAATTTCTTTTTAGTTTATCTAAGATACAATGTTTAAGAATTGATAGAATTAATGTCACTTTCCGAGCGAACCTTTGAACGAGCGCTCCTTTCGAGATTCCGTTTGAGTTTTCCACGAATAATTCCGATTAAACTCATCAAAAAGTATGCAGAATAATCGCCTCTTCGTGAGGTATCGCTCGTAAACCGGAGTGTAATCAACGAATTTGATTAATAACTCATTCTCTACACAAAAGTTTTGTTTGACAACACAACAAGGAAGTTCTGAAACAAATCAAGAACGTTTCATAAAAAATTTCAAAACATGAAAAAGCAGGAAGAATCTGTTTTTACTATCAAACGTTAATTAATTTGATTGATCTCCACCTGATCGAACGAGATACCAATCATCGTGAAACAAGTTATTATTTATTATTGTATATTATGACGAATATACAAATGAGAATGAACTATCTAGGGGAATACGTTCGAGTTAATGAATCATCGATGCATTATGACGAGTGTATGACAGACTTGGTTTGCCGCTTGCGCGTAACGTACTTCGGTTGGAATCGAGAATCAAGGCTGCTGTTTTCCGTAGATATCGACCCTACGACGTATCCATCTACGTATATGCACGTTCAATAATAAATCAGACGACAGGTAATAATGATACACGATGCTGACGATGCGATACTTGACAGCAGCTGATCGAAAATGATACGTCCCCCGCGGAAAAAAAAACCGGCTGTCAAAACTCTTGGGCGGTATTGATTTTAAATCTCCTCACTTTTTTCCCCCGTTCTCTTCCGACTGAGGACAACGCGACGAATCGCGAATACACGACAGACGACGGATCGCGTGAAAAACCTAATGAGAAGATAACAAAAATAAACATCAACGTAATAATGAATAAAAAAAAATAACAGGGGATCGAAATAAAAGAAACAAAAACACGTGTTCTTTGATCGATGATAATGATACGTGGTGGGAGAGAGGAAAGATATCGATATGTAATTGGATTTTGAGAATAGTTAGAAGAAAAATCATCAAGGGACTGTCACAACAGATGGTGACAGAATGAATCGTGGAATGCGGAATTTTGCATGAGAGAAAAAAAGAGAGAGGGAGGGAGGAGAAGCAGGAGTGAACGGAGAGGAAAGGAGAGACAGAAAGATGGAGTAAAGGGGTCTCTGATCGATCCTGAGGAATACTATAATATACTACAATAATGATGATACGAAATGATGTTGATATAAACGCATCATTCAGTTGACTGGGATTTAAAACTCATAATGATGCGGGTGTGTGAAGAGGGAGGGACAGAATCGAGTCGTTGGATTCGAATGACAATGAATTCCTCTCGATAAATCGGTGTATGTTTATCGATTGAGAGGAATCAAATATTTTATCGATGTATGCACGTAGTATGAATATACATACACGTATGCATGCGTTCCTACGTGTGTGTGGAAAATGAAATATACAGAGGAGTTTGTTGTAGATCGCGCACGGCCATTTTGCCAGGACCTAACCGTCAAGTCAAGTCTTTCTCTCTGTCTCTCTGTTTCTTTCTCTCTCACCTTCGTTGAATACTTGAAATTTACATTTATATTGCAACCAACTCGAATGTACGTACATATAATTTGGAGTGTTGGAAGCATCAATGTAACTGGCACGAGAGAAACAACCGCGATTCGTGTTGACAGATTTCTCAAGTTTACTCACGTTTTGTTGAACCGATAACGAACGACGTGAAGTGGAATCGCGTTCAATTCGAAGAAACTTGTTATTTTTCGCAAGAACACTGAGAAAAACCCGTAAGAGAACGCAGAGAGCGCAACGGCAAAGAATCCACTTCGGAAGGTGATCACTTCCACGATCGAACTGCCGTAAGGTGGCGGGCGGGTTTGTTGGAAAAGAGAAACATCTCTTTCTCTCTTGTACGTTCTCTTTCTTCTTTCGTTCGACAAGTTTTGGGATATCTATTCGAGATTTCGCGCAGGCGCGAATTTCCGGCACTCTGATTTTCGTTCTTGAATATTCCTTTTTGGTGGAGTGTGAGACTGGCCTCCTCCAATGGGCCGGGACTTTCAGCAAATGCAACGGAATCCAGAGATCCAATTGATTTGTGGATAGTCAATCACCAAAATTCACCAAAATTGCCGGCTCGTGTGAGGGTACCCTTTGGTTGAGCTGCTATGCAGCCCCAGATAGCACAAAAATACTCAAAGAACTCATAATGAATACAATGTATGCGTAGAGACCTCTTCTAGAACCCTTGTGCCTTCCAAGAAGGCTTTCCCAGACAGCACACAAAAGTCCCAAATGAATTCTGAAAAAAGTCTTCTTGAAGAGTTTCAAAAGAACTTCAATTCGTCAGACATTTGCGAGTTCCGTTACAATTCTCAAAAAAGTCTCATAGAATTTCGACGGGACTCACAAATTTCTGACGAATCGATTTCTTTTGAAACTCTTTGAGAACACTTTGTATCCTAAAAGAGTTCTCTGAGAGTTCTTTTTCAGAATTCATTGGAGATTCTTGTGTGCTGCCTGGGTGGCCCTCCATTGAGCTCAATACATACTGAAGTGAGCACGATCAGAGAGAGAGAGAGAGAGAAACAACGGTATTTATTGAACCAACATAGAAGCACACCCAATTAATCCTCTCTCTCACCATTTTGATGGAATAGACAAAGACACAGGCACACCCAATCGCACTTCTCTCTGTGTCCGTGTGTTTCCATTGGCGCGCTCATTCCAGTACACTGTAAAAAATCCTCAAATAAATGTGCTAGCGGTTATCAAATTTGTCAGGGCTATTTTACTGTACTGAGTACGGTAATTTTACAATTTATTCATAAATTTGCCATTCTCCGGTTAACGATTTTGCGGTCTTTCTCAAAATTTGTCATCGCTTTGTAATATTGACATTCTCAGACGTGATAATAATCGGACCCATTCTGGGAACAGCAAATTCCCCAGCACTGTTGAAATTAATAACTAATAATTTGACGCAGGATTTGTTACAGTGTATGTATTGAACTGAATGTTGCCCTTACATTTTGAAATACCGGTTTTTTCTGTTTTCCTGATGAATTAAAAAAAACTGCATTCCCTGATAACACACGAAGAATTCTTTTTCAAAAACAAGAATAGAATTCTTCGAGGATTCTTTTCGAACTAATTAATTCATAAAGAGCTTTGAAGGAGTTCAATGTTTGGACCATTCAAGAGTTCTTCGAGAGTACTAGAACGATACTTTACATTCTCTAAGAACCCGTTAACCCTTTGCGGCATGGTGGCTATTATCAGAGATGAGTTGAAGAGATTGCTAACGAGATATGAAAACCATAGTCCAGTTTCTGATTGGAAGTATCACGTTTTCCATTTATCTTTCCATGCTGGTTGGCTTAGAAGGAAAATTCAACCAATCATATATTTTTCTTCAAAAGAAAACAACGTGATGCGGACCACGATTTTAACATTGCGTTAGCAGAGAGAAAATGAGAGGGCTCACGGGCACCTTTTCACTGATAGTAAAAGTTCCACCGGCCCTCTGACGGTTGGATCATGGAAGTTGACACACTGCAATTTTATTTTTCAATACTACAAAATCGCGCATTTCTTTTGTATACTTTTCAACACGTATTTGATCAAAATGATTTTATGTATCGATGTTGAATGCATATAATTTTTCATCATCATAAATAAGAAAAATGAAAAATGAGAGAGGGGGTTGATGGACCAGGTTCCGTGTTCCATCCGATAAGAGGGCGCTTCAATGTTTACTATCGATGGAACCCCGGCCGTGAGCTCTCTCATCTTCTCTCTGGCGTTAGCAACCTCTGCTATTATATTAGCCACCTAAATGTGCTTTAAACTAAGAGTTGATTAGAGACAATATGACCGTTTTTCCCCTAGTTTTTTTTTTTTTATTTGATTCGGGTGAGAGTCCAAGAATTATTCGGCATAACACATACATCGTCAGTTGTTTTGAAAATGGTTATATAAATAGATAAGCGATGAGAAAAAGGCTGTTTCATCGAATAATGTATATGGCGGATAACAGCTGCTTCGATTGACTTTGAAATTATTTATACGGGGGTTTTCGAGGTCCTAATTACGAATCCCTGCTTAAGGCGTAAGCACACAAATCACGTAAACGTAAAAACGGATGCGCAGAAACTGTGTACGAGATCTGCGCCTGCTTCCGTCCCTGACGTTCACGTTTACGTGACTTGTGTGCTTAGGCCCTTAAAGAATCACGTTGAACCGATTGATTCTCATTGATTCCGCGATGCAGAAAACCGATTCAAACCCATTAAGAATTGATTCTCCATGGGTTTGAATCAGTTCTCTGCATTGGAATCAATGAGAATCAATCAGTTTAATGAGATTCTTCATCCAGATAACACACGGAGAATTCTTCTTCAAGAGCAAGAATAGAACTCTTCAAAGATTCTTTTCGAACTAATGAATTCATATAGAGCTCTGGAGGAGTTCGATCTGTCGGACATTAACAAGCTCTTTGAGAATATCAGAAGTATTGTTTGAGTACTCTCAAAGAACTTGTTGATGTCCGACAGATTGAACTCCTCCAGAGCTCTATATGAATTCATTAGTTCGAAAAGAGTTCTTGAAGAGTTCTATTCTTGCTCTTGAAGAAGAATTCTTCGTGTGTTATCTGGGGAAATCAGAGTTTTTCAGAGATTTTACAGAGATATACAGAAATTTTTCAGCGAAATATCTCCATACGAGAATTCAGGTTGCTTATTACGAATTTGGAGTCAGATCTTCAAAATTCAAAACAAGTATGATCAAAATGGTGGCCGAAATCTCGGAAATTTACGAATCTTGATATAATTATGCACACATGGGTTCCCGGAATCGCTGATTACGAATTTGGAGTCGAATTTCCAAAATTCAGAACAGTGGGTTCGAAATCGCGCCCCGGATTTCGAGAATTCACGGAATCTTGATATAATTGTGTATACATATGTTTTCAAGATCACTGAACACAAATTTAGCCCCAGGTTTTCGAATTCAGAATGAAAATTTTCAAAAATTCAATCAGCAGGTTCCTGAAAATTCAAAAATCCACAGAATGTTGCTAAAATTATGAATAAATGAGTTGGTGAAATTTTTCACCGCCATTCCGGATTCGCTATTTGAAATTTCAGATATCTGAGTTCAGATTCTTAATCAATGACCCGAAAAGGCCCTAACTTGTATTAATTTTCAGCAAAATTCCACAATTGTTTGAATTTCCCGCGGCTATTTTGAATCCGCTATTTTGAATTTTAAAAATCTGAGTCAAGGTTTGCAATTGACGACCCAAAAAATCCCTGGTACGTGATTTCCAGCAAAATTTCACAATTTCCCAAATTTCTCACCGCCATCTTGAATCCGCCATTTTGAATTTTGAAAATCTGAGTTTAGATCCGTAGTCAACGACCTACAAAACGCTTGCATATCAATTTTCATGGAGAACCGTTCATCTAAGAAATGTATGCCGCAAAGGGTTAATGTCCCAAACATCGAACTCCTCCAGAACTCTTTATGAATTCATCAGTTCGAAAAGAGTTCTTGAAGAACTCTATTCTTGTTTCTGGAAAAGAATTCTTCGCGTGTTATTTGGGTTGCTATTCCAAATTCGAGGACAAGGTTTTTGGAACGTGGGCCGAAACAATGCACACAGCACAACAATTCAGCAATAGTTCTTGCAGTCCTACATAAATTCATTATGAACTGTTGCTGAATTGACGTGCTGTATGGGAAGCCTCCTCATCGCGATCTCGAAAATAGGCGCCATATTTAAATTTATCCAATGAGAAGACAGAACAAAAGAGCGCTCTCGGTAATGAAATAAACCGGTTTTGCCATTTCCTGATCAAAAACACACCCAATGCATTAAAAATTTGTCATATTTTTAGAAAAAAATAAATACATTATCAAAGACAAAACACTTAAAATATACCAATCAATCTATTCTCGCCTTTTTCGATCGAAGCAACAACAACAACAGTCATGTCCCACCAATCGAAGAACCGAAGAACTTGTATTTATTTTGTCGATTGGTCCGCTCTGCTGTACGCAACTGTACCACTTTGAACAATTACATCGGCAACATCTAAAGTTTCGAAAACAATTGGAGATCCAAAGTGTTGGGGAGCTACCGAATCCGCATACTGTCTCTACTTTTCAAATTAAAACGGTCAGATTTCGATAAATCAATTTATTATTTATCATACCTTCGAAAAAAAAAGTGACGCATCGAAAACGATCGACAAAAACAGTTTTTAACAAAAAGAACAAAAGTTTCGAAAACGTTCGCGATTATGACAGTCTTGATAAATATCAGGACCACGAGGAATCTTTGAATTTCCAAATCACCTCCATGTGACGCCTTTTTCAAAATCTTATTTACTTCACCATATTATGATTCTTTGTTTATTATTTTCCTAAATTTTTCCGCGAATATATTCTTGATTTACATTGATATTGATGTAATGTGGATCATTGCTGTTTACAAATGTAAATGATATTTCGATAAAAATTCTCAAATAGTGGACACCAAACTCACAGATATGGGTTAATCTTTTCCGTTTACCACGTTTCAATTTTATTCAATTTTTCTGTTTTTATATGTTATTGTTAATATTTCTCGAATCGTGTGAATTGTCAAACTCATTATATTTATAAAAATGGAAGAAGATGATTTCCCTCTCACGCTTCCCGACACTCAACCGATGGAACCTTGTTCCCAATCTCAAGATTTGCCCAGTTCTCAACAGAGCGTTTGGGGAAGGTTGATCCCAAGGCAGAGTGCATGTCCCAAATTAGAAATGCTCGGTACGTATTTGTTTTCAAATTTCACTATCCAATGATTCTCATCTGCCGAACGATAACCAAGTTCCAACATCGTACAAACAGATATGATACAGATTTGTCTCATTGCTTCCAGCTATGAAGAAAGATGAATATTCTTTTGGCAGAGCAGTGGAGTGCGATGTGAGATTCAAAGCAGATATCATTTCGGAGAAATATTTGAATACCATCAGCAAAGTGCATTTTAAAATTGTTAGAGAATACATTACGGGTAGTACATCGGATTATTATCAAGTCTATTTACAAGATATGAGCCGTAACGGTACCTATGTCAACAAGAATCTTGTGGGTCCCAATCAGAGGATCGTACTAGACACGAATGATCTGATTTCCGTATCAGAACCCAAGTTCATGAGTGAGTAATATTATCATTGTACAGTTGTATCCGGATAGTCCTTGAGCAACGAAATGTATTTCAAATTGAATTTTTCAATTTTGTTTACAATAGTATACACGTATATACAATGTTCCCATTCCGAATCGGACGATCTACCCTTGAGGTTGAAAGAAAAATATGTTGTGGGAGACAAACTGGGTTCTGGTGCTTGCGGAGAAGTTAAATTAATGTTCTCGAAATACGGAGGTTACAAATTTGCTCTGAAAGTAATCTTGAAGAGGACCGTAAGTGCATCCAACGGTAATGCCCACAGACATCCGCTCAATGATCCAGCCAAAATAATGAACGAAGTTTCTATTCTAAGAGCTCTGAGTCATGTAAGTTGTGATAATTCAAGACATTACGATTATAGTTCACAATTGATTCTTTTTTTCTTTTTCATTTTTCTAGCCCTGCATCGTGAGATTCCAAGATTTTGAGGACACCCCTTCAGCTGTGTATATAGTACTAGAATTTATGCAAGGTGGTGAATTATTTCAAAGAATAATCAACCAAGGATTCTTAGCGGAGAATATCGCAAAAGTTATAATTTACCAAGTGTTCCTGGCAGTGGATTATTTGCACTCCAAAAACATTACCCATCGCGATTTAAAGGTAATTGAGGTCTCGTGTATCAAGATTCATTTAATTTTTCCAACCATTTTCAATTTTTTGTACACTTTTCAATGTTTAGCCGGAGAATATACTGTTGGCAACTCAGGACGACTTTACTGTGGCAAAAGTATCCGATTTCGGATTATCAAAATTTGTCGATGCTGAAACGATGATGCGCACATTCTGCGGTACCCCAACTTACGTGGCACCAGAAATTCTTAAAACTCATGGACGGGGTGTCTACTCTTCCCAAGTGAGTTTAATTTTTAAACAACACTCTCTTTGTATCTCCCAATTGTAAAAACGTTTCGATTTTTATAGGTAGACCTTTGGAGTTTAGGGGTAATATTATACGCCTGTGTGAGCGGACTTCTACCCTTCAATAATCGTAACGATAAGTTGACTCTCCCGCAGCAAATAATGAAGGGCGTGTATTCTTTCCCGGTGGGTCGATTCGAGCATGTTTCTACGAATTGCATAGAACTGGTATACATGAATACAATTTCAAATTATTTGAATCTACGATCTAACATTGGTAATCACATTTTCCTTTCTCTTTCGTAGATCAAGCGAATGATGACAGTCGATCCAGGAAGACGGATCAAAATTCGTGAAGTAGTACATCATTCTTGGGTAAAGGATGCAGAGTTAAAAGAACGTATCAGATCCTTATTGCCTGAGATTGATTCATTGTCGGACGACGAGAATTGTGATCCCTCCACGACAGTTGAAAATGTTATTCATTTAGCTAAACGTGCGCGACTCAAGTAAACGATCAATTGGAATTTCTTTTGATCTAAATTGTTACCTTCATTATGAAATTGCCCGATTTTTTTGTTTCGATTTTTTTTATCCCAATGATGTAATTGTGCCATAATTCTTACAACTTTGTTGTTCAGTTCACGAGTGATCTTTTCTTTTTTTGTTTTTGTTTCTCCCATCAACGACTGGACACTGAAATTTCATTTCGTAAGAAGGATTTATTTGTAATTTGTTATTTAAGAGATTTAGATCGCGTACATGAAACTCACATTCCAGGAATTCAATCGTGATTACTTGGAACGATTGAAACATTTACTTGTTCGTTGGTAGAATACATTTGATAAGTCCTTTAAAAATCTTTGAATTCCGTACAAAGCTTCGAGAGTACAAAAAATATAGTATAATATATTAAAAATGTTGAAATGTGATGTTTTTTTCTAATAATATACAATTTAATAATGTTTAGAAGTTTTCACATTCAACATTTGTGTATATCGTGTACAGGAAGTAGTTTTTGCGAACCATTCTTGAAGGTATCTGAGTTTGTACATATACTTCGTTCTTCTTAAAATACCACACACTTTGACGAAAATATGTGGGATTATAATTTACATTTTCAGACACATGTGAATAGTTCAATAGTAATTTTTAAGTGCTTTCAACAGGTCTGAAACTCGGCTACGTACTTTTTAAACAAGTGAATAATCAATGAAAATTGGTTGTAGTATCAATCTTGGCAATGTGCTGCTTCATCCCTGCATATTAAAAGTTTTTATTTATCGCGTGGTTGGAAATGTACGCAGCAGAGTTCAACTCATTGTTCGTAAAATGTTTAAAAACCAGCGATCTCACTGTACAATTCAATATTATTCATTTATATCCATAGCGTGATTTTTGTAAAAAATTTCTTCTGAGTGTTCGAGTGCTGCTTTTGTTATCGTTTTAAATGTTGATACGTGTTATTTATTTCAAAGAAATTACAATACCATTGAGAAATAACAAAAAAAAACTAAATATGTGACTGATGAATTTCTACGAAAGTAAAAAATACTGTATGATGGTTTTTAATTTTATACAATAAATTGATGCAAACAAAAAATATTCCCCGTGGTTTGCTTTGCTACAACCTTATATGCGTTTATATATCAAGTTACAAATTACCACATTTTATACTGATTTTTCATCATTTATTTTTCACATTTGTCCTCTTTGTGCATGAATTGTTCGTCGTCCAGGCAAGGATCCGGTAAAGGCGTTTCAAAGTCAGGTTTTTCTTTTTTCCTCAATCCGGCTAACAAACCTTTGATGTACGCTATCGCTTTTCCAGGATTCAAACCCTTCAATGAAACAACAGTGTTAAAATGAAAACATAATTCTTGACACTTGAATCACTGGTTTTACCTTCGGACAAGTTTTGGTGCAATTAAATATCGTATGGCATCTGTACACTGAATAAAAATCGCGAAGTTTTCCGAGTCGCTCTTGATGTTCCATGTCTCGCGAATCTATTATCCATCTGTACGCCTTTGATAACAATAAATTGATATATTTTTTTTTTATTCCAGGGAAATCGTTTTTAAATGATGGAAAGTGTTTTTTACGTGTAAAAGAACGGCGGGTCCTAGATATTTATCCCCAAGCCACCAATACGGGGGACAAGCATAACTGCAACAGGCGCAAAGTATACACTCGTACATCCCGTCCAGTTTTTGTCTATCCCTTGGACTTTGAAGGATCTGCCTCAAACCGACGATGGTTTCCTCGCCGGGTCGTTTCAAGTACGGTTGGATGACTTTATATTGTTCAAAAAATTGTTCTAAATCCGGTATCAAATCTCTTACCACGTAAGTATGCGGCAGAGGATATACGAGAATCGGCTTGGGCGATTCTTTGATTTTTCTAAAAGAAAAAAGATAATGAAGAATTTTTCATAGATTTGAAATTTGAAAAGAAGAACTCTCGTTACGTGACACAGGCGAGGGTATTGACACCATTAATATTCATCGCGCAACTTCCACAGATTCCTTCGCGGCAAGATCTTCTGAAGGACAAAGTTGGATCTAATTCAGCCTTGATGGTATGTAACGCGTCCAATACCATGGTACCGGTTTCATTTAAATCTATAGTGAATTGCTGAAGGTAAGGTTTGACCTTTGGGGTCTCTGGGTGCCATCGGTATATACGAAAGGTTTGATATCTGGGCTTCACCAGATTTACAACTTTCTGTTGAAATCAATATTCACGATATTTATACAAACTATGTATCTCTGGATTTTTTGAAACAATCAATCACGAGATTTACCGGAGATTTGCATTCTTCGACTCGTTCTAATTCCTTGGCGATAGCCTGCTCGAGTTCGACTTTATCATCATTTTTTTTTGTTGCCAGGAATCTCAAAGGGGAACGCCAGGATGTAATCAACTTTGCACGGAATCCGTTGAACAGGCCATCTCTTACGAGAGCACAACTACAAAACATATCCCCCGGACTCGCAACGGTCGAATTTATATGAATCTCAACGATTTTTTCTCTGATACGTGAAAAATTTATGTATATTTTTATTTACACACTCGAACAAAATCATATTTCATAACGAAATAACAAATGAAGGAAAGTTGAATCGAATCGGAAAGGAATCTTTTCGACGCGAGGTTCAATCCAATTGAATTAAGTTTTTCTTCTTTTGTTTGTATCACTGTAAAAAACATCTGTATAGTTTGGAGGGAATTGTCACACATATTCTTGTATTGAATCTCCCTGGTGAAAATAAAGTGTTACACTGTGGTTACAGTGCAATGCGAGGTTCATCTGAATGTACCCGGAGTGGTGTTTCGCGCCGTGGAATGCATCGCAAATGTATTTTGTTACACTTCATTTTTACCAGGGCTCCCACACTTTTATGGAAATTCGAACACAATATTATCTTCAAATGGTTTGAATCTCATAAAATCTGTTGTGAATTTAATACACAAAAGTGTGTGTTAATTGCTTTCAAATTTTGTGTGCGAAATTCACAAAGTTTTTCTCACAGTGTGTATATGTAAATCGAAATTTTGAGGGGGATTCTTGAATACCCTGATCAAAAAACCCCATTGAATCTCAAATAGAATGTTGCATATTCACAAGTATTTTCTGTGTTTGTTCATGTTTATCGCGTTAGATTTAAAGGTCATTACGATAGATTGACTCCCGCGAAGAGTCACAGAGATAAACTCAAGACAAACAATTATTCCAGTATTTTGTCATAAGATTGAGTGTACATAGGCATGTGAATCGACATGTGGATTCAGTTAAAGGGAGGTCGCGGGCTTTTTCTTTCCGTCAAGTGAACAATTTTGTGCTGGAATAATAGTTTGTAATTAAATATATTTTTTTTTATCGAAAAACCTTGACAAAAAAGTTCCTCAAAGTGAGTTATTGTATTTACTTGAAGGACACGCCTACTGTGATCGCCTAAAAACAAGGTAATTTTTGGGAATTAAAAGAAGAAACTATCCCCAACAGAACGCAAATCTGCGTACGTCCAGATGTTCCCTGGACGAATACGAGTTTTACGTTCTGTTGGAGTACTTCATGAAATGTTTTAACCCTAGAACTACAAACCGGGGTAAATATTTACCCCATGAATTTTTTGCTCGTAAAATCGTTCTAGAAGCAGTAATTTGACTCATAAGTACATGAATTTCTTGGTTTTTTCATGCCAAAGAGATTGGTGAGGAGCAAATTCAAATTCACTAAAGTTTAGTTTGTAAAAAATCGATTTCGATAGCTGAAAGTGCCGAGAAACGGTTAAACCGTCATTTAACAAACAAAAATTCATGACTATTCTTCTAACCAACTGATTTTCAAATTTCCAACGGGATTTTGAAGAGGACACATGAACTTTTGAGAGAAAAAGTAGCATCATGATGTTCTGCCAAAAAAGTCTATTTATTTGGGACTGTGAAAATTAAAAAAAAATGGCAATCCGATCTATAGAAAAGTCAAATAAAAATCCATGGAATATTGGTTTTCAAGACTATATTTCTATTTCTGCCATGTGAAATATAAAGAGAAAGAGAAATTTGATACATATAAAAAATATTCAAGAGTAGAGTTACAATTGAACTTATTCAAAGCCGCCACAATCGCTGCAGTAGAGTATTCTGTGATTCTCACACTCTCCAAATTCAAATCAGTGAAATCTCACTATTTCTGCAGTTAAGAGTCGACCACTGTACGAAATCAGTGAGATAGCAGTGAATAGTCACTGGTTATGCAGTTGGAGTTCCTCCTCGCGGATTAAATCAGTGACATTCCACTGCATATGAACTGATTCGCAGTGGTCGACTTTTCACTGCAATCAGTGGGATTTCACTGTTTTCAATTCAGAGAGCAGGTCAGTCAGTTGGACTTGTGTGCAATATATTCGCGTTTTGCGAGCCTTCGATCAGGAACGCAAGCCGCATCGCGCGTGCTTTTTTGGCGACTCATTAGCTGGTGGAAATTCAGTAAGGGTACTTGAAATATGAAGATCATCGCCGAGAATGATATATCTCATGTTTTATTGTAAAATGAGGTCATAATATGTGAATTACATTTATTTTAGCGAAAAAGAGAAATTTGACTCGCCTACACAAAACACTAACGGGAACCACAAACCTGAGGTAGATATCAACCCCACACAAGCTTCACATCTTCACCCCGTCCCAGTAAATCAGAAACTGAAGGGTCTATCAACCTCGCCCCATGTTTAGAACCTCCAACGAAATTATGGTATAGGTCTCCGGTGGATTTTATGTCACTGGAAAACTTAGAAACGTAGTTTAAAGTTTACCTGGGGTAGAAATCTACCCTCGTTCGAAATTCTAGGGTTAACATTTCGAGGATATATTTATACATGAATGGTGAATATACAGTAAAATTTTCAAATCAAAAACATTCAACTTTCAGCGAGTTATTCGCGATCACCCAAGTCACTAAAAAAAGATTATTAAACTAAAAGGTACTGTGCCTATTGTGAAAAAAATTGAAATTCAACAAAATGGCAAAGTTTTGAAGAAAAAATATCAAATTTTGCTTGAAAATTGGATGATTTTTGCCCCGCCAAAATTATAGTTTTCATACAATCGAACAACTGGAGGGACATTGTACAGAGAAACATATACAAAATAAGCAGAAAAAAAATCAAAGCGATCGGATGATTTGTCTTCGAGTTACAACTCCAGCAAATTTGAAAAATGTAGTTTCGAGAAAAACGCGTTCTAAGATAAAATGATCGATATTATTGTTATAAATAGATCAAAATCATACAGCTAATCTGCTATTCCAGGCCCATTTAATTCACCTTCATCATCTTCATAGAGCGCCTGCTGGGCGCTTCGAAAAAAAATCGATTTTCTCAAAATTTCACACTGAGTGTTCCCCTTAATACTAATTTATTACTTCACTTGAGAGAATATTTGTATTGTTTTTCAAAGATTATGATTTCTATTCATCATAGTATAATAGTTAAATTAAATTCTCAAAAATTTTTTGAAAGAATAATCATAGCAAAATATTTTATGATATTGACTGGAAACATAGTAGAATTTATAAATGTTGTAATCAGTTTTTTCTACCACAGCAATTTGACTGAGCGTTACTACAAATTCCATAGTAGTTCTTCATAAAATTTGTGATGTATTTCAATTTTGGATGAAATTTATATGGTACGGCCCTGCGTGGTTGGAACTTACGTCAGTGGCACTTGTTGCGAGCTTTTGAATGTAATAGAAGCACGTGGCGTCGCGCGTAAGTTTTATCCAAGCTAAATAATAAAATCTCAATGATCATATGAGTGAATTATATCACACGATGCGAGAATAATTCATCAAATGTTTTAAATCTTTGGTTTTCTTTCTAAATGATTTTGAAAATTCATTACAATAGAACCTCGTTCACCCGGCTGTCGATCAACCGAGGCTCCCAGGCTCCGCGTTATCCGAGATCGTGGTTCTAGGAAATTTGTTCTACAGTTCAAAGCATTGATTCAAAAACGATCATCATTGCTGATTTACTATTCTTGATTCACTACTATTAATTTATTAATTCTGATTCATCATTGTTAATTTAATATTTATATCCTTTATATGTTTTCATAGTCTCGCTGTTTTTTTTTATATCGTTGTTTATATTTCATTATCAGTTGTGGATCATTTCAACTTTTGATATTTATATTGTTATTTATGAAAACGTTAGGTCTAACAAAATCGATCGATCACGCGTTCTTATTAACAAGCCAATGATTTATAAATAATGAGTTTTAAAACATTTTATACAAATATTATGGAATATCCGATTAGATATCTTTGTTCTTCGAATTGATTCGTTTCCACCGGCATGAATGTTGATTGAAACATTATTGTTTATCAACTCCTTCCGAATATAAAAAAAAACTCGTAAACTGATTATTCATAAATCATTCTTTCGGAAACTTTTTGTAGTTTATGTTGCACATGAAATTAATTTGTTATAACAAAACTGAAAAGGTATAGGAAAAAATTCTTTACTACATTGTATTTTTCTCTATTTTAACCTAACCCAAGAAGTTGAATATAGCGATTATCACAGAAAAACAATAAAATTCTGATTGTTGATGAAAACAAAATTTGTATATTTTTTAAATTACTTTACGCAGTAGCTGTAATTGCTCAAAAGGATTTTATTTACATTTATTCGTTAATCTATATCTGAAATTTGTGGATTATTAGTCTATATGTGTGAATAATTTAAAAAGACTCTCAGTAGATGGCGTGAAATAACGTTGAAACAAGGGGTTTTTTTTTTGAATCACATACACACGTGCTTCGTCGAAAAGAAACTACGTCTTGGTTCATTCACGGAGAAGTTCAGTAGTGTAACAATCAGATGAAATCCATGCAGATTCACTGAATTGGTCGAAGATTCCGTTTATCACTCATCTACAATATTTGTAAAATAAAATACAAAATTAATTAGGATTCAATTAGGAAGCTCTACATCTTTTGAAAAAATCTTCAATGATTTTTACAGAGGACAAAAACTCTGAATTTATTATGAAAATGTGCATTTTGCGTCATTCTCTAATGATCTTCATCATCAAACCAGGAAAACTGCTGATCACATAATCTTCACGTTTGAATGCGCGAATATAGTTGATCTAGCAAAAAATTAATGCAACAAATCTCCATCGTGTCAAGGTACAAATGTTATTAATGTTGGATGGTGTGTAATTCACATGCCACGGACGTCATTTGATCTTTCAATGAAGAAAAACTTCACTATCTCAAAAAGATCTTGCAATATCACATTTGTGCTGATCTATGTTCAAAACCTGAGATTTATTCAAATTATTCACTATAGAAATAAACGAACATTCTTTATAAAAAAAAAATAAATAAATAAATCCACGGAGATTTGAGACTTTTACTGATTTTCAAATTAATTTGACATTCCTTTGCAAATGAATGAAATCAATAAATTCCACTCAATTTTCATTTAGTTTCAGAAATGAGTGAAAAAGGTACTACGGTTCTCGTTGTTGGAGGTGGAGGTAGAGAACATGCAATATGTTGGAAACTCTCCCAATCTCCGCAAGTAAATTGTTGTTCAATTATTCACGATGATCGCTTTTCACAACCTACGATTAAATACTTGTGTTTTTTCTTTCACAGGTGAAACAGATTTTTGTATCTCCTGGAAACGTTGGGATATCGAAGGTGGAGAAAGTATCGTCGGTCAAGATAAACGTCAAGAACAACGAGGTACGAACAAATCAAATTCTCAACGCAATCTATCGATTATTTAAACGTTAACGATTTCTCCTTACAGGAAGTTACAGAATGGTGCGTCAAACAAGCTGTAGAACTCGTCATAGTCGGTCCCGAAGAATATTTGGCCAACGGTTTGGCGGATGAGTTGAAGAAAAGAGGTATACAATGCTTCGGCCCTCAAAAAGAACCGGCGAAAATTGAATCTGACAAAGATTGGGCGAAAAGTTTCATGGATAAATACGATATCCCTACGGCGAGATGGAAATCTTTCACCGATGCCGAAGAAGCTAAACGCTTTATCAACAAGTGCGTAATGAAAATTCAATTATTCCCTGGTGACAAAAATTTATCTCAAAATCTATCTGAATTTAATATTTTGAATTCAAAATTAACTTTTAATGAACTTAATGTTCAGAAAGAACTTATATCGAGATTTTATAATGAATTGTCCGGGAATTTAATACGTTTTCATTTTGAAATCATTGAATTCTTATCGAATTCATTATTGGTCGCATAACGGGAACTATTCAAGAAATCTTTGAGAAGGCTTTATGAATTCAAATTGATTCAGGGAACAGAATCCGAAAAAAACCTGAAAGAATCTGAGTACGTCTTGCTTATTGGACACGTTTTTTCACTGAAAATTTCTCTGAACATCTCTGAAAAACACCGAAACTCTCTGAAAAATTATGAACGCTTCTAAAATTTTCAGATAATTTTTCACACCAGGGTTAACACGCTTTAAGACTTATTCATAAATTATGATGTATAATTAACCCTCTGGGGATACACTTATAGTTTCCTCACACATGGGATACACTGGGTCAGTTTGACCCAACTGTTTTTTGATCGCTTATATCTCGGCTTCAAAACATCGTAGAGCAATGTTTTTTTTTTTTTAATTCATCGCCGAAGTCTGCAGAATACGAATCCAAAACCCGCTTTGCGCGACAGTTGATAATTTTTCAATATTTGAAGAAATGAAGGATGGGTCATTTTGACACAGTGTATCCCCAGAGGGTTAAACTAGTCACTGGTGAATATAAACACATATTCCCTACGATACCCTTCTAAATGATCTACAAACGCGGGGAATAAAGTACGAGTAACAATGAGATTCTACTCTCCAGTTTCCTCAATTAATGCTCCTTTTTGCTGACCTTTTTCGGAATACAATGCACCTGTTCAAGAATATTTCCCTTTCCTATTTCTTTTTTATTCCTAATATATCAGTCTCATTCTAAACGCTTTAGGGTTTGGCCTCCTTATCTTAATGTTGGATCTACTATTGTGATACTGGTTTGCACAATTCACTTGTAACCTAGTTGTTCTCAAGGGTGACTCCTTCTGGAACACAAATGAAGTTGCATATCATTGCAGTGCGCCATTCGAAGCATTGGTCGTCAAAGCTTCGGGATTAGCAGCTGGAAAAGGAGTTGTGGTTGCCGCAAATAGAGGAGAAGCTTGTCGAGCGGTTGATGAAATGTTGGTTGATAAGCAACTGGGAGCTGCAGGGAATAAAATCGTCGTAGAGGAGTTGCTGTCCGGGGAAGAGGTCTCCGTTTTAGCATTCACTGATGGTAAAATTACTAAAAACATGACTACAAAATCTATTATGATCGATTGAAACGATTTTAATGTAATAAAATTATTGCCAGGTCAAACTGTTCTACCTCTTTTACCCGCGCAGGATCATAAAAGGATATTCGATGGAGACGCTGGGCCGAATACAGGAGGTATGGGAGCCTATTGTCCGTGTCCATTGTTGGAAGACAAAGATTACAAGGATCTCAAAATGAATGTATTCCAAAGAACCGTGGATGGACTTCGAAGAGAAAGCGCGCCATTCGTTGGTTCGTATTCTGATCCTTCCATTGATTTGTAATCGATTGATCGATCAACCGCGATTACATTTTCAAAAATAAACTTCTGTAAAAAGGTGTTCTGTATGCCGGGTTGATGCTGACCAAGGATGGACCTAAAGTTTTGGAATTTAACTGTAGATTCGGAGATCCAGAAACTCAAGTGATATTACCGTTATTGAAATCTGATTTATTCTCGATCATGCGGGTGAGTAAATATTCTGAAACATAACAATATACAAATTTCACTGTTAAAATACACTGTTCCTGGTTTCAATAATTTTTTCTTCAACAGGCTTGTTGTACGGGGAAGTTGAACACAATTTCCTTAGAATGGTTAGAGAACGTATCAGCGGTTGGAGTGGTTCTGGCATCTCGCGGTTATCCAAAGACTTCATCGAAAGGTCAAGTAATATCAGGATTGGATACAATTGAAAAAGACAAGAATTGTCTCGTATTTCACAGTGGGACAGATATATCTTCGGAAGGGAATTTTCTAACAAATGGTAAGTGAATAAAATTGAAAGGAACTTTCTACTGTGAAAGTCCTTAAAAAAGCATAAAAACAGTGTTTATAGTTTGGTTTTCTCAATTTTTTAATTGATAACCTAGGTGGAAGAGTACTTATCACGGTAAGCATGGCACCTTCGTTGATGATGGCCGCAGCGAAAGCGACTTCCGCCGCTCAAATGATAACATTCGATGGAAAACAGTATAGAACGGATATAGCGCATAAAGGAATTCCCAGGTACAGCTCGGAGTTGAAATTTATCAGATCTTCATCGCATATAGCATTGTAAAATCTCAATATTCCAGATCTGTTCTCAACCGTGGTCAATTAACTTACAAGAGTAGTGGAGTGGATATAGAAGCAGGCGATCGTTTAGTCGCAACCATTAAACCCGGAGTACAATCTACGAATCGATCAGGAGTTATGGGATCTATCGGTGGTTTTGGAGGATTGTTTGATTTGAAAGCTGCAGGTTACGTGGATCCAATTTTGGTATCCGGAACCGACGGAGTCGGTACCAAATTGAAGGTAGGTTATCTTGGATCCTAGACTTGCTTGAGAGAGAGTTGTAATTTTTCAAATTTTCAGTTAGCGATTGAATATAAGAAACACGATACCGTTGGTATCGATTTGGTAGCCATGTGCGTGAATGATGTCCTTGCTCACGGGGCTGAACCATTATTCTTCCTCGATTATTTTGCTACAGGAC
Organism: Gonatopus flavifemur; assembly: GCA_018340375.1. NCBI lineage: Eukaryota > Metazoa > Arthropoda > Insecta > Hymenoptera > Dryinidae > Gonatopus > Gonatopus flavifemur. The sequence goes on along the minus strand of JAFFJZ010000006.1, from coordinate 3,357,194 downwards.
ATTTGGATGTTAAAGTCGCTGCTGATGTTGTTAAAGGAGTGACCGAAGGTTGTAAAAGAGCCAAATGCGCTCTAGTAAGTATGGATTTCAAATATATTGACGATAATTGTAACCTATGAATCTTCATCGAAATGTATTTCCAGATCGGTGGGGAAACCGCTGAGATGCCTGATATGTATTCCGATGGAGAGTATGATTTAGCTGGATTCGCGGTGGGCGCTGTCGAGAGAAACAATTTACTTCCACGAAATGATGTACAAAAAGGTGATATCGTGATTGGTCTTCCATCCAGTGGAATTCATAGCAACGGTTTTAGTTTAGTCAGGAAAGTTTTGAAGATGACCAACACCAAAATCTCCGATCCAGCTCCGTTTAATGGAGCAAACGGCAAATCCGTAGGTAAATAGATATATCTGATGAATTCTAAATGTTCTTTTTCATGATTCCTTCCGTATGATATCAACAGGAGAGGTTTTATTGGAACCAACGAAGATTTATACGAATCTAATTCCCGCGATGAGGTCGAATTTGATCAAAGGATTCGCTCATATTACTGGAGGGGGTCTCATAGAAAACATTCCAAGAATATTACCCGAGAATTTAGGAATCGTTTTAGATGCATCCAAGTGGAATATTCTTCCTGTTTTCAAATGGTTGGCAATCGCTGGTACGTTTTCAATCAAAAACATACGAATTCTTCTTGATACCTTCACGGATCATTATCATCATCATTCACAGGCGGTATTGGTAAACACGAAATGTTGAAAACATTCAATTGCGGTATCGGAGGTATCGTCGTTTGTTCACCAAAACATCAATCCCAAGTTCTTGATCTATTAAAAGAAGAAAAACCAGTTGTTATTGGAACTGTAAACGATCGTGGTAAGTTGTACATAAATAAATCAATTCTTCTCGATATCCTCCCTTTCTTTTTTATAGACACCAAAGATAAAGCGTCGAGAATAATCGTTGAGAATATGGAAAAGTCTATAGAAATTGATATGAGACAGTATCTACCTAAAGTGATATCAACTTTAATGAAACCACGAAAGAAAGTTGGAGTTCTCATATCTGGAAGTGGGACTAATTTGCAGGCCTTGATAGACGCGACTCAAGATCCAACACAACACATAGGCGCGGAAATCGTTTTAGTTATATCCAACAAACCGAACGTTGAAGGATTGAGGAGAGCCGAGAGAGCTGGAATTAGAACAACGGTATGAAACAGTTTTATTCGTCACAATCACAATCATCGGTGTGTTGTAATTTGAGTGATTTATTTTTTAGGTGATTAAACATACGGAGTACGCGAACCGAGAAGCTTTTGATTCTGCGATGAACGTAGAACTCGAAGCTGCGGGAGTAGAAATAGTTTGTTTAGCGGGATTTATGAGAATATTGTCAGATAAATTTGTTAATCGCTGGAAAGGATCGTTGATTAATATTCATCCTTCTTTGCTGCCTTCTTTCAAAGGAGCTAATGCCCACAAAGATGTTTTAGCAGCAGGCGTTCGTGTCACAGGATGCACAGTACATTTTGTTGAGGTAATACTTAATTTTATCAACAATTCAATTGTAAATACACAACATTTACCTTTCCTTTAGGTGGATATCGACTCTGGAGCAATCATCGAACAAGAAGCAGTTCCTGTACTCCCCAACGATACAATTGAAACGTTGCAAGAGCGTGTTAAAGTAGCCGAACATCGCGCTTTTCCTCGCGCTCTTAAAAAATTAGCCACCGGGCAAATAAGACTGAAAGAAGATGGGTCTATTCAATTCATTGAATGACGAAATAATACTCTCAAAAACTATCCAAGGCATCTCGATGTTTTCAATAAAGTATCAATATATTTTTTCAATTGATCTTTATTATAACAAATTTATCAATACTGCCCTCAACTCATTCAATTTACACCCCTTTCATGTTACCTTTTTATTAAATAAAGAAACTAAAAAGTTCATAATATTTCCCTCACTTTGAAAAGAAGTATCATTATCGATTCTTCGATGCGATGCATTATCCTTCCTAGAACGACGATCTTCACTCGAAGAAGGAGGTTGTGACAGAATCTCCTCTGCGATACTTTGCAATTTGATGCGCAGCATTTGTTTTTGCAATATAGGGACCAAAAGATTGTATTTATCAATTTTTTTGTTCACTCTATCAGCGTCTTCTTGTAGTTTCTCTATCCTGTTCTCCCAGGAGTTTTGATCTGTATCATTCAAAGGAATTGGACCTAAATCATCACGCGTCTCTTGTAATGAATTTCTTATCTTCTGCGTCTCCTCTCGAATCTCTTTGGATAATTGTATCCATTCTGGTATGAATCCATTGTCGATTAATATCTACATTCGACAAACGTTTAAAATCAGATTATTTGTCTACAATATATAAATATGTGACATTATTTCTCACCTCGTTTAATTTATGAGTTACAAAATCGACGTGTGGATTTTGAGCACTGGCTCTATCTTTGAGAGGTTTTCCCATTCCACGTAGGTCATTGAACTGACCTTTACTCATAGCTTCTTGGATCAAATCTTCTACCAAACGATCCATTCCGTATCTAACTTTGACATCCTTCGCTCTTCCTTTGTCCATCCCGACCAAAGTATTTCGTTCTTCAGCTTGTAACTTTTGTAATCTGTGTTCCATTATGTTTTCCACTGCTTTTTGCGCTCTTTCGATTGTGTGCCTTCTTTGCCTTTCGCCTAGAGTTCCTACTCCTACGTTGTATGTGAGGTAATGGCGATGTTGAGGTGCCGTGTGCTACGAGAAACAATGATATTCGAATATATTTTACATAAAATTACAGAATAATGGTAGAGTACATGTAATGTGACTATATTTGGAAGAATTCAACAGAAAATCAAATTCTGGATATTGATAAGTATCATCCAGGATTTTCAAATCATCAATCTTTAAGTAACTTATTTTATTTCATTTTATTTTAGGTATTTACAGGGTAAACCTTTATTAAGGGGAGGTTCTCATCTAGCGACCCCAAAATAAGGTAATTTGCTCGAATCTTTTTTCATGGAAGGAAGTAAATAAAGAACCTCGGGGGTTTTCACACTTGTTAATTGAGTCTTCAAGTACATCAAAAAATTCTTTTCGATAAAAAATAATGCCATAGGAACTGTTGATGCGTGTTGAAACATAACCACCTAAAAAAACAGTGATCAATCGGGCGCCACTATAGCACTTACAAAAATTATCAGAAATCAAAAATCCAAAAATTTTTATGAACTATATTATATTTGTTGGAGGTTGTACCAATAAAACCAATGAAACGTCCAAAATTAAAAAAATGACAGACATGCAAAACTTTTGGTAGCGTTTTTTCACCTTTTTTTCGCTCTTTAAAGTGCTATAAAAAGAAAAAAAAAGCAAATGTCATCTCCCTCTAAGTTAATCCTGCAATAAATTCAATCAGCTTCAAAATAAAAAAACCAAAAAAGCGATTCGTTCAGTGATTTTTGAGATATCGTGGAGCCAAACTTGAAAAATATGGTTTCGAGAAAAACGCCTTTAAAGTTTCGGGACACGAATCCTTTAACTTGAGAAGATTTGTTTCATGTACTTTAAGATCCATTCAATGAGTTTCAAATAACGTGAGTTCTTAATTCACTTCCTTCTTAAGAGAAAAAATTCGAGAAAATCACCTTATTTCGGAATTTGCTTGATGAGAACCTCCCTTTAAATGTATTCAGAGAAAAGAAAAAGAATATAATAGTACAGATTTTCGTATGACATTTAGATAACCGAAACAACAAAATTTGTAAGTTGACATTTAATTTTCGTTTCATCTAAGCTCAATGATACTCAAGGATCCTACGCGATCTAACAGAAACAGCATATAACGTACAATTGTACAAGTTTAGCTATGATGCGCATTCATTTAAAACCCCACTCATATGTAACGTACGAGGTTGGAGCTCGATATAATTCGATTTTATAGGGAACACGGAACAACAGTTTCTGCATTGAAGAGATCTGCATGGTACCGCAAGAGGAAATGAGGAGAGAAGCTCCGTACAGTTTGAAACACCACTCAAAATTCTAAATGCAAATATTATATCCCTCCTCTTCCACAATGACGTCAAATTCAGAATAATCATGATTATATATTTCATAATGATCATCAATACTTTGAAAACCTCCTTTATTTCACCTTTATGTCAAATTCCTCGACATCGGAGGGTGAATTTGGATTTTCTCCATCCTTTGCTTCATTTCGTAGCTTCCGAATTTCTCTGTAGGCATGTTCGATCTGCAATAACAATTATAAAATTGTGCATTTGAAAATTCATATGAACGAAATAAAAGATATACCATACTTTGGCGAATTGCTCAGCATTGGCTTCCGATGTTCCACTGTCAGGATGAAATCTTTTGGCCAGATAAACGAATGCTAATCGTAATGTCTCATCTTCGCAATCCTCAGAAACTTCCAGAACTTGGTACAATCTCTATAAATATAAATTATAAATTTCATTTTTAAGGTTATATCGTTCAAAATAATAAATAACAAATTCTCCATACCTTGACATCTTTTTTTGTTAAAGATCCAAGTGATCTTAAATCCACATTTTGGCAAGAAAGTAGTCTTTTCAACGTTAAAGAATAATTGAAATTCAACATGGTTCATAAATTCATTGAAACTGATGCATTTTAAACTCTTGAAGAGATAAAATATTTTTAGATTGATTAGATTATATAAATCACTCAACGAATATCACAGGATGTATAACCTAAATCCTCATTACGGGTATAAGAATCACTGTGTGGAGGGTGGTTTTTAAAAAATTAGATGCAATTGTCAAGTTTTTGTTAATAATTCAAGGTCAAACATCACGTGTCGGGTTACAATCAGCTGATTATTCTACGGAGGAGCGAATTTACATATTAAAACGTTAATGTAAGGAGATGATGATGAAGGAAATTGAATCATTTTCAATTTCGTTTGCATAAATTTTGATTTTGTCGTCGAACACTCGAGACCCTGTGATGGAACAATCATTTTCAAGTATTCAAATTTCGCGCACATTGAATGGGAAGGAAGATCGTTCCTTTTTACCAACACGAATTTGAAAATGATTGATCCGATCTTTAGATTTATTCTCAAACAATTCGGGTGTCGAAGGTGTCGATTCTCTGCTACAAAATTGTGGTGTTATGAATCTCAATGCATGGCGATTCGTGTCGAGTAGGAAAATTGATGACATCATTTTGGATCTGAAATTAAATAATTTCTATACTATGACTCTACAATCAACGTTTGATTGAACAATATCGAAGAAACAATTGTTCAAACTCGTTATCTCGTAAATTGATACATCGATTGTTGGATCTTCCGTACTAATTGTAAAAAAATGATAACACAGCATTCTTGGAGTTGAAGATTTAAAAATCAAACAGTCAAACCAAGTGGAACAAAGTCAACAATGTATCACAGAGAGCACATAATTTGTATTCGATGACAGCGCTATATTCCCATTTGAGAAGGAAAACAAGAACCGCGTGCTCCCAAAACTCTCCTACTCGGAAAGTGATCCCAGTCTAGTTTTGGCCTTTCGAAGCGCATCATCGCCTCCTCCGCAGGGGAGAGAAAAGAGAAAAAACCGTTGTAGGTTCTCCTCTCTTCTTGAATAAAGAACAGACGACACAACACGACGTCGACAACGACACGACGACGACGAAGTGTAGTGGTGCAGTTTGGTATAAAAATTTTCGTGCGCTGGCGCACGCGCAACACGAATTCACAAGATGGCCGAACGCAAAAGGAGCAGGAGGCGCAGAGATGTAAGCATTGCATATGGCAACATTTATCCATATGTTTTATCAATTCGTCATTAACCGGTGACGTCTCGTTTCATTCGTGAATAATCTATTTCTCGTACACGCGGTTGATTTTTTCATTATTTTTATTCGATCTTCCAGGAAGAAAAAAAAAGAAAAAAAGAAACAATTATCGTGCGTGTGTTGTGTGTGCGCGCGGTGCGTTATATCTCGTGTCTGTGTGTGTCAAAATCCATTTAATGTCAAAGGAATGCCACAGATGACGTAGCTTTGATTTGATGTTTTACAGCTGTTTCCAGTTTCTCACCCTGGTTTTTCATCAAATTCTCCTGACGCGAGAATCAAAGACACAACCTCGATCAATTCCCTACGCAGATTTGTCAAGATTTTATTATCGAATTCTCTTTCTTTTTCAGTTCACAAATTGTCCACTTAAGTGGGTTCAAGCAATTCTATATACGCATATATACACGTACACGCGTATACGTGTACCTTCGAGGATCTCGTTTCGCAAGAAACGTACAAATTGTTTATACTCATTCGTTTCTATAAAGAAGCCACGAAACGATATTTCTCTCGGAGATTCATTGTATTTCTTTCGTAACTGTATCGAACACGTGAATCATTCTTTTCACCCGAGCAGTCATCGGAGTAACAATAAAAACATCAAGACATCTGTATAATCTGATCTTTTCAGGAAACCAATGTAGATAATGGAGCGTCTCAAGATAAACCTTCTAAGGATGAATATGCGGTGGCCAAGTGGATCCGCGAAAATGTACAGTCGAAGAAAACTAAATTCGATAGGAATCACAATGTGGAATACTTTACCGGATCCCGAGCCGTCGATGCGTTGTTACAAAATTCTCCGTGGAGCAAGAATCGATTTGAGACGAGAGAACAGGTTACCGCCTTCCTCGATACCATGCTTAGACATAAATTCTTTCACAGGGCGAAAAAGGTTGTTATTCCGGAAGAGGAGTTAGTTAGAATTCGTAGTTCCAGAAAGAAGGCTAAAGAATTCAAGGACGATAAGAAGGGTTCTGAAAAAGATGATCCGCACGAGGGAGGTGGCGGGCAGAATAGCGGAAGAGACAGTGGAAGGGAGAATGAAGATAAAAACGAAGATCGTCGTGATGTGAAATCACATGAACACAAAAAAGCTCCAAAGGTATTTTAACTAAAAATGTCCTTGAAGTTTGAATCGTTGGATCATCTTTATTTATCTTTCCAAATTAACTATTTGAAACTGAAAACAACGATTAAAGAATGTATCGCAAGATTTTGGTCCTCAAACAATGAAGTATTATGTTATTCGATCACTAATCGTTTCAATAAACGATTCAAACTTAACAGCAACATGACTAAACGTTGTTTAATAAATTCTTCTCGCATGTATCTATTAATACCAAATATGTGGATCTGGTACTTTAGGTGCGATTGGAGATGCACATGGAACAATATTTCGTCGATTGCAACGACGCGTACGTTTGGATCTATGAATCAACCCCAATCACATATTGGTTTTTCGGAACATGTGTTGTTTTCGCGGCGATCGGCATTTGCTTGTTCCCACTCTGGCCGACGGCGATACGTCACGGAGTTTATTATTTGAGCGTCGCCGCTGCTGGATTCCTCGTATTGATTCTGGCACTAGCTACTCTAAGAATGATAGTATTTTGTCTTCTTTGGTTGCCAACTTTGGGCAGGTGTCATTTATGGTTATTGCCAAATTTGACGGCCGATGTTGGATTCTTCGCATCCTTTTGGCCACTTTATCAGGTAATGATCGTGTATTCATCGTGTTTACGAATCCATATAACGTTGAATATTGCTTCTTCAGTACGAATATCATGGACCTGTAACGGATTCCGATAAAAAAACGAGTAAGAAAAAGAGAAAGAAATCAAAGGATTCCGATACGGAAGAACCATCGTCGTCGTCCATGCCAACACCATCTCCATCTCACAACCCTCCTCTTCAACAACAACCCTCGCCGTAAGTGAATCGAACAAAGTTTAATCGCATTTCCACATCTCATATATAATCTGAATTGTTTTTTCCAGGAAGGGTAAATCGAGTTTGAACGAACCGCTCGAGGAAGCAGAAAAAGTTTTTAATATCGATGATATGAAAGAAGGTGGTGGTTCTCCAATAGAATCTCCAACCGAGTGCGCGGAAGACGGTAGCGAGAGCTCGGAAAGCGATAAGTCCAACACTGGCAAAGACTTTGTAATGGTTTAGGGTTTACACGTATATACAATACATATATACATACATACACATACAGACATATATCTCTATACCGTGCGAAACTTGATATCCCATTGGATGATTGAAACTTTGTTCGGCATATATATACAATTTTACACGGAGAGGTGAGAATTGTTTGAATTATGCGTTTGTTTTCCATTGATAAAGAACAGTCTGAAAGCTAAAACAATAAACAAGCAAAAAACAATAAATAATATAGGAAGAATTATTGGGCAAAATCATGCGTCTCTCGTCATTCTTTGTATTCAAAATAATATACCTTCGTATGTATAATTAATGAAAACCAATACGCGCGCGCACACGTACATGTTACTCACATAAAATACAACACCCTATATCATCCACAAACACATATTATTTTTACAGAGAGAATTTCTTGTAGCTAATCCACGTGCAATATTTATTTCAAATTATTTAATATAACCCCGATTCGGCTTTCTGTGTCAAATTATTTATTATACAGACAGTTCTCTCTGTTATTTGTAATCATGTGTCGCATTCGTAACGACGAAGGTCAAACAAAAGAGAAAAATAAAACATAATTCATGGAATCTTTTACGGGTAAAAGGATTTCGGTGTACACAAATATATGGTGGAAAATCGTTTGAGGATCTCAGTTTATAAAGATTCGTCGATAAAGAGAAGAGAGTTCCTTTTGTTTTTCATGGGAAGAAAATTAGATGAATAATAAAAGTATATATATATACATATATATATATATATATATTCGAGACTCTGGCGGTGCATTTCACACATTTAAGAGATTGTAATTTATATTTTTATGTAATGATATCTATTATAATAATAATTATTATTATTATTATTCTATTATTATTATTATTATTATATAGTACTATTGTATAGAGTTATATCGTCCCCATGATTGTAGGAACAACGCGATAAATAAATATGAATTTATCTATAATCGGTGTGTGGTCTCACTCGGGGAGAGATTTTTCCGAGATCTCGCGAAGCATTGCGTTGCACATCGCCGCGTAAGGATTAAGAGCGACCAGTTGGGATCGAGCGAATTTGGAACCACTTTCGGCAGCTCGGGTAAAGTCTTCCGTCGCTCTCTGATCCTCTTTCATGGCTCTGTACAGTAACCCGCGTTGACAAAGCGCTTGGATTCCAGCTTTTCCTTTGCCATCGCTGAATTTGATCGCCGAATGAAGAGTTTCCAAAGCTTCTACAAACAGAATATAAAATATAATTTGTATCCTTCGTCCCTGCGATGGTAGTGCGATGCAACTTGATTTGAGAATTATTTTTATACCTTGATTACGACCCGCCAAGCGTAACGCTTGAGCTTTATCGTTTAAAATTCTTGCAGATTTCGGGGCTTGTTTTAGAGCTTCTTCGAATAAAAGCAGGGATCGATCGATGTTATTTTCTTCTGCAGTTATTATACCTCTTTTTACGATCTCCAATACACTGGCGTCCAAGTCTTCGTAATTATTTTCGAGATCTGAAAGATGAAAGCGCGTACAGAATGTTATAAATCTGGCGTAAGGTTGTATCAGTATGTTTTGATTTTTTTATATTGAAAAAGATTGATAGAATGGAGACGCATGTAGTTGATAGATATTACTTTCGTATCTCATACAGGTGAAAAGAAAAGAAGATGGAATAGGAGAAGAAACGTCAAATTTATCATCGATAAAATCGTTTAATGAACGTTCTGAGAGGCATAAAAAGTGCAAGACAGTGCAAGAGGGTCATAGGCTGAAATTCGTTAGCAATCAGTCGATCAAATCTGAAAAAAATGAGAATCTACACGTTCTGGAAGATGTATAATTACGAATTTGTAATTACTTTTCAGCAAAATCGAAAGAACATTACAACAAATCATCACTATTCTTCTTTTCACGTTTTGAAGTTGTGAACTTCAGACAACATATAGAGACAAATTTAGTTCTGGTATTAGCGGATATTCATCGAGTCAATGGAAGTTCTATTCCCATTAAGGGGAGGTTCTCATCAACCGAATTCCGAAATAAGGTGATTTTCTCGAATTTTATTTCTCAAGAAGGAAGTAAATTAAGAACTCGAGTTATTTGGAACTCATTGAATGGATCTTAAAGTACATGGAAAAAATTTTCTCAAGTTAAAGGATTCTTATCCCGAAACTTTAAAGGCGTTTTTCTCGAAACCATATTTTTCAAGTTTGGCTCCACGATATCTCAAAAATCACTGAACGAATCGCTTTTTTGGTTTTTTTATTTTGAAGCTGATTGAATTTATTGCAGGATAAACTTAAATGGGGATGACATTTCCGTTTTTTTTTCTCTTTATAGCACTTTAAAAAGCGAAAAAAAGGTGAAAAAATGCTACCAAAAGTTTGCATGTCTGTCATTTTTTTAATTTTGGACTTTTCATTGGTTTTATTGGTACAACCTCCAACGAATATAATATAGTTCATAAAAATTTTTGGATTTTTGATTCTGATGTGGAAACCCCCGAGGTTCTTTATGTACTTCCTTCCATGAACAAAAAATTCGAAAAAATTTTCCCCCTCATTTTGGGGTTGCTAGATGAGAACCTCCTCTTAAGAGTTGTACGAACCTTCATCTTCGTCAACAGCATTCAGAATATCAGTTGTTCCAAAAATCTGCAGCGGATCGAAGATCGTATTCAGAACGACTCTATCGTGTTCACCCAATCGGTCCATGATTTCAATTGAAACTGAAGAAAGATGTCTTTTGTCGCTGTTTTCTCAACTGGAAGTTCTCAGGGTGAACCAGTTTTCTGTTTATCTTTTAATAAAATCATTCCGCTCATAATAAACGTCTTGGAATGTCGTTATCAAGTAGACCGGTATTCAAATTATATTATTTAAAATTTCCCACTTATATTATAAAATTTTACATCACACAAATCTTATTTTCCCCGTTCCACCCAGAGTACTAAGCCACAATTCCCTCCTGTAGTACCGAGTGTTAAACGTGTAATGTACCGTGCCCGCACGTTTTCGTGTTTTTTTTTTTCAATGCTTCGGGGAACAGTATTGTTTTATTTTTACAGAATTTTACCGGGTACCTATAAAGGGAGTGAAGAAAATTTACAAACACGATTATTGATTGCACGTAATTATTAGCGATCGGATAGGTACAATAATAATGATATTAATTGAACAATTTTGTTCCATAACCCATTAGAGTAATATCGAGGGATCCGATTATGAGCCAAAGTAATCAGAAAATAAACGACTACGAACTTGCAACGTACTGCAGCCCATCCTGTGCCAGACCAACGCAGAGAACAGAGAAGAAAAGAAGAGACTACATCACGAAGTCGAAGTTTAACGGCCCATAATTCATTCCAGCGTGTATAATAAATATCGTTACTCCATTGCGAAGTGCGTGCCAACTTGTTTAAACCACAGTGGTTTGAATGCATAACAATTTCAATGTAGGCAGAAAATTGGCTTGGATGCTTTTTTTTTCTCTATTTCTCAAAGATTTTCAGGGTTCGAAGGAATACTGAAATTTCACTTGATTATTGTGTAGAGAATTTTATTTGCATTCGAATATGGGGGAGGGTTCTTTTTCTTGTGGAACGCGGTCGTAAATCGTTGGAGAAACTTCACAAGATTTGGGGGAAGGCAAATAGTTTGATTAAAAGTAGTATTTCAGTACGGAATATATGAATATAAAATTCAAACAAATATCAATCTTTTTGAGAGATCTTTTATATTCATAGAACGTAAGAATTCGTTCTGTCGTGATATCTTTGAGACGTTTATCGCGCATACGAATATACCGTGGTTACAAGATTTTGTCATCATTTAGGGGCATTTGTAGCTCCTCGAGCTCCTTTTGGGATCTCAATTCTTTTTTTCATGTTTATATTCCTTGGTGGAACAATTTTGTTGAATTTTGTTCACTCTTTTACTATCTTTTTTACTTCCCTTAATAGAAAAATATATAAAAATTTCACACTTTTCTGATCCTTTTCGTGTTGCAGTCCAGAATTAGGAGCTGGATCTTTCGCGCCGATTGAAGATTGCAGCAGCAATCATGGACGCTCGTGATGGAATAGACCAATGAATCTACTGTTATTTATTATTTTCATCCTCAAAAAGCAAATTACGAGCCGCATATATTTGAATTATCTATCAATGAATTTTGATAACGTTACGCGATCCATAAACGCAGGATGAATCAATGTCAAGATCGAGATAAGTGCATTACCCGAGAAAATCATCGATAATTATATTCGACAAGGTGAATTTGAATAATTTTCAAGGACAATTATAAGATACTCATCGATCTACGGGTACTCTTCGTTCGAACGAAAAAGAGAAGAAATATGATTCTTTTTTGTGAATTTCTCGATCAATGAGAACAATTTTCGTTAATTACTAAGGGATTTTTTGGCGATGCAATTATCGATTGTGCGATATCCCTTCCTTCGTTTCCATAATCCTTTATTTAGTTTTATTTAAAGTCGTCGGAGGAACCGGTTGCAAGTGACCAGTTCTTCTCATTGGTTGCATCCAAGTTCTTTAGCCCACACTATCTTCCTTCTTTCTCTTTCCATGCTTTTCGTCAGTAATCCTTCCTCCTCTCTTCGCTTCTCTGTTCTCCTCCGCTGAGAAATAACCGGAGTTTGGCACACGTTGTCTCTTTGGAAGTTCCTGTAACATCACGGAGAAAAGAATTTTCTCTCCGTATTGTCTCGAGGGTTTCATATTTTTTTCGCATTAACGAATTGTGGAGGTATTCAGAAGTGGGATGATGAGAATTCTATTCTTACTTTGCTGCATCCTTCATTGTGTTTCCAAATGATTCAATTTTTATTGGTAAAAATGTCAATCTGAGAGTCTGAGAGTGTCTCCCAATGAATTCTCAGATGTTTTTTTCACAGATCACAAATCGACAACGTCGTTCTCGACGGTTAATGGCGTGGGTGGGGTATTTTATTTCATAATTCTATGCTATGCTTTCAGAAATTTTCTTCCCTGACAAAAGAGAGATCAATGAGAAATAATGTGATTGGATCGAAAGAAGCACAGTCTATTTCCAATTAGAATCGAAAATATCCCAGCAAAGTTTCAAAGCTAAATTCGCAATCCAGTGCGCATTTGATAAGCACGAAAAGAGAACATTTTGAATGAAAACTAGCTGTAAGAGGAGGTTGAAGGTCTTTTTTGTGGTCCCAGAGTTGCAGATTAATTAGTAAGTTTCTCAGTTCAAACCTCTTTTTTTTTAACTTGTCTGTACAGAGCAATATTTCATCGCTTCATTTTCGAATAATTCGTCCAAATAGTTTTCAGGGTGTCTTCTTTCAATCTTCCAACCAATGGGTTCTGGTTGCATCTTTAAGGACCATTGAAATCACTTCAAGGCATTGTACCCCTGCTGAGTAACTTTCAGTGTTCACGCCTGAGTTCAAGTTCATTAACAGCAGAGAGAAAAAAATGAAGATTGAGAAGGCCGCTAGAGCGTTGCGCTATTTGATAAATATATATATATATATATATATATATATCTTTTTTTTATTATTTTACAACACGCTATATTAGATGAAGATAAAGATTCTCTCCTTGTCGGTTCTGTGAGATATTGGAAATAATCCTATCGAATCGCGTGGGTAGTTTTACGTAATTGTCGAATAATGCGGTATAACACGTATATGGATACAAAGAATGACTTTGGTTTTGACGGAGAAAGTGACCTGACCGGGCGTGGTACGTCGTATAACACAGCTGGGATACCAAGTGGGAAGGATTTTGATTCTTTCTTTCATTCATCGAAAGACGTAAGAACATTTTGATTGAAATTTTGTAAGAAGGTGAGACGCATTATCGATTATCTTTTGATCGATGCGAATTTTATTGATCTCTTATTTGCTCTGTTTCAGGTACGACATGCAGCATATCTGTACAGAAGTAACCGGTTTGTTGTAATCGTTTAATGATACCCATTAACTCGCACATACACTTGCATGTGTTTTAGTGCGATTTTAGCGGTGTTTCAGGATAATGTTCATTCAGAAAAATCCCGTTATCCTCATGCGATGATGTTTCAACGTAAATCTCGTCATTGAAGTTGGAGCAATTGCATATTCTACAAGCAAAAAGCTCTGTGCAGAGTGAATCTCTCCTGAGCAAATTGTTGAAAACACTCAACAACAGTTTGAAGTGATTTGCAGGGCCATTCGGAAGTTGCGTCGCCAAATGCGTAACATATTATGCTTTAAATCTGGAATTTTAGCTTCAGATGTTGTCGCGTTGCTGGAAAGTTGCTAGGTTTCATGTTCCTGAAGTTTGAATCGTCTATCGGATTGAAATGCAAATTCCAACGCGTCAAATTCAAGAAATCATCGAAGTCTATCTCCTCCAATCAACCCCTTGGAACTGGGAAAATCGTTTAAAAAATGGACCGCAAGATTTCAGGTCTTTAACAGCTCAGGATTTCGTTATTGTTTAGCAATTCATTTCAATAAACGATTCAAACTTCAGCAACATACCGTTTTCTCAATCACATGCGTAGCAAATTCTCAGCAATTTCGCGTCAATTTATTTTGAATCTTCAAGAAACTATATACTTGAATTAATGTCGTGTTTGAAGTTCCAAAATACACACTGAGAAAGATGCGTTTCGTAGAACTAGCAATCACAGAATTTTTGGCATTTGATTGTTGGAAATACAATAATTTTTGTTCTTATAGCAATACATGTTGTCTTGTTAACAATAGAATTGTCAATTCAGCAATGTCATATTTTTACGATTTTTATTGTAGGTTGACATACCCTGGTTAAAAGAATCCACTGAATCTGACAAATGAAATTCAATGAGATTTGGTCAGAACATTGTCCAAGTTTAATCGTAATTTAATGAGATTTGGCCAGATTCAACGAGATTCACATGAAAGTTCTGACGAAATCTCATTGAAAAATCACCGGTGAGATTTGGTCAGAACATTGTCCACGTTTAATTGTAATTTAATGAGAATTCGTCAGAATCAATGGGTTCTTTTAACCAGGGTATGACAATGCTGAATTGTCACATATCAACCAGCAATAAAATTGCTGAATTGACAATTTTATTGTTAATAAGACAACTATATATTGCTACAAGAACAAGAATTATTGTATATTCAACAATAAAATGTCAGCAATGCTCTTATTGCTAGTTCTACGAAACACATTTTTCTCAGTGCAGATATCCCTTCATTGTACTTCACATATTCACCCTCAAATTTTGTTTCGAATCCTTTTATTCTACATAAATATACTTTTAAGAATAGAGGAAAGAAAAATGGAATGGAATTGATTCCAGGTACACAGTTGAAGAGAATATACGGTGTTTCGAAGTTCGTCCCTGGCTCGAAAGAGAATTGAGTAGAAGGAACATGCGAGAGCAGAGAGAGGGAGAGACAATCTGGTCCCCCGATCGGTCGAGGACCGGACCCGGCCGGACCTGGCCAAGCGACGCATTTACATATCGCGGTATAATAACCTCGAAAAAATTTTAACAATGGATGGGTTGCTTCGAGAAGAGCGTATAAGAGAGATGCTGAGAGAAGAGAAAAAAAACGAAGAGAGAACTAAGGTTGCAGCTTCGAGATCGCCAAGATAGAGAAGGAGAATCGGTGTGGTTTAAGGTAAAGAAAAGAAGAAATAAAAGGGAAGAATTAGGGAAGGGAGACGTGGGTACACACGTTTAACGAACTCTTCTGGGTGCGGCGACACGAGGATGAATATCGCCGCCAAACTCTGTAAAATAGAGAGAAAAAAATCTTCAAGAACATTTTAGATGTTATTTTGAATTGAGTAAATAAAATAGAAAAATAGTAGGTATATATATATATATATATATATATATATATATATATATTTCATAATCGATAGTGGGGTTTGAATTCCCGAAATTTAATTATATTTTTGCGAATATTAGATTCAAATGATAATGCGCTCGCTTTGCTGCCCACCACCGCAACCACCACCACCACCACCATCGAACATCGCTCTACGACATTCATCCAAGACATCGTCGTCACCGCGACTCCCCTTCGACGACTCTTCTCTCCTCTTTGTAACGGATAGGCTCTCTACCACAGGGCATAAGACGGAACTCCAATCCTCGGTGCTTCCAGTTTGGCTTATGGTGTAGCCCAGTCGAAACGCGCGCTCAGTGCGTTCACGCGATCGATATTTATCGAAGTGAGAGACCATTTGAAAACAGCGCTTGTCAAACACTTCTATCGTATGCCTTCTCTGTATTTTGATTTCATTCGTTTATATAAGTGAAATTATTATTAATGAGTGATTAAATTGAGAGTATACGGTGGAGGAATTAATCAAATAAGTGACGGTTAGTTGAAAACAAATCTAAATACTATACTTCGAAATACTCAGATATTATTCATTTTCGCTATGCAAATTCTGCTGGACGGTATAAATAATTTCCTCTTGGATTTCTAATTTCTAATGAAAAAGAAGAAACATCGATGGAATTCGATTGGTAATTGCATGCACGTGCTGTACTTGATGATTATTATATTCTATAAACGGAGAAAACAAGACAGATTCTTGTGTTTTTAACGAGAAAAAGGAAAAAGAAGTATTTTTCTCTTTATAGTGAAATTTAAGGATGCGTAATTATTTATTCTCCGGATGCTCTTTAATTTGTTTATTGTATGTGTATATGAGTTAACGATTTTGAATCAATTAACTGTTGGTAAACGATTAAGAAACAAATTCCCGTGACAATACTGACAATTTCTTTAATCTCGTGTTCAAATCTACGTTACTCATTGTGAGTCGTTTTATTCTTATGCTTCACTCTACTTATTCAGTCTGACCCTATTTGTCACCATAATCGATGTTGAACTTGCTCCACAATTATATGACAATCATTTTTAAAGATAGAACTACCGAAATAATTTAATTTGTGCATCAATTGATTCTATATTCAGCTTAGATTAGCAGATATACGTTATTAACTAATGTTGAGATGCGTTTGTTGAATGTAGCGAAAAAATTGTTTGTAAAAAGCAAAAACTTATCCTAAGTTGAGGTGAGTTTTTGTTTCGCGTGTAGGATACTGAAACATGTTCCAGTGTATCTCAGTAATTCTGTGGTAGAAATTTTTACTACTGAAGCACTCGTGAGGAAAACTTACGAGTCAAGCAGATCCTGGCAGTTTCTGCGACAAAAACCGACAGAACCAGGTAGATCCAGGCAGCAACCTGTCCGGATCTTTGCGACTCTGCTCGGAAATTCTGGAGCTTCTACGCCGGAATATGGCCAAAAAAATGTCATAGGAGCGTGTGAAACGGTTCTGTTTCGAAAGTCGGATAAATTCATCCCAGGGTTGCAAAAGACCCTGGGTTTTACTGGGTTTTATAAAATTTATTCAGATTGATTGCGTCACAATGATAACACTATTAGAAAAATTCTTGAATTTTATATGAAATTCCTTATGAAACGTCACATTTCCACATTACATTGAATGATAGTACATTCATAGAACATTCAATGTTAGTAATGAAATTCCAAAATTGATGACTGAAATTCAACATTCATCTATCGAACTACAAAAATATGTTTATGTTATTAAAATTAAGAAAAAAAATTGATATTTGATGTATTTTCCGTATAATCATATTTATCTATCAGTTCATCATTAATTCCTTAAAAAATAAGCAATACACGGAATTCGATTACCCATTTACTTAAATTACTTGATGGATAATTTTTTCAAATACATTAGACATTATTCAAGTAATGGATAATTCTTCAAAATACATTATCCATTATTTGAGTAATGGCCCATATAGCACAAATGTCTCAGTAATATCTCCAGAATATTCTGACAATATCACAATGTCTCCAGAATATTCTGGAGATATTACTGAGACATTGGTGCTATGTGGGGGGTAATCAAATCCCGTATATTGCCCACTTTTCGAGGAATGAATAATGAACGGATAGATAAATATGATTATTCGGGAATGGATAATATATGGATGTTAATTATATATTACACAGGCCTACAAAATTGAACTTTTTGTTTGGTGCAACAACTGTATCATACTTTTCCGAAGTATTTTGGCGCGCTGAATCCGAATCTGGCTTCAAAATTGCATTATTACGTGTGGTTTTTGAGATATTTTAACGTCAAAGTGTGAAAAACACCGTTTTTCGACATATTTGACATTACGTGACGTCAGAATGTAATTTTTTCTCATGAAACTAGTAGATGCACCTCAAAATATAATCCATCCCCTTCCGAATGCCGTTGAGTTTGCTCGAATATCTTTTTTTTTACTGTGACACGACAATTTGAAATTTGTGTGTTCATGGATTTAGTGAATAGGTGAAATAACACAATTTTCAAACTGTCGTATCTCAGAGAAAAAAAAAGATATTTGAACAAACCTAATCGCATTTGGAAGAGAATGACTCATATTTTGAGATAATTTGAAGAATAATTTGATAAAATGTTCTTAAAGTGTGGAATAATTGAATAAAACGTTTCAAAATCGTGCATTTTCATTTTATTTTACACCTGCGATTTCTTGAAAACTACACGTAGCATTAAAAAAATAAGTATATTTCCAGAGTCAGGGTATCGAATATACTCAAAATCTGCTCTAGTTTTAGCGGCACCAAAATCATTGTAGACCTGTGTTATCAAGAAATTGAAGAATGAAAATTTTTTTCTTGCCGATTTCTGCTTATACGAAATCAAACTGAATATATTTAATAGTTTGGAAAAAACATTTCCTATTTTCACACGATTAATAATAATCTATAAACAGCAAAAAATGCAGCAAGCGAAGATGGAACAATTCACATTGCGGATTTTAATTGTTTTTCGATAATTCGGTAGAGCAGGGCCGTACATTTTGGTTTGGAAAGGTGGGTAAAAATTTGGAAATTCAAACCATCCTTTGTTGGAAAAAGGGATTATAAACTGAAAAGTACTAATCGGTACTTTCTCGAATAGATTTGTATAAAGAAATGTGAAAATATTTTGATTTGTGATTGATGCTATAATTCCATTCAAAACAAAATTCACCTAATGTCCCTGGTGAGAACCCAAAAGTGAACGAAGCGGGTATCGAAACAAATGAAGCGTGGAAATGTTCCAATTTCCTCTTGAATCACACTTAGATGACTGCTTGTTACACTTTCGTCGCGGTTCAACGCTTCATTCTCACCAGAGATACACTATCTTTTCAACACAGAAACGATTGAGCGCAAAAAATCAATGACAATGAATTATCACACTAAAATTAGGGGAAGGGCGGGTGGTATGGCCCTCTTAAGGGAAAACTGAGATAAAATCACTCCAGAGTAAAAGAATGTCGCTACGCACATACATCCTGAAGAAAACATTTTCATTCGTGAAATAAAAGATCAGGAACAATTTTAATTCATAGATGAATTTATGAAAAATTTTTCGGTGTCGGGTGGTATGGCCCACCATCCAAAAACCGGTAAATTAAAACGAGAACATATTGTTCAACACGAAATTATTTGTTTTAAACATTAAATATGGTTTTTCCAACTCTTACTTAAACTGTAGACTGGATAATTTACATCTATCGCAATAATAACCAATAATACGGACCATATCATCCAAATCTAACCCATTAGAGCCAATGGTGAAACCATGGGGGATATGGTCGCCGATGAAATCTTAGCATAGCATCGAGAACCGAATTTTGATGTGAGACGCATGCATAAAAACATTTGTTTATAAATAAATTCTTCGAACAATTTTTTTTAAAATAAGTGTGTCGGTAAAATTGATCCCACCAATCGATTCTGAGGAAACAAAATACATAGAAAACATGTACCCTGAATCGACATTGCGATTGTTTGTTATAAAAAACTAAGACACTCGTTGGTTTATTATTTTTGTTTTTTATAACAATGAACGATCGCAATGTGGACGTGGAAAATTTTTCGACCAATTTTTTTTACACACGTTTTTCACTTCACTTGGCGTAGCATGGGTTTGCCAAGATTCCATCGGCGACCGAGACCACATCCCCCATTATTTCAGCATGAGCTCCAATGGGTTAATCCCAGACAGTACAACGTGCCACTGGAACGTTTATGGAAGGTTTATAGAACGTAGGAGAGGTTTTCTGAACGTTCAGAAAACGTCCCAGAGACACATTATGCTGTTAGGGATGTGGGCCATACCGCCCAATCGAGATTTTTCACGAGAAAATTAGTTCATAACCAAACGAACAAAAATTACCGCTTAAAACTCATGAGACGTGTTCTATATATAGGTGTGGGGTTAATACTAGTATGACACATTATTTTATGATCTGACCTACTTCAGTAGAGAACGTCTCACAGTTTAGCCGACACAGTACACCAAGAACAAGTAAATAGAAAAAGGTAGATATCTCCTAACACACTGTATTGACAACAATGAAATCTCCACGAAAGATAGACAGAAACAATCCCTCCGTAACCGAAAGTGTGTAGTGCTGCCACCTAGCGTCAGTCCTGGAAACACGTGGTGAGCCATAACAACCGCCGGGCCATACCACCTGCCTAATAACACACAAGTTTAATTCGATTTTCTGAAAAACAGAAACACTGTGGTTTCCATTTGATATCATAGCGTGTGCAGCGAATAATAGAAACTGGTTTTTTTTTTAGCTAGGGATTATTGAAAAAATCCGAGTGGCTTTTTTTGGGTCAGGGAAAATCGCTGCAACCCTGATTCATTCAGATTCGGGCACATTCCAGGACAAAAACTGTACAAAATTCCACAGAACCGGCGAGAATCATATGATTTTTTTGTATGGTTTTGTCTGGATTAATTTGCATGGCCTTTCAAGCAGGGTGTGTAAATAAAAGTTAGAAAATAAAACCCAATAAACATTTCTATGGAAGTCTTCCGGAACACTCTAAAAGATATCTAACAGAGATCTAAAAGATGTCTTATGCAACAAATTTAGATATGTTTTAGATGTCTTCCTCCAAGATGTCTTTTAGATTTCTAAAAGATCTCTTAAACATATCTAAATTTGTTGCATAAGACATCTTTTAGATCTCTTTTAGATATCTTTTAGATTGATTCAAAAGACTGATCCAAAAATGTTTATTGGGAAACGACTAACTGATGAAACACCGTTGGAGTTAAAATGTCAACATTTTAACTCCAGTGACTAGGGAATATTTTTCCTCATTATTCTTCGATCTGGGTCTCCCCTGCTTCAGAAGTTTCACAAAAAAAATGAGTAATGGCCAATGCCCTAGAAAAAAAATATTCTCATGAACTTGTGACGCCTTCGTTCCTCTGCGCTGAAAGAATTTATTGTAAAAATTACCGTGAAATTCCGGTAACCGAAGGACAAGTACAAATTTTTCAAAAAATCACTGTGCAGCCTGGAAAAATGAGTGAGTTTTTAAACAGTTCAAAGTGATATTTTCTATAGGTTTTACAAAATGCACAGTAATATTTCTCAAAAATTCCTACTTGTCCCTCGATCACTGAAATTTCACGGTAATTTTTCAAATAAAATTCTTTCTGCGTGGAGCAGAAACCTACACGGAGGAAAATGCGGATCGAAAATATAGTAATCTTCAATAGAAAATCGAAGAATATTTCTTAATTTCGTAATAAAGATGAAACGGTTCACATTTCTGTTGAATTTTACTTGAGAAAATTACTTGTAAAATTTCATGCACAATTTTTGAAAATTTGATATTCTTTTCTATTATTTGTCAAATATCGATGATTTTTCGTTCTTTTGCAAATAAAATTCAACAAAAATGTGAACCGTTTTTTCTTTATTACAAGCTTAAGAGATATTCTCCGATTTTCTATTAAAGATTACTGCATTTTCGAACCGCATTTTTCTCCGTGTAATTGAATTTAGTACAATATTTTCTATTCAAAATCTATTAAAAAATTTTCAATTCGGATTATCAATTAGATTCATTAGACATTTCAATGAAGAATCCCCTGCATCTTTGCAAATTCTATCGAAAAGTGTACAATGTTCTTGCTAAATCCCAATCAATCTCATTTGAGTGGATTTTATAGGTTTCCCTGGTTAAAAAATCCTACTCATTTCGATTGATTTCGTATGAATTTGCAGAATTCCAATTCAAATTTAATATGCATTAATCGGTTCCAATGGGAATCGAATGGTCGTTTATTTTACAGCTCACAGTTTTGCTAGATTTACGAAATAGTATTTATTCTGAAACGGATATAATTTCCTTCCATTTGATAATCCTGTTGAAAAATTCCAATACATGCATTCCAATAGATTCCCGTAGATCCTGTGACAAAACGATATATGGTTTCCCAATAGGAAATTATTTTCCATCGGTTTTTATGAGGTTTTACCGATTGTACCAATGGAAACCGATAGAATATTGAGTTCCACGTGAAATCCAATAGAAACCTATAGCGGCTGTGACAAAACAACACGGAAAATCGATAGAAACCCATCGATTCCGATAAAATCACACCTATTGGTTTCTATTTGAATTTTTCAATAGGGAACTCTCAATTCCTGTCAGGTGATTGTGATTTATCATTAAAAATACAAATTTCACTGAATTTCTCTCACCCCTAAAAGTGAAAGGTTCTACGAATGAAGAATTTTCCCCAACCACCAAATACATGTAGATTACTATCTAGTTGTTAATTTCCGCCTCCAAACGTCCCATAAAGTTTTATGTTGATACTTCTAACGGAACACGATGTGGGCATTAAAGAGTCAAACGAGATTCCATAGTCGTGAGATTAGCTAATAACGTTTTCTGTGAGATATTTCAATTACATCGTATTGTTCTCGTAAAATCTCACTATTAAAGTGGAGATAATCAACCTAAATCGTGTATAAACTCTGAGATTATTTAAAAATAGATTAATATTTCAATATTGTGAGATACGAATAATTCCCGTATTTTTGATAAAGGAAAAGGAGTTTTTTCAAAAAATAAGAATGAAATTCTATACTAACAGGTTCCACATCCTTCGAGGAGCATCCTGCCTTTAAGGATGCGACCACGTAGAAGAAAGTATTGCATATTACGGTGACGAAGACGTAACGCGTATACGGCTTCAGGGTTTTTAGATGAAATGAGGCTGAGCCCTATCATACTGTCGTGCGCAACAGCAACCTGGCTGGGTCCGGGTAGTAGCGGTGCTTCCGTCGTTTCTTCTTCAGCAACACCAGAAGCCGCGGCCGTCGTCCAATATCCGGTAAGTACAACATAATCGTTTGGATAATATATACATCCGCGAATATAAATTATTTCTGTTGTTTTAACGTTTGAATCAACTTCTTCTTCTTCTGGGAAGGAGTAATTTCCTGCGAAACTGCACTGAGACAAACAAATCTTGCATCCAATTGTCAATGGATCAATGAAATTTTACTTTACTGGATGAAATGGTTTTGCAATTGATGAAATACTTCATACGATCAAAAATCATTTCGTTCATTGGAATAATATTTGATCGGTTCAAAGAGATATTTTATGGATACCATTTACGGGGTGCACGAGACTCGAGACGATACATCGATACTCGAGAATATCGTCGATACTGGGGGTGCACAGAAGCACGAGAATATTCGGACATATCATCAATAGTGTTGATTTTTTTCAATGTGGAGTATTTCAAAATGATACATGTGAGAAAATTCCTCTCCAAAAAGAGCCGTATATCTCTCTCAAATTATAATATACGTATTTGGGCTTATTTTGAAAATTACCCGGTGGAAAAATTTCACTGGGAATCCCTGAAAATCTCAAAGACTTGCAGTGCAGTTTTTCAGAGGTGTTCATAGTTTTTCAAAGATGTTCGTAGATATTCAGAGGAATTTTAAGTGGAAAAACACAGTGTTTCCAGATGTCAAGACTGATAGAAAGATTAATTATACATTCATATTGAATTTAAACTTCCATTAATTGATATTAAAACAAAAATAATAGATCATTCGAACATTTATTTAGCTGTACACAATAATATCCCACGAAAATTGTGGATAATATTCCAGTAATATCATATGAATATTATCAGTTGTTAGGACAAATTCAACATACACTGTAAAAAATATACTTCCTAAACTGCCAAAGAAGTTTGGCAGTTTTTTACACAACCTTTTTTTGTAAATTACCAAACAAAAGTTCGTAAACATTCAAAAAATTTTGTGATTTCACGAAGATTTTTGAAAATTCACAAACTTTTGTTTGGCAATTTACAAAAAAGGTTCGGAAATTATTTTTCCAAACCAAGTTTGTAAATTTCCAAGCATTTTTGTTTGGAATTCAACAAATTTTTTTTACAGTGTAGGTCTTAAGGAGATACACGGAGAAAAAAATATACTACTTTTCTTCCTTTTACTTGCTAAACCGGAAACAGGTAAGTTTGTGAAATGGATTTTTACATAAAAATAAGGGCGGTTACGAATCAATAACTGAATTTTACTATATGCTTTATAAAATTCAACATTCAGCGTTTAAAACTTCAATCCTATCTATGACTATTCCTATGATATTCGTGAGCTTCCGTATTTTTATGTAAAAATTCATATTACAAATACTATATTCCTGTTTCTAGTTCACTAAGAAAAATCACAAGAATTCTGATATTTTCGAGCGGCATTTTTCTTCGTATACCAGCGTATAAAACATGTTTTTTGCGAGACTTCTCGGTACTGAATTTATGAAACAGTCTACAATTTTCAAAGAATAATCTTCGATAGCGCAATACATAGAGTATTAAATATTATTTCCTGAAAATTTCAGACTGTCCCTGGTGAAAAATGTTGGAACAGATGAAGCGTAAAGACTCGAATTTCCGCTTCTTTTGCGCTTAGATACCATTCCGTTTACTCTTCCGCGTCATTTTCACCAGGGGTTTCATAAATTCTGTTCGGAGAAATCTTACAACAAAATGTTTATTCGGATGATGCGCTGGTATCCCCTTAATGAACTTTGATAAAATGTTTCTATTAGAGAATTCACTTTCAATTTGGAAATTTCTCGAAATTATATACTATTCTGGAGCAATTTTAGAGTTCCTGGTTGAGATAGAGACCCTACCGCTGAATAAAGTGATTATATACAACTAGGCTGAAATATCAGTTTTCCGTGTCTTTCTGATCAACTGAACAAAGCTGTGCTGTTCATTTGACCAGCTGATACTACTACTCTGATATTCAGAGTATAATGCTGGAGTGTTGTTACTTTCATCAGAAATATTAGGCGATACTCGCATCTGATAGCATTTCTCGATACCGAAACGAGTCTTTCAAAGTATCGTCGAGAATCTAGTCTCGTGCACTCAATGACTTTTTTCCCTCAGTGGGTAAGCAAAGCAGTTGCCAAGGACAGAACATTATATACTTTTATTATACAATTTATGTTGAAAACCAATTCCACCAAATGAACACGAAACCTTCTTTGAACGCAAAATATCCGACATGATGCTTAAGTCCTACCTCGAATAAATCGAAATCATATTAGAGCGAATGCTGGCAAAATGTAGATTTGAAAATGTTAAATAATGTGGTTCCAGCGTCCTGAGAGAGACCGCCATGAGCTATCGACTGAATTCTTCCTGGTTCCCTCGTCTGAAAATGGCCAACACGACGACGATTTGGCGAGCGTGGCAAGCGTGGTCAGTATTTCAGCTCCGGATAGGACAATTTCCCTCGTCGGAGCTCCGGTGAATCACAGAAAGAAACAGCAACAATATGAAACCACGATCGAGGAGAGATCCTCGATAGGATCGATGAAATCCTTATTGAAACCACGACCATGGGCCTTACCTTTGGCCACTCTCAGCGTTGCCGCGATGCTTCTCATGGCAGGCTTTGAGATTTTCGTCTTACTGAAGGTTTGTTTCTTCCATCTCCATCTTATTCACTAAACATTTTCGATTTTCTTGAAGGAAGTATTCGCTTTCGACGATACATCTCCCTTTCAACGATGAATGTCAACATTGAATCCCCGTTATATCCTGACTATATTTCTCAATACCATCGAAAATCTTTTCTGACTTTCTCAGATCTCGTTAGTCAATGAAGCGTTGTACAGTGGCGCGACCACCTGACTCGACAAGAATTTGTGTTCCAAGATCAACATACATCAATATGAAAATAACTAGGCCTAAGTCTTTCCTCTTCTTCTTCTCTCTTTCTTCCCCCGTTCTTTATTTCTTCTTATTCTTCTCGCTGTAAAAGAGGTGAAACCGCAAATAATTATTGGAGCCTGTCGTAGAACGAACACGAAGCTCTAACGATTTATTATGCACGAACAATTTTTTCCCTTCCCTACCATTATGTGTATTATTTATCCACAGAATGTTATCATTAACTTTTGCTTGTGTATACGACATCCTCGTTCTCCTCTTGAACAAAAAAAGTGACAAATGAGGGGGTAGGATATAATTTTATGAATTTTTTTGAATCTTTCGAAAAAGTCCCTCTTGAATAGAATTTAGTGTTTTTTTAATTTCACTTGTACGTGGACGTAAATTTTGATTGATGCTAATTTTGCATGGTTAAAGAGCTGTTCACGAAGATCCGATAATTGATGTAGTGTATTTTATGCTCGTGAAAACTACGAGCCTCGTTAATAGCAAATTAACGCACTTTCATGAATAATTAGGGAAATCTTGAAACTGTTTTTTTTGTTGTTACAGGCCAGAGTGACGGCCCCCAATAGAAGACATTTATTCCTCGGCCAGGCTCTCCTTTTGGGCCTGTTTTTGCTCGCTGGATTATCCGCGGCGGCAGCTCTCAGTCAAAATCCATTATCCTGCGCGGCGCTGAGATTAGTCGGATTGCCGGCTGCTTTGGTATTCGCGGCGCTCCTAGTTAAATGCGTTTTCCTGCTGTCTTTGAATAGCGGGGTTTATTTGCCATCACCTTATCAAGTAAGGAACAACAATTGTGGTATTTAGGTTTCTCACTTGAAGATAATATTCTTTTACTTACGTTCAAAACAGGCTTTGGTGCTAGTGTTTGCGGTTCTGGTGCAGGTGGCCATCGTCGGTCAATGGTTTTACGGGGAACCGCCTGCGGTGATCCGGGTTCAAAGCATCAGCCATAACGTACCCGTATCCTCGTGCAAAACTCCACTCGGTCAGATAGTGGTTTCTCTCGGGTAAGTCTCTCTGCGAATGTTCGAACACAATAATCAATTATTAATTATATATATTGTGTATTTGGTTACAGTTATCCTGGAGCTTTGCTGGTCGCGGTGACTTGTTTGGCGGTTCAAGCTCGGGGAGTTCGAGACAACAATCGGGAGGCAGCGTTCATAGGTTTGGCTGTGGGTCTCTCGGTGCCAATCTGGATCACTTGCGCGATAGGTTCTGTCGCCGTCACGGCGGAGCACGATCGAGAGGCATGGTTAGCTTTTGGTCTTTTATCGACCTCCATCATCGTCTTCTTGGCCATGTTCCTACCTAAAGGGCGACAACTCGCGGCTCTCGGTCGGGAGCCTCATCACAGTGACGTTATGCACGGTGACCGTGACGATACTCTTAGCTCTCTTCCTGGTAGCGGTTATTCTCCGTCTTTCTTTCACTTCAAACCAAGCGAGGCCACTTTGAAGAGGAAAATGCATTATCACAGTGCCGGTAATAAACTAAGAACAAAAATTTATGTCCAATCGCTATACTCATTTTGAAAAACAAATCAAACATTATCTTTAACAAGATTCAAAATTGAACGATCAAAGGAAGGTGTATATAACACGAACGGTGGTGGTAGTGATTTCACCGACCCTTTACGAACATAGAATTTCTCTACTCTCCACATCGAAGTGGCATATTCTCAACACCCACACGTTCGCACGTACCATTTACAATATAAGTTTCACGAAGAGCATCGCATAAAATGTTTCGTTCCGTTTGGCTCGTTCGAATTGTGCCACGTTTTACTACCACAGCATACCTGAACGTTCGCATGCACATTTTTCCTCTCCTTTATTTCTTTTTTCCAAGAAAATTTATCACGCATATTTTCTTAGAAAATGTATGCGTATGCGCATAAAACAAATACTAGACACGACCTTTCTAATGAGGTTTTATTTTTCAGATCGAGTGGCTCTTGTTTCTTCGGCGATTCCCGGTTGCAGTGCTTGCAGACACAGAGCGAGTCCCATATATTCCGACGGTACGAATACTGATTTTAAACGACGATTTTCAATGATAACAACAAAGAAAAAACATG
This sequence comes from Gonatopus flavifemur, assembly GCA_018340375.1. Classification (NCBI taxonomy): domain Eukaryota; kingdom Metazoa; phylum Arthropoda; class Insecta; order Hymenoptera; family Dryinidae; genus Gonatopus; species Gonatopus flavifemur. Next base: position 3,328,924 of record JAFFJZ010000006.1, on the reverse strand, counting down.
GGTAATACACGTACACGCGTATTTAGGCGAAGGTCGCGCGCGCGTGTTTAGCGATGGCGCAATTGAGATCACAGGAAAATTGAATAGGAGAAAAGAAAGTGCAGGAAACCAGTTGAATGCCATAGAGTAATAGCCAACGTTCCAGATGATGATTCTGACTGTAACACGTGTTTTCAAACTTCCACCAGCGATTCTTTTATTTTTATGTGTATATAAAAAAACAATTCTTAAGCTTTGTAAAAGAATTCCTTCATTGTCTTCTGTTTTTTCCTTTTTTTTTTGGAACACTCCAAGCAACTGCAAGATTGAGATCTAAAAGATTATGAACGGAACGACAAAACAATTCTATTTGGAAGAATTTTTATTCGTGTTGTTGTACGTAATAACGGTCAGATGAAGACTCGTGATACCCTTGAGATATAATCACTTTCCTCTGATATTCGAAGATTTCATGTAATTCCTGCAGCGCTTGACCGCGTGTGCGACCTTCACCTCGAGGAAGGAAAACTTGCAGAGGAGAAAGGAGATGAAGGGGAAGAAAGTTGTGCGTAAAGCTCAATGCTTGTTGCTCTCCGTTACCGTTAGATTCTATTCTTTCAATAAACGCGATTAATGATTCTCAAAATAGAAAATTATTAAATTTAAATTCTCTTGTTATTTTATATTTCCTATCGCGCTTTTGAAGTACACACAGACGGTAGTACACTTCCTGATGCGTACCGTGGAAAAACAATCGCATGAAGAACGAACGTTTTTCACAAGACGTGAACAGGGTATTTCATAAAATGCGTTAGAGAAAGTCGATATCTTTGAGAATCACGATTAATAAGTTTCAACTACGGAAACGAATCATAAAAAATTTATGATGGAATGTTTGAAAATATCTATTTTGAGTATCAACTTTATTAAAAATGAAGAGTTTCGTTGTACCGTTGTTTCGCTATTATTTCGAGCAACAGCATTAAATTTTGCGAATCAAAGGCCCCTCGTCTCAAAATCTCTTCAAGGTTTTATCTTTGTGAATGAAATTGATCGCATGATCTCTTCCGCCAGAAACAATAAACAATGTAAAATAGTAATAAGAGCGGCAATGAACGTGGCCCACTTTTGAGAAATATCATCGCATTGCGTACGACTTTATACCTTCACTCGATGCATTTAATCATCGTCGAACAGGACGTTGATCGTATATTACCAACGTGACTTGCATGTGCGTGTTTTGTTCGTTTATTTTCTTTATCCTACATCATGTACGTGTTATTATAAAATCAAATAATTGTCATTGAAACGCAAGGTTCCATAAAAAAACGAATTATTTGTTTTAGATGTTCATGGACCGTTGGAGACATACGTTGTATCGCACGGAATGTACTTGAGACCCGAAGATACAGGAAATCTTTATACCACTTTATCAGCGAATCCCAATGTCTTCTTTCAGAGGGCTCATCCGGGAATGATGTACTAACATAACAGGCTTCGTTTAGAGTTTCTCATTAGTATAAAATACGTAACCGACAACGACGACGTCATCATCACAACGTATTATACCGTGATGTTGCCTCAATATTGAAATAGTACGATAAATATCATTTTTTCATGTAATAGATTTAGATTAGGTTTATGAAGAATTGTACATACTGCGTGATTTTTACGTAAGAAGCATTGAAAAAACAAATAAATGATTTCATATAAAATTCTTTGCTTGAATTCTATATAATTTATATATAATTTAGATACAGTACAGCAGTACTATTTCCGATTTTTGCAACAGTGTATCATTTTATTGATTGGCACACTTGCTATTAGCTAAGATCAAGTATTATTTATTTCTCTACATTACGATTTATATATCACACTTCATTGTTTAATGTATGTTTCCAGTAGTTGTAGTTTTAGTTGTGTTATGTAGCACCACCTTCCTTATCTCGTATCCTTTATAAATCTGAAACCAAATTGTCGCAACATTATTGAAATTTCTAAAAAAGTTTGCACAAAAATAAAAAGTTGAATATTTACTGAAAAATCGTCGACTATGAATGAAATCCATCATGAGATGACTTCGCCTCTTGTTCAAAATAATCGAAAGATTTTAAAGACGAATACCATCTAAAGACAGTTTTTACAAAGCCAGATCGTGGATAAATTCTTTGTGCGATGAGAGAATCGATGGAAAATTTACAATTGGAGTTACGAGACCGTTGTGTCTCTGCGTCCCGTAAACGAGACGATTGAACGAATCCCTTTGACTGAAGTCTGAAAAGAAGGTAAGGAAAAGTAAAATAAGTCTTTTACATGAGTAAAATAGTAATGTTGATATGAGGATGTGTTGTGAACCTTTTTCTTTGATCCATTGAGAAAGTCTTTGTACATTTCAGAACGAAGGTATCTAGAATAACTGTCGCTCTTCATCAGATGATACACGTGAGCCTGTGGAATGAATAATATGATATAATGAATATATGAGAATGTGAAATTCATTGAAATCATTACCGCAGCAACGTCGAAACACCAACGATCAGGCTTCGCTAGATTTTTCTTAGTCACCTCGTAGGATTGAGAATCAACGTTGATGGGACAGCTCGCGTCGGGACCCAGAAATTCATTCCAGATCTCATTCACTTTCGAACATACGTCTTTTTGGGGTAAAGTCTTCAAATCTTGCACAGTTTCCCAAAATCTGCACAGATTCAACAACGATTATGTTAAACGCAGTTTAAACTGAGTGAGTGGAGAAAAAGAATCACTCAAAAATCAGGGGAAAACGACGTATGAGGTTCATAGAGGACGGCCAAAGACCTTTCATGAATCAGCGAGGAATTTTGCAAAACATGTTGTGAAAAAATGCATCAAAATCTGACTAATGAGACCCTAATGAGACTGGGAAGTCCCTAAAAAGTCACTTATAAGTTTCTCATCCTTGCCTCCTTATGTCTTACTAAAAAATTCGTGGTAGAACACATGTTTTGAAGATTTGACAGTGAGGGACTCTTAGTCCCTGAATGAAAATAAGACTCCCAACAAAAATCCATCAGATGTCAGCAACTTTCGAAATCCCTAGACTTGAGTGACTATTTTCTCAGAATTAAGATACTACCATACTAATGTGTCCAAAAAGTACCCTGGTTAAAATACCTGAACGAACCTGAAGATTTTTGAAGTCAATGTTTTCAAATTACTTAGGAGCTCTTCCGACTACTTCCAAACCAAGATTTCCCTAGTAGAAATTTGACAGGGAATTCCCTATTAAAAGCATGGCCCTAGTAAGGCTGCAATAGGGAACTCCTAATTAAGGAAAACTTTTAATTACCTTATCAGGTCCTGACATGGCATCCTGTTCAGGACCTTACAACAATGCAACGCGAAGTTGTTGACAGGTCCCATTCAGATTCTCCTTTTCAGTAACTCAGACATGGTATTCCTATCAGAACCTGATCAGGATTGCCTTGACTCATCCGTATTTGAATTGTGAGGTGACTGTCAAGATATCTTGATCAGGACCTGATCAGGATTACCTTGGCTCATCCGTATTTCAATCATGTGATAACCGACAAGACAGCCGAATCAGGACCTGATCAATTCAGAACGATGAATTTATCAAACTATTCAGAATTTTCACAGGACTCATTAGAAATTTACCTGTCTTTTTTAAATGTTTAACTGAGGTCTATTTGGATCATCAGGAAGATTTCTTCTGTTGGGGGAGTTTCAAAAAATTTTATGAAAAGTCAATTCCATGAAAATTAAATTGAATGTTAGAATATAGCTTAGATGAGGTCGTAATTGGGAATTCCGCTACCACCCGGATCAGGTCCTGATTGGGAATTCAATTACTACCCTGATCAGATCCTGATTGGGAAACGTTTGGTTTTCCTGATCAGGACTTTGTCTTTTCTCTGCGTTACATTTTTGTCAGGGCCTTATCAGATACTCAAGTCAGGCCCGGAACAGAAATCAGGCATGCCTGATCTGGACCTGATGTTTTCCATATCAAAATTTCTACCAGGGAAGATGCGCCTTCAGAGTAGTGTGTTAGCATAGCTCAGAGATTAAATAGACAGGTCTTATAAGTAGGTAGGTTCCGTTATATTTCGAATCCCCATCAGGTAGGAATAAATTTCTAAAGTCATATTCGGAATGAGAGATCATGAATTCACGAAATGTTCTGAATGCTGAAATAAGTTCGGAAAAAATTTTTTATTTTATTTTTATTCCATTTTGTTTTCGGAGAATTGAATGGTCAATTCTGGAATCAATCTATTCCCAAAATGCGGAACTGAACCTGAAACATCCAGTGTTTGAATTGCGGAAGTGTGATGAAATAATTTGTTTCATAAAAACTTGAACTTGTCATAAGTAAGTCGATGAATGAAATATGGAAACAATACTAAGGTCATTGTTTGCGTTTATTCGGAAATGATGCATGTAATTAATGTTTAACGGGAACCATTATCCGTTTCGGGTATATATACGGGGCTATCCGGGAACCATCCGGGAATAGCAAGGAGGAAAAATGAATTGTATCCGGTCTCATCCGGGTCCTATCCGGGCAAGTTTTTGAAAATAGGTGTCGTATACGGGTGTATACGGATCCGTGATGACGGAAGTATACGGATCCGTGGCGGGAACACCATGGCTGAGAACGGAACCGTATCCGGGTTCATCCGGGAGTCATACGGGAATTGGAACACGAAATTGATTTGAAACTGATGATTCCTATTCCTATTCCATTTGGTCACATCCGGATCCTATCCGGGTAAGTTTTTAGAAGATGAGTATCGTGTATCCGGGTACGTGGCGGGAACACCATGGCTGAGAACGGAACCGTATCCGGGTTCATCCGGGAATCATACGGGAAGTGGAACACAAAATGAATTCACAACTGCAGGTGGGCAACCCATCCGGTCTCATCCGGGTCCTATCCGGGCAAGTTTCCGAAACATGGGTGTCGTATACGGACGTATCCGGGCGGGTGGCGGGAAGAGCTGGGCATAAGATGGAACTATATCCATGGTCATCTGGGAGTCATACAGGAATGAGAACACGAAATTGATTTAAAACTAATGATCGGTATTCCATCCAGTCTGATCCGGATCCTATCCGGGTAAGTTTTTGGGAAATAAGTATCGTATGTGGGTATATCCGGATACGTGGCGGGAACACCAAGCCTGAGAATGGAACTGTATCCGAGTTCATCCCGGAATCATACGGGAAGTGGAACACAAAATGAATTCACAACTGAAGGTGGGCAACCCATCCGGTCTCATCCGGGGTCCCGACCGATGTTTGGTCCCAAGACCCGGATGGAGAATGACCGCAAAATCCGTATACGCACCCGGATAGAGTCCCGGCTGTATCTGGGTTCCATCCGGGGTCTCGACCGATATCAGGTCCCAGGACCCGGACAGGATCCGGATTGACCCAGATGGAGAATCACCACAAAATCCGTATACGCGACCGGATACGCCCGGATACACTCCCGGATGCATCCGGGTTCCCATCCGGATCTCTATTCGATTTTTTTTACCAGGGCATACCTCTAAAAGTACCATAATAGCTGGGACTTTTATGAGGAAGGTACCATATTTCTTTACAAAAGTCAAAGAAATTATAGGACTTTTACAGGTTCGTCCATGTAAATATTTTGACTCGGGTCAGACCGACGTCAAAAATCCATAAATCATGGTATTTTTCAAGATATCTGTTTTTTCAGTGTATTCGCCTAAAGAGAACGAAATTGTGACGAGGCAACTCTTGGTTTTTGCACCACGACAGTGCACCGGCTCACACCGCATTGATTCTTCGTGACTATTCCGCAAAAAACTCGACCCATATCGTTCCACAACCACCATATTCACCTGATTTGGCGCTGTGCGACTTCTGGCTATCCTTAGAGCATATACTATTGGAGCGAGCATTGTCTATGATTTAAATAGAAATAAGTGTGGTTAAATTGAGAGAGAGAGATCCGATTTATAGGCAGTTGTCTCTCTTTTCATCCAATGAGATTTAAACAAAGATAGCACTGCCTAAAAGTCGGAACTCTCATCCTATCTTGAATTCGAACTAACCACACTTCTCCGTAGCCGTTGCTCGCTCCAGTAGTGTAGTATGCTCTAAGTGGTTATCCAACAAAATCAAAAGGCCGCTCCGGAGACACCGTTTCGAGTCGATAGACGAGATCTAAGCCGAATCGAAGAGAAAGCTGAAGGCCATCCAACTGTTAACCAACTTTAACAACTGTTTCGAAGATTGGGAAATGCGTTGGCATAAGTGCATTGTTTCCGGGGGGGATTACTTTAAAGGCGATGAACTTGATTTGGGAGAATAAGTGGAGATTTTTCAAAATAAATGCTGTGTCACCTCACTCTTTGGACACAGTAATATAACTCACTTCAAGTTCTCTCCACTGAATTCTTTGTCTAAAAATTTAATAAATTGTTCTCTCCCAATGGGATCCTGCAGTAATTCTTGAAGACCGAATGCCCATCTCTTCACCCTCCTCGTCGATATTTCTTTCCTGTTGAATAAAACACAAGATTATCGATAGGATCGGAAAATGATTATATTGCAGATAAATGTCTCACACTTACGCCTGCTTCTCTTGCTCCCACATCTCCGTGCTGTCCGATATCCACGGATTTGTGAATTCCGGTTGAGTAAAAAACGGATCATACTCTATGTATTGTTCGAAATATCCAATGAGGCTGAAAATTTTCAAGATTCGAATTAAAAGATTGAAAAACGCAACCCCCGATACGAGTTTTTATGAAACTCACGCTTCAGCCACTTTAGAAACTTTGATGATTCTTCGATCTAGTCTTTGTTTCAGAACTTCAATCTCTTTTTCTAACGATTCTATCAAAGCGGATGAATTGGCAGCCTCGGTACGAGGAGATATCTTCCCCCCAGCTACTCCCAATTGTAAATGTTTGCTGGGTTTCAAGATGGGTTTGTGACTACGACATGCTTTTTTTATATCCAATTCTGTCGTGTTTACACAACCAGGCTGCAATAATAATGGATTGAATTATTGAATATAATAAAAAATTAATCCTTCTTTTGGTGGGAAGGAGAGTGAAATTTTTCTGTGTAATACCATAGGTCGATGTACATCCCAAAAAGCTCTTTCTTGACTATCCAAAACCTTCCTCTCCAATTTATCCCGCTTTTTATCGACCTTACTCTGCGCTTCTGCTTGCATGAATATAAATTCCCACTTCCTGGAGAACATTTTCTGCAATCTAGCCAGATTTTCTGCCTCGTAATCCGCTAATTCCAAACGAGTTTTGTTCTGCATTGTTCTTTTACATAGATACACAGCTGAAAATTGAAATGAGAAAGAAAAAAAGAAATAACTTGTAGTGGAAGGGAATGAATATTGGATATTTTTTCTTACCGTAATCTGTGTTTTCAGGTTCCCAACAATTCGATGGCCAGAAGTAAGGTGTTTGAAACCTATAAAAGGTATTATCATTCTTAACCGTAAGACAGTGATCGTCGATAGGAAAAAAATATCCATGGGAAGCCATTAGGTGTGCGACGTGAAGAGCCTCTGTATCAAAATATGCAGTTTTAGAAGAATTCTTTTTGGAGAATTTAATACCTTTACCCACCTTGATCGTCTATATCCATGTTTTTCATCATCCAAAATATCAAATCGGCACCTTGGGAATAGAAATAGACGGATTAAAATCTCTGAATTTTGGTTAATCGTTTCTTTGAACCATCAATTTATATCAACCTGTGAAAACAGATGGCGTTTTTGTCATAAAACTCTTGACAGTTTTAACTGGAACCCCATTGGTTTCGTCCAACATCTTCTCAACAATTGCCTCCATCTGTGAAGAAAAGATATCGATAAATTCTGATTTCATTTCAATTTCGTACGCCACACCCCAACCCAAGTAGCACCAGAATATACTATGAACGTTCTTCGAATGAGACTGTTTCATAGGTGCTATGCATATTCATCGGACGTATGTAATCGAATATACGACGGCACGTTAATTGAATGAATGTCGTACATTTCGAATGTACTATGTACGTTCTAAGTATATTTGAAACAGTCTCATTCGTACATTCTGTTGCTGCTTGGGACGGAAAGCATCCCTGACCTTTTTATAAACCAAATAGTTTGGTGTATCCTCAGCACAGGCGGCAGTAATTACAGCTGGAGTATTTGCGTTCTTTCTATCATTCTTTGAAGTATTATTCTCTTTTTGATCTTCTTCCCGGCGTTGTTGTTCGTCTATCCGATTTTTGTTGTCACCCTGTTCGTCGGTCGTCGTCGTTGTCGTCGTCGTCGTCGTCGTCTTATTATTCCCTCCGCTTTTCTCAACTGGCTTTCGGCGGCAAGCCGATTTTTCGGAGCTCATAGTTACCATTATCCAAGTTGAAATAGATAAAAAAATATCTGGGAAAACAAAAACAATCAGATCAACTTTTACATCTTCTTTTATAAACATCATATGGCATATGGATACTTACATAAAAAAGTTTATAATTCAATTCCTTAAGAAGCACCAAATTTGATGTATTGTATTGGAACAAATATATATATATTTATTGTTTATCGAGTTTATATTCAGTAGGGATTATTATTTAACTTTCGAATGTTCGAGTAACATTCAAGTATACGGAATTTCAAGCGTTTTCTCAAACACATCATGTTCATGTCGACTGAAAATTGAATTTTCTTCTCGTATTGCTGATACAGGAACTAAGATTTCAATGGGATGAATTAATGAATGGAATACAGAACCTGTAACAAAGAATAACATTTAATTATTATGTTTTTTTAATAAAGATTCACTTATTCATTTATTCTGTTGATGGAAAAAACTCTCTGGTACTGGCAACAAATTTAGCACGGAAGAACTCGTTAATCGACTTATTGTGTGAACTGTTAGGGTTCTAGAATGACAGGAAACGACGACTGGAACGATCAATGAACTTTTTCAAATCCCTGGTGGAAAAATCGTCCGGAGATTTTAAACTTTTTTCAACAAACCAGGAAGGCAGGAGCGAGCAATTTTTTATATTATATCTCAAAGTCGTATCATGAAAACGAATTGATATTTAGAAATTAGCTCTTTTCTGTTTATAAAAACTATTAAAGAAATTCGAATAAATTAACATTCTTACAGTTTTATTCAATAGTTTCTATAAATAGGGAAGAATTCCAGCCTTCTAATATGCCTTTAAGTGACTGAATTTTATAACAAGCTCTAGATAAACAATATATTTTTTCAATACCTCCATGGTGGAAATTCCAATTTTGAGAGTTTTTCAGAATATTTTCAGAGTTTCCTAGAATTATTCTGAATATCATAGAGACTCCCAGAGATTTATAGAGAATGTTTGAATTTGGAGAGTTTTTCAGAGATTCTCAGAAATTCTCATAAAAATATTTCCACCAGGGCTTATATCACTGGATGTTAAAATTTCAAAGAATATTATTAGATTGATGAACTCCTTGTTTCTATTTCAAGAAAAATGTCGTGAAGAATTGAATTGTTTATGGATTCCTTTCGACAACGAGTGAAGAAAAAAGAAAGCTACTCAGATCACGATGTTTTGATTCGAAAAATGGCGATAACAGGCTCTTAAACGTCAACTTGTTATCATATGGTTGTATAGTATAACATCTTATTCATTTCACATACATCTAATCTTGACTCTTCCCACTCAACTCCTCTTATCGATTAGAATCGTCGATAGCGCTTGGTATCACTTGTTACTTGCAATCCTCTCCTTACTAAAACTTCTGATTCTGAAGAAAACACAGGACATTTGAAACATGAAAATACAATACTTCTCGATACGATAAATTCTATATAAAATATCAGATCTAAAAAAGATCTGTTAACATACCGTTTACGAAATACGTGTGTCTACTATCATTCTCCGTCGAGTTTTGTAACTGAATGCAACCCTTGCATCTCTCTCACGACGAGACACCGTAGGATACTGTACTGCGCTGTTATAGTGAATTGTGAACGTATGTTAGCTGGTCAGCTGGTTGGTTGGTTGGTTGGTTGGTTGTTCATTTCTTCCATCCCTTCGGCGTTGTAACTCCTCTTTGGTGTATCGTACAACGATGCTTTGATAACGCTGGAATATCAGAGAGTGTCGGGAAAAGTGTCTTTCCGCGAGAACCCAACAGTCGAAGCTCGGTTTCAAAGAGAATTTTTATCAACAACGTTATTGGGAAGTTCACTACTACACAGCATCTCACAAAGACAATATACAATGAGGAAGGTTTGTTTAGTTTTCCGCTGATAAAAACAGAAACGCGCATGAACTACTTGTTCGTCGTCTCTACTGACTGCGTCTGACGACGATGCCATGCGAGAGGCGCAAGACAGAACGAGCTTTTGTATTACTCTGGACATAAACCTAGAATCTACTTTATCGTCTTCATATGTTTCTTCCACGACCTTTTGAATTTGTTTGGAACGGATCAGAGAGGCCAAGAATGGAATATCCCTTGAGGAATCAGTAAAAACTGTTTGATATCTTCAAAATTACGAAAATTGCATTGATTTTAATGAACCCAGACAGCACAACGTGCTACTGGAACGTTTTTGGAAAGTTTATAGAACGTAGGAGAGGTTTTTTGAACGTTCAGAAAACGTCCCAGAGACACGTTGTAGTGTTAGAAAGGGGATGAAGGTGTTGTATTACGATGAGGATTTTTTTGCTGCAAATGTCAGATGGAAACCGGATTCAAGGTCAAACTATTTTGATCTGTTTCTCCCTGTTCAAAATACCAGGCAGAACTGGATAAGAAATTGTTGCCCGTAGGGAAATTTACTACATTTTAACCAAAACACTTCATTTTTACTCCAAAAAATTGTAGTACCCTAGTGAAGATGAAAACTGAAATGAAGCCAAAATGAAGAGTATGGTGGAGCGCAACAGAAACTCGATTGAAAAATAAACAAAGAGTAAATGGAACGGATTCGAAGAGTATTTGAAGCGAAGTTTGGAATAAAGGAAACGTATAAAAATCAACGCTCCATGAAGAGTAGAAACAATATAAGAGGATAAAAATTTTAACCACTCTGCGAGATTCGAACCCATGAATTCCATCATTACAGTCTGTATGGAATAATTCGCATTGAGCTTCATGGAACGTAAGAGTACTCTTCCCAAAACGGCATTGAACGTTTATAAAGCGTATTGGAAAAGTATAATTTCAGTACTTCGAAACAAGCAATTATTATACACTTCAGCAAGAGAAGATTGGAACCATTTTACGTTCCTTGTCAGCTTTGAGTGCGCTAACTACGAGCGTATATTTTTACCAGGGTAAAAATGAAGCATTTCAGTCCGAATGTAGTAAATTTTCCTAAGGGTGTCAGGCTTCGAATCGTTTCTTTCTTAGGTAACCCAGACAAAAACCGACAAACTTTCTACCCAGTTTTATTTACGGGTGCAAGAGACTGATCCGAGGCACATGGAACAATCATTGAAGATATTGAGAATAAAAATAATTTCAAAAAAAGCAAAGTCAAAGAAAAGCAATTTTGTCCTATTCACCTTCAATCTGCAATTCCTGGACCGTGCAGGAACCCCTGCTCAAAGAATCTCATTGATTCCGATGCAAGAAACTGATTCGAACCCATTGAGAATCAATTTTGAATGGGTTTAAATCGGTTTTCTGCAACGGAATCAATGGGAATCAATCGGCTCATAGAGATCCTTTAAGCAGGGAGGCCTTGTGCTGCTTTCGCAACGTCCTTCATGTCCTTATGAGCAGCCCTTATCCTGAGAAAAAAATGCTTTGAACCAATGAATTTTTCTTTGAGTGTAAGAAATTAATTCATCCATCCAATGGTATCTGTGGAGTTATGGCATCAACTTCATGTAATTCGTGCCGAAGTGGTGGGGTCATCAATTGGAATATGAGGTACTTAGAATTGATGAAGAAATTTGATTTTCGAATTCATGAAATACAATTTCATGAATTATGCATTTTATGGGAAGAAGACATTCGCTGTGATAGCCAACAACTGTAGTGCCAAAATAATAATTTCTCCTTTCAATGAAATATTTCATTATTTGAATAAAAAAAGTTTTGAAAATAGGAAAATATCAATATAAATAATATCAATATTTCTTGCGTTCAAAATAAAATGTTTTCATGAATATGAAATGAAAATTTGTTGTGAATAAATAAATATTTGAAACAATGAATATTCTTTCCTATCTGCGGAATTATTTCATAAAATGTACAAAGAGATTTTCTGACCCTTCAGAGAACTTATTGATATGAATAAATGTTTCTTAAAACCAATGACCCTGGTAAAAAAAATCTCTCTGAAAATTTCACGTTTCAGAGAAATTCAAAGAGATTCGGAGAGATTTGGGGAGATTCAGAGGAATTCAGAACAATTCATCGTGAATCAGGGAAATTCCGAAGGATTCAGGAATGGGCAGATTGGGAAAAATTGTACGCTAAACTTTTAAGAATGATTCAGAGAAATTCAGAGAAAGATACATTGAGTGAAATTTTTGGTTCGAGATTTCAGAAGCATTCAGGGAGTTTTAGAGAAACGCAGGGGAACGATAATTAGGAGAAACTTTGCATGGAACTTTTCAGAAGGATTCAGGGAAATTTAGAGAGATTCGGAGAGAGATACATTGAGTGAAATTTTTTGGACGAGATTTCAGAGGCGTTCAGGGAGATTCAGGGAAAATCAGAGAAACGGAAATAAAGAAAAATTGAGCAAGGAACTTTACGGAAGGATTCAAAGAAGTTCAGCGAGATTCAGAGAAATTCAGGGAGAAATAAATTGAGGAGAATTCTTCGTTCAAGATTTCAGAGGCATTCAGCGAGTTTTAGAGAAACTCAGAGACCCGGAAATTGAGTACACCCATGCAAGAACCGCTTAAGCGCTCGGCAACGTGGAGAAGCATTGTCAAAGTTGACTCAAGGAGGGTCGACAAAAAAAATTTCGAGGGCTTGAAAAATCAATATAAGTCTCCGTTAACAATTTTTTCTATGATTGATAGTTTTCGAGAAAAAAAATAAAAAGTACCTTTCTTTGTTTGATCAAAAATTCAATGTTTTTCAATATTAAACTCGTTCTAACTCGGTCATTTTTCGATGTATCGTAATAAATCTTGCGGATTCTGATTCGTAAGATTTCCGCGAACACGACAGTGTTCTAAAAAAATCGTAAAAGTTAATAACAATTAATTAATTTTCCAATCCGAAGTGAAAACCTTCCGCTTCTCTCGTTGATTCGAATGGAATAATGTTTCATTAAACAACCATACTATAAATTTGGATCAATCAAGTATCTCATTATGCGTAAGCAAAATGTGTTCATTGGAAAAAATGCTTATTTGATTTGAATTATCAGAACTATCCAAACTATCATTGTCTATATGAGATCTGTTCTATAAAATAGCTTTTATTCGGAAAGATTGCTCTGAAGTTTGAACTGAAAAAGTATCTCAATGTGATCATAAACTTAGTCTTCTGTTGGAAAAATAGAACTCTCGGAATGAAAATTCACAACTATTGAGTATATGATTTGATTTTATTGTCTGAACAAAACCACTTGTATCGAAATGAATGAGATTATTATTCTCTAAACTGTACCTGCTTATAAATAACAATATTTTTGGTCCTATAACTTCATGTTCTTGAATATAACAATTATTTGATTAGCCTGATCTCGCGTTGTTTGGCTCATGATGGAAAAAGTTCATCATTTGTAAGCCATGTCTGTTCATTGTATGAAATAAATTTTCACTTGGAGTCAATGATTATTCTGGTGAAGAAAAAAATTATCATGTCAAATACTTGATTGTTAAGAATTTTAAATACCAAGTATAATCACACTCGACTTCCATACGAAACTTTACGTTATGAAATTGAAATTCTTTTTCATTGATTCTCACTTTGGAATTCATCACATGAGAGTTATAATCGGATGAAAGATGATATTGAAAAAAATCATTAGTTATTCGGTCAATAGAGTCAATCGTTTTTAATTTCAAAAACTCAATTTCAATGAGCTGATCAATTCGAAGAATTTTTTTTCTCAGTTTGAACATAAATTTCATTGATTAGATCCATTTTCAAGGTTTCAATTCAATGCACTTCTCTGAAATGTAATATTTTCATTTCATAAGCAACCTCCTCAACGCTTCTCGAGGCTTGGCTCCTGCACGTAGGCAACCATTCGCTCTCTCAAAACGTGGACTTGGCACACTTCAAATGTTGGAAAATTTGAATGACTCAGGATTGGGGATAAAACTCCACTGTTTATAGTCGAATGAAGAGCTGTTCACTTTATTCTCTTATATGTCAACTACAAGTACAACAAATACAACAAATGGAACCTCTTCTCGCTCTTATCGATCCTTACCCTCGATTCCATTCGAATTTTACATAGTTCGATTCAAGTATTTACATTCATTCATTCATAAATCATGAAAGTGTCATCAACATCGTCATATCTCTTCGTCGTATAATATAAATAGGCAAAATTCATATGTTAAAACAGGTACTTAGATAATTCCTATACGTATTCGTTCCATTTGACCCACAGGTACTTGGATATATCCTTTTGTTTAAAGCTCCAACATACTTTTATACGATTGATTTGTATGCTTGCAGAAAGATAAAAAATATTTCATCCAAAAATGAAGAAAATTTACATTTACAACTCCTTTAGGTGATATTCATCAACTCAATCTAATCAAAGTTTATTTGTGATGCTTTTGATTCATCGTGTGATAAATGTTTCATTATTTCTTCGTGAAAATCACCAGGGATACCTTCCTTATTACTTTTGTACAGACAGATTCATGATTCTTCTTCTTTATTCTTGAAATAAAAGGGAAAAATTTCTTAAATTTTCCATTTCATGTAACGACGATATCTTGGTTCCAGTTCTGAGGCTGTTTTTTCAAATTCATCTTCTTCTTCTTCTTCTAGGATGTCCTCGTCGTCGTCGTCGTAGTCGTCAAAATCTTCTTCTTCTTCTTCATCCTCGGGATTCGATGAATTATTTGGAACTACAAAAAGATTTCATATCTTGCATTACCTAAATTTGTACATTACGATACAACGTATCCATCACAGGGATACAGTTTACAATCCGGAATTCCGTTGTCTTTTTACTGATATTTCAATAAATTGTCATCGCGAGTATGAAAGATACTTACGAGATCATTTTGTATCACAATCTTCTAACGTACAGATTTGGAGAGAGAACATTGTAATGATTTGAAATGAAATTTGAAATTGTAATATTAGGCGTGTAACTTGATTTTGACAGATTTCTTCTGGGAAAATTTTGTAAAAAATGTTTCTAAATCACGGAAATCAATTCGCATGGAAAAAGATGATGTGGTGGATATTTGGATAATTAAAAATTAGCTGTGGCAACAAAAGTTACTGCTACAAATATCAAATACACGAAATAGCTACCACAGCTAATTCCTAGCTACCATAGCGAATAATTTTGTTCAGTGCGGTTGATGGGTTTCGATGGCCCCCCCAAGTTGTGTCTCATGAAACCTATGATTATTAGTACAGATGTTTTAGGAGTAGGAATTCCGATTTTAGTGACCAGCCGTGCCCTGGATAATCTGAAAAGTTACAAGTTGTACTAAATGAAGACTCGACGTAAACACAATAAAAGTCCTCCGAGCAGTTATTTCTGAGGTTTTTTAACATCACTGTATATGTCAACGTATAAATAAGAGCCTTTTAGTGTTTAGATGGCAACAAAAAAAGGACTTCTTGTGGAGAATTGTGACGGCAATCCCCAAACGTAAAAAGTCGTGGGCACACCGAAAAGAATAATTCATTTGACCGAAGCTGTAGTAAAGGCAACTTCAAATTAGTAACAGCAACTACAATCAGAGAAATTAAATTTGAATTTAGTTGACCCAATGCCAGTTTTAGTTGTCCAAATATCAACAACGGTATCTAGTTGCTGGAACTAATTTGGAGTAAGGGTAACTAATTATTTTTGTCGGTGTAGATCTCGTACAACCCAGTACATTAATGCCAAACTAGGGCATTTACTTTATCACGAATCCCTTGAAAATAGTCAGATGGTGACTGTGAAACGTTACAGCCAACAATTGTACAAACTGAAAGAAGAACTTGATCAGAAAAGGTCATTTACTGAGCAAAGAAGCAAGTAAGTCATATACTGTTGCAGGACAACGTTGCTGATGCGACTCAGAAGATCCTTTCGAACCTGGGATATTCACTGTTCATTAGACTTGGCCCCATCCGATCAGATGATCACTTCCAAACATCGAATAATGTGCATGAATTCGTCGATAATTTCATCGCCTCGAAACCAGATAGTTCATTTCCCGGCAGCATTCGTATTTTACTTGAGAAATAGCGCAAGGTTATAGAAAACGATGGACCAATAAATTTGCTGGAAAATCTGCAAAAATCAAGTCATACATCCAATAATTCACACGATACAGGTATAAATATTAGCTTTCTCCATATTTGTACGTTTGAATCATCTTTTTCCATTCGCAACGATGATCCCTTTTTTCTTTTCTAAAAAAAAATCTAGCAAAACTCGTACAAACTTTATAATTTTACAGAATTTTTATAGCGAATACAAATTTAATATCCAAAATCTTATAAAAAGCAAATAAAATTGACAAGGAATATCAAATGTATATCAAAGAGCATCAGAATAAAGCAGTACGGTTGATTCGAATGTAGCCAGCGTTACAAGATGAGAGGAAAAGGAGTCAAAACTACGATAAAACACGTGGAAGAGATTATAAATGAATTCTTTGGTCGTTATTGAATACTTTCCAATTACAAATGAGATGTTAAAAGCGTAAGTCGAATGGATATAAATTCAGTTATTATTAAATGAACATGAATGCCGATGAAAAGAGCAAGAAGGATGAATATTCGTATTGTGTGATAAGCACAGCAGCAAAGCAAGTTGATGTTCTATTCGATGTTTAATACGAGAACATGACGATATCATGCTGCGTGTATTGCTGTTTTCCTTGATAACCGTGAGCAAAACAAAGCGATAGCTGTCGGTACAAGATTGTGACGTATTCTATTACAGCAAAAGCATGGAAAACCAACAAGAATAAAGATTTTTGATAGGAAATTCAAGTAAAATTCGAAAATTATAAGCGGGTGGACTTCGAAAAAGTAAATGAAAAAGAGAAGAACGAGATAGATTCGGATTGACAAATCAGTACACGCGACTACTACTGGTCCAATCAAATTAGATATTTAGTTCAAAATTGAGTACAAGACAAATATATGGATGAGATCCTTGTATAGAAAAATTCCATTGACTAAATTCAACGTTGATGAGTCAAGAGGAGGTTCTCATCAAGCAAATTCCGAAATGAGGTGATTTTCTCGAATTTTTTGTCTTGAGAAGGAAGTAAATTGAGCACTCGAGTTATTTGAAACTCATTAAATGGATTTTCTCAAGTTAAAGGATTCGTATCCCGAAACTTTGAAGGCGTTTTTCTCGAAACCATATTTTTCAAGTTTGGCTCCACGATATCTCAAAAATTACTGATCGAATCGCTCTTTTTTTATTTTTTTATTTTGAAGCTGATTGAATTTCTCGCAGGATGAACCTAAATGGAGATGACATTTGCCTTTTTTTTCTTTTTATAGCACTTCAAAGAGCGAAATAAAAACGGTGAAAAAGCGCTACCAAAAGTTTGCATGTCTGTCATTTTTTTAATTTTGGACTTTCCATTGGTTTTATTGGGACAACCTCCAACAAATATAATATGTTTCATAAAAATGTTTAAATTTTTGATTTTTGATAATTTTTGTAAGATTTGGATAATTTGTGCCCGATTGATCACTGTTTTTTTAGGTGGTTATGTTTCAACACGTATCAACAATTCCCACGGCATTATTTTTTACTGAAAAAAATTGTTTTATGTACTTGAAGACTCAATTAACGAGTGTGAAAATCCCTGAGGTTCTTTATATACTTCCTTGCATGAAAAAAATATTCGAGAAAATCACCTTATTTTGGAGTTGCTAGATGAGAACCTCCCTTCAATGCCACAGATGAAGCTCGCTTGACTTGCATTTTTCAAATTTGAGGTCACTCGCTCAGTTCACCGATGAAATTTCATAGATTATTTCTGACAGGAAACTGTTTCCCCTTTTGGTAATTTGATTGGACTAAACATGGCATCTAAACATCACATAACATCATCAAACAAAAAACCATATTTAACCGAGTAAAAACTAAACACAATCGCAAAAGAAAGACAAGGTAAATACAAAGAATTATAAAATAAATATCTCCCTATACTTTAGCAGCATTCTATTTATTACTAATATTAATTAATTTTCATAAAGAAAACATTAATTTTATTCTTGTATTGAATCCCTTATCGAATAATGTCAATTTATTATCAATCAATATTATTAGTTGCTTTTTTTTGTTGTTTTTAAATATATGTATAAGTTGCATACATCAAACTTATTTATTATTACTGTTCAATACATGAGTTCGTACACTATTATTTTCACGTTTGTTCATATGACTTAGTGTTACAAAAATTTGACAGCCCTGTTCGAGCTGAACGTTCATTATCCAATTCGAATTCATCATTCTCATACGAGATGAAAACATAATTTTCCAAAACATAAATGAAATATCTCTATCTCCATCGCTCTTCTTGCTGCTGATTGTTTCAAGTATCATACTACACATATCATATATCTCATCATCACTTTGGATAATAAAATATCCCGGATAACATTTTGTGCGAGCAAAGAAAAGCCTTGAATCTCGCGTACGACTTGGAATTTTGTACTATTCATTACATTTACGCGCAAAATGCCATCGGGGATGTAATAAGAAGAAATCATTTGATAAAAAGAAAACACTATCGGTATCGGG
This sequence comes from Gonatopus flavifemur, assembly GCA_018340375.1. Taxonomy (NCBI): domain Eukaryota; kingdom Metazoa; phylum Arthropoda; class Insecta; order Hymenoptera; family Dryinidae; genus Gonatopus; species Gonatopus flavifemur. The sequence continues at coordinate 3,310,010 of JAFFJZ010000006.1, read as the reverse complement.
AAGCAACAGAGAATATACTCCGAATATGTACACAAGTTACAAACGATACCGTAACGACTAACTTGTATAAACACGTTATTGTACCTGACTCGATTTTTCCTTGAAACATTAAATTTCATATAACAACATATGAAATACGTCGCACGTACGTTCCGCAATAAAAAGAATCAATTTCGATAGTCACGTATATTAAAAAAAGCTGAGGATTATGACACTCGACTTATACTCGTTATCTTGAAAAATTCATAACACGACAAGACTTCTTCTTCTTCTTTTCTTTCCCTATTCGATTAAAAATTCATGATTATATATATATATATATGTATATATGTATATATATATATATATATATATGGCATAATCGTTACATCGATCTAAAACAAAAATAACATAAAAATAATAGTAATAATAATAATATTCTAGATTAATAGATTTTTTTGTTTCTTTCAATTCATTGCAATTTCATTTATACAATATCAAAGAAGAGCTTAAAACACCGGATAATGTTATCGATCACCGTTGAATGTGAAAAACTGATACAATAATTCTGGGTTAGAAATTCAAGTTTTGGTTCCTCGTTTGTTTTTTTCTTTTCTCTTATCCTCACACGGTTATTGGTACTGTAATGTTGCTTTGAAAAATTTCGCATCACGTAGAAAAATCATAGCTAATCCTTTAAAAATATAAATAAGTTTTCTTTCGCCAAGTTCAACAATCACTGTTTCACATATATTCAGGTACTAAAAGCATATAACGATCATGAGATTTTGTAAACAATCACACGACCACGTTTAAGATAAACGATAAAACATTTTTAATATAATCATCGATGTGTATATTATTATGTAAAAGTGTATGAAATGATATCAAGTACATCTCCTCATCAACTCTCCTCCTCTTCTTTGCATGAGAATTTTTAAGTACTTTGACATTACAGAACAGAGGTCTTGTGTTGTGGAAAATTGTGCGTTTGATGAATATCTTGAAAAAACATTTTGTGCGCAACAAGAGAGTTCTTCGAAGGGAGAGTTGATGTTTTGTTTGTTTGTTTGTTTGTCGTAGCAAAGTTTCTTCTCTGTCAAATAAAACCGGGGGGTGGGAAAAACAACTCAAAACAAAATCACAAACTCGATTGTTTCTTTTTTTCTTTCCATCGTCAAAGACTTACCTCGTGGAATCATTGATAACCGAGGAGGTCTCCATAGCGGTTGAGATCGTGCGATTTTCATCAGTTGGGATGGATTTATTAATTTCGCTCATCAAACACGTGGATGCTGTAGTAACTCTTTTGTCGATATACGAAGACGAGGAGGAAGAAGATGACGAAGTAGAGGAAAAAGATTCATCGTTGTTGACAAGATTTTTGTTATCGGATTCGAAATCCCTATCATCATTGTCGTTACCATCCGTCGTTTGAATGACCATTTTCCTCAACAATTCTTCCTCTTTGCTCATCAACGTTCCGGCATCGTTCTTAACTATCGAAGAACATTCAGATTCTATTCCCGAATCAACGCTCTCCTGTAAACTCTCTTTAGGATTCCCCGTCAAATTTTCATCCATCGTTGATAAATTAGTTTCCTCTATACCAGAGTCCTGGCTGTTCCTATGCACGTTATCCGACGATGATTTTTCTATCATAAGATTCGTCGGAGATCTCGATGAGGATGTGTGAGGTAAAATATAAAAAGAAGTATTAGCTTTCGGCGATGCGTTGTTGTTCCAATTGTTGGAAACAACAACGTTGGGAGAGAATAATTCCTCTTCGAATGACGTACCGTCCGTCGATATGTCGGTCATGCAAAATATCATATCTTCCATATCCGATTTGTCCATGTCGACGACCGAACCCTTTTCACTTTCGTTCTCTTTACAATCTGACAAAATTATCGGTAGAACCGTTGAATCGAAAGACCCACGATCCATCGGTTCTCGAGTGTACAACATATTCTCTTCCTCCTCCCCTCGATACCCTGGAGAATTATTATCTCTTCTAATAGATTCACTTTCAACACAAGTTGTTGACTCTAAATTGCTATTTACAATTGTACTTTGTTTGTTATTATGTCCAATAGAATCGTCTTCCTCATCGTCGTCGTCGTTGTTGTCGTCGTTGTCATCCGCTTGGCAACTACGACTCACCGACGACGTTAATTCATTACTACATATACTGGTAACTTTGTTTTTCTCTCCTTCTTCTTTGTTATTATCTTCTTCATTGTTATTTACACTACTACTAGATTGATTTTTCCTTTTGCACACGTAAGAATCTACATTCAAGATCGACACTCCCAAATCGTTCTTATTAAAATTATTACAAGATAAGTTTGTGTCCAAATTCGACGTATTTACATTATTTATAACCTTTAAATCATATTTTAATATATTACAAATTGAAGAATTATTATCACTAGTCGGATTAATACTGTCCGTCTTGATGCTATCACATGTTTGATTATTCATCTCTCCATCCCTTTCAATCTCATTTTCCATTTCTCGTTTACCCTCGTCGTCGTCCTCGCTTATTACATCTAATATAGAATTTTCCGGAATATCTTTCAATTTATTCCCACTGCTGAGGGTTATCGTCGCAGAAGCGTTCACCGATTTCGAGGTACAAAACGTTGTTTCTCCCTCTCTCTCCGTATTACCGGCAACCGAACTTTCCGAAGACGAAGACGAAGATGATGTTGTTGTGATATTTTCTTTGTTTCGAGTTTTCGGATCTTGAATATTTACATTAAACGAAGCAAATACGTTAGTCAAACTCTGTATACCCGATAAGTGCGCGACGTTCATGGTTTTACCTTCATCCGACGAGGATTTGTTCTCTGAAACTTTACCTTTGTTACTCCCATCCTTTAAGTATTGATGCAATTTATCTCCAAACGCCATCATAGAGTTTACGCTCTCTTGAATGGGATTTTTCGAATCCAAATGACCAGAATCGGAGAACAGACTGCTAGGATGCTGAAAAAGCGCGAGTAACTTTTCCAAATTAGATGTCGGATGGGAGTTCTTTTGTACATGGTTCTTCCTTGACGGTAAATCGAATTCATCGAGATCCGCTGATGACATTTTCTTGACTCTCTCGGTATTTTGATTATCCTGTGAATCTATTTTAGAAACTGTAGTGTCTCCACACATCGTTTGATTCTCCTCAATCACGCCTTCGGTATCATCATCCTCGATTCCCTCACCGACGACGTCGTTTTGATTTTGACTCGACACCAGCACGACGTTGCTATCATCATTTTGACTTTCTTCGCTCTTACCTATGCTAATATCACCCAACCTAACCTGAGATTCTACACTGTTGCTACTGTTACTTTGTTCCTTTGTACTATCGTTATTATCTTCATTCTTAAATAAATTTTTATTATTTTCGCGTGAGCTATCGTCATTATTGGTAGTGGTAGTAGTAGTTTCTAGTTCCGATTGAACGAAGACGTCGTCGGAATCGATTGATTCCTCGGTGTCGAGCTTGAAATTGAAACCGATGGTAACTTGATTAGTTTTGGAGGAAGCTATGACGGGAGTGGGAGAGGGTACCGGAGGACTCGAGACCGATTCGACGATCGATACGCGAAACCGTGATGACGATAACGATGATGACGATGATGACGATGAGGTCGATGAAGAGGGTGTACTCGTGGGTGGGAAAAAACAAGTGGATTGATAAGAGTTCAACGATGGCGGGGTGACAGGAGAGGAAGATGCCGAGGAATTTGTCGAGCTCAATGATGCTTCCGATACTCGTGATACAACAAAACGACTTCGAGATGGACTTGGTATTGGACTTGCTATTGGGGAAGGAATTGGACTTGGTGCTGGTGAACGAAGACGACCACCGCTAGTGCGTTTTGGTTCCAGCATCGATCGTCCTGATTCATCCTGTGTTGTTGTTGTTGTTGTCGTTGATATAGGTTGAGGACTACATGGCAGTGTCTGACATGTTAGCGAGATCTTACGGGAACTCGCGCTATACAGCTTGCCCTGATGCTGCGGGCTCTCCGTATCCTCCGTGTTCTCTTCCGCTGGACGTGCACTCTCGTTCCTCGCGCAATAACTCCTTATTTCCGTTAGAAGTTCTATGTACTGATGTAAACTCCCATCCTGGAATAACACAACATCCACAGATATTTGTTAAAAACATACAGAGAAATTTTATCAGGTTATTTCAAAGTTATGTATACAGCCAAGTATTCGTCCGTTGAAGAAACTCTGAAGGAATGATATGATTTTGAAACAGCGATAAACGGGGACAAATAAAGAACACGAGTTTAAACTTACTTTTGTGGATTCTCTTCTCTCAATATGACACACTTTCATCACTTCTAAGTAGCTACTACACTGATGCATTGTATGAACCATAAGAAAATGAAGTGCTAGGATGCTTCTCTCATACAAAGAACAAAAAAATTATAATAATTCTTCTGAATGATCGCTCAAAATAACTTTCAATCACTTCAAAAAATATGATATTTTTATAATTTCACAGTTGTGTGCTGTAGACAAACAGTTCCGAGAACGCAGTTCCTCAAAACTCTTTGCTGAAAGTCACATCACGAAATAGCATGAATATTTTTATACATTCGACTTGTAGTATGGTTTCCATTGAGATCTGTGAATTACAAAACCTGATATTATTCCTTACAAAATATCATACTTGTGAATCTCAAGAACATTCCATAGAAGCAGTTCTACCGGCAGAATAATATACCTCTATCATTCTCTAATCTTTTTGTTAAAAAAGTGACAGAGAGATATTCTGATCACCAACGAACGCAGCTTCTACGGAAAGTTCTCAAAGATAGATCGTTTCATCGACTCATGTATCGCTATTCCACGAGAACAATTGTTAAATTCGTTCTCGAGCTTTTTCCAAAAATTCCCCCATTGAATCTGAGAATACGGGATTCTTCTTATCGAGAAGAAAAGCCAGGATTTCGTATTTTTTCTTCTCTACGTAACTTGGAAAAATAATAATCAAATACCTATTGAAATGCTCTCTGCGTAGATCTTAAACACAATCAGTTAAAATTCTTGTATTCGATATTCATTCACCCTCATTCTTCTATCCCTATTTGCGGTCTCTCTCATAACGTTGATGAATCACTACATTCTTCAATTCACTCCTGATCTCAAGTCTTGAGTTTGCGCTGTTCAATCGTAAATAAACGTAAGAAAGAAGAAACGCATTGAACAATATCGTACAATTCAAAGATACTTTGAGTTCAAACACGCGGAACGAAAAATACTACATTTTCTTATCACTCACTATTTTTTCTCTAGGTTTGTCATCCAAGTCCAGCTGGGTGACGCTTCGGTTTTTCTTCATAGCAGCGGTGAGTGCTTTCATTCCAGTCATTTGTATGTGATTGTCTCTCAAATCTATCCTCTGATAAAAAAAAAAAACAAGAAATATATAAAAATTGCAGAACATCGATAGCAAATAAAACAAAGAATTAAAATTCTACCTGCAGAATTGGATTTTTTTCAATAATTTCAGCTAACGCGACGACTCCCTCGCACGTGATATCCGTTGATTGCATTCCCAATTGCAACAGAATACGATTTTTCATTAATGCATCTTTAACGGCGATCAGCGTGTCATCTGTCAACGCGTTTTTTCCGATGTTCAATGTTTCCAAAGTTCTGCACGACTCCTGTATACAACATAAACAGAGAAAACCCTTTTTGTCAACCTCTCGAATCGATGATGAATTTTATCACATTATATTATTATATAGAAATATATTTTGTTCTATAGGTTTCTTAAATATACAGGAATTGTGAAAACAATTGACAAAAAAAAAAATAATTCATACTAAGATATATTGTCCTGTATGGAAATTAATATTGATTTTGAATTTTCTTGTTCTTCTTGTTTAATATAATCAAATATTTTTGATTTGTAAATTATAAATATTTTTTACGCACGATAACTCGAAAGAAATGTGGGGATGAATATTTGGTGAGGCGATTATTCCACAAGACAAGAATATTTAATCCTTTACCCTCTCCTCTGTCATCTTTCACCTGGTTGACGAGTCCTTGCAATATATCTCGCACTCCGTCGTTGTTAATATTGTTATTACTGAAATTATTAATATTCTTATGAATACACATTTTGTTTGGACAGGAATTTTTTTACGATTATTACACACCTCACGTCCAGTAACTGTAAATGACTGTTAAGCCTAACAAGTGAAGCAAGTTGGATGGCGTCGTAAGTATCGAATCCATTTTCAGCTAAATAAAGTTCTCTTATTCCAGTATTGAACTTGAGAGCAGTAACTGTGGAAGAGAAATCTGAATTAGAACATTATTCTTCGTATCAAAACCTTGGATGTCACATGATAGTTTCTAAAATTTCAACAAGGTGTGCAGGGTGTCTACTGTTTTCGGAGAATTCGATTCCAGGACTTTTCCAGGAGTTTCCAGGATGACAATCGAACGAAAAGTTCTAGGACTGTGATAATTTTGTTTCGTTATGCATCTTTGAGGATGAGATGAGCTCGTTAGACGTCGAATAAAGAGATATCAACTTGTGATTAAATATTATCTATCGATGGAATTTTTCGATCATTTGAATCATATTTTTCACTTCTGCAATGTCCAATGAAACTAGATCCAAGGTCTTATAATATTTCAATCAGATTTCGCCAAATAATCGTCATATACGTTTTATAAAACATCTATTTCAAAAGGTACGAAATTTCCACTCATTAATTTTCATTTCATCGAGTAATGGTCGTGGAATAAAATTCAAACTCGAAGAAAATGCTTCTTTTGATGAATATTGGTAACAGGTATGTTTCATTTTGCATTTGGACAACGTATTCGATTAAGTTTCAAGCTCCAGGTATTCAATTAAACTATGAATATCGCAGTTTTTAATCACAAATGCAATTTCAAGTTTTCCAGGATGAGGTCCCAGGTCTTTTCCAGGATTTAAGGATATTTAAGGAGCAGTAGACACCCTGGTGTGGGAATTTAATCCACAAAGGCGTGTTTGAATGAATTCGAATAAAGCTGTGTGTCTTGATGAATAAATATGCAAAATGAAGGAGATAGTTTTACAGAATATATAAATCATCCCTGCTCGAATCAAGACATGAGAAACTATTATGAAGACTATTTTATCGAGATCTGTCGCTCTCTTTCTCTCGAGATTTTTTTCTAGATATAAATTTGAGAACAAATCGCTGGGTTGTAAAATCTCTATTCGAATGAGAGAGTGGAAAAAACGTATCGATCTAACAACTTTGTATCTACTGAAGGTAAACTATGATGTATCTGATTATCCATTCTTCCTAATTGCTTACCTTACAACCGAAGGGAATAGTTATGGCAGTACAATCGTATGCCACAAACCTTCCTGATGGTATTGTGAAGCCTAGAAAGGCTGATCAGGTACGCCTTTAACGATTTTGTGTGTAATATATAAGTATCTAAATATCATAAAAATCGACTTACCTAGTAAAACAAGAGGTTTTCCCGAAAGCCCACAATTTTCTAACTTCAAGACGTGTAGATGACAGACCAATCTCAACGCTCGACTCAATACATTCATATAGGGCTCTTCGAGTTTCATATCTTTAGCTTCAAGCTGCTCTAAGCATTGCGTCTAATAAAATCAAATTTTCAAATATGTAGTACAACTATTTGGATCAATTATTATTAATGTTGAAAGAGAGGCGAATAATGCAAACCTTCTTGATCATGTACGAACACGCCTGCCATCCTCGTATCCCAATATTTTGATTCGACGAAATATTTAAATGTCTAGTCGATTCGTAATACTCCAACATATCAAATAATATCACAGAACTCTGAAAAATAACAGAACAAATATCATTGATTATTTTATAAAAATAGAAGTAAAAGAAACAAAATTAAGGATTAAGAACCGATATGAAGAAGAAGGTATGAAATTGATTTCCATTTAAATTCTTTGTACTGATATTTTTATTCAAATGCATGGGATATTCGAAACGATGAATAATAATAAGAAACATATAATTCGTACATAGATAATTACAATTCTAATTGAATAAATCGTGTATAGTCGCACACTTTGCGCCTCTATTTTTCGCTCTTCTCTCGCATTCAGGTATGTGTATATAGTATATATTCACCACGCAAGCACCTGATCAAATATGCTCTTTTGCACATCGCACCGCTCTCGCTCTTTCTCTATTTCGCATCGTACATACAACAGCACATTTGCAAATAATTTATACACGTGAGCATCAGCAGATTCAAACAGATTGATGGATTGACATCTGTTTTGAGTTATAAAACTCCATTCATGAACCCTACGCAACGTTACACGCCACACAGTTCTCTTAGCATAAAATTTGTCAATTTATAGGTGTACACAGTGTATGAACAATAGTAATTTTGTACCTCATCGTCAAGAGATGTTCCCTCTAAATCAATTTTGTGAAACTGTAGCCTCTTGAAAACTTCTTCCAAAGGTTCACAATGACACTGATCTAGAATCTCTCCTTTCAAATCCAATTCGTATTCGCGTTCCTGGGATATATCGAAATTCTGTAAATCGATAAAAGAAAAATCATTCAGAAAAATTCGGTTTTATTACATTAAATAATAAACAACTTACCTCTAATTGATTTAAAACTTTGTCTAAGGGAGTTGTGTTGTGTCTCTCGCATGACTCTTTGTACGCCGATATCAACTCTTGTCGATCAACATTTTCAGCTGTAAAAAAAATACAAAACAAAACAAAACGATGAAAAATTCAGTAAAAGATGTGTTATAAAAATATGCAAATTTTATTCATGAATAATAAATATAATAATGAATCTCGTTTCGCTCGAGAGAATGTCAAACATTGTATGTAGAAGTATAAATTGTGCAACATATGTATATCGAATGAATATAGAAATGTACTACGGTTACAAACTTTACTTCGGCTACCGCTCTCGGCATACCGCTCGAGTTGTATGTTGTATTAGAGGCCGATAGGTGACTTTAAAACAACGTCAAACTTATAATTAGTTCACACGGTTCAAATTACGAAATACTCAAAACGTTCTCTCGAGCGTATTTATGAAACAGAAAAACACTCTTTTCCCATTTCATTCAAGTTTAAGAAACATTTTTTCAAATATTGTGTATTTTCTAAAGCAACTTTGTTGCAACCAACGCAGCGGGAGAGTAGAATAATAATTTAAAAAATATACAAAAATACGTGTAGATAAATTCTCAAATGTCTACTCTATGGATTTGATTTATTATTTGTGATATATGTATATTCAATATAATATTCAATAATTGTCCCAGTTTGAAAAATAGTATGAGATAATACGCGTGTCGCGAATATATCACAGCAGTAGCTTCAAGATTGACCTCATTCATGTAACATCTATGAACTTTGCCGTCCTATATTTCGATAAATTTTAAAATTTCTTTATCAAGATTTGAATTTGAACCGCAGAGAGCATAAAACATAAATTTCCAAATTCAAACAATTTATTAGAAATAAAATATATAAATCATGGAATTCGTGTGTGTCCTGTTTTCAACAACAACAATTCGCAATCGGAAAATATAATTGAATTAGCAATAAATTCAAACTAGTTACGCCGCGCACTTTAAACTCGCTTTCATCGAGACAGTCGAAATGAAAGAAATTAACATATCTCTTATAAACAAATACTGTTAGAGCAGGCGTGAGTCATGGAGATTCTTTATTTCTTGATTTATTTTCGCAATCCAAAACACGCAAATAATTTGAATTTTATCGATTAGTTATTGTGCTCGCTATCGTCCCAAGAAGACCCATGAAATAGACATTTTTTTGAACCAAGTGCGCAAAGTCTCGAATTCGAATGATGATTCGACGAACAGATAGATAGAGATACATCAATTGTTAGAAAATGTAATGCAATAGTTATGCTCTCTTGTTAGTTTCTAAGAATTGCGTACGCGAATTAATAGACGTTCCAGAGATGTAATTAGAATGTGAGGTCAATCTATTCAATGCGTTCAGCTTCACGCGCTCGTCTATCTGAGGAATTGAAACCCATTCTAGAAATGGTGAGTGTTATTGGTTGTTTCTTATCGTCGTTCCTTGGATTATCGAGGATCCCACCGATAGAAGACTTAAATTGCGAGGCACTCTACGAATGTGGACATAACTCTTACATATATGATCTGTTCACGCTGGAGAAAAATTTTGTTATTCACTTGAAAAATATATGAAAATACCCTGAAAAGTTCGATGGATGAAATTGTTTGCTTGTTACCCAATATTCTCAAAAAATTTTCAAAACAACACTATTTTGAGGCCTTCTGAAGCAGGATCCCTCCTTAAGTAGCATCCTACCACATGTTTCAGATGCTTATAATTCTCAATGAAAATTATACGTAAAGAGTTGTGAAAATCGGCTGTTAGTTTCAGCTTCATGTCAAGTCACAGCCGCTAGGGAGTCTTCAATGGTCGTGAACCCGCTGGAATCGGCTATAGCCCTGGTGAAAAAGACCCCTTAAATCCTATCAGAAAAAAACTAGGTAATAGGAAATAAGGTGTGCTTTTGTAAGTTATCTCATCATTTCCTATGACTTTCCTTTTGATTTTCAAAATCAAAAGTTTGAAACTTAATAGAAAAATATGTAAAAAACTCATTAAACCCCATTAGTTATTTCATCACTTGATCTCTCTCTATGAAATATGAATTTCGAGGATTTGGTGATGACTAATTCATTCCAAGAAACGCTGATGCGTTTGATGCGTTGAATGCTGAACGATTTCTATGGAAAGAGAATGTGTATCCAATGATATCAAACAATTTTATCAAAAAACCAAGATCCGATTCCAAAGTTCAGAACTGTGATAAGAACACATCATTTAAAATTGAGTAACCGATAGTCATTCAAGCCCTTTTATAATTCTTTGATTCATTATTTTCATTTTGACTAATGAATCATCAAAAGTGCCATCCCGTGAACCGCGGAATCAGTTTTTGTTTGTTTTAATCCGTTTTCATAGGACTGAATTTATCAAGGATACGAGCAGTATGAAAGATTTTAATTATTTTCAAGAGTAACAGATAAAAATGACCGACACCTCCCATCGATCACAAGATGTAATTTTGTTTCACAATGCACGCGTTAGAAAATAACTGATTTCAGGATTATAAAGGGACCTGAGTATAGCTACTGGTTCATTAATTCCGAACGATGGGTCCACGTCGCAGTGTTGAACTGCAAAAGTAAACCTTTATTTCGTGGGGCGACACGACAAATTTGAAAATCGATTCCAAGTGGCCACACTGAGAGAAAAAATTTCCGGGAACAATGAAATATTAAGTTGAATAGTCGCCATAAAATACTTAATTGATTTGAATAAACTTTCATTGACTCGATTAAATATTCGTTCAATCAAACAAATATTCAATATGCTATGAAATATTTCACCAATTGGAACAGTTATTTAATCGAGTCAATGAAAGTTTATTCAAATCAATTAAGTATTTTATGGCGACTATTCAACTAAATGTTTTATTGTTCCCGGAAATTTTTTCTCTCAGTGCATTGAATTGATTCGAAGTACAACGCTCTGGGAAAACGTATTAATGAAAAAATTATTTGAGTTTGAATGTAATGAGATTCAAGTGCATTTCCCCATGGCTTTGAACTGGGCGGCAGGATATCTTAGAAACTACTGAATATATCGCTATTTTTTTAATTTTAAAGTAGATCAAATTTACTGGAGACTAAACCTAAAGAATTAGGATATTTAGTAATATTTTTTTCAACACCACTTCAAGGGGATACCAGCGATCCCTGAAGATGCAACCAGAAGCATTGGTTAGAAAAGGACACGACAAAAACTATTCTGACAAATGACTCGAATACGAAGATACGAAATGAAAATATTGCTTCATTTTCGAATAACTTGTCAGAAAAGATTTGCCACGGGTTGCATCGTCAGGGACCGCTTGTATCTCCTTAAAGAGCAAAAACAAGCGCGAGAATAGGAAGCTAAAATTAGCACTTTGACTACATGAGTATGGACTGCTAGTACCCCCACTTTTCCCATATGAACCCTGTGACAAACGTGTATCCAACATTGAACGATATTTTCCGTTATTTAGGCTCCACCCCAATAACCGAAAACGCAGGAATTCAAAATGTGCAATGAAGAATCGTAGAAAAATCCAATAATTCGAAAAAGATTAGAAGTTCCAATTCATCAACATTTGATATATTGAATGTGAAAATTAGATTCATCGTTGAGAACAACAAATATGATCCTTATATTGACATAAACAATGTGAGATAAGTATTCAGAAAATATCAGTACTAGTGTATCATGTGTCCTGATGGTTGATTTTTTCCATGATTTTGTGGATATTCATCATATCTATATAATTGTTTATTTATCTGATCACTCATGATCGGAACAATCTTATTCTTATTTTTAAGAATGAATTATGATTTTGATGTATTTTACTGTTATCATGTTTTAATGATGATAATGATTTTTATATTTATATCGGGTATAATTACACCCTTGCACAAAACGAAACACCACCATTCCTTTGTTACATTAAGGCGATACTAGCGACCCCTGAAGATGCAACCAGACCCAATGAAAATATTGCTCTGTACAGCCCATTTTTATTGATTGAAGGTCTGTGACATTTTCCTTTTATTGCTTTATTTTCGAATAATTTGTCAGAAGAGATTTGGCTCGGATTGCATCGTCAGTGTCCCCTTAAAATTATAAGTTTTCAGTAAGAAATATTTTATCTGTTTACAACTTATAGGTTAGATTGTATTTCAAAAGACGACACAACAATGAACAGCTGAGCAATCAATTTTAGTTTGTGGTTAGTGGAGGCGCTGCTAGCGTAGTTTAATATTGGCTACAGGTCTGAAGTTAGCAACTAGCAGTCCATACTTATATGGTCGAAGAATTAGCATGTCCGCCATTTTTTCAATTTTTAATTGTTTGCCGGTTTTATCAGTTCAAGCTCCAAAAAAATGTAATATATATTCGATGAAAATTTTTGGTTTCCTGATTTCCGATCAGGGATGGGCATTTTTGTACTCCAGAAATACTTTCAATGGGGAATACTTTTTTTGTGTAAAATATGTCTCCAAAACAAAGTTTAGGTCAAAAAAAAAAGTATTCCCCAAGAAAAATACTCCCGAAGTATAAAAATCCCTGTTTCACATAATATTTAAAAGTGCTACAATGCAGCTCACTTAGATACTTTTTTCTTTAGGCGGTCATGTTTTAACCTGCATAAACAATTCAAAGTACATAATTTTTTATTGAAAAAATATTTTTTTTGTATGCTTCAAGATACATTAAATAAGCGTCAAAAAACTTGAGTCGTTTACTGAATTCGTAAAGTTCACCTTGTTTTTCGGTCGCTAAATGTGAACCTCCCCTTCAGGAGATGCTAGCGTCGATATAAAACCTCTCTTTCTATCTTATGATTGCGTCTTTTTCTAACCAATGATGCGAGTTATCGACGCTAGAACCTCCTTAAGGGCCAAGAAGCATTGAAAAACGGACAAACCTTTGCTACGTAGTTTTTAAATATCTGAGCAATGATTACAAATTTGAAATATGCAGGAATAAAGTGCACTGCTAGCATTCGGCTCAAAATATAAATCCAAAGCCTAAAACATATTCCTACACAAAAAGAAATAAGTTATAAAAATTATTGACATTTGTAGGTTAATATGTTTATAATCGTTTGCATGATGTCGAGAAATCATTTGGAGTTCCAATTTCATATCCAAAGCTCAATTTTCCCTTGTGAAAATGAGACGTTGAAACGCGACGGAAGCGTGACGGAAGTGTGAGGAAAGCGCAAGCGAAGAGTCATTGAAGCGTGATTTGGGAGGAAATTGGAATATTTTTTCACGGTTCATGTGTTTCAATATCCGTTTCCTCCACTTTTGGATCTTCACTGCTTAGTTGATCAGAAAGTACATAGCGAAATTTTGCCCATTTCTTGAAGGACTCCATGATCCTTGAGGCAATCTCATAGGCCCTAGAGTTTACTAGCCCTGCTAAAAGCAAGTGGAACAAAAGCCGCCAAGAAATGAAAAGAAACGACCATTTTTTTCCTGCCTTTGGCGATTTTTATTCGCATTATTTTATTGATAATTTTCACTTTTGATGAACTTTAGAATGCGATGGCACGTACGATTCATCTTCAATCAATCAATCAAAACAACGATTAACCAGGATTTGTCACTTAATCGATCGATCGATCAGCCGCGAAACTCTAGGAAACCCAGCGACTATTTCTTCCCGCAAATATTATTTGACTTTGAGCTCAACAATAGTATCTTTCTCTTCTTCGAACGTTTCAAATCTCACAGAAAAAGACATTGACAAATTGGATTCTGATTGACGATCACGACCGCAGTTGGTAAAGAACGCAATATATTCGCGAATACCCGGACGAGACCTTTTTTTTCAGACGATGAGGATATCTGAAAATAATAACAAAAAACATGGCAGATGTCAATAAAAAAAAAAACAAGAAGAAAGAAAACCCAAAAAGATATGACTGAATTCAAATACGTTGAAGCTCACCTTGGTTATCGCAATTAATCTACTCGAAGAAGAAAAGAATGAATCGGTTAAACTCATCGACGCTACTCGCGAATAACACAAAGAACAAAAAGAAAAAGAAGAATGTCACTAATGAGACGGCAGAACACGAGATGGTGGGATGATTTCGAATATATAAAGTGTAGCATTTCGAATAATTTTCATAGCCTGGAAAAAAACATCTTTAGATCTGAAAATTTACATGAAATCCCATGAAATGTTGAATCCAACAGGATATTTTTTTCTTTCTTTCTACAAACGAAAAGAAGAAAATATTCAAATTATGATTTATGGTAAACAAGTTTTGGTATCTCAGTTTATTTTCCTTCATAGAAAATAAAATAAAATATTCCGTGTACAATTTTAGAATCGGTATCCTATCAATTTGGCGAAAAATAATGTCTATAATTATAATGTTGTATCTTCGAGTTGAATCATCATTTGCGTCATGTGATGTCATCTCACGTTGAAACAATTTAAAAAAAAATCCATGATCCACAACAGTTGTTTTTATATTTGGGATAAATATAAATTCACAAAATGTGGATGAAAATATGAATAAACAACCCCAAGTGGCTGCTAAATATCTGATATTTTTTCCGATACATTCATCGTCACGTTGCCAAGAATTCACCCCTTTTCACATCGTTCACTATATTTTACTGCTCTTTCACTTTCTCCTCTCGCGGCTGACTCTAATTTTACCTCCATCCCTTACTTTCCCTCTATTCTACTACTTTTTATTTATTTTTCTCTCTACGATGTCGCCAATTTTGTTTTTCCTCTCTATCGGCACGTACCATCTTCTCACACGATTTCTATTTTTTCCTTACCTTCCATTCTTTCTCTCTACCATAATAAACTCATTCATCTATACACAGGATGTTTACGCATCCCAAAATTTGTCATTCCAACTTATTTTAAGAACAAGTTATATTTGTGGAAATAAAAATTTTTGCCGAGCTTGAAAATAAAGAATCGTTGATAACCCAAATTCAAATTTCATCCGCTTTTTGTTTCGACTTGTGAATATTCATACGTGGACGTGCAAATACGATACCCACCAAATACGTCATCGAGTTCGAATTGATTCATTCGGAATGAACAATCGATAAAACTAAAACTAACGCCAGCTGTTATGTTTCGAAAGATTCTCTACATCCATTCTCTATTGGATACTTTGATACGTAAAACCCTCTGGAGTTGAATTCTCACAGCGTGACCTAGTTTTCAATATATTAGCTAAAAATGTAAACACGATGTAATCAAAACACATCTATGGAATGTTTGTGGAATAGGGAAAACATTCCATTGCGGTATTGATAATTATCGAAAGATAAGGTGTGAAACGTAAACAACGACGTACCGTGTCTCCAAGGATTGGCAGGCTCGGAGTATCCCGTAACCAAATGATCGTCATTTGTAGGAAAACTGACCCGTCGTTGGGCTTGTTTTTTGGTCCAAGCTATAGCACTTCGAATTTGTTTTCCATCGATCCATATCCACGGGGAAGCCGGGACAGCGCCCGTGCCAAATCGCGGTCGTCTACCAGTGTAAGTTGTATTTGGCGGTGGTGTTGGTTGAGTTGGAGGTGGTGGAGGAGGAGGTGGAGTAGATACAGATGATACATTGTTAATACTCTCCTCGGATTTCAAGGTCGTAAGCGAATTCTCGCAATTTTGCGTACTCGAATCCGCTCCTTCTTCGCTCATACTTCTCAAAAAATCTCTAACATTGTTTGATCGAGTTTGCTTTCGGGGAGTGGAGAGCGAGCGAGAGGAAAGTGGAGGAGGAAAGAAAAAAAGA
Organism: Gonatopus flavifemur; assembly: GCA_018340375.1. NCBI lineage: Eukaryota > Metazoa > Arthropoda > Insecta > Hymenoptera > Dryinidae > Gonatopus > Gonatopus flavifemur. Next base: position 3,293,587 of record JAFFJZ010000006.1, on the reverse strand, counting down.
GAGGGAACGGATGATCACGCACGACACACCTCTTGACAATTGAAAAAATAACCTTTCAACGATCAATTTCACAAACGTTCCTCAAATTCAACTTGTCAAAGGTCCTACGAAACAGACAGACACTAAAATACTCGCATCGCAACCGCCATATTTGTTGCCATGTTTCGAAGCCCCATTACACAATGAATGGCCCTGGCCCATCTGGTCGTTGGGCTGATTTACAAACAGTTCCTAAAGGTGACAGTCTAAAATAGTACAAGAGTTCCAAAAGAGCTCATAATAAATACAATCATTCGTCGTTTCCTCAATCTATAATCAACATAATTTACTTTGTAGGGGTTCTTAAATAAGTTTCATCGAATTCTTTATGATATCATCTTACCTTCGTCTTGTCTCACCTTCTCTTCAAACAATTTCAACCCCTCGAAGAGTTCCACACCAAGTGAGGGCACAATTTTACTCAAATAAAAGCATGATAAACTGTCCCAGATAGCAAAAAAAGAATCCTTCAAATGTCAGTGAAATAGGACTCTTGGAGAATTCATTTCGAGCTATGTAGCTCTTATTAGATTCTCCAAGAACTCTATTTCATTGAAATTTCGTTGATTCTTTTTTGAATTCATAAATGATTGAAAAAGGATGCTTTTTCCAAAGTTTTGCTATCTGGGTGTCTTCTAATTATGATGACAGAAACACTTTCCTTTTAGGAATTCTTTTTGAACTTGTATGGTATCATGGCAAACGTAATCGCTAGATGGCCATAGCTTTGCAGGGTTCACAAATTCACTTTTGATACAACCTAACCTCGAATTAAAATGTCACTCAATATTTGTAAATAAGGATAGTTTGAGTCCAAACATTAATTAATCATTCACTAAAATGTATGTCAGAAGAAGTTTATCCAACGTAACGAAATTCGTTGGAATTTTCATGAAATTTAATTCGCGTAATAGCCAGTATCAACCCTCGGTACTTGGCAGCTCTCAGTGTATTAATTTTACAAAGAAAGTCAATTATCACAATACAAATATCAATAACGAATTTAAACCTCATAGGACTTCACATTTCATTCTCGGTGTCTTTCTCTTCGGCTTGTTCGATAGCGAGAAAATAAAAGACGATGAAGAATCTGAGATTATCATGAGCATCAAAAGATGTATTTTGATGATTCAGGTTGGATTTATCGATGAGAATTTTTCTTCCTTCGCTTAGCATTCTAATTCAGTAAAAATTATTGTTTCCCTTTATAGAAGGGAGAGCATAAAAAAGCTGAGAGTATGTTACACGTAGCCCTACGTGAAGCCCAGACCATTCAACATTATGACGCTATAACTTACATTTACGATGTTATGGCAAATTTAGCCTTTGATATTGGACAGAATGATAAAGCGGAACCTCTTTTTGTGTCCGTCATGCAGAGATTGATGTCTAAAGGAGTACCACAAGACGATCCAAGGATTGTACATATAAGTTTGAAGATGGCAAGGATATATCAAGATAAAGGGGATTATGAGTGAGTTTATGCCAAATTTGTTGCATATTTTTTCATAAATAAAATCCAAGATTTGATTTGTTCACAGAAAGGCAGAGCAGGGTTATAAATTTTGTTTAGAAAAGTTAGGACCTCAAATGGATAAAGATCTTCCTAATAAAGAAGATATTGGAATATTGAAAGCCATGACTTTGGATTGGTATGCTCATATGCTTTTAACTCAATCAAAATATTCTGAAGCGTACAAACTACTTCTCGAATCTTATCAACTTGCTGGTAAATTTCTTGAAAAGGAACATGAACAGCTATTGGTCTTACTCAATGATTTAGCATCTGTGAGCTATGATATGGGAAATCTCGACTTGGCTCTAAAATACATGAGAGAGGCTGTAAAAAAGGGTATGACGTTGATAATTGGATAATTATTGTATACGAGGTTCACAAATTAATTGATTTATTCTACAGGAAATGATATACCCGATACGCCTGATTTAGGTTTTTTTTATATCAATCTTGGGCATATTTGTATGATGAAAGGTTTATACGAGGAAGCCAGAAAGAACTGTGAACAGGGATTGAAGTTATCCAAAAACAATGATGATAAAATAGCTATTAAAGAGGCTGGAGAATGTCTGAATAGAATAAAAAGGTCTATGCAAACTTAAAAATTATAAATAGTAGAATTGTTTTTTTTAATGTTTGAATAAATCGTAACTTGCAAAATTGATTGTATTTATTTGACAAGTATTCAAAAACCATGTTGAGTGGATGAATATTTATATTTTTGTATAAAAAGAAAAAAAAAGCAGTACATATATGTTGGATATTTTATATAATTTTATTCATCATTTCATTAATAAATTATTGAAGAATGAGAATAACCGATGTCTGAAATTTCATCCGATAAAACAAAACGATGATTTTTAGAATTCTATTATTATCATGCCTTATGATTGTATTATAATTAATGAATATCAGTAGCATTATTAATTCCTACTTGATTAAACAATCTATCTTTGATGATTTGTGCCATTAAGCCATGAATAACTTCGATGGTGGTTTTACAACTATCTCTGGTTGCTTTGATTAATCTTTCAACGGTACTACGATCGTGAGGATCTGTTCCTCCCAATACAAATCCTCTTCCCAGAGCAACTTCTGATTGTTCTAGTTTGTCGGATAAGTCGAAGATTTGGCCGGTTGTGTAATCCGCATTTGTGAGGAGGCTAGAAGAACTCAAGGTATTGACCCAATATTTGTTCCATAAAGAATCCAACAGTCGTCTATCCAATGACGATTTGAAGTAGGATACTTCTAAAGAATAGTATTGTTTACAATGAACTCCAAAATCTTCTATCTTATTTAGAGGTATCGTTTGATATTCCGATGGTTCTTCGTTGGCTGGTTTGTAACCCTGAAATATATAAATTTTCGAATGATTAGTGGATGAAAAATTCCTCAATCTAAATGAAGGTTTTACCTTTGGGTAAGTTCTGAACGCTCCTAAGCACACTTTTCCAGCAGAAATCGTTCTAACGGGATCTATGACGATTGCGACAAAAGGTTCTTGGAAGTTTTGATTCAGCATTTGAGTCGATACGTCGATTCCCGATAACCAACATCCATATCCCGGGTGACTGTGGTACCAACCAATAGCGTTCTCTTGTCGTCCAACCTACGATACAAGATCATATTATATTACATCAATTTTACACTATTCAATCGAGAAAAAAGGATAAATTTTTTACTTGTTTTGCAGCTTCTATGTATGCAGTCATATATTCATAAGCCTGAGCTTGTGCGTTCACTCTAGTTTCGGTTCCCTCTACCGGCAATGCAAACGAATCCATAACTATCATGGTATTTGCTGCTACTTTACCTAGAAGTAAACCCATTACCTCTAGGGTGCCACCCGATCGGGCATGCATCACCATTTTCAATAACGCTAACGCAGAGATCTTTATGTCTTTGAAAAAATGAGGACTGTGAATAAATGAAACAGATATTATAAGGATTAGTAGAAGAGTAGTAGACTTAATGTCTTCTCATAAAACTTTGTAAAACTCACTCTTTCTCCCAGGGCTTAGCAGCTAAGATATCTTGCTGCTCTTTTCGATCGTATCTATAAATTTCATCGATGGTACTGATAGTTTCGATACTGTTCGACAATTCCCATGTTTTTTGAGCAATGGTTGTTTGTTCGTTAGAAGCCATTTCTGCCATTCACGATTACTATAAATAAATCATTTTCTGCATTATAAAAATTTGTAACTCAACGTTGATGTGGAACAAAGAAACATCTATAGACATTTCTATAGAACATTCCTAAAATTTGTGTGTCTGTATTGTTATTATCATTCAACAAAACCAACATTTTTGTGGGGTTGGATTCACAAAAATAACATATTATATTTTTCCACATGTATCTTCATGTGACAGACAATATTTTCAAAAAAACAACACTGAAAATTAATTGAAATTCTAAAATACTTGATAAATATCTATTTAATCAAAATACTTTGTTAACCTTCAGGAAAGTGTGAATTCTAACCTCCAAAGTATAAAGCTGTCAGACAGGTTCACTTTGCAAACTTTTATACACAATACTACGTTTAGGCCGATGTCACATGGAACTAAAAACAGATGGAAAACGAATTGAATTGCTTTGGAAATTTTTAGACAAAGTGGAAATATCCTCCAAAGCTGATGTACAGATTGATCTATTCAGAATTCTAAATTGCAGAATTCACTTGGCAAAGCGATATGAATGAATAATTATTTATGTATTCAACACAAAATAAAAACAAAAGCCGGTAGTGGGGTGCAGGTGGGTTCGATAAACAGCAGATTACGGTGGGTCATGCGAAAAAGTTCATTCAATTCTCTTTGCGTGACAAAAGAAACCGACCTCTCTCTTGTTGTTTCTCATTGGCGCATTCTTGTAGAATTCAACGACAATTGGATGAATCGTTTGTCACTTGCATATACTCATCTTCATTCAAACTACTCTTTTTCTTCCTCCACGAGTGTCCACGAGTTTTTGAAATAAATAATCAAATACCTCTCAGTGTTAGATAGTGTTGGAAAAAGTATTTATCCTTTATCTGGTTTTTACGAAAATACGTTGCAAAACGTTGTAAAAGATGTCACAAAATACAAAGAATTCTACTGACAAATTATAATCGTTTCAATTTCGAAACTCGTGTAATAAAATTCGTAAATAAAATTTTTGATTAGAAAACAATTCAACGATGCTTGTTTTTAATCCAAGACAATTGCTGGGGAATTTATATTCTCGATACGCGGTTTATTTACCAAATATCAATTTGACTAGGACACAAAAGGTAAATTGAATATAATTTTGTTTATTTTTTGTAGGTTATAATTCAATTGTGTACATCAATTGTTACATAATATTTACAATTTGTCAAGTATATATGTTATTTGTTTTGACAACAAATTTTCCTGTGTTTTAATACAAATATTTTTTTAGATCCTTATTATTTGTGTAACCAGTGGATCATTGATCATGGGAGGTTTAGCACAATTTTTAAAGAGGCGAAGACGACATGCGCTCCCACCCTCGAAGAGACCTATCAGAGATATGAGACAGAGGTTTAACGTTACGAGAAATTCAAATTTCGGTAAGAAATTGTGTTCTTGGATTGGACAGTGGTCATTCCAAATTGATATAAGTTTATAGAATGCTCTAGTATTGTGATTCATTATTAAATCTATGTGAGATTGATTCTATATATTCATTCTCAGATGTATTATCACAAGCGTCATGGGCAAGGAGAAGCGAAGCTAGTACCAAAAGTCATATCAGTGACAGAGCATCATTGGTTTCTTCAATGCCAGGAGCTGTCAATACAGATGCAAAGCTGACTCCTCAACAGTATGGTGTTCTGGGTAAGTACCGTTTATTTTAAATGATATCAATCTCATCTATCTTGTGTTTTTCATGAAAGAGTCGAGAAATCAACAATATTGACAAAAGTTTATGAATTAAATGACTAGCAGAGCGAGTGTTCTTGAATCTAAACAGTGCGAGTGCCATTTGGGGCATTAAATGGCGAGCATCTTTGAATTTGAAAAGTGGGAGTACAGCAAGTGTAAATCTTCAGACCAATGTCGCAAAATCTTCTAATTTACACAGGAAAAAAATTGTTTGATGGAATCTACTAACGACGGTTGGTAAAATATGGTACTATTTATGAGAACTTCAGTCACATCTACTCTGTTATAGATATTACGAGAAATTCTAATGAGTCCTGCATTTTACTGAACATGTTAGTAAATCTTATAAAACATTTTTTCCGTGTATCGGAGGAAAATTGCAGAAATTACATGCAAACACTGGATTTATCAATACTGAGAAAACAATTGTCAGTTCAAGGGTGGAATAAAATGGAAATAGACCAGTAGAGAAACTGTTCAGTTTCATTCCACTCGGCAGTGCCTCAATGTTTCAACTCGACAATATTTTAGACAGGTAATTTTACGAAAACTATCCATACCCTGGTGAAAATCCCAAAAATGAAGCATGAAAATGTTTCAATTTCTTCCTAAATTATGCTTACAAGAATCTTAGCTTACCCCAATCAAATTTTTTCGGGATATTGAGTAGTCGGAACATTGAGGCTGTAACTAAACCTATTATGAAAATTCAGATGCCTTTCTTTTAGAAATCGTGGTACCGATTTTTGAGCCCATACCAATATCTCATCTACCAATTTAAATTTTCATGGTTTTGCATCACTGCAGGGTGGATAGCGGTTCTGAATTCCTTGAATTCCTGGATTGGTCCTGGGATTTGGGTTGTCCTTGCAAAAATCCTGGTAAATCCTGGATTTTTGTTTTGTGTACTAGAATTTTTTTTAAATTTCAATTTCAGATTGGGGTTTCGCAGTCTTATTAATTTTGTCCGTCTGTGGGAATTTTCTACTTCACGTTTGCTTTTTTCAGAGTGTCCGAGACGAATCATTCCTCTTGCAATTTGTTTAGCTCATGATTTGGATACCGACTGGATTTTGAAAATATGACAGGAAAATGAATTTTGACGACATTGACGATTTGTGATTCAATTTTTTATAACTTCGATGAAAATTTCCAGATCGAAATAAATTCCTTCATCTAGAAAATCTTCATCTAGATGAGAGAAGAGTTGCACCGAGGAAAATTGTACATCTGGATTTACTTAGATCAATTGAACTTATTTGAACTGGATTTCCATTTAAATATGAACCCACTGGAGTTTCAGTTGGATCAAATGAAAAATTCATTAAATCCGAATAAAATTGTGTCCATTTCAAACAATATTTACTTGGATCAAGTAAAATTTTATAGTACGCAATGATATGTCTAGGACCCTGAGAAAAGAAATTCGATAAATCAAATAAGATTTATTTATAGTAAATAAATCGTATGCTTGGATACAGCCTGAGAAATATGCATTAACATTTATTTCATCAAATAGTTGATGAATGCAATACATATTTCTATGAAGCTGAAGCTAGCGAACGAGTGGCGTTGGTTTGAGAAGAAATGAATCAAACTAGAGTATTCTTGTAGATTTTGAATCGTTGAATCGACTCAAATAGATTTCAAGGTGAAAAAATACATTCTTCGATGAGTTTCTATGAGTTGAACGTATGAATGAATATTTCGAACTATACGAAGAGGAAGTTGAGTGTGGTTTGCGTACCTAAGGAACTACGTGAGTCAGGATTTTCCAATATTTCCCGATAGTTTTTATAGTATAAGGGAGAAGTGATAGCGTTGGCATCAATTGACACCAAATTTGAAATGTGAGGAGTACATATGCGTAAAAATGATGGATTTCAACGAAAATTACAGTTTTTCAAACTTTGCATACTCGTGGAACCTGTTGAGTCTGAATTTTTTGACATTTTCTGGAAATCTGAAGTCTAGAGGTGAAGTGGTAGCTGCAATATCGATTACCGTGGTGATCTAATTGGGATTTAAGGGCTAGATATGCGTAAAAACGAAGAATATCGACGGTAATCTCAGTTTTTTGAAGTTTAAATACCTGTGGAACGTTCTAAGTTTGAATTTGTCCACATTTCTCGAGATTTTTAAGTCTAACGGAGAATTGATCACAGTGGAATTGATTCACGCGGTCATTTAATTGGGTTCCCAAGAGCAGCAATTCCTGAAAAACGATGTTTTCGTGTAAAATCATAGTTTTTATGATATTGCACACCCGTGGAATCTTCTCATCCTCAATTTTTTGACATTTTCCAGTAGATTATACTGTCAAGGAAAAGTGACAGGGTTGGCAAAAAGCCCGACCCACGTGGGTTTTTTCAATTTCTTAAATAGTTCTCCAATTTCATTTGAAGTTCTCGAATTCTCGATTTGGATTATAATTTCCTCAAAATCATATTTCTCGTGTTCGCTGTTTTTTTATTTCTTCAACTGTTGACAACAGTTTCTGAATAAAATTGAATAAATAGGAAAGCTTTGAATTTTCGCAGTTTATTGGAAATTGTCTATATGTTGGTTCTTCGTCATTCTGAAATCGTACAAAAATACTTCGTCATATGTTCCAACAACTGAGTATAGAATTATACTATAAAAAGCGTTTACACTGCGAAAATTATGGAAAAATGTGACTTCTTTCAATGGTAGATTCATTTTGTGGTCGTGAGAGAACTGTGTTTGCATCAGAAATAAGAAACTTTTCCCTTTTTCCAAGGGGAATTCCCTTTGAGGTGTTGAATTTTCCAAAAAAACAAGGAAATAGCTGTCAAAATCATGGTGAAATTGGTTTTTCATTTAGGTAGGGACAATCATCCATGCGGAAATTGAAATTTGGCCCCTCACTGGCGCAGTACTGTTGTCTAAGTTACCAGCACTGGCAAATATAAACACCAGTACAGGGCCAGTTGATTTGATAGTCCTAACCCGGAATCAGAATGATAATTACGTTTTACATAAGGCCCAGTACAATATCACCGGTATAGGCAATATTCGTGAGCCTGTATTACCACAATTGTGGGATTTCTTATGGTCCGGTAGTTTTGATACATCATAGTTTAGGAATGATTTCATTAATAAATATGTATCGGTTGATTTGAAGAAAAAGACGACGCAATAGAAGAATAAATCAAATAACTGTTTTTACGGTTAGAAAGAGAGCTTAGATATTATTTCGGATAACCGTATTTGAAATTGAATGTAAAATAAATACAGGCGAGAATATAATAAAAATCACTTTCGAACTGTTGGTATTCGTTTCTATGCAGTGCTCAAAGGTTGAGGTTAATCTCGTTGCAAATCTCGTAGGAAATTTGGATGAATTGAATTACTCCGGACAAAAACCATTCGAGAGATTAGTTGTTCGAAATGTAAAACAATCGTTGCTCAACCCATTAGCGCTCGACTATTCCCTATGTTTTCAAGGTCACTCTTTCAAATGGAAGTGGTTGCAAATCCGTGAAATCAGTTCTTTTATTCGAAAATTGGAAATGAAAACAAAAAACTTGATTTTTCCAACGGAAAAAAATGTTTGATCAAGTTTTTTTCACCAAATTAAGGAAAAAGGTGTCCATGAACCATAAACTCAAAGTTATCAGTTTTACATTATTTTGAAATATTTTTCTTCAAACAAAATGGCGCCCTAAACGGAAAACTTTCTTTCTTAACTTCATCGATTTTTTGTGTCGAAAACTATGGCTTTTGATAAAAATTGTTCTGAACAAAATATCCTAAAATCAGTTCAAGAATACGCTCAAATTTTTCTAGAAATTTTATATCAAATTTTTGATTTTCCAGAGAATCGTGAAAATTCGAATTTTCCAAAAGTCGTTCAAAAAATCTGAAACAATTTGACAGCGCATCCTTTGACTGATTTTGAGACACATTTGTCCATGCGTAATCTTTATTTGTCAATAGTTTTCGAGAAAAAAATTATGAAAGTTTGAAAAAAGCCTTCCTCAGCCAGCAAATGGTATCGCCGTTGCCCAGCTCTCACCACAGGGAGGTGAACGCTGTGAACAGAGCCTTTTTCTTTGTTTTTTTGGTTGTTTATGTTTTTTCTAATTCAAACAAAGTTCTTTTTTAATTGAAAAGAAAGACAAAAAATATTTTTAAATTGAAAAAACAAAAAAACAAAGAAGAATGCTCTCTTTATAGCGTTCACCTCCTCGTGGTGAGAGCTGGGCACATTATGGACACAGTAACACTTTAAAATCAGAGAACAAAAAGTGTCCAGTCAGGCGCTAATGGGTTAAACACTGGCATGGCCTAGGCTCATCAGATCAGCGGCATAGGTTTGCCAGAATTGATTCAGTATCGTAACGAATCTCATCATTCTCAAAACCCAGAGTTACGTGATGTCTGTCGAATTGTGTCGAATAAGTGGCATCAATTGAAGAAAAACAACGATGGTTCAATTGTTTTTGTCAGAGTTTGGCAAACAAATCCGCGCTAGTATTGGACCGCTTGTTCATTCCCGGGAATTTCCACATGGGCAGCTGTTTATTTGCCGCCATTAATGGGATGGGGGTTAATTTACGCGTCATTCCATGAATAAAATTGAATAATTCATTAAAAACATGACGGAAAAATACCCTCTAAATTCATTGGAGTGAAAAATTCACTCTCGAAGAGTGAAAATACTGCAAGTTCAGAAAGTGTGAGATTTCAGTCTTAAAGAGGAACTTTTCACTCCATAAGAGTGAAGTTTTAACTCGGTTTAAAGAGTGAAATTTCAACTTCTTTTAAGAGGATATCAGAGTTACCTTCGAAGCACGTTTTCTTGCACTAAAATACTCGAAACAATCCGAGATATGAATGAGATCTCGCGCATAGTCTCGGTGATCATCTCGCAAAATGATTGACAAATTTTGAGATTTTGATCCAAAATTAAGGAATTACGTTTATCGGACTCGAATTTGAATCTTCGTGATCCAGGATCCGACTCTCTTGTCGCTCACCTATGATACTGTATGAATATAGCAGACCTTTAAAATTTATATGAACTTGACTTGATTAAAAATGATTTATAGATGAAATAATGATCCTAAAATGATTAATTTTCACCAACCGACAAATCTTCTATACGTTGCGAAGAAAGCTGTTACTGGAATTGTGTTGTCAGTACATATTAAATCTTTATTATACATCTGATGAATTCAACCATAGAAATTTTCATAGATCTCTAAATAATTCAAGTTCATGCTCAATCCAATGAGAAAACAGAATAATAAAACAAAGTAATTTCATGAATTAACTAGAATACAATGAAATAGGCTATGATCGTCGGTGAAACAATATCATTTGATCTCTTCCCATTCATTTATCACGGACTAAGTCGAATCAACTTCAAGTGAGAACTTCAACATTTCTAAAACATATCCGAAATGATTGTTTTCAGAAAAACTTGAAGAATTATTGGAGAATGAGATTTTTCAGAATAATTGCTCATAATTTATCAAGTTGTAGCTTTCGTTAACAACGTTGTCGCCAAAAACAATCCAGTCCCTTCCTAACCAATAATACGAATTACCGATGTTAGTTCCAAATCCTCAATAAATTATTGAATTACCGATCCTATTAACTTCTCAAGAAATTATCGTAATATTGAAAAATGGGAATGCATTTTGAAGAAAATGTCTTTTCTATAGCGGAAAACTGCACGATCGATTAGTCAAAGATGAAAAATCAATGCACGCGTCAATAAAAATTCAATGAGAAAATAAAATATTTCATACGTTTAGGAAAAAGGGTTGAACTTTGGAATGATGTAACTACGTTTGAACTATTTTTTTCTTAGAATTAAAGCAATACTATGCGATACCTTAAGCGAGATTATTAGCGAGATCTTGCTAAAATATTGGATTGTTTCATAATAAGCGAGACACTTGAAAGACAACGCGAGACTATTTGCGAGACTCTGAATTTCCGCGCACATTTGTTTATCTTCTCTGAAAAACCCAACAAATATTTGCTGAACGAGTTAATTTTCATGGAATTTTTTGATCATAAATGTCCTGGAATTCCAAAAAAGGATTCGCTACCCACCCTGATCACCGTATACAAGAGAAAAAATCCGCAATTATGGTAGAAAATCAACAGTTCAATAAAAATCGCCAATACAACAGTTATTCCCATACTTTCTATTGCAATTCTCTTTCTTGTAAATAGGAAGGTACCGATAGTTATATATACATAGCATCTTTTTATTTACACGATCATTTACAGTATAGCAGAATAATTATATAAATTATATATTCCATTATCGTTGAAATTTCAATTTGGTATAAGCATAATAATTTCAATCTGTGTGTATATATGAAAAATAACGAAACATTATTGTTATTGTTTTTAAATGATCTGTTCCTCTTTGTCCATTCGAGATATCAAATGCGAGGAGCGAAACGTTCCAATCTCTCTCTCCACCGTTCTCACCTCAAGTCTCTTTATAAAAATAAAACATGTCCTAGATTGTAAAAACAAAACTGTAAAAACATCCCACACGTTTTATTTTTCTCCAGAATTATAATCTTCCACTCGACGCATATGATACCCTTTCTACAATACAATATAATCCACTTTTTTCCGTTCTTTTTTTCCTTTTTTTTTTGGTTTCGAATGAATGGCATTATGGCATAGCATAGAATAGAAAGAACACCGATACAGGAATTCAAATATTGCTCTCACAATAATATAACATCGAAATTCGAACATGAAATTTTTGTTTTCGCAAGGTCAGTGTGTATTGCTTATGCATAATAATAATAATATGTATACTTATTATATTCTCTCTTCTTCATCTCCATCTCCATATTTTTATACTCACAAAATGAAATTTGGCAGGATTATCACAATAATGAGAGATTAATAATAGCTTCGCGAAGACATTCAAATTCTTTTTTGTGTTTTTTGTTCCTTTCCATATAAATATCGAATGATACACAATATCATAGTTGATCTTCTATCTATCTTTTATCGTCATCATCATTTTCCTTCTTTTAAAGCTACGTGTCGTCATAGAAAAATTATATAAACGATTAAATGAATTCACTACACAAGATTCGTAAGATACTATTATATTCATTTTATTTTCATTGTTTATTCTTTCCTCTATTCTCCCTTCTCGTGCATCATCATCATCAAATATATATACATCATCTTGGTAAGAACAGACTTGTTACGTTCCGTAAGAACAGCAAAAAATTAAGAAAATAATTTCCACACTCTCCACATGTTCTTGGATTAATTTTTCTCAACATTCTTTTCAGTCATTGTTCAATTATTATCATTATTATTATTATTATTTAGAACTTCAAAGTCACTTTGTCGTTAACTCTTGTTTTATTTTTCCCTTACAATCCATGTCAGCGAACAGCAAAAAACCCTAAGCGAAAATTTAATGAATTTCAAAGTGAGAACGTTTAAAAAACAACAACTTCATCGAAGATGTATCATTATTCCCGATATCTTTACCTTTTGCAAACCAGTTTGTGTTCGATCACGTTCAAGATATGACACACACTCGTACGTATGCGTATGAAAATATTTTATGAAATATTCATATCGTGTAACGATTTCCATTTAACATTTTACAAGTATTTCTCGATCTTGTAATCAGTGTTTTATCGTTATTTATGAGAGAAGAGGGAACAACAAATGCGTTTAAAATTCATTTCCTCTCTTCCTCAACGAAGACAAACAAACAAAAACGAAAAACGAAACCTTTATAAATTCAATAGAAAAAAGAAAACAAATCAATAAATAATAAACTATTATTCTATTTTCACCTGCTTATACGCTATTATTCCTTATACAAATTTTACATTTATTTTTCCCTAAAATTATACTGCAACATCTCAAAAATATATCGCAACCGCAGTACCGCAGTACCATTTCTCTGTTATTATTTTTAAACCAATTTTGCACTCTTATAAATTTCTTTTTCTTTTCTCTTTCCCTATGATTGTTTATGTTGGAAAATCAAATACAACGACTGTTCCAAACTCCGGATTGACTGTAAAATTTTAAGAAATATTTCTTATACTCATCGTTAATAAGCATTAATAATTTTATTGTTTCACAGCTGCTGTTTCGGTTGTTTTCAGACGGATTTCCCTTCGCGCGTATATAATATAATCGATCATCGTTCTCATAATTGGATTCGAAAGTTTCCCCTTTGCTGCAAGGCAAACCCCCAATTTTTTGCTGTAATCACGAGTTGGTGATGGTGGTGGTGTAATCGATAGGAGGCAAATTGTGTCGGCTTGTACTCTTGAGATTGTTTATCCGAGACTAGCTCTTTATAAATAGAATAGGTAAAATCTCTTGCTATTCTTCTAGTAATATATATATATACCTTTTTTTCTTGATTTTTAAATACATATATATATATTAGATTATTTGTTTTGTTGTCGAAGGCAAAGCGTATATCTTCAGCACTGATCTTGTTATCTTTTCTATGAAATTTTCTTTCCTACGTAGAACGAGTTCTTGACCAACTCGCGCGTAGCTTTTTTGTTTTTTGTTTTCGAATGACATCAATGTTTACATATAGATATATTTCTTTGTTCTTTGAATTTTTCCTTTAAATAATATAATTCACTAATAGGGCATTACTATTGCGATTTATGATTTTTATAGCGAGTAAATTGAAGATGTTTGTGTTGGATCGTTTTTTTTGTATTCACGTGATCCTGTGAATGAGAATGACGCAGAAGAGGTGTAACAAACTTAAAACGAGGGTAGATTCGGTGATGAGAATGGATGCTACCGTTGACGAGGAGTGAGGAGTTTCTCCTTTATCTTTGAGGGACTGAGGACCGCCGTCGTCGCTCTGCATGTTCGTGGTATCTGATTTTTGTATTGGAATTATCATGTTCTCGTCTTGATCGATCGAATCCAACGGACGATGATTATTGATTTCTTTTGTCATTTCTTTGATCGTAGTTGTCGTGGTTGTCGTTGGGGCCGTAGTCGTGGTGGTCGTTGGAGGCTCCGTAGTGGGCGGTACAGTCGTCGTAGGAACTACAGTGAAATTATTCAGAAAGTAAATCGGTCCTACAATCGGAGTCACATCAAACATGGTTTTTTCGCTGCGTATGCCACCGATGGGCCGAGCTTTTGTCGTACCATCCTCGTAGTGGGATACCAATTTTCCTGTATAAGGTAGCTCCATGTCGGTATAATTCGCCTCGAGGCTGACATTAACTCCAGTACCTGGTTCCAAATACACCGTCACCCTTGGGAGAAAAATTTCCAATTTAAAATACATCATACCCTCTTCTTAATTTGTCGTTATCTGTCTTACTCACGTATACACATCGGTGTTGATTTTCTCCTCCTTCGTACCCCACATTATATTCGGCAGTGTTGTACCATTGGTCAACATGATGGAAGTATTCAATCCTTTGAGAATAGCATGTCCTTGACCCCAGTATATGGAATAATTGTAGGAATACGCGAAAGCTTCTGCCATGTTAGCCGATCCGGAACCTGCATTCACGATCGTTGTCTTGCCAAGTGTCATAGGTGTACGTTTGATGACTCTCTTCTTATGCCAATCCAATTTGACGGAATTCAATTCGTAATATATCGGTTCAGTCTCGACTAGAATTTCACCAGATTCCGCTATTCCCTCGAGACCATTCTGCAAAAAGGATAATAAAGAAAAGTTGTCTCCCTCCGCGTTATGATGGACTACTCTTGTACAAATGCTACTTCAAAGGGAGCGCTCTTTTATTATTGCATCCGGAACCCGTGTATACGTATACGATTTGTTCTTTTGTCGAGCCGTCGAGTGGGGATCGGATCTGTCACAAACCGGACCTCAAACGTATCCCCTCGGATATACAAAAGGGAATAATTCCATCCTATTAGTATGAAAGATACCGATTGAGAGTGTGAATTGATACAAAGTAAAAGAACTCACGTCTTTGACGTAGGTGATGGTACCGAGTTTATCCTGAGGATTGAAGGTGCCGATGTAATGAGTGTATCGATGATGGTGGGGATCCTGGCCATCGTGGTTGTTGTTAACTTTGTGCCTTGCAACGTACATCTTTTCCGTAGCCACAGCGCCTACAGGAGTTGGATGATACTTGTCCCATTGCACCCAACTTATCCTCGCCGCGTTATTAACGTTCTCGAGCAATTCATATCTATCGTAAGATTCTATTATTCGATGCAGAGACACCGTACACTTCTTTTCACCATCCTTTTGACTACCGACAACCCATAAACCATTGTGCAACGCACGACACACGAACAGGGGTCTCCTTTTGGGTTCTGGATTGTTATGCGAATGTCCTCCCCCTGTAAAAAATAAATCATATACTTTTCTTTCCTACTTAATCAATATTTTAATGTTTACCTTCTATTTCTTGTAATATCTCAAAACCACCAATAACTATTTCTTTCGAAGGTTCGTAGTGTGCAAGTGGCAACCAATTGAGAGTAGTGGACGTGACCAGTTGCTTATACTTTGAGAATATGTGAACGCTGTTATCGGCCCATGTTGTGTCCGTTGAGATTGAAAGCAAGAGGAAAACTTGGAAAAGCAGTCCAAAAGCAAGGTAGCCTTTTTTAAGCCAGATCATCTGTAATTTGAGCAAAACAAAACAAAGTTGAATCCCTGATTTATATAACGTGTTGTGATTAGTGATAAAAAGTCTGGCTAGATTTTGGTTTTTCGTGGTTCCAGAACAATTAACAATGTTTGTGTTGCTTTCCGTTGGCTTCGAGTCATGTACTAATCGCTTAATCGCTGTTAACACTTAGTATAATTATAACAGAAAAAAGAGGAGGAGGGTTATTTGTGTAGGGGCCTGCACAAAATTCCCAGAGATTGAAGTAATACGCTACTATCGCTATATAGTAGTAGTGCGAGTAAGTAGATGGATTCCATTGATCCAGGTTGAGAGAATAACTGTTCCGTATATGTTTTCTTTTTTCATGAAATAGATTACAAAGTTGTTGGTGCGAAAGAGAGAGGGATTTGAGAAATCATAAAAAAGATACAACCTGCCGTTGCTGTATTGCTGTAACCTATAGAAAGAGAGTGAATGTACGCGGTGCAACAACGGCGTGCAGCCGGGCATGGAATAAGTGTATTATCACGTAAACGGATATGCTACAAACATGGAACCGTTATGGTAACTCCAAGTGTTCATCCGCCACATCTTCTCAGAAGTAACCAACCCGAGACGAATAAAATGAGGGGAATAATGCGTGTATCGTGACAATATGCGCTTAGATTCTTCCTCTTTTGGTAAACGACCTTGAGATAAAAAAACGCAACGTTACGTCAGCGGAGAGAAAAATAAACAATTCCGTGTTATGTAACCTGGAATTAATATATCGAGAAACCAACCAACTTTTACCATCGATATTTATTCGCTTTTGTTGTACTCATTCCATTCGAAATGGGGAGAAGAGAAATGCAATTGATGGTTCATCAAACCACATTCCACGATTTATGGATCGAGATCTTAATTGAACGAGATTGAATTCTCTTTGATATGAATGCCCCTCGTCGTTCGTTTCATGTTTGTTCAAATACAACTAACATCCGATAACACGAGCACCATGGTGTCATGATTTTATCATTGTTATGAAGAGAGAAATTTTGGTTGAGAGATCTTGTAATGCGATACATTTAATGGAACCAAACTTGTTACAACTGAAAACAATGATTATTAATTATTATTATTTTATTTCCATGATATCCTCTATATCTCACCGGTTGGGATTTTGAAACTCTCCTACTCTATCCTTTATTCTATTATACTCTGTAATCTACTTTATAGACTAGAATAGAATAAGGTAAGGATCAAAGAAGAAAGAAAACTCGTTTCTTTGTTCTGAAACTTGAAGAGGGTTGTACACTCACTTATATGTGTAACTTCTGAAAGAAGAAAGAAGAAGGAGCATATAAAG
This sequence comes from Gonatopus flavifemur, assembly GCA_018340375.1. Classification (NCBI taxonomy): domain Eukaryota; kingdom Metazoa; phylum Arthropoda; class Insecta; order Hymenoptera; family Dryinidae; genus Gonatopus; species Gonatopus flavifemur. The sequence goes on along the minus strand of JAFFJZ010000006.1, from coordinate 3,276,159 downwards.
AATCCCCAAGAAGGAACAAAAAGGTGCAGCATGAGGTGCATAATGTTTTTGGATTTTTTTTTATTAATAGAACTAAAATCATTCAACTAGGGCTCGAAAGTAGTTTATATTATCTTTTATGCGTTCTCGTGTAAAGAAAGTACTCGGTGCAGTACTCGAATGTATATAATAAAACAATCGATACGAGTGACAAACAAAACCGCGGGAAAAAAGGATCTTTCCGAATTCGAAATAGATGATTTAGAAGTGCAGCCTGGGAGCGCGAAACGACGCCGCGTCGCCGTCCCGTTTCCGTATCGGTTGGAATCAACGTTCAAAGGCTGTGAAACGTATCCGTTCCTCTGTACGAGTTCACGGAAATTGTTCCACATTGTTGTCTGGGATACTTGGACGCGTGTATTGTCAAAATCTGATTAAATCGCCGGTTCACGAGGGAGAAACGAGTACGAGTGAATAAATGAAATTGAAACGAAACGACACGCTACGCTAGTTGGTTTCATGGAATGTAAATATGCGTGATCGCAACGTGATGGATTTGTCAATGTTCTGACAATCTATCAACGGTCGAAGGCCGTTTTATTACCTTTTATAGAAGAAAAGTTATCACGATCTTGGAACAAATATGCTTCGCTTGAGCCAAGAATCTTTGAAACTTTGCCAGTTTTAGGTCCTAGGATCATATTATTATCGCTTTGTTGACAGTAGGCGCAGAGATAGTAAGTGTAAGAATATAGAGAATTCTTTGGGAAACTTAGTAACTTGAGGATATGAATTTAAAGAAATTGGAAATATTTTTCTGAGAATTTCTGAGAATCTGTGAAAAACTCAAAAGTTCAGATTTCGAATGAATAATTCATTAGAATTCAATAGTAAGGCTACAACTTTCTTTCGATGTGGGATTGGTTGGATTCCGTTATAATCAAAATGTGTAATACTGAAATAATCCTGCATTTAATTTTGTAAATCAAAACGATGTAGTCAAGATTCGCGCAGTGGAATAATCTTTATACTTTCTCACGTGTAGTTCGAATTCTATGTAGTGTACTGACCCTTCAAATATGCCCTAAATATAATGCAGAGACATTTGGAGAGTAATTGTGACAGTACCGCGTTATTATTTCATTTTATTTTTTTTACAGTTATAACTATACAGTTAGTAGACCCAATAGATATTACTTTGATATCACAAATATACCATCTAATCAGCACAAAGAGGCCATTCAGTAAATATTAATAACGCATGAAACGTGAGATTATATCATGTCCTTGAATAAAAATTGTAAAATTATGCGAACACGATAATCGCTTGATTCGTTTACTGCGTTTAATTGATTCCCTGCGATTTGTTTTTTTTGTTTATTCGATTCATGAATAAAAAATTTCGAATATTCCGGTCCTTACGAGGAGCATTTTTCTGCAGTTACGGAAGATCAAATTGAATTGAAAAATATAAGAAGTGAAGAAAAAATACAATTTGATAGTTGAATCGTCGTTTGATTTAGATTGAGTCTTATTTTATTTTTATCTATGAGAGTCTGATTTTCAATCATTCAGAAGAAAAATTCAATTGATCTGAAGGAAAAGTAGAGCGTGCTAGGAGATTGATTCACGTATTTTCAATAAAAAAGCGCATGCCGATGGATCCAGCCATTTGATGGATTCAATGGCGAGCGTTATTTGGGGCCTTGAATGGCGAGTGCATTTAGAGCATTCCCCATATGTGCACAAACATTGAGCCAATTTCAGCCCCCTCCTCTGGCGCGAAATTGGTCACACTGAGAGAAGGTATTAGTTGCTATTATCTAAAAAAATTGATAAAATAACGTCTTAACTATTTGTTTTCAGTATCACTAATTTTTATTGTACGATGTAACCAAAATTGAAAATCCATTCCCAAAGAGTGATTCCATTCCTATAGAGTTTAAGAAGTGAATTTTCACTTTCTTGGAGTGAGGATTTCACCCTTATAAGGAGGTGAAATTTCACTCCTTGAACCGAGTTGAACTTTCTCACTAGAAAAAATATCATAGAAACTCATACGTTTTATTTAAATCCTATGAAAGTGTCCAAATACCACTATTGAACCTGATGAAATCTTATGAGAATATATGGGATTCTACAGTGGTATTTGGACATCTATGAGATTTTTTCAACGGGGTTAACTCTGTGAGAGTGAGAACTCACTGTTATGCGGTGAGAAGTCACTCTTTGAGATTCCATTCCTAAACCTTTCAACCAGGATTCACGAATTATCCTATTATAGTGTAGCTTACTATTGAAAGGTCGTTGTGAAAAATAATTGTGTTTGCCAAAAATCAAGTCATTTCAATCCTGCTCTCTAAATTCCTTGGATTGAAGAATTCACTCTTATGGAGAGTGAAAATACTGCAAGTCCAGGAAGAATGAGATTTCACTCCTACTCTTTCTAGACTTGCAGTAATTTTTCATTCCAAGGAATTTAAAAAGTAGGATTGAAATGACTTGATTTTTGGCAAGCACAACTATTTTTCACAAATTCCTTTTCAATAGTAAGCTACACTAAAATAAAATAACTTATGAATCTTTGTTAAAATGACGTGTAAATTAGGTTCTTGAGGTTTGAATCGTTGATAGAAACGGGCCAAAATTTTAAACACACAAAATCCGATGAACCATCGTTATTTTTCACTTTGAATCAACTCCTTGGAACTGAAAAAATCATTTAAAGAATGTGCTGCAAGTTTTTTGGTTTCTAACAGGTGAGTAACTATTGTGTTCGAATACTAATCCGTTTCAATAAACGATTCAAACTTCAGCAACATTGTAAATTCGTACAAAATAATAACGTACAAAAATCATATGGAAAAGGTTAAAAAAATGACACCTGTATCCATTTTTTTCTTACTTTTGAACATTTCATCCACTTTCATTGCAATGTCGACCAGGGGGACTATATCTTTTGATTGTGATTAATAACCCATATCAATATTCGTTATACTACACTGTTAAAAATTTCTTGAATTTTAATGCACTCTTAATGTACCAGTGTACATGAAATTTCAACTTGAAGGTACGTGAAATGATATTCAAGTATTATTACATTAATTTTCAAATCATGTGGAATTGAATTACAATTTCAAGTATTGGTACATTAAAAATTAACTTAGACTAAATCGATAGAGATTTGAGAAAATAACATAACCATCAATAATGTTTGAAATTGAGTGAATAAATTGAATAATTATAATCTTTTTGTGATTATAAATTTTAAAATTATTATTCTCAATCGCATTAGGTTACACTCTACGAGTCTTGTCGTTGAGAGTGCTTGAACGACACTGAACCCCAACAGAACTTAAAATTTGTGTACATCCAGGATACCAGGGTATTTGGACGTTTCCTGGACGTACACAAATTTTAGGTTCTGTTGGGGAAAGGTACGAAATGTTACGCGAAATATTCTCGTGAACCACGTGAGAAAGAAAAATTTTATGAATACGATGATAAAATACATGCTTGGGATTGAGGATTTTAATTCCATAGTGGTTCTGAAACATTATGGGATCGATGGAATATTCTCACGATTGAAAGGTTTTGATTCAGAAAATTTGGCTTCCTATATTTCAGAACCAATATGGAATGAGAATTTGCATTCACAGTGCGCAATCCCATGCATGTATTTTATTATCACATATTTGAAATTTGTAATTCTTACATATTTTATAAAAGAAGGATGCGAAAAATATCATATGTTTCGTCTGTCGCTTGAAGGTCCTTAAGGAGTTTCAAAGAAAATTTACTGGAAGTTTTTCTTCTGGAACGCGAATGAAAATTCATATACAAATTTCATGTATTCATACATTAAATTTCAAATCCATGTACATTAAATTTGATGTATGTAGACTTGAAATTTGTGGAACCTGTACATGACTTTTCAGTTACGAAATTTTTAACAGTGTACGTTTTCGTGCATAAGAGCGCCCCGAGTCGAAAAATTTGGACGGTTTTTGTCCTCATATTTCGTTTTTGGACTGATTTTGTCCTGTTTGTTGAATAATGCGGACAAAAAAAGTACTTTTTCATAATTTTAGTCTGAATTTCTCCTCCGAAGAATGAAAGTGATTGAGGAGAAATTCAGATTAACATCATAAAAAAGTACTGTTTTTATCCGCATTGTTCAACAATCAGGACAAAATCAGCCTAAAAATAGAATAAGGGGACAAAAACGGTTCAAATTGTTCGATCCGGGCGAGTAAATGTCTTTCAAAGATAGCATTGCCATTGTAGAGAAAAATATGCATTCGAAATTAATTCAGCCTTTAGACCCCCGGCGATTTAAATTGCACAATTGAAAGCGGGAATTCTAACAACTTTGACTCACGCGTCCCATACGCGTGTAAGAAAGGAAACTGTCCAAAAACAATCGAATACGAAAACAAGCTTGATTACAGTAACAATAATTCCTTGATTGAATCAATCAAATTTTTAGTAGCTGTCATTAAGAGTATTTAGTTAAAATCATTATAAGAATTTCTCTCCGTCCAGCATATGCCAGAAATGGGCTGAAATTGGCTCCATATTGATGCGCACATGGGTGAATAACGAGTAGAAGGAGAAAACTTCTAATTGCAGAAGTGCTATCGCAGCAAGTCTCAATCTTCGGACAGTTCAAACCAGTATTGGTGTTGAACAATCGAGAAATTGAGGCTGCACCAAACCTGTTATGAAAATTCAAAACATTGCGATTCCTCTTTTTTCCTCCACAAATCGATACCATATCTCCCGATTCGATTCTTCATGGTTTTGCATCATTGCATTACTCTTTCTCTCTCCTCTGTTTAAAATTACTAGCTATTCGCGAGACAGTATCTGAATTCACTATATCTTGGCGAGATAATGATTTGAGTTGACGAACTTATCTTCTTTCTGCAAATTCACGCGAATTTCTTCTCCTACCAACAAAATTCTATTTAAATAATTGATTAATTTTGAAAAAAAAAAAGAGAAATATATATATGCGTTGAAAGTAATTCCTATCACGCCTACGGTTTATAAATATGTATCGGCAATTGATACGTGGCGTGTGGTCCAAAGAAAAAGGCGGTGGATTCGTGTACGATGTTTATAAATCAATCCTCTCCGAGAGGGTGTTATACGAGTTGTATTGATGTATAAACACGTAATGAACACTCATCGATGACGAATCAGGGATTAGTGATTCAAACTCTATAGTTTGTACATAAATATTGTATCGATACTAGGAAACACTTGCCATCATTATTTGATAGGATGGATCAAATTTCTTTCAAAATAGGTTGGAGCAATTCAAATTGTTGCTTATTAGCATAATGTTATTAGCATACACTCTTGAGAATGCTGCTCAATCGAAGCTGATCATCCGTTCAAGGTTGGATGATAATAATAAATAAATTGACTCGAACTTGAATGTATTGTCTGTTGTTTCTCTTTGCATATCTAGAACAAAGTTGTCTTTTCAAAGGTTCGTTGTGAAATTTAAATTCATCGCTCGTTTGAATGCCCTTCGCATAAAATTCTATCATGTCTGCCGGGAGGGGTAGATGTGTATGCGATATCATAACCACAGTACGTTTTACGTAATATAAAAAGCGACCCACTAACCTGCGTGTGGTGTATCTTAAAATTCTACTTTTTTGTTCTTTAGAATAATTAATGAAATATTTTATACACAATTCTTATTATTTGAGACATCGCAGAAAAATCTAGGAGACTTTTTATTGAATTCCACACCCACGGCCCCACGCCTTGTACAGTTGTTGTTGCGATCTACGGAAGAAAGAGAAAAAGAAAATAAACGACACGACGCCCCATATTCCGCATCGATTTTATTTACCCTCTAAGAAAGAAATTCTCATTGATCGTATCCCTTTCTAGGAGGTAAATATACAAGGTCGTGAGTTGGTTCATCTTTCAACCGAGGTATTGAATTTCCTTGGAAAATAATAGTTTATTGCCGCTCGGGGTTCATAGATTACGTTTACAGATATTAAAGGTTTACAAGGACAACAATAACGTGGGGTAGGTGAGACAACAGGAGTTTGCGAAGAGAAACCCTCAACTCTCACTCAAGGGGAAATATGAATGATTTCCAATAATTGCACGACAAATCGCGCGTATAAGCATCGACTAATCCACAACAACTTTCACCAGAAATGAACTCTTGATCAATTATATTCTGCGAATCTGTATAATTTGAGAGAAAGCATGTGACTTGTATACAGACGGAACACAACAGTTCAACGACTTGGAATCCCTTCCTCTCGATTGATCTCTTATCAATTTCATTACACAACTCATAGTTGTGGAATTTATTTAAATGCCGTGGATGGTATTGATTTGTGGTTGTATGAATGAATGGATATTGTTTCACGTTCATTCATTCGCGAGTAGCGAATATTATGTAATATAAAGAAATGCAGTTGCGTATCAATAAAATTCTAATTGTATATCGTATGTAACTGAGGTAGATTGGCAGTGTTAAATACACGTAAGAAAGAGTTGAAAAAGCGTACGAGAAAGTGGGCAGATAGGACATCTGCCCTCACCGCTTCGGTGCAGCATATCAAATGAGGGGAATATCGATTTTCTTCGGTTGCACTGTCAGCAGCAATACAGCAGCAACCGTGTATACACACGGAGGTAGTATAGCGGCAAAATACAGCGTTACCATGATAACACCCCGTGAGAGAGCCCCACGTAGGTTCTGTAATTTCAAGAGTCGAGAGCCAGGAGCGTTCTCTTTCCGCGTAAACTCGAGAGGCACGTGCTCAAAAATCTCTGAGGACAAACATTAACTCTTTGAAGAAGAGAGGAGGCTGGCTTGTTTTGTATTCATCACGTGAATAATGAAAAGACAACTAAAAACCTTTCACCAGACCAACTATTCTTTTCAAAGAAGTCTCTCTGCTTTGCGAGAATTTTCAAACTCACTTCAATGTATTTTACCGTTACCTTATTCCACTCTCTTGATAGACACTTTTCTCACAGTTGAATGGACGAATGAATGGCTTATTTTATTCTTTCATGTAACTAATTGCGCATTCATCTTATATATACTCTCTCTCTCTTTTTTTAATTACTCCTTTAAATCCCTTTGTATCGTATTATTCGGATCTTTTAAAATTCAATTTATATCAATTCGTCATGATTGTTGTAAATACACACCTAAAGGAACTCATCCATTACACCACTTTGATCATTGATACCTTAATGCGCGATGCGTTGTGGTACTCTACAGAGTGGAGCGATGATATGATATGCAATGATCCAGGGATCGTGGGTGGCTGGCTGCTGCCTCGCTCGTAAAATGACACATTAATAAACGACGTTTTACATTTTTTTCTCTCCACTTATACGTGTAAAACAGATTTTTTTCAATTCAGTTGAGAGAAGAGAACAAACAAAAATCTCAGCAGAGTGTGAATAATATTTCTCTTAGGGAGAAATAAGAAGGGGGGGAAAAGAATATGCTTGTAAGAAATTCTTTCGCACCCTAGTAATGCTACTACCACTATTACTGTCACCGCCATAAAAATCCATTCCACTATACGTCTACGTCTGAGTTGACCACAAAACCATCCATTGTGTACCCTCGACTCATTGTGGTTATATTTTAGCGTGTAAAGCGGTCTTAAAATCAACAAAGGAACCAGAGAGATTACCATGAAACGCATTTTATGAAGTGCATTTCTGATATTGCTTTTTCGAATTGTATTACACAGGTTTATTCCTTCCATTGTTTTTGTATGTGCCTAAATCAATTGACCTATTATGGTATCTATTATTGCTTTTAAAGAGGATATTTGAAATCTTCGAGAACCCATTGCGCATCGTATACTCGAGGAATTTTATTTGCCTTGCGTCATTGCAGTCCGCAGATATTAGTCATCTTGCTATTACGGTGCGCGTAGAAAATTATTCTATTGAATTCATAGGATCAATACTGCTGTAGTTTAGTACATTAAGATAATACTACGTATGAGAAACTGTGATAAAATGCTGACTCTTTGTCATTTCTATGTTATTCCATCCGACGTAATTGTCATTCATCTATTCGCCGTTCATTCAAAAAACGAACATTGAAAGCCAAGTAGATTCAGCTTATATTAGCCTTATTGAAGTTGTAAGAAGAACAATGGGAACAGGTGAGGAGGGTACGCACGAGCGTACGTACTACGCACGGGTTGTACTGATGATTCTATTGTACTCTCCGAGTAATGAAGCACCCATACGAGCACACAAGGTGTCATGAGAGATGAATTCGGGATTGAATAAGTAGGAAATTTGATAGATAAGGAATGATGAATGAATGCAACTTCATTCATCAGGATCTCCACGTGCAGTTCGTGTATTATTTATGAAAAGGCGCCAAAATTTCTACTCAAACTCTGGGCGTAGAGAAAAGAATTGGGATTATTCAATCTTGTGTTTGGATTACGGCGTCAGAGGAGAATTATTCAACATTTCCCTGAGAAAGAAGATGTTTGCGCGTGTTAAGACCCAGTTTTACGTTTGAATGAAGAGAAAAGTTCAGAAATTGACGATAGAATGATCGTAATCAATTGTCATTCAATTGAGAGGGGTGGATTCCGGACAAATGATGCGTCTCCTGCTGAAAATCACAAGCAGAACTGGGCAGAGAATAGTTGTCAAGCTTTGAATGATTGTTATCCCTGAGAGTTCAATCAGAAACTGGAAAACTTTCCATATGGTTTTATCAAACTAAAACATTCTGTCAAAATCTGGCGAGAAATTTGGATATCAAAGTCACTTTTCAAATTTGAAGATGCTCGCTTCGCTCGCCACAAGGGAAGACATTTATAGCTAAACATTCTAGCACCTACAGGCCAGCTAATTTCTTAACAATATTAGCTGCACGGTAAAACAGAATTTGCGGGTGAATTCGTGGACAGGTACAATTTCTATGACCATTTAAAACAAATTGTGTTGATTTTAACTAAATTGGAGTAAATCCAATGGCAGTTGCAGTGAATTATACTACAAAATTGTTCCTGTCTCAAATTTCATTGAAAATAAAAATTTTGCTGCAGCAGCTAAAATTGAATTATTGGAAGTGAAAAAATGGCTGTCCATCTTCCAGCTAATTCTTTTTTCCCGCGCATTTGATCAAAATATTTCTGCGAAATTTGAATGAATAATCTGTGAATAAGCCAAAAAAACAAACGGTAGATTTCGTTGAATTAATTAAGAAACCGTTGAAATTCAACCTAAAAACGGTATTTCGGGAACCAGAGACGGAAATCGTGAGATCTCCCGATAAATCTAAAAGTTTTGCAACACTGTCCGTATCGGGCAAAAATGTCGATAACTCTGGAGTTCGAGAAAAAGTATTTCACAGAAAAATTCCACATCTACGGTGAATGAAGGGTATCCTCTTTTCAAGTATTTTGACGAAAACTCGATAAAGAGAATGAAGAAATGAATTCAGGTTACTCGTCGGATGAAAATACTTCTCAAAACAACTGTAATTCGAGTTACGATGATTTTTCGTGTAACAGGACTCGAGCATTGTACTGTGATAGTTTGCTTTACAAGCAAAGAAACATGCTAACTCAGTATCCGTGGTACGACGTTCACAAAGATCACTGCTTAATCAGTTGTTGTTAAGCATAATGTAAGAATTAAATACCACATCTGTGGACTAAAAATCTTGAATATTAATATTACTTTCAGGTTATACGATATTCTTGAAAAATGAGAAGCCTCTTCTCGAATGCATATTCTCATCTAAAAGTTATCTAACCTATCCTCCTTTTTTCGATCAAAATTCTCGAATTGTTTGACAATCTTTCCGCTGCTTATAATAATAATACGTTCGGCTTGAGTTACGCTAATTAGATTCAAATTTATCATTTCCTTTAATAATAACACGTGTAGTCGCAATTTTGCAGTATTGAGGCGCTCGAATAATGTATGATGATAAGCAACTGACACGTTTTACAAATCCAAGAGAAAGTGGACACTTATCGTTCAATTTTTTTCATACCTCTAAAGTGAAATTTCCATGGTCTGTTTTGAATTTCAAAACATCTTTTTCCCGTCGATTAGTAACATTCTTCAAGAGCAAACCCGGTATCGGTCTTCGAGATGAGACATAAACTATATTTATTTATTTATTAATCAACATCTAATGAATGATAGTGTTAAAATTCTTCAAGAATTTCCAAAATTTTTATATATTTTGTATAGAATCATGCATTTTTCGCTTGTTCCATGATCTTAGAATTTTTTATCTATCGGATAGAGCAAACTTTCAAAAGAGAATTGATTGAGAGTTGAATCTTAATTGCAGGGTGCGTAATTTTGCGAAACGACAGGGTGGGAAATTTGCGAAAATTTGTTCTCATAAGGTATAGCCGAATCGATTCAGAATCTTCTGAAATGAAAAATGAATAGGTCACGAGAATAAGGATTTCTTCAAACTTCATTTGCAAATTTGACCAAGTGCTGGAGCAAATTGACGAAAAACTTGCAGAAATTCGTCTCTGTGGGATATAGACCAATCGATTAGGAATTTTCTGAAATGAAAAATAAATAGGACTTGAGAAGAAGCTTTCTTAAAAAGTGCACTTGCAAATTTGCAACCCTATCTCTTTATTCGACGTCTAACGAGCTCATCTCATCCTCAAAGATGCATAACGAAACGAAATTATCACAGTCCCTATATAGAATTCTTCAATCGATTGCCCTTTTGGGAACTCCTGGAAAATTCCTGGAATCGAATTTTTTGATAACAGTAGACATCCTGTAATTGTTCTGACCTGTTGAAACTGATTGGAATGAGTTAAATGAATAAAATTCAATAGGAATTCAATAGAGTTGAACGTATTCTGTGAAACCATTGAAAATCTGTTGAAATGTCAGAAAAATTTGGAAGAAAGTGGGACAAAAACCTTTATGAAACGCAAAGGAACGGGTGTTTTTTTCCGTTTTGTGCCTTATTAAAAATCCCAGGCAAATCCGAACGAAAAATAGTTGTCAGGCTTTGAACGGTCTTTGTTCCAGGAGATCCGGTCAAAAAATGACAAAATTCCTACCTGATTTTGTCCGGAATCACCAATTTAGAATACTGGAACCTGACAAAATTTTTTCTGTCAATTTTTGACCGGATTTTCTGGGAAAAACACCGTTCAAAGCCTGACAACTATTTTTTATCCGGACCTGCGTGGCATTTTGAAGTGAAGCTGAAACTATACGCAATTAAATTAGCAAAACAATCGCTGTTACAGCAAAAACATTGCTATTTTAGCAAAATGTCCTAGCCGTCTGTATATCTAGAATTCCGGATTGCTGAATGGGAAGCGCTTATTGGAAGAGCAAGATTTTTACTGTAATAGCAAATTTTTTGCTTATTCAGCAACAAATTTTGCCATATCAACGAAGCAAATTTTTGAGGTTTGCTGTTACAGCAATTTTTTTTCTCCGAGTGTAGCAGCCAGTTTTTGTAACTTTTAATTAAACGTTATTGAGACTTTGTTCATACCAGAAATCGATCAAGTCGCATTCCATTGAACGTTCTAGATCCTTAAATCTTAAATACACGTTTAATATAAAAAATTATGACAATCGGCTGCTAGGTTTTATGGCTGCCCGTTTCAGTTTTATCATTTTTAGCGGAGTGGTGATTCTTTTCTCGTTTTCTTCTAGAAAAGTTCGAAATTCATTAAGATCGCGAAATGAAAATGCGGATTTTTCAAAAATTCCAATGGTTTGATTTGAAATCAAGATTAAAATAAGGATTTCAAGGGTTGTTCGACATCCTGTATCTCGAAAAATTCTATTATAACAGGAGGGTTTTGGCAAACTTTCGACGACGACAGTAACGAAAAAATCCAGCAAATTAAAAGCGTTAAATATAGAATAGCAAACATTCATGCTCTGATTGGCAAACAATTTGTGAAATCACCTGTAGTGATTGTTCAGCTGTTCAAGTCAAATTGTCAAAATAGTCAGTTGAAAATACTTGAAAATGTACAAACTTTTTACATTTATCGACTAATGCCATAGAGAGAATGTAGTACAGTAATTAGAAAAATGATATAATTTCTATAGTATTCTGTTCAGAAATCGACAATTTCATTCTTTTCTCATTAACTTCCCTACCCAGGCTCTTCTCTATTGTATTACAGAACGCAACGTGCAAGACACGCCTTGATGATTAGCCTCCTCAGATACGATTGAACTCAACGTAATATACGTATTTTTTCCTTTTTTCTCATAATTTCTTCGTTACGATAATTGAAATCTAATTGAATCTAAGAAAACCGTACAATTTGATTTCCATTCGAATGAAAAACCCTAGTTTCTTTCAAACACCTATGAAATTTCAACGAATCACTTTTGTATTTCTGCACTTTAGAAGAATCGATGAAATAATTCACCGCATCATTTATCATCGTTGCGTCTCATTGATTCAATTCTACACAAACACAAATGAATTTTTTTGAAAAGATGATGATAATTCAACCGAACCGTACCACACACAATAATAATATCAATTTCGTGTCCTACGTCAACGTTGTGATGGGCTCAGCCTTGACCTTCTGCCTTCCCGATCGTAATCGTTGTCGATCTGACAAAATTTCATTCGCGTATTATATTATGCAATCAAGTTAATTTTATCTTCGAACTGTTTCAAAATATCATCATCATCATTATCACGCGAACGGAGAACGCGTGGGTGAATTTTCAGTGCTCTTCGTGGTTCGAACTAAGAGGAAAGAGAGATTCTTTAATTGAGAGTGAGGAGTCTGTTAACCGAACGAGAGGAGGTTACACTCCGAGAGTGTGTGTAGAGTAGTTTACCTATCGTCATCGGTCTCTGTCAAGGACACCCAAGTAACAACTGGACCAACCGAGTGTGTGCAACTGCTGCTATTGTTAAACACTCATTTCCGTCGACTGTCCACAACGATCGCCTTGCGCGAGATCATGATGACGATGATGATGATGATAATGATGATGGTAGAGTAGTACTTCATTGAAAACTTAACCCACCATCAGAAGAGTTGAAGAGTTCACTTTTCGACGGATGTAGACAAAGTACTTGCTTTGATTTGAAGAAGAGTAAGTGGAGCTTTGAAACATCATGAAATCAATAATACATTTTCCGAACAAAGTATATTATTCGTATTATTGTGTAGAGAATCTTTGCAGGTGACGTGGCTTTACACATTATGACCTCCATTGGTCCACTTTACAGGCTCAACACACAGCTTTGGCTGTGTTGATTTTAGTAGGACGTTTACGCGAAGTCGTCGTCGTCGTCTCATACATTCACGTTTTATTACATTTAGCTTCCTTTTTTTTCCTCTTATTACAGGTTCCTCCAAGGATAACGCTTAATATTAATAAAAAAAAAACCTCGACGCATTATCGGATATGATATAGTTATAAGTGACCATTCCGGAGCGAGTAACCTTGATTCTATTGAAGAGAAATACAGAGCCGAGCGTCGAAAGATGCTTCTCAAAGATAATGACTTCATCAGATGGATGGTGACTATGGAACTGGGTCGTCGTTCTTCTTCTATCCTCTATGATAATCGAGTTACAAGAAAAACGGAAGGTTAATTCTTCTCCTCTTCCTCTTCCTTGAAAATCATTCTCTCCGAGGAAAGGATATTGAAAGTTCTTCGTTTTGTTTGCGAAGAGGATGAGGACGCGACTGATTTGCGTCACTCGGAAGGTATTTTTAAACATTCGCGCATACGATATTCCGGTTTCTTTTGTGTGTCTCTGAAAAATTGATCACATTCGAAAGCAGTGGTATAGTGTCTCCAGTCTCCTGTCGTTCTATCGTTTTGAACCCCAGGTTATTGAAAGCTTTTATTATTCGTTATGTTGTGAATGATGTCACATCGTCTCTATTGGGGCTGAATTGGGGTCAAAACGATTCTCGTTCGACGAATAGGTCTATCACGTATACATGATCTATCTATCTCATTATCTATCTGTTTATTTTCTCATTCATTAGTTCAATATTTTCAAAAGAGATTGCGTTGTCGTAATCTTGAAAGGTATACCATGTCCCTCTATTATCTCACCTTCTTCTAAGTTCTTTCTTATCTCCCAAGCCTTACTCGAGAAAAAAAAAAATATATATATATATATCTTGGAAAATTTATTATTAGCAATTATTACCAGAATACATCGGGATAATTAATTAAATTAATAGCCAATCTATATGGAGTTTCATTCCTCGATTCGCTGATAGAAAAATCCAATCTGCAACATCGTTAAAGTTAATAAACCTCGTTCTCGTGCAAATGATACAACTTAAACGATGCATAGTTAGCGGACGTAAACGCGGTTAAGGGTCTCTTATTATACTTGGTGTATTAATAGAGGCGATATCGCTATGCTGTATCGTCTTTGCATTGAAATCACATCCAATTGTTTTTTCCTTTTTTATTAACATGTTTTGATTCTTTTTCAAAATTCCACCCATCCCTGGTAGAAATTTGTCTGGGCGTCCCATTTACTATCCACGTACTAGATGTGGGACCCACGTGGGGGCAACTGGATAACGCATTTCAGCCTTGGCTTGAGTGCCCAAACATTGAGTTGGTTTATGTAGATTTTTCATACGTCAACTGACCCCACAGTAATAACATCGATGGTTCATTAACACGGTCAGAGAAATGAAAGGAAATCCCAAAGTTTCAATTTGGCCCTCGGGGTTATTTTATGGGAAATACATTGTTACTTTATTCATAGGTGTGCTTTTAGAAAAAAAAACATGGTTTCACATTTCTAATTACCAATTTGAACAAAATTCTAGCAATTCCGTGGGACATGTGGATGAGCACGGGCTAGAAAGTGTGTTAAAAAACTAGCTAGGGCCCATTTAATTCCCAATCATAATTTCTATCAGGGATGTCGTGTGTAATAATCGCATTCCCTCGGTTCTATAATTGGTTCTCTTCGTCCCCGCTCTCTTCCGTTTTACCGCGTGCACGTGTTTAAGGATCCTTTCAACGCGACACGTAGGGGAACCATCATCATTATCATCGTCATCTCCACGGTGTTTTTGAATTTTGAAGAATTCTTATCCTTCCGCTGGTTCGGAGAATCGGTGTTCTTCTAACGTTCATCGAGCGTGATAATTGAATCTTTCCGATGCAACGCTCTCCGCCCGTCACCGTTGGAGCACGCTTCAGGACATTGCGAGGGTCTCCACGTGAATTGAAACTCGGATCAAGCGTTATTCCCCCTAAAAGTGCGCCTGTGCTGGGGTGAATTTCCAAGTTCACCACCGTGTCCGCCACCGGTACAGGTAACTTCTCTCCACTCTCCAACACATGGAACACGGTTCAAATACGTACCTCCATCGATCTGGTTTGTTCCATACACAACCAACCGTGCGCGCGGTATTGCTACATTTGCGGCATTCACTTTTATTCAAGGTAAAAGGTATTGACCTCTGAACTTGACCCAATCCATGTTCCCCGAGATTGATTTCTTTTACGCATATAATATGTTAATTAGAACGATGAATTCTCTCCTTTGTTTCGCTAACAATTATCCCTCTTATTATACTTCTTTCCGTTTGCAATGAATCTTTATCTCGGAAAATAAACTGCTGGTAGGTTTAGTGGGTTCACTGAGGGAGAAGAATTACAGAATCAATTCAGACAATGGAGGTATTTGATTGAGGAATACTGCAGTAGATTGCGGTGATTTATCATCTTGCTTTCTTTAATTGATTTATCAAGAAAGATATTCGTTGGAACTTGTGATAATTCGTATAGAGAAATTCGGGTGAACGAATGCGGCAACGTGCCGAGGGGTTAATACGCAATGCTGTAATAGAAGAACGTAACAAAAAATCTATCGATCGTTGGTGTTACATAACTTACGTATTGTAGGGTCACGTACTTTGAAAATATATATACAGTAAAATGCGACAAGTAACAAATATTGAGTAGCTGTTTTTTAATTATTAATTGAAATTTGTTGTGGAAACTTACCGTTGTATGTATTAATATATACTCTCTAAGTGTATTATCCTTGGAATGTTTACATATGAAATAACAAAACTGTAATAATAACAACCGAAGAAAGGAGGAACGAGATTCAACAAAGTTTAGAACACTTTTGAGAAGATATACTCTACACGATATTTAATTGTTGTTGTTGTTATAAATTGTTGGTATTGTAAACACTTGAATGTTATTTATTGAATCGAAGGAAACGTTTATTCGTGTCACACGGTGATTAACATATACGTCGCCGTATCAAGGAGAGAATCGATCGATCGACCGTTGTGGTCGTAGTCGGTAGAGTCTTTTTCGCGCAAAGTCAAATTTGACTTTGAGAAATCAAAGTAACGGATAAAAACGTCACACCGTACCGCATCGGCGGCAAGCAGCAGGCCGAATAAACTGACGCCAACCAATGCGCGAGGACGACTATATTCTACTAGCCTCCAGTGGTTTGCGCCCTTCCATGGTTTCCGACCATCCTCTCCTTTCGCGCGCGCATCCGATGCCTGCCGTCACGTCCTTTATGTTATCGTCTCCTCCAGGCTCCTCAGGGCCGATTCCAGGGTACCCGCCACCCTGAACATCCTTGAACCGTTGTAGTCGTTGTTGTAGTCGTAGTCGTCAACCGTTGGGACGAATACGAGGGACACGACAGATAGACTCGAGCTTTTGTGTCCTTTACAACGACGACAATGAATCACAAAGACATCAGTGAGAGAATACGGTTTTATGATCGATCGAAATTAAAAGAATATTTTATTTGAATTATATCAGTTTCGAATAGCGCGATTTTGTTTGTTGACTTTGTCTGTTATCTTGGCAATTTCCAAGCAACTGAAGTACGGCAGCTGTCGTGTTGTCGTCTATATGTATTACAGATGTGTGAAGAAGAGAAAAAAATTTCTTGCTTAGCCCTACCAACGCGTGGAGAATGAGGGAATCGAGTCATGATGATTTCCGTTACCTTTTTCTAAGAAGCATCATATTTTATATCACTTTTTTCCAAATAGTGGGGTCAGGAGGAGGTTTTGTAGCTGAGTAAATACGAGCGAGAGATGCGACGATGGTTGTTATTTCTTGCGATTATTGTATATCTTCTGAAATTACAATGCAGAGTTACAATTTAATTTTGTTGGAGTATATTTTTACCGGTTATGGTTACAGGATATTTGATCAGTGAGGACTGTAAAAAACTTTTCAACAGGCATGACAATAATTTTGCTGAGAATTCTCTCCAAAAATTCATTTTTAATTACTCACCTTGTATCATTTTTATGATGATGGAGAGTAGGGGAGTAATCAACCCTCGCTATGAAGAATATTTGACAATTGCCAAGGAGAAGAAAAGTATGGTGAAAAACTAATAATGGATTTGTAAATTCTAAGATTACTTGGGAATCCACAAATTCTCTGTGAATTTGCAAGCAATTTTTAGTGAGTTTACAATAAATGTTTGTTAAGGTCATACTAGCGGCGTGACAGCAGCCAAATCGTTTCTGAAAAACTTTGTGCAAAGGCTTCAATGTAAGGGAACCCGATTGTTCTAGAATTTCACGAGTTGTTGGGATTTCTTAAGAATGAAAATAATGAGAAAATAGTACTTGAACTTGGCAGATATGTTGAATGACTTTAAAATTTGTTTTTCGCTTAAAGTACTCTTTGAGGACCCGAAAATGATATACCGTAAACTACAAACATAGATCCGATTAAACACGCACGACTCAACAGTTACAAAAACTTGAAACGCGTTTATTTCAAAACAGTATGTCGAAAGTCGGTGGGAGCTTTAGCTCCGCCAATTTTCAATCAATCGCCTCGGGATTTTTTTATTGTATTCGTGATATGATTATCTAGTGAAATACCTACGGGTTTTTCGAAATATTGATATTTGCGTTTTTTATTCAACATTAAATAACGAAATTTAGGGGAAAAATTCTACTTTTTTCTTCAAACCGATGCCATTTCGTGGAAAATGCACATTTTTCAAAACGGATACGTATTTCACTAGCTTTTGGATTACAGAAAATAATTATTTTTGGTTCTGTGTTCTACGTGAATTCTGGACTGAGTTATTTATCCCACCGCACGATCATGAATTTTCACTGTGCTCCAGTCATTCACCTGTCAAGCTGCCATTTTTCACAATAAAATTCCACAAAAAACTTATTTTGTACTTTAATAGTTAGCGGAACACCTTCATGTAGTTCAATTTGGATAGGAACTTTCTAATTTTCGGAAAAAAATCTGAAAAAGCGTTATTTTTGGAGAGGTCACTGTGGTGTTACCGCTTAACCCATTAACGCCCAAGCGCCTCGATTTTGTGTCAACTTTTCGACACGATTATTTGTAATGTTATCGTTTTCAAAAAAATTCAGTTTTCTCATATTTTGGCGTGAAATTTTATGCTCTTTCAGGATCCGTGGTGAAAATTATGATTAGACCCCTAGGAAAAAAGATATGGCCGATTTAAACTCAAAAAACGTGAAAATTGGAAAAAAAACAATTTTCTTGATTTTTTTTCATAATGTTATCGCCGATAATTTGTGCTCTCATTATGGACAAAGGTGGACTTCAGGTTTGAGAGGAGATTTTTGATATCCAAGTGAAATCGCTTTTTTTTACAAAATGGCGGCAATAACGTAAAAATTTCATGAAAAACATTACCTATTTTTTTCTCGAAAACTATGGGCTTGATCAAAAAATTCAAAAGCACAAAAATGTCTTATAATGAGTCAAGGAATACTCAAAAATTTTTTAAATATTTTTGACACGTTTTCTAAAAATCAGATTTTCCGAATTTTCAAAAAAATTTAAATCGTCTCGAAAAATTCTAAAAAAATTTGTGAGTGTTCTTTAACTGATTCTAAGACACTTTTGTTCCCATAAACTTTTCGATAGAATCTAGTTTTCGAGAAAAAAACTACGTGATGTTTTTCATGAAATTTTTACGTTATTGCCGCCATTTTGTAAAAAGAAGCGATTTCACTTCAATAACAAAAATCTCCTCTTGCACCTGAAGTATTTTGTCCACCTTTGTCCATAATTAGAGCACAAATTATTGGTGATAACATTAAGAAAAAAAATCAAGAAATTTTTTTTTTGAGTCTAAATCGGCCATATCTTTTTTCCTGGAGGTCTAATCATAATTCTGACCACGGATTCTGAAAGAGCATAGATTTTCACGTCAAAAAACTGTATTTTTTCAACGACGATAACATTACAAATAATCGCGTCGAAAAGTTGACACAAGATCAAGACGCTTGGGCGTTGATGGGTTAAGAAACTGGACCTGGCTGGTATTGTAAGTTTTACCTCTTTCACTTATTTGAAAACCACGAACCAAATAAATTCCTTATCAGTATGAGTGTAATCATTACTACACAGGAGCTAGAATAAAAAAAAAATTGACAAAATGGCGCGTCGTTGAAATTTATTTTCCGAAAACAGACAATTTTCGCATAATTTTTTGTATGTAAAAAACAAGGAGTATTCAACGTAAGAGCTTTCCCGTACAGCACTGGACATTTCTACGTTGCCTCCGCGTGGAATCTCCGTTCATCCACGTTCTAACCACGTCCACCATTTATCCACGTGGAGTCCACGGGGATGCGACGTGGAAGTCGGTGGATGTGCTGTTAGGGTTGTTTTAGTTACTGCGATAGTCACTGGTGTACTGAATGACATATTAGAATTTGAAACGAATCGGTTGAGTAGTTTTTTTTTCTTTGTGCAACACCGTGCAGAAAAAAGTACACGGAGAGAAAGATGTCTTGAAAAATACCATAATTTATGGATTTTTGGCGTTGGTCTAATCCGAGTCAAAATATTTACGTGCAGATACCTCTAAAAGTGCCATAATAGCTGGGACTTTGATGAGGAAGGTACCATACTTCTTTATAAAAGTTTAAGAAATTATGGGACTTTTAGAGGTTCGTTCACGTAAATATTTTGACTCGAGTCAGACCAACACCAAAAGTCCATAACTTATGGTATTTTTCAAGATATCTATTTTCTCAGTGTAGTTTTGGGGTACATGAGTTTAAACCAATTGAAAAATTGTTTTTTCCTGCAGAATAATATTCTTGTTCACTTTTGAAGTGAATACTAGTGTAAATACTATTGTCCACGGTGGCTATTATATTAGCCACCTGAATGTGCTTTAAATTTAGAGTTTATCAAAGACAATATGACGCTTTTTCTCCTAGTTTTTTTTTTTTATTAATTTGATTCGGGTAAGAGTTCAGGAAGTATTCGGGATAACACATACATCGTCAGTTGTTCGAAGAATTGTTATATAAATAGATTTAACAAGGAGAAAAAGGCCGTATTCATCGAATAATGTATGTGGAGGATAACGGCTGCTTCGATTGACTTTGAAATCATAAACAAGGTATCTCAGAATACATCATTCGAATTTCTGTGCTGTATTCCGCAGCTAAAATGCAATAATTCCCCGTTTGAAAACAATTTTTTGGAGGCTTAGTTTTTGAGCTATGCGCATTTTTAGATTTTTTTTTTTCCTTTCGGAAATTTCCTGTACATGTATGTGAAGTAATTAACATATATCGAAAAATTTCATTGGTTCATAATTTTCCTATACATTCATGGCAACAAATATGTCATGGTACAAACACCCGCACTCAAGATCGAACCCAGGTCGTTCGGGTCGGAAGCGAGCACGCTACGACTTCAGCTGCGGTGCCACGCTGGATTTCAGAGGGAACTTTCAAGTACATGTTATACGCGATCAATTTCTTTTTCCCATCTCTTTGTCGGAAAATTCCGAATAATAGTATAAGGAAAATTCATATACAGGTAATGGAATATCTATTTCCTATACGTGGTTGGAATATTCACATCCTCACGTGCAGGAAGATTCCGATTACTTTTTACAGTGTAGGTTTAGTACAGCCCCAATGTCTCGACTGCTATTGATATCCCGAAACAATTTGATTAGACTATTTCACTAATGTCTTGTAAATTCTTGAATACAAGCCTACACTGTGAAAAATTTATATGAGAAATTTCACATAATTGTTCGGAAGTAATTATCACATACATGGGTTGGGAATTTCCCGTGTGGTATCAGAAATTTACCGGCAAGTGATAGTACAAAATTCCATAAAGTTTGGAATTTCCAGTTAAATTCATGGAAAATTTCATATACATTTACCGGTAATTGATTTCCTATCCCATGATCGGAATTTTCCGATTGCTATGTATGGGGAAATTCCGATTATTTTTTACAGTGTATGAAAAGTTTTCGTGAAATAGTACTTTCGGAGTATTGAACCCGTACGAGAATATTCCGCTGAAAAATTTCTGCAAAACCATTAGAATCACTCTCTAAAATCTCCAGAGTGAGATTTTACTCTTTAGCCAGCCAAAAGTGAGCTTGACGAAATTTTCAGTGAGATTTCCACTCTTTTGGAGTGATGGTCCGATCCAATTCTAAATTGAATTTTTCACTCTCAAAGAGTGAGAGTCCACTCGAAACGAGTAAAAATCTCCCACTCGAAACAGACTGGCTCCCTTCTGAGACTTAGTGGAGTGAGACACATGATTTTTTTTCATTCTTCCAGATTTTGAGAGTATCTTGGAAAAACATCACAGTTTTTCTGCAAAAATCTGACAAACTCTGAAAATCTGTGAAATTTTCGTGAAAAATCTAATGAATTTGGGATATTTTGTGGATACTTTTTTCAAAGTTTTTTAGCTTCCTTTTCAGACAAATAGAAACGAAATTGTGCGGCAGAATAAAAGCTCTATTTTTAAATAAGTCCATTCCCAATTATGATCGATCCTTAATATCTCTATTCTTTTCAATATTGATCAAATATAGATGTGTTTTGTTTCATATGTAGAAGAATAGAGTTTTGCAAGAATAGATAGATATCTAAGATAAGTCATATTTGAGAATAGAGAAATGAAGAATAGAGTTCTCGTTCTGCCAATTGTGTTCTGAAAAAATTCTAGAGAACTGTGATTTTCATGGGAAAAAGTTGTGCCAAAACTGAACAAAATTTCTTCACCAAGGAATTCAAGTTAAAAAAACTAACTACTATTCAGATTAACAATCTAACTTATTTAACTTGAAGCGTATGGTGAACGAGCAGCAATTAGATTCATTTTCGTCAGCAGAAATTCTATTTTAAGTCCATGAAAAGCAAAGGAAATGCCTCTAGGCTGATTTAATAAATTCACTAATCATTCAGTGGGTGTGAAAAGAACAATAGGGGAAAAAACAACGTTTTTGTTGTACACGTTATTCAAAGGATAGAAGTACGCCGATCTAGTTGGCGTCGATAATACCTACGTGACGTAACCCTTTCGCTGTTCCGTTATTGGAGAATATGTCATCCAATCGGGAGTGGTCGATACAACACTCAAAGCGGCCACGGCAGGATTTTATTTTTAGTTGAAAAGTAATGCATGGAAAAAGAAAAAAGAAATTTTAATGTAACAACTAATTCTAATTCTAAGGGGATATCTCTTCAACGAAATTCGATGATTTGTTTTACAGGTTTGGAAGCTCTGGAGAAGGCTCTTTACTGTTGGGAAGATGCCCTCACCGCATTTAGTTCTACTCTCAATAACGATACACTTGCCCTGCCGTCTAAAGCAGATGCCGCATTCACACACGATGTTCAAGAGCTTCTCGATATGGGATATCAAATACAAAACCATGCCGAACTCCTCTTCATCGATCAGGTGATTATTTCTCCCATCATCCCACCGAATTTCTAAAAAAATCAAAGAAGATTTCAACCCACGAATATATACATCAAGTATGAACTTTAAAGTCATTGTCATTCCAAGCAGCGTTGATCATCAATTAGAAATTTTTCTCTGGAAAAGATACGGCAATTAATTCAATTTAAATCGTAAATGACCGGTTAATTAGCGTGATGAGTCACTTGAACCCGGCGAGGACAAGTATCAACCGCAGTGATCGTATCTTCTTACTCTTCTTGGATTCTTTCTTTCTTCCTTAATTCACGATTCCGCCATTTCTCCTTTCCGTTTACACTCAACCTTTTTCAATCATCATATTAAACACCGTATTGACATAAAAGATTGACAATTATTTTCAATTCACAGCATTCCGTTTTATTCCGCAACGAGGACGAGGGGAGCGAAGAAAGCCACAAACCCTCGAATATAGGAACACGAATATCCACAAAAGAAAAAGCTGACGCCGCATCTTCTCCAGAATCATTCGAGTCGGCTCGGGATGGGGTGAGTAGTATTTGCGTCTTCGTCTCGCCGGTAACAAACCGTATAATTCGATAGCAAGAATTATAAACATCAAATATCCTTGTATCTTATCCGGATTGAGAAATGTTATGATTACACGACGGAAGTCAACTGTTGTAAGGTCATACATTAGATTATCCACCTTCTTTGCATGCATAATTGGAAAGCGTACGTACGTTTCCACGGAGGAAGAAAACTTCAAGCATGTCCTCGAGCGAGTCTCAAGACACCCTCGAGTTGTATATACACCCAGTCGAGTACGAGAAGTTTCGTGCAAGAAAAAGAAAAGAAACCTTGTCTACACACTGATATTTAATTAACACACGTCAGATGAAATATCGCGACTATGAGAAACTTGTGTTCTTTCAACAGAGACTCAAGACAAGCTCGAGACAATTTTTGTTAGTAAATAAAATAATAATCCTAGCAGTTTTTTTCGTACAAATCGTTGATGTTTATGTGGGTACGATTTTGGTGTTTCAAGGTCGCGGATTTGAGGGAGTTTGAAGAATTCGCTGAATTCTTTCCTCATTTCGAGAAACAAAAATTGTACCATGCCGCTCTCAAGCAACACGAAGATAAAGGAATCCCTTGCAGGTAATTTTATTCAGTGAATTATTTCTTCTTTGTTGATAGAGAGAGAGAGAGAGAGAGAGTTGAAATTTGTATTTTTGTTTCAGACGTATACATACGGAATTGGTCAAATGTGGTTCCGATGTTGAATATTTAGCCAAAGTACAATGTCTCCGTCAAGCGTATACCAAACTATTCACCATACCCACGGCGGCGTTATGGATCGCGGATATAGGAAGACAAGTTATCAGTGATCTAATCATGTACGCGGATAGGGTGAGTTGATTTTATTTTCTTTGGTTCCACAAAAACACACGGTAAAAAGTGAAATTTACTTCCATCCTGGAATTGAGCTGATTTCAAGATGCAACTAAGACTACCTTATTGAAAAATTCCAATAAGAACCGATAGGTGCTCTCTAAATCTGAAAGAGTGAAAAAACACGTGTTCCACTCCATTAAGTCTCAGAAGTGAGCCAGTCCGCTTCGAGTGGAATTTTCACTGGTTTCGAGCGAACCCTCACTCGAAATAATGATTAATATCAAGAATTTTAATTCATGAATACTGCCAAGAATAAAAATTCTTGATTACAGTTAATATGTTATTGGCCCAAAAGAAATTTTCTTAAATCAAGGAAATATTTCTCGATTCAAGGAACTTGCTTTTTTCATGAATTTAAATTCTTGATATTAATCATTATTTCTCTCAGTGTAGAATTTGAGTGGCTGTGAGTTTCTAACCTCAAACCTTAGAATATCACTCTAAAAGAGTGGAAATTTCACTCAAAATTTCGACAGGCTCACTTTTGGCTGGCTGAAGAGTGAAATCTCACTCTAAAAATTTTAGAGTGTAATTTTATTGGAATCTATCTATTGGGTTTCTTTTGATTTTCCGTGTCGTTTCGTCACGGTCGCTATAGGTTCCTATTGGATTTCATGTGGAAGTCGATATTCTATTGGTTTTCATTGGTACAATCGGTAAATCCTCATGAACATCGATGGAAAATAATTTCCTATTGGAAAACCATGTCGTTTTGTCACAGGATCCATGAGGATCTATTGGAATATATTGGATTTTTTCAACAGGGTAGCCCTGCTTCAATGAAAGTCAGCGCCGAAAACAATGTCGACACAATGGAAAAGACTGAATGTCAGTCAAGTTTTCAAGTAAAATGCAACCACAAACAGCCGGACTTTTTACCGTGTACTGCCCCTGCTAAGGTTTCCCAATGAAGCACGATGCAAAACGATAAAATTTTCCTATAGTTTTTAATGAGGTTTCTGAATACGGAATTCAAAAAGTCGCATCGTTATCAAACGATAGAATTCTATCGTTTCTTATCGTGTTGTATAAAATTCATCATAAAATGTATGTGATTTTATCGTAAAATTCTTATAGAAAAAGTACTACTAATGCTGGAACACATGACTATTTTTTTTTCAAATAACTGGTACTTTCCCTATATGAATTTCACGATAAAACCCCATAGACCCTGTTAAATTTTATAGAATACGATAAGGAACGATAGAGTTCCATCGTTCAATAATGATACAACATTGTAAATTCCGTATTCAGAAACCTTATTTAAAATGATAGAGAAAATTGACCGTTTTATATCGTTATGTATCGGGAATTTTGAGCAGGGTGAACACGAGTATTCCAATTTTATGTCGAAGTTCATTAAAAGTTGTGTGATGTGTGCGGTGAAGTCCGTACGGAAATATTTCGCTGAAATAACCATGAATAACCCCTGAAAAAATTCTGAAACACTCTGAAAATTGCTGGAATTTTGATGAAAAATCTAATATTTTTGGAACATTCTGTACGAACTTTTTTCAGAGTTTTCCCAGTCTTTTTTTTCAGATAAATAGAAACGAAATTGCACTTTGGAAAAATCCTGAGAAAGTGCTGGAAATTTGCAAAATTATATAAGGACATGTTTTATATTCAAATATTATACGTGGACAAAAATTTTTTTCAACAATCAGAAAAATGTTAGAAATTTCTCAGAGTTTTGTCATAATTTTTGCAGAGTTCAATTTCGTTTTTATTTGTCTCAAAAAGTTCAAAAATATTAGATTTTTCATCGAAATTTCAGAAATTCTCAGGGGTTTTCAGAATTTTTTCAGAAAAATTGCGATGTTTTCCAGAAATTATTCAAGGTTATTTCAGTACGAAAGATGTCTTGAATTACGGCAGGGTCAGATCTGAATTCGAATTGGTTCGCTAAATTTCGGTCAAGGGATTTTAAAGTTACAGACGCACCACGGTCGGGGGAAGATCGATCGAAGTGGTTGACGATAGAATAAAAGCACCGATCGGGTCCAATCGGCATTGAACGATACGAAAACCTGCTGAGGAATTTGAAAATATCCAAATCGAGCGTTGAAAACCATCAGATACGTTGTTAAGAAGCTCGTTATTTGAGTATCATATAAGCTCAAGGAAATTCATTCCACTCAGAGCATTGGCATCTGCGATTCTCTCTCGAAAGGTGAAGAAAATAGTTCATTTTTGGAACATACGATCACAGAAGGTCTATGAATATATCTGAAAAACTCTGAATTTGTCTGAAGAACACTGAAACTTCGTGAGAAACTACGAAATTTCAACTAGAGAAATTTTTTCACCGGGGATGAAACAATTTTTTCAAGTATTCACACACAGTACAACAGTTCAGAATGAGTAGTTCCAAATGAACTCATTAGGGATTCTTTCTGAACTGACGTACTGTGTAGGTAAACTATAAAAAACAGCCTCCCCTAAATCATGCCTTTTTCCCTAGATATCCGTTTCACATATTGAAGCTGAAACCCCCAAAAAATTCAGATGGCGATTACATCGACTTGGCCGAATTATAACCTCAAAGTATCAATATTGAAAAGTGTGGTTTCGTTGGGGGGGTCGATATAATTAGACGAGCCAAAAAGGCGCATGCAAAAAATCGTTTTCTTTTTTATTATGAAGTTTTTATTCAATTACAATGAAACTTTTTAGGTCTATTAATACAATATCAAAGTATATAAATAAATTTTTTGAGAATTTGTAATCACAAAATGTTGGCTGTAAGATTGCTGGAAGATAACTCCTGAAAAAAATCGGCGGGCAAGCTGGAGATCACAGTTTTAATTCGGGAACATTCTACCAAGAAAAGTTTTGTAAAAAATAGTTACAGTTTGTCGGTAAACCTGAATAAAATGCAAAATTTTCGGAGGTTTTCGGATAAAACTGTGATTTCCAGCTTGCCAGCCGATTTTTTTAATGGGTTATCTTCCAGCCATCCTACAGCCACCGTTTTGTGATTTAAAATGACCAAAAAAATGTATTTATATACTTTGATATTGTATTGATGAACCTACAAAAATTCATTGCAATTCAATAAAAACTGCATGATAAAGAAACAACAATTTTTTGCATGCGCCTTTTTGGCTTGTCCAATTGTATTGAACCCCTTAAGATTGAAAGTTTACAGATGCAATAATATTATTTGTTATCATTAGTCGTTTTTTCTTGAATTTTTGCACTGAATGATTTGTTTTCACAAGATTGATAGGCCAATTAACACGCGGATTCCTCTCAGTCAGAGGAGGCTGATAGGGAGTGAAGTAAGTAAAATTTATATGAAAGAAATGAAATGATGAAAAACAAATAATCGTATCCTCGCACGGAAAAGAAATTAGTTGAAATAAGTATTTAACTTGTAAGATCTGCTCAAAAAATCTCATTGAACCGATTGATTTTCATTGATTCCGACGCAGAAAACCGATTCAAATCCATGAAAGATTGATTCACACTGGGTTCGAATCAGTTTCCTACATCGCAATCAATGAGAATCAATCGGTTCAATGAGATTCTTCAAGCACGGAGCGCATATGGACCCATATTTTTCGTAAGAATAATAAATTTATTCATTGATTTAACCAATTTTTAAAAATTTGGTTGAATTAACGCATGAAATTGTTATTTCAACGGAAAAAAATGGGTCCATATGCGTTTACGAGTTGTTAATGGTTGTGTCAACTAATTTTTTCGTTCCGGGCGGGTTGAGCTGAGAATGGCTCCCTGTTCTGACCCTATACCTTTTCGAAATGCGAACGGTTCTCAATCTTTTTTCACAAAAATCTGAATTTGGATTCATAACCAGCAAGTCTTAACGGGGAGGGGGGGGGGTAACGTTAATTCGGGGGAAAAAGGCACATTTTTGCAAATTTTTTGTGACGCAACAGTTGAAAGTTATTCATTGAAACTAATTATGGTACATTGGAGTATAATATTCGAAAAGAATTGTGTGAAATTTTCACGAAGAAATATTTAAAAATACAGCGATGGCAGCAATCATTCGGAGACCTCTCAAAACAAAGTTAAATTGCGGTACCCCTCATAATTCGATGCTGGATCATCTGAAATGAAGAAATTAAAGTGCTCTCGTTAGATCATCACTTTTCCCATTAACGCTAGGAGGGTTATTTGAAATTTCAATCTTTCACAATTTTTTTGTAATACTTTGAAGCCAAAAACGCGATTTTTGCGAGAAAAATCGGCCAATTTGTTATTGCAAAATAAATAATAACAACAAAAGTGAGAAGAACTCTCCAGCGTTCCCTCGTGAATTATGTACAGAAATACTGTTCAAAATTTCAAAAGGATCGGTGCGGTCCTTTTGGACTTATGAGGAGCACCGCAATTTTTTTGAGAGGTTTTCGAATGATTGCTGCTATTGCTGTATTTTGCAATATTTCTTCGTGAGAACTTTACACAATGCTTTTCAAATGCTTGATAAATGAATTTTAACGGTCACCACCCTCCCCCCCCCCTCCCGCCCTTAACAATCACATGTTGCAATCATGCACTGAAAAAAATCATTTTGTTGAAATGTGATCAACAAAAGAATTTTGTTATCCCAAAAAAATTTTTGTTGTTTTAACCAAATTCTTTCGTTGGGATGATAACATTTGTTTGTTATTACAACAAATAGATGTTATTATCCCAACCAAAGAATTTTGTTAAAACAAAAAAATGTGATTGAAACAACAAAAGTTTTGTTGGGATAAGAAAATTCTTTTGTTGATCACATTTCAACAAAATAATTTTTTTCAGTGTGAAGAATAGAGGAAAGGAGTGCGGTCACGAACTTTTAAGGTGCTCCCGAAAACGTATCCTAGATTGGCCTAGAAAGTGGCGCTGTTGTACGTGTTTACCAGTATGTACTGCTGAGTAAACATGGAAACCGAGTGATTAACCAACAAGACTCCGGTTTTTACTGCTGTGAGGCCACTTTCCGTTAGAGAAAATCGATCTCGATCGTACTCCTTTCCTCTATTTTCCATGGTTGCAATTCTTTGAGATGTTCGGCGATTTTCAAATTTTTCAATAATCCCGAAAAATGCAGTGAAATAATTTTTAATGGAATTCAGTGATATTTAAAATTTTTGCCCGCCATTTTGCGCTGCTAACAATGCCAGGCAGAACCGAACAAAAAATCGTTGTCAGGCTTTGAACTCCTTTTGAAAATCCCAGGCAGATCCGGACAAAAAATAGTTGTCAGGCTTTGAACGGTTCTTGTCCCAGGAAATCTGGTCGAAAACTGACAAAATTTCTACCTGGTTTCGTCCGGAATCACTAAACCGAAAAAAAAGTTTTGTTGAAATGTGAACAACCAAAAACTTTGGTTACGCTGACCAAATTTTTGTTGTTGCAACAAAACATTTGGTATTAGACACAAAATATTTTTGTTAACACATTTAGGAACAAAATAATTTGGTTGAAGGAACAAAAGTTTTTTGGTGTTCACATATCAACCAAAATGTTTTGTTGTTTTAACCAAACAGTTTTCTCGGTGTAAACATAGAATATCCTGTCAGAAGCTGACAGGAAAAATTTTTTCTCAGGTTTTGATAGGATATTTCAGTTTGGTGATTTCAGACAAAACCAGACAGAAATTTTGTCAGTTTCTGACCGGATTTTCTGGGATAAAGACCGCTCAAAGCCTTACTATTTCTTTTGTCCGAATCTGCCTGGTATTTTCAGAAGGGAGGGTTTCTTTCCCAGGTAATTTAGGCAAAAACTAACAAACTTTCGACCCGACTTGGTCTGGCATTACCAAATCGGGATATCCTGTCAAAAACTGTCACAAATTTTTCCGGACGGTTGTGTTTGGAATCCATAGACTGTGATATCCACTCAAAAACTGATGAAAATTTTCCTGCCAGATTTTAACAAGTATCATCTGTCCGATTCTGCCTGGCATTTTTAGCAGGGTGGATCATCGTCATCTTGAATTTTCAAAATCTAACGTCAGATTTGTAATCAAGAACCTCGAAAATCCTTGATGATAATTTTCAATAAAATCAGGTAATGTTTCAAATTTTTTGCATACCAGTTTCCATGAAAAACCATTCATGTAATAAGTGTGTGTTGCGAATGAAATGGAAGCTGTCGGCCGTTACCATAGCAACCGATTGTTCTAACTTTTGATTAAACGTCGCTCAGGCTTGGTTGACACTAGGAATCGATTAAACAGCGTTGCTCCAAACGTTTCAGATGCTCAAATGCGTGATAAAAGTTTTCTGTAAGAAATTATCACCATCGGCCGATACCTCTACGGCCAACAGTTTCCACTTCATTGTTGCAAAAGGTTAAAAATTGATCTTAATTTTTTATGTTAAAATTCAGTGTGAATTCAGTGTAGTTATGGTGTGATTCTGGTTTAGAATTCCCCTTTGTTGCGTTGGGAGGTATTCTAATTTGGGTATGGTGTGAACCATACGGACTGAGATTTTCAGCTAGGACCCGGAAGGTCCCGCTTGAATCCCGCCAGGTCCTCCGCGGAACCAGGAAGGTTTCTGCCGGGTAAGGGAAGATCCCGGGACCTTCCGGGTCCTAGCCGGGAATCTGAGTCCACAGGTGAATTTGGGAATCCCGTCCATCCGGGAATTGGCAGCTGGGAATAGCGTATCGATAATTTCCAAATTGAATGCATTTAATCACGATGTAAACTTGAATTCACCATGAATTCACCATCAGTTGATTGTTTCTTCAATTTTATTGACTAATCTCTCACATTCTCCCGTTTATAATTTCTTCATTTTAATTCTTGGAACTTTTGGTCGAATAATTCCATTGAATCCTTCTGATTTTTTTCTCTCAATTTTTTGCAATTCAATTCCAATTTATAATTTAGGTGTAAATTCACGGTATTTATGGTGTAATTTAGGTGTAAAATTATCCTTGGTGATGTTGAGTGTTATTCTTGTATGGAAAAAAAGCACTGCATTCATTTATTCATTCATTTTCTGTATTTTGATTCGAGGTAACTGAACAAGACTATGGTTGAATTTTTGTGTTTTTGTCCCGTTAAAGCCTTCCTTTTTTGTTCGTGTGCTTATGGAATGTACATAAAAAGGGGGAACAAGACCCTACAGACACGGATTTCGGTACTCGAACGATTCAGTAATGACGATGAGCTTACGTGCAATCAATTCTAGGGTTCAACACAGCATGAAGTATCATCTTTTTATTTGAATTCAAGTACTATGAACATACTATGTATTAACTTGAAATTTCAAACAATTGCTCTTCTCATCACCTATCAAAACCAACTTATCCTGTTCTTCGTTGGAATAAGAGTAGAAGAGAGTGAATAGATTTGCATTTCGACTTTTTCCCGCCAAACTGAATCCTTCATCCACTGTGTACCGCAGAATCGAGCGACTTTACCTCAGAATAGCGCGTTTTTCAACGCATGCGTGATTCGACATCAGGGTTGTTTTTTGAATTTCAAGGACCTCGACCTGTTTCAATAAACATTTCATTATAATCATTCAATAATCAATTCAAACCACTCCAACACGATTATTCAATTGAAAACAGAAAGAATAAAACGATTATTCATAGTACAAATCCTTCATCGAGTCTGCTAAATTGAATTTCAAAATTTCAAAATCGATTCCAAAAATAACAACGACGCGTTACCGATCTCAAAAATTCTGCCACGATTCGAAAATTTGATACCTCATTCTGAAAAATCTGTAAAAATGTATGATAAATTCCACCAACCGCAGCCGCCTATTTTAGTTCGGCCCTGCGTCGTCGTGGTCGTCACCTAGGACGGTATTATGCAACAGACGATTATCAATCTCACGTTCCAAGTGTGAATCGATGCCCAGTTTCCAGTCTAAACAAACGGTGCGAAATGAATTTTTAAATAAAATGACATCCGAATAGACATTATGTTAAATAATAATAATAACAATCATCATCCTGTGCGTGATAAATGGAAAACTGGAGGAGCATGCAGCAGAGTGCAATGTTTACTAACACCAAGAGTATACAACAGCATATCATCGATTCACGACGCAGTTCCACTTCGGAAACAGAGTCTACTCCTATTCCAATAGAAGAACAATTTAAATCTTTGTTACGCGTCAAGAGGGATCCAGTTCTTTACTCGTTTCTCATGATAACTCGATTCTTATTGATTTTATGGGTCAACTGTTTACTTCATAACATTATACATATAGTATATTACAATACGATATACGGTGTGCATATTTCTTTGCAACAATATCTTATGCATGGAATTTTGATGATAAATTGCTGGTATTGTTCTCGTTTTAGGATCCCAGGGATTATTTGACTCACTACGAACGAATGATAGAATTTCTACAAGAACCTAGTAATCACAAAATCATGGAGGAAGAGTTGACGGCGAGGGGCGTCAAGTGTATGAATTTCTACGATATTTTGATAGATTTCATCTTATTGGATGCCTTCGAGGAAGTCGAGAAACCCCCGTCGTCTATCAAAGCGATACTCCAAAATCGCTGGATTTCCGCTAGTTTCAGGGAAACTGTGAGTAAGAATGATCATTCAACTTTCTCACGATAATATTATTATTCAAATGATATTTATTCCAGGCTATCGGAACGGCGGTATGGTCCGTATTGATGGGCAAGAGACAAATGTTGAAATACGAGAAAGGATTTTTAGCACATTTTTATTCCATATCCGAGCAAATCTCTCCAGTATTGGTGTGGGGATTTTTAGGCCCGGAGGGTAGTTTACGCTCAACTTGTCATTATTTTAGAGATCAAGTTGTAGAATTTCTCATAGATATATTCAATTTTTTTAAAGTTAGGTACACGAATGTTGATCATTTAGCAGAAGATATACTTAGGGAAATGAAATTACGAGTTGAAAATATCAATCAAAGACTCTCCTTGGAGGGATGTTAGATGAATTCTTCGAACTTGTATCTTCGATCAAGCGATTTATAATACACGTTAACAATTTTTTTATATTCAACAAATGCATCCCGCCTGGAAACTATCTGTAGATTTTTTAGATTTTTCCATATAATCGTTTTTGATAAGCCAAAGTCGAATGAACGATGTGTCGAAAACATCTTCAACTTTTTCCTTGAATTTATCTTGGAACATGAATAGTAAATGATAATGATATTGCACAGTAGAAGTTGAATTATCGAATAGAATGCAGAAGGATTTTTGTGGGAATGCATTAGAAAAAGAAACTACTCTTGCTATGTTATACAAATGCTGTTTTAATAAGTTTTTTATTCTGGTTCTTGTATCGCGTATGAAGCAAGTTTGATCTTATCTGCGGAAATATTTCATAATCGTACAATTGTCTCGAAATTTCATGTACCAAAGTTACGTGGTAAAGCATCTAAAGCAGCAAATCTAGAAGGAGGCATTTGCGTATTTCTAAATTCGCTGCTCTGTTACATATACTTTGTTGAAAACATGCGTATATTCTGAATGTACATACAATGTGTAATATGTGTAAACTGTTGAATTTTATGAATTTAATTGAGCATTTGATTTTCTTCAATGAAGAATAAAGATGGTTTATCATCAGTAAACCGTGTAAAAAAAAAGAATCTTTATTTCTTTGGGACTTGGGTGTACAAAGAAAGATCGTGCCCGCTACTTATCGGCTGTAGATAATTTATACGTAGTGTCTTCCAAAATTTATCAGGATTCAGGGAGTCAATTTTGGCGCTTTTAATCATTTTTCGGAACAACAGCCCACGTCTTTTATTATGTGAGAAAAAATGGCACTATTGTCGTTATTTCTACCCTTGTGGAAATAATTCTCTGAAAAACTGTTTAAGTCTTCAGAACTCTGAATAAGACTTTCTGAAAGTCTTAATATCCCTAACTATGTCAAGAAAAGCGTTAATAAGTCTTGGTAACTCTGTAAAACTTTTGGAGTCTTGATTCCTTTGAAATTTCGGACTTACCGCAAGAATTATTAAGAGTCGATAAGACTTATTCAGAGTTTAACAGAAAAAAAATATAAGATATATCTTTACTTACATGTATAAATTGATGATCTGTACAAATAATTTCGATGTCTTGTTTACCCTGGTTAGAAAAATCCATTGATTCTCGCCAAATCTGATTAATTCTTATTGAATCTCGGACAATGTTCTGATTGAATCTCATCTAGCGATTTTTTAGTGAGATTTGGTCAGAAAAATGAATTCTTTCAATATGAATCGGATTGAATCTCGCCAAATCTCATTGAATCTCGGACCAAATCTTATGAAATTTAATTCCTCAGATTCGATGGATTCTTTAAACCAGGATAAACTTCAATTTATTTTTAAGTTATACTCTGTTCCAGAAAAATATTCTGAATAAAATATTTCAATTTATAATAATAATAATAATAATAATAATAATAATCGAATGTGTTATTTAAGCATTCCTTACAAATTTAACTATTATTCACACTTTTCTTGACATAGTTTGGGATATTAAGACTTTCAAAAAGTCTTGTTAAGACTTCTGAAGACTTTTAAAGAGATTTTAGAGAATTATTTCTACAAGGGTAGCTTTGAATTTTTCATAATTAATTTGGTTAATGTGATACTAAGCGTGACAGCAGCCTAATCGTTTATGACAAACTACGGCCAAACGCTTTATTTTAATCAAAATATCGCTCTGTACAGCACTTCTACTTGAATCAGAGAGGTGCTCGCTGTACAGAGCGATATTTTGATTAAAATGAAGCGTTTGGCCGTAGTTTGTCATAAACAATTTGGCTACTGCCACGCCGCTGGTATCACCTTAAACGTTTAAATTGTAGAAATCCGGAGTTGGTTCAGTTTCATTTTTGTTCGTGGGTTGAATTTTACAAAGTTTTAATGATATTTTTTGGTCATAACACTGCATTCCAGTGGTTCTGAACTCCAAGAACCTGGCCAAGAATATAAGGAATCTTTAAGGGGTTACTAACGCTTACCAACAGAGCACGTTGGATAGAAAAGGACAGGCCCATAGAAAGAGAGGTTTGGTACCATCGCTAGTATCCCGTTAAGGGGATACCAGCGTACCATACGAGTAAAGATTTTGTGCGCCAGATTTCTCCGAACTGAACTTATGAAACTGTCTGAAATTCTCAGGGAATAATCTTTGATACCCATCAATTGCTGTACAGTAGTGTTGCCGCGATCTTCGAGCTGATCTCAATAATTTCAAACGATCCGATCTTCGAGCGGAGCTGAAAAAATTTCAGTCGATCCGAGTTTCGAGCTAAGCCAGAACTATGAGATCGACGAGCCAGATCGTTACTGAGAAAATTTCCTATCAGACGAAGGACCCTGGTTAGGAAAAACCATTGCATCTCGCCAAATCTTACTGAATCTCGCAAAATCTCATTAGATCTTGGATCATGAAACAATATTGTGTTAAATGTTTAATTAGCAGCAGAGACGATATTAAGAAAATATGTTTATAAAGTGGATTTTTCTTCATCGCCAATCCTCTGAAGACAAATTTAATGATATATTTATCTATTTATTCATTGGAAGATGCATTCATGAAGTTTTTACAACTAACATTTATGAAATTTGATTCGCCGAGTCATAAAAATTTTGAGAAAACGTTGTTTTATACTTAAACTTTAAGAGCTTTAGAAATACAGTATAGGCCAAAAGTTTGAATACACCCAAAGGAAAAACAATTTTTTCAGTTGATGTGTTTGTTTCAGGAAATCAACTTACTTCATTTACATAAGTTCATTGTGTTTTATATTGTTTAGACATTTTTTGTTTATTATTTACGTAGTTTATATGAATTAAATCAATTTCGAGCAGCGAAGATGTAAAAATGTTAAATGTCTTTAGGTCAATTCAAACTTATGGCCTGTACCGTATGCTCTATTCCAAGGAGCCCCTGGATGCAAGAATTTTTTATTCGCGTATGTTTTGAACGAAGTAGGATCGTGAGATCTTCGATCTAGCTCGACGATCTTCGAGCCAATCCGAGCTTCGATCCGAGTAGTGGATTTATCGATCCGATCTGCGAGCCGAGCCTATTTCTCAAAAACAAGAGCCAAGCCGAGCTCATGCTCAAAACTCGGATTAACTCGGATTAGCTCGGATCGCGGCAACACTACTGTACAGAGCCCAACTTTTTAATTTCGAAAAAAATTTTTCTTTTACTGACTGAGAAAAAAATTCTATTTCCGAAATTAAAAATTTGGGCTCGGTACAGCAATTTATTCCCTGAGAATTTCAGACAGTTTCATAAGTTCAGTTTGGAGAAATCTTGCCCACAAAATCTTTACTCGGATGGTACGCTGGTATCCCCTTAAATTCGCTTGAAACTCCATACTGGGGGGTTTCCGGGGTCACTGAATACGAATCCGTTGTCGAAATTTCTAAATTCAATATGGTGTATCCAATATGGCGGATAAAAACTCGAAAATTGAATATATTTCCTCGAAACTTGCAATCCGAAGGTTTTCGGGGTCACTGAATACGAATCTATAGTAAAAATTCAAAACGGTGGATCCAATATGGCGAATTTAAACTCGAAAATTAATTTCCCGTACATCACAACCACCGATCCTCCACCTAAAACTTCGGTGGAATGGAGGTGGAGAAATGAGAGCCGTGGAAATAAGAGAGAATCTTTTCGGAGAAGCGACGGAGAAATGTCCGCCCTCTGTATTTTCAATACAATTCATAATAGTGCATTTACATAACCAAATCTGAATGTATTTTTCCCCCAACATGAATTTTATTGAAAATATAGAAGGCGGACATTTCTCCGTTCCCTCAACGGAGACTCTCCCTTATTCCTCCCTGATTTCTACGGCTCCCATTTCCCCACCAATTCTCCACTTCCGTTCAACCGAAGTCCTAGGTGGAGGAACGGTGGTTGTGATGTATGGGTCAATTCCCTTGAAACCCTCTACTCGTAGATTTTCGAGGGCAATGAATACGAATTCGCTGTCAAAACTCTGGATTTAAAATTGGTGCATCCAATATGGCTGTTCAAAACTTGAAAATTCATTCAATTTTCTCGCAACCCGCAACCCGTAGGCAGCGATGCCAGCATTTGGTCGACCGAGTCGATTTTCCCTCTCCATCACATCTGTCTGTATAGAAATGTCACATACACAATCAAACCTCCGACAAAAGAAATTTGATTGTATACAGCGTGATGGAGGGGGAAAATCGACTCGGTCGACCAAATGCTGCCATTACTGCCCGTAGCTCTTCGGGGTTGCTGGTTACAAATTTGAAAAATGGAATAACGGATCCAATATGGTAGCATCGAAGATAGTAGAAACTTCGCCACAAATCAATATCATTAGGGTTCTATCCCACACAGGACACCTACGTCACCTCTCCGTGGAATTCAGGGAGAAAAAAGGGATCGGTGGATACAGCGTGGCACGATTGAGAAATAGCGTAGAGGGAACGGAGAAATGTCCGCCCGAAAAAACGGCTCGGACATTTCCCCGTCGCCTCTACGTTACTTCTCCATCGTACCACGTAATATCCACCGCTCCCTTTCTTCTCCCTCAATTCTACAGAGATGCGATGCAATTCTTCGGTGACTGTCCTGTGTGGGATCAGATTCCATTACATATATTGTAGAAAATGTAGTAGATACAGATGAATTTTGAAATAAATGTTGAAATATAAAAATTTTATTTTTACAATGGTTTCTCACTTGTCGAACAGTTGAATTAAGTATTGAAGAAAAATTAAGTAATCAGCAGAATTGGTGTCGAAAAAAAAAGAATAGATTATGGTCAGATAAAAATATAGAAAATAAGTATCAATGAATTTTTCAACTCACCTGTCTCGGTATTTTCCATGTTAAGGGTCATGCAGCATTAGAAAACGGACAAAATTTTGCTACATAGTTTTCAAATAACTAAGCAATGATTACAAATTTCAAATGTAACAATAAAGTGCACTGCTAGGATTTGCCTCTCAATATAAATCCAAAGCCCAAAACATTCCTAAAAATGAGAGAATAAGTTATAAGAATGATTGACATTTGTAGGGCAATATGCTTATAATCGTTTCCATAATTCTTAGGAATTCATTTGCAGTTCCAATTTCATATTCAACAACTCAATTTTAGCAATGTGCTTCATCACTGCGGATTTACGATTTGTGTTTATCGCTTAGTTGATTACAAAGTACGTAGTAAAATTTTGCCCGTTCCTTGAAGGACTCCATGGTCCTTAACGTCAAAAAAGATGTGAATCCGTAAATTATCTTTTGGCACATTTTTTCATCATAAACAATGAATGTAGCGCCGATCCCCAAGAGAACACAAATCTTCAGGAACAGTGTTGCGATATTCCGCTATGTGGGAAATCGCAGCTTGGTCACGTGACTACATTTCGCACCAACACATATAAGCGCTATTATCGGTGAGCGGTTCACTGACAGAAGCCTTTATATGCGTTAGTGCAAAACATAGTCACGTGACCAAGCTGTGATTTCCCACATAGGGGAATACCGCAACACTGTTCAGGAACGTTCATTGAACAGTGATGCCAGATTCGAGACCAAGACCGCTCCCCCTTTCTCCCACCATGCGGATAAATTGAGCGAGTGAGAGAGAAAGAGTAAGTATCACTCTCTCGCTCGCCCAATTTAATCCGCATGGTGGGAGAAAGGGGAAGCGGTCGATGGAGAGGGTAAGAGCGGTCTCGGTCTCGAATCTGGCATCACTGTCATTGAATGTTCCTGGACGTTCGCGAACGTTCCTGAAGGTTTTGTGTTCTCTTGGGGATGGTAATGAGATAATATAAATTCGTTTTCAACTTCAGAACAATTGACGATACACTTCAGGGGGCTGCATCTCCAATGAACATACTTTGGACGTATTTACGGGCCCTCTCAACAGTGTTGCAGTGTTGTGATATTCATGGAGCTGGGAAATCGCAGCTTGGTCACGTGACTACGTTTTGTACTTGACACATGTGAGCGCTCTTATGGGTGAACCGCTCACCGACAAGAACACGTACATGTGTTGGTGCAAAACGTAGTCACGTGACCGAGCTGCGATTTCCCAGCTCGACGAATATCACAACACTGCCTCTCAAAGTTTGACTTTCATGCGAACTCAAAATCAAAATGGCGACCTGGTAAAGCGACCTAACCTCAAAATTATTCTGATTTCGAAACATCAATAGTATTTCAACAATAAACTGTGGAAATGAGAAAATTCTAAAGCCAAATTATATATTAATACATATAATTTGTTCGTAGAATTGTTGTTCATACTTTATTGTTGAAATACTGTTGATGTTCCAAAATCCAAATTGATCAGCATACTTTCGAGGTTACTGCGATTCAATCCCTGTTGAAAAAACCCAACATGGTCCAACCCATACGACAAAAGTTGCTCTCAAGTTGTTTATCGAGTTTCCGTAAAGTTGCTGAGAATTTGCTACGCATGTGATTGAGAGTTTCGTGAAACCAAACAACTTCCCAGCAACACAGTAACAACTTAAGCTAAAATCCTAGATTTACAGCATACTGTTACGCATTTGGCGAGGCAACGTCCCTGCAAATTGCTTCAAACTGTTGCTATACGTTTTCAACAATTTGCTGCATATTTGTTCAGCAGTTTGCTGTTAGGGAAGGTCCAACATGGAACCAACTTGGTTCCAACGTACTGACCCAATAACCAACGTGGGACCAACTTGGTCCCAGCTGAACCAAGTTGGTTGCATCATACAGACCATGATCAAAGGCCCAACAACCAATAAGAGACCAACTTGGTTCCAGCCGATGCCAGTTACAGACCATGAGGGCCCGTATGGAAATATTTCGCTGAAAAATGTCTGCAAAACTATGAAAAATCTCTGAAAAAGAATGAAAAAATTCTGAGAAACTCTGACAAACTCTGAGAATCCCTGGAATTTTGATGAGAAATCTAATATTTTTGGGACAATCTTTACAGACTTTTTTCAGGCTTGTTTCAGAGTTTCTCAGAGTTTTTTCATTCTTTTTCAGAGAAATAGTAACGAAATTGCACTCTGAAAAAACTCTGACAAAACTCTGATGGATTGCTAACATTTTTCTGACTTTTAGAAAAAAATTAAAAAATTTTCAAACACTTTTTCACACATGATATTTGAATACGGCATATGAATGTATTTATTGAATTTCAGGATTTTTCAATAATCAGAAAAATGTCAACAATTTATTAGAGTTTTGTCAGAGTTTTTTCAGAGGGCAATTTCGTTATTATTTCTCTGAAAAAGTATGAAAAAACTCTGAGAAACTCTGAAAAAAGTCTGACAAAAGCCTGTAAAGAATGTCCCAAAAATATTAGATTTCTCATAAAAATTTCAGAGATTCTCAGAGTTTGTCAGAGTTTCTCAGAGTTTTTTCATTTTTTTCAGAGATTTTTCATAGTTTTGCAGACATTTTTCAGCGAAATATTTCCATACGGGGGCAGTTGAGTCAGATATTACCCTCTCCATCACGATCTATGATGAAAAAGAAACCTCGAAATGCCAGCGAGATGAAGCTCTAGTAAAATATAATAAAAATTAAAACCCCTGGGTAATTCTGCTTCATACTGCTGGAATTTTGAGGATTCACTTATTGCTATCAGATTTTATATCGAACGAGGTCTGACTTACGTAGATATTAGGTCAGTAAAGTTAGGTATAACCATGCAGGATAGTGCCGACCCAGGTGGAACCATACTGGGTAATACTAACCTAGGTAAAACCATGCTGAGTAGGGCCCACCCACTGAGCATTTCCGTTAGAACTTTGCATTGACATTGCAGCGATATTGATGCGATCTTGAAAGTACTTTTCTTTCAATTTACAAGTGCAATATTACAAAAGTAACTCGCAAGAATATCGTTGAAATATCACCTGACAACGTAACATCGCTGCAATTTACTTGTAATTGGATGTAATATTACTGTTGTAATTCTCATAACAGGTACTTTCAAGATCGCATCAACATCGATGCAACTTTAATGCAAGGTTCTAACGGAAATGCTCAGTGGGTACCTATAGGGGAACTAGGTAGGACCATGTTGGTCCTATATGGGTGGTCCTACCCAGCATGGTCTTATCTTCCATGGTTCAACTATGTAACCAAATTCCTACTGGTCCTACCCAGCATGGTCGAACCCAGCTGGGTTTTTTCAACAGGGATACGATCGAAGCGCCACCAAGATGTTTGACTTGTCCC
Source organism: Gonatopus flavifemur (assembly GCA_018340375.1). Classification (NCBI taxonomy): domain Eukaryota; kingdom Metazoa; phylum Arthropoda; class Insecta; order Hymenoptera; family Dryinidae; genus Gonatopus; species Gonatopus flavifemur. The sequence goes on along the minus strand of JAFFJZ010000006.1, from coordinate 3,234,802 downwards.
TGAGTGGAAACAATGGTTTGGGGTCATCCTATAGAGTTGAAGTCCCCTGATACACTTCTTCAAACAATAATAACTTCTGTCCCTTTTCGAGGTTTCAAAACAGAATAATAACCCTAGAGTGAATTTGATCCCTTAGGAAAGTTTTCCTCGTTCATGCCAAATTTCTTTGTTCTTTTCCCTGTTTCTCCCCCGAAACATGGAAAAGAACATGGAAATTTGGCAAGTTTATGGAAATGAATAGGGAAAACTTTTCTACGAGATTCCCAATACTACATCGAACTAGGGAGAATAAAAAAGTGTAGAAGTTCCATTTTTTCAAAATAAATTGTAATTTGCTCTTCACCAATCTCTCTGGCATGAAAAAACAAAGAAATTCATGTACTTATGAGTCAAATTACTGCTTCTAGAACGATTTTACGAGCAAAAAAATCCGTGGGGTAAATATTTACTCTGGTTTGTAGTTTACAGGTGGAAAATAAAAAATAGGGTTGTAGATCTAGGGTTGGAGAAAACAGTAGCTAAGTTCGTTTACCGATGTCCCAAGTTACCTCAACTCGCTCCAAGTATTTTGGATTCGCTACTTCCAGTTTAAGCAACGAAATGATTGGTTTGGTACAAGTTGGAGCAACTCAGGGCACGTAGAACGAACGAACCTATTATTCGTTGGATATGTCACAAAAATCATCAAAAATCAATAGCAATTAACAATAAAGATTGAAGGAACATTTCTTTCGACTTTTGGCCACGTTTTTGAGTTTCTGAACCACAATGCACTGTTGAGTTCTAAAATGCCACATCATTCGAAGTTGTTCAATTCAAAATCTTGAACAATGTGGATTTAAAATGCGTTCTCTTTTGTCACTATTTTCATCTGTACATGTATGATTGCAATCATCCGAACATGTGAAATACTCGATAGAAATTTTTGGAACGCCCTACGTAAATATACAGTAGTGGAAGAAATATAATTTTCCAAACAATTCCAATGATTGGAGGGTTACAACTAATTTATTTATTTTATAATAACTTGCAGAATTTTGTGTTTATTTTAATTTATTTGATGTATATTGAATTTGCACTATCAAATAATATATTCCGAATAAAAAAAGTTTCTATTTGAAAATTCAAAATTAAAGTCTTATATATACATATATATTCATTTATTCACCACAGTGATCTAGTTATTTCTTTGGATAATTAACTGTAACCTATCACGTATCATATATTCCTGTTAATTCTCTAAAATCGACAACTTTCCATTCTTCGCTGCATACACAAACAAATGACAAAATGAATAATATTCTCAAAACACATACAATGATTACAATAATTTGTATCTATGAATGATCAACAAATCGTCTGTATATACAAATTATTATATTATGTCCAATTAAAAAATTGATATCACAACCTTCATGATTCAAGCGACGGATTAGCATTCATCTCAATTGCAAATTCAATTGACGAGTGTTTGTTCCGTCTCCTAGCAATCACATTATATTTTACGTCATTAATATTCAATCGATTACATTGATCTAAGAAGCTGAAGATAAAAATTCTGAATTAATCAGAGAATCCTGCTCTCCATATGTTCTCCCTGTTGAAAATATTCCATAGAATCTCATCGAGGAATGGAAAATTGAACAATCTCTTTTTTAAACGATTAACAGATTAATTCTGCATCTTTTGATCCCAACTTTCAAAGTAGTCTTCTAGTGAACGAATTGACCGGAACACTCCGTATCAGCTTACTTCAAGACGTAGCGCTGTTCAAATAGAGTTTACTTATTTGCAATTTAAATTGACAACCAAGATGACGTATCCGCATCTGCTTCAAAGTTGAATTATAGATTCAAAATAGCACATAATTTGTTAAGAAACAGCATATCGAATGCTTCGATGAATGTAAAAATCCAATCTCACGCGTGCCTACGTTTATTAATTCTTCCCTAAGAGAATACAAAGGTTCAACAGAGGTGCATTGAACATTTCATGAACCTATACGTCTGCTTTATCTTGGGATTGTCATATGCTTCTTATACATCATTATATGGTCCCTTTTCTTTTTACACTTCCAAATAATTCAGAGAGATTTATTTGCACACTTCGTGAGTTTCCCAAAGAACTTTTATAATAAATTATGCACTATACAAGGTCCTGAATCATGAATTCAGTATCAATTTTCATTCACATTTATCGATAAATTTACTTCGTCGGTTCTTTTTTTTTCATATATTTGACAACATTTGAATTAGAATTGTCAATAGGACGGTTACCATTCACGATTCTGTTTAAAAAAAAACTCAGTCTAATGTATATTATTGTGTACAAAGATATATTCCATTTTCTTTATCTATTTGACTCTTCTTCATGCTCCTCTTATCCGATTTGAGAAAGGCATTAAAAAGGTAATACAACTGGATATTGAAATAAATCGTCCGTTGAGATTCGCACTGAACTCCACTCGTCTATCTTATCACAAAATCAAAGTGTGTTATGAAATATGAAAATCAGAAGCAAAAATACGTTCATCGTCGGAATCTTCTTCATCCGAAGAAGGCACATCTGGCATTATATTGGTAATGCCGTGAATACGTTTGTATTCTGTAAAACTGATTGTTTCCCCTTAAACAAAAATCAATAAATTCATTTTATCAGGAATTATCCAATTGTTGGAAGATAGATATATTATTACCTAGTTGCCTTGGTCCAGGATCTTTAGACCAATCATTTTTATATAAATGATCCATATCGGCTAAGACGTTGGATCGTTTCTCTTTATCCAAGTGTAGTCGTAACCACTCTGTCCCTAAATATAAACCCAATAAAAATTGTTATACAGTTGTTGAGTATTTGACATAAAATTAATCTTCGATACTCACATTTGTGGGCTTTGTACAAGTAAATTTTGATCTCTCTTCCTAAATTTGAATGCATAGTTTTGTCGGGGATAACAGAGCCAAACAATCTTGTACAAAAACAATATCTACTGTCATTCAGTTGTGCGCTGAAAGTTCAATGAAGATAGTTTACTGTGCTTATAATATAGTACCAGAAGAGCAAATACCTGAAGATTAAATAATCGATTTCGACTTGGAGATGATATTTTTCGACGTCTGGTAACATGATACGTAGAACTACAGAAATATCTGTTTGGTACCATAGAATTTTTGGGGTTAATATATTACTGACGAGTGTTGGAATACAATTTAGATCCATCGGATTCTGTGTAGTCAAAGTTTCAAATTCTTTAATAGAATATTAGAAAAAATTCCTAATTCAGTCATATAATGAGTAAAATTTTCAGAACCCCGGTTTTTTGCTTTTTGGTTATGTTTAGAAAAATCATCTCACGATCACAGATAACATTGTAAATAAATCAAAACCCAACGGAATTATGCAATGATGTATTTTGGTTGACAAGAACAATCAATCAGAAAATAACAAATACTGAATATTTTGAAAATTCATCCCTTAATCAGGCTCTAAACAGCTTTATGCGTTGATCACTGGCTAGCTCGATACAGCTGGATCGCGTCCTTCAAATGAAGCAAGTATTTTCACTCTTACAGATTAGGTTATGTTTGCTGTATGTCTTATAAAGTTTGTAAATAAATAAACATCAGTATGAGCAAGTATGAGATTCAAAATTTCCATAGAGTATCATGTTTTAAAAATTTCAAATAAGAATCATTGAAGATTTCTTGTGAATAGATAAGAATGTCGTCTAACATCGAAAATTTAGAAGATAAAGGACAAGAGGGTCCAATTCGATGTATATTCTTTTCTGAATTTCATCACATCGCTGGTCCAAAAATCACATGCCAGGTTAGTAAAGTTTTCTATAAAATTTGTTCATATTTTGGCTATCATTTCATAAATCATTAATCAATTATTCTCTTTTGAACCTAGGTTCCAGATAATTTTGTATCCAAAGACGTGTTTGATAATGTCAGCGTGTACATCATTCCCAAAGCACAGTTGCAGAGAAGTACCATTACGGTGTAAATAATATCACAGTATAACCTTTCGATATTATTCTTGAAACGTTAGATAACAGATTGTTACATATTTGATCACATTTCAGAACTTTGAAGGATTATAAAATATTAGGATTCCCTGTAAAGATTGACAATAATAAATATGCGAGAAATGCATTTTATTTCAACTTATGTTTTGTATGCGACGCACAAGCTCGAACAGTTCACTATGAACCAGTGGTTAAAAAAGTTTCCGACTTCTTGGTAATTTCTCTCATCATGCGATTGTATATTAAGGAGCCTGGAGCATCAAAATGAGTGTAAGATATTTCGCGCCAACTTTTTTCAATATTTTTTTATACTTTACAAATTATGAGGAACTCCAAATTCACATTCAGATCCCAATCTCGGATATGAACTTGAAGAAGTTGGCACAAAATTTCACTTGTTTCTTCTGATGCTTGAGTGCCCTGGACATCCAGATTGACTTTTCTTGTTTTAAAATTCAGAAAGATATTGTAGAATTTTACTATGCCAATCAATATATTTTTAAATAAGTCGATGAAATTGATAATTCATATTTTATTGTATTCTAGATGGCTTTAGAAATCGAAAATGGCTTTCTATCTGCCTCAAAAGACAAAACCAGACTAGCGGAAATGCTTGGACAAGTGATGCATGATCTAAATTTGCATAAAATATGCACATTAACTGGTTGGTATGCATTTTTCGAATACACACGGTAGTAACTGTCTCCACAACTATTTTCTGTTGTTTCAGAAGGAACAATGACGTCCCATTTGAAGGTTGTGAAATTAGCGCCGGAGCCTAAACCAGTCCTCGATCATCAGGTTCCAATTTTTCTGGAAGATCGTGAAACGTTTCACAGCGATCAATGGGATTTGACTACCCAACAAGTACTGCCGTACATCGATGGATTCAATCATGTTGCTCGTATAGCGGCGGAAGCGGACGTCGATATCAACTTAGTGAAAAGTTGTGTCCAAAATTTAGCGTTAGTTTCGAGACTAAAAATCAAAAGAATTCGAATTCTACGATTCACAGTGTTGGATTTTACAGATATTACGGAGTGGTGACTCTAATACCGATATTTCAATACAGTAATGTTTACGCTGCAACACCAAAATTGAAAGAACTAGCCGAAGATGTGAATTTACAAGAAAGGTGTATAACGTATGCTTCAAAATCTTGTGAGTTTATATATTACAAACTATGATAGATTACGATTAATTTTATTTTGATGTATTGTACAAATTTTCAGCAAGACAACCCGCGTATCTTCGAGATATATATCGAATGTACGCCAGTATGACACACGGTAGCAGCATGAGAGACTTGTGCCAGCGATTAAATCCACAAAATTTGAGAATCAATGAAAGAAAGTTGATTCAATTCGGTCTGATCGAAGGACTCGTGAGAAGAATATACAAGGTATATATTTTTATAAATGTAAAAGTCTGTTTATGTACAAACTACATGAGTAGGTTTTGAATTTCAGTACCCGATTTATTTATCTGGAACGTGCAGCGAGGAGACGAGAAACAACGTTGCCTATAAATACTTCACAGGAACGTATAGTCTCGACGAGATATGTTGCAGTACAGGCCAATCGGCGGCGCAGATTGAAGAAATCGTCGAACGTGATCCTAACATCGTTATGTTATGGAAATGATTTTCGAATCATTTATACAAGCAATTATATTTTTTTATATAAAACGATATTTTTCGATATCAAAATGATTGAATCCTTCTGTTCACTTGATGTTCTTGATCATACGTTTCACTCCGTTTATATAAATCTCGGGAACTTTATTTTCCTGCATTTCTTTGCATTTTCTTTCTATAGCTTCGCGTAACTTTTGCTTGCGTTTTTCATTCTCCGTGTGAATCAGTAAACCCTCTTCGAACATCTTCTGTCGTGCTTGAATTCGCTCTTTTTCTTTCTCATTAACCTGAAAAAATACAAAACACGAGATGTGTGTGTGTGTATACAACTTTTCGAATCCTTTTTGTTCTATACCTGTTTCAATATCTCGTCTCTGTGAGCCAGAGATTTCCGATGATGTCTCTCGATTGCCTCTTTTTCACGAGCGAATTGATCTTTCTGTATCCGCACGGTTCTCTCAAATTCACGACGATCTCGTTCGATTTCAACCGCTTGCATAATTCTTTTGTTGTTGATCTGCTCCTCTCGTTCCGCATTCAGAATCTTTTTCATCTCTCTTCTTCTCAGAGCTTCCTCCTTTTCCTTTTTTCTCCACTCTCTTTCGACCTCTTCTTGAATTCTAGCTTGTTTCAATTCGTCCATGTGAGACTGTAAAGACGGATCAAGATAATTAAAAGTTTCTTAATTTATGCGAAGAATTAATGAAAAAAGTCTACCCTGATGTCTTGTATTTGCATCGTTTGTGCAGCCACTCTCGCTATTTCACGTTCTCTCTTCAGTTTTTCTAATCTCTTCTCTTCGGCAAGTTTTTTATCCCTCTCATCTTTTTGTTTTTGATATTCTTTTATCCTGCAAATAGTTTAGTTTACTTATTACAACTGTCATGTTATATAAAAAAGTGAATCAATCAACCTCAAATCTATGATTTTATTTTCCTCCTCTTCCATCGCTTTGAAATGTTTTAATCCTTCATTCACTTCCGCTATCGCTTGTTTTATTTTCTTAGATTCCATCTCTTTATTCTGAAGTTTGTTTCGTTCTTCCTCCTGCCAAGCTATGTTATTTAAATTAATGATTCTACTCTCTTCCAATTTTCTCTCAAATTCAGCGAGTCTTTGTTCTTCATTTTCGGAGATTTGTTCTCTCAATGTTTTCACGAATTCACGTTTCTTTTCATTCTCTTTTTTCTCTTTCTCAGTCTCTTCCTTGATGGCCCAGAGTCTTTCATTTTCCATCATATCGTTCAATCGTTTCTCCTCTTCAGCTAATTCTTGAGTGATCAATTTTTTCTCCGCTATCTACGGATGAGGATTAAGAATATATATATTTTTTAACATTGTTATTTCGTTGATATTACCTGAGCATCTCTGACGGCACGACATTTGGTTTCTAATATCAATTGATTGCATTTTTTAATCTCTTCCTCTTGCTCCAGTTTCATATTATAAGCTCTTTCCAAGATATGCATTTTCCTTTGCCTGGCCTCCTCCTCGATTTGTTTCAATTCATCGCTTTTATTCTCCTCCGCTCTTTTGAGATCCGCTTGTTTCATCGCTTCCCTTCGTTCCATGCTCTCTTTCAACAATCTATCCCTTTCTTTTTCCGCAGCTTCGTACAGCGCTCTCTTCTCCTCTTCCGTCATGATTTTACTATTCTTAACCATTTTTTCGTACTCCTTCTGGGACAGAATTTTAGCCTTGACGGGAATTCTTTTCGAAGAGACTGAAGATGACTTCCGTGATCCATTACTCTCTTTATCATAAATCTGTTTAATCTAAGAACAAGATCTCAAAGATTTCTTCTCCCAATGATTTTTATATTTTATAATATTTTTCCGATGGCTCACCTGTTTACCTTCGATCCTTGCAAATTCGATCGAAGAAGTTCCGTCGATGGATGAATAGATGGGCACTCCGGTGGACGGGCGATTTTTATAAATCCCTTGTTTCAATCCCTGTATGGATTTCGTTTTCGCGGAAACTGTTCTTCGATTCGGTCCTACGAAAATGGATTTTATTTTCAAAATATGAACAACAACATACTTTTTATAAATACCTTGCAAAGCACTTTGATATTGAGTACTCGGCATTTTTTCGATACCTCGTTGAAATTCTTTTGAAATGATAAAACGTTATTCGCCGTTGTTATTCAATTAATTTTGATGATAAATGTAGTCACTGAGTTTTGATCATGAAATAGCATATGAGATAACTCTGAATATGTACCAGTGTACCACACTGTACTCTGAATTCAGTCGATGAACGTAGTAACCGTTGGCATGTGCTTTTCTGTTGTTTGGTCAATTTCCAAAGGACGGAGAGAGCAAAAAAAACAACCTCTGGAATGCTCGTGTGACGAAATCCACGTGTTGCTGGGTTTTCGTTTATCAACGAAAAATGATTCAACGACTTAATTTCTTTGGACAATAAATTTTCTGGTGCAACATTGGAACACATGAAAAATTTACATCTCAAATTCACCCTTTATCGAATGAAACATTCAAGAAACTAAAATCATCATCGAGTTCTATTCGACAAATCTATACAAAAATTTATTAAAGGGTTACAAACCTCTAAAAATTTTCCTAATCTGTTTCTTCTCTGACTATGCTGCTATTCTCAACTCGTTTTATAAAATATAATGGAAATCCCTTGGCGTTGTTCTTCACAATTGGTATGAAAATATAAAAAAAGCAAAGAAGCGGAAATGCCTGGAGTAGATTTGTTTACCACTCCAGATCCTCATCTCATACCCGGGTAACTAACTTCGGATTTATATAAAACATTTATGCGACATTACATTCATTCTGTTCTGAATTATTTTCAGATATGCGGGGCATTGTTCGCAGTATGATACTAAATGTGGTGGAACTTATGGAAACATAACGCATAAATTGCTGTTAGATCCGAAAGTCGATCATTCTCCTTTCCTAGTATTATCGAATCGCAAAATTGATCAACTGAAGGTAATTTATGGTTCTTGACCTGCTTCGATTGAAATTTTACAATGAAATTCATACTCAGGCCCGGAATTAATGGCCACACAAATCGATGACCTTTTTTCTAAAATAAACCGTTCAGCAAATACACTGGATATCGAAAGCGAATCCCGTGGTTAAACAAACCCATTGATTCTCATTGAATCTTGCACAATGTTCTGATCAAATCTTATTCAACCATTTTCAATGAGATTTAATCGGATGAGTGTATTTTTTCAATGTGATTCTGATTGAATATTGCACAATATTCTGACGAAATCCCATAGAATTCTATTTTGTCAGATTCTATGGATTTTTCTTAACCAGGGTGAATCTGTTTTATAGAGAAGCGATGTCGATTTTATCTGTAAAGGAACCTCCGACACCCTGGTGAAGGAGAAGCGTGTCATAAAGAGTAACGGAAGCGTAAGCATGTTTCAGATCACTTCTCTGATACTTCTTACATGCTTCGTATCCACTTTTCAATTACGCTTCCGTGCGTGCCCTAGTGAAAATGGGAGCGTAAGAAGGGTATAAAGCGACATGGAAGAGGAAACGAAACAGTATCCAAGTGCGGAAAAAGCGGAAATTGAAACATTTTTACGCTTGATTTGTTTCAATCTCCGCTTCCAGCGAGCGGAAATTTTCACCAGGGTGAAGCCCGATTTCTATGAAATTGGTGTTCCACTTGACGCTCGGTATACGCTTGAATCCACGTTCCAAATACTTTCCACCTACGTTCCCGACACTTTCTAATGCACGTTTCCTTTTCACCAAGGCAGTCTTGATCTGGCTTTGTTGAACCCGTGAAGCATTCTAAAGAATGTTGAAATCACTTTTTCAGCAAAGAGAATTAGATAAAGCTGATGAAGATGTAGTTAATTCTCGAGAGAAAAAAACAGATCCTGTTTATAAGCATCCCATGCTTCCAGGGTATCAAGGTATTAAATTGACAATTTTACTTTGATTTCAAGAGCCATTTAATTTCTGTATTAGTCTATTTCTAATGTTAAATCAAGTATCGAGAGTCAATTAAAGGGCACTGCTAGTGTGACGGCTTAAAGAAAGGTGATAATCGGTAATTTGTTTGAAGGAAAGTATTATATTATGGTTGTCAGGCACTTTCTGAGATTAAAAAAAGTTGAAAAAGACGAGATTTTGGGTTGAAAAATTTCGAATGCTTTGCCATTTCAGAACTCAACAGCGTTATTCAAAGTCCCTTCAAAGTCCCTGGAGCTTGGAAAATGAATTCCCATACGCTAATTCTTAGCCCTTGAGGTCAAAAGCTTTCGGAAGAAGCAGGATTCTTCAACTTGAGCTTTGCAAAAAATGAAAATATAAATAAAATGACCATCTTTATTGATTGAAGAAGGTCTGTTTGAAGCGATATTTTGATTTTGTTGCTTCATTTTCGAATAATTTGTCAAAATAATTTGAGCCGTGTTTTTTTCTAACTGATGGGTTCTGGTTGCACCTTCGGGGATAGTTATTATCACCTTAATTTTGTACAACTGATTCGTTTGAATACTTGTTCAACAATTTCGCAGCAGCGTATCTGATTTAATTCTATATTATATCGAATCTGCTAGAATTTCGAGGACATATCAGGGTTTGAACAAAATAACCCAGCTCAGTTTTACCCACCGGGGTTTTTTTTTGGAAAAAGTCCTTTTGAAATAACCCCAAAAAACCTGAAAAAGGTTGTTATCTCTAATTACAATGAATTATTCAAAATTTACCTCTATAATTGTGGACATAAGAAATTACTTCTGAAAGAAGCAAATGCGAGTGAAGTGAAATCCAAAGGATAACTAAGTATAAGTACTGAATCATAGTGGAATAAAACGCATTTCCAATCAATCTTATAGTTCACAAATAGAATATAATTAATGTTTAGTATCAAAATATTTCGAGATCATTTAAAGAACAATATTAAATTTAAATGTAAAATATAATTGTAAAATTTCAATTACGTATTTCACTTTTCATATCTAATGCACGTGATATAAACCACAATGTATCCCATATGGCACACAAGAGATTCTTTTTCAAGAATGTGAATAGAATTCTTGTTGAACTCTTTTCAAACTGATGAATTCATCAAGAACTCTGAAAATGCGAACTCTATTTTACTTACATCAACGAGTTCTTTGAGAGCCATGAAACGATCTAAAAAGCAATTCAGAAGAACTCGTTAATGTTAGGGGAATAAAACATTTTCAGAATTCTTCGTGAATTCTTACCTTCGAAAAGAGTACCACAAGAATTATATTCATATTCCTGAGAAAGAATTCTTCGTGTGTTATATGGGATGTGAGACCGTGATATGAACGAACGATCAATTCGAATTTCAAATCAACAAAACTATCAAAAACATAAATCTAATAATAATAACCAAAATGCCAAATTACAAAAAAAAACAAATAAAATCCAGAAAAGCCCCGAAAATCCACTCAATTGTCAAAACACCCGAAAAAACCGGCCTGGGTCGGGATTTTGCAAAAAACTCTGGGACATATTTATTCATAAATGATATATAAATAGTAATTTTTTGAATGAAAATATTCGATTTCCAGCCTTGATTGCGGCCTGAAAATTATCTGAAATGTAAAGAACATTGAAATTTAGTCAAAAAATAATCAAATCCTCCCCCAACGTTCTATTATTATTTTTTTTTTTATGTAAAAATTTCTAGTGGCCATCTAAAGTGTAAACTGCTATTTCCCACGAAAACTTCCGCCATTTTGTGAGTGGGAACACCCCTAATGTGAAAAAAAAATCTGAACTAAACGTTGGGGGGAGGTATTTTATATGCAGAAAATGTGTACTAAGTTTGAAATGAATCGGTCAAGTAGTTTTTAAATGGCAGTAAAAACGAACTTTGAAAAAGTAGTTTTGAGAAAACCGCTTTTAAAAGTTTATGAGTTAAAAAAGTGAAGAAAAAGCAGCTTCGATGTCTCAAGTCTTTGTTTTACCCTGGCTTCTTTGCTCTGCTGCTCAGCTGCCCTTTCAATGCGATTGCTGTCCTCCAATCTTGCGTATTCATGTGCGCTTGGGCCGGCGCTGACGTTCATATCCGACAGAAGGGTCAGAAAAGCACCAGTACCTTCGTTGAAAGTGCATGCAGCTACATAGGATGCAAATTCAATCATTTTTCCGGTGCAATTTTCTAAATTCCTTGGTGAGAATGAAGCGTTGAAGCGTAACGAAAACCCAAGCGAAGAGTCATCTAAGCGTAACAAAGAGTTACCTAAGCGTAATTTAGGAGGGAATTGGAACATTTTTCACGTTTCATTCGTTTCAATATCCGCTTCTCCCACATTTGGATTTTCACCAGAGTTATCTGGTTCAAACTTTCGTTGGCATTTTGAGTAGAACCTCCAAGATACCTTTTCAGAAGTTCGTCTTCACTCAAATCTTCGTAAATCGGTTTAATCGCTTGTAAGACATCTTCTGGAAGTCGAGTGTAATTATGCCCGACTGTCCCGAACGCCAGCTGCTGTCAGAGCTATAGTGTTAAAGGACAGGAGACTAACTAGACAATAAATTCAAGAGTTTTGCTCGGATTGACTGAAAATTTTGGGAATATATTCTTGAAATGTTTAACAATAAGATAAGACAAAAAGATTCGATTTTTCGAAAGTGCAAACCCTTACCCCCCCCCCCCCTTTAAATGAGATACCAGCAATTCCTAACGATGTAACCCGAGCCAAAACTTTTCTGACAAATTATTCGAAAATAGAGCAATAAAAGAAAAATATCGCTCTGTACAGACCATCTTTATTAATCGAAGAAGGTCTGTACAGAACGATATTTTGATTTCATTGTTTCATCTTCGAATAATTTGTCGAAGTAATTTTGGTTGTGTTCTTTTCTAACCAATGATTCTGGTTGCATCTTCGGAGGTCGCTGGTATCACCTTAAAATAGAAGGTTATTGCCTATACAATGACCCTGGATTGTGAAAAACAAAAGTTCAAATTCAACAATATGGCAGAATTTCGAAAGAAAGTTCAAAATTTCCTAAAAGTTCTGAGGATTTTCAATATTTAATAAAATGTTTAAAAGTTGATTACACTAGTGGTGTCCCTTGATTGAACAAATGATACACCTTGCTGTTATAAATTACTGTATTTATCAGTTAATTGAGGACAGGCTTGGATCATAGAATTAAAGACACCTCGCTGTGGCTGGTATTAAAAAATTTTCCTGCAGATCCACGTTATGATTCCCGTAGGTTTCATTCCTGATCTCATAAACGAACACGGGCAAAGATTTCCGGTACTCGCGACGAGAGCAATTGCCAATCACGACAGACGTTTGTCAAATAGAAAAGAAACTTTCAAAGAATTTGAAAATCTCGTAATGGTTCAAAGTGGTTGTAACGAACCTCGAAGTTTACAAGATCGTCTAGTAATGAAATTTCTGATCTCTCTTGTACACGAAAATTCTAAAATAATATTGTTTTTCCTACAACTTTTTTTCCAATAGATGACAAAAACCGAATTCAAATTGCCCTTAATAGTGGTGAGACCCGAGAGCATGGGAGTCGTCAAAACTCTTCCAATCGACGAATCTTATCAAACACCACCGCGTCATAGTCCAACGCCTTTTTTTACGGATCCCTTACATTCGAGTGATCATTTTAAAAGTGGTGAGAAGTACAACGAATACAATTTTTTGTTCACAATATCTGTGTTGAGGTCTGATTATTGCGCTCGCAATAATCGGCACGTGGAATCTTCCCTGTTTAGGATATGCGGGTCACATACCCTACCGACAATCCCATTTAGGAGCCACGAACGTTCCAATAACGAGAAGAGCGTTATGCGATTTTGCTGAAGCTCGACATTTGCGGCACCGGTTGAAATGTCGCCCCCAGATCGACCCCTTTTAATTCAACCAACGACAATTTATCACAACGAAGAGGGTCTGATACCTAATTATTCGGGATACGTGCCTGGAGCTAAATTCAGGTATGCTGTTGTTATTTTCTTCCAAAGACACCACAAATGAGTGTTCCTAAATCTTATTCAATGTAGATTTGGTAAGACGTTTGGTGCTGTTACGAAAAATGTTAAACCCAGCAGAATTTTAACCCACAACGTGAGAAAACAAGAACAAACGTGTTAAATCCTAGAAAAAAAATAGCAAGACAGTGAAAATCGATCAAAACAACTCAAGTAAATATCTTCTTATGTAAAACGAATACTTATATTTTATATAACAAAAGAGTATAAAATATTATACAAACAATATACCGCATACCGTAGAAGTATTTTCATTTTCATTTACAAGGTGGACCTTATATTTATTGATGATTTCCATTTTAATAAAATATCCGCAGCTTTCTTCAAGTTTTCGTCCTTCTGTTGATTGGATGGAAAAAAAAGAATTGTAATCTATTCATTGAAAGTATGTCGAAGAGATGAAGAATTTCAAAATTACCTTGATGAAACAATATCGAACGTAATCCTCTCCCAGATGACTATGCTCGTCGCTGTAAAATGCGGAAGGTGGGATGCCTTGAACACCAACGTTTTTCGTCATCCATTTGGTGAATCTATAATCTTTTTTAACATCAGTTTCTTCCTCTAACTTGACTTTGTTTTGTAAATCACTCCAATCGGCGATCATGAAATAACCTCCTTCGGGAATCGTAGGCTTGAATCCAACTTGAGTGAGGAATTGTGCCATGTAATCTCGTTTCGGTAGCAATTCTTTGGCCAAACTTTGAAAATAACAATCGGGTTGTCCAAATCTTTCCATTTCTTGTTCAAATCCAATCGCGATTGCTTCCTGTTGATGATCGATTATTAATGTTTGTTAATCAAAGTGAAGGAAAATCGAGTACGCTACATCATTATTTCATTCCTCAAAAGACAAAGTGAAAGTGAATGATTTAGCTCTCGATTAGCTTTTGTACTATTCTTTGTTCCACAAAGTTCTCTGAGAAATTTACTTGTAGGGGCGTAACGCAAGTGTACACGCAATTTTGATGAATAATTTTTAAATTCTGTAATAAATCAGCTGGTCCGTAGGCCCAACCTGTTTTCCATCCTGTCACGCTAAATGTTTTACCCGCGGATCCAATGGTGATAGTTCGTTCGTACATTCCAGGTAGAGTGGCTGGAATTTGAGCGAAAGTGCAATTTTTGTGAATGAATTGTGAATATATGTATCGAAGAATGTAATACCAATTCGAATATGTTGGTACGGTTCGTAAACGATCCATTCATAAACTTCGTCGGATACCACCAAAGTATTCCATTTTTTAGCCAAGTTCGCGATGAACTGTAATTCGTCTAACGTGAAAACTTTTCCTATTGGATTATGCGGGGTGTTGATTATGATTCCTTTGGTTTTTTCATTGAAGAGACTTTCCATTTCTTTTCTATCGAACACCCAATCGTTCGAAGTGACTGGTCCATCTGTTTTCATCTGAAGAGCGATAAAAGATTTCAAATTTCTTGAAATTAATTTTGTGAACTAGTTATATTTACCGGTTTTAATGCTATGAACTTGGCTATTCCTCCAGCAGTTTTCACCATAGGCGCATAACAATCGAAAAAAGGTTCTATAATGATCCATTCGTCTCCAGGATTGGTATGTCCTTGCAAAGTTGCAAACAGTGCTTCGTACGCTCCAGCGGTAACAATTACTTCATTGTTAGGATCCAGGGTCCTATTCAGAAGTTTGGAATATAATTTTCCAATGGCATTTACCAATCTTGGATGACCCTAAAACAAAATATATATAATTTTATATTTGTAGGAAGATAAGAAGATCGAAGAATTCTAAAGCAACACTCACGAATCCTCTGGTGTATTGATTCAAGAGCGGATTATCGCCTGTAGTGGTCGCGGCTAGAGCTTTCGTCACATTCTCTGGAGCATGAAAATCGGGAAATCCCTGACCCAAATTCAAGGGTTTATATTGTAAAGCGAGTTGAATGTACTCCACCCTGAAATACATACCAAATCATCACATTCTTTCGGACGAAACAATTTTAAGAAATCCAATAATTACCACACAGATTTTTCACTCCCTTTCAAACGATCTGGCACATCGAATTTGGACATCGCGATGGAAGATATTTGAAAATTCCGATTTATTTGAAACAAATGAGTGGACTTGTGAAATTTAGGCAGAATTACTCTGATTGGCATCTGTAACAACATGACGAATAACAAGTATTTGAAACAATCAACAGTATTCGATAAGTCGCAGTGTGAAATGAGCATCATTGTATTTGACTTTATAATTTGAATTTTGCATAATTCGATCAGTTTGTACCTTACCGGTAGGTTTAGGAGATTCAACAACGAATTTTTTGGTGCAAAAATGAACGAAGAGAGTATAATCGATTGGAATTATTCTCGTAAATTTGCTTCCATGGTGCACATGTGAACAAAATGGTATTGCGTTATATTAATCGTCATAATTTGTTCGTGTGATGATAACGGTGATGCTGATGTAACGAATTTCGATAAGTTACAAAATAAGAGGGAGGAAGAGCATGATTGAAGAAGTAAACACAAAATATTGATAACAAGTTGAAACGTATAGTATGTATGTAATACACGTGGTAGGAGTGCCGGCTGTGGCGTTGAAAAATTCTGTGATTGAACGAAATTATTCAATCACATGTTGTCGTTGATTAGAATTACCAATCGGAAAATGAAAATAATTCTTCGATTTAATGATAAAAAGTCCATTTTTTTCCTGTTTTTCGTTGGGTCATTGGACTTATCGTGTATATTCAAATAAGCCACTGACTGTCGGAGGTTTAGTGATTCCCCTAGAAACCACCAGCTGTTATCCAATGACAAGCAGTCGAGATTCTTCATTTTCATATTACAAACTCAACTCGACGTTTACTTCGCGAAATAGAAATCCACCTTCTGCTTCGGTTTATTCCGTGTCACGTCGTTGTAAATCGTTTGTAGCCGGCCGCAAAATTCGTTAGTACAGTGTAACAAAATAACCAATTCGGAGAGCAGGTGACGAAAAATTGATGTATCGCGCAAAGGATACCTAGTGATCTTGGTAACCCTCAATCTGTTCTCACATTGTTTATCGAATACTTGAGTGACCTTGTGTATTTGTTCGTCAGTGCATTTCACGCGAAAGTGTCTGAATTTCTGGATTTATCTGTGAATTTCTCTCGGTGAATGAAGTTGATTGTTGTGTTGCCTCGCGATGGCGGCTGTGGACGTCAAAGAGGAACTGTCATCCTCAACGACGGTGAATACAACAAAAACCTCCGCGTCCTCGGTCAATAACAAATCCTCGATATGTTGGCAGCATAGACTTTTTGGTAAACAACTGATACGGTGTAACCAGGTGAACCAACAGGATGCCAAACCCTGCGATGCCAGTACTTTACTCGTAGATGAGGATTCTCGATCTAATTGTGAGGTGGTCGGTGTGTATTTTAGTTTCATTAACCCTGGTGCTACGTGTGACGATTTTACGCGTCAACTCGTTGAATTGTACACTAACGTCAATAATTCGGTCGACTCAAGTGACAAAGAAACCACCAAAACTTGTAAGAGAAAGAAATTCGAGGTAGTGCACGTGGTTCTTTGGAGCAACATCGCCGACGTTCTCGATCTCGACGAGAGTTTTAAGAATCATGTTGCCGATTTACCCTGGTTGGCTGTCTGTAATCGAGACTACGAAAGAAAGGTAAGAGAACAATCCTTGTGACTTTGTTATCTCATTCATCGATATGGTATATTTTTACAGAATTATCAGTTATCTGATAATTGAAATAGCCCTTGCTATACCAGTTTGTGTTTTGTCGTTGGAGGATTGTTTGATCTCATAGCTTCATGTATTCAAAAATCTTGGCAGCATCGTGACACCAACTTTCAAGTTTATTTATTGCATGTCGCTGCACATTCGGCGACACAACCTCCTAGCAACTTTTCCAACACTTTGCTGTCTGGGAGTCTTCTTGAAATAGTATTTTACAACAAATGTTACGTAGGATTGAATTTTTTCTGGAGAGAAGATACGCGAGGAATACAAAAATTCATACAAACAAATGTCAAACGTTACCATTTTTCGTAAGCCACGTTGAATGGATAAAATATTTTGTTCTCTCCGGGTATTGTTCTCTCAAACTTCAACATTTTATGCCTTTCATATTTCCCTAGGAGAAATATGATGAAAAGAAATTTGTTCCATACGAGAACTCAAATTCATGTGAGCTTGCCTCCTCTTTTCCCTTTGAAGTCTCCCGCGTTTTTTCTCCTTTTCTCATTTTCCCCGGTGGAAAAAAGGGCAAATGAAGAAGCTATTTGCGGAAGATATGGGTCGACCGCCTTGATTTGAAAGGAAGGCTCTTGATGCTTAATGCTCGTTGTTGACTCTACGTACGCAAACTCTCTTTTCGCCTTTCTGAGGTTTTTTATCGTGTAAATTTCAACTGTGAGTCGAGCCGTCGTACGGTGATAAAGAGGCAAAAAGATGAGCAAGAAATCCAGCTTTTTGCGATACTAATTACTCGTTTCGCTGATCGGAAATATGAATATACAATGAGAATGGTTTATCGTTCACGGATGAATCGTAAGTTGAAAAGATTTTGATTTTAAAAAAATATTTATTCGAGATGGATTTTTTAGTTTGTTGAATTGTTTCAGCGATGATTCGTCGAATGGTCTTTCGGGAGTTTTGCAAAGATACCAATTTTGAGCTTTCGGTGTGAATGCTGAAATGTCTGCAATCAAAGGATAGAAAACGCGACTCCATTCCGGAAGCTCGAAATTTAAATCTTTATCGAGTGTCGAGTGCACGGTTCGTCACTTAAGATGTACTTTGGAAATTGGAGCGACATGAATGAGCGAATGTGTGGAATACTGGTTTGTTTGACTGCATAATTTATTTCAATTTACTCAGAATTATTACAATTTATTGTAGAAATTGTCTCTATCTTCGAATTTACTGCAACTTTTGTCCGTGTTTCGTTTCATCGTCAGGGGCAGATTAATGAACTGAAGTTCAAGTCCGTTAGAAAGTTTATCCCTACAAGGAAGAAGTCTCTTTAATCATCAGCCTCCCAGAAAGGGAAGAATTTTATAGATGATTTTGAAACTTACTGGAAGATAGAACCCATTGTGTACAGAGATATTCCATTCTGCATACAATCGCTCCCGATTGGAGTAATAATTCCAGAAAGACTCGGAAAAGATTTCTGTGGGGTCTCATCGATTTTGGGACTTGAAGCGAGCCGAGAGACAAAATATATCTAGAGAAAAGAACTTTATGGGAGATTATTTCAGATTACAAAAGTTCTGAACACTGGATCTCATTGTTTTCTTCTTGAAAACAAATTCTATTGGGTTATTGAAAGCAGCCAGAAAAATCTAATCAATCCACCTGAATCGACTTTGAATCAAAGTTTCTGTTTCTGCAATGAAAACATAAATGCTTCGTTTCCTTCCATTTCCACCAGACTCGTTTAATATACATTTGGCACAAACGAGAATCCTCCAATTCCTCTTTCTACCGCTTCAAAAAGGTACAATCTCTTCAACGCTCCTACCGTCTCTCTTTGCCGAATACCGGATCCCACTTGAACGAAATACCAGAGATGAACAATTTCCTTTTCTCCATTTAAGACAAAAAACTTGTTGCGTTGCTCGTCGAAAGTGCACATTGGTTTTGTTTTTGTTCCCAAATTCATTCCGGACTTGCGGTTATTTCTGTTTATCAATCATCTTTTTTCGTCCTCTCTCTCTCTCTCTCTCTCTCCCGTCCGTATCATTCATACACCCGAGTCCCTCCCTTCTTTTGGTATTTGAGAAAAGGCAGGGGAGAAGAACCCTCCTTTTCTTCTCTCCACTCCTAATCATGCACGGAATCGCGTACAAGCAAAAGAAAGCAACGCACGAATCGCAGAAGAAGGAAAAAAAAGAAGACAAGATTGCAGAGGGAAAGATCTCTAGTGTTGACTCGTTCACCTCGTTGTAGGTTTTACACGTACGAGTGCAATGAAGCTGAAGTAATTTGAAGGAACGTTTTATTTTGTACGATGAAATGTCAGAGGAAAACAGATGACTATGCAACGGAAAAATGCAGGTTCCTTCGGATTTTTTTCATAGCGTTTACCGTTTTTTGAACAGTTTTCTGAGTACCTTTTTTCTATCGCGGTTGAATCCGATCGAACGCAGAGGGGCTCTCCGCGTCGAGGCAGAAGAAATCAAAAATACGTTCAATTTTTGATGAAAATTTCACAAGAATGAATATCCGTACTTTTCCTTCGTTAATTTCTTAAATTGATTGGAATGAAATTTTCATTGTTTGAGAATGGGTTCACGTAAACTCGTCGGATTTTCATTTTCGGATTATCTTGGTTCATGAGAGTTTTTTTTTCTAAGGTGGAAATGGATTTTAATGACAAAGCGTGATCAATTTTTTTGAATCAGTATATGTTTATTGGGTTTCCTCAATGTTTATTATTGTATTTTGAAACTGTGTTTTCATCGAGAGTGCACGGAAAAAATAATTTAGCTGCAGCAGCGAAGTGGCTAGCACGGACACGGACAGCCATTTAATAGGGTCTGCAGCTAAATTATTTTTTCCGTGTGGGTTGATGGAAAACTACAAAAATATAATAACAATATACAAAATTACAATCACGTACGGCTGTTAAATCACAAAACAGACAGTGAGATACCATATTAAATGAATACCTCAAAATTCTTCCTGGTTATTGGATTGTGTGCTACACAACATTGTTTAATGAAATTTGAGAAAGAGAAGAGATATCGAAATTATGGACTGAAGTAAATTGAATTATGTTACACGCAACTGAACCTCTTTATTGGAAATGCCAAGCAAAATCGGGTGAAAAATTGCTGTCAGGCTTTGAACGGTTTTTATGAACCTGAAACTATAGCATTCAGTTCTTGCAAGTTCCCTCCTCAAAGATTAACACACAATTTTTCTCAATTAAACTGTGAATTTCCCTGAATATTCCTGAAAATTCTGAAAGTTCTACCAACGCATATTTCTCGTCTGGGATCAGTTTTCTTTATTTTTTCCAGTTTAGAACTCTTCGAATTGTCCTGACTTTCTCTAAATCCTCCTAGAAAGTTCAACGTATCAAGTTCTTCTAACCCTGGTAACAGAGATTTTCCTTAATTTTGCTGAAAATTTGTGGGATTCAGAAGTATTCGGAAAGAGAGTTTCAGGAAAATTTACAGAAATTCAAGGCAGATGAGTTGGGGAAAATTCCTGAACTAAACTTTTTAGAAGGATTGAGAAGAATTCAGGAAAATTCAGAGAAGAGTGAATCGAATGGAATTTTTGGTTCAAGATTTCAAAGAAATTCCAGGAGTTTCAGAGCAACTTTTTCAATCTCCGAATTGGGAAATTGTCCTGCATGGAATATGTTTGGATCTTTCTACGTTCATACCAGAAATCGATCAAATAGCATCCCATTAAACGTTTCAGATCTTTAAATCTTTAATCAACGTTTCAAGTAGAAAATTGTCCCATTAATGAGTGGAGTTCAATAAAAACATTGCAATGGACAATTACCAATGAAGCTGAAACTAGTGGTCAAAAGCTAGCAGACGATTGTTGTAACTCCTGATTCAAATGAAGGGCCATGAAGAAATTCCTTAAAGAAATGGGCGAAAGTTTGCTACGTACTTTCTGATCAACTGAACAATAAATACAAATTTCAAATCCACAGTGATGAAGTACATTGCTAAAATTGAGCTTCAAATATGAAACTGGAGCTGCAAATGATTCCTAAGAATGCAGCTGAAACTGACAGTCATAAAGTTAGCAGCAGATTGTAATAATTTTTTGAATAACACGTTTATCACAGATTTGAGGATCTTAAACGTTTAATGGGATGCTGCTTGATCGATTTCTGATATAAACAAAGCTTCAATAACTTTTAATAAAAAGTTACAAGAACTGACTGCTAGCTCGACGGCTGCTAGTTTCAGCTCCATTTCCTAAAAACCATGCAAACGATTATAAACATACCAACCTACAAATGTCAATAATTTTTATAAACTGGTTTCTCATGTTTAGGAACATGTTTTGGGCTTTGAATTTATATTTAGAGTGTAATCCTGGCAATGCATGTTATTGCTATATATTTAAAATTTGTGATCATTGCTTAGTTGTTTAAAAACTACGTAGCAAAATTTTATCCGTTTTGTGGTGCTCCATGGCCCTTAATTCGAATATTTTTCATATCAGGAATTGATTAGGTGGCTTTCAACTAAGCGATTTTGCCACTGAAGTACACTGAGAACCCGATATCTTAGATTGAAAGAAAATTTCTTTGCCCTCATTCTGATAAATCTTGTTTTCAATGGAAAAGATAGTTCATTCCAATGAGAGAATTTTTCATTGAATTGAAATCATATTCTTTGAATTCAAGAAGGAATATATTTCTGTCTTAATTTGAAAATTTTTTGTTTCAATTTGATGAAGAATTTTTCCATTAAAAAAAAATATTGATTAAAATGAGGGCAAACAAAATTTCTTTTCAACCTAAAAAATTGGGTTCTCAGTGTACTTGATAAAATGATTCTATCACAAGTCACATCAATTGGCTGCCAGCTTTTGGCCGTTAGCTCCAGTTTCAACAATTATCAGTGGAAGGTATTTGAATCAATAGTTTGAAACAGGTTTTGACAACTTTTAAGGTGGATACCAGCTTTGGATACCAACATTCAATCAATAAAGATGGTCTGTACAGAGCGATATTTCCGTCAAGACCAACTTTCTAATGGCTCCAACTAACGGAAGTTCTGTTTTCAAAAGTAAAATTCACTTATTACTTTTAGACTTGTGCTCTCATTGATTGGATCCATCAGAAAGTAGATCTTGAGGGTGTGAGTTTCCGTTTCATCCCTATCACCGCTATGTTCTCTCTTAATACTCCTTGTTAGAAGCGTGAAGGGCGTCCTTGCGTGTAGAGCATGTTTTTTCTCTCGGTGTGAGAACACTGATCCCGGCCAGTGATGCCAAAAATTCCAACTTTCGCCAACTTTTACCCCCTCCATCAAGACATTTTGCCTCTACACAATGAAATTTCTTTTGTCGGCGGCTTCATTGTGTGCGGAGACTTGGTTTCTGGTATCACTGGTCCCGACTAGGTACCTTTCTCTCATTGCATTTTTGCCTGGCATTTTTTTGCAAGGCCCGCAATTACCCGGACAAAGTTTTGAAAAAATGTATTACTAAGAAAACCTAACTAATAACTAGATTAGAACAGTCAGAAAATATGAAATTGTTGAAGAAAATCGAACAGGATTCAGAAAATAGAAGGAAATACTCTGTCGACTATTCTAAATTGTGGCAAAAGATTTAGGGAATGGTTGAATTCAGACAAATGGACTAACAAAAATACAAGAATCAGGGTTGCAAAAACTAGAATTTTTCACAAAAACCCAGGTCTTTTTTGTTTAAACCTGATAACTACAAGTCTCAATTCTCACTAATGAACAAATTAGACTATCCACATACAAAACACACAACAGTGCCTTATTGGAGAGAAAAATCTCACTTCTGATCTATAAAGCTGAAAACCTGAAGGTAGTTGGATATGTATTTCAAAACAATTTATGTGGTATAAATTAGTTTTATATTACTTCGAGAGAGAGAAGTGATAAACATCGATATCACAATACTCCAAATTCCTTGAAAAGGAGCAGTAAGAGAACAGTAACCTTCAACTTTATTTCATTACATTAATACTTTATTTAATCAGATTCAATATTTAGCATATTCAATTTATAATATATCTAAAATCGAGCATGAAAAATTAAAACGCATCTGTGAAACAATGATAAATTAATTTATTAAATATTCAAAAGTCAGGGATGAAGATTTTTATTGGAAAGTTTGTAAAGAAAAACCAATTTCTTCTGTCTAAATCCCTTGGAGTGAAAATTCACTCTTGCCGAGTGAAAATACTGCAACTCCGAAAGAGTGAATTTTCACTCTATAAGAGTGGAAATCAACTCTGGTGTTTGGAGTGAAAAACTCACTCTTAGGAAAAAGAGTGAATATTGACTCTTAAAGAGTGAAATTTCACTCTTCAAGAGTTGAGCTCCCACTCCGTTCTAGAGTTGCAGTATTTTGACTCTTTGAAGAGTGAATATTCACTCCAAAGAATTTAGAGAGTTGTATGCTCCGTGGGTAGGAACTATCTTCAATTATTTCTAACTCTTTTCAAACTGTTCTGCTTCATAAAATACAATCCCGTATCATATTTTTCAAGTTCTTCTGGCAATCTTAAAACATTGTTGCAGAATTCTACAATGACTTGATAAAGCATAAAGCATGACATTCGATCGAAAAAGGAATCCGGAAAGAGTTAGATTCTTCGGACATCTGCGAGCTGTATACAATCTCCATAAGTGTTCTTTTCATCACTTTTGGTATTCTCGGAAAATTCTTATCGAATTCTTATAGAACCTTCGACGCTATCTGGGTATATAAAATTGTATTTCTTGAGCCTAGCTAGCAATATTAATTGGTTGTCGCGAAGGAAAAGACCGTTATAATGATTATCCGTTTAGTTCTCACAACGATACACGTACTTCCATATTTTAGATTGTTACAAACAACTCGACAGTATAATTATGAGAATAATGATTTTCTCCCTTGCATTCCCATTTTCCACGGTGCAAAGTGATCCTAAAACTATGTCCAATATACAGCACAAAAGTTTATTTCTGGAAAAGAGAGCACATATATCGATATTTCCACATTAAATTGTAGAAAAAACCACGTTTGTTTTTTTTTTTAAGTGAAAAACCACTTGGCTCAAACCAAACAATCCTGACAGAAATATTCGAAGATTGTCAAAAGATATTTAACAAATGCTTGAACAAAAACGAAACGTTAGTTCGAATTCGAATGAAACAATTGATTCGACGATTCAAATTACAATTTCTCGCGCATACAGTTACGCGTTCATGGAAAAAAAAAACAAAAAAAGAAATCACACCAATTCAATTCCGTTCTCTTCCCTTCTCTTCTCCTCGTCACTAAATCCGACGAATACGAAGTTACAATTTTCATATTTGAACATAAAACGTGGAGATTCGCTTTAATAGACATAAAAAAGAGGCAAAATGTAAAGAAAAAAAATTCCTTTTTCTCCACGTATTTTTATCGTCCCTCACAAAATACACGAGCTTATGCATTTATATAGATTATAAGTTCGACGTTGTAAGTGGTGGGTGCACACTTTGCGACCCTCACTCGCTTTCTGTCTTTGCTCCCCTATTTATGGCTTCAGTGTAATGTTATAGGTAGCGGTAGCAGCGATAGTGGCAGTAAGGGATTGCCGCACCTTACGCTATACGTTTTCTCTTTATTACCATGCCTGCCCTACAATCCAAATGAAACATCGAAATTTCAGAACCAAGTGAACAACGAGAAGGAAAACGAGAAGGGTGGGTGGAATGATGAAGGAACCTGGTACACAATGTTGTAGGATAATTCAGTTTCAACGGAAACAAAAAGAAACGAATTTTAAATTTCACAATTGGCTAAAATTCTTAATTATCCTTCTCGAAAACTTGCTTCTTTTGTCTGCATTGTTCTGGAGTTGAAATCTGGTATTATTCGAACTGGAAGAGGCTAATGAGGATTTAATGTTCGATTTAGAATTTTAAATATCTTGTGTTTCAATTTTTCGAAACGAAAAAGAGTGAATATAAGTGTCACAGTATATGTTGTAAGTCTTATATGTGTTTTTTTCTTGAAATTCATGCACATTGATCTCACGTACAAGGATTGCCCTTTCTACCCTGTTTTTTCTTCCAGCTTGCTCTTCCACAATCACCCTCAGCGAAGTAGCGCGCGAGGATTATAGTACACTTATTGTCAGCAGACAACACTCTCTTTCATCCTGTCTAGATACTCGTTGCGCCCTTTTACATTTGTTCCAAGTGGTGCCATGTAGTCACAACAAAAAACGTCGTATAAACGTCAATATCATCCATCCATCCAGTACACGAACGTGTATTCTAAAATATCGTCGAAGCTGCAAAACACATATTTTTGATAGAAAAACTTTCATCGAAGAAAATCTTGAATTTTTATTTTCTTTCCAGACCAGACTGACCAGAAGATATCGAATAAAAGCGGGCGTACCGACGCTCATTTTACTCGAGGGTTCCAATGGATCGGTCATAACGAGAGGAGGCGTTGAACGTGCAACGGCTGATCCCAGTAGTACAGAGTTTCCCTGGAGACCACCTCATCCGAAATCCGCTCTCGAAGATGGACCATTGCTGCCTTGTGGTGCTCGAGATAGCAACGAGCCCATGTTACATGAAGAGTTACGACATTGCTTCAAGGGTGTTTACTTTAGTGCCCATTGGGTAAAAATATACATAGATATATCTAAACTGATTTTCAAAGAACTATTGAAATATTTTGAACAAATATTATTATTCCTCTTATTCTATTCCAGTGTCCTCCGTGTAAAGCATTTACTCCTCAACTAGTGGATACGTATCAGCGAATTCGAGAGAGAGGTCACGATTTTGAAGTGATATTTGTAAGCTCGGATAGGTAAGTTCTGTACAAACAGATTCGTTGTACTTTCAGTGACATTACATTTCTCTACACATGTGTTTTCGTTCGGATAGGAGCGAAGAGTCTTATAATACTTACACGGAGACGATGCCTTGGCTTAGGATACCTTTCTCCCAAGAGGAAAGACGACGAAAACTAGCTAAAGCTTTAGACGTTCAAGCAATACCTACGCTCGTGATTCTGGATCCTAGGGATAATATCATCACGCTCGACGGTCGAGCTGAATTACTGGAGGATCCCGAGGGACTGGTAACTTCAATTCGCTTCAGTGATTACCTCTCTCATTCCCCCTGTTTTAGCCTGAGCTAAATGTATCAAAGCCTTCATACGCATCGTTACGCATCCTCCCTCTTTTCTCCTTCATCGATTCTTCAATCTCATCCTTCGTACTTCATTGTTTATCTCGATATTTGCGTTTCAGAATTTTCCATGGACCAGCCGGTTGGTGAATATTTTGACAGAAAAATATGCTACTTCGTTGCACGATGCACCGGCCATTATTCTCTTCGTAGGCGAGTATCGATACATTTATCTGTTTTATTCTTCTTTTGCGATTTTTATTCCGGGATAGAGGCAGCGCGCTCGTAATAATGGAATACGTAATTTCATTCGAATATAAAGCTTTGTGGTATTGAATATTTGATGGAGTCGATTGAGAGGGTCATTGCGCGACAACTATATTCTATCGTTCTACCGAATGTTTGCTCCAATCTGATATTCATAACTTTCTCTCTTGTTATCGTATCTCTCCCTTGAAAAGAAATTTCATTTGGATTTTCAATGAATTGATGTGTGTGATATGTACAGAAGGTGAAGATTGCGAAATTCAATTCGCGGAAAACGTGTTATTACCCGCCGCGGAGAATTATAGAAAGGATCGACCCGACTACGATCCAAACTACGACGATCCCGATGGGATTCTTCAATTTTACGTAGCACTCGATGTGAGTATTTTTCTATTCATATTTCTTTTCACTAAAAAAAGAAAAAGAAAAACTTATTCGAATGTGTGTGTGTGTGTGTGTTTTTATTTTTCTGAACAGTGCGAAACTTCGGATATTTTGCGAGAATTCGTTGGTTTGGACGACGCGGTACCGTTGCTCACCGCTATTGATATACCACGAGGGATTTATGCGGTCATGGAGGACGGTGCGGAGATCACTGTAGATTCCGTTCAACAATTCGTCGATGGGTTTTGTAACAATAAATTACCTACTAATAAGATCTCAGCTGTACACAAAACTACCAAAAACGAGCCCCCTAGTTCATCTTGAACGTAGATTTATTCGTTTAGGAAACAGTAATGATAATTTATATAAACATATCGGTATAGACAAAAAACAAACGGTATTGAAAGAACGGATGATGATCGTCGATCTCATATTATTAGGTGTATAACTTGATTTCTCACTGTTTTTTTCAACATTCAGTAGGAAGTTGTATTTGAAATTTGAATATTCGCACCCCGTCTTGTGCTTCGCGGAGAAAAAGGAGCCACTGAAGCGTGCAATTGGATTTGTTCTCCTTTGGGGATGAGTTTAAATATGGGACAGAAGATTCGCAAATAGTGATAGTCCTGGACAGCTTACGAGATTTGAACATGCTGGATTCGGCAAAAACAGCTTGCAGTTTAGCTAAGAGTGACCAAGAGTTCACAGCTACTTGATGTCACTTGTAAAATAGAATCATCTTACCAAATACTAGTACTTCAGTGGCCAAATCACTCAACTGAAAGTCACTGAAGGGGGAAATACATGTAGATGCATGAAAAAAAATGGGTTTCTTTGTTTATTTTTACTTCGATGTTCTTTATATATAAGGAAACGGAAGTATTGTACTGGGGTCAAAAATCGATGATGCAGAAGGGGGTATCCCACCCGCGATCCCCAAAGATGTCTGTGCGTGTGTGTTTTAAGGCGATGAGGAGGTACAAGGCAGAGATGAAAAGGGGGAAGGACAGACATCGGCAGGAGGTCGCGAGGAGAGAGGGGAGTGGGGAGGTGTGGTAGCAGGTCTATAGACCTTTCTTCGGGAGGGGGATTCTTGTCGGGGTCCCTGAGATTCGAGGATGGGTGGTCTAGAACGTGGGAGGATACTATGGGGAGATGGGCATGCTAGGGTGTCTATGGAGGGTGGGACCGATGTTTCTGAAGGATTTTCTCGATCAGTGTAGTAGGGATCAGGTGTTTCCGAGGGTGTGGAAGTATGCGCGGGTCTTGTGTCTCCTCAAGGGACCGGATAAACCGAGAACCTCTCCGGGATCCTACAGGCGGGTCAGCTTGCTACCGGTCTGTGGGGAGGTGTTAGCACGGTTGATGCTAAGGGACAGATCCCTCCGACTGTCTAGAACTTTTGTTCATATACTGATCAGAAAGTTGTAGAGGGCTCCGCGTGTCAGTGGGGCTATCGATTCTGTAGAATGAATCATTTATCGCAAAAATTCAAGATGAATAGTGAGAAAATGACCAATGTTTACAGATCATACTAATGCATTTATCAATTTTTAACCTACAAGGAACCAAACTTCGCAACGTTGATATTTTGAGGTTATGATTCGGTCCACTAGATGAAATCGCCATCTGGATTTCTTGGGGATTTCTTGGTCAATACGTGAACAGGATTTCTAGGGGAAAATACATGAGTCGGAGGGGTCTGCTAAGGGATGTTGCGGAGAGGAGGGTGGGTAGGGAATCGGATATACAGTTTGGGTTCAGGACCGGGAGGAGTACAGAGGATAGTGACTCATGAGAGTGACTCCAAATATTCCATGGGGATTTTTATTGACTTAAAAGGGGCTATTGATAACTTGGAGTGAGACAGCTTGTCGGAATGTTTGCATGGGTTTTGGGTTGTGGGCAGGGTTGGCACTAATGGGCCCAACCCAATTGTCCCCACTGGGTTTTTTCGGGTAAACCCACGTTGAAAAAACCCATGAAAAACCCGTGAAAACCCCACTTTATACGAGGAAAATGAATTCAATAAAAGTAATATAATTGCAAACTTTTATTCAAGCATTTATTGTATCTTCATACATATTTGTTCAAAAAATGATTGTGTTGAAGAATTCAATACTATGAAATTATTGCACACATTCATTATATCAATTATATTCGAATTTCTACATTGGAATTGAATAAATGCCATGAGAAGAAAACCATTATTAAATTATACATCTTTTTCAAGTACACTTGTAAATTAAATTTCCAACTCTTGGTGATTGAATTAAGAATTCAGTAACATGTTATTGATTTTTCAATTTTCACTACATTCCATTGCTCATAATAGTATAGGGTGGTGACTGACATTTCAATTACATATGAATGAAAATTCAATTAATAAACTATACTGCTATGGATAATATAATATATAATGCAGTAAAGATTTGAAAATTCAATTAGATGTAACTGAATTCCTTATTCAATTAATAAAAATATGAAATCTCATTTACAAGTGCACTTGAAAAATGAATGAAATTCCAAGAAATTTTTAACAGTGATGTTACAGTTCAACATAGAAGCATTATATTAAGATAATAAAAACATTTGGTTGAACTGTTTGAGACTTGTTGAATATGTGAATTTAAACATAATGAAAATTCTCAACTGTATAATGACTTTTTATATGCCAAATATAATTTAATAATTCCAGAAAAATAACAACATGAAGTTGATGGATTAATCCATTCGATTTTGAATCCAGATCAATCCAATTCCAATCATTCACTGTGAAAAATTTTTTTCAATTGCCAATGTCTTGACAATATTGAAATTAGACGCCAAAAGTTAGTGATTGAATGATGTAATTCTTGATAGTTACTCTATGAAATATTCTTGAGAACCATTCAATCAATTTCTGATATAAAAATCAGTCGAATCAAGTTTAATCAAAACATTACTAAACTGAAACTGAGAATAGTGCATTGAGACTTATAATTGTTTCCTTCCTGAAAAAATCTACGATTAAACAAATGATTTTCATTCAAATGATTAAAAATAATTTGTTGAACAAAAAATTCTTTTATAAATTAATAAATAGAGTCAATGTAATAAAACCCAGAAAAACCAGGAAAACCCCAATAAAGTCCTATAAAACCCACAAAAACCCAGTGGGTTGAATTTTCAGAGGAAAAACCCGGGTTTTTGCCAACCCTGGTTGTGGGAGAGTCATCTTAGGGACAGGGAGGTTTTATAGAGGAGAAATGGGGTAGAGTGGTTATGGGGATTACGAGAGGATGTCCGCAACGGTTGGTGTATGGGTCGGTGTTATGGTCCCCTGAATTGGTAGCGATCACCCCAAGTTATCCTTGGGGGATGGCGGAGGGTCCAACCGGTGACCTGGCGCATTTGAGTCGAGGCCGGCACCGCGGGTCCCGGAGAGCCCGCGGTGCAAGCCGTTTCCGGGAGTAGGGTAAGCCCACGGAAGGGGGTGCAATCGCGGGGGCAATGGTTGAAAGTCCGCACGCTGGATGAGGAGGTGCCGGTTTGTATCTGGCCCTCCGGCGGGTGAACTGTGCATTGTACAGCTCGGGTGCCTGGCCTGCAGAGCCAGGTAGGGATGAGAAAGGTCCCGCCCTCACCAGCGGGGCCACTGACCTGTCGTTAGGGGGCTAACTGGCAGGACGGGCATTTGACCGTCCGTGCAGTGATGCCAGAAACCAAGTTTTTCCCCCTCCATCAAGCCCCATCTGTATAGAAATTCCACGCACACAATGAAGCCGCCGACTAAAGAAATTCGATTGTGTAGAGGCAAAATGTCTTGATGGAGAGGGCAAAAATTGGAATTTCTGGCATCACTGCGTCCGTGCCGGCCAAGCGTATCCTGATCCCACACCCATGGGGGCTCGGGCGGATATGTCCTAAGATGGGTGCGTCCAACTAAAGGGGGTGCATCACCCTTAGTGAGATGTGCGTGCGTGCGTGTGTGTATGTGCAGTCTTTGGCGTACGATAACTCTCCTCAAAATGCACCGATTAGGATGATCGGGATGATTAAGGCCTATTGATTTTGGTCCGATTTGCCGTCCGATTTGCCATTATCCGATTGCCATGAAATTTATACCACATTTTAGTTACGAATACATAGTACTTTCATATGAGTTTCAATTGCTTCCCCCTTAGAGAGAAGCTTTGTAATCGTTTCCGGGGAGCGGAAAATTTTCTGTGTCCAAAATGAAAAAAATGTCTCGAACCACACGACTCCCCAGAACTCAAAGAATACATTTGGCTCCGTGTTTCATCGGTTTCTCATGTTCATTGAGAACATGGAAGTACTTTATGGTTCTCCATACCGATTTTTTCATTACACTTACAAACATCTAATCATTTCACAATTTTTACACATAGTAAGTAAAACATCTAAGCACACAAAAAAATTTGTTTAAAGAAAAAAAACAAAATGGCGGCTATAATGCAATCTAGAAGAAGTCAGGTCGTGCTCGACTTCACAAACGGTATACATCCTAGCTCTCTGAATATTCATCTAGTAAAGAAACGTAGACAAATTTCAATTAATAACCACATTTCCTCCAATGTAGACTTCCAAAATGATAAAAAAGTCAAAAATTCAAAATTTGGTATCAATTCAAACAAAAATTCGATTTTTGCGTGATTTTTTCAACCAATTTGTTTGAAAAAGTTGTACTATTTAATGTAAATGTTGTAATTATGAAATTTTAACTGAATCAGACGGTTAGTTTTTGAGTTATGATGTATACCAATTACGAAAATGTAGTTTCGAGAAAAACACGATTGAAAATAAAGTACTGAGTCGGATCAGAAAAAGTACTATTAATCGTGATTTACTCATTAATCTGGGTCCATATAATAACCCTTCAGCTTCCTCAAATAGTTCATTTTCCATGGCCAGTTGTTGTTTACGAGCTTGCCGCGCTGTTTTAGACTCATGACAGCTGCGACTGTTTTGGCGAGCACTGCGCGTTTCGTTCTGCTGTTCGGCAAATATTTTACATTGAGGCCCAATAATTATTCCTAATTCGTGGAATAAATGCATTATTGACCCAGAGCCTTCATTGAAAATTCCAGCAGCAAGGAAAGCCGCTACTTCGATAATATTTAGGCCTGAATGCAGATGTTTGGGTGCCATGAGCTAGATCGTCGAATTAAAACTTTCGTTGGCATTTTGAGTGTGTCCACCCAGACATCTCGTTAATAAATCATCACTTGAAAGTTCTTTATAAATAGGCTCTAAAAATTGCTTGAACTGATGAGGCGATAAATTGAGAAGCTTTCCCTGACGCTGCGCGCTCCTTTCTATAATGAAGCATAACCTTCGTTCTATTCAATTTTTTCGATTCCGGTTTGTCGCATTCTAAAGCTAAGGGTCCATACTAATTTTTAAAGCAAAAAATTAAAGGATCGATTTTTTTTGGTTCTATATGTATTTTCCCCCTAATCAGTTCCTGGGATGAAAAATCTTCGGAACAGGTTCAATCAAAAGTTATAACAATCGGCTGCTAGCTTTTGACCGTTGGTTTCAGCTCCATAATTATTTGAGCAGCCATCAACATTTAAAATTTCAAATGGCACATGCTTCGCTCGCATTTTTCAAATGCGAAGACGTTCGCTATGCTCGCCATTTAATCTTCCAAGAGTGGAGAACTCAGAGAAATTTATCAGAAAATGATGATCAAAAAGTTGATATTTCTGTGGGGAAGAACGAGTAGTTTTCGTTGAATTCGTTAACAAACCGTTGAAAGCCAGCCTCGATATTCAGGGTGTCTACTACTCCTTAAATACTCTTAAATCCTGGAATAAACCTGGAATTATTTTTTTTATCCTGGAAAAGTTGGATTATTGATCAAAAACTGCGATATTCATATTTCAATTGAGTAATTGGAGCTTAAAACTTGATCGAATATGTTGTCCAAATGCAAAATGAAACATACCTGTTACGAATATTCATCGAAAGAAGCATTTTCTTCAAGTTTAAATTTTATTCCACGACCATTACTCGATGAAATGAAAATTAATGAGTGAAAATATCGTCCCTTTTGAAATGGATGTCTTATAAAACGTATATGACGATTACTTGGCGAAATCTGATTGAAATATTATAAGACTGTGGATCTAGTTCCGTTGGGCATTGCAGAAGACAAAAATATGATTTGAATGATCGAAAAATTCCATCGATAGATAATATGTAATCACAAGTTGATATCAAAATCCGAGCTGGTCGAACTTTGAAGAGAAAAAGTATCGAAGAAGGTTTAATATTGAAAATTTATTCCACCGTGTCGGAGAAAAACATCAGAGAATTGTGTAGATACGTGAAATTAATGCAAAATCGGGAATACTTTCCATATTGTTAGATTTGGAGAATAAAAGGTAAAATGGAATAATATTCGAACAGCTTGCGCAGAGTGAAAAATAAGTCAGATATCGTCTTTGTACGTTGTTCCCGCGTTGTATTATTGCTGGGGTTGTCAATTTTACCAACTGCTAGTTCGAGCCTTTGAAAAATTTGCGAAAATTGGTTTTCGTAAGGTATCAACCAATCGATTCAGAATCTTCTGAAATGAAAAATGAATAGGTCACGAGAGTAAGGATTTCTTCAAACTTAACTTGCAAATTCTACCAAGTGCTGGAGTAAATTGATGAAAAACTTGCAAAAATTCGTCTCCGTGGGATACAGACCGATCGATTAGGAATTTTCTGAAATGAAAAATAAATAGGACTTCAGAAGAAGCTTTCTCAAAAAGTGCACTTGCAAATTTGCAACCCTGTATACACTTTGATGTATCTCCATCTCTTTACTCGACGTCTAACGAGCTCATCTCATCCTCAAAGATGCATAACGAAACAAAATTATCACAGTCCTAAAACTTTTCGATCGATTGTTCTCCTGAAAACTCCTGGAAAAGTCGAATTTTTCGATAACAGTAGACACCCTGATATTTCAGGAAAAAGGGAGGATAATCTCTTGATGAAGTGGAAGGTTTTGCAACCCTGGTTTGCAACCCTGTTTGTTGTCGATGGCCCAAATTCACCGAAAACAATTGACGATATTTCAAGAATTGATCTGTCGTTCATATATCTTATAATATAGAATATTTTTAGTCAAAAAAAGGGAAAAATTAAGTTATACATCTAATTAATATCGTATAATTTTTATGAGTGCTGTCATATTTTTCATGTAGTTTTATGAGTGTAATATTGTATGTATGTCGTCCACCGCGGTAATCAATTCTTCAGAAAAAGAAACAGAATCGATAAGATCAAAGAATCATCGTGTTAGAAAATGTTGGGAATGTGCATTAAAAAGTATATTTATTCTAAAAATCGTATGTAAGATTTCTAATGAACATAACTACTATAACATACTACAAGTATTTATAGTTATTTATTATTCATTGACTCTTTGACAACACGAAAATTGAATTATCATCTATAAATTTTCTCCTAAAATTCAATAAAAGATCATGTTTTATGTTTGTATCCAAAGGTGATTCAAAGATACCTACTATATCGTTAGAATAGAAATGTAGATATTATGTTTTTCATTCATTACAATATCTCATCTATTGTCGACCAAAGCAATTAGAAACACATAGATCTATATATAGTTCTATTTTACTACCACGTCAGTATGTATCTACACGAAATTCTCCTTTAGTTTTATTTTCCCGCTTGAATTAAAATTCTTTTAATTGCGCAGTTCCGTTGATCGATCACAGAAAATATTGACACGTGAATATTCAATGTTTAGATGATTGTAAAGTGCCCTTAAATAATAAGAAAAGAAAAAGAAAGAAAAACAAGAAAAAAATATTAAAATTAAGAGAAATCTATACATTTTATATCATCAGCTAATTAATATTACAAACAATGGTGTAGCAGAGTCGTATACTGAAATGCTATGGAATTTGATGTGTAGGGATTATTACAGTTTAGGAATTTTACGATATTGAATATTCACGTGGCAATACTTTTTGCTCGTTACTTTCTAAGTAAATCATAGAATCCGATTTCTCAATAGCGTAAGTGTCAGTATTAATTCTGTGATAGTCCTTCATAACTTCCTGACCATTGATGAAGCAACCCAACAACATAAAACATGATATTCACACATGATATTCGAATCTTCTCTGTCTCTTTCAGAATACTGTTGATGTTTGAATCGTAGAGTTCTGATTTGTTTACATATAAACAATTTTTCAACATTTTATTATCAATTTTCGTGTTAAATAATGTAGTCGATAAACTCAATGGAATCATCGATTCTTTTCATACCGTACTTCAAACCCCGTGAACAAAAAGAGAAACAATCGTGAGTGGGAATAGGTGATGAATTTCACTAAATGAAAAAAACCACATCAAGAACACGCCGTATAAATGAATTTGTGATGAAATAGACAAATAAGTTAGATATATTACATTGTTTGAATTATTATTGTGTGAGAGAGGAGATTGAAATGACTTTTTTCATGATTTTAGTTGAGCCCTGATTATGTCTCGCATACAATACAGGGCCGACTGGGAACAAATTTCGGAGTCAAATGACAAGAAAACAACAGTGAAAGATTTTTTTTGTTGGCAAATAGTGAGTAAAAAGTACTTCTCGATGATCCATCGGGAAAACTCCCGCCCTCCTATGAATCTCCCATTGAATCTCAAGAATAAGTTCATGCCATCGGTCAATTAATTACTTAAATCAATATTGCCAAGTCAATAACCAATATTACCATTGAACTCAATCAAACTTCGACACCCTCGGTATCCTATATTCGATCGATCGTACGATCAAATATTGTTTTCAAAGTCGTACGAATCGTGAAGCGATTGCCATGTCAACTACGAGGATGAAATTAATGTATAGAAATCGAAACAGAAACTGGGAACGAAAATCTGGCAGATCTCCTGATAAATCAGGAGGTTTGTAACACTGGCGTCTTTTATCGAAAAGATACAATTCTTTTGGTTTTAGTAGAGTCGCCAGATGAGAATTTTTTAATAAAAGAGGCTAAAAAATCCTCAATCTAGGAGCTCTCTGCTTCGGATTTAGTTCACAGATACTATATTTCATCCTCCCGTAATAGTGAAATCCTTGAATAACGAGTTGAAGAGAAAAATTTACCAGCATAATAATTTGTAGAAAAAAAGAAAAGAAAAAACTCCACAACTTTGAACGATTAAGACAATCTTGTACAAGTACATAAAATGAAAAACAAAATCAAATAGATTTAACTCTCGATCTAATCTATATCTCTCTGTGATATTGCTTTTTTCCCCGTTAATTTATACGTTGAGAATGATATGAAAAAAAAAAAAGAAAAGTTTCTTTTTTATGCTCGTATTATATAACTTTGTAGTAAATATACCAAAAACAACAACTTAATGAAGTAATGACAAAAAAGAAATCAATTTTGTCTTGTATCATAGTTGTATTATGAAGAAAAGTGGTGTTGAGGAAACGTGTACGAGCTGATTATATATGAATAAAAAGAGAAATCAGAGAAATGTTCTCTTATTGATGGCAATAAGCTCGTACTTGTCGTATTGACAATGAGAACAACAGCAATTCTTTTATATATCCAATACTTTGGTACGTCAATCGCATAGTAGCAATAAAAATGCTTTATATATATTATATATATAAATATACAACAAATTTGTATTTTCAAGTGTTCACATGCGCACGAATACATTAATATATCAATAAATACCGATTTGGTACAAGCGAAGTGTTGTCTTTATCTTCAAATTTCTTCCAGATGCAAGGTAATAAATCTTTTAATTACAAA
Organism: Gonatopus flavifemur; assembly: GCA_018340375.1. Lineage (NCBI taxonomy): Eukaryota > Metazoa > Arthropoda > Insecta > Hymenoptera > Dryinidae > Gonatopus > Gonatopus flavifemur. Next base: position 3,197,806 of record JAFFJZ010000006.1, on the reverse strand, counting down.
CAGTAAAAATTCTTTTGAGTATTTTTTGTTTTATTTAACAATGATGAGTTATATAAAAAGTAGTATAAAAACTACAATTCTTCAACGTTGAGAATATTAATTTTACGTTATTATCACTATTACTTATTTTTGCAGAAACTTAATTTCAAACTAAGGTGCGAAAATGACTTTCTTGTATTCAAAAAGCAAAGAGATTTTCGACAACAAAACAATGATACGAAAAGGAAAAACTGGTCTTCTAATTACAATTTCGAATGGTTAACTGAATCGGTGAGTAATTAAATCCTACTTTGTACATTTCACCTTTTGTCTCTTTTTACAGAAAATAAAAATACCAACGTATTCTAATTGATTAAAGCTAAATGAATCGCTGGTATTAATTTAAATCATATAGACATAGAAATATAGGGACCGAGCATGAACTTCCTTGATGGACGAAGGGAATGAAGGTATTGCGGGGAGGGCGATGAGGTAAAGTTACGCACAGATTTGATTGGCCATGCATCTGCACATGCGTAGCAATTTAAACAGTTGATCGTCGCACGAATTTTGGAAGCAAATACTGAACCTCTCAATTGCGGTTATCTTTTACTATTTTTATTTATTCCTGAGGAACAATGAAGTTAATTACGAATAAACTATTACTTTCTACTATCAGAATGAAATAAATAATCGTACAAAAATGGTACAGTGTTGCGTCCCTGGTGGCAAAATCGATCCGGCTATCAAACTTCGGCATCAAGAACACAAAATAAGAAAATTTTTTTCCATAAGTATAATCATTCACAGTGTATAGGATACAATGTGAAGAAAATTTGGTTTGCCATCTAAATTTAAAACGGTTTTTCGTTCAAGATTACCGAGGATTGTGCATTTTACATTTTTGTCTACATTGCCTTATCAAAATTATTCTATACATTGATTTAAACTTTACATTTTTTCCTACTGTTTCAAACTATAGCAGTGTTGCACATGCGCAGATACATAGCCAATAACAGTTGTGCACAATTTTACCTCGTCGCACCCCTCGTAATGGCTTCCGCCCCTTAGCTTTACCCTCGATCCCTATATTTCTATATCTATGATTTAAATACATAATTAATAAATCACACACGTTTACGTTAAACATATATATACACGAATACACTTATATCTCGATTGCGATAGGTCAAATAACGATATAAAGACTTTGTTTTTAACCGTCATTGTATGAAATGTTATAAAATTTTCACGGAAGTTGATTGAGAACCGAAGCTCATGATCGCAATGGATACATAAATAGAAATTCTTACGCACCATATTTGTGTTATTCCCCGTCCATTGTGTCATGGCTTTTCGATATATAATATTTATAAATATATTATGCCTGCTGTGTTATATTTCTTAAAATAATTCATGTCAAACAAACATACGAGACATACACCTGAATATTCGCACATCCGCACACTTACACACTTTCAAATTAAATTTAATATATTTCTTTCCACGAATATTTTCAGTCTGTGAGAAGAGCTGCCAGAGCATCGAAGAATTTCGGTCGTTCGTCAACCTTCAGTCTTATTACTGGAAAGATAAACAATTATTAATATTTGAATTATAATTTATGAAACTTCAAGGAGAAATGAGAAAACATTATATCGCAAAAACAGGAGAAAAAAAGCGATTTATGAACAGAAAGTTTTGCTAATTGTGATATTTTTTGAGACTTTTTTATTTCACCAGCTATCAATGAGATTTTATCTGAGGTTTTATAATGTTTTCTCAATACTATCAGATGACGCATATCGAGAATTTAGAAATTTCTTTCGAAATATTCTATAAAAGTATGAAAATCGTGAAAAATTTTGCGCCAACGTAATAGAAAAATGATTGATTTATCTCTTTATACCGACTCGTTGTATCAAAGTAGTCCGCATCGATGGTAGAATTGGTGTTCTTGGCTGCTTGTTCGAAAGCTCGTCCAAACAGGCTGAAAATAACGAAATTCTCAACTTCCTCTCGTCACTGGGGGAATTTAATTATTGAAAATAAATATTCACCTTCTTGGCTGATCTTCGCAAACAGGTGGTATACCCACAATTAGACACGTGCCATCCTTTTGATCGAAATTAGCGGTAGCGACAAGCGGCAATTCCCTCGCCTTTTTGTTCCTCGACGAATCCACGTATGCTCTCAAAATAAACTGCGCTAGCATGATAAGAGGATGCGAATGAGCGAATAATCGACTATCCAAATTACAATCAGGAACAATAATATAAAGAAACGATCCAGCATTTATTATTTGTCTCATCTCTAATATATTCTGAGCGGTTTTGAATACATTATTTAGCATTAATTTAGCCTTCTCAATGCCCCTGTCTAGAATTTCTTTTTTAGTTCTCGATAAACAGTCTAAAGCGTCTAAAAAACAATGTTGAGGTAATCTCTCCTTTGTCTGGAAATCAAAGAAAATTCATGAATTCAGGTGTACAATTGATTAATAACGTTATAAAAACTTACGGATGATTCCATCAGCGCTAACATAGCGTAAACCACGTCGGATGCACAGTATTTAAATTTGTAACCGTACTGAATTGTAAAACTAGTTCCAATGATTTCTCGGATCTTGTATTTATCGGCTAACCGTTCCATCATGTCACGGAATTCCTGTCGAAGATTCAAATCCATAGCGCAGAATCGCTGTCTCGACTGAACCAAAGGTAATCCCATTTCCGCTAAAAATTCTTTCAAACGTTTCTCTCCTTTTATGGACCACAGTCGAAGAGAAACCGCGGTCAGCATGGAATTCCTCAAACTCGCTTCAACGGTCCAATGACGGTAAAGAGCTAATCGAAGACTGGGATGAGATTTGGTTAAAGAATTTCATAGTTTACGCAAGATTCATAGACTTCCTCTCTGTCTGGTTAATTTACAATTACCATCTAATCATTTAATGCAGCTGTGTTTCTTTTTCAATCACTTAAAAATATTGCTCATTGTTCCGAGCTGCTTTTGATTATCAATTTTTCTTTTCCTACAAGGCAGTGTAGACATAATCGTCTCTTTCAATCTCTATGCAGAAATGGAAATGTAATTTATGCATACTCTTTTGTTGATTGTTATATTTGATGAACGATATTTTACGCTTTGCGTATTGGTCTTTGTCTCGTGAATTGTTGAGTGTATAAGCAGAAAAAAAACTTTAGTAGATACTCGAACATTGCATTCAATAGAATAATAGTTATTTTCAAAAGGATACTCTTTATCATAAATTATTCTAAGCGTGCTCTGTTGTTGTGGTTTGTCACCATCAATGTTTTGCCTGTGGGTCAATCTCGAGACATGATCTTGAAGATTCCCTTCCTCCAACGCACTCAATCCTGATTCTATTTTACTTAATATTGCCTGCTCCGTAGAGCCCACAACTGCCCACCATGCCATATCTAAATTATCTTTCGACATATTCCAAGCTAATTCAAAAACAACTGTAGCACTCTGTAACAAAATTCATATTTGATCAAATTCTGATCCAAACGTATGTAAATTCATCCACAAAAATTCACTCACAGATTTTCCGTAATAACTATATTGAGAATAATTAAATAAAATATTTGCTCTATTCTCTGCCCATCTCCGCCTTTTGGTTCTCTTCAACAGATCTTCTTCGTTCAACCTCCTCCTTTTGTCCCTTCTAGGTTCAGCTTCGTTATCCGATTCGTCCATCTCTTCTTCATCTTCAGACTGTAATTGGAAAATAATACAAATTATATCAAATAAAAGCAAGAATTTATCAATTCTTCCATACCGAATCGTCCCTAAATACATCTTCGTATTCTGGAATATCTTCATTGGTATCAGGTTTACTCAAGATTCTGATCTGCGATTCAGAATAGATATTGCACAAATCGAGAGGTCTGTGACTGTCCAAGATGAAGAATGACATATGATCTTCCGGTTCGAGTAACATAACTACATCTATAGTTCCACCACAATTTATCATAACAATGTTTTGAACCTAGAAATAATGAACAGAAATTGAAACTGATGTCACAGAGAGAGACTAAAAATAACGAAACGCACCTCTTCACAATTTTCTTTATAAGCGTGTACCATGTCATTGATTCCCTGAACTGGAATGAGAGTGTAAACGATGTTGTCATTTTTAAAAAGTTGTTGCAAAATTCGACAGGCGCAAATCGCATCGATATCAAAATTGATCAGCAGTAGACATCTCTGAAAGAGAAAAGAAAATTCATTGAGACTTGTGAATTTTTCGCTCGACTAATTTGTTTCTCAATCAACTTATCAACAACATAATTTTGTTCATTAAGGACAAGGACATATTCGCGTCAATAGCAACGGAGTTGAAATTTCACCATAAAGTGAATCTTAAACGTTGAAAGAGAGAGTGAATTTATCGAAGAATCTTTATCGAGGATTGAAATAAAAACTGATAAAAATTGTTGTTTACTCGTTTCGAGCGAGCTGATCAGATAGATACACGAATATGTTAAAAGTTAACCTATAAGGAGTGTACGAAATGAATTTTTTCAAAGCCAAAGAACCGTTTATAATTACTCACATTCCCTTGAATTTTTTTATAAAAATCTTCTTCTAAATTAGTGATAAACATGTTGAACGGACTTGCTGCATGGGAAATAACACATTTGTGGTACTTCTAGCGCGCTTTTGCTTTTGGCGGTTCACCGCACAATTTGAATGCAGCGAACTCTACAGTTTGGTAACATTTGGTGATAAAAAGGTTACGCTCGAATATGAAATTCGGGAAAAAACTTTGGGGGAAGTCATTCTCCCACATTCTCCCTATTTCGTAATTCCGACAATCACAATCTCGAACTTACTACTTACTACTGCTCTTACTACGCTTTTACAATCAAATTACAACATCATAACTGTAGTCATATCATACCATATCATTATCAAAACGTGCTCGAATTCTATGCACTTTCGTTCTCATTGTCGATATTGTACATTTATACAAGTTTATTTATCATTCGTGTTTACTTTTGATAATGACACTCGTTTGGAATCAAATTTTCATTGCTCTCAATGTGATTTAATTCACACATCACTAATTCCTGACAGTTCATCAGATGTCTGGTGTTTTTGTTTCGGTTCAGTTCTGGTCACACCGTGCATGACAATGAACAAATTCACAACTGCAAGAATCGCGTGGGACTAGGAAATCTTATTCCTAGTTTTGATAACTCTTGTATTCGAATAATATACAAATTTTGAGATGGACGTTGAGAAAGTTGCCCTCTTCGCCGGGGTTGGTTTTGCTCTGGCGGTTGGAGCATTCGTGTTGTGGGGTCCTTCGCCAAAACCAAGAAGAAGAGGTAAAAATTTTTGTTATTATATATCTGATTCTAATATTATTCATCTGAATTGTGCTTACAGGGCAAGTTACGGGAATACATAACTTAGGACACACATGTTTTTTAAATGCCCTACTGCAGGCATTGGCTGCTTGTCCAATCTTTGTAGCATGGTTACAGAAACAACACAATAAAAATGAGGTTACTAATTTCACCTCTACTCTTTTATCTGTACTCAAAAGTGAGTATATGTTTCAAGAATTGCGCAACCTAAATTCCACACGTTGAATCCTCAAAGGAAGATTTTTGTTCTAGAGATCAATGGTTATACGGAAGATCTTTACGGGGAGGTCACTCCAATAGAGATAATTTCTTCCCTCGGCCCTTTATGGAATTTCACACCAGGTCATCAAGATGTTCACGAATTGTTCCACGTGGTCCTTGGTGCTTTGCAGAATGAAGCACAACCATCTAATAGGGTATTATGATTCTCTCATAAGAGAATTTCATTCAATTTTTAATAATTTTATTATTTCAGAAAGGTGGGTTATCGGATGCTTTACCGGCGACGGAACCTCCACAAATTTCATCACCGATGGATCTCAAAGGAGCAGGGGACTCGCTGAATATACGTAGTGTTTCGTGTAACGATATAACCTCGGCGGAGAAACATGATCATTCTAATCACCATCCACCCCATACCCCCAACGGATTTGCTAAAAATTACAACAATCACATAGCCTCGTCCACGCACTCTATATCGAACGTTCCTATGGGTTTAAATAAACCTGGCATGATACTGGCCAGATCGACAGATATCATTCCAATAAGTGTCATGATTGGCAACAATGAAAATGGAATGGAGAAGGAATTCAAAAGACAGTGGAACTCTCTCCACACGATACCTTTGGTTCTCATTCCAGCATTGTCCAATGAAGTACATCCATTCTCAGGGTTGCTAACTAGTCAATTGCAGTGTACAAATTGTGATTGGAAGGTAAGGAAATTGGGATTCAAATGAACATTAATTTTAGTCATTTGATTGAATGATGTTTTTTCAGTCTTCGGTCAGATACGACAAATTCGAGAACGTATTTCTGCCGCTACCTTCAAGCGGAGGACCCCTCGCTTGGAAACGTTTTGAATTATCGGAATTATTTTTACGATTCGTCGCAAGTGAAATCGTTCACGACGTACTGTGTGATGGTTGTGGCATTCGTTGCCCGGCAATCAAGACGTTAACGCTAGGAAAATTGCCTAAATGTCTGTGCCTGCATATACCAAGAACTAATTGGAGTAACTCGGGAATGCTGATCAAAAGAGACGATCATGTTATATTTCCAGAGGTGTTGGTTTTAGATCCATTCACATTCACGGAGACGAAAAAGCGAAACACCAATTTGCAGGTAAATTTGAATTATTTCGATGATAGAAAATACCTTAGATGATTAATAAAAATCGTAATTCTAATGTACGAACAGAACGGTACGCAACATTCCACGATGTTGATGATGAATCATTCAACACCGACTCATGGGAAACATAGGTACGAATTAAGAGCAGTTGTTGAACATCGTGGATCCGATGGAGATTCGGGTCATTTTATATGTTACCGAAGAGGAAATAATCTTGGTCAGTGGTTTTATACTTCCGACACAACAGTTGAGATTACCTCGTTATCCGATGTTCTCTCTGCCAGTCCATATCTTCTTTTCTATGAACGGATTAACGAATCCATCGAATAGCTAGGAATAAATTGCAAGATAGTACTTTTTTGTAAAACTTACCGCATAGCTCGACATGCTACATGAACATACACACAGACACACATATACATATACATATACACACATACCCATAGAGGTATTTAATCTAAAGTAGTTTAGTTTGTGATATATAAATCAGGATCTCTGAAGTTATAGAAGAAGAAACCTCCTCCTACCACATGCTATATCGATGTTCGAATTTTTTGTCATTTTTCAAAAGATGTTCCGTCAGTGCAACCACACAGTACACGATATCTGTACAGTGCTCTCGGAACACGCTTACTTTCATTTCCTTTCGATTTATCGTGATTCCATATTGTTACAGAGCGATATTACATTTATCGAATCGTCAATTAAGTCGTCAATGAAATCGATCTTGCCAAACTGAATACACTAAAACATCAGAAGACTAATTCTATTGTGCCAAAACGAGATTTTGTTTATTTTACGATCTGAATGAATAAGATTATGATGAAAATTGGAACTGTAAATTGTATTTTTCTTTTTTGCCATAAATTAGGTAGGCATTATTATTGATTGATTAGAGAAAAATAAAAGTTTCAACACCATTTATCTGGGGATACAATTTTTTTTAGAGACTTTTAATTGTTAGTCGTCGTGATATTGCATTTTTTAACTCCTAATAATAATGATGATCGATCCCCCGATAGATGCCATGAATATTAATTTATTATTATAATTTTGAGGAAAATTGTTAATATGGGAATCCTCTTGATTAGACTCACGAAAAGAAAGAAAAAGTAGTTTCAATTTATTTCCTCTCTTTTTGTTCTGATTTAAAAAATTTTTATAAAATCGTTGGTGGAGAAATGAGTAGGGGTATCGTTGAAACGAGCTTAAAATTCATCGAATCTTCGAATTTTCGATCGGAAAGATTCTCTCGGAATGAGAATCGAATGAAGTTTTGGCCCGAATATTAGATTAGTTGATTTTTTAATGGAGCTGATGAGTTTATTCCCGAGGGAATGAAAAGGGAGAGAAAACAAAGTCGTCGGTAAAGAGTAATAGACTTGATGAACGATATGTTTGTTCAGTAATATATTATTCTATAAGACTTATTCCCTATTGAAATGTAATTACACGAATGAAATAAAATACGATTTGGAAGATGGAATTGTGGTGGATGATTGTTTTTAAATAACGAAGGAGTTTTTGGGTTCCCGGAAGGAGTAGTATGTAATGTATCCAACTGAAAATGTGTGGAACTTGACCGTCAGTGGCTCAAAATTGGTGATTTCTAGTGAAATTATGAATTATTTCTAGCATTCGGTTAATGAGACTGGCCTCCCATAATTAGGAATTCGTTCCAACAGAATTAGTGCAAACCAAACGAATCAAATTCACAATTTCGGGTGAAGCGATATATAAGAAATCTGTAAAAGATGGCGCATTGGGTCAATTTTTATTCGAATATAACGATTTTCATCGCGACTTGAAAAGAAGATCGAAAATGATGTAAAATGAGGGGTTATAGAGAAATTGATGGGATTTTTTTCAGAGGAAATACTCGAAACTGGACTTATAAAAAGGTGTGGAATTTTCAGGGATAATCCTAGACAACACAAGAAGTTCCATTGGGATTCAAAAAGAATTCTTCAAGAATATCGAAAGTAAACAAACGAATACTCGCGGAGTACTTAGAGAGCTCGCAAATGTCTGAAGAATATGACTTTTTTAGAATTATTTTTTCCATCGAATGTAATACTTTTGGAAGTAATCGCAGAATTCTCGAAGAGTTTTCTAATATTATAAAAAGGGCTTCAAAAATACGATAGGAATTCTTATCCTAAGCAGCCGAAAAGTTCAAAAAGAGATAATGAATTTTGAAAAATTGATGAAATTAATAAAATAGAATTCTAGTTATATTCAAATTATAAAGAAAAACCTACGTTAAAACATAAGACTGTGTTTTGTAGAAATAATTTAATTGCTCACTCAAAAAAGATCCTACAGTACATTTTTTCAGTTTGTCACAAAAAGGCTACACCTTGGAAATATTTCAAACTTTGTATTTAATTTCCAACTTTCAATTTTTCTCAATAAGATATTAGTGATAGTATTAAGGATGTTCAAGCTTCGGAAGAAGCAATCCAACCTTTTTTCATAAATTATGCGTTTACCGGAAATTTTGAATGCATAATAATGAAATTCCCAATTAGGATTAAACAGTCTTCTATTGATTCCTGGTAAGTATGAAAGAATTTCAAAAAATCATCACCTCCGAATGTGAAAAATTCTTCATCGATCGTTTTCCAATAATTACAAACCACAAGGGAATCGAATTTTATATTTAGAGTCTAACCCCAAGTATACACTGAATTATTATCTATTTTAAATTTCAATTCATCCAGTCATTTATGAAAAAAGTCGGTGCAAAATCTTACCTGCTTCTCCCGATGCTCGAGCGTTCCATCGATATTCCGTTGCGCAAATAAGAAAAACTGTACTCGCAATCCATTTCTACACGAGTTCATGAAAAAACTCGAGGTAATGCATAAACGGATATCGTATGAATTTAAAATTTCAGACATTTGAGAGTACTAGAAATACGTTTACGATTTTCATTTGTATTTCTTCCCGAACGTTCTAAAGAATTCTTTACGCATTCTATGTATTCATAAAGAAGTTGAAGAGAATTCGAAAAATATTTGTGCTGTTTGGCAAGTCCTGTTTCAAGTATTTTTGTCTGAGAAATATGCCACCAGATGGGATCACATAAGCGCTCGTATCAACTTAAAATAAAAATGTATGGACGAAGAGAACAGAAAATGACAAAAATTAGTTTGTTGATTTTTGGGGTAAAAATGTATCGCATAAATCTACTTTCATTTTTTCTCTCCTCTTTATTGAATCTTTAAGTACTATTATACATCTGTCTCGCTTCTTGTTGCCCTGCAAAACAAAACTTTCATTTTAAAATTATAATTTTTGACTAAGAATTGTATTCGAATTACGTTTTTACAAGTCTCTTCCGCATTCGTCTTTGAATAAGTACTTCTCTCATTAGAATCATCAGAGAATCAACAAAAAAAAAACGCAAGCAAAAACCAAAAGGATGATTCAAATCCATTTTTTTTCTTTCTTCATGTCAGTTGGTTTTATAAATATTCCGAGTATCCCACAATCAATCTAATTTCAATTGTACATAATCGTATTGTATCGTAACATATCCTATTAGTACAATTTTAAATAATTATCATCGATAGGATATTTTTCAAAACACACGGACACTGAAATTTTCTAAAAATATTCAAAATGTGAAACGAATTTTGTTTGTTTCTTGCAGTCTGTTTAGAATATTCCCTTACGTATTGAATTTCGTATGTATATTCATAAGAAAGAGAATGATATTTAACATGAAAATTAAGTTTGAGTAAGTAATCTCTTGTGGATCACATGGAAGCTTTGCAAATTGTCATAAATCATTCAACTTTTTTACTCCAAAGAATGTTTTTGACTTGTCGTTGCTGTTCTTTTTCTTCTTCTTCTTCTTCTTCTTCTTCTTCTGCTTCCTCTTATCTTTCTTCTCCTCCCAGCATTTGAAAATCTAATCATCAACCATGAGCTCAAAATGTACAGCACCTGATTTCATGCTCTTTTTCGAACTGTATTTGATATTTTTCGCCCAGACTCTACATTCCACATTTATTATTCTATTTCCTGTGATGAAAAAGATTAAAAGAAAGGTAGAGATTTTGTGAAAAATATATGTATAGCAGTTTTCACAAACTTTTATATAAATTCTTACTGGTCGGTCGAAGAAAATGTACAGCCACCAGCGGACTTAAATATCCAGGGACATTCGTATACGGATAATAATAGCCTGGAAATCCTTGGCTTCTCGGGAAATATTCAATTTCCCCTATCGCTTCGTTGTCGTGGGGATCTTCGCCTTTGCAAGATACCCATACGGTGTTCAACTGAAATCAAAAGTTGAAGCCGATTAGTGATTAATCGTGCATAATGGTATTTCGTTGTAACGGTAACATCGTTGGGAAATTTCATTGATTTCGTCATTGTAATTGAATTATACCGAAACTGACACAATTGACTGACCCATTAACTAACCCATGAACTATTGACGGATCGAATGTGGTTGCGAAGACTTTCAGGCATCTCAGCTGGTAGATTATTGGTATCGTTGTAGTATTCTGGTATCCAACCATAGATCTGTAATATACAATTTATATATATAAGTGAACCTCAAACCAGATTCAAGGATTTCCTTGAAGTAACATATATCTTCGGTGAAAAACAAAATCATGTGGGATTTCTAGCCTTATTCCAAACGTCTGACAACAGCGGACAGTTAATTTTCGATGAAGATTTGGACCAGGATCTGACAGGTTCAATCTGTACAAACCAAACCATGTCACCAAACCAGGGTTATTTGGAATATGCTCAATATTGAATCTAAATAAAAGGAAGTATTAATGTAATTGAATAAGGTTGAGGGTTACTGTTTTTTTTACTGTTCCTTGTCAAAGAATTTAAAGTATTGTGATACCGATGTTTATCATTTCTGTCTCTCAAAGTAATATAAAACTAATTGATACCACATAAATTGTTTAAAATACATATCCAAATACTTTTAGGTTTTCAACTTTAAATCAGAAGTGAGATTTTTAACTCCAGTAAGGCACTGTTGTCTTTTTTGTATGTGAATGGTCTAATTTGTTCATTAGTGGGAAGTTATAAAAAAATTCCTACAACTTTGAAAATCAAAAATCTCTTATTCAGAGTTGGAAAAACTAAATTTAATACCAAAAAACCAGGATTTTTGCAACCCTGCACCAAACATTTTTAATAGGGAGGTGTAAACAGGAATCCTACGTGAGAATTTCAACCAGGTTGGACGTTTGAAGTAGATTTCTTACGCCATAATCCCACGTGATTTTTTCAGCAGGAACCGACCCTGTTGCGAATCCTTATGAACAAAACATATCGATTGTTATTTATTCGCATACAGACGAATAATCTGGGTTCTTGATCCAAAGAGAACAAGATGGCTTGCAAACGTTCAATGGACGATGGACCATAGAAAAGATTCATTCTCTTGTTTCAAATTTGTGATTGTTCCAATACTAATGTTTCCAAGGAAATACTTATGAGAAAAGTAATAGAATATGTACCTTATTCAACTTGATGAAAATACAGGGTGCAGAATTGTTGTAACCATAACTTTGTTCGGATGAACAAGGTCCCCACTTGCTGATATCAACAGCGCAAACATTACCTTCTTTGACCCTCGGCATATCGTACCCACAGATTTGTTGATTTCTTCCAGCGTTCGGTAGTAATGAAGAATTCATGTATTCTGTTGGATGCAAATACCATTGAATTTCTTTCGAATTACGATAACTTGCTATTATTACCATGCAAAGTGTGTTAGATTTTGAATCAATCATTGAAATTGATTGGAATATCTCTTTACAACTAAGTGGAATTTATGATATAGGAATCCTTGTGGAAATAATCCTCTGAAAAAATCTCTAAAAGTCTTCAGAACTCTGAATAAGACTGTCTGAAAGTCTTAATATCTTTAAATATGTCAAGAAAAGCGTTAATAAGTTGTGGTAACTCTGTAAAACTCTTGAAAAGTCTTATTTTCCCTGAAAATTCGGACTTTCCGTGAGAGTTATCAAGAGTTAATAAGACTTATTCAGAGTTCTACAAAAAAAAAATTTATAAGCAAGGAAAAATGACTTTATAAGAGTTTTGAAGGGTTAAAAAGACTCGTAAAGTAATAATAGTTAAATTTGTAAGGAATGCTTAAATTATGATTATTCTTATAAAGCGGGATATTTTAATCAGAATATTTTTATGGAACAGAGTATAACTTGAAAATAAATTGGAATTTATCCTGGTCAAAAGAATCCATTGAATCTAAGGAATGAAATTTCATGAGATTAGGTCAGAACATTGTCCGAGATTCAATCAGATTTGGCGAGAATCAATCGATTTTTTTAACCAGAGAACGCCCAAGGATGTTTTGTTTATAAACAAAACATCGAAATTATTTGTACAATCATCAATTTATAAATGTAAGTAAAGAGATATCTTATATTTTTTTTCTGTAAAACTCTGAATAAATCTCATTAACTCCTAATAACTCTTGCGGAAAGTCCAAAATTTCAGGGAAAATAAAACTTCCAAAGAGTTTTACAGAGTTACCAAGATTTATTAACGCTTTTCTTGACATACTCAAAAATATTAAGACTTTCTGAAAGTCTTATTCAGAGTTTTGGAGACTTTTAAAGAGTTTTTCAGATAATTATTCCCACAAGGGAATAGAATAAGAACTATTGATTTTATTCGTTAGATCTGGCTTGTAATGTTTGTTGAAATTTGCTAAAAAATTCTTGTCTAATCGTTTGAATTGATAGGTTGTGCAACACTGAATCTTTAATTTGATTGAATTTTAACTGATTGATAGTAGAGAACCCATTCTTCAATACGACTTACGTGCTAAATATTTATCCAATCGACAAATCCACTGCTGAACTTGTGTAGCGTTGGATGCATTATACCATATTAAAGATAATTCCTCAGTGTTCTCCGACATTGGTCGAAATCCCAAGCCTGTTAACAAATCAATAAAACAAATATTCATACAGAGAAGAAGAAAAAGAACGATAATAAGATAATGATATTATTTACAGTACAAAATTAATTCTGACAATTGAGTTCTCTCAACAAGAAACGAAATTTATTTTTATTCAGTTCCTTTCTTCTAGTTGGAGAATATGGAGAACTGAGAAAACTGTTCACTCATTATATGCCCAACAAAAATTGGTTGTTGGCATAACTAAAAATTTAGAGGGGTCTCACTAAAATTTGGCCCCAAACTAAGCAAATCATTCTATCAAATCACGTTTGATTCGAAAGCGATTTGGTAGAATCTTCTTGGTTGGCATAACCAAACACCGAGAAAAATTTATATTTATTTGGATTGACTGAACTTTGTTTGAATCAACTAAATTCCTATTCAAATATGAATCTACTAGAGTGTTTTAGTTGAATCGAATGAAAAATTTATTCCATCCAAATAAACTTTCATTCATTTCAAATGAAATTTTCTTGAACCGAGTGAAATTTTATTGGATGCAATGAAATGTCTAGTAGGTTCATATTCGAGTAAACTATTTTTCTGGGTGAGAATCCTTTTTCTCAGTGAAGTCATCTCACTATCGGGAATTCGTTGATGATTCGGAAATTTTCCAATATTATAAATTCGAAAATATTCAATTTCATATAATCGATCTTTTGCGTTTTCATGTGATTGAAATAAAACATTTTTCACTCGCAAAGAGAGTCGTGAAATAACACTGGTCAACAACCATATTGTATTTTTTTAGGTTTGAACACTGTTTCGAAGTGATTATGATGTGTGGAACATGGAAACAAAGTTAGACTCTTTGAATTAGCTTTTTTTTCTCCTCACGATTTATTTACAAAATCCATCAATTATGTACACTGTAAAAAATAATCGGATTTTTCCTACATGCGAATTCCGGTCATGGGATAGAAAATCAATTTCCGATACATGTTTTTGAAATTTTCCATAAATTGAACTGAAAATTCCGAACTTCATGGGATTTTCACTATCATTTTGCAGTAAATTTTCGGTAAAATACGGAAAATTCCTAACGCATGTATGTGTTGATTACTTCCAAACATTTATGTGAACTTTCCCATAGAAATTTTTTACAGTGTATAGAATTGAATTAATTCGAGAAATCTGACATTTTGTTTGTATTTGGCACACTTCAAACCACTCTGAATCAGTTCTCAAATCTCAGGATACACACGGAGAGAAATAAGCTTTGAAATATTACTATATTTTGTAGTAAAGTAGCAGTATAAGTGACATAATATAATTTTTACAACACAGTGCAGTAGAAATTAATACTTAATGATTTGAAAAATCATTCAATTCCGCGCAACTTCGCATCATAAAGCATGAATTTTTGCTACAGTGTGTTGCAAAGGTTATACTATTTCACTTATCCTGTTACTTTAGTACAAAATGTGATAATATTTGGAACGTCTTGTTCCTCCGTGTGCAGAAAAAAACTTTTCAGCTGTAGATCTGTGCAATCGATTTCGCGACCGATGACGTCAGCGTGAGATGAATTGAAGGGCCGGAACGAATAATCAGTTATTATCGTGCCCTTTCATCTGGTGCATCTGAAAGTAGGCAACCAGCGCCAATGCCTTTGAGGAACTCTCATAATAAAATAAAGGAAAAAATTCGTGATTCTGAAAAAAACTGCCAGCGAGAAAGTTATTGCAAATGATACGATTCAATCGATGCGTATGCATGCTCTTTTCCATTGAATTTGCGATAATTTCTAATTTACAGTATAAAATGATGCTGGAATTTGTCAAAATCGTGTCAAATAATACATTTGCAACAACTTTCCTTCTGAAAGTATTTTTATTATCACGAATTTCTTACTTTAGTTCATCATATGAAAGTCCTTCAATGGGATTAGTGGTGGTTGCCTATTTTCAACCGATTATTCGACCGAGCCTCCAATTAACACTTCTTCCTCTAGACGGGAAAGAAATTTGTCAGGAAAAATTTAGGAATTCATATTCATGTGCCGGAGATTGCATTTATCCGAAAAGAATCATCCAAAGCTCTCAGCTCTCCTCAAATAACGAAAAACTTCATCAATTTCGAGTGAATCGCCCTTGGAAACCTCCCGTGTAAAAATGATGATTGTAGTTTTGGGTCTTTAGCCAAAAGCATTACCTACAAAGCAAACATTTTTTTTTGTCTAAAAGATTTCTTATGCAACAGCTTTCACTGTCTTTAACCCTCTGGGGATTAACTTATAGTTTCCTCGCACATGGGATACACTGGGTCAGTTTGATCCAAGTTTTTTTTGATCGCTCATATTTCGGCTTTAAAACATCGTAGAGCAATATTTATTTTACATTCATCGCCGAAGTATGCAGAATACGAATCCGAAACCCGCTTTGCTCTACAGTTGATACACGGAAAAAAGAAAACACTACTGGTTACTGTGAATGACAGCGATCGGTTGAAAAACAAATGAAAACAGGCTTGGATAATGAGGATTAGCGCGATCACAGTGATGGGTATTGTAATGAAATGCGTCAACGCTGACTGGACAGTAATGAGGACTGGAAAACGCAGTACTGCATAGAATGAATTTGAGTTTCAATGTATTTTTATGATTCCCAGTAACCATTGCTGTTTTCTTTTTTCCGTGTAGTTTTTTCAATATTTGAAGAAATGTGAAAGTACTTTTTCAGAGACATACAACTTTTCGGAATGAAGGATGGGTCATATGGGAAATATTTCGGTGGAAAATTTCTGAAGATCCCTGTAAAATTTCTGAAAAAACTCTGATTTCCCTCTACAAATGTCTGAGAAAGTCTGATAAACTCTGAGATTTCCATGGAAAATCTAATATTTTTGGGACATCGTTCTCAGAGTTTTTTTGGAGTTTATCAGAGATTGTTCATTCAGATTCCAGATAGATGATCATGAATTTATTCCTGATGAAACTCTGAAAAAAGTATAATGAATTTCTGTGTTTTCTCCAAGAGCTATATAAAAAAATCCAGAAATATTAGTAATTGTCAGAATTTTCTCGAATCTTTCTCCGAGTTCATCAGAGATTCTTTACCACAAGTTCAGATCAATGATTATCAATCTATTCCTGACAAAACTCTGAAAAAAGTATGGAAAATGTCCATGTTTTCTCCGAGAGCTATAAAAAAAACCATGAAACATGAGTGACATTTGACGTAATTTTAATATAAAGTCAGAACAACCGTCTGCTAGCCCTGATAACACACGAAGAATTCTTTTTCAAAAACAAGAATAGAATTCTTCAAGAACTCTTTTCGAATTAATGAATTCATAAAGAGCTTTGGAGAAGTTCAGTGTTTGTGTGATTAACGAGTTCTTTGAGAATACTGAAACAATACTTTCAGCATTCTCAAAGAACTCGTTGATGTCCCAAACATTGAACTCCTCCAGAGCTCTTTATGAATTCATTAATTCGAAAAGAATTCTTGAAGAACTCTATTCTTGTTTTTGAAAAAGAATTCTTCGTGTGTTATCTGGGAGATTTATAAAACTATAGTTTCAACTCCGAAGTTACGAAAAAAGTTCTCAGCATTCCTCGTTATTGATCATTCTCACTCACCTGGCCAGGAAAACGTAGGAATTTGTCACATTTTTCTCAGAGTTGTGTCAGGAATAGATTCATAATCATTTGTTCGAAGTCTCAATGAAGATTTATGATAAACTCCGAAAAAAGTCTGACCCAGATAGCAGGAGAGTTTGAAAAGAGCTCCTAGTGAATAAAATGTGGTCATAAAGAACTTTTGTGCTATCTGGGTACAAACTCTGAAAAAACTCTGAGAACGATGTCCCAAAAATATTAGATTTCTCATGAAAATCTCAGAGATTCTCCGACTTTTGCAGAGGAAAATCAGAGTTTTCCAGAGCTTTTACAGAGACTTTCAGAAATTTTTCAGTGAAATATTTCGATACGAGCTTAGATCTCTTTTAGATATCTCCTGGATTTCTTAAACGAAGACATTTCAAAGACAGTGAAAACTGTTGCATAAGGAATCTTTTACATACAGCAAAATTTTTGTTGTATGGGAATGCACCGAAAGAAGTGAAAATTGACTATAAAGTTATACTTTTGACCATGTTGTGATCGACATGACCCGTTGTCATCCTCGTGAAAAAATAACGTTCATCAAGCATGAGAAAAATGTTGATCGAAGTAACGCCAACGCCCAGACGGAGTGATTCGCGCCAATTGACTCTTTCCGGGAGAAAGTGCGATAAGTGTTCATAAACAGTCCAAGCACGCTTTATTTTCTACACCCACGCAGCACATATGTTCGAAAATAGGTCGAAAAGAGTTCTTCAAAGGTATTCTAAATGAAGTATTTCTTTCGAATTCTCTTCAACTTCTTTATGAACACATAAAATGCGTAAAGAATTCTTTAAAACGTTCGGGAAGAAATACAAATGAAAATCATAAACGTATTTATAGTACTCTCAAATGTCTGAAATTTTGAATTCATGCGATATCCGTTTTTGCATTATCTCGAGTTTTTTCATGAACTCGTGTAGAAATGGATTGCGAGTACAGTTTTTCTTATTTGCGCAACGGAATATCGATGGAACGCTCGAGCATCGGGAGAAGCAGGTAAGATTTTGCACCGACTTTTTTCATAAATGACTGGATGAATTGAAATTTAAAATAGATAATAATTCAGTGTATACTTGGGGTTAGACTCTAAATATAAAATTCGATTCCCTTGTGGTTTGTAATTATTGGAAAACGATCGATGAAGAATTTTTCACATTCGAAGGTGATGATTTTTTGAAATTCTTTCATACTTACCAGGAATCAATAGAAGACTGTTTAATCCTAATTGGGAATTTCATTATTATGCATTCAAAATTTCCGGTAAACGCATAATTTATGAAAAAAGGTTGGATTGCTTCTTCCGAAGCTTGAACATCCTTAATACTATCACTATTATCTTATTGAGAAAAATTGAAAGTTGGAAATTAAATACAAAGTTTGAAATATTTCCAAGGTGTAGCCTTTTTGTGACAAACTGAAAAAATGTACTGTAGGATCTTTTTTGAGTGAGCAATTCAATTATTTCTACATAACACAGTCTTATGTTTTAACGTAGTTTTTTCTTCATAATTTGAATATAACTAGAATTCTATTTTATTAATTTCATCAATTTTTCAAAATTCATTATCTCTTTTTGAACTTTTCGGCTGCTTAGGATAAGAATTCCTATCGTATTTTTGAAGCCCTTTTTATAATATTAGAAAACTCTTCGAGAATTCTGCGATTACTTCCAAAAGTATTACATTCGATGGAAAAAATAATTCTAAAAAAGTCATATTCTTCAGACATTTGCGAGCTCTCTAAGTACTCCGCGAGTATTCGTTTGTTTACTTTCGATATTCTTGAAGAATTCTTTTCGGGGATTCATCATTCATTTCGAATTCTTATGGAACTTCTTATGCTGTCTGGGTGCACTTTCTCAACATTCTAGAAACTCAATTGGAATTACATTTTTGTAAAAACTTCTTGTGCCCTCTTTCTAAAACCATGATACATGCTTCAAAGTGTAAAATTACGTTTTCGTAGCCTTTCCTCCATTCTTAGTTGCACGTTTCATTTTCTCCAGAGCATGTTTTTAATTTTCACTAAGACTTTTATACTTTATCTCTTAATCTTCCGAGGTGCAACATAAACGTGCTAGTTGACATGATGTATTCCTATCCGATTTTCAATCCTTTACTGAAGTTTCATGAAGTATTCTTCAGAACAGCATTACGAAGTAAAATTGAGCAAAAGTACTTTAAAATATCAATAAATATAAATAGATACATCCAACTCACCAGTCAATCTGACCAGCATTTGGGTGTAAAAAACAGATAAAGAAGATTCATTATTCTTTGAGAAAATGAATTCTCTCAAACTCGGAATTGACAAATCCCAACTCACCTGGATTGGTACCTATGAGGCTGCTCTCTAAAATCCATTTTGGTTTATCGTCTCTCAAAGTGAACATCAATCCTTTCATACAAATGGCAAAAAGTAACGCTAATACAGAATAGAAGAAGAGGTAGAACACTCCGGTGTAAGCTAAATAACAGAACGAAAGAACAATGTATACATTAATCGCATGTGCAAACATTTTTTTTCACACGCAAGGCGTTTTGTTAATGCACCAAGTGTAATGAGGTTTGAAGGCTCTGCCGATTATTTTAATTTATTTCAATTTACGCAGTGTGTGCTTACCCACATGTGCGTATTCGTGTAACGGTTATGACATTCACGAGCAAGGAAAAAAATGAATAATGAATATTATTGTGCTCTTTGATTGTACGATACAATTTCGATTCAATGGTTTCATTCAAAAGAGCCATAAGTAAATAAATGGATATAAGACGATAGTGGAATGCTTGAAAGATCATTACAACTCCACGAGCCACCTTTCGAGAAGAGAATTATATTTAGAAACAAATCTTGGCGCGATGCCCGCAAAACTAGACTTGAAATTTCATTTCAATTTCAAGCCTCTCTATGATAAACAATTTCGTATAAATTTTTCAAGTTACGATCAAATTATAAAGGTTGCGAGTAGAGGCTGTTAGATAGATTGCAGGGACTTATGACATCAAAATATTGTGTTGTATTTTTTCTCTAAGGTGGATGATATCTTGATCCGTGACCTTGATGGTTAGAAGATTTTAATTGTCAAGGTGTTGTTTGAACGATTCTATCACCTTTTGGTGTAATAATATGTACAATGGTTTCCTGTCCCTGTAGAGTCATTAAATTCGCGTCATTGTGTGATCCATGTAACGGTTGGTCACTGATGAAAATATGAGAATTGAATATGAATGACACCTAAGTCTCGTGAGAAACATTTATTTTTGTTTTTTCTTTCGTTCTTTTTTTTACTTTGTAGTGTTGTAAACTAACAAGTAAATTATGAGGAGAGCAGACACAGTGGAACAACGTCTCTAATGCGAAAAATGAATGGGAGAATTAATCTGAAGAATGTTCTCAGTTTAGAAAAGCCTCGGCAACCTTGAGTCGTTCTTTAGTTTCCATTTTTCTAGCCAGGAGACAATGCAGAATTCAAAAGATACATATGGTAGCATGATTTTTTGACTTTTTGTGCGGCTTTTTGGAAACTTTGTAGTTATAAATGTAGCTTGAAAATTATTTGTCGTTTGAAAAACCAATTTTAGGCTGAGTTTCAACGATTAGTTGTTTATTTCAACGAAATCTACCGTTTTTTGGCCCGCATTCACAAATCACTCGTTCTTCCATGCAGAAATATCAAACTTTGAAGGCTATTTCTATTGAAGGCCGATTAATAATCATTTCTTAATACACGCAGAAAAATTGTCTAGTATAAATTACTAGACTCGCTAGTATATCGAGGATATACTTGAATTTTGAAATTCAGAGAAAAATTTACCTTATGTCCGATAAATATAGGGATAACTATCAATTGCTGTAATTTATACCGCAATATCTATTTATGTGATTGAACAGGAATTTCGGTATATTTTACAACAATTTTCTCTCTACGTGCTCTTCAAAAGTACTAGACTTTCTGTGAGTTAATGATAGAATAATAACATTTTATAATAGAAATTCTGGTACTTTTGGAGAGAACGTTTGGTATATAACCTTAAAATGCAAGTATATCCTCAATATACTAGCGAGTCTAGTAATTTATAATAGGTAATTTTTCTCAGTGCAGATTTCTGTGTGTTCTATACTCTTCCAGTCACTTGCCATTTAGAGCACTAAATGACGAACTAAGCGAGCGCCAATTTGAGCATCGAATAGCGAGTGGAATTCATGTGATACCGATTTTTTACTATCTTTTCGCCCCTTGAAGTTCTATAAAAAAACAAAAAACATTCGGAAATGCTCTTTCGACATTTGGGTTTGTGTGCCTAAGAATCAAATAATCTATGAAACAAAGAACAATTAAAAGGGAGTCCTATCGAGTAGTTTTTGAGTTATCATGTAAACCATCTCAAAAGACATGGTTTTTAGAAAAACGCTTTTGCAATTCCAATATATACATTTGTTTCTATACACTTCAAGTCTCGTTAAATAAACGCCAAAACCCAAGTTCTTTATTTACTTCCTTTCATGAAAGAAAAACTTCGAGAAAATCACCTCACCTCCGAGTTTGCTTGATAAGAAAATGAAAATTTGATTAAAGAATTACGCGATTATAGCGTTTTCGCATTTGATCGAAATATCCGGAACATTCGAAGATGAAACATCATTATTTTCTTTCAAAATCAAAACCTAATCAAAAGAAATGTTGGAATATTCGAAAACAGATTGTTCAGGAAGAAATTGAACGACAGAGTTAGTGTATCAAGGTTGAAACATATAACAAATATAATTTAGATAGTGGTCTACGTTGAGTCTCGTACATCATTACGCGCTAATCAATCATGAGAAACACAAAACCAGTTTCTAAAGTCATGATTTGAAATCGAATAGAATGATGTTTAATTTATGAGATAAACTTGTTACCTCGGATTTCATATTGATTGAACTCGGCAGAGAATCGTTAATTACTTTGTTGGACTCGAGAAGAAAACGGAAAGAGAACAAAGTTGTGAAATTTAATATTATGTTTTAGTGCTAAGCGAAGTATAATTACGATATACGGCATATCGATGATGTTGGATGGACTAAACAAGGAATTTTCCATGTACAAATTAATGAATGAAAACTATGAACGATTCTGTACAAAATATCGGATGAATTCGGACAAAGAGGAGACAAAAAGCGCATGAGAACAAATAAAAATGGATCAAATCGTATTGAATTTCAGACTGATTTTGTTCTGATTTATGAATATCTCGATTGGAAGAAGACTTGAATGAGATGCACTCTTGGATTTCTTCTTCAACAACCATCTTATGGATGTTAGATTGCTGCAAGACTCTCCAAAACGGGGCGAGACTGGGTTAGCATCATTTGACCTTCAGTTCAACAGTTTGTACAATCAAGACTTGGAAAAAGGTTGTAATAGCATATATATGCCATCAATAGCGACCCATACTGAAATTTGTCGGAGATGAACCAACGCTGTTGCAATCTTGCGGCAGTGCCGCGCCGATCTCATCCTTGTGGAAATAATTCCCTGAAAAACTCTTTAAAAGTTTTCAGAACTCTGAGTAAGACTTTTCTGGAAGTCTTAATATCCCTAACTATGTCAAGAATAGCGTTGATAAGACTTGGTAACTCTGTAAAACACTTGGAAAGCCTTATTTTCCCTCAAATTTCAGACTTTCCGCAAGAGTGATGATCCCAGACAGCACTGTAGGTGCTCGGAATGTTTTGAAAACGTGCCCGTGGTTTCGCGCCCTCTGATTCCAACAATTACGTTTCTAAAACATTTTTAAAACTGACAGTGTCAAAACATTTATATGATTCATGAAAATTCCCCATTTCGTCGCTAACCTACGCCAACCTACAAATCATTCATATTCAAAGTTTAATACATGACTAATACATCGAAAAATAGTAAAACCATATTGTTTTTCACATAATCAACTGATTATCACTGCAAAACATAAAAAATCATGAAAATACACATATTATAGAGAGTAAAACAAAGATATTAAAAAGCGCTTTGGAGTCGAACTATTTTCCATTAAATCCAGCACTTCATAAGCTTATACGTGTAATTTATTATACACGAGATCATTTTACTTGAATATAATTGATTTAGGATTTGTTTGAATTGAAAATATCCACAGATATGCTATCAATTTGATGATTTATAAAGACAAATTCAACATGTGCTAATCACGTTTTGTGAGAATGTAAATAAAAGAAACCAGGACATTTTCATGTTGTCAAAACATACATGCGACCTTTTCAAAACGTCACAAAACGTTTCTGAAACATTTCGTTTGTAACGAGGTACGTTTTGTGAATGTTTACAAAACGTCTCAGTGCTGTCTGGGATAAGAGTTAATAAGACTTATTCAGAGTTTTACAGAAAGAAATGTAAGATATATTACATGTATAAATTGATGATCTGTACAAATAATTTCGATGTTTCGTTTACCCTAAAAGAAATCCATTGATTCTCATTGAAACTCGGACAATGTTCTGATTGAATTTCATCCAGCGATTGTTCAATGAGATTTGGTCTGAAGAATGAATTTTTCCAATATGAATCTGATTGAATGTCGCCAAATCTCATTGAATCTCGGACAATGTTCTGACCAACCCTGGTTAAAAGAACCCATTGATTCTGACCAATTCTCATTAAATTACAATTGAAAGTGGACAATGTTCTGACCAAATCTCACCGGTGATTTTTCAATGAAATTTCGGTCAGAACTTTCATGTGAATCTCGTTGAATCTGGCCAAATCTCACTAAATTACGATTAAACTTGGACAATGTTCTGACCAAATCTCATTGAATTTCATTCGCCAGATTCAATAGATTCTTTCAACCACGGTGAACTCTAATCTATTTTCAAGTTATCCTCTATTCCAGAAACATATTCTGAATGAAATATCCCGCTTCATAATAATATTCGAATTTGTTATTTAAGCATTCCTTACAAATTCAACTATTATTACTTCATGACTCTTTTTAAACTTTCAAAATTCTTATAAAGTCATCTTGTTTTTTTTTCTGTCGAGCTCTGAATAAGTCTTATTAACTCTTAATAACTCTTGCGGAAAGTCCGAAATTTCAGGGAAAATAAGACTTTTTAAGAGTTTTACAGAGTTACCAAGACTCATTAACGCTTTTCTTGACATAGTTAAAAATATTAAGACTTTCTGAAAGTCTTATTCAGAGTTTTGAAGACTTTTAAAGAGTTTTTCAGATAATTATTCCCACAAGGGATGCCCGTTCTGGAAGGTTTATAAAACGTACGAAAGGTTTTTGAAAAGGTCCCAGAGACACATTTCGCTGTTGGGGGCTCCCGCCATGCACTAGGGACCCTCGTGTGAAATGAATTTCTTTTCCTTCAAGCGATATTAGTTGAAGGAATGTTCTTGAAGTTTGAATCGTTTATTGAAACGAAAAGAAAATTAAAACTCACAAAACCTGATAAATTAAATTATTGGGGTTCATCTTCACGAATGAACTCCTTAGAATTGAAAACATCGTTCAAAGAATGTACTACAAGATTTTGGGTCTTCAACAGCTGAGTATTTTATTATTTGATTGACAATTCGTTTGATTAAACGATTCAAACTTCCGCAATATGCGATGAAGCTGAAAACTAAATATTTTTCATATTAAGAATCGATTGAACGGTTTCTAATTAATCGATTTTGCTACTGAAATACTTGATAAAATGATTCTATCAAAAGTTACATCAATCGGCTGCCAGCTTTTGGCCGCTAGTTTCAGGTTTATCAATAGGGAAACGGCGGGTGGTATGGCCCACCACGTGTTTCCAGGACATTTGGTCAAGGAGAGATTGTTTTTGTCCATCATGTGCGGAAACTTCATTGTTGTCAATACAGTGTGTTAAGAGAAATCTAAGTTTTTCTATTCACTTGTTCTTGGTATACTGTGTCGGCGAAACTTTGAGACGTTCTGTACTGAAGTAGGTCAGATCATAAAATAATGTGTCATACTAGTATTAACCCCCCCTATATATAGAATACGTCTCATGAGTTTTAAGCAATAATGTTTGTTTGTTTGGTTATGAACTAATTTTTTTATAAAAAATCTCGATTGGGTGGGATGGCCCACATTAATCCATTGGAGCTCATGCTGAAATAATGGGGGATGTGGTCTCGGTTGCCGATGGAATCTTGGCAAACCCATGCTATGACAAGGGAAGTGAGAAACATGTGTAAAAAAATGGTTGATCAATAAATTGGTCAGAAAATTTTCCACATTGCATTGCAATCGTTCATGGTTATAAAAAAAAATAACAAACCAATACGTGTTTTTTTGTTTTATAACAAACAAACGCAATGTCGATTCAGGGTACATGTTTTCTACGTATTTTTTTTAGAATCGATTGGCGGGGTCAGTTTTATCGTACACTTATTTGAAGAAAAATTTCTCAAACAATTTATTTATAAACAATGTTTTTATGCATGCGTTTCACATGAAAATTCGTTTCTCGATGTTATAGCAAGATTTCATCGGCGACCATATCCCCTGCCATACCTGTAAAGGATGGACACATGAACTTTGTGCAGATATTACGGACAAATTATATTATTATTGTAATAGATGTGAATTATCCAGTTCACAGTCTAAGTAAGAGTTGAAAAAACCCATATTCAATGTTTAAAACAAATAATTTTGTGTCAAAAAATATGTTCTCGTTTTAATTTACTGATTTTTTGATGGTGGGCCATACCACCCGACACCGAGAATTTTTCATAAATTCATCTATAAACTAAAATTGTTCCTGAGGATGTATGTGAAAAAATACTCCAAAAAGTTGTATTCCACACCGTAGCGACATTCTTGCGCTCTGAAGTGATTTTATCTCAGTTTTCCCTTAAGAGAGCCATACCATCCGCCCCCCCCCCCCTTATTTGAAGTATGGATCAGGCGCAGCGAAGCCTCCGATCAATCATGGATCATCGGAATTGATCTATTGATCGTCCATATTAGTACAATGTTTAGACGATTGGGAACCATTTTTGTCTCTACATAGAATATCCAGCCTAGTCTCTAGCTATATTTTATCATCAGCATTAGCGAAGCCTGAAGATTTTTATGTACTCTCTAAAATTTTTAGAGTGAGATTTCACTCTTCAGTCAGTCAAAAGTGAGCCTGTCGAAATTTTGAGTGAAATTTCCAATCTTTTAGAGTGATATTCTTAGGTTTGAGGTTAGAAACTCACAGCCACTCAAATTTTAGAGTCAATTTTTCACTCTGAAATAGTGAGGGTTCACTCGAAACGAGTGAGAATTCCATTCGAAGCGGACTGGTTCACTTCTGAGACTTAGTGGAGTCAGAGAGAAAATGAGAGTGCGCACGGCCGGGGTTCCATCGCTAGTCAACATTGAAGCGCCCTCTTATCGGATGGAACACGGAACCGATTACACTAACCCACTCTCTTATTTTTCAATTTTTTAAATTATAATAATGTAAAATCATATGCATTTTTTGTCGATAAATAAAATAATTTTAATTACATACGTATTGGAAAATATACGAAAGGAATGCGCGGTGTTGTAATATTGCAAAATAAAATTTCTGTGTAATCATTTCCATGATCCAACCGCCTGAGGGCCGGTGGAAGTTTCAATAGCAACGAAAAGGTGCACTCTCATCTTCTCTCTGGTGGAGTGAAACAC
This sequence comes from Gonatopus flavifemur, assembly GCA_018340375.1. Lineage (NCBI taxonomy): Eukaryota > Metazoa > Arthropoda > Insecta > Hymenoptera > Dryinidae > Gonatopus > Gonatopus flavifemur. The sequence goes on along the minus strand of JAFFJZ010000006.1, from coordinate 3,170,807 downwards.
GTGATTTTTCACTCATTCAGATTTAGAGAGTAGATTATTTTTTCCACGATATTCACGAATCGGAACAGCATCAATCTGAAATTCAAATAAGAAGACAAAAATGATTGCGATTAGGTATTGGTCACCAATCGTGGACAATCAAAACCTTAATTCAGTATCAGCATCCGGTGTTATTTCAATACTGAGAACCGATACCAAGCGATGAGAATAAATAAAAGAATACCAAAATATATTCCATTGATCAAGACTATCCAGTCTTTTCCCGGAATTTCTGTAGTAAATTGGAACACAAGTTGTAGGTTTTGCAAATAAGCGAGCAGAAGTAAATAACGATATCCGAGAAGACCGCAACGTCGAAACGCTAGCCAAATATTTCGTGAGAGATTTCTCAACAATACTTGAATACTTTTCAACAACAATAATTCTGGACACGTACGGGAATATTCCGCTGAAATAACCATGAATAATCTCTGAAAAAACTCTGAGAATTTCTGAAATTTTGATGAAAAATCTAATCTTTTTGGACTTTTTTCAGAGCTTCTAAGATTTTTTCAGACAAATAAAAAACGAAATTGACCTCTGAAAAAGTGCTGAGTGTTAAGAATGTTCAAAATTATATAAATACACTCACATTTTATATTCAAATATCATATGTAAAAAAGTGTTTGAAAATGAAACAAAGTTTTGTTCAATAATCAGAAAAATGTTAGAAATTTCTCAGAGTTTTGGGATAATTTTTTCAGAGTGCAATTTCGTTCCTATGTCCCTGGGAAAAAATGAAAAACTGAAAAGCTCTAAAAAAGGTCCACAAATATTAGATTTTTTATCAACATTTCAGAAATTCTCAGAGTTTTTCAGATGTTTTTCAAAGATTATTCATGGTTATTTCAGCGAGATATTTTCATATGGATAGTGCATGCAAAAACTCTGTACAGAACGTTATTTCAAAGGTATATTCAAATCCTTTTGATAAATCTCACACGAAGAGTTGATCTATACCATCATGTTCCCTGGTATCTCCTTAATGCGAGATCTATTTCTGAAAGCGGCGAATGTGTTCCAAAAAGTATTCCAAAAATATCTACGATGATGACGATAATAATGATGATAATCATGATGATGATGATAATGATGATGCTGATGATGATCATGATCATGTAGCGTCAAGAGTCCTGTGGCTTGCTCCAATTTACTATCGAATCCGTGAATTTGCGTACGTATCGATGTGCCAAGTAGATGTACACTGTTATTTCTCGTATTCTATCATTGCCATTCTGTTGCATTAATGACGAACGTGGAGTTTTTTTTTCTTCATTTCGAATCTGATGCCCCGTGAGACGATGGATGTCCTATGAAATCTATCGAGTCTATCCGAGTAATAGAATTTCAAAGCACAGCGATAAGATAATAATTGAGAAACTATATAGACAAAAGTTTATCAAGCAGATCTTTATACACATGTAAAAGATATCTTCATCGAATGTCAACTGAATCATATTTCTTGATACCTCGATAAAATGAATGATAATGATAATAGCGAGCATGATTTTTTTCTCTGTCGTCATCATAATTGTGGGAAAATATATGTCGAACCTTGAAAAAGAGCTATTTGGATGGGTTTTTTTTGTTTTGTACAAAATTGTTCGATATCACGTAACAACAATTGTTGGCAATTGTTGGTGTTGAAGTTAACTTTCAGGTTTGCTGCATGTTGCTGCGCATTTGGCAACGCACCCTGCCAGCAACTTCCCGACAACAGTTGATGCGTGCTTGAAATCGCGGGAGACTGAGTTTGAAGAAAATAGATGAAATTTCGAATTGAATCTACTATTTTCAATTTTGACAACAAGTTTGTAATCAGCGACCCCGCACCGAAAGAAAATAATTAGTTACCCTCACTCCAAATTAGTTCCAGCAACTAGATACAGTTGTTGATATTTGGACAACTAAAACGAGCGTTGGCTCGACTAAATTCAAATTTAATTTCTCTGACTTTAGTTGCTGTTACTAATTCGAAGTTGCTTTTATTACCGGCTTCTATTCTTTTATTACTCGGAACTACACTGTAAAAAATAATCGGAATTTTCCTGTGTACATTCCAATTACTGATTAAGAAATCAATTTCCGGTTCATTTATATGAAATTTCTAAACTTTATGGGATTTTTCCCAACATTTCACAGTAAATTTCCGGACAAGTTGGGAAAATTCCCAACGCATGTATGTGTTAATTACTTCACATGAATATATAGGAATTCTCCCATCAAATTTTTTACAGTGTAATTTTCACAACTACCTTCAGTTCATTCGGTCAAATAAATTATTTTTTTTGGTGCGAAAACTTTCGATTATCGGATTTACAGCAAATTCGGAAATTCCCCAGAGAGCATAACGTGCCACTGGAACGTTCATGGAAGGTTTATAGAACGTAGGAGAGGTTTTATGAACGTTTTTAAAACGTCCCAGAGACACACCGAATACTCCAGTAATGTATCAGAAACGTGTCCGTTACAAAAGCGGACACAAAAACATTTCAGAAGGTCTTCAAATACCTTCCAAACGCGTTTCTATGTCCGCTTTTGTAACGGAGACGTTTCTGATACATTACTGGAGTATGCGGTGCTGTATGGGTCCTCATAGTTTCGTCAAACTTTTTGACGTCCCCGGTGAAAATCCAAAAGTGGAGGAAGCGAGTATTGAAACGAATGAAACGTAAACTGTTCCAATTCCCTCCTAAATTACGCTTAGATGACTGTTCGCTTGCGCTTTCGTTACGCTTTTGCCGCGCTTCAACGCTTTATTTTCATCAGGGATTTGGCCCCACTGTGAGCCATTTATGGCACGATTAAAAATTCCACTCGATCCAGAGTGTGAAGTATCCCCAAAAGTCTGTTGACCCAATTTAATTCACAATTGATCAACATGAAATTCGCGAATTTTCATGCTTCTCCGGGAAAAAGTCGTCATCTTGGATGATGAATCAACAAAAAAAGAAGAAGACATATTTAGAGATTCGAAAAGAGCATGAAAATCAAATACGTCAGAATATTTATCTTTATCAAGATCCACCAGCGAATTCGGACATTATTGATACATTGATAGACGATAAAATTGATGTCGATCTAGGTCTTCACGGATCAATGAGTCAAGGTCTTACATTCAAATTGTAACAAATGTTTCCAAGAAGTCCATTCTAGGTTCTAGGGTTGAGTGGACTTCGTTTAGAATGGAATTGACACAATTGGGTGTTGAATTGGACATCATTTGGGTTAGATTCCATTTCACACTGCTGATACGTTTATGGAACGTTCAAAAAACGTAGAGAAATTTTCCTGAACGTTCTAAAAAGGTCCCACCCTGTCCAAAAGAACCAATACAAACCGATAGGCCAAATCCTATCGGAATCAATGACATCTTATCGGTTTCCATGCCAATTTTGTCACAGTACTTGGGGATCTTTATGAGATTCTATGTGGAGTTCGATGTTCTATTGGTTTTTATCGGCAATATCGACAAAACCTGATAAGTACTGATAGGGAGAAAATAACTTATCGGTTTTTATGCGGTTTTTGTCACAGCACCTATTGGAATTTATTGGAATCTATCGGACAGGGACTCTGCTTTTTGGGACAATACCGCCAATTTTCTCACAGTGTGCTGGTCAAAAGTATCAGATTACCCTCGTAGGCAATTCCTTGAGAACTCTCTTCGAATGTTTCTTGAGTCAGTGCGCTATCTGGAAAGGGTCTCTGATATCCTAATATGTCTGAAACTTGTCTAAATCGTGTCTATGATGTGCCTTCACGTCAACTCAATGTTGCAACACCTCCCGGTTTATCAAGAACCTTTTCGATTTGCTTCTGCGTTTCCCAAAATGTCGATTTCAGGCTGAATTTCAACGGTTTGATAATTAATTCGACTAAATCTACTGTTTTGCAGGTCACTCACAAATTACTTGTTTTTCTCCGAAGAGATGTAAAAATTGGGAGGCTATTTTTATCGAAAGGCGATTGACAGTTATTTTTTGATAGATTTTTTGCAGTTCTCCACTCTTTCAGTCACTTGTCGTTTGGAGCATTAAGGGCACTCGAGTATCAGGAGAAGGGAGTGAAATTTTGTGCCGACTTTTTTCATAAATTCCCTGGTGAAAAAATTTTCTCTGAAAATCATCGAAAATTTCACTCAGAGAAAAAAAGTTGCTGAAACAGCAAACCTCAAAAATTTGCTTTGCCGATATGGCAAAACTTGTTGCTAAATTAGTAAAAAATTTGCTATTACAGCAAAAATTTTGCTCTTTCAAGAAGCGCTTGCCATTCAGCAATCCGGAATTGTAGATATACAGACGGCTAGAAAATTTGGCTGAAATAGCAATATTTTGCTATAACAGCAACCGCTCTGCTAATTTAGCAAAGCAGATTTTTCGGAATCGTTTTTTCAGCAAGAATTTTTCCCTGAATTTCACTGCAAAACTTCGAGAAATACTGAAAAGACCTAAAAAAATCTGAAAAACTCTGGAAACCTATAAAAATTTTTTCAAATACTGAAAAATCTTGAAAAACTCTGAAAATCTCTGAAAAATTCTGAAAAACTCTTACTTATCGGGTACGTTTTTCCACTGGAATTGTTTCTGAATATTTATGAATTTTTCTGAAAATCACTGAAACTCTTTGAGAAACTACGAACATCTCTGAAATCCTCTAGAAAACCCTTCACTGAGAATGTCTGAAAATTTCAGATTTTCAGCGGAATTTTTCCACAAGGGTTACTTCATAAATTGAAATTTGGGATCGATAATGATTGAACGAACAGCTGGGATTGAATTCCAAATAAAGATTGGGGTTTCTTCATGGTTTGCAGATATTGACAGATAAAATTACACGAAATTTTTGACAGTTCGAGGTTATTATTATACCAGACATCGGATTACATGCATTATCAAAATGCCAAAATAGGCATGCAAATATGCGAAGAAGAAGAACAAAATATGCACACAATATGCACTAATAATAAAGTTACACTTTTATTTGAAATCAACATTTCATCTCCAGCATTTATGTACCATGGGGCCCACCCTGGCCCAGCATGGGCCCCATCCTGCCAATATGGGCTTAAGACTGGGCCAGATTTGGGCCAGAGTGGTCCAGAGTTCATACCCGCTAGGAATTACTTAGATATTGAATCGAATTTTTATGAATCAAATAGATCTTTGCAAATTGCATAATATTCTTTGAAAAATGAAAACCCAACGATACAATTATTCGTTTCCAATCAGTAGAATTTTCAGAATACAACTATGGAGAATTTAATAGGAAACAAATTCGATGGTACGTCGAAGTGACTTCAACAATTCTGTTGTTTGGCTCAAAAACCATTATTTATGCCTCAATTTTTGGAAAGTTTCGAAAAATATACAGTAAAATATGCATTATCACCGGGAAAATATCATTACATGAAAAATTGGAAAAAATGATAATTATATGCGTCTTGCATATGCATATGCATATATGCAAATGCATATAATCCGATATTTAGTTATTACTTTTAAAATCCTCTTATGCTCGTCAGGAAATCAACGAAAGGCTGAAATTTTCAGAGATTTTTTCAGTGAAAAGTTTTTCAGAGGATTTCAGAGGTGTTCATAATTTCTCAGAGGGTTTCAGTGATTTTCATGAAATTTCAGTCTTTCAGAGATATTTAGAAAAATTGTCAATAAAAAACGTGCTCGATAAGTGAGGGTTTTTCAAATTGTTTCAGAAGTTTTCAGTGAGATTCAGAGTTTTGCAGTGGAATTCAGTGAAATTTTCAGGGATTTTGAGAGGAATTTTGTTCCGCCAGGGATCCTAGTGGTGGACTTCATTATTATTCATTAGAAATTTCCGTTGAACGCATAATTTATGAAAAAATTTGGCACAAAATTTGATTCAGTTCTTTTGGTGCTTGAATGCCTTTACATGGCGAGCAGACCGAGTGTTTTCGATTTAGAAAAATGCGAGCAAAACGAGCGCTATTTAGAATAATAAATGGCGAGTGGAACGAGCATGTTCAAATCAAAAGTGCTAGCGAAGCGAACGTGATTTGGGGCAATCAATGGCAAGCGTCCTCAAATTTAAATATTGCGAGCGAAATACCACAATTTGGGATGATCAATGACGAGTCGAGCGAGCACCATTTCGAGCATTGAATAGCGAGCGAAGCAAAAACAATTCTAATTCAGAAGTGCGAGCGTAGTAAATGTCAATTTTTGGACCAGCATTGTAAAACCTGCCGATTTTCCAGTCCATCTCCCGAATTTAAATTCTCATATTATTGTATCACTGTGTCTATCGTTCCGAATTTTAGAAAAAGTCGAATTCGATGTTTATTTTTCATCCAAAACACGTCAAAAATTTCTAATCTGCGATGTCTAAAGTATCTTAACATGTCTGAAATGCATTCCAAACTCTTCTACCAATCTTTCAATTGTTTTTCAATTGTCTATCCGGTGCAAATTCTGAACATTCCCTCGATATCCACCAATTGCCTAAGCGGCCTATCAAGGAACTCATTCAACACATTGATCAAAACTTGAAGTATCGATAGCTCAACGACCAGTTATCGTAGATGAATGAGAAAACAAGCGAATTGAAGAAGAAAATGTCCAGAAACATTCTTATACTTTATAAATTCCTCAACTCCTCTACACACATTTTTGTATACAGAACAAGGGATCCATCAATGCCCATAAAATCAAATGGAAAATCTCTCATGCGATGAACATGAAAAGTATTGGTATTGCACCATCACGAATATTCATCTTAATTTCGAAACACAACCATGATCCATGATTCCCATTCTTCAATGTTTCCTCTCTCAATTTCCAAAGCCAACAAACAACGCGAATTACGTAATTCCCGTATCCGATCGAATGTCGATAAAAATGAAACTGATAATTACTTTTGTGGTCATAAGATCACGTGGGTTTTGTTTTTTCAACCTTCGCGGTGTATAACATTACGCACATAATAACGAATAATAGAATTGTATATGATTTCCAGCGTATTACGATATAATTTATTTACAGTAACCGCTCCGTTGCTCCGTACAAATTTACATATCGTCATGAAATTGATAATTCAACTCGAGCGTGCGAGTATTATAATCAACACGAAACTACCTTCTTCTCTTTTATCTCTAATAAAACGTGTATAACTGTGTATCTCTCATCAGAGATACGATATCGCACGACCGAAATTTTGTGCTAGATATAATAATTACAATAATCAATATTACATAACTGAACTTCATTCTTTTTGGAAAAAACAATCGTGATACAATTTTCGCGCTCAACGAGGACGAACATGTGACGATAAGCGACACAACACAGCATGGATAATGATAATGATAATGAGGACTATTGTTATTATTGTAACAACAATCTTGTAGATGTGTAGAATACAACTTTTGTTTTTCATACCCCATTTTTTGGGTGATCGACCGCAATAAGTTCCTTCCGCAGGATTGTGAAGCGCATCCCGCATTGTTTGCCACTTTGTCCTGGTATCGGGAACTCTCATATAGTCAGTGAACTCGTAAGTACCATTTTCCACTTGCTTTCTCGTCACACTCATTATATTTTTTTGATTTTATACAACAATAACAATGGCGTATGGAGAATCAATCTTCCTTTTGGAGGGAAGGAAAAGAAGAAATATCAACGACACACTGACCGTAGAGTTTAATGACTTTTGCCACACAATTGCGATCACTTGAACGGGATGATTCCCCTTTCTAAGTACTGAAGAGCAAGAAGAAGAAGAAGAAGAAGCAGAAGAAGAAGAAGAGGTAGAAATAGTCGTTGTTACTCGTTGCCAGCACTTATTTCTTTTTTTTATCCTTTATTATACATATTGATAATGCACGAATAATGACGTTTCCGATAAAACCGCGACGACACGATCCCGATTCAATTTCTATGAATATTATTTATATATCGATTGTATCACAGAGCGGAGGAAAAATGAAAATTCATAGAATCGAAACAGGAAACAAAAAATGAAATAAAAGGATGAGCGGGACGGATCACCTTGAAAATGAATGGATACACGAAAAAATCGGACAACTTTGTTAATGTACAACTATATCGAGGTTTTTTTTGAAGAAGCAACGTTGAATAGTTGAATTATAAAATTGTTGCCAAGTCCGATACCGATGAACCGACGATGATTTTGATTATCGCGAGCGAAGATGAAGATTGTTAAGTAAAAATTGATAACTAAATCCAGCCGATTCGATGAAACCGTGTAATAAAGGTAAGAGTGGTACGCCTTGACGATGCGCTGGCATCAGCGCGACTGACTATCGGCCATGAGGTAAAACCAGAGAAGGGAGAGAGAATACGAGGGAAAAGGGGACCGAAGAGAGAACGAGAGAAGGAGAGAAGTGTATCTCATATCGTAACCATATGTATATTTATCTGCTTTCGTCTAACGGCAGCTTGTACTCACAAACAAGAATACCCACGTGTACTGTGGGGATTTTATTTTATAAGGTCACGAAAAGAAAGAAGCAACGAAAGTAGGGAACACGATGACGATGACGATGACGATGACGGTGACGATGATAATGATAAATCCTTCATTTCATTTTCATCCTATCCATCTGAAATATAAAATTCTAAATAAATATTCACTTATTCCACTCGAAATCTGTTTGAAAAAACGAAACGAACCTACGAGTATTTGAAAATTCAAAGGTTGACGGTCTCCCTTCTGTTGGATATTCAAAGCCCACATGTAACATTCAACTGTAATTAGCTTGTGCGCTGTAGAAAAGAACTCTCATTCAATGAACCTGTAATTGATTTCAAGAACTCGAAACAAATTGAACGAATAAGAAAATTACGTGTCAGATTTTTGAATTGTACAGCGACGATTGGCGAAAGGTATCCTGGATCCCCGCTGAATGGGAAATAATCGCAAGGAAATCCCGGCGTGGGGAAGTAATTGATCTCCCCCACGTGCTGTCTGTCAGAATCTTCAACTCCATCGCAGGACATCCAAATTCTTTCCTGTAATTATACACTGTGGTTTTTATTTGGGAGAAGTTGATTCACACTCAACAACCGTTGTACACACTGTAAAAAGTAGATGTGGAGTTTTCTCCCAAATTTCGTGGCAGCAAAAATCCACCATGTGGAGTAAATTGATTTTCCCTTGTTCTGAGGCAATTTTCCTTCATTTGAAGAAAAATTCCCTTTAAAAAGAACAAATTTTCTTACGAAATGGAGGAGAATCCCTCCAAAATATAGGGGAGATGGATCTACCCCATATGAGGGATTTTGATTGATGTTGCTGAAGTTTTAATCGTTTGATGAAACCAATTAGCGATTGAGTGACGAAATCTTCGACCGTTGAAAACCCAAAACTATGCAGTACTTTTTTCAAGCGACGTTTTCAGTTCCAAAGAATTAATTTGAAAAACTAAATAACGATCATTCGTCAGATTTTGTGGGTTTCAATTGTCGTTTCGTTTCTATAAACGATTCAAACTTCAATGTTTTTTGCTGCCACTAAATTTGGGGGAAAACTTCACTCACTTTTTACCGCGTAGATTATTGTGAAAAAAAGTTGAACGTTCAGAAAACCTTTCCTACGTTTTATAAACCTTTCATGAACGTTTCAGTAGCACGTTATGCTGTCTGGGTCTCTGCAAAATTGATATGGAACCCTTAAGGTAGTTCTCAGTAGGGGACCAAGGTCGAAGGGATTTTTTCACTCTTCGCAGGTTGTTCGAATATTATTCCATTCCTACAAACAATGCTTACTGGCGTTTCAACGGGCCGTTGATGGTCCTGTAATGTCGGTGAAGAGCCGTTACTGGTCCATTGAAGCGCCTTCAGTTGTGTTTGCTGGGATATTACCTTTTATTTTCTAAATCTAATAATATGAAAAGTGTTCCCGATTTTTCATTGATTTCACGTATCTACACAATTTTATCATGGGTTTCTCCGACACAGAGGAATAAATTTTCAATATTGAACCTTCTTCGATACTTTTTCCTCTTCAAAGTTCGACCAGTTCGGATTTTGATATCAACTCGTGATTAAATATTATCTATCGATGGAATTTTTCGATCAATCAAATCATATTCTTCACTTCTGCAATGCCCAAAGAAACTACATCCAAAGTCTTCTAATATTTCAATCAGATTTCGCCAAGTAATCGTCATATACATTTTATAAGACATCTATTTCAAAAGGGACGAAATTTTCACTTATTAATTTTCATTTCATCGAGTAATGGTCGTGGAATAAAATTTTAACTTGAAGAAAATGCTTCTTTCGATGAATATTGGTAACAGGTATGTTTCATTTCGCATTCAAGTTTTAAGCTCCAGGTATTCAATTAAAATATGAATATCGCAGCTTTCAATCAAAAATGCAATTTCAACTTTTCCAGGATAAAAAAAATGATTCCAGGTCTTTTCCAGAAGGAAAAGTATTGAGGAGCGATTCTGGTTTTTCAGAATATTTCCACGATTTCAGAATATTCAAGGAATAGTAGACACCCTGTAAATACGAATATAAACCCCAACGCATATGAATATCGGATTCCTTCGGCCTTGGTCCTCTACTTGACAATAATTTTCTTAATTTGAATCCTCGATGATTATTCTAGGACGTGGTAACGTTTGATGTCCAATAAGTGAACTAAGTTCGATCCATTACCATTCATCCGCGAGGAGTTATGAAACGCTAAATATAAACAACTCCACAAATGTTTCCCTCCCTCGAATAATTTTTTCAAAGAGAAATATTCTATTTCTGTTGGCATCACTTTCTTGATGACTTTTTAATTAGGGCTGGACTCGAAACGAAAAATGTTTTTTCAATTTTGAACACTGAGGTTTTATTTAAAACTGTTGTAGTCTCGAAAAAGGTCTTGTTTTGCCTTATCTTGGTCTTGAGTGGACAAAAAAATGGCTTCATGGTTCTAGATGCAATCAATATCAGCCTTCCAAACGTGTTATTTCCAACTATTACATCCCCACCAGCGTTGCCAGAAAAATTTTTTTCAAGTCCGTATTTAGTCCGTATAATTCCGGCAGATTTCCGTATAAATTCCGTAAATCAAAATGGCCATGGAACAAATATTTCCTTAGCAAATGTACAATATTCAAATCTTGTATGTCCAATAAAACCTCGTTCCCCACCAAATAATGTAAGAAGAATATAAAAATCAATTACATCGCAAGTATTAGATGAAATACCTTGTGTTGAAACTTGAGAAATTGTCAAAAGCACACACTATTAAAAATTGTTTGAAGTTTCATAACATTTCCAATCACATCCGTAACTAAAATTTCCAATTCTCAATATTTTAATTGAAAATTCGTTTACATGTCATTGGATTTCCAAATTTTTACAATACTCTATCACACATTTATGTATATTTCCGTAACTGAAATTTCATACACATGTAACTTAATTTCTCAGTTATGTGATTGAAAATTGCTTTTGCTACGTGTATTCATATTTTGACCAGAAGTTTTGTACAACATGTAAATATTTAACGCGGAATGCATGTATTCAATAGGAATTCGTTCTATTTTCAAACCGCAATGACTAAATTCGGTCTATTGTAACAAAATTTTTTACTGCACCAGCAAAAATTTACCTAATGTAACTACATGTCTCTGTGAGTGCTAAACTGATTGGCTGAATCAGCTAAACATCAAGTGGTACAGCTAAGAATGTTTTTTGTGTATCATACCCGGGAAAAAATGATCAGATCTGACCAGATCTAAACAGATCTATTAAGATCTGAAAAACTGCGATTTTGGCTTGTGTTTGTCACAATATATGTGCGAAATCAAATTCATATACAGACAGATATCACAAAATTTCTGACAATTGAACCACCAATTGAACCAGATGTGCCAAGATCTGACCAAAAATCAGATCTACTCAGATCTATTCAGATCTGAATAGATCTAGTGATTTTTTCCTGGGTGTACAGGAGAGAAAAGGTGAAAAACTAAATGTACAGCCAAAAGTATTCCAGAATTATTGAAGGAATTTATCGGGTTGGTAGGAAAATATTTTCGTGTTTTTGTTCGAAATTGAGGACGTTGGACTACCTGTACTTCTTCTACCGTGATTCACTCTAATCGTTTTCTTTTTTTGGTTGGATTTCCATATTCACCGTGTTTTGAAAGTTTTGGAAAGGTTTATAAACTGGACATATAAAAATTACCGTACTGATTAGAGCAACTCATAATTGTTCCCACGTCATTGATAATGTAGAAAAGTGGAAGATCTATTGGAAATAGATTAGCTGGATTAGCTTCAATGTTTCAGAAGTACATACGGTAATATACAGCGAGTGAATGAATTAGTATCGTTTTCGTCTTTGTTGTCTTTTTTCTTCTCCAAAGTTGGGCTCAGGAATTTTCAAGCATTATTCCTTCATATAAGTACATTGTGAAAAATGATTTGGCATTAACCCCCTGAAAAAGTCTGACGCCGGCCCTGGTTGGGCTTGAGAAGAAAAGAGACAAAAAATACGAATCCAGGATAGGGTACCAATACGTGAATGATGACGAGAATGGCTAGGTAAACCATAATGAACAAACAGTCCAAAAGTACAGTAGACCTGAAGTCCCAGAAAATATTTGGTTATATTTTTTCCGGTTTGCAGATGACTAGTAGTGTATAGTTATGTTTCGGGAGAATTTCCATTCAGAATTCTGCACTTTGAGTCTACTTTGCTCCGGGGTCATTTCAGGTATTCAGGTTTATTCTGGTTTACCAACTTTTTTCGAGACTATTGCTATTGGGGATTTTGAACTTCGGGTCTACTGTGCTTCGGGATTGTTTGCATTCGGGTTGATTTTGAATTAGCAATAATCAAACTCTCTTTCCTAAAGAATGTAATATGAGAACTCCAAAATGAAAATGTTTCGAAATCAGTGATCGAAGAAAAAGGTAGAAATTTGTTTTTTCTAATTCTTCTTTTCAACCAATAATTTCGAAAAATTTTCATTGAGGAGCTTTTATGTACATCTGTAGCAGTTTTATTGTTTCGATCATGATTCCTTAATCTGTAGTTTGATATTAAAATAATTTTTTATTCATTAATGATAAGGATTCCCAGGTCTCGAGAATTGATTGTCCCGCAATAGAGTTAATTGCTCAATAATGTTCAAATATCAATCATAATCGCATCAAACTTTTCCAAGACAATGGATTTCTAGTAATGTGCGGTCTTACTCCCGTCAATAACAACTGTTGCGCCTTTTTTCGTGCATGTACATGCGGCATTTCATGAAAATATGGAATGGATATTTACATTATGTAAATCTACGTTTGAAACAAACTTTTTAAATCATTTTCAGATTTTTTCTCACAGACCCTTGAAATTCCGTATTTTTTCATACGGAGTCCGTATTTCCGTAAAGCATTCAAAATTCTGTAAAATACGGACCTACGTGCGTATCTGGCAACGCTGATCCCCACACTTGGACTTGATGTAGAAATTCGTCTTCGCAGATCGTCAAATTGAATGATATTTACTTTTTTTTAATTTTGCTCAAAAGTCTCGAGTCCGCCTCTATTTTTAATCCTTGACAAAATATAATCCCATAAACTCGAATAGACAATGAAACTGTGAGCGATTCGATACAGAGACTGATCTGAATTTTATGTCCGGATTCTTTTTAGGTCTTATATAGAGTATCATTTGATGAATTCTAGTTGAATCCCGAGTAGGGACCGCATAGACATCGGGAACTGATTTGGATAAATTTGGAAAGAATTCCGGTGTTCGGAAATCGGCTGCTAAGAAGCTTATATCTGTGTCCGAGTCGCCTAGCATTGTGAGAACTCAACTTTATTTGAATGTTGAACGACTCAGGGCGCACAGAAAAAAAACTATCTTGTATCAAGACAATATTGTTTTCGTTATATATGAAACACGGATTGTCTCAGTTCAATGCGATTTGCTTTGAATCAAAAACAGGAAAAAACAAAATTCTTGATTCAAAGCAAATTGCATTGAACTGAGACAATCCGTGTTTCATATATAACGAAATCAATATTGTCTTGATACAAGATAGTTTTTTTTTCTGTGCGTCGATATGAGAGGCATTTCCGGGGTCTATCTCAAAAATTAGAGTTGGGACCCCACACAAAGCATCCTATACACGTGAAATTACGTACAATCTGATTTTTACAACACTATAGTTTGAAGATCAACACTTGCCGCGTTCGAACTTCTGAACTGGAATTGATACGCTAAGAGCAATCAAAAGTGACACCCCAATTGTTGTCAAGCAAAAACAGGATAGGAACTTTCGAGAGCAAGAACGGAACATTAAAAGTTCCGAGCAAAAGCGATACACTTATAATTTGGAACAAAAGAGCAACCACAGCAATCTCCGGGCCAAAACGAAACACTGAAAAGCTCGAGCAAAAATGAACCAGCGCATAAATACAGAATAATTGGGTTATGCTTGACAACAATTTGGGTGTCACTTTTGCTCTTAGCGTATCAATTGGTCTCGCTCCACTCGCCATTCAATGTTCAAAATGCCGTTTGCTTCGCTCGCACTTTTTAAAATTTTGCTACAAAGTTTAAATGGTTCATTGGAACGATGATTTATCAAATTTTATCAGTTTGAATTGTATTCGGTTTTTGAAAACAATTCAAACTTCAAGAACATTTTTTTAAATTGAAAGACGCTCGCTCCGCTCGCCATTTAATATTCTGAATGGCACTCGCCACACGAAGAAAAATGCAGGTCAAAAATATAGTGATCTGTGATAAAGATAAAACGGTTCACAATTTTTTGGGATTTTATTTGAAAAACACTGAAAAATTATCAATCCTTGACAGCACGGAAAGGAATTTTTAGCCGTATTAGCTGAATTTTGGCTATTATAATTAGTTAACATTTTATCACCCAGAGGACAGCTAATTTCCTAGCAATATTAGCTAAAATTTAGCTATTGAAGCTAAAAAAATGGCTGTCCATGCTTCCAGCTATATAATTCCTTTTTTCCGTGAAACAATAAAAAAGAATATGAACTTTCCAAAAGTCGCACATAAAATTTCACAAAGTGAATAACAAGATTCCGAAATTTTGTTATTCACTTTGTAAAATTTTATATGCAACTTTTGGAACGTTCATATTTTTTTCAATTTTTTGTTGAGGGAGGATCCTGCTTTGGGAGGCCTAAAAAAAGCGTTCTTTTGGAGAATTTTTTTAGATTCGAAAAAAATAATTGAATCAAACGAACTTTTTGGAGTATATTTCGTGTATGTTTGAAATTGATAGAGAAATTTTTTCCCATCATTATAAACTCGTGGGAGTGATTGCAAAAAAACTAGACGTCCGATTGAAATGAACCAAAGCTTGTTATCTTCAGTTTTGTATCCTCTTCCATTTTAACCTGAGAAGTTTATGGAAAATTATGTCTAAGCAATTTTTATAGCGAGTTCGAGTGGTTGTTCTTCTTCCGAAAAGAACTGTTTTTTTTTCAAACCCCGAGGAAATTTTGAATTCCACGATTTCTTTCGGGTTTTCTCGGTTCACATAGAAGAACGATGTATGAAAATTGAAATGCCGTTTGGTTTTTCTGTTTTACATAAGAAATACGACCTGTATTTTTTCCACCGATAGAAAACTTGAATTGCGAGGTGCTCCACGAATGTGGACATAAATTTTACATATATGATCTTTTCACACTAGAAAAAATTTTTTTATTCGCTTGAAAAATGTATGAAAGTACATTGAAAAGTTCGTTGGATTAACTTATTTTCTTGGTACCTAAAAGAATTCTCAAAAAAACACTATTTTGAGGCCGCCCAAGGTGATAATTATTATTGATAATTTTTCAGTGTTTGTGAAATAAACTTCCAGAAAAATGTAAACCGTTTTATCTTCATTAAAAATTTAAGAAATTCTCTCAAATTTTTATCAAAGATTAATATATTTTTAACCTGCACTTTTCTCCGTGCCTTTTACTCCCAATGGCACGTGACTGGAAAAGTGCAGGACTCAGAGAAATCTATTGAAAAATACTTTACAATCGGCACTAAATACAAACACCCTTCAAAACTTGATATTTCTGCGGGGAAGAACGAGTAACTCGTGAATAGGCCAAGACACGATAGATTTCGTTGAATTATTGAACAAAGCGTTAAAATTCATCCTAAAATCGGTATTTCGGGAAACAGGAACGAAAATCGAAAGATCTAATAAATCGGGAGGTTTAATCAATCTAATATTAAGACTTATGATTGATGTTTTCTTTTTACAATGTTTCATAACAAAATAAATCCTGATCCTGATCGATTTTTGTTCCCTCAATGCTATCTTTTTATGGTAACTTCAAATTTCATAACGCGTAATTATCGAAATCATTCAAATTCTACTGCGTGTTATTATTGACACCTGAGAATGGAATCACATTGACTAAGGATATCCCTTTCCAATTATCATCATTTCCGTAGTAAGCTCTCAGAAACGACGTATTTTGATAACATGTTCCATGAAGAATGTGGGTGATGTCAACATTGTGTGCAATTTACGTATGAAACTATACCCATGTACGTTGTTTTGTGCGCACTGGTTATGTGAACCGATATCGCTTTAGAGAGGAAATGAATTATTACAATCGTTGAAAAAAATAAATTTGAAACTTATTGAAAAAGGTCTTCGATAAGAAATTTCTAAGCAGCGGGATAATTTTTCCTGCATTCCTTTCAGAAATCAATTTCTCAGGTTTTTTTTTTTTTTAAAAGAAAGAAAGATTTGCTAATAGTAACATTTGAAACATTCATGTAATATGATCATCCCTGGCAAAAATTCTCATAATTCCCATAGGAATTGAGGTATCAATAAAAAATTGTAAGAACTTATGAGATTATTTTTGGGATTCTTCAGAAAAAAGGACGTGCAATTTTGAAAGGTTTATTGTGAATTATTTAAAATTATTAAAAATTGGCAAAAGCCTTCTCCCGCCGATATAATCAAAACGATTCCTATATCCTTCAGGAATTCTTTTCGAATTCTTACGGACCTTCTTGTGCTGTCTGAGATAGTATTTATCCATTATTTGAATGTCCATTTCAACGTATAGTATTCGTTTGTCGGAGATGATCAAGTCACACCAATTGATCAGAATCTTGGTAAAAGACTCGCTCAATGGGAATAGCTCGTCGAAATGATATCAAATCGACATAAAAATGATATTACTTTGACGTGGTTTTGACTGAGTCTTTCTCATAAAGCGTGTTGAAGCGTGAAAGTACCCTGCTGAAAATGTGGGCAAAAAAAGTTATCAAGCTTTGAACCGGTCGTATCTCTGGAAATCCGGTCAAAAACGGATCAACTTTCTATCCGATTTCATCTGAAAATATCAAACTAGAACCTGTTAAGAAAATCTTTTTGAATTTCTCTGAAAATCCCATATTCCAGAGAAATTCAAAAATATTCAGGCAGATTCAGAAACATTCAGAAAAATGTAGCGAGATTTTTAAAGTTTTAGGGAAATTCAGAGCCAGGCGCATTGGAGAAAATTGTACCTTGAACTTTTTAGAGGAAATAAAAAAAAAATTAAGAGAAAAAGAAATCAAGTAAAATTTTTGGTTCAGAATTTTGGAGAAATTTTGGGAGCTCCAGCGATATTCAGGAAAATTTCGAAACATTCTGCGTCCGATATAGGACTGAGCGTATTATACTGAGAGTTTATACTCTCTAAGAAGTGATTTAAACGTACTAAAAACACGTGGTGCTGTATGAATCCCTGATGGGTTCGTTGGACAAGTTTTGGACATGAGAAAATTAGTCCGTTTGTTTCAAATTTCGGACCACTCTCGTGAAATTATATCCATCACTTGTCTTGTCGTCCATGGGATAGAGTGCACCTGGGTCCACTGTTGCCCGACCGTGGGAAGTTAGACTTCCCAGCCAGCACAAATGATCAATTTGAATTTATAAAGACATCTTAAAGACCTCTTTAATAGTTCCCGATATGCTAATCAATATGTACTCATTATGAATATTTTGAATTCAAAATGAAAACATCTTAAATGCCCGGACAATTCATTATGAAATCTCGATATGAGTTCTTTTTGAACATTAAGTTGTCCATCAATAGTTCATTTTGAATTAAAGGTATTTATAATAAATGCATATTGATGAGCATAACGGGAACTCTTTGCGGGAACCCGTGTGCTGTACGGGTTTGGAATCGTCCAGAAGTCGTCCAGTGAGGTCCGCTGATAATTTTCGATCAGATTCACGTTACATCCACACGTGTCCTATTCTGTCCCGCGGAGTCTAAGAACGTCCGAAATGATCCAATTGTGTCGAAACTAATTCGTGGTAGTTGTCATGTCCTCGGGTGCATTTGGGCGTTCAAAAACTTATCCATGGATGTCCATAAATGTCCAGGGGCCATAGGATATCGATCCGAACGATGTCAAGGAACGTTCACGATGCTCATTTCTGTGTCCCAATCACATCCATTCGAGTCCAAATAAATTTTCTGCGATTTTCCAACAGCTCCGTGTTACATCCACATGTATCCTATTCTGTCCTGCAAGGTCCAAGAATGTCCAAAACGGATCCAATTGTGTCCAAGCCGAATCGTGATGGATCTGGATCTTGTCCCGTTGTGTCCTCGGGTGCATTCGTGTATCAAAACATGAAGGAAACTCCGGGATACAGTTGAAACTTCCGCATCATGACTGCGGACGAATTTGGACAACTTTGGACCGACTACGGACAAAAAAAAATCATTCCTGTCATGAAAATATGTAGAAAACTTCGGAAGGTAGTTGAAAATTCAAAAAAGTGAATATGGTATGGACCAATTTGGACAAGTTCGGGCCGATTATGGAGAGAAAAGATCATTCCTGTTGAGCATAAATGTAGAAAAAACTCTGGGAGACATATCTGAAAATCCCGTACTGTTACCACGGACAAGTTTGAATAACTTCGTGCCGAGTACTGGCGGAAGGGGATAATTTCTGTTGCAGACAAATGTAGACAACTTTCGAATAGAGTTGAAAATCTCTTATCGTTACTATGGACAAAGTTGGACACCTTCGGATACGCCGCGTGGACATCTGTGGACACCCATTGAACAAGCGATGAACGGATTTACTTCCGCTGGCCCGAAATTTGAAATAAACCCAGTTAGAAAAATCCTAGATAGCACAGAGTTCGTGAAGAATTCTTCAAGAACATCATTTTAACTCTAGAGTTCTAAAAAAGTCTTCAAAAATTCATCGACGAGCTCTGTGCTATCTGAGATGTCTCAATAATGCCATCATAATGGTGACATGCACGTCAAGAAATGTTCGCATTATGGTACCACGGTGTTATTGGTAGAAAAACGAGGTGATGGCACCATAATGAAGACATAATGTTTACATTTTATGCATTATTACAAGCCGAGCAAAGTTTATGATAGTATGTTTGCGGCACATTATGTTACAAAATATTTAGAGCCTGTTTTTCTATCTGGGAAATGGACATCCATGGACATTTCGGACCGTTTTCAACCAAGAATCGACAGTTTTGGACAGTATTCGGATGTCCAAAATAATTGGTCCGACAATCCATCAGGGATATCAATCGATAAATTGATTTAAAACCAAATGCTTTACATTATTTTTTAACCTTGTCCGACGTTTTGACAATGTTTTTCAAAAACTCGGGCATCGTTGATGGCAGTGCAGAAGATTGATTATAACAGTATGGAATCCAATTGAATCTCTGTAATATACAAGAAAACAAAAAATATATATATATAAATTCGTAATAATTCACGAAATTGTATTCTCGTTTACAAAATTTCCAATCCCAAACCTTATTAAATTTGATCAAAACACAAGGTTGTGGAGAAACCTGTGTGTATCCGTACGGTGTTTCACCGCACACACTTAAATCTTGGATATCGAAGAAACAAGGTTTTTTTCTTTTCCCATCTATTACTTTTGTACTGCAATCCACATCGTAATTCGAGATATTTCTTTTGTATTCTGAAACAAAAAAAACAACAAGAAAAAAATAAATTACTATTTTTCTTAAATAAATCTCACATTACCTCCCAAAGTTTCGTTTAAATTTTCAATGTATCCTTTGATCCTCGTTCGAGGGTTGGACGCGTTAATCCAAATAATGGGTGATCGATCCGAAGATATGATTTTAGGTCTATAATCCGCCCCTTTTGAGAACAATCGTAAAATATCATCACAGAATTCTAAATACGACATAATAAAGAAGGGGTTGGGATAGGAAGTACCTGGATAATCGAAATCCATCGTAATCATCGATCGGAAGAAAGAAGTATGGAAGACTTCTTGAGGGAAATACGGAACGTTGTATCGCGAAACGTATCTCACGCTCAACCACATTTGTATTCCAAAAATCGCTCCCAAAACGCCGAAGAAAATGCAATAGAACACAAATATGCGAACTGTTTGTTGAATTTATGTTAGTACATGAAAAATGTATCCTTTTACAATGCAGATTTTATTACCCCATTCTTTCCAAGTTCTATTGAGTACAGTTTTTTTCTCCTTATCCCAGAAAAAACGTCGCAAATTTTCCCAGGCACCGTAATCGGGTTGCGGTTTTCTACTCGCGTAATATACATCGTCGTGTTTGATATAAGGATACATTTTATCAGCGGTATGGTTGGTTTAATTCATTGACAGTATGATGAACAGTAGTAGGTACACGGTACACCCTCATACATTCATTTGTTTTTTCCCCTCTTTCGTTTTATTTTGACTATACCAAAGGATTTATATAGTACAATAATATCAACAATACATATCCGAGAATAAGTACAAGAATTAAAAAACGATTATCAGTTATCACCCGCATTGCCGTCTCCTTCACGACTGTGTTGTACTTGTGTTGTACCCAGGCTCGTGGGAAAGAGAGTAATGGAGCCACCCTCTCCGTCATCTCCGTCATCTTCGTCATCATCGTCTTCGTCGTTCTCCCCTTGAGATTGGGAAACAACGACATTAGGGATAGAACGATTTTCTCGTTCAAGAATATGCTTTAGGTTAAAACGATACATTTCTAGATTAATTTTCTTCAATTTCTCTATCTCTTCGCTCATGGTTGTGATTTTGTGCGCCAACTGTTCGTCCAAGGCCTGCGATTCATCATTTCCACTCTCCTCCACGTAGGATTCAAAGTTCAAAAACTCATCGATTCTATGATTGTTCGTGGCAGTCGTTGCTGTGATAACTTCGATCGAATCTCCATCGTTCTCGTTACAAACTCTTTGCAAATGAGGTGCTATCGTTTTCGAAGTGAGTTTGATATCGGGCGAATGGAAATTAATGTGACGTTTGGTGAAGAATGCCGACGTGACGGATCCTTTATGTTCTATGGTTCTCAAGATCTGTCGGCTCGGGATATCCCATAAATGAATGGATTTGTCCAAAGAAGCGGATAACAGGGTCCGACAATCGACGGATACCGAAAGACAAACTACGCTCGCAGAATGTCCGTTGTAAACTTTATCTTTTTGGGATTCCGCGTGAACCTGGATATGATGCTCGATTCCCCTCGGTGGTTCGTGTAAATTGAATCTGTGTATAGTACCGCTGACGCACCCGATAAACAATTCACTTTCCAACACGTTCAAAGTGATTGCCGTTAAAGGCACATCGCACATCAATTTTAGTAACAGAGTTCCGGTAACCGCTTCATAAATATTGGCTGTACGATCTAGAGAAACGGTACACAATCTACAGTGGTAACCGAAACCACCGAAATAGATGTCTTTAACGGGTAGAGTGTGGTTGGAAAGATTATGAAGGGGCGAGCAGTCTTCTTTGTTCAATACTTGAGAGAATGACCAAACGAATACAATCCCATCTTCTCCTCCACTCGCGAACAGAGATCCATCGTTGTTGAACTTCAAACACGTTATCGTTTGATAATGCCTCGAAATATTTCGCAATAATCGACCGGAACATAGTTGCCAAATGAATAGCTTTTCATCTACTGCTGCGACGATGTAAGAACCGTTGGGGGTACAGGTCAAAGCAGATATTTTGCCGGGTGTCGATAAACGAACGTTAGGCAATGTACTCTGACTGTCCAATGACCAAATATGAAGACGTGGTTTTGTCAAGTCTGCACCTAGGATGTAACTATTGTCAAGAACGTGCAGAGTTCGAGGAGCGAGAGTTCCCGCATTTTTGTAACTCGACAAAAGAGAACCTTGAGACAACAAAATAGGATTGTTTTAATACAAAAAAAAGAAGTTTCATTTGTTCATACAAGAATAGTTTGAGTACCTGTACGAGGGTCGTATACCGCAGCGCTGAAAGTTTCTCCACTGTTATCGCTGGTTACTATCACTTCTTTGGTATCCTTGACATACGTCATTTTTGAAATTCTTATGGATTTGTGATTTGAATCTAGAGAATAAGTTGCAAAAAAATGTTATTTGAAAGAATAAGAGAATAGGAAGAATAGTTAGTTACCTTTGAGCTCATTATTCTCTTGAATTGGGAAAAATTGAAATAATAATTCAATGCTTTTGTTGATAACTAGAGCACGTGTTGGAGTGGGATTTGAAAACTTTTACATTGTTTACATTTCGAAAAACACATGGCCGCCCATTGCCTTCCATGGACGGAATTTCTAGGGAATGGAAAGGAATCCGAAAACTCAATTGGTTCGTGGATAGTAACTTACTAGAATTTTCTGAAAATCCCCTAAAAATGATGTTCCATGGAAGGCCGGTCTTTCAGGGACGAGTGCCTTTGAGAACACCGAAAGTCTGGGTACAGAACACACGCGCCAAACCAAAACATTCTGCATTGTTCTGCATTCGCTTTGACGAAAGAAAGAGAGATCATGCAGTGCTGAGAGTTATAAAGGGCGCGAAAATGACTCAACGCATGATAACGTAAGTAAATTATAAACTATTCTTTTGATAACATAGCGAACAATTCGTCTCGATACAACGTTAACATTCAATAAACTTTTTTATCTCTCAGCTGTCTATAAATACAATAATAAATTTTATTTCAGATCTTTTTTCTCGGTAGCCACGCCGAAAAATTCAGACGAAACCAATTCCACCAGGTAATTTTTATATAATTTTTCTACTCTCATACAATGTTGTCTATATCTTTCAAATTGATGCCACGTATCTTGAACATCCAACACTTTGTAAATCCATGTAAAGTGGAAAGATGTCTGGCAAGTCATATTTTCAATTTTATATGTATCGGTAACCATCCTTTGAACAGCAAAGAAAATCAGAACACGAACCTACCGGGAAATGAAAAGAAGAAACATTCTTTAACCAACGGTTCATCTGGCAGGTAAGCATTCATAACGGGGGTTTAAAAAAACCATAGCGATAGAACCCATTTCAAAACCACACAATCTAATAATATACCTCTTTCTTGTTTTGCAATTCTTATCAAATTATGAAGATTTATTTTCATTTGCTGTATCAAATCTTTTGTATAATTCGATACATATATTTGATAACGATAAGGAATTTTCATATTTATATATATTCGTTTCTTTCTTTACAGTCCATCTCCGACTAAAAAACCTAACATTGTCAAGAAACCTTCCAAGTCTGTCACTCCTAAATCATCAAAATCGAAAACCCCAGCCAAAGCAGGTAAGATTTGTTAGATTTGTTATGATATTACAATCTCGATGCCTCATTAATGAAATCTGAATTCATCACAGGAGAGAGTAAAACTAAAAGCAAGAAAAGTAAAAAGAAAGAAACAAAAACTCCATCAAAATCCAGTCCCGTCCAGCCTCCGAAAGAAGAAAAACCTGCGTCAAGCGCGGATGTGGAAGAGACAGTCGATCCTACCGAAGAGAGTACTGAAAATTCAAAATCCGATGAAGATGAATTACAAGAGAGTGGTAAAAGGAAAATCAAAAGGAAAGAATCGGTGAAAAAGAAATCGAGAATCGTCAGGCCTCTTGATTCTAGTGACGATGAAGGACATCTACCTGTAAGTAGATGGGTTTTCAATTAAATTTCAAGCTTTGTCGAGCGATTGAATTATGTTTCGTTACACAGTTACCTGAGAGTCCTAAAAAAGAATCAGAATCCGAAGAAGATACCACGGAGAATGAAAAGAATGAAACGACGAAGGATAACAAATCCACGAATGATGCAGAAAAAGACACAAAAAATGATAACGAGTCGAAAAAAGAAGGTAAATATTGTTATCAATTTTACTGATCCATGTGGTTTTATTCATTCAAATTATCTTAACTCTAGCACCCAAGAAAAATGATACCAACTCCAAAGGTAACAATATTTCATTAACTAAGAAGTTGGAGAATATATCTTACAATCCAAGTGCATCAAATTATCACCCGATCGACGATGCCTGTTGGAAACGTGGAGAAAAGTAAGTGAAATTTGTGGGCAATTTAGAACAAACTCACGAAAAAAATATGATCTTTTCCAGAGTTCCGTACATGGCATTCACTCAAACATTGGGATTAATCGAAGATACTAGCGCGAGATTGAAAATCATCGAAATTTTATCCAATTATTTACGTTCCGTTATCGTACTGAGTCCAAATGATTTACTCCCGAGCATATATTTGTGTCTCAATCAATTAGCACCAGCTTACGAAGGTATGAATCGTAAATTTTATTTTAAATAATACTTCCTGTAATTATTGAAAATAATTTATTGATGTATTATAATAGGTTTGGAGTTGGGCGTCGCAGATACAAATCTTATGAAAGCGATAGCTCAGTGTACCGGGAGAACTTTAGCTCAAATCAAAGTAGATGTTCAAGAAGTAGGTGATTTGGGTTTAGTGGCCGAGGGTAGTCGGTCTAATCAGAGAACCATGTTTCAACCACCTCCTTTGACCGTACCTCACGTATACGCTAAGCTGAAAGAGATTGCTCAAATGACTGGCCACGCGGTACTGAACTTTTTTTCATTAATTTTCTTTCCTCGGAACAATATTTATATCTTTTGTTACAAATTCCAGTCCCTGTCAAAGAAAATTGATATGATACAATCATTGTTCGTGGCATGCCGTAACACGGAAGCGAGATACCTCATCAGATCGTTAGCTGGTAAACTTAGAATTGGACTTGCGGAACAATCGGTTCTACAGGTCAGATATTAAGCATTTATAATTAAATTACAAACGAATTCATGTAATTTATCAATAATAATGATATATTTTCAGGCACTAGCTCTAGCTTGCGTTAAGACTCCACCGCAACAAAGTTATCCTCCTGAAACTATAAATGCTAGTAAAAATATGTCTAGCGATGCCTTTAAACAAAAATACGATGAAATAGCTTTGATACTCAAAACCACTTATTGGTAACTAACTTTTTATTAGTCATACCACAGTTCCGAAGATTTGATATAAATTAATACTTACATCTTTACAGCGAATGTCCAAATTATAATCTAATAATTCCCGTAATGTTGGAAGAAGGAATCAAAGCTTTACCTGAAAAATGTAAAATTACGCCTGGTATACCTTTGAAACCTATGTTGGCTCATCCCACCAAAGGCATTCAAGAAGTTTTAACGCGTTTCGAAGGTCTCAAATTCACGTGCGAGTGGAAATATGATGGAGAAAGAGCGCAGGTTTGTTATTCATCATATTTTGTTTATTTCAAATCTAATTATAAATTTCTTTCATTAGATTCACATCTCGGATAAAGGAGATGTCAGTATTTATAGTAGAAATCAAGAAAACAATACCAGTAAATATCCCGATGTTATAACACGTTTGAAGAAAACACGTGGTCCCTCTGTGAAAAGCTGTATCCTCGATTGCGAGGTGGTTGCTTGGAGTTTGGAGAAAAAACAAATCCTTCCATTCCAAATATTAAGCACAAGGAAAAGAAAGGTGATTTTTCGATACCACTTTTCTGATTTGATTTCTTTTGATAGTTGATGTTTCATTTATTTAACAGGACGCTACGGAAACGGATATAAAAGTCCAAGTTTGTGTATTTATGTTCGATTTATTGTACTTGAATGACGAACCCCTCGTGAAACAACCTTTCAGTCAACGACGAAAGTTGCTTAAAGAAAATTTCTTAGCGGTAGAAGGAGAATGGCAGTTTGCTAACAGTTTGGATACCACGACGATGGAAGAGGTGCAGGAATTTCTTGACGAATCCGTTAAAGGTTTGAATTTATCTGTACAATATCATTGTCTCGTGGTTCATTTATTATTTTGCCTTGAATAATATTTTTTTGAAAAATTCAACAGGCAATTGCGAGGGTTTAATGGTCAAGACTTTGGAACAAGAAGCCACTTACGAGATCGCCAAACGTTCTAGGAATTGGTTGAAATTGAAAAAAGATTATCTGGATAGCGTTGGAGATACCCTGGATGTAGTTGTTATAGGCGGTTACATCGGAAAAGGAAAAAGAACCGGTACTTATGGAGGTTTTCTTTTGGCTTGCTACGATGAAGAAAATGAGGAATATCAAAGTATTTGTAAGGTAAGGAAAAAGCGAAAGGTGAACCACTCTAAAATCATGATTTTTCAAAATCGAATTCCACATATACACGCAGTGTATAACATGAGCTTTTCATCCCATTAAATGAGATCTTTCGCATACAAATGAAATTGTTCGAATCTACGGCTGAGAAACGAAAATCTTGGCGTGGCCAAAATAACGATTGTTTATTGCATAGATGCAGTTTAAACCGTTTCATTTCCGAGAGAACACAAAACGAATAGATTAATTTTGGGTTGATTTTAAATAAATTTCAACGCCAAACTCGCTCGTTTCGTTGATTTTAGAGTGGTTTTATTCAGCAAAGAGTTTTGAAGATAATAAAATTCCATTAATATGATTATTTCAAAGATTGGAACTGGATTCAGCGAAGAGGATCTTCAGAAGCATTCTGAATTTTTGAAAGAACACTTGGTAAAAGAACCAAAATCTTATTATCGTTACGACTCAAGCCACGAACCTGACCACTGGTTTGAACCTATCCAAGTTTGGGAAATCAAATGTGCAGATCTTTCTTTGTCACCTGCTCACAGAGCCGCTATGGGGATAGTGAGTGAAACTCTCCATCTATTTATGATTCATCAAATTTGAATGTAATTAATTTCATATCATCTCACGCGTTGTATTACAGGTTGATCCTGAAAAAGGTATCTCGTTGAGATTTCCAAGATTTATTCGTATACGAGAAGACAAAAATTGCGAGCAAGCTACTTCCGCGCAGCAAGTCGCGGAAATGTATAAAAATCAAGAGCAAATCAAAAATCAAACATCGGAATCAACTAAAACGACGGAAGAAGATTTTTATTAAATTCTGTTATACGATTATCGTTATATTTTTTTATATAAAATAATAATATCAATAAATGTGTTTTTATTTTTATCTACACCGAAGAAGGAGATTCATCGATTCAAAATCTACTCAAATTTATGTATTTAAATATGAAATGAAAATAAAATGAGAATCAATAAATTCATTTCTTTTTATAGATAGAGATAGAATTTCGAACATTGAACTTGAATGGTAATGTAACGATGGTGTAGGTTTGATTTCCTCATCAATATGTATGGTTTCTATAGAAACTCTTTTATGGGAGTGTTTCTATAGGGTGTATCACACGAAAAGCTATGAAGTTAGTTTTACTTCACATCAGGAGCCTCAATTCTTTTAAATTGGTTATATTATGAAAAAAAAATCACAGTGACTGTGCAAATGAAATTTGCAATGACTGATACAGTGAGGGATAAAGCTCTTACCTTGGTCATACAATGTCCTTTGAAATATACCCTAGATCAGTGGCATCTCAACAATCGTTTCAAGTAATCATTTTTATTATTCATGTATGATATTTTCAAGTATTTTATAATTTTATTTTTGTAGATTTCAATGTGCAGAAAAGCAACAAGAATTTGCGGATCGAGTCAGAGAAAAATCTGAAATAATCTGCGAATTAACTGCGGAACAGTCGAAATTGAACAAAGAGGAGGCAGATCAACGGTTGAAGCAAAGAACAGAAGAGATCGAATGCGTCAAAGGAGAACTTTTACGAATCCGAAAAGAAATTGTACTGGAAATTGATGCTCTATCGGTTTTTAGAAACCGTATCGGGAACGCTTTGTCGTCTGTTCGCAGGAATGCTCTTCAGATTTGCAAAAATTGTATTCGTTTTAGGTGAGAAATGGTATTTCATTTCTGTTGAAATGATTTTATGAATAATTTTTCAAGATTCAGTCTTTTTGATCTCAAAATTTTTGAGATTTTGCAGAGAAAATACGATATTTTTCAGCAAAATATTTCTATGTGGGTTGAATGGGAATTAGGAGTAGTATTTGGATTGGGAAAACAAGGGAACTACGTCTCCACCTGTGCTAAATCTGAGATTTATAAGTCTATTCCTAGAACAATGCACAATATCCTCTAAAATCTTACCCACCTGGTTTGAAAAATCTTATAAAGATGTATTTCAAACTCTATTTCCAATACCGTTGAATTCTACAGACATTTGCGAGTTCTTTCTTTGCAAATATCTGCAAAATGACACCCTCCCTCGAACAATTCCAAAATAATTCCTTCCCGAGAATTCATAAGTGCATTCCATTCTTGAATTTTATACAGAGAGCGAAGATTGGGGATAGAATTAGTTCGCGATGAAGTAGACAAAGAATTATTAAAAGAATACGATATGATTTTGAGCGGAGAAAGCACATTGAAGAAATTATTCGAACAGAGCGTGGAAGAAATACGTCAGCTGAAATCTTCGTTATATTTCGTCGATCGTGATTTGGAGGACAAAGAGAAGAATTTAGATATCGATCGACATAATCTGAATTTAAAAGAATCCAGTTCAGGTTTAAGTATTTATTATGGTTCTGCTCATCTCAATCCATCGTAAGTTATTTCATTGAATGTTTCATGTTGCTTACATTTGTTAATTGACCGGATAAAATACTTTCTTTTTCGCAGAATAATCACGTTACGCGAATGGGAACTACAAACTGATAAAAATATCCTTTCCGCCAACAAAGAATTGAACAAAGCAAGGGATTTCAGAAGTTGGATCGATACTACGATCAAGCGTACCATCGATGAACTTAAAAAGCAGAAAGCTGCGACCGATGCGGCTTTTAAACGACGTATCGAAGACACCAAGGAGATCAAATCTAAATTAGAAACAAAACATTCAGAGGTGGGAAAAGATGCGGATAACGCTCTGCATTTAAAAGAGATGAAAAATGGATTCTTTTTTGCAGATCATGCAACGAGTGAACGAAATGACGCAAACTATTGCTCTTTTGGGAAAATCCATCATCGAAAAGGAAGGATACATAGCTCTGGCTCATACGAGATTGGGCAATCGTTGTCAGCGCCCTGGTTTAGAGCTTACTCGCGATCCCGTTGAAATTCACCTCACTAAAGAAGTTTATGATTTACAAAAAATTGTTTCGGAACTCCGTGATGCGCTTTGTAAAGTAAGAATTTGGATTTTTATTACAATACTCTTCGATTCTTTACTCTTGGTAAATCGGCCCTACGATTTTTTACTCAACTAGAGGATAATAATATATTATATGTTAATGTAGAATTACGCTTACTTTCATAACTAGAATAAAATTGTGTGTCATCTTCGTAGAATTCTCAAAGGGAGATTTATCGAAACTATTCATTTCAGGCTGAAGGATCTCTGCGTTCTTTATTAAAAACTCAAGTTGAAATTGAGGAAGAAATAAATATTAAAACAAACACTTTGAAGATCGACGAGGTGGAGTGTATGCCATTGCGCCAAACTGTAGAATATCATGCATTCTGAAGGGTTTTGTATCTATGAGGATACGAAGAAAGAAATGTCGACAATTATTTGAAATCACCCCAGGTAAAAATTTGCAAATTTCGTAATTTCCAAGGCTCCTCCAAACCCCTCAGGAAAATAACAGAAAAGACGAAACCTCGTCAGTTAAATGGCGTATTCAATCGGCCCTGCAATGGATCAACATTTCTATAATAACAATGATACACGCAATGTTTATATTAAACATGATAGTTATTACTCAATACATAATAGATTACAATATAATTTTAATAAATTTATAGTAAAATTTCGATTGCTAATTGAAAATATTAAATTCTATTGCCTTGAATAGATTCGACAGAAATCGAACTTTGATTTAAAACGTTCCCTACTATTTCAATATCAATATGATAATTGTTCGTACTTGATTTGAATCAAATAAACATACTGAAACTTTATACGTGCCATCCTGAGATGTTGCGTTTCCATTGAATTTCTAATTTTCTTTCCTACTCTCAGAACGATTTGAGTATAAAACAATAATTCTATATAATTCGCGCCTCGAGAGTGTTTTGATAATTAAAAATCGTCAATTTGAAGAGATCGCCTCGCAGGTACATACACAATTGAATTTATTAAAAAACAAAACAAAAAAGAAAAAGATTAATTGCAAACAGGAATAACCATTCGTCGTGTTCTTGAGAAAAGATTTGTTGTTTTGTCTATACAAATGTCTGGAAGACGTTCTTAACTCATGAATACATTGTACAAAGGAAGGAGAGAAAAAAAATTAGACACGATTGAACATTTACATACAAAGTCCTTAAACGTGATTAATATATAATCAATCGATGATCGATGCTCGATTTCGTGATATGACTAAAAAACGCAGTGATCGAGAGAGGGAGTGAGGAGAAAAAATTTCGATATTGAATTGATTATTCATGTTCAGTATGGAATGAACATAAAAGCGTTTCTTTCCAACGTCTGTGCGACGAATATGTGCTTTTAGGCGGTTCGTTGGATGATATGAATACCACTGTCCGTTGTCACAGGAGACGACAATTCTCCGACTTTCAAAGTAAATGCTGCTTCCTCGAATGGTTTTTGCATGACCCCTCTACTGAACGGTCCCAAATCACCACCTCGTTTCGCTGAACTGCAATCGCTATATTTTGAAGCAAGCTCACTGAACGTTGCTTTTCCAGATACTATTTGTTCTCTGTAAGCTGTTCACAAATTTGAATTTTCGATTATATATTTTATTTATCACAGATATAATTGCAAAAGAAATTATAAAATCATTTATCTGTTAAAACTGAGAGATACTCGCATGTTAGAAATTGAAACACAAATTGAGAAGTGGTATAAAATTACTGTGACAGAGAATCGTCTATTGTATCACGCGACTTACATTTAACCAAGTCAAGAGCCTCTTCCTTCGACCTGGTGATATTTTCTTCTCGCCAGGAAGATGGCCGTCGAGACCCCGAATGTTTGACCAAAAGATGAGAACATTGCACTTCTTCTGGACCATCTTCTTTTACACTGCCAGCTGGATCTGCTGGTTTGTCCGGTCTGTCCCATTGACTTTCTTTTGTATAAACATTCAAATAATAATGCTGACCTGCGAATAGAAGATATCCAATAAGAATCATTAAGATTGTGAAAAGACCATGCGGCGCTTGGTTCTCCAGATGCTTTATATTCGCTTTATATGCCACAAAGAGAGTGTTTTGTATGTATACGATATGGATTTTACTACTACAATTATTTATGATGAATCAAACCTTCGAATATACAACAATAAGGGAATAGATAAGATGTACAAAAAAGTGATTTGAGCATTCAGGTATTGTTTGTGCATAAGAAATATTTTGTTGATGATAAAATACAGGAGGAAAAAGGAACTAAATTGAGAGTCGAAGTTGTGTGATTGATGAAGATATGTATGTGAATTTTGTGTCAAAAATAGAATTTGAATCCAATGGAAAATGAAAATAAAGAGAACTGCCGGCTTCCGCATCTGACGTGAAAAATAAAAAAATCAGTGTTCAAATGTGAGTGAAACCGAGTTGCGGGGGTTCGAAAAATTTTGTCAAATAAAAGACGAACGATGGGAGGTTTAATTAATGAAGGGAGAAATGAAAATACATACCGGTTGATCTACTAAGGCGTTTTTCCCAACCCGCTGGTAATTCTTCGTCCGCCATTGCTATTGGATTTGGTTGGATTAATTCAAACAATGTTTTTTTAAATGTGCAGAATTGGACTTCTCTTCAGCTGTGTTCAGAAATAAGAATCTGGAATAGCGCATTCGAGTTACTGCACTGAAGAGCGCTCGGAATATCTTTGTTCTTTTTTAGCATCGTGGATCAGAAAGAGACAGAAATATCCGAAAAGTGCAGTCGTTAGCACTGTTGCCAGATTAAGAGGAACTAGTCTCTTCATTACTCATTCCGTTTAATGGGGACAATTCATTGGTGTATTCTCTTGGAAATCCCCCCAACCAGGCAACCGTAACGGTGCAATATCCCGAAAGCGCGATGTTCCGAAATTCCCACAAGAATATCAGATGAATTCTGTGAAAAGAACTCTTGAAGAACTTTTTTAGGATACAAAGTGTTTCAAAAGAATTAGATTCGTCAGAGATTTGCGAGTTCCATTGAAATTCTATAAGACTTCTTTGGGAATTTCAACAGAACTCATAAATGTCTGACGAATTGAAGTCTTTTTTAACTCTTTAAGAACACGCTGTATTCTAGAAGAGTTCTTCAAGAGTTGTTTTTTCAGAATTCATTCGGGATTCTTGTGTGCTGTCTGGGTCGATGACTCGGAATGAAAATGTCCTGAAAGTTGGTAAAGTAGCAAATGCCTGAAACTGCATTTACCCGAAAGACTATCATTTGTGGATTCGAGAATAATCACCAGAAGTTTCTAACCCTCCTTAAATAGGGTATTTAATAGGTAGACCGCGATTGTCCGGAAAGCGTGTTAGTCCGAAATTCCCTGATTCGTCGAATACTAGTACTTTGTAGTGATTTCTTGAAAAAGTACTAGTTTTCAACAAATCAGGGAATTTTGGGACAATCTTGATCTCCCCCTAAATGGTTGCATCTTACCGCTTTCGAGTGAAGGTGCTCTTCCATGGCACTGAAATTGAATCGGAACGGAACAGGGATTCAGTAGTCATTCCGTTCCGTCCAATCCAGATAGCACTGCGCTCCCATGGATCGGAATCATTCCAGCCGAAACAACCTTGAATGGAATGTATTAGCTATTTCTCATGAAGAGTTCCAATGGAAATATGGTTATATTTCATTATTGATTGGTTAATTTTCCATTCTGCTGGGATGTATTCCAGTTCATGGGAGGCAAAGGCACCTGTTTCCGACGGAACAAAAGATGGAATGTTCCATTCCGATTGAATAATCCATCGCTTGGGAGAGCACCCTGACACTTCAATGATTTTTCACTAAATTCATATCCATTAAATGTCCTCTATCCGCTAGGAGCGCTGAATGGCATGTTGGCAAATTTGGAATGAACGTAAGCATTAATCAATGCGCAGATACTCCATCGAGCTTGTACGCAATTTCATACGCTTACGTGAGGAGTGTTCATTGGATGTATTGAAAAAAATGCCAGAGTTAGCGATGATACAACTAGCGCCTCCAGGACAAGTTTTGGACAGGTGAAACACAGATTTATCAGGGGCCTGGATATGGTTTAAAAGTTTTTAATTGAATATTGTCATGACAATCGAAATTTATTTATGGGTGTTCTTAAATTGACGAAATAAGTAGGGAACGGATTAAATCCACCGGCTGTATTTAATTGGATAAAAAATGTAATTTCTTGTGGATTCTACAGAAATAAGGGATCAGCCGTGTGTTCAACATCTACGAATCCTAGTAATGATGTTTAGTGATAGCCAAACAAAAAGACTGACCTCTAGTTGGTTCTGAAACACCTCAAATATTATCCCTAGAAATCCATCGCTCTTGCAGATGTTGAACGGTAAAGCTTCTGTTACATGCGTGCGTTTGTCGCATGCGACATCATTAGATGAAAAGAGAAGTCCTAGGGAAAAACAGTTTGTCTCTCTTTTCATCTAATGATGTCGCATGTGACAAGCGCATGCATGTAATAGAAGTTTAAGGCAGCGTGAGTGCTCGGAAGGTCATTTTTCCGAAAGCGGCAGCTAGCAAAAGTATGGCAGCGCTGAAATCCGTTTGAAAATTTTCTATTCGAGATTATGCCCCCTGTGAAGACGAGCGTCCTGAAAGTCAGTTGACCCGAAAATTGGAACCTCATGGTGCGTTTTGTATATATATAATAATAGCTAAGTTCGTTTACCAATAGCTTTGTTCGTTCTAACGTGTTCTGAGTTGCTCCAATCTGCTCCAGACATTTTTGATTCGCTCTTCCAGTTATAGGAATGAATTAATTGGTTTGGTGCAGGTCGGTGCAACTTAGAACACGTTAGAACGAACAAAGCTGATGTCCCAAGTTACCCCAACTCGCTCCAAGTATTTTGGATTCGCTACTTCCAGTTTAAGCAACGAAATGATTGGTTTGGTACAAGTTGGAGCAACTCAGGGCACGTAGAACAAACGAACTTAATATGTAAACACGGCATGAGGTTTCAGTTTTCGGGTCAACTGATCTTCGGGTCTATCGTGCATCGGGCCAGTTGTCTTTCGGGTCGATTGGGGTCTACCATCAAAAACTGAACCATCATATATCGTTAGCAATCTCTCCAATTCATCTCCGCTTTCGGGGAAATGTAATTTCGGGCACTTGCTACCACTTGCTACCTTACTCTAGTTCTCTCTAACCTGGCAACAGTGGATCTGATTGCGGTCGTATACAATACGCCCAACTGATAATGAGCCCGAATGACACTTGAGCCCGACTGCATTCAACTCGAACGACTTTAAACCCGAATGACACTTGACCCGACTAATTATAAAAATATAAATAAATAAAATAGAAAATTAATCGAAATCAAAGCGTAATTAACCTTTAATCTATACATCTTTACAGTAAAAGGTTGAATAAGCTTTGATTTCGATTAATTCTCCAGTTTATTTGATTTTATTTTTATAACTAGTCGGGTCAAGTGTCATTCGGGTCTAAAGTCGTTCAGGTTATAATCCGGTCGGGCTAACGCCTTTGGGCTTTTCGCATACTACCTCTGATTGCATCTCAGACAGTACACAAGAATCTCAAATGAATTCTGAAAAAAGAACTCTTGAAAAACTCTTTAAGAATACAAACTCTAACAGCACTCAGAGGTTCTTGAAACGTTCTAAGGACGTCCGGACGTATTCTGAACGTTCTCAAAACGTTTTATAAATGTCCGACGAACTTTGCGTTGTCTGGGAAGAGTTTCAAAAAGAACTCCATTCGTCAGACATTTGTGAGTTCCATTAAAATTCTCAAAGAAGTCTCATAGAATTTTAACGAAGCTCGCAAATGTCTGATGAATAGAATTCTTCCCAAACTCTTCAAGAACACTTTGTATTCTAAAAGAGTTTTTCTTCAAAATTCATTTGAGATTCTTGTGTGCTGTGTGGAAAGCCTTGGGGCTGCCAACGCTCGGAATATGAATTTCCGGTGCAACGAGCATTAGATACAAAGATGATTCGGTGTATCGGGGGCCGGTAGAGTATCGTAAGCCTTAACGGGATGCTAGCGAGAGTACCAAACCTCTCTCTCTCCATCGTATAGGCGTGTCCTTTTCTATCCAACGTGCTCTGTTGGTAAGCGCTAGTAAGCCTTTAAGGGTATCCCGTAAAAGCCGAAGTTACTAGATTGTTTTTCCCAAAATATTCAAAGATGACTCAATAGAATGGAATATAACAACCAGCCAGACCTTCTTCCATGTCAACAGAAGGTCTGGCTGGTTGTCTTAATTAATTTTATTCAGTCATCTTCGAGTATTTTGGATAGAGAGGTCTAGTAACTTTGGCTTCTACGGGATACCCTTAACATTGAACTATATAAGATACTGGAATGCGCACTCCCTCGATTTTCTATAATATAGACCGGTCAGAGGGAGAGATAAATGTTGGGCGCATGGTATCTGCTTCTAACAAATGCGTTTTAGAGAGGAAATATGTTGGGAGAGTCGTACTCCCTCTTGCTCATGCAATAAACTATATCACTCTGACCGCACCAATCTAGGGAGCGCTCATTCCAGTATGTATAGAGTTCAATGACCGGAATTCGTTCCGGCGGAATGAAAATTGAACCAATGCACAATTTTTTATAGATTTCTGATAGAACGCTCTAAAAGAAATTGTGAAAGCGATTGGTTTAAAGTCATTCCGCCGGAACGAATTCCGGTCCATGGGAGGTTAGCCTCAAGCTTCATAAGCCCTAAAAATCATACGCCCGAATTTCAGAAACCCGAAAGGCTATATGCCCGAATAAGAAATTGTCAATTTTAATATAAATCAATAATTAGGGACTTTTATATGATTGAAAGCGTCGATAAACCATCAACAGAAGCATATTTCATTTTTAAATTGTATTCAAGTATCTGATAATTGATTTGTACTAAGAGTCATAATTTTTTATTCAGAGTCAAGCAACTTCGGGCTTATGAACATTCGGGCATATCGCCTTTCAGGTTCCTGAAATTCGGGCGTATGATTTTTAGGGCTTACACGATACTCTACCTCGGGGGCCCACCACTTGAAATCAGTGAGACATTCAACCATCCGACAATGGCTAGTCACATCTAGTAATTTTCTTTGAAATCCACAAATCCTAGTCTCTCAAATCAATCAACCTCAGGCCCACACGCTATCTCACCAACATTATCAAATCCCGTTGTAAATTTTATCCCGAAATCATCGAAGTGTCCAATAATCACCGTTTAGTCGCACGGTGATCGGTCGTGCAAACTATATATCAAGTCTTCGATCATTGTCAAAGACAACACATAAACGTAAAAATCGCCTTTTGGAAAAATTCGAATTTCTGAATGGAGACGAATTCCATATTCAAATTCCTTTCCAAATCAACCGAGTGACACAAAAATCATCTTTTACGATCATCACCACCACCGGATCCAAACTACTGTTTCGTCCATATACCTACATACATATTTCACGAACACTTGCTCACGATTCACGGATGTGTTGGTGAAAAAAAGTGCGCGCGAGAGCGGAAAGAAGAGGAAGAGGAAGCAGAAATAGCGTAGCGGACGAAGAGAAAGAGAAGAAAGGAGAAGAAAAAACTGAGATAGAAATAATAGAGAGAGTGTGGGCAAGCGGGCGTGTAAACGAGACGTCTGTTTGGTTACCAATCGAGTGTGAGTGTGTAGTTTATGAGAAAGTGATTATTGCAACACGGGGGCTTCATTAAAGTGCAGTCCAAAGCCGGGTTGAAAAAACAATCGACGGTCATAATAAGGCGCCCCGTGAAGTCCGATGTCTAGTGCTGAGGTGGTGGAAAGCTCCGTTGACCCCCCAGCCAAGAAGCGACGCGTTGCTGCCACCACGGGAGGAGGAGCTGACGACGACCCCAAGGCGATCGCAGACATGGCGAAAAATGGCTCGACGTCTCGAGCTCCCGCAGATATTGATGAAGGTCTCTACTCCAGGCAACTTTATGTCCTTGGCCATGATGCCATGCGTCGCATGGCCACCTCCGATGTTCTTATTTGCGGCCTTGGTGGTACTGGTGTCGAAATTGCCAAAAACGTCATCCTCGGCGGCGTCAAATCTGTTACCTTGCACGATGACAAATTATGCGAAATCTCCGATCTTGGATCTCAATTTTATCTCACCGAAGCTGATATAGGTAAGCGAGAACGAGGAACAAAGATGGAAAAACAAAGAAGATACATATATATATATACATACATATATATACACATTTTTTTTTCCTACGTTAATTTCCTTGTTATTATCATTATTGTTTTTATCGATTCGCAATGACTTCAAATCTCTTCTCTTTCGCGTATTTATTTATTTATCACCGTTATCGTTGTGTTATATGTTGGATTTTGAATTTTAGGTTCGAAACGAGAAAATTTCGGTTACGTTGGGACGAAATAACAATGTCATTGAAATCGAGGATACCTTGGGTTTCGTGATATTGTTAAATGGCGGTAATGAATCATGCTGAAATAATTGTATGTGTTGCAGGTTAGGGTGGATTTTCATTTGCTCGTCAGGTGATGTCTAACGTAATTGAAACTTTTCTTCTGTTCTTATTCGATGTGGGTTTTGTCCAACACGATATAGAATTTATTCTTGCTACAACTTGGGGGTCTTGTTGGCGAAACCGACTAAGGCCAATGAACAATCCGTTTTCTTTGATAAGTCAAGAAAATTAGAGCATTCTATAGTGGGTTTCTTTTCAAAGACACTCGCTTTCCAAATGCCTTGAGACAAATATCAGCCACTTCGTAGTAGAAAATTTATCTAAAAATAATATTAAATCCTTTAGATTCTATTTCTAGACATTCTGTCGATCATCTGGTTTGTTCTAGTTATGAAATGATTTCTGAAAAGGGTTAATTCAAAATTCATCATGCTATTTAGCATCGAGTTCGACAAATTTTCTCTGTAAAATTCTGCAACAACAATATATAATATTTATATCATTATATTTCATCATTTTCACAAAATTTTACTGTAAAAATCCACTTCTCGCCATTCTGGTGTTCTTTAAATTGAAATTTTGGTTGCAGAAAATGATGCAATTATAGAATTTATAGGTTAAGAAATCTTTAAAATCCTCTCTATTTTTCAAACTCAACGTAAATTTGATGAATTCAAACTCCTTACTGCATTTTGAGCATAAATGTTTATGGAATTTCAGTATTACTTCAAAATCTGTGAACAATTGAACTCGAATCATAAAATTCTTCAATATTCAGTTGAGAGAAATTTGGTAACTTATATTTATAAGGAGAGTTTTTATTGTCACTGGGTGTTTTTTGATACAGAGGAATTGCTTTTTTCACTTATCTTCAGAATTTTTCATGAAGTAGGTTGGCGATAACATTTTTTTTTTCTCATGCACGTCCAACCATTTTGATAAAGACATTTTCATAATTCACCGAATATATCGAGTTTTACATAGCCAAGTAAGTGCAGTAATCGAAACTAAAGTTTGTGGAAGTTATATTTATTCAAAATTAATTCATGTAAAGATGATTTTTATGGTTTATACGCACAGCTGTTTGAATAATAAACTATAGAATTTACTATTTCAACAGCTGTATCAAAGATTGTAGTTATATGTACGAAAGAGAATAGGGATCGGCGAATTTAGTTGATGCGCAAAACTATGTGTCAATGGAAGATGATTTCAACGAGGAAAGAGTAGAATTTCGATTCACATTTTCTTGATAAGAGGTATCTTTTTTTTTTATTCCCTGAAGTTTATGAACTCGCATAAAAATTATAAGAGTATTTGAAACTGATGTAACAAAAGTGAAATCACATATTACAATGAAATGAGGAAAATTTGAACTGATAAAAAGTTACGACAATGGTCAATGAAATGTCTGGTACTTTATTTTAGTAGAAGAGCAACAGGTATCGTTGTCTGTCAATTTTATCACTCCGTGATTTGCATAAATCGAAATTTGTGATTTATAGCGTGTATAAAAAGTACAGGATGGTAGATGAAAAGCGTAAGTTAGTTAGGTTCAAAAGTAATTGCACAAGATGTAGAATTTGAGTATTCAATAGCCTTTGAGCGGCAAAAAAAGGCGCGAAATAAGGGCAACATTTTCCTGTGTACTTGTTGAACATTTGAATGATGAATTGCGAATGATTCTATTCAAGAAATTATAAAAATAATAACGCGTAGATGTTGGTAATTTGTATAACTCACTTTATTTTGAGATTTAAATTCTAGTTTGAGTATTCGTCTGGATATCCAACAGCCATAAAAAGATATTTCCCCTGTAATATCAGGTTTGCGATGTTACATGGACGAAGGAAGAGTTAAAATCACGTTTCTACGCATTCAATAAACATATAATAGAGAAAATCTAAGAAGGAACGTTATTGTAACCTCAATATCTGACATCTCATATGACATGTAATCAACAGCAAAAATACTTAAATTCAAAGAAACTCATTAAGAACATAATTATTGGTATTAAAAGTTCCATTATCATGATATAATAGCACACCGACTGGGATATGAAGTTTCATAATTTAGAGTTTTATAAATATGTTGTAAAAGCAATCTACCGAGTGGGGAAAGAAAATGAAAAAAGAATTCATTTGAATTTCAAGAGAGTGAAAATTGAAAACTTCACCCTTATAATCATGCAAAATAGAGGCAGAAAAAAAACAAGCT
The DNA here is from genome assembly GCA_018340375.1 of Gonatopus flavifemur. NCBI lineage: Eukaryota > Metazoa > Arthropoda > Insecta > Hymenoptera > Dryinidae > Gonatopus > Gonatopus flavifemur. The sequence goes on along the minus strand of JAFFJZ010000006.1, from coordinate 3,130,656 downwards.
TTGGTTTTTTACTCTGTAGCGATGTTCATTATACCAGCGAGTAGACTATCTATGTACTCTGCAAACCGGTCGTATGTGATTAAAGCTTGTGCTTTTGCAGGAGAGTAAAACCACTGTCTTTCTTTATGATTTAAGAGCCAGTAAAGCGCGTAGCTATTTTCTTGTTTCTTTACAGAATCTAAAATACGTTCAGGTGAAGAAATTTGCTCATTAATATGAGAATATGAAATACAACAATAATTTATTATACGATACAACAAAAGATTCAATTTTCAATCATTCTTGTCAAGTGGGAAAATTTTGTTTGTCCATGCCGATATTGTGATACAAAACATTCAAAAGAGGGTGATAAAGTAAAAATTATAGCAATACGAAATCCAGCGTGCTAACGATATACTTGCGTCGTTGAATGGGCAAGTTGGAGCGAAATGACATCACGACATCGTCTAACACGAGTATTCCCTTAACAAGGATTATGTGTAAGCGGATGAAAAAGAAGAGAGAGAGGAAAAAAAAGGGATAAAAGAGACATTAGCGTAGGATCACTTTGGATTTAGAAGAAATAAGAGAACGTAGGAAGCCATATCTTTCGAGAAGGATAATAGAAGGACTTTCATTGATTCTGTGGATGGTGAAAATGTTCGATAAAGTGACCCGATGATGCGTGGTTTTATAAAAAAAGACCTTTTTCAAATTCATCCTTCAACACTTTGAATCCTGTTTTTTATTTCACTTAGAACTCAATATAATGTTTGTTTCTCATGATAGATTCTTTGAATCGCTCTACCGCGATTTCCACAAAACAACGATAAACGGAATTTCATTACTCGTTGTTTGGTTCAACGTTTATTACGATCATTCGTTTCACCCTTCGTGACGTTTCAAATGTTTTTATTATACGTTGTATTAAAACTAATACCTCGCTAAACCCATCGTCATTTTATCACGAAAATAGAAGAGAAGAATTTGAAGTTGCGTGGAAGTTGGTCATAATCTACTACAATACACGAATTGTTTGTTCACAGGAAAGAATCGTGCAGCTGCTTGTTGTCAACGTCTCTCCGATCTGAACAATTATGTTCCAACGTGTTATCACTCCGGCCCGCTGACCGATAGTTATATCAAGAAATTCAAGGTGGTGGTTCTGACCGAGACTCCTCTTCCCGAACAATTACGCATCTCCGAGATCACTCATGCAAACGACATAGCCCTTATCGTAGCCGACACACGAGGTTTGTTTTCTCAAGTATTTTGTGACTTTGGGGAATCGTTTACGGTGGTGGATACAAATGGCGAACCACCCGTCAGCGCGATGGTTGCCAGTATTTCCAAGGATTCCGAGGGAGTGGTCACTTGTCTCGACGATACTCGTCATGGGATGGAAGACGGGGATTACGTGACTTTCTCCGAAGTTCAAGGGATGACCGAATTGAACGGTTGCGAACCGAAAAAGATCAAGGTTCTTGGTCCTTACACCTTCAGTATCGGCGATACAGCGAGTTACGGCGAATATGTTCGTGGGGGAATTGTAACTCAAGTTAAAATGCCAAAGACATTGAAATTCCTACCGATGAAGGAAGCTCTAAAGAAACCGGAATTCCTGATAGCAGATTTTGGAAAATTCGATTATCCCGAGCAGTTACATTTGGCTTTTGTGACGTTGCATCGTTACTTGGAGAGCAAAGGACGATTGCCGAGACCCTGGAATTCCGAGGATGCTGGTGAATTTTTAAACCTCGCTAAAACCGTGAAGAGCGAGGAGGGTTTCGAGACTGAGATCAATAACGATTTATTCGATACTTTTGCTAAAATTTCTGCAGGAGATTTAAATCCCATGAACGCGACTATTGGAGGAGTAGTAGCTCAGGAGGTGATGAAAGCTTGCTCTGGTAAATTCCATCCCATATATCAGTGGTTGTACTTCGACGCTGTGGAGTGTCTTCCAGCCGATCGATCTGAATTGACGGAAGAGGATTGCGCCCCCATTGGATCCCGTTACGATTCCCAAGTAGCTGTATTTGGTCGTAAATTCCAATCGAAGATAGGTAGTTTGAAGTATTTCGTTGTCGGAGCGGGAGCGATCGGTTGTGAATTGCTCAAGAATTTCGCCATGTTGGGCGTAGGTGCTGAGAATGGTTGCGTTACCGTTACCGATATGGATTTAATCGAAAAATCGAATTTGAATAGACAGTTTTTGTTCCGGCCTTCGGACGTTCAACGATCAAAATCTTCAACCGCAGCTAAAGCCATCAAAGCCATGAATCCCGAAATGAAGGTCGTTGCTCACGAAAATAGAGTTTGCCCTGAAACAGAAAAAATCTATAACGATGATTTCTTTGAGGTATTGGATGGAGTTGCTAACGCTTTGGACAACGTCAATGCTCGTATATACATGGACAGACGTTGCGTTTATTATCGTAAACCTCTTTTAGAGTCCGGTACTTTGGGTACCAAAGGCAACACTCAGGTCGTTGTACCTTTCCTTACCGAATCCTACAGTTCGTCTCAAGATCCCCCAGAGAAGAGCATACCCATCTGCACTTTGAAAAATTTCCCCAACGCCATTGAGCATACCCTTCAATGGGCTCGAGACAATTTCGAAGGTCTCTTCCGACAAGCAGCGGAAAATGCCGCTCAATATATATCCGATCCATCGTTCGTCGAGCGAACCCTCAAATTGCCTGGAGTTCAACCTCTGGAAGTTTTGGAATCCGTGAAAACCGCTTTAGTCGATGAGAGACCAAAAACATTCCACGATTGCATCGCTTGGGCAAGGAATCATTGGCAGGAGCAGTACAGTAATCAGATTAGACAATTACTTTTCAACTTTCCTCCCGATCAAGTCACATCCAGCGGTCAGCCATTCTGGTCCGGGCCCAAACGTTGCCCCGAACCATTAACCTTCGACGTCAATGATCCTCTACATTTGGATTACGTAGTCGCCGCGGCGAATTTGAAGGCCAAAGTCTACGGCATCCCCATCAATCGCAACCGCGAGGAAATCGCTAGAATCGCCAGTACCGTTCAAATACCGGAATTCACTCCAAAATCAGGTGTTAAAATAGCAGAGACCGATTCCCAAGTTCAAGTATCGAACGGCAGTGGAAATATAGATCACGAGAGACTCAATCGATTGCAGGAAGAGCTTCCCAAAGTGGAGGATCTCAACGGCCTTGTCATTCATCCACAAGAATTCGAAAAAGACGACGATTCCAATTTTCATATAGATTTCATCGTCGCCGCGTCGAATTTGCGTGCGACCAATTACAAAATCCCACCCGCCGATAGACACAAGAGCAAACTGATAGCTGGGAAAATCATCCCGGCGATTGCGACGACAACTTCGGTAGTCGCGGGATTGGTATGCTTGGAGTTGATCAAATTGACCCGCGGGGTGCGAGATTTGGCTGTTTATAAAAACGGATTCGTCAATCTAGCTTTACCGTTCTTCGGTTTCTCGGAACCCATCGCTGCCGCGAAGCTCAAGTACTATGACAAGGAATGGACTTTGTGGGATCGATTCGAGGTCAAGGGAGAGCTCACTCTGAAAGAGTTTTTGGATTACTTCAAAGAACATCACAATCTCGAAGTGACGATGTTATCTCAAGGCGTTTGCATGCTGTATTCTTTCTTTATGGCCAAACCCAAGTGTCAGGAACGTATGGGACTGTTGATGTCCGAGGTCGTTAAGAAGGTTTCGAAGAAGAAACTCGAGCCCCACGTGCGTGCCTTGGTATTCGAACTCTGTTGCAACGACGTCGACGGCAACGATGTCGAGGTCCCCTACGTACGGTATACTCTACCTTGATCATCCACCGCCATCCTTCATCGCAATTAAAACCGGATCGATAGAAATGTCTACTTAAACAATTTAGAATGTAGGGATTTCTACTGCAAAAATTTCTATTTTAAAATACAGGAGATAATAACGATAATGATGATCATTGTCCGTGTAATAAAGCTCTTAATGTAAGAATTTTCAAACAATTTGTTCTCCGATATGCTCAATTTTCAGGTTTAAAATTGAAATCGATGAGTTGTGGTGATGGTTGTTTATCGAGTGCTGAAGCAAGCTTTTACGTTACATTAGTTTACGATTAGTTGGATGAAAGAAAAGATCATTCGATAGCTGTAGTTTGGTGTTGTATGTTGTAATCAAAATGAAAAGGATTTCAAGCTTTGTTTTGTGCGAGCGATACTTTTCCCACTACCGATCGATGTAAAATTATAATAAAAACAGAGTGTAAAATTTTGGTTTCTTGCAAATAATACATACGAATAATACGCAATGAATGATTATAAACAATAATAAATTACATAAGTGGATATTTGATTTCGTATTGCAATTCATCTAACGTACATATAATAGCAAATGTAGGAAGAAAAAAGAAATGTGGTTTTTGCATTATAGAATTCTTATTACTAAACTCTATCGTACTATATTATTATTATATATATATTAAGAGTTTTATAATCGATAGATCATTGCCGATATATATATATACAATTTATTTATATCGGTCTTTCGTAATGGTGATTGATTCAAGGAAGGCTGGTTGTGAAAAGGATGATCTTGCATTTAAACGTTTTTGGAAATGATAATGATGATGATGATGGTAATAAAAGATAACCGTAAAAAAAAAAAAAGAATTCCGAGAGTTTGTAAAACTTGAGGTATCGCAATTTGAAATTGATTAAACGAAAGGAAAGGAAAAAATGAATATTTTGTTAATTTTAGAATAAAGGCGAATATTTATTGTATTATTTCATCGATTATATAGTTCATGAAATCACATGTGTTCGGATTTGAAGGGATATGATGAAGAGAAGGGAGAAAATGGATAAAAAAAAACAAGAGAATGAAAGATGAAAAATACACAGTGTGAATAGAATCGAGAGATGTCATAATTTTTCTTTTTTCCTCTCTTATTTCGTGGGATCTGGGGGAGTAGGGAAATCTATGTTTTTATGTTGTTTATCCTTTCCCATCCTTTTTCGGATCTGGGCAAAAGTATGTCACAAAAAATGATATCCTTCTCTTCTATCAACAAAATAACAAAACTGTTTGCATGATTTTTTATTTTGATCGCTGCTCGGGATATCGAATGTTTTTAACAAATTAATTGTCCAGCCGCTGATATCCCTTTATCAATTGCTTTACAGCGTTATATTTCATACGCGATTTATCCTGGAATCTTTGAATTGTCCTTGAAAAATCCTACGAAATCCTGGATTTTCATTTCCAATCCTGCAATTTTTTTATTAAGACTTTTCAGGTGTTTCGAATCTCGTAAGGTTCGAGAGTTTGGTGAGATTTTTTGGCGCACATCAAGTCTTTTCGAGATGCTCGATACAGATGATTCTTCTTGGAATATTTTCATCCGATTGAATATTCGAGCACCCATTGATCTGGAAATAGCCTGAAATTCGATTCTAGAACCTGGAAACCTTGAAAAAACCTGAATATTTCACTTTTCGATGTTCACATTGCAATTACATAGAAAATTTGAACTGTTTTCAATTGCTCGCGCCACACAGTAGGGTGAAATATAAAAAAAGAGATTCAAAATGACTTTCAGAGCGTAATTCTGGACAGATTTTAATGATTTTTTTTCAAAAGATTCAGCATCAAATTCTTAAGGGATCTGTGAAAGTCGATTTTTGAATTTTTTTCTTTTTATTCAAACTTCATGTTGATGTAAATGGCAAAAAAAATGTGAAACTTTTCAAATCGTCCATTTATCTCGTCCTAAAGTTTTTTCTGCGCTCAATATCACTTGAATCCGATGCCCGCAAAAGTGTACTGTGAGTGAATAACCGGTATATGCAGGATAATTATTGTTATTAAAAAAATTATTCAATCAAATGGTGAATATTAGTGATTTTTCACATGCTAAGCCATTTTCCGATTGAAATCGCTTGCTTTCCTCGTAAGAGAGTTATCGAATGATGAAAATTTGTCAATCTATATCATTTGTTGATAAGTATTATGTGGCGGAGAGGAATAATTCTTTCTTCTGATTGGCTCCAAATCATATTGTTGATGAAATCTCTGAGCGACATTGTGTATGAATGTTATAAACAAATTATATAAACAAATAAATGATCCAGGTGATTGTTGATGTAGAGGACCGATTCTTTTCCCTGATGGACTCCAAATTAGGTTGTTGAAAAGGTATTCAAACAACAATCTGACATCAGGCATTGTGGATGAATGTTAGAAACAAATTATACAAACAAATAAGTGATTCGAGCGATTATTGGAGGGAAGGTATGATTTTTTCTTCGCATGGAGACCAAATTATGTTGCTTATGAAGGATTCGAATAAAAGTTTGACATCCGACATGGTTGAAAATCATTTTATTTGTTTATATTGATATTATAATCAATATAATTTGTTTATAACATTCATCAATAATGTTTGATGTCAAACTGTTATTTGAATACCTCTTCAACAATCTCATTGGGAATCCATCAGAAGAAAAAACCGTTCCCCTACGCCAGGAATTACCCGGATTACTTATTTGTTCGTATAATTCGTTTATAACATTCATCAAGAATGTCGGATGCCAAGTTTTGATTCAGCAGTTTCATCACTCACATAATTTAGAGTCTATCAGAGGAAAAATCCATTCCTTGTCACCAATAATTGCGTGGATCACTTATTTTTTTATATAATTTGTTTATACCATTTATCAGCAATTTCGGATGTCAAATTTCGATTCGGAAATTTCATGAATAATGGTTTCTCAATTAACCAACCAAAAATTGTGGTTGGTTGGTCAATCTCATGAATATGGTTTAGACTTCATCACAAGAAAAAATTATTCTTCTCCGCCAATAATTGCCCGGATCATTTATTTGTTTATGTAATTTGTTTATAACATTCATCGACAATGTCGGATGTCAAATTTTCAATCGAAAATTTCATCAACAATATAATTTAGAGCCCATGAGAAAACAAAATTATTTCCTCTTCGCCACTAATTGCTCGTATCAGTTATTTGTTTACATAATTTGTTCATAACATTTATCAGCAAATAATATAGACCTACAAATCTCCATCATTCGATAACTCTCCTACGAGCACAACAAGTAATTTAAAATTGAATACATTTTAAAACTAGTCTCAGTAAGTTATAGGTAAGTTATTTTCATATATCACCGCAATTGATTGTGAAGCCTGGAAAAATTGAAAATCAACCTTGAGAAACCTGGAAATGACCTGGAATTACAAGTCGGTTGCGGAGTGGCCACCATGAATAATATTCGAACAACCTGCGAAGAGTGAAAAATAAGACAGGTATTGTCTTTTTACGTTGTTCACACGTTATTTTATCATTCCCGGGGTTGTCTATTTTACCAAGTACTGGTTCGGGCCTTTGAAAAATTTGCGAAAATTTGTTTTCATAAGGTATAGACCAATCGATTAAGAATTTTCTGAAATGAAAAATGAATAAACAACGAGAGTAAGGATTTTTCCAAACTTCCCTTGCAAATTTGACCAAGTGCTGGAACAAATTCATAAAAAACTTGCAAAAATTCGTCGCCGTAGGATATAGACCAATCGATTAGGAATTTTCTGAAATGAGAAAAATAAATAGGACTTGAGAAGAAGCTTTCTTCAACAGTGCACTTGCAAATTTGCAACCCTGTATACACGTTGATGTGTCTCTCTCTCTTTATTCGACGTCTACCCTGTTACAAAAATCCAGCTGGGATTCCACGTCGATTCCAGATCCGAAATTTACCTGCGTCGCCAGTTAAGACTCCACCTGGAATCAAAAATCCCAACTGGATTCCATGTGGGATTTCCATTTCCATCTGGGGTCAGAAATTCCAACTCAAATCCTACGTTGAAGTTGAAATCCTAGCTGGGATTCCACCTGGAAATAGGAATCCCAGCTAAGATTCCACCTGGAAATGAGAATCCCAGCTGGAAACGCAGGTAAATTTTGGAGCTGGAATCCACGTCGAATCCCAGCTGGATTTTTGTGACAGGGTAACGAGCTCATCTCATCCTCAAAGATGCATAAAGAAACAAAATTATTACAGTCCTAGAACTTTTCAATCGATTGTCCTCCTGGACACTCCTGGAAGAGTTCTGGGATCGAATTTTTTAATAACAGTCGACACCCTGTAAGATCTGAAATCACAATATTCCAAGTTGGTCTCTATGAAGAATTATAAAAACTAACCAACACTGAAAAAAAGGTACGGCTCTCACAGCTCTACTATTTGTGTGTTCTTGCTGTCAGGAGATATAAGGATGCCAATATAGCTCCCACAGCCGAACGCGTCGCTATCATAGCAATCTGTCGGCTGTGGGAGCTATACTGGCATCCTTATATATACCTCCTGACAGCAAGAACGCATAAATAGTAGAGCTATGAGAGCCATACCTTTTTTTCAGTAAAGGATTCTTTAAAATTTTTCCAAATGCATTTATAGATGAGAGACAACAACCTCAATAACAATTTCAGATCAAATTCATTAATTACCGTGATTGTTAACTAATTTTTATTCACGATTTATAGGGTTGAGATTGCGATATTCCGAATTGTCCTGTATAAAGATTTATATCATTCTTGTAAATTTTTCCAAATGCATTTTTATAGAAGATAAGAACTTGAATAAAAATTTCTGACCGAAATCCACAATTATCGCGATCGTTGATCCAATGTTTATTTATATTTGATAAGGTTGATATCGCGATATTTCAACTTTTCCTCTATAAAGAGTTTTGAAAACATTGATTAAAAATTGCAATAATTGTTGAATTCGCTCAGGAATACTTGAGGAGATATTATTTGCCATATAAATGCATGAGCAAAATTTCACAAAAAATTCTGATTAGTTTTTATAACTTTTTACAGAGAAAAATTTGGAATATCGCAATCTCAATCCTATAAAATGTAAATAAACCTGAATTAACAACCGAGATAATCAATGAATTTCATCTGGAATTGTCTTTAGGGTTATTAACTCCCGTAAAAATGCGTTTGGGAAAATTAATAAAAATTCGTGACTAGTAATTTTAACTCTCTATACAAGAAAACCTGCAATATTGTGTTTTCGACCTTACACGGAGAGAATAATTACTTTTCCTGATAACACACGAAGAATTCTTCTTCAAAAACAAGAATAGACGAACTGTCTTCAAGGACTCTTTCCGAACTAATGAATTCATAAAGAGCTCTAGAGGAGTTCAATGTTTGGGAATTTAACGAGTTCTCCGAGAATACTCGAACAATATTTTGAGCATTCTTGAAGAATTCTATTCTGGTTTTTGAAAAAGAATTCCTCGTGTGTTATTCGGGAATTTTCATGTAAAATACAATATTTTTGTTACTTTGCTTCATATCAATGCAGGCCCAAGTTTAGACTTTCATTTGTATTCCAATCCATATTTATGTACGTTTCCCAATCCAAACAGTCAAAATTCCCGTCATGGAATTCAGAAATTCATGGATTCTCAGGAAAGATTTCTTATTCAGTAAGTATTGTGCTGGAAATCATCACAAATCATTTTGAACTTCTCTAGAAGTAGATAAAAATACTATAATTTCTGTTGTTTATTCCAATCTGGTCCGTGGATAGTGATCTATCACAGTAATTTTAACTGTACACTGTCAAAAATGATTATGGAATTTTCTCCCAAAAAATGGTGGCAGCGAAGTTCCTCCCCCTGGTTTAAAAAAACCATTGATTTTCGCCAAATCTCACTAAATTACAGTTGAACTTGGACAATGTTCTGGCCGAATCTCATCCAGCAAATGTCAATGAGATTTGGTCAGAAAGAACAGTCGATTCTCGCCAAATCTCACTGAATCTGGCCAAATCTCATGGATCTCGGACAATGTTCTGGCCAAATCTCATTTAATTTCATTTGTCAGAAGTAATGGATTCTTTTAACCAGGGCCATAGATGGGAAATTTTTCACCACAATATGGTGAAATTTCCTCCCATTTGTGGAAGATTCAACACCAAAAACACAAAATAATTCCTCAAAGCGGTGGAAAAGTCCTTCATATTTGAGGGAAAAACAATTCCCTCACGATAAGGGGACGAAATTCACCAACCGCGTGAAGAAAAACTCCCCACATTTTTTACAATTTAGTAGAGCTGTGCGGTTAATTGATTATTCAAATAAACCAAATATTGTTTCCGATTATTCGATTAATTGTTTGATTCCGATTAATCTTTATTTGATTGATGGATAAATAAAAAACAGAATAATCATCGGAAACTGCTGATCAGTCGGTAAATCGATTAATCGGGATGCCGATTAATTGGGAACAAATAATTGATGGATTAATCGCACGGAGAAAAAGGTATTGCTGGCATAACAAGCAGGTCTGTTATATGAGCAAGAAAAATGATTGACACAACTAAATGTTTGTGCCGACATAAACAAATTTGTTAACAGAACTAACGTCTTAGCCGCTGGAGTAAATATTTTTGCAAGGACAACAAATTTCTTTGTAGGCGCTATAGTAGCAAACCATTTTTTCTCCGTGTGATTATTTGAAAAAATTATTAACCCTTATCCGTACAGATCAGGTCTTTTAGGCTCTGGGAATTACATATGCAGTCTCAATATCAATTTATACTCATTATTATCGACCGATTGTTTGTGACATTCATCCTTGCTCATAAGGCGTTGGGAAAAAATGATTACAGCTGTTGTTCAAACATGCAGGGGTAGCAGAAGCTGAAATAACAAAAAAAGCGACGTAAACGTATAGTTCGGGTCTCCGAGGCCCTAGTAGTTAAAAAGTTATATGAATATTTGAAATCAGAGAAACATTATACCACGCTTGGTGCTTTTCAAGTTTAAATATCTTTATTGAATTAGATGAAACTAGTTGATTCCATCCAAGAATTTTTCATGTTTGTAACATAACTGTAAATTGAGAGGGTAAACCACTCTAGAGGCCGGAAGAAAAAGAAAATTTCGGGAATTTTCTAAAAAAAAAAACTGAAAGCATTGAAATTTGATAAAAAGTTCTATATTATATGAATATTGAAATGTGTTTTCCAATTTTTTCGAAGCTGTAAACAACAAAATGGCGGCTACTCAGTGTTTTTTCCGTGGCCAGACAAATAACTTTTGCAAATTTGAAGACACAAACATCAGCCGAGAAAATTTGTATTCAAAATGATATTAGCTACAGCAGTATGTAGAATTTTTTTGTATATAATGCATAGTTCAATTTTTATTACGATTTTTGAGCGGATTAGGTTATCCGTTTTTTTCGAATTTTTTTAAAAAACATGAAACCTTGGCGAGGATTAATTAAAAAAAACCCACATATAACTGTACCTAATATCATATTCAATCAAAATTTTCTTGGTTTATGATTGTATTCAAATCTTCAAATTTGCAGCAGTTATTTGTCCGGCCACGGAAAAAAAGATGCCCAGGGAAAAATACTGAGGGGTCGCGATTTTGTTGATCACAGCTCTGAGCAAATTCAAAAACACACTGCAAGAGTTATATAATAAAGAACTCTTCGCTTGCTTGGAAAGCTTGAATTTCTATGCCTGCTTAGAGGAAGGAAAGGGGCCGATTGCCGACCGATCATTTATTCCCTCATTTTCTCCTCTAGGGAAAAAATGACCGGAAGGAAAATAAAGACAAAAGAAAATGTTGAGAAATGAATTGATAAAAAGAAAACATGAAAAGTTAACGAATTTCCAATTTTGCCTTGTTATACCAGGTGTGTAAGTATGAAAGCGGAATTTTTGTACAGAAAAACACGTTTATTGTAATGATATGACACAAAGTAACTTATTATTATTAAAGGCGCGTGCTGATGAATCTCCCGACGGAACGACTCTATCGTTTCCTGGACCTGTTTTGCTTTGTGTGCAGCAAAATCACCTTGTGTCGTCTTTGTTGGTATTCTGGTAGTTTTTCACGCAAAACTCGATCCAAATCGATCATTTGTTGTCGGTAGCGTTGAGTATTGACAGTTTCCCCAGGTTTCAGCAGCTCGTAGTAGATTAAGCCCTTCTCATCCCACCAAACACACAGCATTGTCTTTCGTCCGTAGCGGTTTGGTCTTGCCGTCGATGTTGATGGTTCACCCGGAGTAACCCATGACTTTTTGCGCTTAGGATTCTCGAAATATATCCACTTTTCATCGCCAGTCACAATTCGATGGAGAAATGACTTTCTTTGGAACCTGGCGAGCAGCATTTCGCATGATGTTTTGCGGTTTTCCTGCTGTCTTTCGTTGACTTCATGTGGAACCCATTTCCCCGCCTTTTGTATCTTTCCCATGGCTTTCAACCGAAGGGAGATCGCTTCTCGGGTCACCTTTAACCGATCCGCCAGTTGTTGTGTTTGAGCGTCGTCTTCGTCCAACAAGGCTTGCAGGTCAGCGTCTTGAAACTTTTTCGGTGGTCTTCCACGTTCTTCGTTCCTGACGTCAAAATCGCCACTTTTGAACCGTTTGAACCACTCGAAACACTGTGTTTTACCGAGAGCATGCTCACCAAACGCCTCCACAAGCATTCGATGCGATTCGGTTGCGGTTTTCTTCAGATGAAAACAGAAAAGTAGTGCTGTCCGCAAATCGTAATTTGTTGGCACAAAACTCGACATGTTTATCTCTAATAAACTAATGCTACTGAATGAAACTCGTGTTATTGTGAGTTGGAAATCTTTGTCGGATATCAATACAATAACAAGACACCGCTGACGTGATGTGTCGGTAACTGCATCGACATCTAGCGCCACCTATGGGCAAATTCCGGTTTCATACTTACACACCTGGTATTCTTCATATTTTTCTATCCGGGCCTCTGAAGCCCGAACTGTACGGATCTGTGATAATTTCGAACTGTACGGAGGAAGGTTAATCGGAATCAAACAATTAATTGATTAATCGCAGCTTATACAGTGTAGTTGTTTCTTTCCGTGTATAAATTATTTTCCACTCTTATAAAACGGTGAAATTTCACTCTGTTGGAGTAAGAATTCACTCTTTAGGAGTGGACTCTCACTCTTTCTGGACTTGCAGTATTTTCCACTGTTCTAGAGTGAATTTTTCACTCCAAGGAATTTAGAGAGTACAAACTTTTCTGAGTTTATAGAATTCTTTAATTTTTTTGAGACAAATATGAACGAAATTGCGCTCTGAAAAAATTCTGACGGACGTCTAATAAATTTCTAACATTTTTCTGACCATTGAAAAATTGTTTAAAGGGTATAGCCCCTGCAGGAGGCTCAGAATTAAGTGCATATTCATTATTTTTGTTTTGTACAAAAAATCATTTGTTCGAAAAAGTAATTATAGATGGAGAAAATTGAACTGCAACAATTACCGTGTGAACATGCTAGTTGAGTGACAGAATCGCTAGATTGATGATGGCGACTACATCATATGAAGCTGAAACTCGCAACCTATTGATATAACTTTTTACACAACATTTTTATCAAAGATTTGAGTACCCTGGTTAAAAAATCCATAGAATCTGATAAAATGAAATTTAATGGGATTTGGTCAGAACATTGTGCAAGATTCAATCAGATTTGGCAAGATTCAATCAGAATCACATTGAAAAAATACACTCATCTGATTAAATCTCATTGAAAATGGTTGAATAGGATTTGGTCAGAATATTGTGCAAGATTCAATGAGATTTGGCGGAATAAATGGGGGTTTTCAACCAGGGTATCCACAACGTTTAGTGGAATACCATTTAAATAGATTTCTGGTCTGAAAAAACTTCAACAACGTTTAATCAAAAGTTACAACAATCGGTTGCTAGCTTTACGGCTGCTAATTTCAGCTTCATCTACGTCATTTGGTATCCATCTTTATGTGAACGATTAACCATTCCTATATGCATGAACATCGCTAAGATTCTCCATAGTATTCAAAATCAAAATCGCAAAGCTGTTCTCCAATTACCAATGCATATGCATGTTCATGAATGTCGATCATCTCCCGAAGATGGAAATGCTATCAGACATTTATAATTGATTTTTAGAAGTATTCAACACAAACTGTATAAAATAAGCGCAAAACACGTTGAAGATATCTTTTGGACAAAAATTGGTCTAAAATTCATCTCACAGTGTTGTTGCGCAAGATATCTAAAACTTGTCTAAAAGATATCATAAGACACCAAATGTGTACTAAGAGGCACGTTGGATTACAATCAAATCTAAAAGCCCTTGAGCGCAGGTGAGTTGGTTACAGTTTCCTGAAGATCGTTTCCTGGACCTGCAGTTATTTAGGAATTGATTGAATGTTGATATAGTTAACGAGTACTTCTTCAAGCGTATAAAAGGTACAGTAATTGCATACTGAATGAGAACAGTGTCTGATATTCAATTTGAATAATTTAAACTTTGATTCAGTGTCGACAAATATTCTATCATATGTGTACAATTTTGACATAATTATATCAAATGATCCGTGAGAAGAAATCTTTCAACTTGATATTACAGGGTGAAATTTCAAGAGTCGATTTAGCGTCAAATTCAAGTCATGTGCATTACAACTTTTATAAATAAGTAAAAAATTATTCATTCGTGCAGAAAATCACCATTCTCCTATAATTGTTCAAAACTATGAGAGAAGATTTTTTATTAATTGATTATAATTATTATTACAACTCTTCGTTGGATGAGGGTGCTCTCAAAAACATGTTTTGATTTTCTATCGAGGCGAGGGAAAACCAATATGGAAATCAATGACTTTTCCTGTGAGTATGAATTGTTGATTGAAATGGGAATGTAATTGCTCTGTAGCACTTAACTGATTTAGGGATTATATTGAACGACGATGAAGCTAGCAGCAGTTACAGTTACTGGCCGATTGATATAAATTTTGATAGAAATGTTTCATCAAGTAAATAAGCGAGTAAACACGTAGTTGGAAGCAATTTAATCAATTTCTGACGTGAGAAATATTCAAATTCAGTTTGATCAAAAATCACCGCAGCGAACGAACGAATCACGGTACATCAGCGGGTTCTCGAAGATATGTAGAACCTTTTCGAAATACACGGGGAAAAATATGATCAACTATTATGTGGATAGTTGAAAATTAGCTACGGGGGTAATTTTTTAGCTGTCACAGCAATATATATAGCTGTCGGATCGAAAATTTTACAGCTAAATTATTCAGCTATCCAAACATCAACCACAAAACCTGTGAATTCACGACGACAATACCCTGCTTAAAGAATCTCATTGAACCGATTGATTTTCATTGATTCCGATGCAGAAAACTGATTCAAACCCATTGAGAATTGGTCGGTTCAATGAGATTCTTCAAGCAGGGTACTAATACAAAAAGCTATAGTCTCGATTATTTCAGCTATAGCAGTGAAAAAGGGAACTAAAAAATATCATCCACACTGTAAAAAGTAATTATGGAATGTTCCCTCAAAAAATGGTGGCAGTAAAGTTTCTCCATAGATGGGGAATTTTCCATCACAATTTTGTGGATTTTATCTTCATTCGTAGATGATTCAACACCCCAAAAACAAAGTAATTCCTCAAAGTGGTGGAAAAATCCCTCATTTTGTAATGAAAAAACAATTCTTCCACAATGAGGGGAGGAAATCTACCAACAGTATGAAGAAAAACTGCTTACATTTTTTACAATGTATATAGAAGGTGGAAATATCTCTCCGAATTGTTCAGGTTTCCACAAATTGGGAAGCAAAGTTTGTAAAGTATTTTCGCATATTTTCAATTTTTTCACAACAATCTCATCCCTCTTCCGAAACACTGTAAATCTGTTACAATTAAAATAAAAAAGTGAAATAGCACCTAGGAAGCAATGTGCTCATTATCATCAGAGTATTTCAAATAGCTGTCAATCACATTAATGAATTAATTAATTCTTTTGAAAATAGTCTTCCGTAACGACGATAATCCAGGTTCATTTGTAGAGGAGAAACAAAAGGGAAACAATCAAAGAACACCTGACAGTTGAAAATATTATTAGAATCAGTACGTACTCAACGATGCGATTTGTAACCACCGCGACCACGGCAATCTGTTTGAAGAAATTTCGTCTTTCACGCGAGAAAAATGAGTTGTGGTTGCGCTCATTGTGGCGAGTTGGTGAAGTTGGTTCGCGTGTACCGCCATTCATTGCGGTCATGCAGTCGGGCAGTCGGTGTGATCAACAACTTGTTTCATGAAATTAGTGCGTTAGATGCTGTGATAAATCATGGCTCGTGTTTGGAAAAACGAAAATGTGGATTCGTATTAGGTTTCTCTCGAACAAATTTTTGAAAATGATGTTCGTTATTTCAGTTTAAAGAGGGTGAAATGAAACATAGGTTTGTTACATTTGTCGTACATAGCATAAAGAGTTTGTAAAGAATGCTTGAAAAATGTCTCAATAATGCCGTTACCTTATTACTGCAAAGATCTAGGTGGGAATCCAGATAACCAACCAAAATTCTAATAGACAGCCTGAAAATCCACACTGTAAAGAATACGGACCGTTTTGCGTTATATCAATGGTGAATTTCTTCCCTGATCGCGAGGAAACGGTTTTTTCATCATAAATAAGGGAGTTCTCCTCCCACTTTGAAAAATTGTTTTGCTTTTCGATATATTCAAGTATATAAAAAAAATATTTAATTTTCAAAATTTCCCCACATGGGGAATGAATTTTTTAAGAATTAACTCTCCAATTTCCTTGGAGTGAAAAATTCACTCTTGAAGAGTGAAAATACTGCAAGAGTGAGATTCCACTCCTAAAGAGTGATTTTTCACTCTACAAGAGTGAATTCCCACTCCAACGGAGTGGAGGTTCAACTCGGTCCAAAGAGTGAAATTTAACCTTTTATTAAGAGTGAAGTCCTCACTCCAAGAGAGTGAAAATTTGCTCTTATGAAGTGGAAACTCACTCTTGTTGGATTTGCAGTATTCTCACTCTTCAAGAGTGAATTTTTCACTGCATTATTTCTGAATTCTCGCAATTCTTCGAGCATTCTTTTACAGAACTTCTTGAAGAACTTGGATAGCTTCGTGCTGTCTGAGTTTATAGTCTTGCAACAAAATGGGCGCCCTCGATTTCCAATGAAACGTATGAGTTTCGAAAGTGATCATTTACGGTCAGCATTGCAAAACCTTTCGATTTATCGTGAGGTCTCCCTATTTCCCTCCTGCGTTTCCCGAAATATCGATTTTAGTCTAAATTTCAACTCTCCGAATTCCTTGGGGTGAAAAATTCCATAAGCGTGTAGTCTCACTCCAACAGAGTTGAGTTATAACTCGGTTTGAAGAGTGAAAGTTTACCTTCTTTGAAGAGTGAAATCCTCCCTCCAAGAGAGTGGAAATTCCCTGCTTAGGAGTGAAATCTTACTCTTGTTGGACTTGGAGTATTTTCACTCTTTAGGAGTGGATTTTCTCTCCAAGAAATTCAGAGAGAACGATTTCCTAATTAATTCCTTGCAATGTACCGGTTTCTTTTGGTTCATTCACAAATTGCTCATTGTACTCCGCAGAAATATCAAATTTTGAAGGCTATTTTGAAAGGTGTTACCATTAAATGGCGTGCGCAGCGAGGGTTTTCAAATTGAAAAAGTGCGAGCGAAACAAACGCTATTTGGAGCATTGGACAGCGACTGGAGTAAAACCAATCCTAATTGCAGAAATGCTATAGTGCAGCAAGTGTCGATCTTTAGACCCGCCGATTTATCAGGGAAAAATTGCAGGACTTACAATTATTTTTGCAATTAGAATTGTTCTCGCTCCATTCGCCAATTCATTGTTTCAAATAGCCTTCGCTCTTGTCAAATATGAAGACGCTTACTTTGTTCGCCATTCAATTCCCCGAATGGTGCTCCCCTCACGGAAAAAAATGATTAGCCATTATCTGGATAGCTGAAAATTAGCTACGGCAGCTATTTTTCAGCTGTCACCGCCACTGACTTGGCGGTAGTTGCAAGAAATGTAGCTGTCGCAGCGAAAATTCAACAGCTAAATTATATCCAAACATGCAGGTACAGCTACGATTTCCTACTGCGGTAGCTAAAAAATAGCTACACCTGCAATTATTTTAGCTACAGCGGTGAAAAAAGGGTGCTAAAATAGTGAGTAGCTACCACAACTATTTCTTTTTATTCCGTGTTCGCTCGCACTTTTTAAATTTGAAGACGCTTGCTCTGCTAGCCATTCAACAGAAATAGATTTTAAAATGGACTTCAAAATTTGATATTTCCGCGGGGAAGAATGATACATTAATGAATGGGTGAAAAACGGGTGGATGGAGTTGAATTAATTAGGGAAACCGTTCAAATTTCGCGTAAAATTGGTATTTCGGGGAACTGGGGATGAAAATCGGGAGACTTTCCGACAAATCGGAAGGTTTTGCAACACTGTCCAGAGGAATTCTTTTTTTCAGAATCCATTGGCGTGTATGTGGGCTTGTATTTACTCGAAATTTTGATTCCCGTCCAAAATAACACGCAAGAATTCTTAATTAGATAATTTGAAAAAAAGAACTCCTGAACGCTTCTAAAATTCAAAGAATTCTCACAGAATTTTGAGAGAACTCGCAATGAATTCTTGATGGAGAGAAATTTAGAGTTAAATTTAAGTTATGGTACTTTGTAACCGAGGAACAGACCGAACTTACGATGAAATTAGTGTTGCCGCGATATTATCGTCGAAATTCAGAAATAATCGATTATCTTAATTTTGACAGGTTTTCATGGAACTTTTAACGCGTAGATCTTCGACTGTGCACCAAATGAAACGGGATAATGGATCATCTTGGTCTTTTAAACAAAATAAATCAAAATATTCTTACACTATCGTAACGATAATTATAGATATATCGTAACGATAAATGGAAGCATATCTTGGTTTATTTTGTGTACAAGTCTGGGATCATTTATTATTCCGTTTCATTTTCATCATGAGCATAATCGGAGATTCGTGGATTATATATTCCATAAGAACGTGTAAGAATTGAGATAATCGATTATTCCTCAATTATCGACGATAATATCGCGGCAACACTAGATGAAATTAACTATGACGAGACACAGGGTTGTTTCGTTTAAACCATGGATTGAAATAAGTGGTTTTTTGCTTAAGGTAGTTCTCCGGGAGAATTCAGGATCAAATTAGAAAAATGATTGTCAAGCAGAGCACCAAAGTCGAAGGGATTCGATGATCATAATCGTTAGGACTTATATTCTTATTTATGACAAAAAAAGAACCAACTCGAAGTATAAATAAACAACCTTGTAACAACAACGCGAAATTTGACATGGTTTTTTTCTTAAAAAATTTTTATTTTTGATCCGTTTATGACTTATGAGGGTTCATTTTGTTCCTTGTGAGATTTAAAAAATCTTTACCATGGGGATTTTTTTATATGAGTCATCATGACACTGTCACACGCTTTTGTTTATGGGAATGTATTTCACTGTTAACAAACAAAAGCGTGTGATAGTGTCATGATGACTCATATAAAAAAATCCCCATGGTAAAGATTTTTTAAATCTCACAAGGAACAAAATGAACCCTCATAAGTCATAAACGGATCAAAAATAAAAATTTTTTGAGAAAAAAACCATGTCAAATTTCGCGTTGTTGTTACAAGGTTGTTTATTTATACTTCGAGTTGGTTCTTTTTTTGTCATAAATAAGAATATAAGTCCCAACGAATATGATCATCGAATCCCTTCGACCTTGGTGCTCTGCTTGACAACCTTTTTTCTAATTTGATCCTGAATTCTCCCGGAGAACTACCTTAAAAAAACAAACAAATTTGGTTTTTTCCAAAATTCAATGTGGAAATATTCATATAGGTGCTCTCTTTTCCACAAATAAACTTTTATGATCTATATTGGTGATAGTTTTAGGATCACTTTGCATCGTGAGTAATGGGAATGCAAGGGAGAAAATCATTATTCTCATAATTATTATACTGTCGAGTTTTTGTAATAATCTAAAATATGGAAGTACATGTATCGTTGTGAAAAATAAATGGATATTTGTGATAACGAAACAGATAGTCATTATAACGATTTTTTCCTTCGCAACAACGATTTAATATCGCCAACTCGGCCCAAGAAATACAATTTTATACTCAGATAGCGCAAGGGTTCTGAAAGAATTCGAAAAGAATTTCCCCAGAATACCAAAAGTGATCGAAAGAACACTTATGGAGATTGTATACAGTTTGTAGATGTCCGAAGAATCTAACTCTTTCCGGATTCCTTTTTCGATCGAATGTAATGCTTTTCCAAGTCATTCTAGAATTCTGCAACAATGTTTCAAGATTGCAAGAAGAACTTGAAAAATATGATATGAGACTGTATTTTATGTAGCAGAACAGTTTGAAAAGAGTTCGAAATTGATGATCGTTTATGCCCACAGAGCATAAAAGAAATTAGGTTTTCTTTACAAAATTTCCAATAAAAATGTTCATCCCTGACTTGAATATTTAATGAATTAATTTATCATTGTTTCACAGATGCGTTTTAGTTTTTCATGCTCGATTTTAGATATATTATGAATTGAATATGCTCAATATTGAATCTAATTGAATGAAGTATCAATGTAATTGAACACAGTCGAGGGTTACTGTTTTTTTTACTGTTCCTTTTCAAGGAATTTCTGTCTCTCGAAGTAATATAAAACTAATTTATACCATATAAATTGTTTGAAATACATATCCGAATACTTTTAGGTTTTCTACTTTAAATCAGGAGTGAGATTTTTCACTCTAATAAAGCACTGCTGTCTTTTTTGTATGTGAATGGTCTAATTTGTTCATTAGTGGGAATTGGAACTTATAGTTATGAAAATATCCCTACAACTCTGAAAATCAAAAATTTCTTATTCAGAGTTGGAAAAACTAAATTTAATACCAAATACCCTGGTTTAAACCAAAAGCACCTGGTTATTTGGAGACAATACACTGAGAAAAAAAGATTGTGAACTCAAAGACGGTTTAGTTCTCCCAACTACATCGTGGGCTTAAATACGGCGAATCTCACGGAATAGTTCCGTCAACTACATCGTATGTTTGTAAAGATTGATTCCCATCAACTACAGACGTAGTTGACAGAACTGAATGGTAATTTGATCAAATACATCATTCTTTTGACATAAAAATGATTCTTATCACAATCAATTGTACCGTATTTCATTAGATTCAATAATTATTCCAATCAACTCAATAGAAGAATCCGTTCAAGGTTACAAGATGTTTAATGCAAGACTATCTCATTTCAAATCATAAATATATTTATGTAAAAAAAATGTGTAAATCAAAAAGTTAATCTTCATTTGTTTACTGTTCAATCTCTGAAATGCTTCGATATCTCACCATGACGATACCGGTAAGTGTATATGTCAAATCTCATTTGAGGAGAATCGAACCTACCTATCTTGAGTCTACCTACCTATCTGAGACACTAACATCCTAACCGTTTCTCTACAGCGCGCTTCGCGTTTTGCTCTTGCAAAAGTTGTTAATGTACTACATACCCTGTATTCTACCATCTCTGATCAGATGACTTTCAAATAATTATTATTTCTTTATTACAACTAAAAATGCGTTCAATTATATTTCTCCCACAATTGTTTCAACTAACGAAATGAATTGATTCAACTACAACGATAACTCCAGTGAATGACATTGATGTTTGTCATGTATTTGAACAAAATGTATTTGAACAAAATGAACGTTGATGATACTATAACAGTGTGATGTAGTTGGCTGAACGACATCAGCGTAATTTTGTGTGATTGCCTCAACGAAATTATGTTTAGTTCAAATACAATTCCTTCGTGGTAACTATATACAGTTCAAATACAGGATTAGGTTAAGCTCACTTCATTTTTTTTCTCAGTGTAGAAGCCTGATAAAATTTACAATGTTTTACAGTAAATTCCATTGAAAATTCCATAGTAAATTCAACTCCAAATTTCTCTGCGTGTTCCTCAACCATTTCAGGGATTCTCTTCATTCTAAAAAAGTTGAGAAAGTGTTCTCGTCCCAGAATTCACAAATGTGTTCATCTTCACCACCACTTTTAAGAGATTCGAATCTCTCCTCGAAGTGAAACATTAAAAGTGACTAAATATTTTATGTCACATTCAACACATAAAGAGCGCGAGAGAAAAAGGGGAGAATAGCACATAACACACAATCTCGATTCGTACTGAAGAACGGTAATAATAAACAAAACAAGTCCAGAGATTCACGCGTGAACGCTTCTCTTAAGATCATACGGCACAAAGAAATTTTATCGTTGAAAGGTGAAAATATGACATGACACGATTCCCTCTTCTGTGACAGGAAAAAACGAACTTGGAAAAAAAAGGGCAAAAGTAACGAACGCGGAGGAGAAAGAAAAAACTTATATGACAAAGTATAGAAAGAAAATATATGGCGTTTGCAATAAACCATCCATTTTACGATTCTCACACGATATAAGCTTATTCACTGGAGATTCTTTCAACAGTAAGTTAGTTAATTTCGTATCAACCATAGTATATCAAGGAAATCCCTCGATCCCCGATGTAATTAGCTGCACAATAGGAAACAGCAGGCTCTCGATCGCATTGGCGATGTTATGTCTAAACCAATCTCCGGCATGAGACAATTATCATACCTGTATTTCATATGTTCTGCGATGCTCTACCAGTTATGTTAGAGGATGGTGAATCATCAAGATCAAAGTTCACACATACAATGGGGCTCGGGAGATAGAAGGGTTTTCAAATAATCCATGATGTAGTGCGTGTGTAACGTAATCCAGTTAGAAAGTACCAACAGGAATTTAACAAATATGATTCATACGACTAATAATTTTCCATTAGAGCGTATTTTCTTTATCGTACTCGAGGGAGAACGTATTGTACGAATGTTGTTTGTGGATCTACGACATTATTTTGAACGTATGGAAATTAATATCATTGTTACGGATTGGTTGAGAGTGTATAAGCTAATTTCTCGTGGTTACAGCTAAAAAAGTAGCTCTCTTTTCTCAAACCAAATTCTTTCTCAAAATAGTTCCTGGGAGAAACGATCCTTATTTTTCACTAAATCGAACATCGGTGTGGAGAGAATTTCCCCATATTTTCCACAAGGTGATAAAGACACAGATTAACCCTCTCTGACCTGACGTCCA
Organism: Gonatopus flavifemur; assembly: GCA_018340375.1. Lineage (NCBI taxonomy): Eukaryota > Metazoa > Arthropoda > Insecta > Hymenoptera > Dryinidae > Gonatopus > Gonatopus flavifemur. The sequence goes on along the minus strand of JAFFJZ010000006.1, from coordinate 3,107,510 downwards.
TTCCAATGGACATAGAATTTAGCAAATTATCAAAATCGTTCCACAAATCAGAGAGGTTTGAAACCCGTGATATCATCAAGATAAAGGTCTCAATTGACGATAAGAAAATTATTCAAAATTATATTTTCAGAATGGTATTTTTAAACGGAACTGATGTGATGTGAATTTCGAAATTTTTGATACTAACATTTCCATCACTTGAACGAATTTTACTGATTCCGCAGGATGCAGTCTGAATATTCAAAAAAATATGTTCAATTTCAAAGAGGTTTTGAGTACCAAAAAGTGTTTTTCATATTTTAAAGTATTTTGATACACAGCTATATTATTCAATAACATCATGTGTCCATTACAATGAATACTGAGTGCCTGTTGGCAAAATTCATCTGCAACAAGGTAACAAGTGTACATGTAAAAAAGATAAAAAACTATACACTGAAAAAAGACTGGTAACAGTTGACAATTATTACATTTCATGTATGTGTTCATATCATTGATATTTTCTCAATGCTATCGAATATTTGATTGGTCATATTTAAGAATATATATTTGAGAACTGTTACATTCGATGGATTTAATCCGTTCCCTGCAAATTTCATCAACTTATGAATTCGAATTCGAAACTTTCGAACGATCTCATCGATCTACATGAAACATTTCTCAAGTGTTTAGGAGTTTGGAATTCCATTTTCATCAAAAATTTGTGAATTATGGCATAGTCTTCCAATCCACCCACTGTAAATTCACATGAAGAAAATTCTTATGGTTAACCGACGTATAAAAATGACTAGAAATTAATAATCATGTTCCAATGGATTTCAAGATGAAAATCCGTTACAAGAAAGTTGTAACTCTCTTACAACATTGGAGTTTTTTGTGGTATCACTGCAGTATGTCCAGCCTTGGAGAATTCTAATGGAATCGATCAGTCATAAAATAAGGTTGAACGAAATGACCAATGAAACAAATAGAAAATTGCCGAACTGGACATCCTGTACTGATACTACTTTGCATGTGGCGCCGATATAAAAAAATATAAGCTGATACTCTGTCTTGTTTCTAAACACTTATCAACAGCCCGTATTTATAATTAATGAATGTTTCTTTTGGAAAATTACGTATTTCGTTGAAATTCTGTGTAATTTTCGTTTGCTATATTGAATCATTGAGATTTAATGAAGATTTATTACGAATAGTGATATACAAATATTTTTAATTTGTCCTCCTATGTTCTAGTCATAGACACCCTGTGTCCATTGGAATGGACATATCAGTAAATTTTAATCTTCGTTATTAAAAATCCTGTAAAAATTCAGAGTTCGTACCAAGAGCTATAAAAGCTATTGCCTATTGGAAAAAAATTTTGTATCATCATCAGAATTCAGCCAGGTCTGAAAGGGTTGAGAAGTTGGTTACCCTTTCCACTGGTCGTCTGGCCAATGCTGTACTTGTACTACTTCCATTTTCAACTGTCAACATTCTTGTCTCTTTCCCTCAAGTGTTATGTGCACGAAGAGAAAATGGTTTGCTACTATAGCACCTACAAAGAAATTTGTTGTCCTTGCAAAAATATTCACTCCAGCAGCTAAGACGTTAGTTCTGCTAACAAATAATTTTATGTCAGCAAAAAAATGTAGCTGTGTCAATCATTTTTCTTGTAGGCGCTATAGTAACAAACCTGTTTGTTATGCCAGCAATAATTTTTTCTCCGTGTGCGGGTGGCACGTGTTCTATTTTACTGTTATCAATAAACAAATTTGAATCTTTCCAATTACGATGTAAAATACAGATAAGTTTGATTTTTCCATACATCATTGTTTTTTTTTCCCTCGCACAAAATTGTTCTAATTTGAGTTTCAATCCATTCAATTATTCTTCTTTGCATGACAGAATATTTTATTTACATTCGATACATAATTTGTGACCTCGTAGTTCCAACTTGATAATAATTTCATCTTGTCTCTCCGATCAAGCATCGAATAAAACAATAATGAGATTCGTTCATTGAGAAAGTTCATCGAAGGAGTTTCCACAATGGCAATATAGTTTTGAATTATATAAAAACTTCTTTTCAACTTAAGGATGAGATAGATATATTTGTATTTTCCCAAAGCACAAAAGTTGAAGATGAATCATTGAAAATGAGGAGACTTTTTCTTACTCGATGTCCATTCAATCGAAACCCTATAAATCATATCACAGATTGTTTCTAACAGTTTGGTTGGGATTATCTCGTAACCGTTGATCGATCTCACAATCGTTGATTGTGGAAAACCTCAATCACGCATAAAGCGTATGTAATTCAATACCTATGTCATGTTGGATTCAAACGGATTCCGACGAACAAGGTACAGGTATATAATTCCCTGTGATTAGTAGATTCGATACATTTCGATCGGAGCTTCGGGATCGAACTCTCCCTCTTTTGATATTCTATATTCTTGATACTGTAACAACAATCCTGTACGTCAACAAACCTGGTATTTTTTTTCCTCCCTCATTTCGTCTTTCTTTCACCCCCTGTGCATCTCATCATTTCTCTCTCGATAGATTAAATCCCATTCATATCAATCTTCAAATCCACCTTCAGCGCTCGCGATAGAATTATTATGCCACACCGGTGGTAGTGCTCTCACAAGTTTATACCTCCTCTTCATCGTTGTACCTCATCGCAATCATTTCCATCCCGTCTCTGAGTTATCTCAGGCGACTACGTAGCCGCGGTTATTGGAATTAATTACGTTTCCCAAAGACGTACAACATACATCCCATATGTCATTCTTATTCTCATTTCGATCGGAATTCGTCTTAATTTATTATTTTTTTTCAATAATGATAAAACAAAAAAATGATTTTCGCGAGTTACGTGTACAAAGTAAATGCCATTTATCTTTATCTTCCTTTTTCTCTACGACTCTTTTTCTTTCCTCCTCTTCTTTCCTCCTTGGTCCGTTGGATATGAATTCTCATGTGACACAGACGTGATCAGTCTGCTGTCTATTAAAGATAAAGTAGAGTGAGAGAGAGAGAGAGAAGGGGAGGAGAGTGAGCGCGTATTCGCTTCCGAAAAGAGGCAAACATTAAACAACCCCTCCTAATGTGATCGTAGAGTAGCGCAAGAGCGGCATTGCGCGAGCGCAACGGAACAGACCGCGCGTGTCCGTGTTCTTACGTGTTACGCGGTACCAGCAGTAGCACCGGCATCATCATCGGCACCGGCGTTATCTCCTTGATTCCGTATCGCATACGGAGGATAATTCACCCCCTTCTTGTTTCTTCTTCTTATTATTATTCTTCTTCTTTTCCCTCTCGCACGTTACGACAAAGATAATAATAATATAAACATTGTTGTCATCCCGGTAGATTGCGGTTTTTTATTCCCCATGAAGAGAATGTTGTCAAGAATTTTTTCTAACTTTTATCCGAGGACCAGTTGCTGTTGTAATTGTGGTAATAAGAATTCCCGCGACGGCAGGAATACCAGATTCTTCATCTCCTCGATCCGCAGCGTGATTTAGAAGCAGAGGATCGAGAGGATATATTTGTATTTCCAAGCTAAATTATGGAAACGCGGTTCCAATGCATCGCGTATGTAAAAGAACATCGAAAACCCGAACGACCTGTACCTGGAGAAACTTATAACAACTATTGTAACTACTGTACTTAGATCCGAAATCATCATCGTCTGAGATCCACCCTACGCGATGGTCAACGATTATTATTCCTTTCCTAAATGGATCATCCCTGGATTGATATTATCCGAGCCATGCTCGTCGGAGCAGGTTAATTAATAAACGGTATGGAAACGCGATCTTGTGATCGAGATAATAATAATCATTGGAAAGTCCATCAAGAAATTATCCCTGCTAATAATTCCGCGTATACGTACATTATTCATCCCGTCTCATTCGCTGTGTTTTCCTTTCAATGATGAATAATATTGTCATTCCCACGAACTTTTATTCCCGTTACCATTGTCGTTATTACTACCGTAATTGCTACTGTCACTATCTATCCTGAAACTTGACTTTATCCCATAAAAAGTGGAAGTTTCCGTAAGAAACATTGATTAAAATACATTAAAAAGTGTGGTGGTGAATGAAAGTAAAACGATGTACAGTGTGTACGATAAGTTGATGATACAAATGAAGTGTTGTTTGGATTATTTACCATTACTGCCGTTACCACTATTATCGTCATCGTCGCTGCTGGCAAAGAAGATATAACCGGGGAATTCCTTTTTCCGTACAAGAGAAAAAGATAAGTAAGTGTGGAAAAAAGAGATAAATTTTCGAGGTGTTTCCTTCTGAAGGAATCGCATACTACATCGATATACATTTGGATGTGTGGATGATAAAAGAAGCGGTTGGAAAGAGAAAAAAAGAGAATCTTTGGGTTGTGAAAAATCAATAATATGAGGGATTTTCATGGGGGGTTACGCGAAACATCTTTAAAGATCAATTTCCAAGCACTATTTTTCCCCTGCAGCTTGTGATATATATATAATATATGTGTGGTTAGGTATCATAAAAATATGGTTTTGAGGGTCTCGAGGGCTGCCTCCTCGTGTCAATGGATATCATCGTGGATGTTATTAAAATCGCTTTGTTTGAAATACGATTGCACCCAACTGTTTTCCTTGTCAAGAAACTTGTCACTCGTTCATTCGAATCATCCAATTGAAAATGTTGAATATGGAAACGTAGAAAGAGTAACGTCACGTGTCAGAGAGTAGCGTTACTTGAATGTTCATTATGAATTCATAAATATTACAGTCCCGTTCATGCGGATTTTGAGAATTTTTTATCATTCTCGTATTAGACACGCGGAGGATCGTCCGGATTGATACGTACGATACACCGTCACGCGATCGATGAAAATTTGATAAAGAGTCAACGATCTACTCTTTAATTCATCGTTAACTTGTTCGATTTTGAGTTCAAAGTATGTTCCGGTTGTCAGCATTTCAAAATATCGAGGATACGATGGTACTAAAAATCCGATAGCTTTCTGCAATTCCATCGAATGCTGTTGGATAAAAATTGGAAAACCGTTATTCGTGTACACCGGGTTTCAACGATTCGATGATTTTGTTCACCATTTGGATGGTGGAATTTGTTTTTTCTTTTTTTTTCTTTAATTAAAGATTGTAGGGGATCTAAAAAACAGCATACTGTCTAGTCAATCAAAATTTCGAAACATTCATTCATTTTTTTTTCCATGTTATAAACCAAGAGAAGTTGCAAAAATTCAGCGAGGGTGAAAAATGCGGCAGGGATCGTTTGGTATTTTTACGACCTATGTTGGTTTTATATCCAGTTTATTATCACTATAGTTAAATCTGAAAGTGTATAGGCATTTTTTAAGGATGTGATTGATTAGTGTGGAGTGTATCTGTAGATAATTGACGAATAAGTTCAATTTTGAAATGATTGTGGAATTTTCCCCCGAAAAATGGTGGCAGCAAAGTTCGTCCTTGGATGGGAAATTTTTTACCATAATTTGGTGGACTTTTCCTTCGTTTGTGGAGGATTCAACATCCAAAAAATAAAGCACGAGGGGACGAAATTCACCAACAGTGTGAAGAAAAACTCCCCACATTTTTTACAGTGTAATGCATTTCTTAGTATGCTGAAGGGAGATTTGAATTATGAAGCTTTTGTACGCCTTTTGTGTGATTTATGCAGAGTCGAAGTGCTGAGGTACAGTGTTTCTTCAGTGGCTGTGGAATTTCTGTACATAAATAGAGATGTTTTGATTTTATTCGAATAGTTTGGAATGGAAACGATTTGGTTGGTGTAACTTGACTTTTCCTGGACCTTGTTTTCATTGCTGGAAACCAATTCTGCGTCAGACGCATGAATATGCAAGAATACATTGTTTATACGAGCATAAAAATATTCTCATTCAATCGAATCCTCGACGAATCCACGTCGAAGTTGGATTCTATTGAAAATTCGATCTAAAGAAAGAATATTATCAAACGTGAGAGGGATTGAATCGATCGAAATAGAAATCTACCTCGTCTCGTTTTGTCTGCATTAGGTTATTTTCGGTGAGGGAATTCCAAATGAGTTTTGAAAGTGGGAAATAAAAGATATCTAGAATTAGAGGAGGTCAGAGGCTGTTTCGTTTGATCGAAAAGAAAAATGTTTGTCTGTTGTTCAATAACTGTCCATACTTGTCCCAGGGTTGGCACGTGTATCAGGGACAAACCTTGGTTCATTCTGAAACTACAAATGATTATTGCATTTGTAATATTTGGAGAACGACCCCTGCACTGGCGCACGCTTGGCCTAATTTTATGATTCCCAAGTCTGAATCGAAGTTGGTGAAAATGTTCGTGACGAGTCGTGACAGTTCTTGTGTTAGGCTTGGTGTTTTAACCCTTTCTGACCATGCTTAATTCTGATAGTGGTACAAATTTTTTTTCAATAGACAATAGCTTCTATAGCTCCTAGTATGAACTCTGAATTTTTACAGAACTTTGAATAACGTGGATTAAAAATTACTGATATGTCCATTCCAATGGACACAGGGTGTCTATGACTAGAACATAGGAGGACAAATTAAAAATATTTGTATATCACTATTCGTAATAAATCTTCATTAAATCTCAATGATTCAATATAGCAAACGAAAATTACACAGAATTTCAACGAAATACGTAATTTTCCAAAAGAAACATTCATTAATTATAAATACAGGCTGTTGTTAATTTTATTTTCTGATCGTGCATAAACAATATGTGTACAATTTCTATGTCAGATAATTATCATTGCATCAAATATTATGTGTTGGACAAAAATTATTAGTGGAAATACTTTTGGGATTATTTTTCGTGTACAATTAATACGCGTATGATTTTTACGTGCATAAATCATACCCTGTCCAGTTATCAAATATATATTCTTAAATATGACCAATGAAATATTCGATAACATAGAACAAATATCAATGATATAACACGTACATAAAATGTAATAATTGTCATGAATTATTTTATGAGTGTTATTGAATATTTGATTAGTCGTATTTTAAGAATATATTTGACAACTGTTACCAGCCTTTTTTCAGTGTAGTATTCTATCTTTTTGAATGTACACTTGTTACCTTGTTGTGGATGAATTTTGCCAACAGGCACTCAGTGTCCATTGTAATGGACACATGATGTTGTTGCATAATATATTGATATGTGTATTAAAATATTTTAAAATATGAAAAACACTTTTTGGTACTCAAAACCTCTTTAAAATTGAACATATTTTTTTGAATATTCAAACTGCGTCCTGTAGAATCAGTAAAATTTCAAAATTCTCATCACATTAGTTCCGTTTAAAAACATACCATACTGAAAATGTAATTTTGAAGAATTTCCTTATCGTCAATTGACACCTTCATCTTGATGATATCATGGGTTTCAAACTGCTCTGATTTGTGGAACGATTTTTATAATCTGATAAATTCTATGTTCATTGAAATGCACGTCTGGTCAGAAAGGGTTAAGGGACTCCTCTGATGGTTTCGTAAGATAAACTGCTCTCCGTTCGCGATTGCTACTGCACTTCATAAGATGTTGAATATCATAATCTGAAATCCTGAAAAATGTCATGATAGGAAAGTTTTAAAAACTCTTCTACTTGGTTCTCATTATCATTATCAGGAGTCAGATACGGTACAAAAAGTATGAAATGAAATTTGTAAGACGTTCAAAGAAAATTGATGACAAATTCGTTTTTCCTCAAGAGGATGATATTTCAGTTGTATCTCTTGCCTGATCTCGATTTCTTTTATGTGACACATGGTGTCGTCCTGGGTACGAGGCACCTTGTGTCACTTTTCAAGAATTGACTTTTTCATTCTTTCCTAAAAACCATTTACTCTCCGTTCGACGTGTTCAATGGGTCAACGAAATATATGAAACAAGTTATCTTTCGAAAATCTTACGGAGGAAAAGAATTCCTAGCGTATTGGAATTCAAAATGAAAAACTTTGATCGTTTATATTTTAAATGATGTGAACTTTTTATGAAGATCGACATTATTTTAATCAATTGAATTTTCCAAACGTTGAAAAGCAGTGACAATGAGGATGAATCTTTTCGTTAGATCTTGGAAGTAATTCTGTGAACGGTAGTCCTATGTTTTGATGAGTGAACATGTACAACACGGAGGAACAAAATTTGCTGACGCAGGAAATCGAGGGATTATATACAGAGTAGCAGATGTTTTTCCTGTTTTCCGGGATACCATGAAACTGAAACTTGGCAGCCGTAAATCTCGCACTCGATTGTCATAATTTTTTACATTAAACGCCCGAGAAAAAAAGATTAGATCTAATGAGATCCAAGTAGATTCTATCGGATCTAAATTTTGGCAAAAATCTCTGCAAATCTGTTCATATCTACTCACATTTAAACATCTCAACTTGGGTAACAATCTTTGCAGGTTTCTGATATCCACTAACTCCCAAAGATTCCAATTTTGCAAGGAATCTAAAAAAATATAGGAAAATTCAAAAAGATTTCTGAAGATCTCTGTGGATCTCCGTAGATCTCAGTAGATGTAATATTTTTTTCTCGGGCGCTTATTAAAGGTTCAAGGATCTGAAAAGTTTAATGAGATGCTGCTTGATGGATTTCTGGTATGAACAAAGTTTCAATGTATGCCAGCTTTTATAATAACGAATGACCAAAAGTCAGCATTCTGAAGTAAATCGTCAATATAATTTTTATTTCAACTGCAATAATAATTTCAGACGTTATATTCTTCAAACTATCTCACTTATCACATTGTTGAGAGGAGAATCATCGGGGATGTACGTTGAACAGTGATGGCAGATTTTGAATATTATATAGATGTCCTTCCTTCGGAATCGGTTTTATTTCAATTGTCCCGTGGATGGTTGATTGTCGAATCCGTCTTTTTAATAATTGCACCTTCCAAATAATTCAAGTTGAGCATTCAACTTGATTATATATATTTATTGCTTCGTGATCACATGTGTCAGAAATTAAGGCCTCTTTTGATGTGGATTACCTCTCGATACGATTGCCAGACAACCTCTACCTCTTCCTTCTTTTCCCCATTCCTTTTGCCTCCAGATTCCCCTCTCTCTCTTTTCGTTGTCGACTTGAATTTGCTCTTAGACTATAGCGTCTGCTACAAATGAAGTTTAATAAAAAGTTACAAGAATTGGCTGCTAGCTTTACGGCTGCTAGTTTCAGTTTCATCCAATTTTAGGCCGAATTTCAACTGTTTGTGAATTCATTTAACGAAACCTATCGCAGGTGTACCAAATTTTGTAAGCTATTTTTATTTTATTTTATTCATGATTCGTCTTCCTCATCTATACATTGATATTGTAATACAAGGTGAAGGAATTCCAATGATATACAATCAATGAAATTAGAATTAAAATATTTATAATTCCCTAGATGATCTTACATTGGAAATAGATATACATTGTCAGGAAGTAGAGACTGGATCCGAAAGAATAGAGTTGCCAATACCAAGAGTTGTTGCGACGCATAAATATTGCTGCATTTGTGAATCGACAAATCAACTCACTACCGTTCCATTTGAAGCCCGGAAACAAGTTTACATGAAAAAGGGAATTTTCATTTCTAAAGGAAATCGTTGCTGTCGAGAAAATCGGATAAAAGGAAGATTCTTTAATGATCAATTGAATCTTTTGAGAATAACATCAAATTCAAATATTTTGGAAGTGTCTGATTTACAAAAATTATTAAAGAATCTTGCAGACGAAAGTCATTTCAACTCTTATGCAAAAAATTAGCAATTCATCATACCCTGAAGATCAAATTGAATTACTTACTGGTTTTACATGGGAAAATATCCATAAAGTATTGGGTATGGGAATAAGCTTCCGCCCTTTTTCAAGCAAAGTTGATTTTTATTCAAACAATGGATTATTACATAATGTTATTCAAAGTATGCACCATTGAAAGCGACCACTTTTGCCCATCTTTCAGGCAGCATACGGATTCCTCGGAGAAAAAAGCAGGTTTTTTTGACTCGATCCATTGATTGAGCCATTTTTCGACACTTTCGTAAGAGGTAAACCGCTCTCCGGTAAGGGCTGATTGCATAGATCGAAATAGGTGATAATCCGAAGGCGCAATGTCTGGGGAATACGGTGGGTGGGGCAAGATTTCCCAATTCACTCCTTCCAAATATTTTTTAACAGGTTGAGCAACATGTGGCCTAGCATTATCATGCAGAAAGATAAGTTTATTATGTCTACCGTCGCATTCTGGTCGTTTTTCTTTTAGAGCTCGATTCAAACGTATTAGCTGTAGTCTGTAACGATCGCCATTGATTGTTTCTGACGGTTTAAGAAGTTCATAATAAATGACACCTTTCTGATCCCACTAGATGCACAACATAATATTTGAAGCGTGGATATTTGTTTTGGGTCTCGATGGACCTGGTACACCTGGCAGCCCCCAACTTTGTCGACGCTTAGGATTATCGTAATAGATCCATTTTTCATCGCCAGTGACAATACGATGCAGAAAATTCTTTCTTTTCTGCCGTTCGAGAAGCATCTCGCACGTTACCAAACGTCTCTCGATATCTCTCTCCTTTAGTCGATGCAGCACCCAATTACCTGCTTTTTGGACCATTCCCATCTTGGGCAAGCGTTGACCGACGGTCGACCTGTCAATATCCAACTTTTCAGACAACTCATCTAGGGTTCGACATGCATCTTCATTCAATAATTGTTCCAGTTCTACATCTTCGAATTTTTTTGGTGCCCCTCCGCTTTCTTCATCACTGACGTCAAAATCGCCACTTAGGAATCGTGAAAAGCACTCTTTACAAGTTGTATTAAGCGGAGCGTGATCACCGTAAATATTGCAGAGTACACGATACGTTTCAGTGGCACTTTTCTTCGAAATAAAATAATGAAGCATAACTTCCCGCAAATGCTGTTTTGTCGGGACAAACGTTGTCATTTTTGACACCAGATAAAAAATGATGTTTACACTTGTAACAAATGTCAACTACCGCAATCGACACCTTACATATACACTTCCAAATCACAAGTATGGCACTTGAGTGGACTTAAAAATAGTATCAGCAGCAACACTTTTTCAAAGAGGGCGGAAACTTATTCCCATACCCAATAAGAAGTATGTTGTCCTGAATGCACGAATCTAAAAATCGAACCGTCATTCAAGCCATTGTTGTTTTTCTTATAAAATTACGAAGTGGAAATTTAAATAGAATGATTACATCCTTCTTACAACTACAGCATGCACAATTAGTCTCTGGATATTTTGATGAAGTCCTGGTGGCTTTTGAAAAAGATGTTCTTCCAGTTCATTTTGGCCTTCATGCTGTGGACAGAAGTGGTTCAATGAATCACCATACCACCGAAATCGCCAAAAAACTGCTCAATTCGGATAACGAGTTAATTCTCATATGTGATAGAACCTATGCCAAGCATCAGAAGAGTTTTAATAATGAATATCAATGCAGATCTTATTCTGGGCAGGAAAAAGCTCCTTTAGGACCTTATTCAGCCAATGTCAATGATGCTGAAATAATGAAAAATATTTTACATTCATCATGAAATATACACAAATTACTCCGTGAAGGGGATATTTTCGTACTTGACCGAGGTTTTCGGGATGTTGTTGGCTACTCACAGGAGAAGAATTTTTAAGTTTACATGCCTGCGTTGGAGGTGAAACGTTCTCAATTATCGTATGAAGAATCTAATTATTCACGCTTTGTCATTAAAATTCGTTGGGCAGTAGAAACAGCCCATATAGAAATTCACAATTGGCGCTAGCATGGTGCAACGTAGATAAAGTTTGACCGAGGCTTGGCAACCAAGCATGGCGCAAACCTGGAATGATAACATCATTTTATGATTTACCTACGTGTTTTTCCAATGAAGTCCCATCATCGATGAAACAACAGCAATGAAATATACCATCATTGGCGAACAATTGGAAATTTTGTTTGTCAATGCTGCGCCAATGATCACCCAGCCAGCAAAGTGTTTCCAAATTCACGTTCAGCAGTGCTAGTGGTAGCAACGTAGTAGCTTTTCCATTACCGTGAGACTGCACGCTACCATAACATATATATGATTCAATTTATAACGTAGCACCACCTCAGTGCTACCAGTATTATCAGGAAGCGCTACCAAGTAGTGCTCCTAGTAAAAATACTACCAAGTCGCTCCTATTTCCATACATAAATGAAGCCATATATGTACAGAAGATTTTTAACTGTATAAGTGAATGGTAGCACCACTGCCAGAAGCGCTGCCTTGATTTTGTTGGCTGGGAAAGTAGAAAATATTTAACCCAGAAATATATAAAAAGTATGCGCATTTTGCAATTTCTGACATATCCCGAAGAGAACATGAAGCTTCAGCGAACGTTCAGATCAGATGTATATAGATCGGGCCGAAGGTTCATTAGACCTAACTTTTAGATTCACAAACGTTTGACGAAGGTTCTACGGACGTTGAAATGTCCGCCTCGAAATACGTTCAGGAAACATAGATGGAACGTTCGCTGAAGGTTCATCGAAGGTTTGACGAAGCTTCACAAAAATATCTATACTTATATTAATTTTGATCAATTTATACGAAAAATAAATGAATTAATAAACATAAATTATTATAAATTAATCCAAGTATAGATATTTTTGTGAAGCTTCCTCAAACCTTCGATGAACCTTCAGCGAACGTTCCATCTATGTTTCCTGAACGTATTCCGAGGCGGACATTTCAACGTCCGTAGAACCTTTGTCAAACGTTTGTGAATCCAAAAATTAGCTTTCATGAACCTTCGATCCGATGTATACAGATCTAATCTGAACGTTGGCTGAAGCTTCATGTTCTCTTCGGGATGTTATCTTATTGTTTTCCTCTCATTTGTTTGTGAACAACTCGGCGTCTTTTGTCGGTAAATTTTGCTATGAGAAGTAGACACAATGTATGTTAGCTCAGCGGTAGGAGCCCTCTAGTGTCACTCATAGTAAAGAGCAATTGACTGTTCTTTCCAAGACTTACTTAAGCCTTATTGTTTCGTATACAGGTGGTAAATCACTGATTACTTTTCTTTGTATAATCGTATTATATTTTTGATAAGATAAATAACAATTTTAGATAGAAACAAATCGTGACTCGCCAAAATGCGAGTAATCTTGCATACTGAGCTGCAATCGGAAATCTCCACGGCACCTGTAATGTAGCCGCCAATAGGTGGCGTTATCGACTCCCGGGAACTTCAAAAAAGGTCATAACACTTATGTATTCTTCGTATACGCGTTTCATCACTCGCGAGAAACACTCGATTAGTAACGTAGCAAAAATATTATATAGGTTGCCAATATTGAGCCATGCTATTACCAATGATCGGCGCTACATTGAAAGCTAATCTCTACCGAAACTAGGCCAAAGTTTGGGACAATATTGAACCACATTTTAAATGACCCTGGCGTTGAATGGAATCTATCGTTCAGTCAATGTTGCGCCAAGGATGAGCCAAGCAAGAGCCAAGCTTGGCGCAATTGTGCCACAATAATAAGCTGACAAACGAAATCCGTCGAACACCGGCATCGGTGCAACATTGTATTCATTGTTAATCAACATTGAAGATTTATAGATTGCCAAGCCTTGTGTGTCAACATTGCGCCAAGCTATATTTTATCGTCAGCATTGGCGGAGCCTAAAAATTTTTGTATGGGAGTACATGGGGTCCTCAAACAGAAATTCAAACTCATAGACCAGGAAATCAGTCAGTCTTTCACAAAACTAATCATATAGAAAACAAGCAATCTTTCAAATTGCACTATAGTTTTAGGCAACATCTTATTGTCCGACTTCTGATATCACATTATCTAAAGATATCGTGGCGCACACGAAATCTAGGCGTAATTGCAAGGACACACTGAGCATCGACGTTGAAAAAAGGAGGTTGGTTGCGTAGAAAGTTACCATTCAAACAATTAACGTCTTCTGATTGATTGGATTTTCCTGAAATGACAGAGAATGATTTGAAAATATTATTTACTGGCACTTATCAACTCTCTCAGGCTATTTCCTATTTGGCGGAGATGATAAATGAAGATACGATCAACATTCAATGCCTGAAGGACAGCACGGATATATTAAAACTTTCTGTCCAATCACGACACGTGAATAGTAAAAGGTATCGTTATTTCATTGAATACAAACCCAATTCCATTGGCTACTCCGGTATTCCACGCTACACATGCGAATGTGTGAACTGTCAGCGAACGGTCGAATGCTGTTCCCATATAGCAATTGTTATTTATTATTATCTATCATTTGCGCGGTACACAGCCAGGATTGTTGAATCAGCAGAAATATTGAGTCGCCTTTTTCTAACACAGAATGTTCATTCGGTCATCAATGAAGATAGTGATGATGATTGACCATTTGTATAAAATCATGTACAAAACCTGTATGAATGAGTTGATTAAACTATGTCTATGAATTTTGAACGGTGATTATGCATTTAATTACTGTTTGGCGCTTATGGGGTCGATATTCATTACGAGAACGTTTCTTCAACACGTTGACTGCCATGTGTATCAAAAGTGATACACACTGGTTGGGTATAGGGCACCGTGTGTATCATTTTCTATACACGAACGATGAATTCGTTAGGAGCGTGTCCATTGTACCAGAGCATATTGAGCATGCACAGAGAAAATTCTACAATATTGAGTACTGTAACACGTCGTTCAATAAATCCCGAGACTGTTTTTTCAAAAATAATTTTTGTTCATCAATATAATCTCCTTTTAGAGTGATACAGTCTTTCCAACATTTCTATATCATGTTTATAGAAGGATTTATCCTTTGCTTCAAAATAGGCTTTAGTTTCGGCAATGACCTCCTCATTCGAGCCAAATTTTTTTGAGGTCAGCAAAGAGCCAGTAGTCGCTGGGGGCTAAATCTGGCGAATACGGGGGGTGGGGAAGCAAATTAAAGCCCAACTCGTTGAGTTTTGTCATTATTTTCATGGACTTGTGGCATGGTGCATTGTCTTGGTGAAAAAGGGTTTTTTTCTTCTTCATGTGCAGTCGTTTTGCTGCGATCTCCTCCTTCAAACGTACCAACAGGTCAATATAATAATCACTGTTGATCGATTTACCTTTTTCCAGGTAGTCAATGAAAACCAACACAACCCAATTTTACCAATTCTAATGCAGAATTCGCTTTGTCAATGTACAAATATTAAAAGAATGGAATGGGAGGAAATTTTCGAAAATTTTCTCTTCAATTTTGAACACCAAGGTTTGTTTAAAATTGTTGCAGTCTCGAAAAAGTTCTTGTATTGACTTGTCTTGGTCTTGAGTGAAAAAAAATTGCTTTGTGTCTTGGATGCACTCAATATCAGCCTCCCAGACGTGTTATCTCCAACTATTACATGCCCACTCTATGTAGAAATTTGTCTTCGAAGGTCGTAAAATCGAATGATATTTACTATTTTGAATCTCTTGGATTCAAAGAAATACTTTTTCCTGTGCAACCGGATCCTATTGAATCACGCTATTATAAATAATTTATAAAATCTTATTGACGAATGATAAAATTAATGAGTTTCAATGATATTCAATCAGACATTTTACCATTCGTAATATGATTTAATAGAATATTTCCACCTGGGCACGTTTAGTTCAGGGAATTAAACGATTTGGTTAGAGATCATTCGCTCAACGCTGGAGCCAGATTTTGGTGAGGTCTACTAAATTTTCAGTTATGCGAACAAAAAATGTTGGTTGGGCGTATGATAACAAAATATTTCATTAGGCAGAACAAAATAGTCTCCTCAGTGCGAAAATCGCTGTCGTAGCTACACTGAGAAAATAGATATCTCGAAAAATACCATAATTTATGGAATTTTGGCGTTGGTCTGACCCGAGTCAAAATATTTACGTTGACGAATCTCTGAAAGTCCTATAATTTCTTGGACTTTTGTAAAGGAGTATGATACCTTCCTCATAAAAGTCCCCGCCATTATGGTACTTTTAGAGGTATCTTCACGTAAATATTTTGACTCGTGTCAGACCAACGCCAAAAATCCATAAATTATGGTATTTTTCAAGATCCTTTTTCCTCCGTGTAATTAGTTTCCTGTCGTTGCAAAAAATTTGTTGCTCCAGCAAAATTAGATTTCGTTTTCACATCGAGTGAATTATGAAATACATAAACACCAGATCAATCTGCGAAATATTGTCCATTGTTTTCGATGACCTTGCGCCATCGATCAGGCAACATACAAATACCATCGCGAAAAAAACTTGCAGACTTTGAGGCGATAAAGTCATTGACGAATTTTTGTACGTTGTCCAGAGTTTGGAAGCGGCTATCCTCCAAGGCATGCTGAATGGGCCGGAAGAAATGATGATCGGATGGAGCTAAGTCCAGTGAATATGTCGCGTGGGGGAGAACTTCTCAGCCCAAGTTTAAAATGGTTTGCTGAGTCGCGCGAGAAACATGAGGTCGAGCGTTATCATGGGGCAACATAACTTTTTGGCTTCCTTGCCCGGTAAATGGCCTCTCCTCCCCAAGAATGTCGTGCAATTTGTTTAATTGTCGGCTGTAGCGTTCTGCAGTGATTGTTTGACCTGTTTCTAACAGTTCGTTATACAATACACCCTCGATATCCCACTAGATGCAGAGGAGAACCTTCGTCAAGTGGATACTTCGTTGGGGAGTGGATATCGACGGTTGTCCGGGATCCACCCATGACTTTTTGCGTTCGGGATTAGCAAAAAGAATATATTTCTCATCTCCCGTCACAATTTTCCACAAAAAATTCTTCTTTGGGTCCTTGGCGAGCAGCGAAAGGCATGTGCTTATTCGTCGACTAAGGTTCTGTTCGGTCAATTCTTTTGGCACCCATCTTCCTACCTTTTGTATTTTTCCCATCGCGTGTAATCGTTTGGAGATGGCTGTTCGAGTAACTCCTTGCTGAGCTGCAAGCTGTTTTTCGGTACGCGTCGAGTCTTCGTCGAGTAATTTTTGCAATTCAGCATTTTCAAATTCCGGAGGCTGTCCAAGACGTTCCCGATCGCCGAGATCGAAATCATTATTTGCCAATCGTGGACACCAATATTTACACGTACCATAAGACACGATATCATCACCAAGAGTCGAAGCATGCAATCGAATTTGCAGGTATGATATATAATTTATAAGAAACTTTGAAGTTAACTCTTTGAAGCCGCAAATGGGGGCGGGAATTTATAAATTTCAAATAGGAATTGATGAAAAAAAGTGAAAAATTCAGTTATACACCTAATAATTTTCACTTCAACTACGACAGTATTTTTCACAACCCATTCCGCATTTTTACAACTTCGCCAATACCGGGCTATTCGTCAATTCCGACAGTTTCCACCAGGAAACCCGAATTCTTTGAGAAAATATTCTCTCCAAATTTGTAAATTATTCAATTGTCTATCGATCGAACTCTCCATCGTGCGTGAAAATAAAATAATGTCCAGAATCCGAAAGGAAGAAAAATAATACGATCGCAGTCTTCTGTGCATGTGAAGAGCAAGTTTTGATGGATACGTTTATCCATGCCACGATAAGGATAACTGCGAAACCGGTATAATGAATATAAGCTCTGCAATATGCTGATTACTCCACGCTTAGTTATATCGAATTCGTATTCTTGTTCGTCACGTATGCGTTGAAAGGAGCGGTAGGGGAAAAGCATTGGAGGGATAATGCTCGACTGGCATCATTCAAATCACGGCATCATGTATACCATTATATATCACTGTTATGAAACAGTTCAACTAATTTTTCTTTCTTCGAAATTCTCTCCGAAAATAGCTGACACGTACATGAGGTAAAATTATTTCATACCATTTGATGCCTCTGATAGTCGTTTTGAGAGAAAAACTGTGGAGAATTGTTATCAAGTTCTGCGTGTGTGGAATATTTGAAGCGAATATGTATTTTTAAATTGTGATTATCCATTGATTCGTTGAGATATTCCTTGTGATTGTTATCGATAAAAGCAGGGGTCATGTTTGATTCTCTCAATCTTATTAGGGTCTGATAAGAGTTAAGATATATTTTCTAATCGCATAAATGCATGCTTTAGTATTTTTTAAAGATCGACCGTGAAAATTTCTACCGAAAATGACAAATTGAAATTGTGATGATTGATTCAGAAGATAAGTTCGATAATTTCATTATTAGGGAGCTTTTCTACACTGCCAACCCCCAATTCCAAATTTTCTTCCAAATCAATAGTCACAATTTCAATTCTAGTCCTTCTCGATACGAATTTCCAGTCGATCTCTGATAATTTCATACGCAAATTCAGTTGAAATGAATGTCCAATCAATGACATCAGATTGATGATTTTATAACACTTTCCGAATAAAATTAGCCTAATTAGATATAAACGACTCGAGTATTCGTGCTTTATGGCATCGGTTTCGGTACTTACCGGTTGATTTATGTCCGTTAAATAACTTCGAAACTATGCGTGGCATAGAATTTTATTCCAGAGAAAATGTTCTCAGTTTCGTGTCAAGTGAACGCTGCCCTCAAGGATAGTCGCTAACTTGGAGATACATTGCATACAAGTTTAGCCATACTTAGTTGCAATCATCATCATATATCATTACCTACCATGATCGCAATTGGAAACAATGAATTAGTTTTTTCGATAAAAACAGTTATTTGTTATCTCGTTTATCACTGTTCCGCCAAAAGTTACTCGAGGTTTCTGTAACAGACGACAGGAATATTCGTTCGTTGATATTCATAAGACCATTCATGGAATTGGAGGATACTGTTAATTGATTAATTCTCGCAAAGGAAATTGAATATAGTTATGACAACTAACTAGCTAGCTAACTAGCTATGGCGCTCTTAATTGCCTAGACTATTTTCGCTCTTGATAATTCTTGGAAAATAATTCGTTCATCAACTATAAATAATAAAATCTCATAGTTCCTGAGACTGTTGATTCCTCGTGTCTCGTGTGGTACCAACATGAATAAAATGATAGTTTATGGAATCGAAATGAATAATAATAATCTGTGTTCCACATCGAAAACGAATATGAAATTGCCTCTCAATATTTTATTGAGAATTATCACGTCGTAATCCTATATAATATCAGCTGAACATTATATGATATACAGCACGATGATGAATTGTGGATTAATGTTAATAGTAAACAATGAGTAAACTTGAAATCCAAATACAACATCCAATCTATAGGGATTCATCGAATTTATATCAATACTCGCACACACGTTCCAAGAGAATACGAAATACGAAATACTGTATCCGTGTGTCATTTCTTTCTTTTTTTGTTCATCATTCATGCGATAATAAATCTTGCTTCGCAGAGTTTTCATATTCTCATTAATTTTGTTTGTAATTCATATACACGAACGTTTATCAATTGTAGGGAGAGGAAGGTATGGTGCTTCTTATCGATGCAGCTGCAGAATATTATTCTAATATATAAAATAAAATAATCAATCATTATTCATCTCGATGGAGACACAAAGAGAGAGAGAGAGAGAAAGAGACAATTCAATCTCGTCCCATCCTGGAGGTATCAAAATTTTCAATCGAGTATCCAAGGAGAAAATGAATTTATCAGAAATGTAGGGATATTTCATCACGATAATAAAAATGAGGGGACGAACGGGGAGGACAAGAAAGGGATATATCGATATGAATTTCAAGCAGGCGCGAAGACGACGAGCAACCCCTGTGGAATGTATGAAGTGACTTGTGACTGTAATCGACGTTCGGTCTTAGTCTAACGCGCTGTAGGCTATTCTTCGTAAAGCCGCAATCAGACCGACGAAAGCTAATTTCTTAACACAGCTGTTGAGGGTCCCTTTTCCGGGCTTTGAAAATATTATGTCCGTTATTGTGATTTATATCTCATCAGGAGAAAAATAAATCATTTTTTCATTTTTCCTAATGAAATAATTTTATAATCTTCTTGCGTCATAATTAAGTCATTCATCTCGCATAATTGGATAGGAAAAATGTACACGCATGTGAAGTTCGTTATTATAGTTTCATACAAAGACGCAATCATTTTCTAATTTCAACGAGGCAAAGATAGAATTTTTTTTCTTCATTTATTTCATGATGTAACGTTGGACTGAAAAACCATGCGAACCGTTTTATCACCGGAATATCAGTTGGCTCAACGATGAACATTATAAACGAATAACTTGGTTCCTCTACCGCTTGTATCAATTCACTTTGTAACACAGGAACGATAAATTTTTTAATAACATTAGAACACTTTACTCTGTGCAATTTTAAACTTTTCCCATGATTCCAGAAGAGCCGATCGATCTTACAAATTTTATTTTGCACATTTTTCCGAGGAATAATAACCTATAGACTTCGTGTCGCTCTTTTTCCACTTTAATGATGTAAGTGAATATGGAGAGCAGAAGGATTGAATTTGAGATTGAAGAATTACATTTTTACGACCTCTTTTATAATTTTTTATTCCCAAGAGAGTTAGTTGGTTCCAGTGTGAAGAAGTTTTATTATATACGGGGTGTCTACTGCTCTTTGAATATCTTGGGAAACCAGAATTGTTCCTTAAATCCTGAAAAAGACCTGGAATCATTTTTTTATCCTGGAAAAGTTGAAATTGCATTTTTGATTAGAAAATGCGATATTCATATTTCAATTGAATACCTGGAGCTTCAAACTTGCTCGAATATGTTATCCAAATGCAAAATGAAGCATACCTGTTGCCAATATTCATCAAAAGAAGCATTTTCTTCGAGTTTAAATTTTATTCCACGACTATTACTCGATTCATGATAAAAATACTAATAATTCAATGCTGAGTTGTGTTACAAGGACAAAACATATGTTTTGCGAATTTTCTCTGAAAGTTTAAGGTACCACAAGAATGGCGAAATTAGACTTGTAAATCTTTCAGTTTTCAAATTTGTTACCGTTAGAAATGACCATACTCTCTCTCTCTCTCTCCTAACATGTACAATGTACCACTATTAGGCGACCAATTTATTCCACTTGGCAATTATTTTATATGTAAATGAACGGCAGTCGTTTGAATACGAAGTGGTTACAGAATGAAACTATTTTACAGTCCGTTGGTGAATTAGAAAAATAGAATGAATTTGCATCAACAACGTCAAGTTTGTACAACAGGCGGAGAAAATTTCTTTTCTAATTCAAGTCTGATTTGTATGGTGAAGTTAATTAACAGCTGTTTTTCTCTCCCTTTTCATTGGACTGTACTTTTTGTTGTCCAATACTGATTTTACGAAACAAGTGACTT
Source organism: Gonatopus flavifemur (assembly GCA_018340375.1). Lineage (NCBI taxonomy): Eukaryota > Metazoa > Arthropoda > Insecta > Hymenoptera > Dryinidae > Gonatopus > Gonatopus flavifemur. Next base: position 3,086,161 of record JAFFJZ010000006.1, on the reverse strand, counting down.
CAGGGGAATTTTTTTCATTCTCAAATTGGTAACTCTGATAACAGTACTGAGTCAATATCATCAATATCGGTTTATGTTTCTCTTCCCCCACCGAGAGTCATAGGTTATAAAAATGCATCTAAGGAAATGAAATAAGCTTAGGACGTTTCAGAAATTCTGTCTCGAAAATTCGCATTATATTATCCATGTATATTTCGATATCTCTCCCGCAGCAATGGAATATTTTATATTCATCCGAGGAATCAAATGCGATATTGATGAATTTTCCAAATCCACATAAAACGACAGAAGGGGAGAGTGAAAATTTTTATCCGTTCCGTGGTAAAACTTTGTCATTTACAATCGTTTTGTAATTTCCCCTTGTTTTTACTTTGAGACACGTGTTGTCCGGAAACCTGCGAGGTTCAAGGCGAATGATCAATGGTAAATTCGTTTTCTTCTTTTGCTTTCCTTCTTTTTTTTGAAAACAAGTCTTTAACTATAGTGTCGTGAAATTCTCTCCGAAAATAGCTGACACGTACATGAGGTAAAATTATTTCATACCATTTGATGCCTCTGATAGTCGTTTTGAGAGAAAAACTGTGGAGAATTGTTATCAAGTTCTGCGTGTGTGGAATATTTGAAGCGAATATGTATTTTTAAATTGTGATTATCCATTGATTCGTTCGAATATTCCTTGTGATTGTTATCGATAAAAGCAGGGGTCATGTTTGATTCTCTCAATCTTATTAGGGTCTGATAAGAGTTGAGATATATTTTCTAATCGCATAAATGCATGCTTTAGTATTTTTTAAAGATCGACCGTGAAAAACCGTCATTTCTACCGAAAATGACAAATTGAAATTGTGATGATTGATTCAGAAGATAAGTTTGATAATTTCATTATTAGGGAGCTTTTCTACACTGTCAACCACCAATTCCAAATTTTCTTCCAAATCAATAGTCACAATTTCAATTCTAGTCATTCTCGATACGAATTTCCAGTCGATCTCTGATAATTTCATACGCAAATTCACTTGAAATGAATGTCCAATCAATGACATCAGATTGATGATTTTATAACACTTTCCGAATAAAATTAGCCTAATTAGATATAAACGACTCGAGTATTCGTGCTTTATGGCATCGGTTTCGGTACTTACCGGTTGATTTATGCCCGTTAAATAACTTCGAAACTATGCGTGGTATAGAATTTTATTCCAGAGAAAATGTTCTCAGTTTCGTGTCAAGTGAACGCTGCCCTCAAGGATAGTCGCTAACTTGGAGATACATTGCATACAAGTTTAGCCATACTTAGTTGCAATCATCATCATATATCATTATCTACCATGATCGCAATTGGAAACAATGAATTAGTTTTTTCGATAAAAACAGTTATTTGTTATCTCGTTTATCACTGTTCCGCCAAAAGTTACTCGAGGTTTCTGTAACAGACGACAGGAATATTCGTTCGTTGATATTCATACGACCATTCATGGAATTGGAGGATACTGTTAATTGATTAATTCTCGCAAAGGAAATTGAATATAGTTATGACAACTAACTAGCTAGCTAACTAGCTATGGCGTTCTTAATTGCCTAGACTATTTTCGCTCTTGATAATTCTTGGAAAATAATTCGTTCATCAACTATAAATAATAAAATCTCATAGTTCCTGAGACTGTTGATTCCTCGTGTCTCGTGTGGTACCAACATGAATAAAATGATAGTTTATGGAATCGAAATGAATAATAATAATCTGTGTTCCACATCGAAAACGAATATGAAATTGCCTCTCAATATTTTATTGAGAATTATCACGTCGTAATCCTATATAATATCAGCTGAACATTATATGATATACAGCACGATGATGAATTGTGGATTAATGTTAATAGTAAACAATGAGTAAACTTGAAATCCAAATACAACATCCAATCTATAGGGATTCATCGAATTTATATCAATACTCGCACACACGTTCCAAGAGAATACGAAATACGAAATACTGTATCCGTGTGTCATTTCTTTCTTTTTTTGTTCATCATTCATGCGATAATAAATCTTGCTTCGCAGAGTTTTCATATTCTCATTAATTTTGTTTGTAATTCATATACACGAACGTTTATCAATTGTAGGGAGAGGAAGGTATGGTGCTTCTTATCGATGCAGCTGCAGAATATTATTCTAATATATAAATTAAAATAATCAATCATTATTCATCTCGATGGAGACACAAAGAGAGAGAGAGAAAGAGACAATTCAATCTTGTCCCATCCTGGAGGTATCAAAATTTTCAATCGAGTATCCAAGGAGAAAATGAATTTATCAGAAATGTAGGGATATTTCATCACGATAATAAAAATGAGGGGACGAACGGGGAGGACAAGAAAGGGATATATCGATATGAATTTCAAGCAGGCGCGAAGACGACGAGCAACCCCTGTGGAATGTATGAAGTGACTTGTGACTGTAATCGACGTTCGGTCTTAGTCTAACGCGCTGTAGGCTATTCTTCGTAAAGCCGCAATCAGACCGACGAAAGCTAATTTCTTAACACAGCTGTTGAGGGTCCCTTTTCCGGGCTTTGAAAATATTATGTCCGTTATTGTGATTTATATCTCATCAGGAGAAAAATAAATCATTTTTTCATTTTTCCTAATGAAATAATTTTATAATCTTCTTGCGTCATAATTAAGTCATTCATCTCGCATAATTGGATAGGAAAAATGTACACGCATGTGAAGTTCGTTATTATAGTTTCATACAAAGACGCAATCATTTTCTAATTTCAACGAGGCAAAGATAGATTTTTTTTTTCTTCATTTATTTCATGATGTAACGTTGGACTGAAAAACCATGCGAACCGTTTTATCACCGGAATATCAGTTGGCTCAACGATGAACATTATAAACGAATAACTTGGTTCCTCTACCGCTTGTATCAATTCACTTTGTAACACAGGAACGATAACTTTTTTAATAACATTAGAACACTTTACTCTGTGCAATTTTAAACTTTTCCCATGATTCCAGAAGAGCCGATCGATCTTACAAATTTTATTTTGCACATTTTTCCGAGGAATAATAACCTATAGACTTCGTGTCGCTCTTTTTCCACTTTAATGATGTAAGTGAATATGGAGAGCAGAAGGATTGAATTTGAGATTGAAGAATTACATTTTTACGACCTCTTTTATAATTTTTTATTCCCAAGAGAGTTAGTTGGTTCCAGTGTGAAGAAGTTTTATATTATATACGGGGTGTCTACTGCTCTTTGAATATCTTGGGAAACCAGAATTGTTCCTTAAATCCTGAAAAAGACCTGGAATCATTTTTTTATCCTGGAAAAGTTGAAATTGCATTTTTGATTAGAAAATGCGATATTCATATTTCAATTGAATACCTGGAGCTTCAAACTTGCTCGAATATGTTATACAAATGCAAGATGAAGCATACCTGTTGCCAATATTCATCAAAAGAAGCATTTTCTTCGAGTTTAAATTTTATTCCACGACTATTACTCGATTCATGATAAAAATACTAATAATTCAATGCTGAGTTGTGTTACAAGGACAAAACATATGTTTTGCGAATTTTCTCTGAAAGTTTAAGGTACCACAAGAATGGCGAAATTAGACTTGTAAATCTTTCAGTTTTCAAATTTGTTACCGTTAGAAATGACCATACTCTCTCTCTCTCTCTCCTAACATGTACAATGTACCACTATTAGGCGACCAATTTATTCCACTTGGCAATTATTTTATATGTAAATGAACGGCAGTCGTTTGAATACGAAGTGGTTACAGAATGAAACTATTTTACAGTCCGTTGGTGAATTAGAAAAATAGAATGAATTTGCATCAACAACGTCAAGTTTGTACAACAGGCGGAGAAAATTTCTTTTCTAATTCAAGTCTGATTTGTATGGTGAAGTTAATTAACAGCTGTTTTTCTCTCCCTTTTCATTGGACTGTACTTTTTGTTGTCCAATACTGATTTTACGAAACAAGTGACTTCAGGGGAATTTTTTCATTCTCAAATTGGTAACTCTGATAACAGTACTGAGTCAATATCATCAATATCGGTTTATGTTTCTCTTCCCCCACCGAGAGTCATAGGTTATAAAAATGCATCTAAGGAAATGAAATAAGCTTAGGACGTTTCAGAAATTCTGTCTCGAAAATTCGCATTATATTATCCATGTATATTTCGATATCTCTCCCGCAGCAATGGAATATTTTATATTCATCCGAGGAATCAAATGCGATATTGATGAATTTTCCAAATCCACATAAAACGACAGAAGGGGAGAGTGAAAATTTTTATCCGTTCCATGGTAAAACTTTGTCATTTACAATCGTTTTGTAATTTCCCCTTGTTTTTACTTTGAGACACGTGTTGTCCGGAAACCTGCGAGGTTCAAGGCGAATGATCAATGGTAAATTCGTTTTCTTCTTTTTGCTTTCCTTCTGAAAGGTAATAGTGGTGGTTGTAATGTTATAAAAATCAGAAAATCAATGTCTTTGAACTGATATCGTCGATTCTCTAAATGGATTTATTCATTCAATCACGCACGGGGAAAAAATTCGTTCAATGAAATAAGGAATTATTACTTGTCGCAGCAATTCCATTGTTCAGCAAATCTACGCAAAAAGGTCAAATAGCTGTGGCAGTCACTCACTTTTTTAGCACCCTTTTTTCACTGTTATAGCTCGAATAATTGCAGCTGTACCTATTTTTTAACCACCACAGTAAGAAATCGTCGCTGTAACTGCATACTCACAAAAAGGTTTTCTTTCGACAAGGAGAAATTCTTTTGATTCAAGTAACATTTTCTTAATCGAAGTCAAATTTGCTGATCTTAAGAAAATTTTACTTGAATCCACGAAATTTTTTCTTGTTGGCGGGACAAAATTACGTTTTATTCTTGACAGAAGAAGACCTTTTTGTGGGTGCACGGTTGCTGTAGTTGTTATTTGGATAGCCAGATAATTTAGCTGTTGAATTTTCGCTGCGGTAGCTATATTTCTTACTGCTACACGGACAAAAATGAGGGTCAAAAATATAGTACCGTAGAATGGGGTTACTTTGATAACTACTTTGTTTGTATTTAAAACAATATTCAATTTTTAATTTTTTCCTCCCTGGTCAGCAACACAGAAAACCCCCAGATAATTCTGTTAGCAATGTAACAATCTGTATCGCAAATGAATGTGAGAAAAATAGTAAAGACGTAAGTGTAATTTTTTTATTGAATTCATAATATCGGAAAAATGTATCACTAATTTCATCCCCTAAATTCCAATGAATCTAGGATTGCAATATGTGATTGATCAATTTTTTGAAGATACTATGAATCAAAACTCAAATTTGTACTTCCCAATGTGTACTGGGGGTTAAAAGATTTTCTGTGCGGGGTTACTTTGATCAGGTGTATGGGGTATTGATACCATTAGATCAACGGTGTGGTGTGATTTTGATCAGCCACGTAGGGTGATAATGAGAGGAAAGACTGGATCACATGTTGCTCTGGGAGCGAGTGTATCAGTGTTTGAGTCAGGAAACCAAAATGATGAAAATGTTCCGACTTCTGCAGAAAAGAAGAAGCAGAGGGCGAAGAAAACTTGATCAACGCGGAAAGAGAAATTCAGATGCTCTATGAAGAGAGTTTTTTGACATTCAATTGCATTAAATGATTCAGATCATACAGGATTTCAGTTTCGCATTGATATTTGATACCCATATGTAAAATTTTGCTCCAGTTTTTATATCAAACGATCCGAGTTTATGTGATTCAGTAAGATTTTGTTTTGTTCACAATAATGTAAATAAACCTAACAAACACAGCATCTAAAACTTGATGGAAAATGTTGCATAAGAAGTCTTTTAATTACCTGATAAATATCTTTCAGATCATTATCTAAGAAATATCTGAAAGACGTCTTATGCAGCATTTCTTGACAACTTTTAAACATTGTGTTTGTTGGAAAGATTTAACGGAGATACTCACGTTATTTAATTATTCTCGTGAACGTTTATCATTCTTGAATGTTTCTTGACCAGTATTATTCATTTCATGAGGAAATATAAACATGCGCTGAGCAAACGCCTACTCAGAATATAAGCGATCAAAATAACCCCACTTGACGGGTAACTTTGATCATAGGGTTTTTAATTATTCAAATCCAAACTAACTAACCGAATTTTTTATAATGAAGCATATTGATACAATACTATAAGAACCGATTATGATACTAATTCCGTGAAATTCCATCTCAAGTAGTTGGACTTTTAAAGTGTTATAAATTTTGAAATTGATCAGAGTAACCCCATTTTACTGTAAGCTTTAATGAAAATTTGAGAATATTTGTTGAAATCTGAGAGTTTTTCTTAAATGCATACTAGAGACAAAACGGTCCACTTTTTTGTGGAATTTCATTCGAAAAACAATGAAAAATTATCAATACTTGATGAAGAATAGAAAAACATATGAACTTTCCAAAAGTCGCGCGTGAAATTTCACAAAAATAGTAACAAAATTTCAATATCCTACTATTCACTTTGTGAAATTTCGTATGCGACTTTTGGAAAGTTCATACGTTTCTCTATTCTTCATTAAGTATTGATAATTTTTCATTGTTTTTCGAATATAATTCCATGAAAAAAGTGGAACGTTTTGTCTATATTATGCATTTGAGAAAAATTCTCAGATTTTAAGAAATATTCTCAAATTTTTGATAAAGATTACTATATTTTCGACCTGCATTTTTCTCCGTGTACCGCTAAGTGAGTACCCATGTGGAAATGTACACACGGGCCACTACTGGCGCGGTACTGTTGTCAGAGTTGCCAGTACTGGCAAATCCAACCTTGCCCTTATGGGGCCAGTGGTTTGGACGGTACTGGCAAGGAGTTGGAATGATAACATCATTTTACATAAGGGTTAGTAAAACATTTACCACCACGTCGGTAGCGATATTTGGTGTGTGCCTACTATGGTGGAACTCTGGCATTGCAACAGAATCAGTTGTTCGGCCATTACTGGATGAGAAGTGGTAGAGGGTCAAAATAATACATCCTACGTAGGAATTCAGACCCGACCCAGTACTGGCACAGTGCTGGTGATTAGAGATCCCCCGAGTTATATTTCAAGTAAAAAAAAAAAAAATACATTGAATTTGAACTTTCAAAACTTTGTGAATCTATTTTTCTCATTACCGTTATATGAGAAAGACGCTTCGGAAGTGGGTTCATGAAAGTTCACTGGGTAAGGATTGAACCCGGGACCTGCGAGTGAGAAACAGAGTCTCTATCACATCAGCTAATCTCCGAGTTGACAACGGACCACTTAAATTCCCATTTATTGCACCAATTCCCTTGAAGTCACGCAATTTACCATAGACTCCGTAGTGAAACAAGATGCTACCAATACTGGTTCATTGTTCTCTATCGAACGTATTGAATGATCATACCAACTCTGTCTTGATACTGGCGCGACTCCGGCTCACTACAAAAATCAAGTTGCCAAGACCGTGATTTTAATGTCAATCGACTACCGATTCCGTAGTCAACCAGAGTCCCACCAATACTGGTACCATGTCGTCTATCGAACATATGGAATCATAATACCAACTCTGGCTCAATACTGGCGCGACTCCGGCTGACCATAACAGCCGAGTTGCCAAGATCATAATTGCAACATCAATCGACTATCGATTTTGTAGTCAGCCAGAGTCATATCATTACTGGCATATTGCCGTCTGTTGTACATATGGAATGATAATACCGACTCTGGCTGAATACTGGCGCGGTACCGTTTCTCGAAACCCTGGGTATTGTCCAGACAGTATTCATTCGATACTGACCCTATACCGTCTGTCCACGCGAGCCAATACCGGCTGAAATTTTGCGAATGTTCGGCGACAGTTGAAAAACGATAATGATTCTGAACAGGCACAGTTGTTTTTGCCGAACTTTGGCAAATACAACCTCGCCAGTACCACGCCATTTGTCATAATGAATTGATTTTAACGACAATACAACATCGATTTCGCAGTCAGCCAGTGCCATATTGATACTGGCATATAGTCGGCTATCAAATCTATGAAATAGTAATCCGCGCACTGGCTCTCAGTACTGCGCTGCTTTTGGTTACCATAACAGCCGGATTTCCATAGACATAATTTGATTTTAACGACAATACAACATCGATTTCGTAGTCAGCCAGTGCCATATTGATACTGGCATATAGTCGGCTATCAAATATATGAAATGGTAATCCCAACTCTGGCTCAGTACTGGCGCTGCTTTGGTTTACCATAACAGCCGGATTTCCATAGACATAATTTTAACGTAGTTCGACTACCGATTTTGTAGTTAGCCATTGCCCTACCGATTCTGGCACTCGATCACCTATTGGATATATTGAATGGTTATCCCAACTCTGGCACAGTACTGGCGCGGTTCCGTTACACTACGATCCGTGTATTTTCCGGCCAGTGTTGATTCATTACTGACCCAACACTGTCTGCCCACGCCAACCAATACCGTCTCAACTCCGTCGAACATGTACAGCCAGTTGAAAAACAGTAACGGGCCTGAACAGGAACAGTTGTTTTTGCCGAAGTCTGGCAAATACAACCTTTCCAGTACTGGGCGATTTGTCAACTCCGGCAATTTCCACATGGGTAGCTGTGACAGATAAAAAATAGCTCCGGTAGCTAATTTCTAGCTATCCAAATAATAGCTGATTATTTTTTCCCATGTCGAAATGTTACTGTGCTTTTTTTGCGGTTTGTAGTCAATCCTTCTACTTGTGGCAGCGATTTTTTGGCTAGGACATCAGAAAAATTTGCTATTCGGTATGTAATATATCGATTTACCACACTGAGAGAAAAAAAGGCGGGAAAATTGTAATCTTTATTATTAACAGATTGAAGACATCGCGGATCATAGAAGATAATCGCTGAATATCAGTTCAATAAATCACTTTCTTAAACAAACAAACTTACTATTTGAATAGTAATTTATTGAACTAATGTGGAGCAATTATCTTCTATGATCCACGCTGTCTCCAATCTGTTGATAAAGATTGTAACTTTTACGTTTCTGTTTCTCTCAGTGTGCGTCAGCAAATTTTTTTATCTTTGTAATTTGGAGATATTATTCCTTACAGAGGAGAATTCATTCACCACATCTGAGTTTGTTCAATATTCTACATAGGGTGACCGCCCCGTTTGTCCAATGCCAAAATATCCAATTGCAAAAATGTCCAATGAAAATATTCAGTGGCAAAAAAGACCAACGATGAAAATATCCTGTGGCTGTGCATCCAGTAAGTTGGATGAGTGTTTCGGGTGTTAAGATGTTTTCAAGTCACGGTTATAGTAAATCGTATGAAAGTGTTGTGGGATATCGTTCTGATAGTGATGTTTTGAAAATCATTTACGTGTAGAGGTAAGAACGACGCTATGAATGATTGAATGTGGTGGTTATGGGGAATGTTCACAATTATATTAGGATAGGTAGTACTGTTTGAATGTAGATCATTGTTCGAGAGCAGTCGTGAACGTATTCATAGCCATCCGTTTAGTGGCAGCAACGAGTCGTGTGTGACTGACTGTGTAGAATTTATGAAATAGTAATGCCGTTGAAATTTATACTTAGCCAAAAAGGGAAAAAACTTCTTGTCTCGAATGGGTATTTGTATCCGGATCGGGATGAACGCATATTGCGAATAGTGAAGGGGTATAGGAAGGAGGGGGTAATGAATTTTTTGAATAGTGTTGCTCATAACGTGAGTTTTTAGATTTATTCCTACGTTTTTTGTAATAAATCTGTGAGAATGAATAATAAATTGCAAAACGCGTGAAGGAATGAAGAGTATGTGATCTGAAGGTGTCTTTTTTTTGTCATTGGTTATTTTTGCTGTTGGATATTTTGGCTTGGACATTTTTGCAATTGGATATTCTTGCGTTGGATGTCTTTGGGTAGTACCCTACATATAATATTTGAAATTTTGTCGACTTAGCAAATATTTCGTAGCTACCGCTGATAATTGAATAGTTGGAATGGTTACAAAAAATTCGTTGTTTCAGCGAACTATACAGCAAAATTTGAGATTTCATAGATACAGGGGTCTACACGGAAAAAATTAGTGATCCAAATTTTCATTGACTAGTATGTCACTTTGGGACGGAGCACAAATTCCAGAAGAATTCGTAAACTGGATTTTAATAATTCGTTACCTCTTTCCATTATTTCGACAATCAAAATGAAAAGTGAATCCCATCGGTAAAATCATGGACAAAGTCAACGAATTATTAAAATCCAGTATATGAATTCTTCTCGGATTTGTGCTTCGTCCAAAAGTGACATACTAGTCAACGAAAATTTGGATCACCAATTTTTTCCGTGTAATTTTTCCTTGGTAACTTTTGCAAGAGCATAAAATTGTTTTGCTATCACAGCAACCTGGTTAGCTACGACAGCAATTTTTCGGCTGTGGTAGCAAAAAATGTCGACTCTTGCAGGAACATTTGTTCACTATTCTGTATGTAATACTAAAAATTTTGCTGTTTCGATTAATCGTGTGGTTCTCTCGCAGCAATCCAGTTTGCTGAATTGTCGTAGCGAATTTTCAGCTAGGTTAGCAAAAAAACTCCTCCTGAAAATTCAGAAAATGTGACTGTAATTTTTCATATCCATTGTTTCTTGAATTTTCAGATGAATTTGACTGGATTTTGGGAAATTTCTACTAAATTCCGGAAAGTGTTTTAAAAATTCAGTCACGTTTCTTAAAATTTAGCGGAATTTTCGGAAGGAATTCTTTCATAGTGATACCTCGATTTGCTGCGTCAGAAAATTTGTTGTCTCAATGTAAAAACATTTAACATGCCGCAGCTAAAATAATTGCAGCTATAGCTATTTAATCAGCCGCTACAGCCCTGATTCGTAATTATGAACCCGAAATTTTAGTGGTTGAGATTCGAATAGACGAACAATTCAGCTGTAATATTTTTACTGCGACAGCTACGTTCCTCGCTGTTACAGCTAAAAAAACAGTTGTGTGACATTCAAAACTTACCACCCGCAGCCAATTTTTGACTACCCAAGTATTAGAAAATTATTCCTCAAATTGCATAAACTGCAATTTTGATTAACACTCGATGGCTTTCGATTCCCAGAGTATGAAAAATGCTGAGAAATGCTTTGCGTTGCGATAGATGAAACGTGTACGAAATCCAGAATTTTCTAGGCTACAACTAAATACGTTTTATACACATAAAACATTGATATAATAAGACGAATGAGAGTTCATATGGTCCTTTTTCCTTCATCAAGTGGAAATGTCGATACGTCGATGCGCATTCGTCGTGACACGAAGAAATATTTGAGTCTATTCACTGATCGACATTGTATATATTTCGTCACGAAAAGAGCACTTCGACTCGAGTACACTCGGGGGATCGTTTGAAGTTATTGAAAGACAAAAAGAGTCGCTGATGTTTGCACTGTGTAGAATAAAAAGAAGCATCTCTCGAAAAAGCCTTTTCCGATTCAATGACGGATGCAGAAAGTACATTGACTACTCCTACTGAATTCTGCAATACCGGGAACTCGGAGCGATGTTTTTGTTTGAATCGTGTTTCGCTCTTTACTTTGTATTGACTTGATCAAAATTGATACCTTCCTCTTCCTAGAATCCTCGAGTGATTATTCAATAATTAATTTCCACTATTTTATATTTTATTTGATATCCCGTCGTTCGAGAACTCGTAGCTTCATATTTTCACCTTGAAAATTTCCAACTTTGATATTGAATTATTCCAAATCGTCCTTCGAACAAAATAATATAACACATTTTTTTCTTTATCCGACATTACCTTCTTGAGGGTAGGAAAACTGAATTATTAACTCTCCAAATGAGACGAATTTTCTCAATGATAATCAATTTAATTATAAAGATGATCTCTCAGTCCTTCAGATAAAAATCTTCCAACATTTGTGTATTTCTCACAAAAGAACGACGGTAGGACGATGAATATTCAAATGTACGTAGGCTGAGATTGTACCGAGTTTCAAAGCTTGATCACAAACTTCCACTGGCTGAAACGTGGTTTTCATTCCCAAAAGTTTCCCCGACTTAAAGCTGACCCTGTTCTCAGTGGCAATTCTTCCTCGCTTGTGCGAGATCGTTTAACGAAACTCAAATTTTTGCGTGTGAAATGATTCTGGAGGAATATCCGAAGCTATTTCTGCGCCGCGGTAAATGGAAGGTGGTTCCAAGCGGGTTTTAAGAAGACTGATTATTGGGTGTTTCTTATATCGATATCGTTTGATATTAATTAAATAATTCAATAATGGTTAAAATTATTCTTATTTTGATTTTCAAATTTGATTTCTCTTAATTGCAGGGCAGAATGTTCTTCATAATAATCAAGTTCCTTACTTTCTTTCCCCATTTTTTCCAGGCTAGATTTGCCAAAAACTCATAAATCCTCTGATCAAACCCAGATGAAACTTATTCAGCTTTTGTAAATTTTCAAATGAAACCATATGGAGGGTGTATTATAAATCTTAAACTGTTAAAAATTTCGTGAATTTTCATTTATTCTTCAAGCGCATTTGCGAATTAAATTTTCAATGAATTTTCAAATTTTGGTACAGTTTATCATTAACTCAATTTCCATTCAAATGTAATTGACATTTCAAGAACTTTTTCAATCCCTTGAGTGGAAATTGCATCCATCACATGGGGCTTCATGCAGAAATTTCTAACAGTGTATACTATCGTTCTCCCTTGCATCCGACCAATGCAATTGATTAACAGTTTCTCATTGTATCATTGATAAGACTGCGGTCAAACACCGTACTTTTCTTGGACTTTGAAGCAGTGGTTCTAAAAGTTCTCCAATGGAAACTTCCGTGTAAATTCAATTAATTATAAAATTTCTTCCCGCTGTAACGAATCCTTCGTCTATGAGAAAATATGTAAAATTTTGTGCAGTCCCTGTTAAATTCTTCACAATATCATCTAAGAATGAGAGAAAATTCAAAACAAAAATCGAGGGAATAGTTTCTTATCCAGTTGGAAAACTTTTCTTTCAAAATGGTGAACGAGCGAGTCACTGAAATCGATATATAACGACTTTCAATCGAAGCAGAAGTTACGTGCCTGAAAATACATGCATGCATCCATATCTTCGCTATATCTGGTAATTTTGTAAAGATGTTTTCAGTGTAGCAACGAAGAGAGTTTTTCATAATTTTCAAAGTTTGGCGAATTGAGAAATCAGAATCAATTGGTTAAATGGGATTTTTTAACTGAAGAAGGATGATGATATTCAGTGAATTTATTCGGATCGTACGATGAATGGGGGACGAAGCATTTACAAATATTCCACAGATCCGTAGGATGAGGTAAAAATGTGTTGCGTCATTGTCCGTACATTGCGTTCGACGGATGAAAGAAGCTTATTTATTGAGTGATAAACCCACGCATGTCATATTTTTACGACTATGATACCCATCATTGCGTTTTTGTGTCACATCGATACACGTTTGTGGACGCAATCAGATATGTTATTTTCGTACAAACGTATGTTAAATTCCGTACCGAATTTACGAGGTAGTTTGTTATATCCAGATTACTATCCGATGATTTCTGCGCTTGTTTGTACAGTACTAAAAATTTATCACTATCGTTTGAATTGATACACTTGTCAAACACGTACAATATGGATTATGGGATGATAATGATCATGATGATAATGATCGCGACGACTGTTGTGTCATCGTGATCATAATTTTTTAATGTATGATTTGGAGTTTGTTCTTCCAGGGGAAGGATGAGTCAATTAGTATCGTTGTGGATATGTTCAGCTTTTCAATAAAACCCGATATAAATCGAGAAGAGAGATTGATGGAATAAATACAGTTTATTTTGTGTACAGTTATTTTTAGGATCTCTTTAAAGCTGTCTGTTGGAATTTTGTCAATTAACATTCATTGCTTCGATACAGTTCAATAAAATTTAGTGGCGCCTTTGATGATCAGTGGGCTGAATATGCCATTAATCGCATGTTAATGGCGTCTATTAATGGCTGATCAAGGGGTGACTAGGGCGTGATAACGTAGGTCGAATAACGGCGATGCATAATCGGTCACCTACGGAACTGAAAATTTGTCTAGTAATGATACAGATGATGTAGTCTCATGAGCAGGACTTACAATGTTGAAAAGTGTTTATTGGAGAAAAACTGTCGTTTTAGTTGATGGAATCTCAGGATTTAATGTTTTTCCGCATTTCAGATCGAAGGAGCGACTTGTTTTCTGAACTACACAGATCTAAATTGCAAATTACTGAGCTACATAGTTGTGAACTACACGAAAAAAGATAAAATAGCTTTTTGAGCACCCTTTTTTCACTGCTGTAGCTAGAATAATTGCAGCTGTAGCTATTTTTCAGCTACTACAGTAGGAAATCGTTGCTCCAAATGCCCAGGTTTTGTGGTTGGTATATGTAACTGCGGGGGCTACATTTCTCGCTGCTACCGCTGAGTGAGCAGCTGCGACAGTTAAGGAATAGCTCCTGTAGCTAATTTTTAGCTATCCAAATAATAGCTCATTATTTGTTTCTGTGTACGCCGTTACCGAACGACACATATTTGAACTATATACCGTTTCGAACTACATTTTTGTGAAATATAGAACTACAGTTCGAACTAAATATTTTCCAGCTATACAGTTTCAAATTATATACAGTTCTGAATATGGTAACTTCGAGTGCTTCATTTTGACATATGCAGAGTGTTTAAATCGCGTAGACACTCTTTTGACACTTGGAAGCGCGTAAGTTGATCGAAAAAATAGATGGAAACTATTGTCATATTTGCATAATTTTGTGTCTTCGAATCACCCGATCCAAAGACCTTGAGTGTATCAGAATAAAACATTCGAGTTTGCAGTGTTTGCAGCGCTGAATTACTTTGTTTCGAACTACACAACCCTGAATTACACTGAGCCGTGCCCTACCGTGAATCGAATAATCGTAGAGAGTAATTCAACATCCATCTTTTTTCATTTTCATCAAGGATACTCATGTGGGAATTCCCAGAGTTGTCAAGAGGCGCAGTACTGGCAAGGTTGTATTTGCTAGAGGCCAGTAGAAACAACGATTTCTATTCAGGGTCATTACTGTTTCTGAACTGGCACCAATCGTTGGACGGATTTCAAAAAGTAATGGTTCTCGTAGACAGACAGTTCTGCACCGGTACTCAATCTTCACCGCTGAGCAAAGACCCAAGTTTCAGGAAAACCGAACTGTCCCAGTATCAAACCAGAGTTGACAATATTGTACGAGCTAGTATTCATACAACATTGTCTCACTACGAAATCGGTCGTGAATCAGAATTCCAATCAACTTTATTTCAATTCAAATTGTCAAGGGAATTTCTCTGCAAATGAAGACAAATTCCTCCAAAATATGGGAGAAATAAATCTCCCCCGCGTGAAGGATTTTTGCTGCCAACGAATTTGGGTGAAAATTCCACCATAATTTTTTACAGTGTAGGCTCTCGCTGTATCATTTCCTTCCGATAATCTTCATAAAATGGTGCTATCGTTTGAAACGAGTTTTTCTCTTCCCTATCTAATTTCAATTTCAATAAAGCACGCAAAATTCTCAAATCTACACTCTTCCGCGTTCATATTTGATCAATTTAGTGAGTATATATATCTATATATATATACATATTGCTTCGTTGATTTCATGAGATTTCGACATTCTTCCCTTGATGAATTCATTTAGTGCAGGTTGCAATTTATAAAGCTTATCATAAAATAGCTCTCCATCCTTCTCTCCCTCTCCGTTCCCTCTATGGTCCCTCAATATTATCGCTGAAATGAAAATTTTCAAGCAAGAAAAGCTGAATCGATTCACAGAGTACAGACTACTAATATAAGGATCGTTCGATTGAGGATTATTCGAGCAGTAATCTTTGTAAGGAGAAACCTTTTTCTCTTCTTCATTTTCATCAGGATATCGATTCATGAGGGAATGTTTGCAATATCAGGAACTCGAAGGTTCGAGGTGTAAACTTTAATTCTGAATGGAGTATGGATATTTTGTTGAACAACAATACACGTCGAATCGAGTCTTCCCAGAGTGGGAAGAAGATGTATAAAATGACAGCATTCTTTGCACGGAATTGAAACCCATCGTCGCGGGACTTCATCTTTTCTTCAGTGAGCATTCAAGTGTTAACAACATTTATTGTATTTTGATACCATCTAAAAATAGTTCACCTCTTCTAGGGTTGTGGAATTTTCCCCCAAAGAGTGGTGGCAGCAGAGTTCATCCACAGGTGGAGAATTTTTCACCATAAGTTTTTGAAATTTTCCCTTGTCTGAGGAGGATTCAACACCCCAAAAAACAAAATAATTTCTCAGAGTGGTGGAAAACTCTCTCATTTTCGATGGAAAAACAATTCCCCCACGATAAGGAGACGAATCCATCAACAGTGTGGAGAAAAACTTCCCACATTTTTTACAGTGTAATTTTTGAGGTTTCAAATCGGGAGTTTATTGACCGTGGGCCAAACTACAGATTCAGCTATCAAACGTTAGAATTGAGAGGCATGCTAATATTTTTTATCGAGACTCGAGCAAAGTTGGATCAAGGTCAAGCCTGGCGAAGTTGTGAATTGAGGTTAGGTTGATCTTTGGTAGATTCTTTGAACACCAATATCGTTGCGACATTTTATTTTTTGTTAATCAACATTGAATATTTATGGATCGCCAAGTCTTGCCCGTCAACATTGTTCCCATAGCTATATTCTATCGTCAGCTCTTCAGATGCTTCGAAACAAAACCTTTGGATCTTCAGAGATGCTACAGTACCGAAATCCAATACCAAAGAGAGCTCCAAACCACCTTTTTCAAATCGATCACAAGTATCATCGTTTATTCTCTCAACACTTCCACGACAGAAGAAACACAAATTCCATGCAAATCTAGCGATTCAAATTCATATACATCCCTTAGCCATGGTCGACCATAAAAATTCTAGATTATTAAGGGGAACACGGAGAAAAATTTCAAATTCATATCACGTTGTTGGATGAAGGACAAAAAGCTTGGTTTCACAAGATACAAGAGCAAAAAAAAAGCGAGACCAACTTGACTCGGTTCAATTCGCCCGCTGAGGTAACGTAGCTGTTTTTCTCTTTTTCTCGATTGCGTTCCAGCGTATATCCACTTTTCGTGCATGCACAAGATCGAGATGTTTGCCTTTGGATTTCTGTTTTGGTTTTGCATGCGTGAGAAAAAGAAGATGGTGGAGGAGGGTGAACGAGGTCACTGATATCCATCGGTCCTTTGTGCTATCCTTCATGGTCCTCGACAATCCCTTTGCACAATAATTTCATATTTTGAGCTCCAGGGGAGGTCTTGTTTCTCATTCATATTTCATTTGTATATTCCTCTCGTTTCCAAGGTGGAAGACGAGAAAAGGAGTTTTGGGAAATAAAAAAGAATTTTCAAAGTCGGTCTCCTTTCAATCGCCGTCGAAATCCTTCCAATCTCATGAAGTATTTATTTACATATTTATATATACGGCTTTATAACGTATGTAGGTTGGAGAAATATTCAAAGAATCAACCAAAGTATTACAAAGAATATACTCGTATCCTTGGGGCTGATGGGATGTATCGAGTAGATATTGAAATTGTGTGTGAATTCTTTTTCGTGACTCGTTATGTTGATAGAAGATTTGGAATTTATCTGTTTTTTCTCGAAGCAAAGTGTTCGTGGAATCGGCAGGGATGGAAAATAGTTCAATTCCAGTATCTCGAGACGCTAGAATGTCCTTTGCGGGTCCAAAAAGTTCAGTAGTTGAGTATTGATTACACGACACAGTAGTTAAGTATTTGCTATCACAGCTACGACAGCGATTTTTCAGTTGTGACAGAAAAGAATGTTCGCCATTTTGTATATATGATACTGAAAATTTTGCTGATCCAGTTAGCTGTGGCAGCGAAATTTTGTCTTCATGCACACGGAGAAAAGAAAATGGTAATATTTACCATGTTAACATAGTATTCGGTCTTATTTTATATAAAATCGTGATTTTTACTATGTAAGAATAGAATTGTTTATCATATTCCTGGCAATAATATATATGTAGCATAGTAATTGTTACCAGAAAAATGGTGAAGAATTCTATTCTCACATAGTAAAAATCACGATTTTATATAAAAGAAGACCGAATATTATGTTACCATGGTAAATATCACCATTTTTTTCTTTCCATCCAGAGTTTCTATTGAAATTTTATGAATTCAATGAAAATGAATTAGATTCTTCATTCAGGAAAGTGAAAATATATTCCAAATATTTTATCTAATTATTGAAAATTTGAGAAAGAAATCTCTCGAAGATTCTTAAGAGCGAAAAATAATAAATCTGAAAACAGAAAATAATCCATTCCCACTTTGAGGAAAACATTTTCCAAACCTCTTCTCCGGTAAATAAATATTTCCTGCACTTCAATAAATATCAAACAGAGTTAATGAGGTAAGTAAATCTCTGTAAAGTGATCAAATGTTGAATAAGCGTTACCTAATGTTTATTGGAGAGTAGTTTAGTGAATATTGATTCGTTTCAAAAAAAATTTCTCTCTCGGTGTATTACGGGTAAACATAATGATCAATGGATACAAAAACAATTAGGTCAGATCGATATGACGTGCTTTCAGTAGTTACGTTAATCGTTAATAACAATATAAAAATGTGAAACATTGTTCGCGACGAACACAAAGTATGGTATGTAACTTGACCTCGAGCTTTTTTACCGAATAAAAATCTGCAATTCAGAATCAAAACGTATAATTCATCGTTTGAAAAATCTTTCGCATCTGACAGCTTACGTGGATGAATGATTATGTATTACCATGTTACATCACTCGGGTGAATATTAGATTTGTGATTTAGATGCAGAAGCTCTTGTCGAAGGCAAAAAAGGGGGAAGAAGATGCGCGGAATTTTAAATGCAAGATTTTATGTTGGGGAAGTTTATTGTATGACTCGCTCGCCATTTATTATTCTAAATGGTACTCGCTTCGCTCGCCATTCAATACTCTCAGTATTAGGTGCGCAACTAAGTTCTCGCTGGTTATTTTTTATGAAAATGCAACTTTATTGCGGGAAATAGTTACGAATGAATCATTCAAAGTATTGCCCATCTTCCTGGCAGAGCTCGAACATCGTCATATGAGCGGGACTGTTGATCAACCAGACCATGTGCCATCGAACGGAACAAGGAATAATCGGAAGGTGCAATATCTGGGGAATACGGTGGGTGGAATAGGATTTCTCATTTCAGCGTTTCCACGTAGGTTTTAACGGGTTTGGCAACACGAGGCCGAGCGTTGTCATGCGGTAGAATCACTTTGTTGTGCCCCATCTGGTATTGTGGCCGTTTTTCGCGCAGTGCTCGGCTCGGTGGCATCAATTGAGTTCGATACCGTTTCTCACGGATGTTTTCGTTCGGTTTTAACAACTCCTAATAAATAACACCGACCTGGTCTCACCAAATACACAGCATAACCTTCGCAGCGTGAATATTCGGCCGAGCCGATGACGTAGAAGCATGACCAGGCAGTCCCCATGACTTTCTTTTCTTTTGGTTGCTGTGATGGATTCATTTTTCATCCCCCGTCACGATGCGATGAAGAAAACTCTTCCTTTTTTGCCGTTGGAGCAGTTGCTCCACGTTCCTTGGCTTCAACTCATAAGGAACTCAAGTTCCTTGCTTTTGAATCACTTTCAACGCATGCAATCGCTTGGAAAAGGCTTGGCGGGTAACTCCTAATGCCGAAGCAAGCTATTTTTGCGTTTGTCACGGATCCTCATCGAGCAATGGCTTTCCTTCACGTGGACGGTCGTCAACATCGAAATCGCCGTCTTTGAAGCGACAAAACCACTCACGGCACGTTGTTTCACTTGGAGTCGGTATCTTCGTAAACTTTTTGGAGCCCTCGATGCGCTTCAGCCGCCGTTTTCTTCTAATGAAATGAGAAAATCAACACTTCCCTGTCGATATGACGATTATTTTGCACAAAATCAGACATTTTTACACAAAACAAAATCCCTAACGTGTCAACGCGGTTTGTTTAACATATGTCCAAGCTTGGTTCATGACGTTTTGGATATGTCAAAAGTGACCAGCACTTATTGCTGGAGCCATCTATTGACAAACAGCGAGAACTTAGTTGCGCAACTAATAACAAGTGACTAGAAGAGTGGAGAACTCAGAGAAATCTATTAAAAAATAATTATCAATCGGTCTCTAAGAGAAATAGCCTTCGAAGGTTGATATTTCTGCGGGGAAGCACGAGAATTATTCCACAAATCGTAGAAATTCAGCCTCACATCGTTATTTTGGGAAACAGGGACGGAAATCGAAAGATTTCTGAATAAATCACGAGGTTTCGCAACCCTGCATTGGACCAAGGTACGAGCTTAGTAAAACCTTAAATTGACTCATCTCATCCTAGATTTGGTCTCCAACATTGAGACAGAATATAAAACAAAGTTCACGAACGCCTGCCATTTCTCTCAGACCATTTATTTTGTAGTTCGAAGATTATCAGATGCTTTGAAAGGTGCTTTTCGAAGAGCAGAGCCCTTTCACAAATCATCCTGAATGATTTCGTATCATTCTCAAGATCCAATGAATATTCTTAGATTGAATCAAAAACATTAAAAGTCAACCTAATCTCCGTATCTTCCGCTCACAAAAAGATTGATTACTCTTCACTTCCATTACGTATCGATTTTGTTTCCAAACAAAAGATGTATTTTAAATTGTTTGAAGGAGAAATTGACGAAGAGCTTTCAAGTAGACAACGAACAGTTTCATTTTCATTCGTTACAAACTTGTACTGAACACTTGATAAACTTCTCGATGATTGCAATATAAACTTCTAAATAGGTACTGCGAAAAAAGAACAATTCTTCCATAAGTTTCCATAATTTCAAAGTAATTCCAAGGTTCTGAAACTTCCTTCATCGCAGTTAATTGACTGAGACAATTTATTCCTTACATAGATATTTAGTTCAGAACAATCACAACGTCATAACACACAATCCTCCACGATGAACCAAAGAACGAACAAGAAAGATACACAAAACCCTGTTCTTCTTTTCTTTTTTTTTGTAATTTTACAACGAATTTCAATTACGTTAAAAAAAGAAGGAAAAATTAGGTAACAAATTCAATTTATATTCTCATACTTCAGAGTTCATCTTCTACACATATTTTCCTTAACTCTAACTAATTTAAGAAAAGAAAGAGCAAGAAGAGCGCAAGGGTCATGATTTTTTCCACATATATTATTCCTCTTTCTCATTTCAACTCTTTAAATTGTCTCACTTCCCCGGTCTTCACGCATCGTTCCTTTCCACATTCACAGAACTTTTCTCCATACTTTTTCTCCCCTCAGTCGTTGACGTTACTTTTGCCAACCCCCTTTCTCCTCCTCGTCTTTCTCGCACCCTCTTTTTCTTCTCCCTGTCTACCGTTTTTTCATCCGTATTCTTTCCTTTATGTTCCCTTGTCGTCCTTCTTCTTCTTCTTCTTCTTCTTCTTTTCCGTATCTTCTTCAAATCTTGGGAAACAGAGATATCTCATGGAAATTAAATGAATAAATGAATCCACTAAGATTTAACCAAATTTATTCCTCCAACAGATTACATTCGTCACTGGACTGTTGTATTAATACATGATGATTATATTCGAATCGATGTGAAATCGTTGAGAAACGGAGTGGTTTAGGTATTTCAATATTTTAATACCTGTTCTTTTTTTGTATTTTCAGGACATTTCGACGATTCGAGATCTTCAGAGCTTCGTGTTCGGCATCATCGGAGGACCGGTGAGTTGAGAATAGTTGGGATTTTAGAAATTTTGCATGGATTCTTTGAATGAATCTTCAAAAAAATAACACCAAGTTCCTTTTTCGCATTACACTCGTTTTCGATTTGGTTCAAAAAATATACTTTGACCCGCAATTAAATTATACCAAATTCTACTGGAAGAATGCAGAGTTGAAAAGAAGAGAAAGAGAAACCGTATTTTTTTTCTACACAATTTTACTTTTCCAGCTGTTTACCCGCATTTATAAAATTGCGTTTCATGCATTTCAAGCAATCCTTTGTTCTGCCTTCACGCATATTCTTATAAGCATTTTTTATTCACTTGTTGAATCTTCCCTAGTCGCATTTTCATCTCATCATATGATTATGATAAAAAATCTGTTCCCACTGCTGCTCTCGCTTCGTAATTTGTCCTGAGTTCAGATTGTATGAAAGTGAGCGCTTTCTAATTTCTTCCGGATGCATGCCTAACGTGAACGCATGAATTTCATAGCGCTCAACGAATTTCTGGAATATTTAATCTTTGAAACTCCGTTTTAGGGGATCTCTTGCTTAATTGTGTAAAATCTCTGTGAACAATTATGAGCGAGTTATAGCTTCGAAAGCGTGAAAAAGGGTTGCAAAACCTCCCGATGTATCAGGAAATTTTCAAATTCCATTCCCTGTTTGTTGGAATATCGATTTTAGGCTGAATTTAAACGTTTTGTCGATTGATTCGTCGTTCTTTGCAGAAATATCAAACTCTGAAAGCTATATTTCTATTGAAAATCGATTGATAAGTATTGATTCGTAGATTTCTCTGAGTTCTTCACTCTTCTGGTCACTTGCCATTTGGGGCTAGAATACAATGGAATGAGAATAGGCTATGATCGTCGGTGAAACATCATCAGTTGATCTCTTTCCCATTAATTTATCACGGAATAAGTCGAGGCAACTTCAAGTGACCACTTCAACATTTCTAAAATATATCTGGAATGATTATTTTCAGGAAAACTTGAGGAATTATTGGAGAATGAGATTTTTTTGAATAATTGCTCATAATTTATCAGGGTATAGCTTTCGTTAAAAACGTTGTCGCCAAAAACAATCCAGTCCCTTCCTAACCAATAATACGAATCACCGATGTTAGGTGATGGTTGTCATTCCAAATCCTCGATAAATTATTGAATTACCGATCCTATTAGCTTCTCAAGAAATTATCGTAATATTTAAAAATGAAAATGCATTTTGAATGAAATGTCTTTTCTATAGCGGAAAAGATGAAAAATCAATGCATGCATCCATAAAACTTCAATGAGAAAATAAAATATTTCATACGTTTAGAAAAAAGGGTTAAAATTTGAAGTGTTATAACTACGTTTGTACTATTTTTTTCTGAGAATCAAAGCAATACTATGCGAGACTTTGAGCGAGATTATTAGCGAGATCTCGATAAGCTATTGGATTGTTTCATAAGCGAGACACTTGAAGGACAACGCGAGACTTGCGAGACTCTGGATTTCCGCGCGGGCGATCGTTATTCTTTGCCAATCTTCGTGAAGCTCGTTTTTCTTTCTACAATCAAAATTAAATTCTTGAGAGAACTGTTGTTTTCCAATTTTCTTTTCATTGTGATAATAAATAAACAAATGATATGAGGAAATCTTCAATTTCTGGTATTTAAGCTGGTATCCTCCAAAAACATCTTGGGATAAATTTACTATTCAGCGAGGTACAAATTTCAGAGATCTTTTTCACAAGGATATCAAATTTTGAAGGCTATTTCTATCGAAGGCTCGATAGTAATTATTTCCTAATAAATGTCTCTGAGTTCTCCACTCTTCGAATCATTTATACCGAGGGAAAAAAGCGTGGAAATTATTACAATCTTCATTAACAGATTGAAGACATCACGTATCATGGGAGATAATCGCTCCACATTAGTTCAATGAATCATTATTTGAATAATAATTTTGTTTCTTCAAATAGTAATTCATTGAACTACTGTTGAGCGACAATCCTCTGTGATCCGCGATATCTTCAATCTGTTGTTGAATATTGTAATTGATCTACGCCTTTTTTCCTCTCAGGGTCCCATTCGGAGTATCATTCGAGCGTCCTCGGATTTGGAAAGTGCGAGCAAAGCAAGCGCGATTTTGAGCATTGAATGGAGCGATAAAAATTCTACTCTAGAAGTTCAAGCGCAGTATAAAATCCTGAATGTTTGAAAACCTCTTCCGCCTTTTTTCCTCCAAGAAATAATTCCTCCCCAATAAATTCGCGGGAAGAAATGATTGAGAATCTATTTTGAAATCTCCCAATCACAAGACGAATAAAAAGTAACCCTCGCATCTCGATGCTATATTCTCGAGTTCGATAAGTATACAGACCTTTTATTTAAAAGATACTTCAACCTTCGAATCCCTTCTCTTTTTTTATTTTCTTTCTACGACAATCTCTCATTGACGTATGCAACTCCGCACAGTTGACGTTCTTTCGTCAGTAGTTGGAAAACTTTCCAACGGCAGTGAAGTTTTATAGGAAAATCATGTTTTCATATGTCCCGGAGAAATTTTCACATACTCATGCACTGGAAAAACTTGAAATTTCTTTTACAGTGTAGTTATTACATCTCTCGCTCTTTACTTCCCGTTTCAAATCGAGAACCCTGAGAGACAGACTATATTCTGGAGTCATATTTATGTCTGTATATATTATATTTTTGCCTGGTACAATTTCATGGACATATTTCCAGTCAATCAAAGATAGATATAAAAGAGCTTGACCGATGATATAAGACTTCCGCTACACAAAAACCTTTGGGAATTCAATTCCACTCGACAAAGGTGGTTCTTTAAAACGGCGGTACATCCGAAGCGTGAAATTTCGTTCCGGATTATCATGTGTGTAGGTTGAAAACGTGTGAAATACAACATCTGAAGCAGTCGATGCTTCGAACGTAACTGGAATCGTTTGTAGCATTATTAGTCATGTGGAAAACATATTGATTCGCAACAATATTTCATATGAATCGCATTTCGATGGGAATCAATGAACCCATTGAAAGTGACATTTTTCTTTTCTTCGATTTTTATACCTCTTCTTTCGATTCCTTCGATCGACGTTCTCCTTTTTGTTTCCTCTTTCCATCCCCGAGTAATTGGTTTGTCAATGATTAAAGTGGATTTCCTGAATTTAAAGAAAACACAGTTCTCGATAGAGCGAAAACTGCCATTCATTCTTCCCTCGCTGACCCCCGACGTCGGAAGGCAAGAGCAGGGCATTTTAACCAAACCGACAACTTGTTATATCACACTTTATCGATCAGAACGATATTTCGATAACGTTCTCCCGAAGATGAGAGCTTTAATGAACGCGATATCATAGATTATCGGTATTATACAGAGAAGAGGGTTCGGAAAATGGTTGACATTTTCTTCATTTTAAAAACGAGTTTTTTCATTTGAATGAAGTTAATAACTCCCAAAAAATGTTCGCAAGTTTCTCATTTAACATTCTTTAGTAAATTCACAAATATTTTTCTCGAACCCGGTGAACAATATGTATCATCCGGAGCTCTTAAAGATCTCCTAAATATGTGTGTATTCAGATATAAGTCAGATAGAATTTTCAGATGGTTAACATAAAGATATCAGAATGTTATCGAATGCGTTGATTCCTGAGGAAAATGAGAGATTTCCAGAATGTTATCCAAACAAACTCTTTAAGAGGATTTTTTTCTGAGATCTCAGAAAAATGATACCATTCGGATATCAATATGATAACATTGACAGAGCTCTTTTAAGATACGTCTTAAAGAGCTCTTCCTCTCATAAGTGTTCACTGGGAAGTCACAAAAATTTTCTGGAAATTCACCAAAAATTTATGGATTCCTTGGGTGGAAAATTTCTGTGAAGAATTTGCCAGAGAAGTTTAGAGGCGTTCATGGTTTCTCAGACAGTTTCAATGAATTGAGAGTTTTTCAGAACTTTTCAGGTTTTTTCAATTAAATTTATACTGTAAAAAATTTTTCTGAAAATTCAGGCCATTTCTGTAATTTTCTACAGCAAGAGATCTGAATTATCAGCAAGTTTTTTTGAATTTGCAAATTTATTCTGAAAACTGATTCATATTGTTCTCAATTTTCAGAATAAATCTGAATATTTAGAAAATTTTCTACAGTTTTGCAGTAAAATTTAGAAAAATTCTTAGAGCTCCTCAAGAGAATTTTTTGTCCTAAGGTTCTCAAATAATCTAAAAATTCATAAATGCATAAGTTTTTTACCATACTTTCTTTCTTGGCAATAACGTACCAATATATTTTTAAAGCGTCCAATTCGATTTCATTACATGTTGTTTGGGATTGTTTCCCAGTTCCAGTTGGTACCTGGATAAGCGGTGAATAAAAAAGTGCGATTGATGTGTCGACGGGAAATGACCCGACGAAAAACGATGAAACAACAATGGAATACGTATGTGGTGTCGTAGTTGAGAAAATGAAAGAATAATGGATGGACGGAGTAATGATATCAGACATTGCATCAAAGGAATGACGCATGGAGCATGAAATGAAAACACTTTGAGTTATACGGAACATTGCGAAATTATTGCATAATAACTTCATGAAAAATTTAAACTCTCAACGTGTGCGACGATTGGATATCAAATGTATATTCATGAAATGCTTGCTATCTGTAATCATACTGATGAGAATGAAATGAGATTTTTCTTCCCTCCTTTCGAATCCTTTCGTACACAGTTTCTTGCGTTCCAGCTTCAGATTTTTAACTTCTTCAAACCGAATTTACACTTTGATTATGATAGGTGATAATTGATCGTGGAATATGAGGCAATATTCAAGAAAACATTGAATATTTCATGGAACTAGGGGAGAGTGGAGTTAACCGAACCTTGATAACATATAAGAGTTCTAGATGAATTCTGAAAAAAGCACTCTTTTAGAGTACGAAGAGTTCTCAAAGACATTTGCGAGGTTAAAATCAGGGTGTCTGCTGTGATCGGAGAATTCGATTCCAGGACTTCTTCAGGATTTTCCAGGAGGAAAATCGATTGAAAAGTTCTAGGACTGTGATAATTTTGTTTCGTTATGCATCTTTGAGGATAAGATGAGCTCGTTAGACGTCGAATGAAGAGATGGAGACACATCAAAGTGTATACATGGTTGAAAATTTGCAAGTGCACTTCTTAAGAAAGGTTCTTATTTGTTTTTTATTTCAGAAAATTCCTAATCGATTGGTCGATATCTCACGGAGACGAGTTTTTGCAAGTTCTTCATCAATGTGCTCCAGCACTTGGTAAAATTTGCAAATGAAGTTTGAAAAAATACTCACTCTCGTGACCTATTCATTATTCATTTCAATCGATTGGTCTATATCTTACGAAAACAAATTTTCGCAAATTTTTCAAAGGCCCGAACCAGCATTTGGTGAAATTGACAACTTCGGTAATAATACAACGTGTGAACAACGTACAAAGACAATATCTGTCTTATTTTTCACTCTTCGCAGGTTGTTCGAATATTATTCCATTTCATTACCTTTTATTCTCTAAATCTAATAATATGAAAAGTATTCCCGATTTTCAATTGATTTCACATATCTACACAATTTTATCATGTTTTTCTCCGACACCGAGGAATAAATTTCCAACTTTAAACCTTTTTCGATACTTTTTCTCCCCAAAGTTCGACTAGCTCGGATTTTTATATCAACTTGTGATTAAATATTATCTATCGATGGAATTTTTCGATCATTCAAATCATATTTTTCACTTCTGCAATGTCCAACGAAATTAGATCCAAGGTCTTATAATATTTCAATCTCAGATTTCGCCGAGCAATCGTCATATACGTTTTATAAAACATCTATTTTAAAAAGGACGAAATTTCTACTTATTCATTTCCATTTCATCGAGTAATGGTCGTGGAATAGAATTGAAACTTGTAGAAAATGATTTTTTTGATGAATATTGGTAACAGGTATGTTTCATTTTGCATTTGGACAACATATTCGAGCAAGTTTCAAGCTCCAGGTATTCAATTGAAATATGCATATCGCAGTTTTTAATCAAAAATGTAATTTCAACTTTTCCAGGATAAAAAAAATGATTCCAGGTCTGTTCCAGGATTTAAAGAGCGATTCTGGTTTCTTAGGATATTTTCAGGATTTAAGGATATTCAAGGAGTAGTAGACACCCCGTAAAATTCGCAAAATGCAGTTTCATAGAATTTCAAAACAACTAGAAAATGTCTAACGAATCGAATTCTTTTTCCAGAATTCTTTTGTGATTCTTGAGAGCCAATGCTGGGCCGATTAACATGCTTCCTGGGCTATAAGCGTGATAATTTTGTCTCCACATTTCATATTTTTCATACTAGCGGTAGAAAGATGAATAGATTTTATTATTCTACTATGATTTTTAGATATCAAGGAATCCAATTATACTACTCTAAATCTGATTTATTGTTATCAATTTTGCTGTACGTGATATTCGAATTGCCAAAGTATCTTCGATTATATTTGATCGGTAATCCCATGTATTACGATAGTTTTGTATACAAAGAGCTCGGAAGGAGCCGCAATGTTCAATGACACAAAGTGGGAGCTCTTAAGGTGCTTAGAACTTGTGAAAGACACTCATAATGAGCGAACTTTGATCTCCTAATAGGTATTTCGAAAACTATAGAGATAACAAAGCCAGATGTTACATCAACGAGGCGGTATAGAATGTTTTGGAAATTCTTCACTACGTGGTTGACAGAAAAAATGCAAATTTACCGCAAATTTTTGCTTCGAAATATTGATTTCCGGACGCGACGGTGTTCTTATGATTGGAACAATGTTTCAGCTAACAATATAGAACTTTGTTATTGTAACTTAATTCTCTATAGCGGAAGACCAGCGATCGACATTGATAGTCTTTTAAGAGGATCTCTCGCATCCAGCTAACAAAAGTATATACAAGTATCTTTTAGCAAGTATATATATTCCAACAACAAACTTCAATAATTATTATTATAACCAGCTTTAGGGAAGTCAAGTATCAGTTAATTAGTTTAAAGGTGTTTCTCTTGATAAGAATAAAGGAGATGCGAAGGAATATGCACCTCTCAGAATACAAAACGCATTTTCTCAAAAATTTAATTAATTATCCAAATTATTATAATAACATCCGGCTCCTCTCGATATAAATCATTCCCTTTCGTTCAACAACAAACAAGTACAAACAAGATCAAGAGATTCCAACGAAGGGCAACAATTTTAGAACAAATTTCATAATAGTTCATACGATTGTAATTTTTTCCTACCTGGAAATTCCAAATTTGGCATTCATCAACGAAATAGTATGATTCCATTCAACACCCTGCACACTTCATCCACGACGATATTAATTTGTCTCCGATGGAGTGATATCGAATCGATTCAATAAGCAGGGAATTGAATAAAATATTCAGCTGCGTGTGTCCATATCAATCCCTCGATAATCTAATTTATCGAGGAGTCATGCCACGCCACGCCACGATGATACGTACACCGTGATTAACACGTATATCTTTAAATCAGAGTTAGTCGCGTCTCATATCTATCGATCATCGCGCGATGACAAGCTCATATTTTCTCATATTCCGTTTCCCGATGGATTTATTCCCAGTCATATGATTCTTTTTTGTTCCTTTCAATTAAGATTCATGCTGAAGAGTTATATATCTTTCAGGATGGATGTTACTTGTTTATCACATATCAATGGCGTTTATTCAATTATTTGAAATACAATTACGAGCACAACACCCCACAGTTGTTGACATCGTCTTCATCAAAATTGATTTTTTATTTAGTGGAATTCTGGAATCAATTTGCATAATCACTCCGCGCAGTATAGAGGAAAAATATGGGATATTTGTTCCATCAAGGTAAACATCGCGTTCCGCGAAATTCACCTCATTTTTCTCTAATATTTTAATATTGTTTGGTATAATGAATCGTCGTGAATGAATTGACGTTTGAATAAGAATCTCAAGAATTTATATAAACGTGCAAGTTGAGGAGGGGGGAGAAAAAGCTATGGAATATTCAATTATATTCCAGATTATACCGCGAATGAATGTAGTGCTTCGGTCAAATTCGTATTGTGTGACCACACAGTCCGTTACTACTAGGCTAATTACGGACAGCTAGATTCCGCTCCCGGAGAATACAGAGGAAATATACGTTGGAAACTTTTGAATTGCTGCCCGGTACAAAGGACGTAGGAAAATTATCTGCGCGCATTCGATTCTTGCGGAGACCGGTGTTGTATAGGTGTTTGCATTTCCAACCAATGAGGAACAATAACGCGAAGGTAGTAGTCTTACAAATTTGCACCCAACAAGGAGAACGAACAAGGAAAACGTGTGTGTATATTTGCAATTGAGATTTTATATGCTCATTTTCGTATACATTCGTGCAACGAAAACTCATGTCTTATATGAGAATATTGTTGTGATTTAATCATGTGATAGACATGTTTTCATATAAAAGTGAGCTTTGGTGCTCTGCTAACATTTGTAAATTTTTATGTATCTTTATTTTTGACTGAGTATCAATCGGAAATGATACTTTGAACTAGCGAGGTGTGTAATTTCAACAAGCTATACAATCTTGTAACCAACTCTAACAATTCACATCGCAAAGTTTCCTTCGCAATAGCCAATTAGTATCCAATTTTCTAACGGAAATATAATGGAAAACCATTCATGTGGAACGATCAACTGAATTGAATTTCATTGGAGTATAAATATCAATGAGATACACGTACAACTTGCTCTTACAATGGAACGATCTGTCAGGTATCTTGTTTTTCAACAATGTGAAACGTTTGTGTGCTTCTGCGTGTTTCTTCCTTCAACGATAACTCCCGGAATCAGATAAGGATGTATCGATTTTGAATTATATTCCCTATTATCGAATCGCTATGTTTGTCGATGCTCACCTCACCTTTCGGTGAGAAACACTGATGGAGGGACTTTGTAAAATTCTTCGTTGAGGGTTTCAGAAGCTTCGATGGTGAATTTGATACTGTAGCGGAAGCATAAAAATTTCAATCGAGAGATATGGGATCGAAAAGTCGGAAGATGAACTGAAAAAATCATTTCTGAGAAAAAAGGAATCCCAATGTGCTGAATTTTCATGGAAGGATTGGTATAGCATCAACGTCTCGACTGATCAATACACCGAGGAAAAGGGTTTAGTTGAATATTAGACAGCTGGAAAATTTCGCCACTCTAAATAAAAATTTAGTTGAACCAAATAAATGTTATTTGTCGTAGCTGAATGTTTTATTTAAATGTAATAAACTCTTTTATTAATATTAGGTGTGCAAGTTGAAACTCGGCTTTAAGGTGGTTGCATGAAACAAAATATTTGAACGCATCCAATTCGTCCGCCATTTTGGATATATGTAGCGTGGACATTGCAGTTGTCAAATCAGTCATCTTCAAGTAGTAATTTCCTGTGTATCAATTTTATGAGATGGATTTCGACAAGCACCATTTACGCCATTGTATTCTATTCGGGAGGGGGTCAGTTCTCCTAATCCTTTCCTCCCAATCTGTAAGTCCTAAAAAATATGAATTCCTAATAGAGTGCGAGTCCTAAACTTTCTTTTCCTAATCTATTTCTCCTAATTTACATTTTTCAAAAAACATGAGATCCTAATATAATACAATAACATTTGGATTGAAATTATGAACTCTTAAAGATGCTCGACTCGCTCGATTGTCTTTCTTCTTTGAGCTGTTCACTTGTTACAAAGTTCACTTCTGTTGATTCCAATTCAACTTTCGGTTACACGTCACACTTAAATTCTTTGGTTAACATTATTCACAATCTTTCAATAATAATATTCCAAATTATTGTATTCATTATGGCTGAAATTATCGCCTCAGCGAGTGGAAGAGGTTTCTTACTTCATATCGATGGATTCCTCTATTATAAACGTAATGAGGTTTCAGGAAAAACATATTGGCATTGCAAAAGAAAACCTACATGAAGCGACGCGATTACGTCTTCCACGGGTGTAGGTATTCTTATTCACAAGGGACCAGATAAGTCCTTACATTCTCACGCTCCGAATTTAGAAGAAGTTGCAGCTCACAAAGTTGTGACTAGCATAAAAAGAGAAGCGAAGGAACATCCTGAGGCACCGCCAGCGCAAATTTTACGAACTGAAATGCCCAAGGTATATTCGAATATTACTTTGATTCATGAATATTTGACATTACATTTACACCGAAGGCACCAAAGGAAGTTTTGTCACAACTACCCAATCGTCAAAACCTGCGGAAAGCGATCACACGAGAACGTTTGCGAGATATTCCACCAAATCCTATGAGCATACAAGAATTGCGAAACATACCATCTAATTTTAAGGTACCAAACGCAGGAGAGAAGTTTCTTCTACATGACTCTGATGAAAATGATGATGATTTTGATGGTCGCGTCTTGGTTTTTGCAACAAAAGAAAATATAAGGAGGCTTATGAAAAGTACTACTTGGTTTGTCGACGGAACATTTAAAACTTCACCTTCAATTTTTTTCCAATTATTTGCCATCCTTGGATCAATTACCCAGGTGAATTTAAATTCATTTCAATTACAGGTTATGATCCTTACAAAAATCCTTATTTTACATAGATAAATTCAGATGGATCTGAGCAAACTGTTGCCTCACCTTTCGTGTATGCACTTCTCGATTCTAAGCAAGAAGCTTCGTATTCGAAGGTTTTGAGGTGGTTCTTCAAGCAGCAACAAACTTTAATTTGGATGTTACCCTACCACAACGTGTAATGGTCGATTTCGAACTTGCAATTATTAATTCTGTTGAAAAAGTGATTGGGAACACAGTTGTTCGGGCATGTTTGTTTCATTTGAATCAGAGTTTTTATCGCCGTATTCAAGCGGAGGGTTTGCAGCAGAAGTATAACGACCCTGAAGACCGCGAATTGAAAATTGCTGCTCATATGATATGTGCTTTAGCTTTTGTGCCACCTGAAACCGTTGAATCACACTTCGAAACTGCATTGGATCATGTACCCGATGATTTAATGCCAGTGGCAGAGTATTTTGAAATCACTTACATACGTGGAAGGAGAGCACGGGGAAGGAGGAAAGCCACAGCCCCACGATACCCAATATCAATATGGAACCAGTACGAAACAGTTCTTCAACGTCTTCAAACCACGAACAATATTTCCGAGGGGTGGCATAATCGCTTTCAAATTGTTGTAGGTCGTTCTCATCCAAGTATATACAGTTTTTTCAGAGAAATAATAAAAGAACAAGCGGACACTGAGTGTATGTTACAACAATTTGACTTGGGACAAACAATTAGAAAGGTTCGTAATCCCAAACAGAAGAGGGCTGCTGAGAGAATTTTGAATATAGTTTCGACATATGATGAATATGAGATCGATATTGTGACGTACTTACAATCTGTAGGTTATAATTTGAAATTGTAAACTGATAGCAGCTATGATCTGGAACAAAATAAACAATTTAGAACACTTGCATGTTAGTAATCATTTTTTTAGGAGACAATGTTTTAGGACTCACATTATTTTAGGACTATTCATTTTAGGACCATACACTTTTAGGAGAAAAGGATTAGGAGAACTGACTTACAATCTTCTATTCTGTTTCCAAATGAATAAAAATGCTGCTCAAGCTATGGAATTGATTAATACAACATTGGGTCAACATTCTTTGAGCCATTCTGTGAACAGTGAAAAAGTGGTTTACAAGATTTCGTAATGGAAATTTCAGTCTTGAAGACGATCCACGTCCAGGTGCAATCAAAAAATTTGAGGATGAAGAACTTGAAGTTTTACTGAATCCATGTCAAACTCAAGAAGAGCTTGCAGAACAGTCAGGAGTTACTTGTCAAGCAATTTCACTTCGATTGCATGCATTGGGAAAAATACAGGAAGAAGGAAAATGGGTTCCTCATAAACTGACGGAAGAAAATGAAAGACAAAGAGTTGCCATTTGCATGAATTTGCTTTCTCGGTTCAAGAAGAAGAATTTTCTGCATAAAATCATTACGAGGGATGGAAAATGGATTTTGTACGACAATCCTGAATGTAGAAAAGCATGGGTTGATCCGGGCCAGCCATCTACATCAGTTGAAAAACCGAATATTCATGCAAAGAAAGTTTTATTCTGTGACTGGTGGGATTGGAAAGGAATCATTTACTACGAGCTTCTCGAACCTGGCCAAACTATTACAGCTGAGCGTTACCGGGCCCAGCTGATCAAAGTAAGTGATGCTCCGGAGGAAAAAATACCATTTACGGGGCAAGGAAAGCGAAAAGTGATGCTACTGCATGATAATGCACGTCCACATATAGCAAAACCAACCCAGGAACTCATCTTCAATTTAGGCTGGGAAGTTGTACCTCATGCGGCATATTCACCAGACTTAACTCCTTCTGATTACCACTCATTCAGATCAATGTCTTCATATTTGAAGGAGCAGCACTTCATGAATATCGAAGATGTCCGGAAATGGCTGGGTAACTATTTTGTTTCAAAACCACCAAGTTTCTATCGTGAAGGCATTTATCTACTATTCGATGAATGGCAAAAGACTGTTGATAATAACGACGAATATTTTCATTGATAATTCTTGAAAGAAGTATTTTTTCAATAAAATTGAATTTGACAAAAAAAAGCCGAGTTTCAACTTATGCACACCTAATATTTGAGACAACTAGACTTTTATTTACGCCAATTCGAATTTAGCTGGGACAACCCGTGCGGAAATTCAGAGTCTCGCAACAGTCTCACAAATAGTCTCGCGTTGTCTTTTAAGTGTCTCGCTTATGAAAAAAATCCAATTCCTTGGGGAGATCTCGTTAACAATCTCGTTTAAAGTCTCGCATAGTATTGTTCCAATTCTTAGAAAGAAATAGTAAAAACGTAGATAACATCACTTCAAATTTTAACCCTTTTTTCTGAAATACTTTATTTTCTCATTGAATTTTTATTGATGCGTGCATTGATTTTTCATGTTTGACAAATCGATCGTGCAGTTTTTTGCGATAGAAAAGACATTTTCTTCAAAATGCACTTCTATTTTTAAATATTACGATAATTTCTTGAGAAGGTAATAGGATCGGTAATTCGAAAATTCATTTATTAGAGATCGTATGAAAATTTCTACGGTTGAATTCATTAGATGATGAAGATTTAATATGTACTGTCAACACAATTCCAGTAACAACATTTTTTGCATCGTATAGAAGATTTATCGGTTGGTGGAAAGTCATCATTTTAGGATCATTATTTTATCTATAAATCATTCAATCAAGTCAAGTTCATATAAATTTCAAAGGTCTGTTATACTCGTACAGTATCATAGGTGAGCGACAAGAGAGTCGGATCTTGGATCACGAAAATCTAAGTTCGATTCATTCAGGAATGTAATTCCTTGGTTTTCCCTAGTAGAAATTTGACAGGGAATTCCTTATTAGAAGCATGGCCCTCGTAAGGCTGCATTAGGGAACTCCTAATTGAGGAAAACTTTTAATTACCTTATCAGGTCCTGACATGGCATCCTGTTTAGGACCTTGCAACAATGTAACGCAAGGTTGTTGACAGGTCCCAGTCAGATTTTCCCTTTCGGTAACTCAGACATGGTATTCTTATCAGAACCTGAACAGGATTGCCGTGACTCATCCGTATTTGAATTGTGAGGTAACTGTCAAGATATCTTGATCAGGACTTGATCAGGATTGCCTTGGCTCATTCGTATTTCAATCATGTGATAACCGACAAGACAGCCGAATCAGGACCTGATCAATTCAGAATGATGAATGTATCAAATTATTCAGAATTTTCACAGGACTCATTAGAAATTTACCTGTCTTTTTTGAATGTTCAACTGAGGTCTATTTGGATCATCAGTAGAATTTCTTCTGTTGGGGGAGTTTCAAAAAATTTTATGATAAGTGAAATCCATGAAAATTAAATTGAATGTTAGAATATAGCTTAGATGAGGTCGTGATTGGGAATTCCGCTACCACCCGGATCAGGTCCTGATTGGGAATCCAATTACTACCCTGATCAGATCCTGATTGAAAAACGTTTGGTTTTCCTGATCAGGACCTTGTATTTTCCCTGCGTTACATTTTTGTCAGGGCCTTATCAAATACTCAAGCCAGGCTCTGAACGGAAATCAGGCATGCCTGATCTGGACCTGATGTTTTCCATATCAAAATTTTCCAATAATTTTGCGAGATGATCAGCGAGACTGTTAGCGAGACTATTGGCGAGATTTCATTCATATCTCAGATTGTTTTATAAACGAAATTATTTGCAAGATCATTTCCAAGACTATCTGGGATTCTTCGCGAGACTATTCACAAGACTATTTGCGAGACTATGCGAGATCGTGTAAGAGATACTGAATGTTTGCGCAGGTTCGTAGTAGGTTATTAACTCTGAATTCCCGATTTCCCCATCACGGAGTGACCCAAAGATCCCGTTATCACACGATTCCGATCTCTCATTCCCAGATGAATCTCATGCGCACTTCGATAAACTTCCAATTCATAAGCAAGGAACTATGATTTTGCATCACCCTCGATCTTGCTCTCTCCATGGCCCTTCCCCAATACACGCATCACGATCTTTCAAGAGATCAAGTTTATGAAAGGTATTATGAAATTAATTCCACGAGTGAACAAATTAATTAATAACACTCCGCACGGTTGACAAAGCTGTAAAGTTGACACGCCGTTCAAGTACGCGGATAATTACATTTTTAGCGTTGATTGTTCCCTCAGGATCCGTGATGTCTTTTAAAAACATAACGATGTTCCTCACAGTTTATTACCAAACCAAGGGACACGCTCAATTAAATGTAAGCGTTCCGCAGGAAAGCGGAAACCTTCTAAATCTTCTCAAAGTAGAGAGGACTGTGAAAAAATACTGAAGAATGAAAGGAGAAAAAAAGAAGCGAGCACGCATTAATGCACCTCCGATGGGAACTTTGAGAATATATCGGTGAAGATATTAAAAAGAAGATAGAGTGAATGTGAAAACGCGTATCATATAGGTATGCGACACGTTTGAAATATACGTATCCAACTCTCTTTAGTTTATGCTTAAGGAAAAACTACGCGGACCGATGAAAATCTTTGTTCTATTATTCTTTTGATTTACTCTTATGGACGTGAGAAGAACCTACGGCACGGGAAAATACTGAATTGAGATAAGGCGATACCCGCTATTCAGAATTCTTTCGTAATAAAATAGTGGAGAATCTACTTCGTGGATTGTACTTGGTGAGTTATCGTGCTCCGCGATACAGTGTTTTCAACATTTCTGAAGTAGGATCGATCGGTTTTCAGGCAATTCTAATTGTACAGAGAGGAAAAGAATCTTATTCAGGTGTTTTATTATAATCCTTCGGTAGATATTCATTACTTTGCGCATTATTCAAAACGTTGAAAGACAAGTCTGTTTCAAGGTTGGAACATCCCCAGTAGAAATTTGATAAGGTCCTCATCGGGTTAGAATCCGGAAACCGTGAATAAGGAAAATCTTATAAGGCCCTCATAAGGGACTTATCTGATTTCACTAATAGGATTCAAATAGGATTGTAACGCAGGCGCGGTACAATAGGGTTCGGATGAAATTTCCATAAAATTGAGCGAAATAGGGAACCCCGCAATGAAACCTGATGAGGACCTGATAGGAAATCAGGCATGCTCCGTCAGGAGAAAGTTTTCGAATTCAGAGAGATTCAGACAAATTTAGAGGAAACTTTGAAATCTGGATGAATGGAATTACAGAAGATTTAGGAAGATTCAGACAAATTCAGGGCAAGTCAGAAAAATCCCAAAAAATTCAAAAAGATCGACGCGATTTTGTAGAGAGTTTTACCAACTTCCAGACAGAATCCGAGAAATTCATAGAGATTCAGTCGAATTCAGAGGAAACTCTGAAATCTGAATAAATGAAATTCCAAGGGATTGAAGGGAAAGATTCGGACAAATACAGAGGAATTTGGAGTGATTCGGACCTTTCCAGTCGAATTCAGAGAGGTTTCAAAAATCTTGGGAGGAAGTCTTGAAGTCAGACGCATGCAATTCATCATTTCTATGATAAGATCTAAACAGTCGAGCTTAAAGGGATACCAGCGACCCCTGAAGATACAACCAGACCTACTCTGGTTAGAAAAGAACAAGGACCAAAACTGTTCTGACAAATCATTCGAAAACGAAGGAACGAAATCAACATATCGCTCTGTACACATCCGTTCCAATCAATAAAGATGGTCCGTACAGAGCGATACTTTCCATTTATTGCTTTATTCTCGAATAATTTGTCAGAACAGACTTGGCAATACATCATAATGCAAATAATGGACGAGATATTGATTCTACCGAAGCGAACACCGTGATATAATTTATCAAAAAATCCCAGTTTTAGATACCGTAATTTTATCGAGTATCATCATTCCCAAACATTTCCCAAACTGCACTTCACGAATCATTACATAAATCCTGAAATCAGCATAAAATAAGTCCACAAATTATTCTCGCGCATAATTCAATTACATCCATCTCATTTCCGTTGGAAATTATCAATTTGTTTCCCTA
Organism: Gonatopus flavifemur; assembly: GCA_018340375.1. Lineage (NCBI taxonomy): Eukaryota > Metazoa > Arthropoda > Insecta > Hymenoptera > Dryinidae > Gonatopus > Gonatopus flavifemur. Next base: position 3,047,601 of record JAFFJZ010000006.1, on the reverse strand, counting down.
TATTGTCAAAGCTCTTAAAACCGAACGTAGAACGCAAATTCATTCGGCAAAACAGGTACCGAGTGGTCTTTATTATTCCGTTGGGACAGATTGATAAAAATTAACAAGTGAAACTTTAACCAGGTGCAGTAGCTGTCCATTAATTACGTAACGTACTAACTTGGAAAGGGTGTCAGCCAAAACATGACGTGGCTTGCATAAAGGAAATTACAGTAAGCTTAGGTGACCTTTGAACCCATGTATTTTCATAACTATCAAAACACTAAATTATTCGAGAATTTGCGTGGAAGTAGTAGTAGTTACAACATGATTATATTTCGTACAAAATACATTAGGAATGTGAAACCCATGACAATGTGTTTTTTATTTTCAGCTTCGCTTGACTTTATTTTCAAATTCACGTTCCTGCTTCTTTTGTTTATATCCATTCATTCATTCGCTTTGAAATTCAATTTCCAAGGAGAAAATTAGAAATAATGTAACATCAAACCTTTTTAACTTGGCTCATTTCCATCGTATCGGTAATAGAAACTATACAGAGTATACTTCAGAGTTTGCTGAGATTACACACCGTTGACCGTGTTGCAATCATTATTTTTACCTTGAAATATGACATACGAAATGTTAACTCGGGAAGTGATACAGTTCCGATACTGCATCGAATGAATGAAATTTCCAAATCGTTTTGACGGGTTCGACACTCGGGGATAAAATTCATATATCAAGATCATTTCATCGAAAGCAGGAACTAAATTGACATTTTCAATAAAAAATGACAATTTTGCAACTTTGTTCTGAATTTCAAGTACGAAATTTATTCTCTCGTTATTGTACTCGAGGATAAATTTATCAAGTATGGTTGATTTTAACGCTCTTCTCATTATTCAGTGGAATTCTCTTTGAATCTTTATTAAGCAAAGAATAATTGATCATCAGAAATTCAAGCTATTTTCTAGCTTTCAAACAAAACAGAGAGGTATATAAGGATTGAAGTATGAATGCAACAACATGCATGTGTTAGTGAAAATAGTACTGCTTCCTGACGCAAGTCTGCACGTTCCTCCGAACTTGATTACACTTGGGTACCCTGCTACCGCCTCTTGGGATTCTGATTACATTTTCCTCTCTCGTCTCACTTTGTTCAAAGAGTAAGAATAAATTCGAGAATAGAATTTGTAATTTTTAACTTCGTCATTCGTTTACGATAAGTCGACGTCAATTATTCATTTCGGTGTGTGGAAATAATGGAATCTTTTGGGATTATTATCTCAAAAGTGTCTGTCGTGGGAAGCTATGCTGGGTTGAGTTCATCGAATGACAAATATCGTTTGATATATATTTCATCGTTGCTATTGTTAATTGAAAAATAATTCGTTAGAGGAATATTTATATCATCTCTCTGAATTCCTTGGAGTGAAAAATTCACTCTTGAAGAGTGGAAATACCGCAAATTCAGGAAGAGTGAAGGCTCAACACGGTTCAAAGAGTGAAATTTTACCTTTAAATAAGGGTGAAAATTCATCTCGAAGAGTGAAAACTCACTCTTGTGGGACTTGCAGTATTTTCACTCTTGGGGAGTGGATTTTTACTCCGAGAAATTCAGAGAACTTGAAATTCAATCATCGTTGTGTGTTGGGATGAAATACCGTGGTTCAAGAATCAGCGACTCTTTAAACGAAACTTTGACTTCAATCATGTTTAAGCCTGAAGCTATAGTCTCTCGCCAAATCTGAAGGTTTCGCAACATTGTCAATCAACGTTGGTTCAATATCAATTTTCTGTCCTGAATAGGGCTTCGCATGAGACTCGCGTCAAAGAAAGATAAAATAGTTGTTAATAATTGTTCCAACCTTTTATAATATCAAGATGATCAAGATACTTCGAGAGTATAAATGGAATGAACGAGATGGGGTCGGAACCTTGATCATTCAAACAAAATTAGCAGAGATATATGTGGAAATATGTAACGAGACCGATACCGAGACTAAAAGTTTTATGTCTTAAATTTTTAAGACAGTAAATATAGATCATTTTTCAATTCAACACGAGACTACCCAGACAGCACAACCTGCTACTGGAACGTTTATGGAAGGTTTATAGAACGTAGGGGAGGTTTCTCAGGTGAGGATACTCATGCCCAGACAGCACAATTAGTTCTTAAACAGTTTTTATAGAATACCATTTGAATGCCATGTTTTTGGAGATCATCTTTTAGGAGCATGCACAATCATTCATTTGAATCCCGAAAGAATTCCGAAGGTATGCCCGCTATGTCAGTAGAAATGAAAACATATAGAAGTTCAGAAAGAACACCTAATCAGCCCGAAAGAATTTATAATGCATTCACACCTGAATTCATCAAGTATGAATAAATGACAACAAAAGACGGGAATTCTGAACTTTCTCATAATTCAATAAACCTTTGTGACTGAATAACAAGTCTTTTCAAAATTTCTCATCGAAAAAGATAGACATCGCAGAGGTTTTTTCTATCGGTTTCTGTGAAGGATACATTTTTACAGTCAATATTCACGTATTTTCAGTTGATAAAAAATTGACTTCATTATTCATGAACTTTCACAAACTTCTTTCCTTCCCCAATGAATACACACACGTTATTTCAACGTTGAAAGAACGTTAGACTGTCAAACGGACGTTAGTCGTTGATTTCATAACGTTGATTTTTAGTTGAAATTTGATAGGGAAATAGACGGCCAGGAATTACGTTTTGATGACGTGTAATTTAAACTAATATTCAAAAATAACCATCAAACGACGTCCTCAAAAATCGTGTTTTGAATGGGTTTGAATCACGCGTTTAAAATGTGTTCATAACACCTTGTGTTTGAACTTCAATTGACCCTGTCCGAAAAGTCCCATAGATTCCCATGGATTCCCATAGGTACTGTGACAATAACCGCATAGAAACCGATAGGCTATTTTATTCCTATCAGAATTAATCAGGTTTTGCCGATCATGCTGATAGAAACCCATGAAACATCAGATTCCACTTAGAATCTCATAGAAACCCTTGGGTCCTGTGACAATAACCGCATAGAAACCGATAGGATATCATTGACTCCATCAGGATTTCGCCTATCGGTTTCTATTGGTTTTTTCGCACAGGGGAAGATATTCTGCGAAAAATGTCGAACGAAACCGAACAATGATTAAAATGTCAACAAAGAGCAAGATAGTAAATAGTGTGGCATACTTTCCAAATTCTGTCATACTCAGAAATACTATTGTTCTCGATATTGAATGAAAAGTTTTCAAAAAAAAATTTGTTGAATTTAATTCACGTTTTAGAAACATCATTAGGACACGTCAATATTTGACGTCTTTTGAACGATGTTCAAACCGTTGATATGACGTTATTTTATGGTTGAAAAACACGTGATCTGTCGCGACATTTTTACGTTGAATCAACGCAAGAATATTACCAATTCACAACGTGTGGTTATTGACTGTTTTTGACGTTTTCAAAACGTGCGTGTGTTTACTGGGTCAGAGTTACATTACTTTGTTGTTAACAAAACTTGAACTGTAATGATATATCAATTTATTCTCACGTATTATGTACTTTTTGCACTGAAGTGAATCCTAATTCATTATTACATTCTATAACTCACTTCACTTTAACATGTTAGGCACTCTTGAAATCTCGTACATGCATCAATTGAATCAATTCATAAGGGAAAGTTTCAACAATTCAAGAGAACTCTGATTGAATTTCCGTTGATCGAAGTTTACGGTATTTCCCATGTGAAAATTGCCAGAGTTGTCAAGGAGCGCAGTACTGACAAGGTTGTATTCGCCGGAGTCTGGCAGAGACAACGCTTTCTATTCAAGGTCATTACTCTTTCTCAACTGGCACCAATCGTTGGACGGATTTCAAAAAGGTATTAGTTCACGTAGACAGACAGTTCTGCGCCAGTACTCAATCTTCACCGCTGAGCCAATACCCAAGTTTTAGGAATACGGAACTGTCCCAGTATCAAACCAGAGTTGGCAATATTGTATGAGCTAGTATTCATACAACTTTGTTTCACTACAAAATCGGTCGTGAATCAGAATTCGAATCAAGTTTCTTTCAATGGACCTAGGCTATGCCAGTACCGAGCCACCGCTAATTACATTGTAAAATACATGAGAACACGATACTCTAACGGTACTGCTGTAACGTCGTTCTAATGCTGAGTTGGTAGGGGATTAGAAACAAAATTTCCCCACAATAGATCCTCATAAAAAACCAGTACTGACACAGTGGTAAATGTTATTCTGGCCCTTACGTTCAACGATGTCATCATTCCGACTCCAGGTCAGTATCGTCAATTCAACTGGCTCTGTAATGGTGAGAGTGCATTTGCCAGTACTGGAAACTCTGGCAACAGTACTCAGTCAGTGTTGGCCGGGTTTCCACTTCCACAGGGTCATTATACATCTTTTTGGGCAAAACAAGACTACGTTTTGAGCCTCCATAAAGATTCATATTCACAGTCATAACGGGTGGTCTTCACGAATACTTCATGCATTCTCTATGTGTATTTCGAGAACTCCTACATCTATTCCCAATCAGAAAAATCCGTAATATGCCAATGTTGACAACAGGTGCAGTACAGTGCCAGTATTGGGTCTCCAACACTTGGTCAACACGTACGGGATTAGTACTGGATACATAAAAATACAGTAACATGCCTGTACTGATAAACCGGTACTGAGAACTTGATACCGGCCAGGTACACAGTAAAAAGTAAAGCTCAAAGTGATCCTGAATGCCAGCTTAAAAATGCAGCCAAAAGTAGCGCCTATTCCAACTGAAAGTAAGCAATGAAAGAGACTGAATTTAAGTCAATTCCATCTTACTTTGGAAATTAAGATGAAATTCTATCTTGATTCCAAAGTAAGATGGAATTAACTGAAATTCAGTCTTTTTCATTGCTTACTTTCAGTTGGAATAGGCGCTACTTTTGGCTGCATTTTTAAGCTGATATTCGGGATCACTTTAAGTTTCACTTTTTACTGTGTACTAATCCAGTACTGGCCCTGCAATGATTGCGAATAATGGCATCAGTACTCAATCCCCAGGACTGAAAAGCGTTATCATTCCAGACAAATGCCAGTACCCTGCCAGTCTTGGCTAGTACTGGTGCAGTACTGTGCCTGTTGTAAATTTCTGGTTGGGTTCACCAAGAACTCTTCAAGAATTTCTTTGATATTCCATATGCTCATTGAGAATACCCCATTAATCCCGTAGGTATTCTTTACTCTGAATCTCCTGAAAACTCAAAAGGGTCTTGTGTGCTGTCCGGGCAGGTTATTGAATCTCTAAATATTCATAATTTCTAACATAAAACGACTAAAAAATCGTGTGATCATTGATCGAAGAATTTGAATCAAAACTGAGTACGCAAAACGGGTTGAAAAACATCTCTTCTTTTGGTAAATTCACCAAAAGAGTTGAGTTTGTTTACTCTAAAAAATATCACAAAGTTAATTTATAAAAATATATGACCAAGACATCTCCTTCCCTTTGTACTCAATCGTGATTCCAGCCTGTGATTCACAGTGGTAGGGAAATAAACCAAGTTGAAATTATATCAAACAGGTGGAATTTTATTCAAAGCGTATTATACGAACACCATGATATGTGAGATAGACTTCGCATCAACCTCGGATACTTTTTATTATGAGAAAAATATGAATTTCCAAAGTGGTTTCTCGCGTGAAATAACCGACTTTGCCACCACTGTCCTTCCATATGAAAACATGACGAAAGATGGATGAGAATTTGGGTTTCAATAAAATTATCATACTTCGACGTACGGCGAACGGTGGGTGGTTGAACACCTAACAGCGGCAGATGTGAATTCTTCTGAATTTTTTTGTAGCATGCGTATAATCAAGGAAAGGTCCGAGCGGAATAACGGAGAAGTATTTTATCGACTATATACCACGGAAAAGAGATTTCAAACACGTTGAAGAGGGGCCGGTACGTTTTATTTGATTATATCGATTGTGATATATGTACCATTTTAGATTCAATTACAATTTTAAGTTCTGATAAGAAGCACTTCGTAGTGGAAGTCACGTACGGGGTGATGTAATCTATACATTATGATTTTTTTCCGAATTTCCATGTTGAATTTTCGAGATTTCATCCGTGTTAATACTGCAGCCAAGCGTGGGAGATTGATATTGAGCCAACGCTGATTGATGATAAAGTTATTATCGTACATGAGTTGGGACTGTAGAGATAAATTGGCACAAGTTTGTGCCAATGCCAAAGTTTTGTATGGGCCAACCATGGCAGAACCACTGAATCAAGCTTACACCAATCTTCCACTATTCCTGCGCCAGGGGTCAAACTTGAGGCTCGTCAATTGCTGTAACGATGTTACCATTCCAGCCCTCAGTCAAGTTTCCTCTTTTAAGGCTCCACCAATTCTCGTTGGGGCTGGGTCAGCCTTGAGCTACTGGTAAATTTTCAGATGGGTTATGATACAACACGATACGTTGGAAACTTTTAAACTCTTCCTTGAAATTTTTCTCAGATTTTTACACTGAAAAATGTTTCTCGCAATCAAATAAATGCTCATGTGAAAATTTAGCGATTCTGCCAATGTTAACCACGGGGAATCGCTTGGGCCAGGCGTGACAGCCAAGCGTAGGGGATTCATATTGAGCCACGTTAATCGAGAATTGAGGTAATATCGTGCCTGTGTCGGCAATACAAAGATGGAAAGTGTTGAAACAGTATTGGTGCAAGTTTGTATCACATTGGTTTCATAGCGAAAGTTTTGGTTCGACCAATCGTGGCCATTGAATCATTGAATCAAGCCTACGCCAACATTGGCAACCTTTCACCACCGTTGCCCCAGGCGTCAAAATTGAGGCTCGATAATTGCTGAAACGATGTTATTATTTCAGTCCCCAGTCAGGCTTTCTCCTAAGGCTTCGTAGTTATTTGTCCTGTACCAAAGGAATATTTACTGGAATCAACCATTTAGTTTCAAAGAATATTCTGTTGATTCTAATAAATATTCCTTTGGTCCAGCACAAATAACCATTTATCCGACTGGAAGAAATGTTCTTTTTTATTTCGATGTACTTTTGAACTGAATGAAATTTCCATTACTAAAGCGGATATCGTCTTTCGATTTTCTGTCTTTTTGGACATTTCTCTCGCGCGTGTGCACAGATTTATTTTGTCCCGTTTATTCAACTTCACTCATTCTTCACTTCTTTGCTGAATTCTTTTTTTTTCATTATATTTTCTGTTCAAAGTTCATCTTCATATCTTTTTCCGTTCTTCATGCAACATTCACAAGCTGCTGATTACAGAATTCGTTTCAAATGGATTACGTTGAATTATTACAGAATATTGAACTGAATAGGAGAGGAAGAATGAAAAATAACGAAACGAAGAATACGTTGCGTTGCATATTTTATGTTGCCCATGGTGTTGAATCGATATGGATTGTAAAATTATGTTTCTCCTGTTATGAAAAGAAGGTTTCTGTTAATAATCACGTTTGAAAATTGTTCGTCATCTTTAGTTTCAGAGTTTCAGCCTTGTAATAAATAATTGTACATCTTTCTACTAAAAATGCTGGTGGCAACGTTTCAGTATGAATAGGGAATTTTTTACTGGGTTCTTACCTCATTTTTCACAATCCAATTCTGTATTTAAGAGCTGATTCGTGTTTTCTCGAGCTTCTGAGTGTTTCACCTTTGCTCGGAACTTTTGAAGTTCCATTCTCGCTCTCGAAAATTCCTATTCTCGTTTTGCTTGACAACAATTTGAGTTTCACTTTTGCTCTTGACGTATCATTTTGGATTGGACCCTAGGGAAATTGAAATAGAATCACAGATTTGGAATAAGGTTTCGCTGTGAAATAGGGTAGAATAGATTCTCTTCGATACTCGCCCGGGAAATGCAACTCCGGAAATCCGATCGGGAGAGGCCTGAAATAATCGATTTCAAGACCGATGAGGTCAGCGTGAGATCAACAATCCCTGGAATTGTACTTCCTTTTGCAGTATTTGGAGAAAATAGTATGTGCACCTTGTGGAAGATGAAAATTTTTGACTTGTGTGGGTACCGCGCTTGCTCTGTTCGTGTCCACGCCGCTGAACGTGTCCAATCTAAACCGACAAGTTCTACTGCCAACCACCAGGCGTCGCGTGTCGCTGCTGCGTGCTCGGGAGGCAAAATTACATTTTCCTGAACATAAGAGGAGGTGTGGTAATTAATACTAACAACGTAGCGTTACAAAGAATGTGGCTAAAAATTTTGGAGTGAGCCTGTGACAATATCAAAGTAATTGAAAAGAGATTTTGACAAAGAGATTCCAAAGCTTGCCAATACACTGTAAAAACGCTGCCATCATTTTTTCCCAAAATTTTGTGGTAACAAAGTTCCACTGTGAATGCAGGACTTCTCGCCCTGATTTGGTGGATTCCACACCCAAAAAGAACAGCATAGTTTCTCAAAATTGAGAATAAATTCCTTATTGATGAAAAAGCAATTCCCTCACGATCATGGAAATGGAATCCTCTTTAAACCAAATTCCTCCGAGATCGCTGTCATATCAATTCTTTCTACGCGGAAACACACTGTTGTTCTTGTTAAAACTGAAAGAAAACACAGCGAAGAACCCAACGGAGGAAATGATAAAAGTATTACAAGTCTTCAGAGGATTATATAATTATACTAATCAAGGAAAGCTAAATATAAACCCGAGAAAAATGGAGAATAGGTGTAACAAGAAGTCTGGAGAAATTTTAAATACCTCATAACGATACCCCCTGCGTTGCGTTTGTAACAATAACGAAACCATATTACGACCAAGAACTCGAATATAATTGTCGAGAGAGAACGAAGGTGTATTAAAAAATAATATTATAAAAATTGTATCCTCCTCGGTTCCGTAAGATCCATTTTTTCAAATTTCAAACTCTTTATGAATACGAGATGAACTGAAAAAAAACTGAAAGATTCCACCAGGGATTATAAAAAGAAGGTTGTTTGGTAGTAGAACGGTGGTAGTCGCGGAATGGTAGTGACATAGGAAAAACAAAGACGAGGAAGAAGAAAAAAACAAGAATGAAAATAAAGAAGAATAATGATAAGGGAATGAGGCAGAGGTGGTACTCGATGTCACCTTTAATCTTCAACCTGTGCATAGAAGAAAAAGTAATAAACGAGCTAAAGTAAAACATCGAGGCAGACACAAACGTCCGAGGGGAAAAGATAAGCGTGCTGAGTTTTGCAGCTGATATAGCGCCAGGAGAAGCTGGAAATGCGTTGAAGGAAATGACAGAAATCTCGTAAGGGGAAAATGGAATGTGAGAGATGATCATAATAATCATAATAATAACTAAACAAAGAACTAGGAATAATTCTAATTTCATTGGATTGCGGAACAGTGCTGATTATTCGAGAATGTTCTCCCTTTCTAAGGGCAAGAGTATTATTTTTTATTATTTTGAAATAATTTCGGAATATTAATTTTGCAACGTAAATAAAAGTTTGGAATTGATAAAAATTCTGGGAATTTTGATACACTGAGAGAACAGTTTATTTGTATTTAATAAAGCTTGTTTTGGATACGGCAGAATCAATATTATTTTCTCATGAACTAAGCTCTATAATGACCTATAAATAGAGTTCATCAACTGTTGAAAAAACCTCGTATGATATTTCTTGATTGTTAATAAACTGTTAATAATTAAACTCTTCTGTCAGTGCAAAAGGTGAAATACATTTTTATTTTATTTCAATTAATTTTTGTTTTAATTCGATGATTTTAACCCGCCCTGAGTAGTTGAGAATGAACTAAGATGCTTATTTCGCTATTATCAACCACGAAACTTGCGCTCTGCAACTATTTTAGCTGAAACAGAGAGAGAAGTGAACAGCTTTGACAGCGAAATATTTGTTCTGTGTCCGAAAACTAAAATAGATTCTCGACAATCCTTTGGAATCTTTGAAACAATGTTCATCGAACGTTGAAAATCTGCTTCGGATCATGGAATTTTTACCGAGTGTAGAGATATAAATCTCATAAATTCACTCGATAAAAAAAAATTCCCAATCTTGCGGAAATCCGAAGCGTAAGCACGAACATTCGATCTTGGTCGTCCATTATACGCGTAGGTCGAAAAATTTTCAATATTCCAAATGAAACTATTCCCTCATTGTGAAACGAGAGGAGAATCGAAGTGAGAAAAGAATTTCCCAAGCACCACTTGTCCTCGAACCCGAATAGAGAGAAGAAAATATAACGGGGAAGAAAAATCGTTAAGGCAAAGCGGATGTGATTATAACTTTCTCATGAATGGTCGATTATAGTTTATCAGAGGAAGCACGGTTGGTAACAAAGTAATTAAACTTGGTTAAGAATTAGCCAATGTTCAACGTAAAGTGAAAATATTAATGGAAAATGTCTTCCGGGATACCAGTATGTAATCATTCAAGTGACGCTTCGACGGGTTGTTTGAATCTCGACTAGGCGTAACTTTCCTAGTAGAGAAGATTTGCCTCGTCGCTTCCTCACATCAAAGAATCCAGAAGGAGAGAATAGTGCTGTACCCTTCTTATTACATCCACTGAATAAGATTTTGTTCTCCCCAGAACGTAAACGTCTCTCCGATATCGTCGAAATATCGGAGAAGCTGGGAAAGTTTGGATACATATTTTTCATTGAGATTGAAATTGGTTTCGTTCTTTTAGAATCGCATGATTTTTACTATAGATTCAGATTTATGTATTGTATCTCGAAAGTTGTAATCTCGCGTTTCACAATTCTTGTGTTTTCATGTATAGCGTTTGAAGATTCATACGATGCGAATGATTTTTTTTCGTTTTCAGACTCCATCTATCCTCTATGTTGAGCAGATTCCGTGGGATTATCGTTCTTGATACGGGAGAAAGGTATTTACTTTATCTTTTATACATCATTTTATTCTACATTCTGATGGAGAGATAGGAGAGAGAGAGAGAGAGAGAGGGAATCTTAATTTTTATGAAACTGAAACTAGTGCTCAAAAGCTGGCAGCCAATTGGTGTAAGTTGTGTAACCGCTGTCTAGTGAGAAGCCAGTTAATCAATTCCTGACATGTAAAATATTCGAATCAAGTTCAATCAAAAGTTACAACAATTGACTGCTGGCTTTTGACTGCTAATTTTAGGTTCATTCAATTCCGTTCAGTCGATAAAAAAGTAAACGAAGAGGGAATCTTCATAGTGTTTGGAAAGCTGAAGCCAATGGGGGTGGTTGTGGAAATTCACGAACATTAGCACAGCATGGAGAGGGAGCTCAACCCAGGTTTGGAATAATAACATCGTTCCAGCAATTACTGAGCCTAAATGTCATCGACATTCTCTCTAGTTTGATTTAACGATTGCTCCGAACCTGGATTGATTTTAGAAAAATTTATCTTGATATCAACAATATAAGCACGCCATGTGGGAATGGAAACACGGGCCGCTAATGGCTCACTACTGGTGCCGGAGGTGCCGGTACTGGCAAATCTAGAGCGACCATTATGGGGCCAGTTGGATTGCCAGTACTGGCAAAGGAGTTGAAATGATAACACCATTTCACATAAGGGCCAGTATAACATTCACTACCACACGGGAAAAAATGTTCAGCTGTATCAGCTAAATTCCATCTACCGCAGTGAAATATCCAGCTATGATAGCTAAAATCTAGCTGACACGGCTAAACATTTTTTTCCGTGCCCGATGGTAGCGATGTTTCATGTGAGCCTGCTATGATGAAGCTCTGACATTGCAACAGGATCAGTTGTTTTGCCAGAACTGGATGAGAAATGACAAGGAGTCGAAATTATGACATCCTATGTAGAAATTCAAACCCGACCCAGTACTGGCACAGTACCGGTAACCGAAGTTACCAGGAGTGATCATATTTAAAGTAAAAAAAAAGAATACATTAAATTTGAACTTTGAAAATCTGAATGATTCATTCTTCTCATTATTGTCATCGGAAAAAGGTACTTTGGGAGTGATTTTTTGAAAGTTCACTGAGTGAGGATTGAACCCGGGTCCTGCGAGTGAGAAACTAAGTCTCTATCACATCAGCCGATCTCCGAGTTGACGACGATTCATTCAAATTGCCATTTATTCTAATGGGACCGTTGAAGTCACACAATTCACCATAGGTTGCGTAGTGGAATAAAGTCCTACCAATGCTGGCACATTGTTATCTCTCGAACACATTGAATGATGATACCAACTCTGGCCTACCGCTGGCAAGACTTCGGCTCACTACAACAGCTGAATTGCCAAGATCGTGATTCTAACGTCAGTTGATTACCGATTCCATAGTCAGCCTGAGTCCTATCAATACTGGCACATTGTCATCTATCGAACATATTGAATGCTAATCCTAACCCTGGCTCAATACTGGCGCAGTATTCTCTCATCGAAGTAACCGTGTTATTGGAAAGATCACTGGAATCCCTATCCACTATCTATTCCGTATTAGAACAACGTTGCATCGATTTCGGTTCCGTATCGTCTTTTTTTCGCATTGCACCATCCAACCAACTCTGATTCGGTACTGACGTGATTCCGTTTCTGTACGGTCTGGATATTCTCCGAACAGTAATAATTCCATACTGGCTCGAGACCGTCTGACCACGTAAGCCAGTACCGTCTGAAATCCGGCGAACATTTGGCACCAGTTGGAAAACGGTAATGATTCTGAATGGGCACAGTTGTTTCTGCCGAAGCCTGGCAAGTACCACTTTGGGGGTATTCAAAGATTAAAACTAACGATAATCGGCCTAACGGTGTTTCACGATCTGCCCAATGATGGCCCATCACTGGGCCAGTCACCAATTCTATCATTGATCGTTTATTGCTCACCATTGCTGGGCCCAAGTTATTATCCAGCAAATAGAAGATCAATTCCGGCCATGGCCCAGTTATGAGCCATCATTGGGCAGATCGTAAAACACCGTTAGGGTGCTTGAAACATAAAATTGACAGATGAAAATTTACATCACAAATTTCTCCCCATTCGAAAATTACAACTCGAGAAGAAGATGAATCAAACTCATCTCTTAATTAATATTACACACAATTCATCTTTCATGTGTTGTCTCTGACACGAGAAACAAACAAACTCGGATTTCGCGCGTCTCTTTGTATCATCTCGTTCTTCTTCTTCTTCTTCTTCCTCCTCTTTTTTTCCCTTTCGTACAACCTATATCGTAATTGACGAGTTCCCTCCAAAACGCAACAGACTTTCCCAACCGCGAAATCAAAACATCACCCCGAAAGTTCCAATGAAAAACTATATTTTCGATGTATTATGCAATTGACGCTCCACGTATTATCGCTCCGCTAATTCAAAGCGCTTTCGTTGAATATTCAATCTCGAATTCTCGCTCTCACATGAACTGTTAATTTCCATTCCGTTTCGAATTCTCTTTCAACTAATTATAATAATAGGATTAAAACAGATCAAACTGATAAATTTTAATCGAATAATTGGCAGTACGCCAAAAGATTATAGTTCTTTTTGCTTTCATCATTTGAATGAAATTTATAGCATTATGTTTTTCCTTCCGATCCGAGGATAAGAACCTTCGAATATAGTCGCGGAACGTTCTTTGACCTCATCAATATCCAATATGTCATCCCACTTTTACTACAACTACTACTACCACCGCTGCTCCCGCTCCTATCCGTCGCTGTTGCTGCGAGAGGAGAAAGAGGATGCGAGGAAGAAGGGTCCTCTTGCTCCCGCTCTTCCGCCTCTATTGATTATGATGCCTCTTCTCTCGTGATAACGCGTCGTTCTTTGTCCCGGTCAGTATCAAACATCGGCCCCGACGTATTTGCGATTGGGAAATATCTTCGATCGATGATCCGATGGGTTGGAGGTGTTCGCTAGATTGAGAGTCATTGTTTCAAACTTGCCTGGCAAACTTCAAGAACACACAACAAATCAATGTCACTCAACAGGTTGGAATCTATTGATGGAGTACTTCTATTGATTCCGCATTTTACGTGGGGTTGTACGAGCAACGAATGAACCCGTTTATTCATAACGGGATACAAAATAATCCTTGAAAGAAGTTCGCGGGATTTAAGGAGAGATAAATATATTATCGTATAGATCTCGTTGAGTTTGTTTTGATATCAATTATTCGATTTATATATATAATATGAATATGATACGTAATGTCTTCAATTTGAGGAAGATCGTGTGGAGTAAATTAGAGGTAGGTGAGATATTATCCTCATCTTGTTGGTACTTTTGTCCGAAGGATGGAAAACAAGGCGATATCTCCGAGGGATGTGTTGTTGCTGTTGTTGTTTCAAAACTTTAGTATTCAAGGATGGACTTGACGAGCAGGAAGAGAGAGGTTAATTCATTCAAATTAAGGACGTCTGCATTGTGGTTATTAATGTTTGAAACGCTGTACGGTATTGTCTTGTACAAAATTATCCAATTAGTTATCAAGCTGATGTTGGAAATGTATCATTCAAAGGTGCCTGATATGTGCGATGGATACCGGAAAGTGTAGAGAATAAAGAAACAGAAAGATTCATTGATTAGGCAGTTAAATTTCGTTTGTCAGCGTATTATCGATTCACAAGTTTACTCATTTCTCGGCCCAATATTGGCTGGGCTGGGATATGATTCCACCCGGAGTGATGATCTCTTGATGAGATTTGATTGAAGGTTGTCACGAACTTCGGCCTAGTCCTGATGAGAATTCTAGAATTCTGAGAAAAGATCTTGAAGAATCCTAAAAGATGCCTTTTGAAGGGATAGTTTCCACAATCAAGATCCAACACTGGGGAAAGGGTTATAACAGCATGTTCCATCACCGACAACCTATAAAAAATTTTTTTCACCAGCGATCAGCCAACGCTGTCGCAATCCTGCGGCAGTGTTGCGCCCATCTCGTGCCAAAGCTCACTTCTATTTCCCATTGTAGTTGAAATGTCGGAGAAAACTGATGAAAGATGCAAATCTGGTGTCCTAGCGTTGAAGTAGGCGTGCGTCTTGAAACGACTGAAGAATTTATTCTGTTATGAAATCTTCAGACACGGCTTATATATCCATTGAATGCTTGATTCAAGAAACAAGCAGCACCCTGGTGAGAGTTATTGAAAGTTGCCGATTAAGGAAGGAGTATAACCCTGGGCCAAACTATTACCCTTCTCAGGGCAACACAAGAATCCCTCTTTCATCCAGGGTTGAAGGATGGGCCAGGCGTGGCATAGTCTATGATCAATAATGAATCAACGAAGCTTCGGCTATCAGCTTTGCAACTAATGAATTAACTAACATATAGCTGAATTTTTTTCAACTGTAGTTAGTCGCGAGAATAGATACTTAAAATATTCACCTCGTTATCACGGACTCGGAAGATTCATTGCCGACGAATTCGAAGTTATTATCGCAACAATCGGAGGAGAATCGATCCATTCGAAACATGGGAAAAAGCATTGATGAGGATTGAAATGGAAATAACGTTGAGAGAAGAGAAGGTTTATCCATTGTAACAAGTTGTGATCCATTTATTCTCCTCTACCATCCGATAATCAGAGCGACAAAAAAAGTCTATGATACCATATTAATTCCTATCTCGAATCCAAGCGTTGTGACCTGTGATTACGTGGAACTGAAATTTTATTTTTCAAACGTCACGCGTTCAACGAGGCTCGACTATTCATAGAGGATTTAAAAATTTACTCTCTATTTTATCCTGATGAAACGAATAAGCTGTTGCAGCCGCTGCTGCTGCTGCTGCTGCCTGTGACTCGGTCGAAAGGGAATTATAATTATGAAGTTTTGCCCGTGAATCAATTCATTCGTAATGAGAAGTGTTTGTTTCATCGACGATTTTATGTTCATTTAAAATGTGTTTTATATTTCAAAAAAAATGTATTTCCATGTTTTTTCCGCGTTTGTCTTTGAATTTGTGAGAGAATTTATAAAACGAAGGAAGAAGTTCTCGAAATGAATTCATTGTCTCCTGGTTGGAAAGAAAATCCAATCATTTTTAGAAGTCGAGGATAATTTGACGTGTAATTCAAATTTTGCTTGAAATGTCAAAGGTGAACCACGCTTTGTCTAAAGTGGTGCCTAAATGTTTGTGTTTGTCCGTTTGTTTCGAATTTGGGACCAATATATGTGACTTAGCCAAAAGACTTCCTCAGATGGAATGTCCAAAAGATGGTCGAAATTGTTCAGGACTGACGAATAACGTAATTGAGAACTTGTTCGTGACAGAATAGATTTTGAACTCTGAGTTGTGAAATGCTAATCCTGCCCATGTGGAAACAGCCAGAGTTGACAAATGGCGCGGTACTGGCAAAGTTTTATTTGCCAGACTTCGGCAGAAACAACTGTGTCAATTCAGAATTATTAGCGTTTTCTAACTGGCGTCAAACGTTCGCCGGATTTCAGACGGTACTGACTTACGTGGTTAGACGGTCTTGAGCTTGTATCGAATTGATACTGTTCGGAGGATACCCAGACCGTAGAGAAACGGAACCACGTCAGTACCGAATCAGAGTTGGTTGGATGATGAAATGCGAAAAAAGACGATACGGAACCGTAATCGATGCAACGTTGTTCTAATACGGAATAGATAGTGGATAGGGATTCCAGTGATCTTTCCAATAACACGGTTACTCCGATGAGAGAATACTGCGCCATTATTGAGCCAGAGTCAGTATTAGCATTTAATATGTTGGATAGATGACAATGTGCCAGTATTGATAGGACTCAGGCTAACTATGGAATCGGTAATCAACTGACGTTAGAATCATGATCTTGGCAATTCAGCTGTTGTAGTGAGCCGAAGTCTTGCCAGCATTAGGCCAGAGTTGGTATGATCATTCAATATGTTTGGAAGTTAGCAATGTGTCAGTATTGATAAGACTCTGATTGCGAAATTGGTAGTCGACTGACGTTAAAATCACGATCTTGGCAATTCGGCTGTTGTAGTTAGCCGGAGTCACACCAGCATTTGGCCAGAGGTGGTATCGTCATTCAATATGTTCGAGAGGCAACAATGTGCCAGCATTGGCAGGACTTTATTCCACTACGCAACCTATGGTGAATTATGTGACTGCAACGGTCCCATTGGAATAAATGGCCATTTGAATGAATCGTCGTCAACTCGGAGATCGGCTGATGTGATAGAGACTTAGTTTCTCACTCGCAGGACCCGAGTTCAATCCTCACTCAGTGAACTTTCAAAAAATCACTCCCAAAGTACCTTTTTCCGATGACAATAATGAGAAGAATGAATCATTCAGATTTTCAAAGTTCAAATTTAATGTGTTCTTTTTTTTTACTTGGAATATGATCACTCCTGGTAACTCCGGTTACCGGTACCTCGCCAATACTGGGTCGGGTTTGAATTCCTACGTAGGATGTCATCATTCCGACTCCTTGTCATTTCCCATCCAGCTCTGGCAAAACAACTGATCCTGTTGCAATGCCAGAGTTTCACCATACTGGCTCTTATGTGAAATGGTGTTATCATTTCAACTCCTTTGCCAGTACTGTCACCTCCGGCAACAATAGTGAGTCAATAGCGGCCCGCGTTTCCATTTCCACATGGGTGTTTGTAGGCTGAGGGTGAATATGAATTGTTAATATTGGCAATCCACGTTTGAGATACGCACATATGTATCATTAAAAAAAAATCAAACACTTTTTACAATCGCATAATCATTCAATTGTTCCTTCTCAAAACGATCACTCGCTGGGACAATCAAGAAGTTCGATCCGATATTTCACTTCATCCAAAAGGGATCCAAACTTTTCTCTTCAATCGTTTTCCACTATATCATTCACGGAATGATCCACATTAATCTTTTGAGTCCTCCACATACGCGTATCTCTCGGATAATTTATATAAGAATTGTTTTCCCCTTGCATACCATTCGACTCTCATTGAAACTCTCCAGTTCTCTCACATTCTTTTCTTCTCGCAATTTCCGATAAACGATCCCATAATCTTCTTTACCAAGATTATCTTTATTTCTTTTATACGTTGGAGAAACATATTTTCTCTTATATCTTTTTTGAATTTTGCGTCTTATATTTGCCTTGAGAGAAATGTTGTTTGCAAAAATCGTAACGCGAAGTTTGGAAAATTTCGTAAAGCCAATTAAATACTCACAATCGATTTCGCGCACCGGATATCCTGTTTTCGATTCGATTGAAATAGTGATTTTGAGGATAATAGTTTTTTTTATTAAAAATTCTCTTGTTGGACGATAATGAACAATTAAATAGGAAAACAAAATGAAGGAAATGAAATTATATAATTGTAATCGAAGATGCAAAAAAATTCTTCAAAAATTTCTATGAATATTGACCATTATTATTCAACGTTTCCATTAGAATCAATTTATGTTTAACGCTACATCATTTGCAATTTTATTGCAATGCAAAAGCAGCATATCATTACAGGCTACTCTCTCGCTCTCCAACGAATATACGTGTATTCATCAATTCATCGAAATCCATTTATTTATGTAGATATTTGTTATTTATTGATCTTGCGTTTCATTTATTTCCCTGTATTACAAATAATGAGATATAACAATAACTCTTCGATATGTAAATGCGGTTACCAAATGATTCCTCATAAATTATTGATAGGTTTGCGTTGAATGTGTATATATATACTTTTTATACCATCAAAGATGCAAACAATTATCCAAAGTGCATCAGAACTATGTTGTAATCGCGCGAATCGTCGGATACGGAATGTTAGGAATGATGATTGTTGATGGGGAAGAGAGTTCATTTATATAAGACGCGGGGGAAACAGAGAAATTTCGAAATATCACTTATGTCGTGGTCGCTTGACTGAACTTCTGACCGAACAAATGAATTGATCTATAAATCTTTGGCTCCTACTATCCAGTTCGACTACATTCACGCGACAGTAATTTGAATTGTCGACCATTTGACTTGTCAGCGAATTAAGTATCGGTCATTTACCATACACACGTATACACATCATCTTCGTGGAGGAGATCGGTGAGTAATGTGCTCTCGAATTCACGTATTAGGAACGAAGGAATTAGTATGATTCCTTGCCCAAGGAAATGTATCGATGCTACCCCGGTTTGAAAAATCTATAGAATATTTGGCGAGATGAAATTTGATGGAATTGAGTCAGAACATTGGACAAGATTCAATAAGATTTGGCGAGAATCAATGGGTTTGTTTAACCAGGGTAATACGAGGGTGGATTGATAAGTTTCAAATCTCTGCGGCATTAATTCAAACTTCAGATCGTTGATTTTAGCCATCGCAACGATTGACGTGTGCGCTGGTGCGTTATCGTGATGAAACAAGATTTTTTCTTCGCCAGATGAGGTCGTTTAATTTTCACTTCGTGGCTCAAACGTTGCAATAAGTCTGCGTAGTATTGACCAGTGATAGTTCGCTTGGATTACTTTTCCATATACAAATGTTGGTGCAAAATATTTTGTACACGTTCATATGACATCTTACAGGTCTCAGCTATCTCACGAACTTTTAATCTGCGATCTTTCAGCACTATTTGATGGATTTTTCGATCATATCTGGATGACAGCACGA
Organism: Gonatopus flavifemur; assembly: GCA_018340375.1. Lineage (NCBI taxonomy): Eukaryota > Metazoa > Arthropoda > Insecta > Hymenoptera > Dryinidae > Gonatopus > Gonatopus flavifemur. The sequence goes on along the minus strand of JAFFJZ010000006.1, from coordinate 3,027,973 downwards.
TTTTCCAGCTTTTCTATTTTTACGAAAAACACAGAGGCGTCTTAGTCAGCGTGCTCTCAAAACTAAACTAACATGGCGATCGGACTTAAGTCATGAATGAAAACGTGAATTACTCGTATTTCAAAGGGGCCCTATTGATTTCCTGATTTGCGCCACCTTGCGTTTCATATTTTTCTCAATCTATTATTGATTCAGCATTCATTCAAACTGTGCCCAATATAGACTGTACATTGAGAAAACAATTTTTCTCAAACCGATGAATTTGATTCAATAATATGCGATTTATGCGGAAGTGGTGGGATCATTAATTGGAATATGAGGTACTTAGGATTGATGAGAAATTTTGATTTTCGAATTCATGAAATATAATTTAGTCAACGAATTATGCATTTGAGGGGCAGAAGCCACTCATAACACTGTAACAGCTAACTGTAGTGCCAAAATGATAATTTCTCCTTCCAATCAAATATTGAATTATTCGAATAAAAAAAGTTTTAAAATAGGAAAATATCAATCTTTCTAGCATTCGAAATAAAATGTTTTCATTAATATGAAATGAAAATTTTTTGTGAATAAATAAATATTTGAAACAATGAATATTCTTCGCTATCTAAGAAATTATTTCATAGAATGTACGAAGAGATTTTCTAATCCTTCAGAGAACTTATTGATATGAATAAATCTTTCTTCGAATCAGTGAACTTCATCTTGATTGGATGAATGATATTTTTACGAAATTTCTAGGATACAAAGAAATAAGCAGGAGTCAGAGCATTCGCGCAAGGGCGGAGCCGACCTTCCTAGTTCCTGTGTGATCTGTCATTTATTCGAAACGATTGGATTATTCGATCAGATGATTAATATGATCAAGAAGTTCGAAGGAACTGTTTTTCTCTGCAATGAAGTCATATCTATTCATGATGTTCAATGCTGTAATCTGAAAGAAATATTTATTAGGACGGAACATTACTTATTATAGATACAGCGGGAAGATCGCTTGTGAAGAAGTATTGCCACCTTCTGAGAAGTAATCGCAATTTGTTGGAGTCAATTGAATACATTTTTATTTCAAAACCGTATTTCTTTGTTTGAACCCAGGTAGAAAATGCCAATATTGACAACTGGCCCATGCTTGGCAAAATACTGGGCTGCCAAGCATCGCGAACCAATATTGGTTCAATATACAACCATTGTTCATTCTAGAAACCATACCGGGTTTCATAGGAAATGCCAATATGACAACTGGTGCAAGCTTGGCAAAATATTGGGCTGCCAAACATGGCGAACCAATATCAACCCAATATAAAACCGTTTGTTATTTGAGAACCCACACCATGTTTCATAAGGAATGTCTATACAACAAGCGGTTCAAGATTGGCAAAACATTAAGCTGCCAAGCATGGTGAACCAATATCGGCCCAATATTAAACCATTTGTTATTTGAGAATCCATACCACGTTTCGTAGGGAATATCATTACAACAAGTGGTTGGAGCTTGGCAAAACATTAAACTGTCAAGCATGGTGAACCAATATTGGGCCAATGTACAACCAATGTTTATTTGAGAACCTATGCCACATTTCCATGTTTGTGATTTTTACAGAGTTGTACCGATATCCCTGCTAAAAATCTTATCATTTTCTATGGGAAATTTTTAGCTGGGATGGCATGAAAAATGACGTCATTTTTTTCTCTAAGAAGTATGTTTGAAGAATTAGGTTGAAGAATGGCAAAAGTTAATATACACAACTTGGGCCAGGTCCGATTTAATCGTATGAGCCAAGCTCCAAAATTTCATAACACATATATCATGAGACATTGGGCCATGCTTGGCGTTGCATTCTGGTCCAATGTTGAGTACCAAGCCTGGCCCGAGGTTATCATCCCAAGCTTTCACCAAGCTTGAGCCAATTTTCTCATGTATTCTGGCCCAATATAAGTCATAATTGGGCCAAGATCGGGCCAAGCTTGGGCCATTTGTTAATTTCTACCTGGGAATGAATTCATAAATTCGATCAATCTATCCATTTTATAGACTCGATGAAACCTTCATTCGCAAAAAGCACTGAAATTTTGCAGGATAATGTATCAAATTTTGATTTGAACAGACGTAGTATTGACAAGAATAATCGAGTTGGCAGTTTATTGACTAAAATCCTTCTTCAACCATGAATGAAAATTTCTAATAAGGTAATTCATTGGATGTTGCTGAAGTTTGAATTCTGTATTAAAACTGATTGACAATCGAATAACACAATGTTCAACTATTAAAGCCCAAAAATCTTGTAGTACATTATTTAAACGATGTTTCCAAGGGCAAACAGTTGATTCGAGAAGATATGTAACGATGATTCATCAGATTTCGTGAGTTTTGATTTTCGTTTTGTTTCTATAAACGATTCAAACTTCGAGAACACATCTATTAGCCTGAATAAAATAGCTACATCTTATGCTTATAAAATAATGATGGGATCATCTGTAAATTACATCATGGTCTTACTCATTTTGTTCTTCATCGCATCAACTCCACATGTAAGGAAGGAGATAAAAATTGAAAATACATTTGTTCAACGCAATAAATTGAGAATCAATGGAATATATTCCATTAATCCTAATACTATTCGCTCCTTCTGTTGATGATTCGAATGGAATAATGTTTCATTAAACAACCATACTATAAATTTGGATTAATCAAATATCTCATTATGCGTGAGCAAAATGTATTCATTGGAAAAAATGGTTATTTGATTTGAAATCCCAAATCATGTGTTATAATACTTCATTTTATTGATTTCGAGAGTATCCAAATTATCATTCACTGTAAAAAAAATCGGTAAATTTACCGAACTTTCCTTCGGGAATCGTCCAAAACTGGTTCGGTAAAACTCAGGTAGCATGCTTTTACCGATGTTGTTCGGGAAAATTTTTGTCCATGATATGTGGAATTAGAAAAACTTTCGAGGTGGAAAAAAACTACTCGTAATCACAGGTTTTTCAATCATTTCAGAAGATTTGGAATCAAACGGATCATACGAGGAAAACATTTTTTTTCATGTTTACCTTCATTATATTTATAATTTCGAGTTTTGAAAGAAAAAACGTATTGGCAGGGACAAGTTTTTTATCCGATTCAACAGATTTGGAATCGAATGGTCCGTATGGGAAGAAAAATTTTTTTTCACTTCTCCCTTTATTTCGAATCAGGACTTGGAAAAAATTTCCAGGTGGATTTTCTCCAAACAGCTCCGGTAAATTTACCGAAGTTTGTGGGAAAAGTTTTTGTAATCCATGAGAGGACTTGGAAAAAATTTCGAGTTTTGAAAAAAAACATACTGGCAGGGACAATTTTGTTAGCACGGTCCTGAAAATTTACCAAATGTAACTGAAAATTCACACCTTGTCTATCTTTTTGTGTATTCTAAAGATGAAACATATGTGGACTTCCAAGGTGGCTATCCAGCATGTCGCGCCATAGTTCAGCGGTTAGATCTTAGGTTTCAGTCGTCAGGCAGGTAGGAATGTAGGTTCGAATCCCGCTAGGTAGGTATGATTTTCTCTTCATCTAGATGAGTGATCAAGTTCCTCAGTGATCTTGAAACACAAGTAACATGCGAAATCAGTTCGCGTCATAAAATTTTTATGAATATTATTGAGCAATAATTTTCCAGTACATGTAAATTGTGATACAAAACTGCAGAAAATTCACGAATTTCGGTAATTTCACCATACCATTTCGGCAATTTTGAGCCATTCGATTCCATACCTTTCCCGAGGATAACCGGTAAAATCACCATCCTATTTCGGTAATTTCAAGTTACTCGAGTTCATATCATTCTCGAAAGTAATCGGTAAAATTACCGAATACATTACACAGGTCTACAATGATTTTGGTGCCGCTAAAACTAAAGCAGATTTTGAGTATATTCGATACCCTGACTCTGGAAATATACTTATTTTTTTAATGCTACGTGTAGTTTTCAAGAAATCGCAGGTGTAAAATAAAATGAAAATGCACGATTTTGAAACGTTTTATTCAATTATTCCACACTTTAAGAACATTTTATCAAATTATTCTTCAAATTATCTCAAAATATGAGTCATTCTCTTCCAAATGCGATTAGGTTTGTTCAAATATCTTTTTTTTTCTCTGAGATATGACAGTTTGAAAATTGTGTTATTTCACCTATTCACTAAATCCATGAACACACAAATTTCAAATTGTCGTGTCACAGTGAAAAAAAAGATATTCGAGCAAACTCAACGGCATTCGGAAGGGGATGGATTATATTTTGAGGTGCATCTACTAGTTTCATGAGAAAAAATTACATTCTGACGTCACGTAATCTCAAATATGTCGAAAAACGGTGTTTTTCACACTTTGACGTTAAAATATCTCAAAAACCACACGTAATAATGAAATTTTGAAGCCAGATTCGGATTCAGCGCGCCAAAATACTTCGGAAAAGTATGATACAGTTGTTGCACCAAACAAAAAGTTCAATTTTGTAGGCCTGTGTTATTCAAAATTATTCCCGATACCAATTCGCAATTTTACCGAAAGTTCGGGTTAATTGCTTTCCGAATATTCTCGGTAAATTTACCGAAATTTGTTGTACAGTGTTGTTCATATGAAATCTGTTCTATAAAATGGCTTTTATTCAGAGAAATTGCTCTGAAGGTCCAACTGAAAAAGTATCTCATTGTGACCATAAATTTAGTTTCCAGTTGAAAAAATAGAACTCTCGCAATAAAAATTCACAACTATATTCAGTATATGATTCGATTTTATTGTCTGAACAAAATCACTTGTGTTGACATGAATGAAATTATTATACTGTACCGGTTTATGAATCACAGTATTTTTGGTCCTGAAACTTCATGTTCTTGAATATAATAATTATTTTATTAGCCTGATCTCGCGTTGTTTTTCTCATGATGGAAAAAGTTTATCATTTGTAAGGCATGTCTGTTCGTTTTATGAAATATATTTTCACTTGGAGCCAAGAATTATTCTGGCAAAGAAAAAAATTGTTATGTCAAATACTTGATTGTTAAGAATTTCAAATACCAAGTATAATTACGCTCGATTTCCATACGAAACTTTACGTTATAAAATTGAAGTTGTATTACATTGATTTTGAAATTCATCATACGAGATTTATAAATTGGATGAAAGATTATATTGAAAAAAGCAATTAATCATTCAGTCAATAGAGTGCGTTTTCAATTTCAGAGAATAAATTTCAATGAGCTGATTTTATAAATGACTTTTTATGATTATGAAATCCATTCCATCAATTAAAAGAATTTTTTTTCTCAGTGTATGAAATAGGTAAGCAACCACAATTGCTAACTCAATCTCAATAGCGATTGTCAGCCTCGGTCCAAACTTGATTCTATATTGGAAAAGAGAATTGACGAAGCGTTATTTACTGTTATAAAATGAAGTGAAGAGCAAAGAAAAATCAAAGTCAATAAATATACCTTTTCACAAACATTCATTCCCCTAAATACGAATGCAACTAGTTTTCTCCTAATCCGGGCATTGTTTTGGAATACTTGGCGTGTGCACAATGGTATATTCTTGTCGAGAAGACAGCTGAAAATTCGTATTTCTCTTCGGAAGTTGAATGGAGGTAAAGTGGATATTAAATATCGTATTCCGTTGCCGCGTATCGTTTCGATATAACCGGATGTGACGAGGGTTGAGTTGCAGACATCGCTAAAGCTATTGTTGTAAACGTCAAGTATCACTCCGTTGATAACATCATTCCCATTATACATATAAACTAAAATAATAATGGTTTTTTACCCGATAACAAAATCTGAAATCGAGATAAAAAAATAAATGCGCATGAAATAATACAATCCACAAATATAAGATCTCAATTGTTTCGATTTCAAGTAATGGTACGATATATAGATATTCCCGTGTAAAACAAAGATTTTACATACCGTGTTCGTTGATGTAGTTTATTCTCCCGATTTAACCAATATCCTGACCGGGGAATATTGATTTTCAGTGGTACCTTTGACGGCACATATACCCACCGATATACGTACGTGTAATAAGTCCAACAAAGTTTTGCCATTCAATCGCATATCATAACTGCAAGTTGGATTACCATTCCCTAACCTATAAATGTTAGTCCACAAGTTTTTATTCTTTCTTTTTTATGATCCATGAAATCCAGTGTAAGTAGCTTTGCAGATTTTCTCATACGATGCATAACAATTCTTACACACAAAAGGAAGAGGAAAGAAAAGGAAAAGGAGAAGGGAGAAATCGAACAAGGGAATTCAACGGCATTGAATTAAATTTCTTCGTAAGTCCGTTTGATGTGGATCTCATTGGAATTGATTTCCTATAGTATCCAATTTAATCTTGTGTATTACTATGAGGAATAATCTGAAACGACGACTACGTGTCCTATTTGATTTTATGGGAAATGAAAATTTATATTATACGTGATCGTGTTTCATTCGGTATACTAAAATGATTGATGCCTACGTTGAAAATCGCGGGCATTGTTCGAAATAGAGGAACGTAAGAATGATTCCAAGGATGTATCTATCGGATGATTCATCGGGAAAAGAATATAAAAATGCTTTTCAATAGCGGTCGTCTATAAACATTAAGAAAACGACAAACCTCACCAACGGGAGTTATATATTTCATTCATGGGAACGTAAAGTAACTCAATCTTAACGTTTATGAAAGCATCGAACTCGCTCATGTACTTTTGAAATATTTCTAGCGAGTATTCACAAAACACTTCTCAGCATGTGGAACTGAAACCATCGAATTGGATGTTTTGGTGAGCTTAGGTTGAAAATTGAATGCTTTCATGTTGTAACCTTCTTGGTATTGCTTTTTTTATAGGATTGGTATTTGCAAAGAAAAAGGCGATTTGAAGTGCTTTTCCATAACAAAGCGGATCACGAAAGAACAAGTTTTTGTTTGCTTTGGTTGAAAGAAATTCTACGAAATTTACCGTTTTTTTTATTTATTCGCAATCTATCCTTCCTTTTTCGCATAAATATAGAATTTTAACTGCAATTTTGAAGGCTACTTCCATTTAATGGCGAGCGGAGCGAGCGCCTCCTAATTTGAGAAGTGTGAGCGAAGCGACCCAGACAGCAAGACAGGTTCGAAAGAATGCCATATGAATTCTTAACATGAACTTCTCAAGAACTCTCAGCATTGAATTCTTCCAGAATTCATTCAGAACATATGGGGTTCTCAGAGAATTCTTCTGAATGATTTAGGGAGTTTGTAAAATGTTCGAAACCAACTCTTAAAATGCGATTCAAGAACTCTCATATGTCCAATGATATTGACTCGTGCAGTGTTCTCTATTCAATCCGAAAGAATTATTTGTGGATTCGTTGAAAATGTGAATGGCGCTAATGAGGTCATATGTTTTCCAGTTCGTGCATGCCAAACCAACTTATTGGCGGAAGTTTTAAATATCTTTTTGGAATTTTTTTTTTCACCCTAAAATTCAAGTAATTTATGTTCTCTTATCACGTTAATATTCATGCTTTTATGAAGAATTGTAATAAATAATTGTTATCAATACGAAATATTGAATAAATATTAAAAAACCTCAAATAAAACGTTCCGGGGGGTGATTTCATCAGTATACTGAGAGATACTGAAACGTCCTCTATGGAAGTTTGTGTTATTTAAAATATTAAAATTTCGAAAATAATTGACATCTAAAATTGACGATAGTTTTATAGGGATTCCAATTACACTTCTTTGAAGAATAATTTTCAAACAAAAATTTGTTCAAATTCAAAACTAAACTCTTATACATCAGAATGCACGTTGAATTCTCTCAAATTCCAATGTCAAATATAAATTCTTCTTGTGCAGGCAGGAAAAAATATTCAATAACAAACGAATAGAAAATCATTTAAATACTTGAATAAAACTGTGTATTGATTCCAATGTACCCAATGTAAATTAATTTTATATTATCCAATTTATGAAATTGTCCAATTAACAGATACATTTGAAATTCAAAATAACTCCTTCTATTGAAGAAACGAGTTTCTTGAAAAGTCTTGATTTGCTCTTTATTCACACTTTTAATGTTCTCAAAGAATTCTCTGGTGAGTTCATAAGTAATTCTAATGTGATGAAAAAAGAACACCAAGAATGCTCTATTGGTTGGACATTTCAGAGTTCTGAATATATTCTACCAGAATTCTTCCGATTACTTTTGGTGCTCCTGAAGAATTCTTTCGAACATCCGAGAATTCTTCGCGGATTCTTTTAGAACTCTCAATGTTGTCTGGGGAGTGCTATGTGGAACATTGAATGACGAGCGAAGCGAGCGTCTTCGAATTTGAGAAGTGCGAGCGCAGCGCGCTGCGATTTGGAATATCAGATTACCGAGCGGAGCGAGCGTTTTCAAATTTGAGAAGTGCGAGCGAAGCGAGCGCCATTCAGAATATTAAATTGGCGAGCGGAGCGAGCGTCTTCGAACTTGAAAAGTACGCGAGTGTCACATTCTATGTACACATATCATTTGCACAAACGTAATTTCGAAAATCTTGTAAAGAAAACTGTGTTTATAATACAAGACTTTGTAAAGAAAATTGTTAAGACAGCTCCAGGAATGAGAGAAGAAGAGAGGAGAGGTATATCCTCGAAGGAATGGTTCTCCACATTTATCAACACGTTTCGCTCCGAGAACCGTCGGCTTCGCGAAAGGATTTCATGGGATCGTTTTTGTAGACAATTGTCAGAGGTTCACAATTTCAGTTCCCAACGTTTTTTTTTGTCGTGAATTGAATGGAAAGTGGAGAATTCCCAAGAAACGTATCCTCCAGGACGAAGAGGAGAGACATATTCTCCTCTGCGATAATAAAGAGAGCAGAGCAAACCCGCGACATCTTACTCTGAAAAATGTCTTCCTTTTTTTTTCACTCCTGCGAAGGGAAAAGGAACGAAAGAACAAAAATAAGGAGAAGGTGAATAAAGATCGATGAAAAATCATATACGAAATTGATCCGTATCTTGACGAGAAAAAGAAACTTTTTTTCCCGTGATAGAAATGAAATTATTCTTATCTGATGAAAAATATTATCATGTGCTTGCTATCTGTTAATTAAATTACAATGTTTTCCCTGAAGGTGTTTCCCGCGAGTATACGATCTTCGACACACATATAAAGAGACGGACCGCCGCGGGCAGTGTATAACGGAATCCATTTCCAATTCATCTCGTTTGTCTAATATGAAGAGTTTTCAACTTTCTGTCCACCTGCGGTAGCAAGTTAGAATGATCAATAATGAAGGGAAGAAAGAACCAAGGAAAAGAATAATAAGGAGAGATAGGGTCTTGGAGAAAAGAAGAAAAGTGAGAAGTGAAAACGACTCTCTTGAGGGAGTTCTTTCGAAACGTGGTGAACAGCTAAAGAAAGAGCCTCATTCAGATCAGCGTTTCTTAACGAGAAAAGTTGTGCTCACCACGGGCTTTGTGTACATTCGAAGAGGGAAAAACCTTGGAATTCGCCTAATATTTTCCCCTCCCCCGAATCATCCCAGCGAGTTTGTAGTTTTGTAATTTTTGCTCTGTGACGTGTGGTATCGGTGTACTGCGTGATACAAGATTCTCAATTTACTTTTTGTGTAAAGGGGGGGTGAACTTACATTTTTAATTAATCGAACTGGATTCGACGTCTCGAGAATTTGAAAGGACAAAAATGGGATATGATCGCTGAGATCTGGGGGGATTTTATTCCCCCGGCGATGATATTCTCTTCATATAATTGATCGAATTCGCCGTGAAGTCGAGTGAAGATGTGGAATGAGAGATTGAATCGTCCCCAAACGAAGTAAAGCGGAATGAGTTCGTTCTCAACACTTTTTGATCTCTTTTCAGAAAAAAAATATTTTAACGTTTGAGAGAGAAAAAAATGACTCGTATTTCATCTTTTAGATTCAGATTCATGAAACATCGGCTACCTGTTTTTTTTCGTTATAGAAACCGATGAAATAACTTTCGACTCTTCATTTTATCTGCTCAAATCTTCCATAAATGCTACGAACACAGCAGTTGGCCGATAGATTTCAATCGATATCTTCAGGGTCATAGATTTTAATAAGAATATTGAAATCCACAGGTTGCCAAAGACAGCAACTTTTATTTGGAGATCATTTATTTAAACAACATTTCAAAAAATTCAAAATTCCACATCACTTTCAAAGGTGTAGGATTTCAAATCATCAATCTTTATTTGTACTCGTTGTTAAGAGTACCATTTCATTTCGAGATATCGTAGATTCCGGAACGAACGAGTAAACATGAAATTTAGTGGTCCTTGTTCGATACAGACACGTTGTTCGCTCATAATATTAGTTGAATTTCACAATAGAAGAACGGACGAGGAGACAAAACAAGAATGAAGATAAGTGCGTGTTTACGAGAATCGATCGAAACGAGTGGCTCATTTATTCTCCCAGAAAACTCGAAGACGATAGATGGAAAATGTTTCTTTTCGATTTGACTTAACTTACATTGGATTCGAAGATATCTCATTGGCCAGACATATTTTACTGTCAAACGAAACAATGAATTTGTAATATCTCATAAGCTCATTGTAATTTAAAATAAGAAGAAATGTCTTTGTCTCGTCGTTGAGGTGGATCTATCAACAAATATGCTCGAGTTGTTGAATTGATTATTAAAAAATATATCTCTTCAAAGATATAATTCGAAGAATTTATATTCATGAAGAGGTGGTTTTTCAAAGTAGCAGCGAACTTATAAATGATTGTAGATTCATAGTTTGGAATTGCATATTATAATTGATGCTTTAAGAAAATGACTCTGACGATGACTGTGCATGGCTGTTTTATATGAAATTTAAGAATTCATTTGTTCATCAGGATTAACATAATCGATCAAAGAATGTATCCCTGAAATGGAATTCGAGGTACTTTAAGGTTGATTTTTATTCGTTTTTCCAGCGTAGTTTATCTATTTAATTAATCAAATATCTATTAGCGTATGAATCGCTGAATTTTTATATGGAAAGATTTCAAAAATATCCTGCTACTCCGAAAACAGTTCCAAACGTCCTGGTAATTTTGTTGTCTCGTTGTCTCAAGGATGATAGAAAATCAAGCGGAAGGGAATAACACTCCGTGGAGACAATTAATCTTATCAATTTCGTCGCCTTTTGTCTTTGAGAATTGATTACACACTTCACAGTGCCAAATCGAAAGTTTAAAAGGATAAGGAAGTGGGTAACATATATTTTTCCGGTTTCATATTCGATTGCTCTGTGTGTTGTGATTATGTGCAGCTATAACACACGATATCGATTCTTTTTCAACCACCGCAGCACCGCCTTCATACATTTTTCCACGACCATTCTCATCTTTTCCCATTTCTTCAACAATTCAACGCTACCACACGGTTATCTCGAACCGATATCTTCTTCCGATTCTTCCGTCCCGTTCCACTTCATTCTTCTTTTTTCTCTTTTTCACTTCCTTCCGTATCGTAGTTTTTTTCATTATCACTCCTCTTTGCGTTTCGTTCGCACTTTCTCCTGTATGACAAGCAATTCATTGATCCATCGCTATGGATGCTATGGTTCGATCGCTTTTCTCCGGTTTTGAAGGTATAATCTCTTCAACTGAACAATTCATTCTTGTATCGGACAAATTATATGTCTTTCTAGTCTTGGCTTTTGGTCATTTCAACCAACGAGTGATGCGAAGATTGCTGGGGATAAAAAAATGGCCCTGCACTGGGGAGGATTTATTCGCGAACTTTACAAAAATTTACTCGTATATTTTTCTGGATTCCTTTGAATCTTTCTGAAACTCCCTGAATGCTTTTGAAATTTTGAACCAAAAATTTCACTCATTGTATTTTTTTCTAAACTTTCCTTAGTTTTCCTCTCTGAATTGACGAGTATCTCACCCTTCCGATTGGCTAGACTCTTCTCTGAATTTAATGTACGAATTTCACATCACACTCCATCCGGCGGACAAAAATGCACTCCGCTTCACTTTCAATATTCCCCGATGTCCGTCAAATATTTTCAAAATATCATCGAAAAAACCGCTTGAAAAATAAATTTCCCAAGTGGCGAAGTTTTCATTCGATTATCATCCTCCCAGTTTCGTGCGAAAAATGAAATTCACACCCCGTATCTGTTTTTTTCCATCCCCCGTTATCTTGAAAACATCGTATCGAGATATCGCGTTCGCGTATATCGAATAAAACGCGAACGTCCATGCGGATACATCAACAGAAATTGAAATCAAATATTCCTGCGTATTCATTTTTATAATCCAGCCAACTTGTTGGAAGATCATAGAACGTGTAACACGTTAACTTGATTGCGTTCAAAAATACCTCGCAAGGGTCGATGTATATAACGGTGATCTAGCTATATCAATCGTACAACCGGACATCGTGTACAGTTGCATATTTTTCATGAGAATTATCAGCGGATTGTCGATGAGATCGAATACGTGGAACCACGATTTGATCTTGGTTGAAGATTTTACCCGGTATAGCGTTATGTATTTAGATTTTTCATTTCACCTCTCTTCTTGCCACAATTTTCCGCCTCGAGGAGCGCTCGAAGGTCCTCAAATGAACTCATAATTCATCACTAATGGATGATATTTCAGGGAAATTACTGTGAATATAATTTTGACGAAGTTTGTCGTTAATAATGTGTTATATTATTATGGTTTTCGAGTTGCTACTCGAATCGTTTTTGTCGGTTTCTTTTTATGTAGGTTAAATTGCGAGGTGAAGTAATAATGATTGTTGAGCAGATATCGATTTTACTCAGGGCATCGAATGTTGTACCTGAGAGAGGATGAAAAACGAGGAAGAACTCGCGGTTATGGAAATTATTCGAGTCTTCGAAGTTATTAGATTTTCTGCGTCAATTTGAACTGTGCTGTCACTGTTGTAACGCGCACTTCAAATATTCTCGAGATTTCGGATGGATAAATATTTAATAATGTGTGATTGATGCAGGGAAGGTGATTTTTCATATTTTCTTTTATAGATTTCGTACATAACAATTTTGTATATGAATTTTATATAATCATTCTCTATGACAGGATTGCGTATAATTTTACTATTGAAAATTAAAAAATATATATATTCATCCAATTATAAACTCCTTATTAGGTGCGCAACTAAGTTCTCGCTGTTTTTTTTGTGAAAATGCAACTTATAGCTGCAATCGCTGGCTATAAGTTTTGCCCATCTTTCTGACAGAGCTCGGATACCGTTACAATAAAAATGTTCGTTTTTTGAGGCTATCCACGAATCAAACCATTCTTTGATGTCTTCGTATGAGCAAAACTGCTGATCAGCCAGACCATGTGCCGTCGGACGAAACAATTAATAATCGGACGGCGCAATATCTGGAGAATATGGCGGGTGGGTTAGGACTTCCCATTTGAGCGTTTCCACGTAGGTTGTAACGGGTTTGGCAACACGAGGCCGAGCGTTGTCATCACAGTAAAAAGTGAAACTTGAAGTGATCCCGAATATCAGCTTGAAAATGCAGCCAAAAGTAGCGCCTATTCCAACTGAAAGTATAAGCAATGAAAGAGACTGAATTTCAGTCAATTCCATTTTACTTTGGAAATTAAGATAGAATTTCATCCTCATTTTTGAAGATGGAATTGACTGAAATTCAGTCTTTAAGCTGATATTCGGGATCACTTTAAGTTTTACTTTTAACTGTGATGCGATAGAATCACTTTGTCGTGTCTGTGCTCGTATTATGGCCGTTTTTCGCGCAGTGCTCGGCTCAGTTGCATCAATTGAGTTCAATATCGTTCCCTAGGGATGGTTCCGTTCGGCTTCAACAACTCGTAATAAATAACACCGACCTGGTCTCACCGAATACACAGTAGAAAGTAAAACTTACTTCCAACCTTAATATCGGCTAATTTCAAGATGCAGCCATAACTAGCTCTATTTCAGCTGAAAGTAAACATCCAAAACAAATGCCGACACAATGGAAAAGACTGAATTTCAGTCAAGTTTCCAAGTAAGATGCAGCCACTTTCAGTCAGACTTTTTACAGTGTACACAGCATAATCTTCGGGGCGTGAATGCTCGACCGAGCCGATGACGTAGAAGCATGACCGGGCAGTCCCCATGACTTTCTTTGCTTTGGGTTGCTGTGATGATCGATTCTTCATCACCCGTCACGATGCGATGAAGAAAACTCTTCCTTTTTTGCCGCCGGAGCAGTTGCTCCACGTCCCTTGGCTTCAACCCATAAGGAACTCAAGTTCCTTGCTTTTGAATCGCTCCCAACGCATGAAATCGCTTGGAAAAGGCTTGGCGGGTAACTCCTAATGCCGAAGCAAGCAGTTTTTGCGTTTGTCACGGATCCTCATCGAGCAATGCCTTCGAATCAGCGTCTTTGAATGTTTTTGGCTTTCCTTCACGCGGACGGTCGTCAACATCGAAATCGCCGTCTTTGAAGCGACAAAACCACTCACGGCACGTTGTTTCACTTCACGGTAAAAAGAAAAACTTGATTTCAGTTAAAATATAAGCCGAGTTTAAGATGCAGCCGAAAGAAGACTCATTAGACTTAAAGTCAGCTACTGGAAAACCTTCTCAAACTCAAACAAGAATACAGCTTACATTGATCCCTATTGAACTGAAATTAAAACTGATTTTGAACTGAAATTCAAAGCGAATTATTCCTGATAAATGGGTTCGTCCATTGTTTTTTGTTTTGTTCTTCTCAACATAGCGTTACCTATCGACGATGAGGAAGTTGTTTGTGTTTATTCGGAGAATGCAAAATGAAAGTTCCCTGTTGTGTGGATTTATTCACTTCACTTGTTGACTATTCAATTATATCATGATCGTAGTTTTTGAAGATTGAACATCTTTAACCCTCATCGGGAGATTCGAACCCACATTGTTGCTGGAATAACCTGTCCTAGTCCTTTGCGTTTAACCACTTCGCCACGGTACTGTTTCGATCGACGCATGTGATGAATAATTTCATAATAGTATAATTTGATGGTATGTGTAGTGTGGAGTCGAAGATAAATTTGGAAAACATTTCACGGGAACTGAGAATTAGTGGAAATGTGAATACCCCCAAAAGTTTGAATTAATTCCAATTTGTGTTGTAATGTTGAAGTGAAAGTGTCGACATAAAAAATCCATTGACAGTGATATTACAAACTGCTACCGAACTTGTTAGACACCTTGAATAATAAATAAAAAACCTGAAATAATTTGACTGAATTGAAACTGTCATTAATTATATGCAAATATATATGTGTACGTATAAACAATTGTAACACTGAAAATGAAAGAATTCTAATCTTATTTTCAGATATTTTTTACTGAATTATCCATCAAACTCTACATGGCTGCCTATAAGATATGCATTGCTGATAATCAGCATATTATCCGGTTTAATTGAATTTAATACGGCCATAACTACTTTTAATCCCATATTACGGCTGAAATCGTAACATTGCTGATTTTGAGCCTCATCTGAAAATCAGTCGATCATGGAATTAAGATTTACTTTTTACTGTGTTGGAGCGGTATCTTCGTAAACTTTTTGGAGCCCTCGATGCGCTTCAGCCGCCGTTTTCTTCCAATGAAATGAAAAAATCTACACTTCCCTGTCGATATGACGATTATTTTGCACAAAATCAGACATTTTTACTCAAAACAAAATCCCTAACGTGTCAACGCGGTTTATTTACCATATGTCTAAGCTTGGTTCATGACGTTTTGGGTATGTCAAAATCAACCAGCCACCTATTGACAAACAGCGAGAACTTGATTGCGCACCTAATATTTATTTTTTTCAGTCGTTTTTAGATGACGAATGAACTTTTATACAGCGGACTAAATCACAATTCTTGCTATTAAGGTCAAACTCTTTGTTCGCAAAAGCTCCTAAATGTTCTTTTCAGTTCAAAAGCAGAGAAAGAATTCGAAGCAATTCATGAAGATTCCAGAAGAACTCGACAAAAAGTACAAGAAATATTATTCTAATTATTACGAAATTGTGTATGATTATATTTTCACATTATGAGAAGAGTAATTCCGGTAATCTTATATTTCTTAGAGTAGAAGGTATGAAAAAGTCGATAAAAAGCACCTTGTCACAGTTAGAACTTATTCACTGGATGAACGGCGACAATTATAGCAGTTTCGCTAGTTCTGGACGTTTCTCGTTGGTCTTCCGATCATCGGTCTTCTCATTTCTCTCTGCACATACAACTTTTGACAACGACTTTCGCTATACTTTCTTGTACCTCGCGAGTTCATCGATGCTGGCACATTATTGAGTGTGCTAAGAAAATTCATTGAGCAATTTATGAGATTTCTCCACAATTTTCGTAAACAAATGATATTTTTCGAATCTCATGCAACATTCCAATGTATCGATCGAAATTAAAATTCTCTTCCTCAAAATATCCCCAAATTACGGATATAAAATCTCATTACTTCTCTCGACGTTTCTGGAAAATGGATTTTAGAAGGTGCGAAACAAAAAAAACAAAATTCGAGGAAAAATTCCACGTGAACAATGTGCACGCAAAAAGGTACGGAAGAAAAATGACTGGAAATTCACAGAATTACAAAATTCACAACGTGAATCATGATGATATCATTCGAGTATGTGAGAATATGGTAGTATAGTTAAACAAAAGGCGAATGTTTTTCATTCATTATTAATAGCGTATGCTGTACGTTGAAGAATGCAGCCAAAAAATGTACTCAATTACATAACAAGCGATGAGAATTGTCTGCGATAAATGATGTACAATGTTTTATACGATATAATGTGGTCAAAACTGTTTGTACCATTATGCGATTATTAATATGTGCGAAATTACCAGCATATTGGTGAGGTGGGAGATGATGAATACCACGTTATAAAATCGTTCCCTCTATATCGTGTAATTTTGCGGATAAAATTCGTGTGCTAAATAGTTTTGAATGTTATCCGTACGTGGGAGAGAACATGTAGTAAGTTCAAACTCAGGTGAGTTTAATTGTGGCGAGTTGTGTCAATCTCGTGGCGATGGAGAACCAACTGTTGGTAATTGATTCGGTTGATTCAATCTTGTCGCAAGTTTCGCCGTATGAAACTTCGCTGGTAGTTGGCAATTGGCTAGTCAATCGCTGATTGAATAACATTGATGGAATATATGGCTGTGAAACATGGTTTTGCTTACAGTGATGGAACAACCATTTTTTTCCTACTGATAATTGCTGAATTATTTATCAAAAATCGCCAAATTCTAAGATTTTTGGAAAAATTTGGATGACATATTCATTGGAAACATCTTTGGTGTTCTTCCCGCTCCGAATTTCTTTCAATGTTGTTTTTATGAGGGTAGAGGTACACTGGAAAACAATTTCTTCCATTCAAATAAATATTTCTTTGGTACAGGACAAATAAATATTCATTCGACTGGGAGAAATTGTTTTTATTCAGTGTATAGAACTTCTTCATACAAAGTCTATTGGTCTCAAATTCCGATCCAAAGGGAGATGAAAATCCCGAATTTTTCGAAAATTCAAAATTTTACAGCTCCTCGCTGTACGTGACATAATAATTATAATTACATCATCGCACACAAATTTTCCCAGTATTCGACACGAATTCCACGACATCACGTATTTTTATATTTATAGATATATACTCCGTATCGGTGGTCGTAAATATCGATTTTCATTCAGAACGAACTATCGACACGTTTCAGTTCACGGAGCGAGAGCACACGCGAAGGTATTCGAACAGATATTTGAAAACTTTTTATTGAATATGATATCGGGCCGTTACATTGGACGGCGTTGGATTGGTATGGAATCATGAAATGATTAACGGATGCGTAATCATTTTCATGTGCAGTTCGCTTTAATTAGCGGAGAGATGCTGATTAGGTTCATTGGACTGTCAAATTCATCCTTACATGATATTCGATTCAATATATACCTATACATCAAATCGTATATCGCGATATATATTATTTTGTTAGATATCTCATTACGTGTTTTTCGAGATGAATCGAATTTATTGCATCGCGAGTTGCTTCGATTGGAAATTCTATTCAATCCGCATAGAGTTAATACGAGAAAAATGCGATAAATTCGATATATATCCGTGACGCTAGATGTTTATAGCCTCGACGATATTCACGATTCCCATTATCTTCTTTGATCGGACTTTACGACTGATGTTGAATACTTCGAATTTCATCTGGCATTGAGATGATTAAATGTCCTTTCAGCTCATCTATTGTGTTTTTAGATTTCATTCTTTTTTCATTAAAATGAGTTATGGAATTTAAATCCTTTGCTCTTGATTCTTTGTTTTCAGCAAATTCAATTAACTATCATCTGATTGGAATTCATTGATTGTTCTCTATTTAACAGGAAACATGTAACTGAAACCGATTATTGGCTTTTAAGCGTAGTTAGCATGTAGTTTGGTGCATGTCAGGAATGCTTTATTTTGTTACCAAAGAGCGAATGGGATGTGCGATCGAACGCCCTCAATGTTGGGTCTGACCTGAAACGGCAGTTACTACTCAAGAACCGCCAGGTGGCGGCAGTCGCTGTTGTTTTCTCGATAGGGAAAATATCAAAGTTAGGGCATATCAGAAGATACTTTGACACAATTTCTCCCCCAGTTTCACTACAGTTATCGCCTGGGGAGTGAGAATGTCACTCGATTAGAGAGAAGATCTTAATTTGATACAATTTAAAGAGTTCAAAGAGAGAGAGAGAGAGAGGCAGTTTTCAGTCTCTACCGTACGACAAGTATCGATTCGAAGCAATGAAATTATACAATACTTCCCTCTCAATATATTCATTTTTGTTTGTTTTAATTTTCTTTCGCTTTGATATGACTCCTCGAACATCCCATTTATCATTTGTTTTTTTTTGTTCAAGAGTTTTATACATTTCTATCAAATAAAATTAATTTTCCCTAAATTGTCTTTGTCACATGCAGAATGGAAGTTGTTAAAGTTACCGCAATACATTGAGGTTGACAAGTTTGTTTTCCAAGTATAAAATATTCCGAGGGAATGAATTTCCCCTGAGTAAATTTGAACTAAAAGATGTTACTTATTATGAGATAGTTTTGGATGAGAGAATTGTATTCTCCTTGAACGTCATTGACAACTGTCGTTGGTAGATATAGGAATAAGTTTTTTTTGTGGAAATTCTATACTTATCACAAATTCAGCTTATCAATCAAATATGAATTTTATTTTCGCTTTCAACGAACAATTCGCTTCAAATAATGTTGTATGAAGAAAGAAAAAATGGTTTCTTCAATAGACTTCAATGAGCGAGTCGAAAAGTGGTGTTAGCGTGCACATAATTGCCTGTCTATAATATTACTTTCATTAACAATTTCAAATTACTTACAATGCATCTCAACGAGGACGAAAAACAATAGCTTCTGTTTCTCTTCCTACAGACTCCAATTTTATAATCACAAGGAGAAGCGCGTGTACTGAATTCTTCGGTACTGTAAGGTAACTGAAATAATTGCCATTGAGCTGCCTCAAACCTCCCATCAAATGAGGTCGTTTGATGCACCACATTGTATTGTCTTTCCACATCATTTCATAATTGTTCAGGAAAATAATAACACTCGAATGAATTAAACGTACAATCGGTTAACAAATTTATGAGAGAGAAATCCATTACTCGATATAATTCTATTGCTTTCGTTAAACGTGTTTACAAAGTTTTTATACTTTCCGCATAATCGATTTCGAATTGTACAATCTCAATAGAAGATATTTGTTTATTGATCTTCCCGTTTATTAGCCCACTCATCATCGTGGAATACTTATTTAAATATCAGAGGATAAGACGCACATGATTCTCGCTCGAAGGATCATCCGAGGTATACAAAACTCTATTGTATCGCAATACCGCGTTAAAGGAAATCGAGACATTTATGCTGAACTTAAATCAACGATGCAACTTGGTGTTTTCCAAGCAAGATAACAAGGAGAGAATAACGGAAGAATCAGCTCATGAATATTCCCCTATATCCAAAAATTCTCCTTGAAACTCAGAGTGCTGTGAACTATGCGGTATGTCGACCTCATTTTCAACCTATCAAGGGTGAAATCTCTTCAATTGAAAATACTGTACGAATAATTCTATTGTTATTTCTGTAAGAATTCGATCGGATTATGGGAAAATTCATGAAAATTATGTTACGGATCGGAAGAACCAGTGAATACGATTTTCATCCTTTATTTATGATAGCGCATGTCAACAGATATATATTATTTATATTTGCGCGACGGAGTTGGTGAAACAATCGAGATGCATATCTTACCAGGTTATGTGCGTTGTGAATATTAATTGAGTGAGCTAACCAACGATTCGTGCTATCTGTATTACGACGTTTGAAAATCCCTGGGGAATAAAATTCTCAGCAATAAAATATCGGCGATGATGATACTCTCTTTTTTATTCCAGTTAGCGCGGAGAATCTTTATTCTCTCGAAAATTCTTGTTCTAGTTAATTAGTATTTTTCGTATCGATCGTGGAATCGTCGTGGAATCTTCAGTATCTTTTAGCTTGCACCATTTGAATATTGGGAAACCATTTGACGAAGATAGTATTATAATAGTTCTTTCGTTCTTTCTTTCCGTTTCAGACAAGTTCCCTAAGAACCAGCCTCATGAGGAGAGAATGGCTGACAGGAACAGGAGAAACCGATATCTGACTATCAGCGTACTACATATCATCACGTTAATGTGCCAAGGTGAGTTCTGTTTTACATTTTTTATCGTTTAGTAGGAGGGGGTGTGTTTTTTTATATACATGTATATTTTGATATCGTTCCCTATAGTTTTCGTTCTGTAGTTAGGATCGGTGATACAGAATCATCTAATATTGTTCATCGGAACTCCATTAGCTTAATGAATAATTGTACCATGCGGAATGAAATTATGTATTTATTATAGAACTGCGCAATCATTCACTGTCATTATACATTCCTGAATTACTTATCCGTTGGAAACGGGAACTGCATTGAGGTGATGATATTATTGATTTTGATCATATATTTCCATTTGTCTAAATGGAATGAAATTGATGTGATAAAATGCGAGGTGATTAGTATAAGTGATAATTGTATATCGTTAGAGCACGTGGAAATCAAATAGATTCGACCTATTTGTTTGGAGAAAGTTTTTGGGGGTTTCATTCGAATGGAAAAACAGTGGAAGCACAACAGAGATGCTTTGAAAATTCGAAGATTTTTTTGAACATTGCTTGTGTGGTATGACTTTAACCCATTAAGTCCCAAAATGACATTTTTTCGTTGCGTTTTTCAACGCTCGTACTCTCTGAGAAAAAAACTGCTGAAAAATTCTAGAATAAACATTGTCGATGTAAAATTCACTCATCTTTCAGAATCTGCCATCGGTTTTTCCGACAAATGTCCCTGTGGCAAGATATCTGGGGTTTTTTCTAAAAAGACGCGAATTTTCAAACTTTTTTTTTCTTTGTCTCACGTTTTCACATTGGAATCATTTGAGAATCCTTGTTGTAACCACAGAAACCACGTCAATTTATCTCGAACTTTAATTTATGCTTTTGACAATTGTGAAAATTAATGTGGAAACCATCAAAATGGTGGTTCAAACGTGGAACAAACGTCAGAAACTTCAAAGATTCTTCATTCAAAAACGACGGACTTTAGAGAAAAATGTTACTGAACAAAAAGTTTTAACACTTGATCGAAGAATGTGCTGAAATTTTTTCAGAATTTTTTAATGACTTTTTTGAATTTTCAAAATCGTCAAATTTAAAAAATTTTTAAAAGTCATTAAAAAATTCTGAAAAAATTTCAGCACATTCTTCGATCAAGTGTTAGAACTTTTTGTGCAGTAAAGATTTTTTCCAAAGTCAATTTTTTTCTAATTAAAGATCTTTGAATTTTCCGTCTCATATTCGTGGTTTTTTTTATAGTTTGTTATTTTCCAATACCCTGTGGTTTTACCAAATGGACTTTGGTAAAAATCTTCACTGAACAGAAAGTTCTAAGAATTGATCGAAGAATATGCTGAAATTTTTTCAGAATCTTTTGATGACTTTTAAAAATTTTTCAAATTTGACAATTTTGAAAATTCAAAAAAGTCGTTCAAAAATTCTGAAAAAATTCCAGCGTGTTCTATTATTAGTTCTAAGAACTTTTTGTTCAGTAACATTTCCTCGAAGTCCATCGTTTTTGAATGAAAAATCTTGGAAGTTTCTGATGTTTGTTCCGCGTTTGAACCGCCATTTTGATGGTTTCCACATTGATTTTCACAATTGTCAAAAGCATAAATTGAAGTTTGAGATGAATTGACGTGGTTTCTGTGGTTACAACTAGGATTCTCAATCGATTCCAATGTAAAAACGTGAGATAAAGAAAAAAAAAAGTTTGAAAATTCGCGTTTTTTTGGAAAAAAACCCCCAGATATCTTACCACAGGGACATTTTTCGGAAAAACCGATGGTAGATTCTGAAAGATGAGTGGATTTTACATCGACATTGCTCATTCTAGAATTTTTCTGCACTTTTTTTCTCAGAAAGTACAAGCGTTGAAAAACGCAACGAAAAAATGTCATTTTGGGACTTAATGGGTTAAGGCCAGCTTACTTCAAAAAACGTAATTTTCTTCAATACATTTTATTTATAGTACAAAACATGTTGAGTAATCAATTTTTTCACATATGAAAGTACATATATGAAATTACTTGAAAACCTTTTTTTTTTTTTTGGCGGTCCTGAAAATGGCTGCTGAAACTCATCTGATTCGTAGATGGATGACACTCTCATTTCAAAACTATTGCACTTATCGATATGAACCAAACGGCATTTTACTCTTTAGATGTCTGGCTATGGCCTCAAGCAGAATGAAACATTTTCAATGAAAAAAAAACAAAATGGCGGACTTTTGAATTTTTTTTACCCTTCTTTTCACTTTTAATTGTTTATAACTTTTTTAAATAATAATAAATATTTCTGGTTCCGCTTGAGGCCATAGCCAGACATCTAAAGAGTAAAATCCCGTTTGGTTCATATCGATAAGTGCAATAGTTTTGAAATGAGAGTGTCATCCATCTACGAATCAGATGAGTTTCAGCAGCCATTTTCAGGACCGCCAAAAAAAAAATGTTTTCAAGTAATTTCATATATGTATTTTCATATGTAGAAAAATTGATTACTCAACATGTTTTCTACTATAAATAAAATGTATTGAAGCAAATTACGTTCTTTGGAGTAAGCTGGTCTTAAAAGACGGCTATCGAGCTGTCACTTTGAGTTCCGGTGGATTACAGGTAGGAAATAGATGAAGGAATGGGAGATACGACGTTGAGATAACGAAGATACGATGGGAAAATGTTCGACGATTTGAGAATTTGAGAATGTACTTTCCCAAGCAGAATTTTCGTAGAAAAATGTATAAATTCACACAAAGTATTGTTTTGGATTATTTTCAATATTTTTGTAGAACATCACCAATCAGTCTCCTTTTCTGATTTATTCATAAATCTGTGTAATTTAACCAACTTCCTAGCGTTAAACATAGTATATGATGATCTTATTTTCGTTTACGTATTATATCCCACACAGCAGAAAGAGTTCAGGAGGAATTCTTGAAGAAAACCATAACTCGTCCAAAAGAATCCTCGAGATGTCAGTTCAGAATTGATTTCAGAGGGAAGTCTTTTTTTGTCCGAAAGAACTCTCAAAGGATCCCAAAACAGTTTGCAAAGAAATCCAAAAAAGCTCATCAGGAATCCTAAGAGAGTTGATGAATAATCTTCAAAGAGTTGATAAGTAATTCTAAAAGATGTCTCAAAGAATTCTGTAAGAGGTATGTTTTGAAGTTTGAATCGTTGATAGGAACGGACCGGAAATTCAAACTTCCAAAGCCTGACCGATGATTGTTTTCTATCCTTTCGAATTAACCTCTCAATACTGGGAACGTAATTTAAAAAATGTACTGCAAAATTGTTGATCTTCAAAAGCTAAGTATTCCTTTATTCGGTTATCAATTCGTCTCGGTGAAGGTTTCAAACTTCCGCAGCATGTGAGAGGTCTTGAAGAATGCTGTATAAGGTTGTAAATAATTCTAAAAAATTTTTGAAGAAATTCATTGAGACACTCCATAAACTTCTCAGTTCACCCAGGAATCCCAAAGATATTCTAGAAAAGATGGAAGAATTAGTCATGAATTCATTGAAACATTTAAAGTGAGTAATTCGAATCGAACTGAAGAAGATCCAATATAAATCAATAAAAGTATCGAAAGATGTTACAAAACAGACATTCGAATACTTCTGTATGCACATTTCTAGTCAACTGATCGAACTTACAGCAAAGTGCAAAATATTTGACATTCCCGTGATATTTGCGGCTGTTTAAGATTTTTTCGCAGGACTTCGAAATACTTCTCCATTTTGAAATTTCTCATGATCTGTTTGAAATTGTTCCAGAAGATTTTCAGAACCATTTCAGTGTTCATAGCAATTAACCATGCATCAAGGTTTTTAGGCGAACTGGATTAAATAGTTGAATCGGAAAATATTCTAAGAGTCCTCCAAGAATTCTTTTCAGAATCTTTTGAGAATTCCTCAAACATTCTTTTGGAATTCTTGAAGACTCCTGTTTGACGAGAAAAAGAATTATTCTGGAGATTCATTCTGAACTGACACAAGGGGGGTCCTTTAAGAATATCTCGCGAATTCGTTAAGAATACTTTGTGAACTCATATATGAGCTCTCTAAGAATTTATTGAGGATTTTTTTTATGATTCGATTGAATTCTTTTGGGACTGTGGTGCTGTGTGGGATATGTGTAATATAATGTATTATTGATAAGATTGCGCCAACCTTTGGAAAATGATATGATCGGTCTATTCAAGATTCCTCAAGAAATCAATACATAGAAAAAATTACTTTGTATTTTGGAAATTGTTATTTTGATAAATCCAAATAAATATTTCTTCAGAAGAAATAAATATTGATTCAATATTTTGTTCATCGCGAATTATTCTTTCGATTGTATTGACCGGGGAGAACTAGAAAACAATACAAATAGT
The DNA here is from genome assembly GCA_018340375.1 of Gonatopus flavifemur. Lineage (NCBI taxonomy): Eukaryota > Metazoa > Arthropoda > Insecta > Hymenoptera > Dryinidae > Gonatopus > Gonatopus flavifemur. Next base: position 3,002,830 of record JAFFJZ010000006.1, on the reverse strand, counting down.
ACACGGCTAATATTCAAATTCCCGATAGGCTTTTGTAGTTTTCGGTTTTCATTTTTGTGAGAAGTCACTGCATTGATTTGCGTGCATTTTGTGAGTCGAAGAATTGTACGGAGTATATTTTCTATATCAAAGAATGATCAGGGATTTCGATAAACCTCGATAAAGTCCAATAAATTCAATAACACTCGATAAAACCCGATAAAATCCGATAAAACCCAATAAAATTCGATAAGATTCTAGTGGGACGGGTTTTTCCCAACCCTGATTTTCACCCATGAATTTCCTCGTATAAGAGATTCAAACACAGTGATTACAAATGATGGATTAGTCATTTAATTAGAGAGCCGAAACCCTGATCGATTCGATCTACCGAATCATCGGAGAATCAAGTAGAATTAGTCTTGGGATGGTTCGTTGAAATATACAAGCTGCCAAATACAAAATTGCAAGATATATCAAGGAGTTTTTAGGAGATTCCTGAAATACTTCAGATGGACTTGTTAGAATCTTGGTTAGTTCAAAAGCACATGAAGAGTCCGTGAAAAGTTGGGAATGAAATATGTTCAATGAACTCTTGAGGAAATTTTGACGAATTTTTTTAGATATCGAATTCTCATCAGAAATTCCCCATTCGTGAATTGTCATAGATTCTACATGTATTGCTGGGTTACGTGACATTTTTTTGAGTTCATCAAAAGGTGCGTTCAAGGTTCACCAGGAACCCACCGTACTCGGATTTTGGATGTAGTTTTGAGACTCGTGATACTTGAAAACGTCCGTTGATGGTCTCAACCAAGTTCCCCAGAAATGCTTCAATCTCGTTATCCCATCAACTTTTCTGGTACTTCCAAATGACTTTTAATTTCGTAAAATTTATCAGGAATCCCTCAAGAGTTCTTCAGAGCTTGCGTTCCTCCTTTTCCCCAGCTTCTAACGAACTTTGATGGTCTTTTGGAGTCTAGAGAATTCTCAAGACCGCGTCAAAAGTCGTCCAAACCTGAATTGACCCATTTGGAAAGATCCATAGTTGACAAATGGTGCGATACTGGCAAAGTTGTATTTGCCAGACTTCGGCAGAAACAACTGTGCTCATTCAGAATCATTACCGTTTTCCAACTGGCCTCAAATGTTCGCCGGATTCCAGACGGTACTGGCTTACGTGGTCACAGGGTCTTGAGCCTGTATCGAATCAATACTGTTCGGAGAATACCCAGACCGTACAGAACCGGAACCGCGTCAGTACCGAATCAGAGATGATTGAATGGTGAAATGCGAAGAAAAGACGATACGACACCATTATCGATGCAACGTTGTTTTAATATGAAATAGATAGTGGATAGGGATTCCACTGATCTTTCCAATAACACGGTTACTTTGATGAGACAATACTGCGCCAGTATTGATCCAGAGTCAATATTAGCATTCAATATATTCGATAGATGACAATGTGCCAGTATTGATAGAATTCTGGCTGACTATGGAATCGGTAGTCAACTGACGTTAGAATCACGATCTTGGCAATTCAGATGTTGTAGTGAGCCGACGTCTTGCCAGCAGTAGGCCAGAGTTGCTATCGTCATTCAATATGTTCGAGAGACAACAATGTGCCAGCATTGGTAAGACTTCATTCCACCACGGAATCTATGGTGAATTGTATGACTTCAACGGTCCCCTCACAATAAATGGCAATTTGAGTGATTTGTTGTGAACTCGGAGATCGGCTGATGTGATAGAGACTTAGTTTCTCACTCGCAGGATCCGGGTTCAATCCACACCCATTGAACTTTCAAGAACCCACTTCCAAAGTGCTTTTCTCCGAAAACGATAATGAGAACAATGAATCATTCACATTTTCGAAGTTCAAATTTAATGTATTTTTTTTCACTTGAAATATGATCACTCCTGGTAACTCCGGTTACCGGTACTGCGTCGGATTCTTTGAATTTCTACATAGGATTCCATCATTTCGACTACTTTTCATTTCTCGTCCAGTTCTGGCAAAACAACGGATCCTGTTGCAATGCCAGAGCTTCACCATAGCAGGCTCACATTAAATATCGCTAACGCCGTGGTGGTAAATGTTATACTGGTCCTTATGTGAAATGGTGTTATCATTTCAACTCCTTTTCCAGTACTGGCAATCCAACTGGCCCCATAATAGTCGCTCTAGATTTGCCAGTCCTGGCACCTCCGGTAGCAGTAGAGAGCCAGTAGCGGCCCGTGTTTCCATTTCCACATGGGGAGATGTTCTTCTCGGTCTCCTACACAGACCTGGTGCAAAATTGTCGCACCCATACAGTGCGGACTACGTCTGCAGCAGTATTGCCCAAGACAATTGGACCTATATAATATCGGACTGGTCCATTTCAGTGCCGGACTGGCCCACCCGGCTCCCCGGCGATCGCCGGGGGTCCAATCAGTTTTCAGTTCCCTTTTTTTTGTAGGAGTTATGATGAAATCTTGATTTCCCCAAGAGTATGCTCCATCTAGGTGGCTCGAAATAATTATTCCCAGCCGGGGGCTTTCATACAAGCCAGTCCGACACTGTTCTAGCTCCCCGTTTTGTTGTAAAAATTATGATGGAATCATGATTTTCCTAAGAATAAGGGGGCCCAGAGTAATTACGAGCTGGGTATCTTAGTGCAACCCAGTCTGACACTGGACCGTCTGCGCCAGTTTTTTTTGGTAGTGTTCGTCAAACTTCGATAATACAAAACATCCAATTCATTTATCTAGGTGAAAAATATATCGAATTTTCTGAGTGTTGTGAAAATGTTTACGGTTCATATTGTTTCGTGTTTCCGAAGTTGTGTTTATAATGTCCGATAGTTTCCAACTCAAATGAGGAAGTTCGATGTTTTGGACTATTGATGTTCAACGAACACTACTACTGTTCGGTGAACCTAAATGAAAATTTTGACTGTGAAAGGTGCATCAACATTCTCTCATATTTGTCTCCCCGTAGACTTCTCGTTCACTCTTTGACAAGCTCTTGACATCTCAACACTGAGAGGAAGGATAGTTTAATTCAACTGAGTTTCAGTTGCCTCAACCCCGCCACGCATTTGGATACGGCGAAATAAATCTAGGAATTGACTGAACTGCCTTCTGACTGAAGTCAATCCTTCGAGCAATTGATTGTAATTTTCATGGATTTGGTTCAATTGATTCTTTCCTTTGAAAGCGCGTGAAACATACAGGGTGGCGCAAAAGTCTGGAAACACCCCCATAACTTTTGAACGGGGCATGATAATTGAATCAAATTTTTTTTTAATTGAAGGAGGGGTCAAGGGCTATCTTAACTGGGGACTTTGAGTTCCCCAGCCCAGGAGGGGACGATGAGAGGGGAAGGGGGGCCAAAATCTAAAATGAGACGGGAGGGCTTGTGATACGTCATTCGATAGGGGCTTTTAACCCGAATCTAGCGATTGCTTGGTTTTTTGAAATCGGATAATTTTTCGCTGAGTTATTGTAATTTCAATACTCCGATGTGGCAAAGTCTGGAAACACCCCCATAACTTTTGAACGGTTCATGATAATTGGATCAAATGTTTTTTTAATCAGAGGTTTTCTCATCCAAATCTTCGCATTACCCAGAATCAACGGCGTGGACGTGGCGGAAACCTGATTCCTTGTGTGTGTGTGTGTGTGTGTGTGAGGAGGTGAGTGTGGGTGTAGGTGGGTGTCGGTGTGTGCGGTTGTGTGTGGGATTGTGTGTGTGTGAGGCTGAATGGGTGGTTCGGTCGTATGGGCCGACGTCCACACACAACCACACACATGCACGCACGCACGCACGCACACACACACACACACACACACACACACACACACACACACACACACACACACACAAGGAATCAGATTCTCGACACGTCCACGCCATTGATGTTGGGTAATGCCAAGATTGGGATAGAAATAACCTCCGATTCGAAAAAAATTTGATCCAATTATCATGCCCCGTTCGAAAGTTGAGGGAGTGTTTCCAGACTTTGCCACATCAGAGTATCAAAATTACGATAACTCAGCGAAAAATTATCCGATTTCGAAAAACAAAAAACCGCTGGATTTGGGTTGGAAAACCCTATCGAATGACGTATCACAAGCCTCCCCGTCTTATTTGAGATTTTCGCCCCCCCCCCAACGCCCCCTTCAGGGCTGGGGAACTCAGGGTCCCCTGTTAAGATAGCCCTTGATCCCTCCTTTGATTACAAAAAAATTTGACTCAATTATCATGCCCCGTTCAAAAGTTATGGGGGCGTTTCCAGACTTTGCCACATCAGAGTATCAAAATTACGATAACTCAGCGAAAAATTATCCGATTTCAAAAAACAAAAAACCGCTGGATTTGGTTTGGAAAACCCTATCGAATGACGTATCACAAGCCTTCCAATCTGATTTGAGATTTTGGCCCCCCTACCCCTCTCATCGTCCCCTACAGGGCTGGGGAACTCAAAGTCCCCCGTTGAGATCGCCCTTGACCCCTCTTTCAATTCAAAAGAAATTTGATCTAATTATCATGCCCCGTTCAAAAGTTATGGGGGTGTTTCCAGACTTTTGCGCCACCCTGTATTTGTATTGAATCAAAATAGTTTGAAATAACGACTAGTAACATTTGATTGAATGTCACATACCATAACATCAATATGGTAGTTCCATTCATTCAATTTCATGAGTTATCCGCTGAATAGAATATGGCAATTCATCGAATGAGGAAAAAAAAAGATTTTTCATGTGGACTTTCCGAATAAATTTACACAATGTTTTGGGAATTTGTGTTGACTGTTGTTGTCGGAATGTTTATTGACTGGCTCTCTCCTCTCCTTCCTACCATGGTCTGTTATTTTCTCCCTGTTTTGTTGATAGGGGGTCGTTGCGGCTTCCGTCCGTGATGCTTGACTAGTTGTGTTTTAGCGTAGACGATGCTGTCTGGATGAATTCTGAAATGCAAATTTTGCTTCACAGTTGACGAGAATCGAACCTACAACTTCCAGTATTGAAGACTAGCGCTTTACCCACTGAGCTATGGAGGCTGTTCAAATAACCTCAACCCAAGAATGCCATTTTGAACATGATTCATCCGATCTAGGAGATACAATTGATGTAATCACGTGTTTTTTTTTCATATGAATAGTAAATAATTCTTTTTTCAACGAACGCTTGTCTATATCTACATTGATTTTCTTTGGTTGTGATGAACTTCATGACATATCAAAAGCGATCGCATTGATGAGGTTGTCTCAACCCCGCCACTTTTCAGCCAAACTCATTGGATATTCGTGCAATTAACCAATTCTCCAGAAGCAATCGAATGAGAATATTATCTCAAATGCTCATCCTTTTCAATTACACCTGATGCATTTCAATCACCTCGATATGAGATTAAATCAATCGCTTAAAATGGTGCGTTCAAATTTCGTTGTGTTTCCATTAAAGACATGGTGATTGACTGAAATGCGCGTCTTATTTGGTTACAATATCGCTACAGGGTTGAATCAACCAAACGTGGATTCTTGTACCAAATGACGGGGAATTTATATCAAACGTTATTCTGTTGACTCAACCGAATACCTGCCAAACCCTTGGCGGGGTTGCCAAAAACACATTTTTTATCTCAGTGAATGATTTGTTGTTAGATTTATATCGACTACTCGTCCTGTTTCCGCTAGGAGCGTTGGCTGGAAAATTTGGACTGAACGCACGGAGGAAAAAGATCATGGAATGATCACTAGGAAAGACAGTAAACCGGTGACGACTACGAATTTCTGTACACAGTCGCTAACAGAGACGAGTAATGATTCCTATTTTGGTATACTATATTGTATTTTAATATACCAAAATAGAAACCATTATACTCGTCTCTGTTAGCGACTGTGCACAGAAATTCGTAGTTGTCACCGGCTCACTATCTGTTCTAGCGATCATTCCATGACTTTTTTTTTCCGTGCGTGTGAACTGATCAGTGATTTGTAGTTGCTGTACCTTAATTTTTTTTTTCAATTATTGAATGATGTATTGAGATATTTCGTTGCTGCAACGTCTAATCTCTTCCCAACCAGAAATTTACAACAGGCGCAGTACTGCAACAGTACTTTCCAAGACTGGCAGGGTACTGGAATTTGTCTGGGATGTTAACGCTTTTGTGTACTGGGGATTAAGTACTAACACTATTATTCGCAATCAGTGCAGTGCCTGTAGTGCATCAGTACCTAGCCGGCATTAAGCTCTCAGTACTGGTCTATTAGTACAGGCATAGTACTGTTTTTCTATGTATCCAGTACTGATCCCGCACGTGTTGGCCAAGTGTCGAAGACCCAATACTGGCACTGTACTGCACCTGTTGTCAACATTGGCATTATTCGGATTTTTCTGATTGGGCTTTCATCTACCTATCATTCGAAGTTCAAAAGATCGAGGATCGATCTACATATTTCGATTTCTTGATAATCAGTAGTCATAATCCATCATCAGTCAGCCCAGAATAACAACATCCAAGAATCCAAACAAGTTCATTTTCATCCACTCCAGAACTACACATTTGAAATTCATGTCCCGTCACAACAATGCGTTGAGAAAAGAAGAGAAGAGGAAACAAAAAATATTCTCCAAGTCGACATTATATATCGTACTTTCATGCACTTTGTGATATCTCATGCAATGAAAAGTGTCACAAGTTATCAACGATGCCTATTAATTATATCCAAATGTGGCAGTAACATCACTCGGTACTTTGTCATACTTGGTTGCATGGGTTAGCTTTCAAGGTAAGACGTATGCACTCACGGCTACACGAACAAACACCCACACAACCGTCCGCATTCATAATATAAAACCACTACTTTTTAATTTATGGGCTTGTCGGAGAATTTAATATTCTTGGAACGTTTGAGATGCGTGCTAGGACTGTATATAGCTGTACAACAACTATTTACTCTTATGTTCTCTAGGAACAGCAAGGGAAAAAACACGTGCCTTTTTGCAGTCAGCCGAGCGCATACGAAGTAAAAAGTAGCAATAAAAGGAATTGAATTGAAAGTAAAGAAGGCTCGCAGGTGGATACACAGAGCGAAAGAATTAGGAGATTGGGCCAAAGTTTCTTGCCTCGTCTCTCAGATCTTCTTCTAGCTGCTCTCTCTTATGTTCTCCAAAAAAAGGAGGAGAAAAAAAAAGAAGAACAACTTAACGATGCTCAAAGGAGAATTTTCCATTTAAAACCACAACGTTCGTTGAGTACAATGAATATAATAAATTTCATATCAACAGAATTATTTCGTGCATGAATTTAAGCTTTTAAGAAGTGTTTCTTGTCTTTTGATGTTCTCGTTGGATGTCAATTGATCAACGAAAAGACTATCCTTGCGTTTTCTACGAAATATAATATGAAATCCAGTAGAAATTCTAATACCTCCGAGGAGAGGGATTGATGAATTTGTGGGATGACTGGGAGAAAGAGGTAGAAGAATTTCACTGCATACAGTGAAGAATTTTCTTCAAAGATATTATTAAAATTCCTTCGGTATCGTAGTTGGATAATGCGTGTAGTTATATTTTATGCAAAGGATGAGGAATTTAGCTTCAACAATTATTTGAATTATTCAAATGCATTTGGAATATATTTCCTTTCCCGTCATAATAAAATTAGTAAAAATTGTCACACGAGATAACATTTTCCTAGATTTCAAAATGTGTAGAGGATATTTGTTGAGAGAGGTTGACTATTTGGATCTCAACTCTGGACCGCAGGCGAATGCGTTCCGGCGAGAGACTATACGGTATTTGAAGAGGACGTCACTTTGAATCCCAAAGATCCGAATAAAATTTAATGTTTGCGGTGACAAAATATTCGAAATTCAAATTCGAAGAGAATCCTATTTATTATTATTCATAAAAACATCGAGTAAGATGTATAAGAAAAAATTGATTAAATGAAAGTGAGAATGTTGAACTAGGGAATCCGATGATTCAATCGTGAAGAATTGATCACAAATGATACGTAGTGTTCAAACTTCCGCCCATCGATAACCGTGAGACGATCTGTACGTAGTAGGTGGAAGGATGATGGTTAAAAATACCGTCGTCGACGATAACAGTCGCTGGTGGAAAAACCGTCTTCCCATTCGGATCTTTTTTCTTTTCCGCACTTCAAAGAAACAAGATACGGAGTCCTCGTAATGCAGGCTTCCTGTTCGAGTCGCCAGGAGAGTCTCTCACAGTTGTGGCAGGAATTTTAAATCCGAAAGTTGTGCTCTCTTCTGACTGAAAGAAAAGAAGACGGGGTGTGGGAATATATCTATTCCCAGAGAAGGAACGTTGAAGGACTATCTTGGAAACTTAGCCGACACTGAAATTTTACAAGGCGAAAAGAGAAAGGGAAAAAGAGATGGGAAAAACGAGAATGAACGTTCGAATAGTGGACCGAACGATGAATTTCGAGCTTTTCTTTTTTCATGCTTGTCTTATGAATTTTATGATTGTTCTGTGTAAGGTGAACAAACTCGAATTCATTTTACTGATTTCAAGGTAAGAGGGAAATAAATTATCGTGAAAGGAATAGTTTGATTTTCTATCTTTGCTTGGAGTGAGAGATGCGTTAATGATTCGATAAATGAGGAAGTTTTGAATGATGTCTTTGGTTATTTCAGATTATTGTTATCAACGCATTTTTGAGGGATTCAACGCAATTGTTTTTAGAAGTTGATAAACAATTTCTCTACAGTTGAAGGCTCTTGTCCAGCTAGAAATGTAGGGGAACGGCGGGTGGTATGGCCCTCTTAAGGGAAAACTGAGATAAAATCACTCGCTACGGTGTGGGATACAACTTTTTGGAGTATTCTTCTCACATACATCCTGGAAGAAAAATGTTGATCAGTGAAATGAAAAATCAGGAACAATTTTATTTTATAGATGAATTTATGACAAATTTTTCAGAGTCGGGTGGTATGGCCCACCATCCAAAAACCGGTAAATTAAAACGATAACATATTTTTTAACACAAAATTATTTGTTTTAAACATTGAATATGGTTTTTACAACTCTTACTTAGACTGTGAACTGGATAATTTACATCTATCGCAATAATAATATAATTTGTCCGTAATATCTGCACAAAGTGCATGTGTCCATCCTTTACAGGTATGTCATTGAATCTAATCTTCTTTGAAATTTGAAATCTTTGCGTAGCATCGAGAAACAAATCTTCATGTGAAACGCATGCATGAAAATATTGTTCGAACAATTTTTTTAAAAATAAGTATTCGGTAAAACTGATCCTCCCAATCGATTCTAAGAAAACAAAATACATAGAAAACATGCACCCTGAATCAACATTGTGATTGTTTGTTATAAAAAAATAAGACACGTATTGGTTTTTTTTTATAACAATGAACGATCGCAATGTGGATGTGGAAATCTTTTTGACCAATTCATTGATGAACAATTTTTTACACACGTTTCTCACTTCACTTGGCATCTGGTTCTGCTAAGATTCCATCGGTGACCGGGACCATATCCCCCATTATTTCAGCATGAGCTCTAATAGGTCAATGTGGGCCATACCACCCGAATTCAATGTTGGCCATACCACCCAATCCAGATTTTTGACGAAAAAATCAGTTCATAACCAAACAAACGAACATTACCGCTCAAAACTCATGAGACGTATTCTATATATAAGTGGGATTAATGCTAGTATGACACATTATTTTATCATCTAACCTTTTTCGGTACAGAACGTCTCAAAGTTTCACCGACACAGTACACCAAGAACAAGTAGATGGAAAAAATTAGATTTCTCCTAATACATTTTATTGACTACGATGCAGTTTCCGCACATGATGGACAGAAACAATCTCTCCGTGACCAAAAGTGTGTAGTGCTGCCACCTAGCGTGAGATCCTGGAAACAAGTGGTGGGCCATATTAACCGGCGGCCCATACCACCCGCCGTTTCCCTAACTCCTCAGCATTTCAGGCCCCTCTTGGGCCAAGTTAGAGCCTTTGATGGTCCAATTTGGAGAAAGGGCAATTTCTAGCTGGGTGAAGATTAATTGCCATTTTGCTCCAGCTGGGATCGAACTATCGGATGAAATCGATTAGTATTGCGCCAAGCATCGTTAATAACTAATGTCCAATGTTCGCCCAAGCTTGGGGCAATCTTCAATCCAAGTTGGTATTATGTTATCAAGAAGATTGCCAAATCTTCAACCTACTTTTTCACATGTACATCCAAAGTTACTACTCTGTCCAAAAAATGAGGTGACATAGCATTTATTTCCAAAAATCTTCATCTATTCTCCCAAATTAAGTTCATCGCCTTCAAAATAATCTCCCCCCCCCCCCTCCACCCCGAACACAATCCACTTATGCCAACGCATTTTCCAATCTTCGAAACAGTTGTTGAAGTCGGTTAACAGTGGGATGGTCTTCAACTCTCTCTTCGATTGGGCTTGGATCCCCTCTATCTATTGTCGTGGTGCAAAAACCAAGAGTTGTCTCGCCATAATTCCGTTCTCTCCAGGCGAATAGCTTCACGTAAACCACGCATAACGTTCAAATAATATTCTTTGTTGACAGTTTAACCCAGCGGAAGGAACTCAAAATGCACAACACCACGATAATCGAAGAATAATAATCAGTGTTTTTTGGTTCTGTCTGACCTTTAGCGCGATATTCACTTGATCGATCACCCGGTTGTTCCCGGGTCGTAAGCATAAATCCACGTCTCATCTCCCGTTTCATTTTGTCCTGATAGCCAGAAAGCATCGTTTTACACACTTCAACGCGACGATGTTTTTCCAGGAAATCCAGTGTTTCCGGTACCAATCGAGATTTGACGCGTCTGAGGTCCAAAAGATCCTTCAAAATGGTATTGACTGATTCTTCTGAAATGCCAACATCATCAGCAAGATCTCTAATTTTAATCCACGATTCACAAGCACCAAATCTTTGATTTTTTTGACGTGAACTTCGTCAGTTGAAGTTGATGGTCGACCGGGACGCTTTTCGTCTTCGACACGTTCTCGATCTTCTTGGAACTCTTTATATCACTTGTAAACATTCTTATTCCGACATAGCCTCATCGCCAAAGGCGTTCCACACCATCCTCGACGAATCAGCAGCAGAAAATCCATTCCGCAAACAAAATTTAATACAAATTCTTCGCTCAACAAATGCAGACATTATAAAAATCGAAAAATTCACTTTCAGCAGCTTACAAAACGAAGCGTATCGCAAACATTAATGAATATTCTGATGTGACCCTTGGCACGGATATCAAAGACAGTGTTACTCAACTAAAAATAAGAGCACTTCCCCAAATACATTTGCGCACAGAGTTTAAATTCAAATGTCACCTTACTTTTTGGGCACAGTAGTTCAACAATCGATCCATGTTTACAGTTTATATCACGTTCAGAACGAGAACAACTTCTAATTCCGCACAGAGACAATCGTGAAAAGGAATATTCAATGTTGTGCAGAATTCTCATTGAGATTTACCCGCAGACTCCCCGTATAAACATATTTTGCATCCGTCTTGTCCACGAATCTGTCTATGTTCTCCAGCGTTGATTCTCCCGGATTGTACACATTCGAGTCAAAGAAAAGGGAGAACGAGCATCTAAGTGATACGTTCTCAAATATCTACGCCCATGACCATGTTAAAGTTCACGCCCATGTTCACCTACATTCGGTAATTTACATGTCTTTAGTCACCACCGTACACAATCTTGTATCCACATCTAGTACTCTCTCTTGTATTTTCACGTTCATCAATTTCGAAGACCGAAGATCAATTTCGACACAAAGCTTTCATGGTAATCAATTGTTTACAAGTACCAGGCTTTGGATTAAATGCAAATACCGTGATATTGGAAACAGGAAGCGAAATAGAACTAAATGATTAGAATTATTGGATGGTACTTTGTTATTTTGACCACAGCAGACTCGTTTTTCTTTTTCGATACATATGTATTGGTTCATACGCGCTTCCGTCAGTTCACCGCATATTGCACATCGCGTATCTTTGAACTTGGAATATAGCTCGTAGCGCTTCCTTTCGAACTTTGACGGATCACGTCTCTGGTGGATGAGATATATGTACATTTACCGCTCCTTGTGTATCGTTGAAACGTCGAGACACGAGATGATAGGGTGATATTGTTACTTGATAATTTTCGATCTAAAACTCAATACCGGTGAACATTAAAGAATTCGATGAATTTATGAATATGATATAAATAATAATACTGAAAACAAAGAGAGGAAAAATGTAGACGCAGGAAGGATACGAAGGACGACGGTTTATTTCAAAAGAATAGACAAGTGTAAATTGCGGAAGGGAAGAGAAGAAAATAGATGTGTGCGGACTGGTGGAGGAGAGACGACATTGTATGCTCGTCACGTCGAAAATTTCGTCCACGTACCACTTTCTCAAAGTCTGCGTCACTGACTGATATGGAGAGGGGGAGAATCGGGAGCGTGGAATGAGACGAGCCTTCTTCAAGAGAGATGGGAGAAGAAACCAGAACTATCGAAGTTTGGTTTTACAAGTGAACTACGCGAGGGAAGAACGAACGTAGCTCTGTACCTTTTTCAGCAAAAGATGAGGGCTGCGGAATATGCCTGTGGAATATCTGTATTCCACGGCCGTGATAGAAAACATGCACGTGAAATGTACGAGGTAGGTGGGTTCAAAGGAGAAATAGGTTCATATATTCTCTTTATCATCTATTGTTAATATTACCAGATGCATACATTCGTCTTTTTCATGAGACGAAATATGAACCTAAAGTGAGTACTTTCGAAGGAACGGTTCATAGACGTTCGTCTGAGGTATCGTGAGGAATAATGTCATTTCGGTTTCCATTAATGATGCATAATAGTACGAGTATACTTCATTCTTTTGGAAGAAGAAAAGAAGAGGGGGAACAAGTCAAGGAAAAGAAGATGTAAATAGGAAATCCCAATAAGCCTGAAGATGGAGACAGAAGCTAGTAGTTGAACCACTTGGAATGCATGACACACAGCTCGCGTCGAGAACGCATGGGATGATTCTGACAAAGAAGAAAAAGGTATTGTAATCGTGGATGAGATAGCTGTTGGAACTCGTATAAGATGAACATGAAATATGGAAATGTGTGAGAAAGCTTATTCTCAAAAATAAGAAGGTGAAACGTATAAATTCCAATTTCATATTTAAACTCCTCGATTGCGTGACAGAAGATCGATTGCAGTTGGTTTCATGAAATGTAATGAAAATGTGACGAAGTGTGATGATGACTCAGGAAAGGTGTGATATATTCGTAATAGCGTCTTCGAATTAATTAAGGCAAGTTTTGTCTATGAGGATTTTCACGAAACAAATCAAAAGAGACCCAGGAATGTATGGATCGTTGGCCCAATCGTGGAGCAAGCCTGACGTAAGACTTGCCGAGACTATTCCTGAACATTTCTACTAAGTTTGGTCAAGACTTGGAACCATGGTTATGCAAGACTTGTTTCAATTGATTGATCAAGCATCATCCAATGTATTCTGGTCACAGGGATTGTCGTAGAAAAAGTAATTGTTCCTTATTTCAGTTTATGGATTTTCTTCACAGGTTACCGAACGGGAATCGTTCAAGTAATGCTCGTTCCGCTCGCTATTCAATACTCCAAATACCGCTCGCTTCGCCCGCAATGTTTGAATTTGAAGAAGTTCGCGCCGCTCACCTACGATTATCCCAAACAATGCTCGCTTTGCTCGCACTGTTCAAATTTGTACATGGGAGAGCGTTTCCTGTGCTCGTTATTGAATTCTCCAAATTGCCAGTGATTGGAAGAGTGGAGAATTCAGAGAAATATATCGAGAAATACCTATCAATCGGCCTTCAATAAAAATAGCCTTAAAAGTTTGATGTTTCTGCGGGAAAGAATGAGTAATTTGTGAATGGGCTACCGCTTTGGAATGATTGATTTGAATTTGTTTCAGTGCATGTTCTCAATGCACTCCAAGTGATTGTGCAGTTGTTCCATGCGTTAAAACAAATGCAAATCAATGGCTCCGTGTGCATTGGAAAGAGGGACATCAAAACGTTTGAATTTCGCCTAAACATTTAGTAATTCTGCCATTGCTGACGACGGACAATAGAACAATAGGTTGGGCCAGGCATGACGGCCAAAGGTGGAGAAATTTATCTTGATACAACGTTGATTGACAAAAGAGATTTTATTGACATCTATGGAGTTGGGACCGGTGCCACACCGGATCAAAACGGAATCTGTGAGAGAATTAGCTGTTATTGAACTGCTAATTTTTCACCACATCGTGGGTTTTTTCGCGATATGTATTTCCAGAAAAACTTCAGTGGTTCTAATTTCCAGGTAAGCTGGAACCACCAAAAAAAAGTAAGAAGTCCTATTTAAGAGCTTTCGACGGAAGAATTACATAGCTACTATCTACACTTTGAAAGATGTGGGAAATTTCCCTCCCTCCCCAGCAACATCATCCATGGAACTGTCTAGGGCTTCGCGAAAATCTAGCCAAGGGCTAGGAAGAGTCTAGTGGCTAGCGGGGAACTTGCCAGAGCCTGGCGACTGCTGATATAACGCTTGCTCGGGCTACTATTAATGGATTTCATCCCCTCATCGTGGGGGAATTGTCAATTTTCATAAAAAATGAGGGAGTTTTCCATCACTTTATTTTACTTTTTGGGTATTGAATCACATGAAGTGAAATCCACCAAATTATGGCAAACAATTCCCCATCTGTGGAGGAACTTTGCTTTCACCATTTTTTGTGGGGAAATTCCGCCATCATTTTTCACAGTGTAACTTTGCTGTACACGGAGAAGAATTTAATTGGAAAGGTTACCATTTTATTTCATTCGTGAACTAAAACTATTCAGAAAAATCAGACAAGTTGGAACATATATGTATCATAATCATCGCTAGCTAGTTTACGAATAAAATGGCGCTCTTTCCAATTAAGTCTTCCTTCGTGTGCAGGTTACAGTGTAAGAAATAATTGTGGAATTTTCCTCCAAAAAATGGTGGCAGCAAAGTTCCTCCATAGATAGGGAATTCTTCATCACAATTTGGTGAACTTTTCGTTCATTTGTAGAGGATTCAATAACTAAACAAAAAAATAATTCCCCGTAATGGTAGAAAAATCCCTGATTTTTGGTGGAAAAACGATTCACTGCCGATGAGGGGACGACATTCACCAACAGTGTGAAGAAAAACTTCCCACATTTTGTACAGTGTAGGTAAAAGCTAAGTATGGAGCACAGCTAAAAATTTCCGGATCAATGAGATTATCGAATCCAATTCCACTGGGTTCTGTTTGCTGAAGCAGTAAATTGCTTGTTGTGACAGGAAACTATTGACTACACTGTACAAACAAAAGCCTCAAATTCAGCTCTTTTCACGATTGGATCTATGATGCAAACAAATTAAACCGAAAAAACAATCGCCAACACAATGGAAAAAGTATTTGTCTGAAATTAAGAGCACGCTAGAGTCACTAGATCTCTCTATTCCAAATACTTGAAAAGGACTAAATAAAATGGGATAAAACAACGAACCAGACCTTCTAATTGTATGGAACAAGGTGTGGCGGGTTGTTTCATTCCATTCTATTAAGTCCTTTTAAAGTATTTTGGGTAGAGAGATCTAGTAATTCTAGGCTCGCACACATGCTGGATGAATCATGCAGCGCACACTGGGTCCAGCGGACCCAGCCAACTTTGAACTACCCTTGCATCCGTATGGTGCATAATAAAATTCACGAGTATGCCGAAAAATTGACTATTCCTACATAATTATTTCTAGTTCCTTAAGGGTTGAGTTTTGAAGGCTTATGTTTCGGGAGATTATAGTTCATTTGGTGTACTTTAAGGTTAAGAAAACCAAACTTGAGTCCCCTCCAAAGAGTACTATATGTTTATTTTGACATCTGAAGGTGGCAAAATTTCGAATTTTGAAATCATTGTTTAGCCGTGATTTTTTCTTACAAAATACTTGAGAAAACGACTTTTCTTTATAAAAAAAAATTCAATTAATTGTTCACAGATCACAAATAAATATTGTACAGGAGAATGTCATGAAAACTGTTACTCGGTACAAGCGCAATCCTCGCGGAGTTTGGAGCGGTGATCCATGTAGATTGGGCGCAAATATCCAATGCACTGATGGCGTGTTTTCCTATCAGTTTTCGAAGGGCATATTGGGCACCTGCGTTTCTTCTCATCAGCCCAGCTTCCTCACCCTCGAGGATAGGTTCCCGGGGTTCTTTCAGTATCGCATCGATGGCACATTTCAATGTAATTCGCAATTTTGGAATTTTTTGCCGTTTTGGAAGCAAGGTTTTAT
The DNA here is from genome assembly GCA_018340375.1 of Gonatopus flavifemur. NCBI lineage: Eukaryota > Metazoa > Arthropoda > Insecta > Hymenoptera > Dryinidae > Gonatopus > Gonatopus flavifemur. Next base: position 2,986,484 of record JAFFJZ010000006.1, on the reverse strand, counting down.
GAGATGGAAGATGATTTGTTTCATGCAAACTCTCGCTGAATTTTTTTGGTCGTTTTGAATGATATTATTTTTGCATGTCAGAAGGATCCTGGCATTTACAATTGCTTGATCAAGCATAGCCCAGAAAATCCTCAATGGCCATTCCTTGCTACTTTACCTACCGTAAATCACCAACAAAGTCAAATTCTGGGTCCCCTGGACCCTCAGTGCGAACCGAGGGTTAAATTCAAACAGATTAAGACTTTCTTTTCACAGTGTGTTACAGCCAAAAATTTCTGTTCCTCCAGTGAAATTTGCTCTTTCAATTGATTATGTTGCTCTCTAAGGTATCCAGTTAGCCCGCGACAGCGAATTTTTAGCTAGATTAGCAAAGAGATTTGCAATTTTTTTCTCCGTATGAATAACTAAATTCTCTGAAACCGCCTTGAGCAACTCTGAACCATCACTATAATCATTTTCCCTAATCTACAAACAAAACATCTCAACAATAATTGCAGCGTAATAATAACAATCATCATAAATATCGTCAAGTCTCGTACTAACCGTATCGAGTTTTGATGAGTTTTCTTTATTTCTTTTTCCCTCGCGGAATAATTATTATTTGAAATTATACGAATAAAGGGACACTGTCGAATTTCTCGCACTCCGTTTCCATTCTGAGAACGCGATGAAGCGGATAATAACGTCGATGAGAGTCTGCCGTAGTTTTCTTTTTCAACTCGTTTGAGCTTCTTTGAGAGTTTAGGTGCTCTTGAATGTTTTCTCTCCCTCTTTGCGGTGACGATTTTTCTCTAAAGTTTCCCATGAACAACGCTACTACCACCACTACCACCGCCACCGGTAGTACGTTCAACTTCATTTTCTATGGCGCGGAGGGAGAATTTTCGAATGAAGGGGGATAAAGAGATTTGGAACGAGAAATGTTGATGACATTACCGAAGACATGATGTATGATCTGCAAGGGAAATATTGGGGAGAGGAAGAAGTATTTATAAAGATTTTTCGCTGGAGGAGAAAAAAAACATACGGGTAAATAGTTGTTCTTAGCGAATGGAAGAAAGTAGAAATTAGGTTATTCGGTCTAAAGGCTGAAAAGAATTTGTAGGAAGTTGAGATGGGGTTGGAGTTTGATGTTTGAAAGATGAACATAGGTCCTGTATTTATATAATTGAATTTTTAACATTGAATATTTGCAGGAATACGAATTTACTCTTGCAGGTATTGAAAAGGCTGAAAGAGACCTGAGCTCGTCTCAAGATTGGCACATGTAACAGGAACAAACACTTGACTGAAAACACATGGGCCAATATTGTCCCATAATTGTGCTATTGTTTCGAATGATCAGTCGCACTGAGAGAAGAGCGATTTGAAAGTTTGGTAAATAGTAATGCACTTGCTCGATAAATCTAAATAGTACTGAACTTTTAGCGATGTTTCATGAAATTTCAAGAGATATTACTGAAATTTTGCTTCACATTACTGAGCGTTCGTCAATCGTTATTATATAATACCAAATTCGCTACGTTGAGGAATTGAGTGACGCAAAGCGAGTTTGGCCTTGAATATTGTATTATATAATGAAGATTGAAGAACACTGAGCAATGTGAAGCAAAATTTCAGTAATGTTTCTTGAAATTTCACGTAACATCTCTGAAAGTCCAGTAATATTTATATTTATCGATCACATATATCCCTATTCACTGAAGCTTCAAATTGCTCTTCTCTCAGTGCGCTCATGGTGCGTTTGTAACATTCCAAGAACGGCCACTGCAATGGTGCAAGCTTAGCATGAGCGTGCAATGTTGCAAAACCTCCCGATTCATCAGGAGATCTTTCGACTTCCGTCCATGCTTTTAGAAAAACTTCCCACATTTTTTACAGTGCAGACAGCAGCTAACTCTCCCGTCGAAAGCTTTTGAATAGCACTTCTTACTTTCTTTTGGTGGTTCCAGCTCACCTTGAAATTAGGACCACTACAGTTTTTCTGGAAATACATATCGAGGAAAAATTCGCGTTTTGAAAAATCAGCAGTTCAATAACAGCTAATTCGGGATGGCACCGATCCCAACTCCATGGATGTCAATAAAATCTCTTTTGTCAATTAACGTTGTCTCAAGATAAATTTCCTATCTTTGGCCGTCATGCCTGACCCAATCTATTGTTCTATTGTCCGTCGTCAGCAATGGCGGAATTGCTAAATTTTCATTCGAGGGAGCGTCAGTCTGATCTATGATAATTATCTCTGCATAGCCATGAAAATTCGTACTTGACTCCATTATATTGTTTTCTCCCTCCAAAAAGAATGGGAAAATATTTATAAAATATCCATAGAATGCTCTTGAGCCACATGAGATATTTTATAAAATTCCCTCATCTCGATTGAAAGAAATAATTGAAACAACAACCTTCCATCACGGTGAAAAAATAGCTCGCTACTATAGCACCTACGAAGAAATTTCTTGTCCTTGCGAAAATATTTACTTCAGCAGCTGAACCGTTAGTTCTGTTGACAAATTTGTTCATGCCAGCAAAAAAATTCTAATTATGTGAATCATTTTTCTGGCTCTTTCAACTAATTTTTCTTTTCTAAACGCTAAAGTAACACACCTGCTTGTTACGCTAGCAATACTTTTTTCTTCTATCAGATCTCTCGTATATCAAGAGTTATGGACTTTTTATCATTCTTTGTGTTTAATGAGTGACACCCGCTTGATGTCGTTCACATCATTATGTCCAGGAAAATGTCCTGGTTTCCTTCACTCTATACACAATTAAACCTCTCGTCAAATTCAATCTCGAGGATACGCTAATGATAATCTCATGAAAATGTATCATCACCGTGACCACCGTTAACGGAGATAATATCGATAACATGGTTCCTCTACGACATCATACAGAGTTGAACGAAACGACAAAACTTGCAAGTGGGGAATAAAATTATGGGATCGATGGGATGAATTTTTTCTTTAGAGATGGGATAAAAATTATGGTACGATTTGGATTCAATTCACACACGGTTTGACGTGACATTATTCTTTGAGAAAAATGAGCAGTGTTGCAAAACCTTCTGATCGATCGTGCGATCTGCCGATTTCTTTACCTGTTTCCTAAAATGCTGTGTTCATGTTGAATTTGAACTGTTTCTCGATTGATTCAACGCAATCAACCGTTTTTTACAGCTGATTATTCCGCATTCTTCTCCGTAGAAAAATCCAATTTTTAAGGCCATTTTTAAGGCTATTTCTATTAAATGGCGAGCGTCTTCGAATATAAAAAGTGCGAACGAAGCGAGTACCATTTGGAATATCAAATTCGCGAGCAGAACAAGCTTCTCCGACCTTGAAAAGTTCGAGCAAATGATCTGCTTCAGTATTGGCAACTAGGAATTTGTACAATTTATCATATCAGTTGTAAGCCACATAGCACGAACGTCTCAGTAATATTTCCTGGATATTCTGACCATATTACAATGTCTCCAGAATGTTGCAGAATATTCTGAAGATATTACTGAGACATTTGTGCTATGTGGGAAGAATATCTCATTGAATCAATTGACTCTGATTGATTCCGGTGCGGAAAACGGTCTCAAAGCTATTAAAAATCTCTCTCTGATGCAATCTCTACATGAGATTACAAATTTTTTATAATTATTTTGTTGAATTTTACATTCCTCTCGACAACTCCTTTGATACGGAAACTCCTCTTCCGAGTGTGAATTTTTCAAAAATGCAAGCGCTAAGATGATTCTATGATTACGTAGAATAAGTTGAATATGTCACATTGGAATTCATTCCGTCTCATTAAAATTGAATTGATTTTCTCTGAGTCTTCCAGTGCCAGGGTGTTTTTCTCCCCGTTGGAAAATCTGCTAGATCTTGCTAAGTCTACATTAAAATGTTTGCCAACCAGAGTCATTCTCGGTTATATCAAGACCTCGATATCACATAATTCTTCTTCAAGATAAGAAAGAAACGTAAACTACTTTCTGTTTCATTTTCTCTCTTTGCCCACTCCAAAAGGAGATACGTTTAATTCATTTGATCTATTTCCTCCAAAATTCTTGGAAGAATAAATTGGTGAAAAATCTTTTATCAAGTTCCATCTCATTTTCGATTCCCCTCGAAGTATGAATCTCCTAATTGTTCTGTGAAACTGTTAGGAGATAGGTATATACCGCATCCACGCCCGTCTAAATGTAATCATCTCCGTGTGCATTAAAGTAATCTCGAGTTCTACAAAACTTCATAAGGATATTCTCAAGCTTGGATACTTTGTAGGAGCCTTTTGAAAAATGCAACACAGACCGTAAAAAAGGATAAAGCAGGACTGAGTTGGTGGTGTGTGGTGGTGGTGGTGATGCAGGTAGTGGTGTAAAGCGGGTCAATAGCGCTTCTCTATCTCCACTTGCTGCCGCCACCTAGAAACACTTCCGTAAACCAACTGAGACGATATTTCTCGAAGGTCGGGACCTCCAGGGGGTGGCTGCGGTGGTGCAACGGGGCGGAGAAGCGGACGGTAGAGGGATTGTTTGATTATTTAGTGCTCTTACGTTTCCTCCGTGAACACACGATTCTTCTGCAACCCGGGAAAGCAACAACGTGAAAATTAAGACGTATTTTCGATACCCTTTGTGTTATTCGAATAACGACTCGTTTCAGTTTTTATGGGAAAAACGGTTCCTCGTATTAAATCTTCTGAAGATACATGTTCACAGATCAAAGGGATTCTTTTTTTTCTCCATGCTCGATTATAAAGAGGATTACAGATTATACGGGGGGACAAAGGTACATGGGATAGCGAATAACTTCACTGGGAGGGTTTATTTTTCACTGAGAATTTCACTAACAGAATCGTTGTTTCGTTCTTCGAGGAACAATTAGAACATATTATGACGGAATTATCAATTTCGGAAATAAAACGTGAAAAATATTGCAAATTCTCATCGAGTAGACGATTATCAATGCTATCGGTGCGAATGGGTACTTGAAAACGAGGAGAGAGTGAAACGTATCCATTGAGCACAAACGAAGCGTAAAAGAGGCGGAAGATATTTCAATCTCTTTCTTCGAGGAGATGGGAATGAACGATGCTCCTCCGATGTTTTATTTTATCGATGAAATAATGTATCGATATATTATTTTGACGCTGTTTCATTCAATTGCCAAGATAACAATTCGATTTGGGAAATGAAGGGAGTTGCTAGGTTTGGAGTAATAGCTCTGGATACATTTTTCTTTGATCAACCTCTCAGCGATGGCTTTAATCGATAGTTTGTAACTTTCCAACAATCTTTGTATCGATTTATTTATGTTTTTATCCTCGGTAGAAATTCACTACTCATTTACGGAGCTTGTAACTCCATGTTGAAGCGGTTTTACCTCAAGTTTTTTCTTCAGAAGAGCGTGTTAAGTCTCGTAAATTCACTTACTTCTGAAAAACTGATACTAGTGTTGCGGGCCCCGGTATCGACCCCGAGATCGAGATCGAGACTTACTTTTCGAGATTGAGACGACACTGAAATTTATAAAATGCATTGTCGAAACCGAGAATCTCGACTCGAGACCGAGACGATACTGATTTTGTGGAGACAAAAGCGAGATCGAGACGAGTTTATAAATTCCGAGACCAAATCGAGACCGAAATCGAGACTCAGCCAGTCTCGGTGAGACGAGAACGAAACACTAACTAATACCAAAAACCAACACTAATAATTGTCACTTAGAATGAAAAATATTCTATTCATTTGGAGGAAATTTTGAGAGAAGAAGACTGTTTTTGACCAAAAGGAGTTCAAAGAGCGGTGTCAGTTGGATACAAACTATTCGTTCATTTGTATCTAAGCGTTGTTGGCATTCTTAAATTTGAATCACGTTGCTACGAATTACGGCAATGACAAATTAGTCCAATTTGTGTGTTGCACATTTCGCAGCTAAGTCAAGCTCTCTTGGATGAAGCCAACGACGACGACAACGATTACGACTAGGGCGATGAATAATCTGTGTGATGAAATAAACGCGAGATGATGAGATCGGGTATATCCGATTAAGATTATAAATTGACGTATTTCCTATTCCAGTATTTTCTACCATGAATTGTGAAATTCACCTTTTTTCTGAAAGAATAATAATCCTTGCGTATGTGAATTTTGTTTATTATTTAGAGCCCGAGCTCTCGAGAGAAGAGTTGTTTTTTTGTTGTTCCTTTCGAGAGGAAAGGAACAAAAGCTTTTAACAAACTTCACGTCTTTCGATAACTTTCATTTCACAAGTTACGAGTCGAGTGTTGGGAATGAGACATTGTTGTTCGTTAAGAATCGTACACGTATAAGAATCTTGTTCAAATATGAGATTATTCTCATCGTGGATGAAGATTTCTCGAGTATGAAGAGAATTAATGTCGAGAGAAGAGGGGCACTTGAGAACAAATGAGGTGAATGTCGGCTTCCGGAGGAACTTGTTTTGTCTGCTATACATATAGATGCGATAATATAATTCCGTAGTAATATCCTTGGATTGGAATGTTTTAGTTTGTTTATATAGTGATGGCGAGTTTGAGGTACGATACGATGGAATCAGTGTGCAGGGTGGGTAGTGTATGTGATCGATGTAAACCTCTGCTACGAGCAATATTATTGTTTAATCCATTTTGTTCATGTGTATTTATGAATTGAGAAAATGTACAATGTAAAGTCGATTCACACAAGTGGCATACTAATTAAAATTATAAGCAACACCTGAGGTGCAGTAAAGGGAGAATATGATTATGTTGTACTAGGGGAAGTTCTCTAAGGACCCTGAGGAAAGGTGGAAGGGAAAGTTTTATATGTATTCCATGATGGAATATAACATCTTGCGGAGAACCATATGCACATAGTTGTTAGTACTGTGGTGTGAACGATGAAATTTGTAGACAAAAAAACACCTAGTGGCGCAAGGCTGACCCAGTCCCAACGAGTATTGCACTGTAAAAAGGTTACATTAATAGTTAACAAATATCAGTTTGAAATCCGACTTAAGATAGCATGGCATTAAGGTCAATCTATTTTATTCACAAATAATATATTATATCATTAGTTATCTGATGATCTATCACCCTTTAATATAATAGATTACGAATGCCATCATCCCAGGTATGCTTCGACAAATGTACCATGCTTGGTGCCAAGCTTGAGTCAATGCGAATCAACATTGGGCCTAGGTTGGTTGCTAACATTGGCACCGAACTAGATTCATGTCTGGGATGATAACAATGTTCAAGTATAAAAATTGACTACGGGTATCCAATTGACATAGGGCTGCGTATGTCGACTAAAATCAAGAATTTTGGTTTCAAAATCTTGAAACTCTTATTGAAAGTACGTGGTTTATGAATTTAGGGAGAGGTTTGTTGAAACGACAAAAATTTGAATACGTACAGAGTGGTCCAGAAAAAAATCTCGCCGCTTTCAAAGAGTGATCCCTGAGGAAAAAATTCCAATGAACAATCTCTGAAATTTTCAGACACTTCCAGTGAAGGATTTCTCAGAGTTTCAGGTATTCAGAGGAATTTTCAGTGAAGTTCTTCACTGAAAGAAAAGTTCCTTTCATCAGAGATTTCTGAGGCGGGAACACTGTTTCCTCGAGTCAAATTCTTGAAAATTCTTCATTTTGTAAGTTATGAACAAAATAAGTTGACCATCCGGTTGACAAGTACATCGATGGGTGTTTCCGATGTTGTAATTCAAATGATTAATTAGTCTTTTGTCAACTATAAAATGATTGACAGATAGATTTTTCTGATGCTTCCGAATTCATGTTTTTGCTACTAGTACACGGGAAAAAATAATCCGGTTGATATTTGAATAGCTAAAACTTAGCTTTGGTAGTTATTTTTTAGCTGTGGTAACAAAAGTTACATATCGTTACAGAAGCTAAAATCTACACTTTAAAAAATGATATTGGAATTTTCCCTCAAAAAATGGTGGCAGCAAAGTTCCTCCATAGATGGGGAATTTTTCACCATAATTTAGTGGAATTTTTCTTCATTTGTAGAGGATACAACACCCAAAGAACGAGATAGTTCCTCAAAGTGGTGGAAAAATCCCTCATTTTTGATGGAAGAGCAATTCCCTCACGATGTGGGGACTTGATTCACCAACAATGTAAAGAAAAACTCCCTACATTTTTTACAGTGTAGTTTTTGCAGCAATTTTTTCGTTATCCAAATATCAAATACACGAAATAGCTACTACAGCTAATTCCTAGCCACCATAGCGAATTATTTTCTTCTATATAGTGCTAGCGGTAGCAAGTTAGTAGCTTTTCCATTGCTTTGAGACTGTATGCTACCATAGCACATATAAATTTTAATTTAAAACGTAGCATTGCCTCAGCGCTACCAAGTGGTGCTCCTAGTAAAATACTACCAAGTTGCTCTCATTTTCACACTAATTTAAGGCATGTATGTACAAGGAACTTTTGAATGTATACCCCGACAGCCAAAGCTGCTATGCAACTGTTGCCTCAGTGTTGCTCCACCAGTTTGTGTCTTGTTGTTGGAGGATTGTTTGATCTCACGTGTCGGTGCTCCACGTATCCAAACATCTTCGTAGCATCATGACAACAACTTTCGAGTTTGCTGCATGTTGCTGCGCATTCGGCGACGCAACCTGTCAGCAATTTCTCAACAACAGTTGCTTCGTGATGTTGGGAAGTTGTTGCGAATTTTTTCAGTACTTTGCTGTTTTGGTAAGTGAATAGTAGCATCACTGCTGAAAGCGCTGCCTTGATTTTGTTGACTGGGATAGCAGCAATAATTACAAAAGACTGATGATTCATGTGGGCGATATTGGAATGTGTAGCTTTCATCCGATTAGTCGAAGTCAACTGTGAAACTCAGTATTTCATGACTTTTTCTCGAAGAAAAAAGTGTCTTGTTTTTATTTTGCGCATCACCTTTTGGAAGGGGTGGGATATTTTTTGATGCACCCTGTATATATTTACGCATATACTAGAGAAAATTTTATTTCCGATCTCATTTTCCCGTATGAAATTCAGAATTGAAGAACAACTTTATATAATTTCTTTACACTTCTCAAACAATATTTTCCAACACATTTTCATTAATTGAAGGGTCGACGGTCTAAACCTGTTAACTGACATTTCAGAAATTTTACACGGCGAAGAAAAGTTGATCCAGATCTCACAATTTTCATTCAAATGATCTGAAATTTGGAAGTGTCATTCACCCTTGTAACCCGAAGAAAAAAGTTTTCATAGACTAGGAAAATATCAAAAATTAAAGAAATGCCAACGTTTTTTCTTTGCCGTGTAAAATTTCTGAAATATCAGTTAACAGGTTTAGACCGTCGACCCTTCAATTCAATTATTAATTTCATTATTAATAAATATATATAAATTCTTTATTTAGGATATATGTTGAGTAAAAGTTGAATGAATTATTATCAAAATTTATGTCGCGTAGCGATGGCTGCTCTTGAGAGAATCGATTCTCTTCTATAAAAAAATCTATCAAGTTTTTATTGAATTTATATATAATTTTGATCCAAGTTGTATAAAAATTCTAGTGTCGTGCTCTCGAAATTCTATTCTGGAATTCAAATTTTATTTTTTAACACACAACTTTTTATTGAATAATGAAATCATTCTTATCGCTGTAACTACACGGAAAGACCGGGTCTATTAATATTTAGAAAAATGACTGTCAATTTAGGGAAAACGAGGATCGCTGAAAAATATTCGTAGTGAGTCTACTAAAAATTCGTAGTCGATGTATCAACAATTGATAGTTTCACTGTGAAAAATGCCAATGAAACTATCAACTGTTAATATTTTCACTACGAATTTTTGGTAGACTCATTACGAATATTTTTCAGCGATCCCCTTTTTCCCTAAATTGACAGCCATTTTTCTAAATATTAATAGACCCGGTCTTTCCGTGTACACCAAGAGAAATTAGTTGATATTCTTAGTAGGTCTAAAAAGTATTTACTCAAGTGGAATTTGATTTACAGAATTCATATTGCGGATAAAGTAATGCAGAATTTGTATACAAATGAATGAATTATTCATCGATTCGAATGAAAACAATTCAATACCATCAAATTTACAACGTTGATTAGATTAATTATCATTATTTATTTATTATTACTTAGTAACTAAAAAGATGATTGTGCTGAAGTTCGGATCGTTTATTGAAACGAATTAGTACACTCAGAGAAAAAAAGTTGCTGAAATAGCAAACCTCGAAAATTTGCTTTGCTGATATGGCACAACTTGTTGCTGAATTAGCAAAAAATTGGCTCTTTTAACAAGCGCTTGCCTTTCAGCAATCCGGAATTGTGGATATACAAACGGCTAGGAAATTTAGCTGAATTAGCAAATATCTTGCTACAATATCAATATTTTTGCTATAACAGCAACCGTGATTTTTCGGAATCGCTTTTTCAGCAAGAATTTTTCTCTGCGTGTGATCAAATACCAAAATACTTAGCTGTGAAAGACTCCCAATCTTGTAACACCCTTTTTAAACGTATTTTCGAGTTCCAAGGAGTCAATTCGAGAAGGTAACTAACGATGATTCATTAGATTTTGTGAGTTCAACTTTTCGTTTCGTTTTTATGAATGATTCAAGTTTCAGAAACACAAAAGATGCTCTATCGATTCAAAATATTCAACAAAAGACAAATTATCAGTTTGATCAAAGAATTGTGAATGTGAAAATCATTTTCTCCAGACTTTGGCTTAAAATATTTCGTCTCTTTATAGAAAAGAAAAAAAATTTTGAGCCTTTTTTGTAAACGTTCAATTGAAAAGACTGTCTAAATTTCTCCCAAATTCTTCCTTCAATTTCCCTTTAATGTAGAAAAATTCCAAATTGAAACGATGTCGATGTTTTCAAGATGAAATGTGTGCATCCACCAACGGATGTGGTAAATCGCTGCTCACTTAGCTTCTTATACTCTATACGCATGACAGGGAGTTGGTTGAACATCTCACAAGTCCGTTGAGTGGAAGAACACATTCCCCAACAACAATGTTGCAATTTTTCATTCTTTCCATATTCAAACAACTAAAAGTACACTTTGCGAAACAAGGGTTTCACACGATGTTGTTCGTTGGAAATAAATTTATTTTACGTTGTCCATTAATGTACCCATACATCCTCTGTCACCTGTTTTCATTCCGGGTTATGAATTATCATCATAAGTTTCTCGAATAAATAAACATAAATCGGTCCATCAGAACTTTATATTCGTATTAACATTATATTCCGTCACAATTACATCTCTCGTGTAATTAGATTTGTTCAGATTGTTGTGCAACAAACTTCTCTCAGAGTGAGATAGATATTTCAACAAACGGCTCGGAACGAAACTTCACTTCGCTAGGAGGAGGAATTCTTTTCCCTCTTTCTCGTCAAGAAATTCCCAGAAAAATTCAAAACGACGAAAGAGTACTCAAGATTCGAAAAAATATATTATACACCCGTTTTTGCAATTAATTTATGCACAAAAAATCCAGGAGAAACGAAAAGTACGTTCAACCCGCTTTGTGTCTCGCTTGTTTTTCAAATGCCGTCTCTTTTCACAACCGCAACTTCTACTTTCAAGTAGAAACCTGGGAGTCCCACGAGGACGAGATAAAAAAACTTCTACTATTTTATAGAGGTTTTTTCTCTTGTTTCATAGAGATACCAGTGACAATAATCTCCTTTCGGTCCTGTTCGTTATTTTCAAGCTTCATCAAACGAATAGAATATTGAATACTCCTCTCTTTGTGTCAAAAGATGTCGCCGCCGCAATCAGGAGATTAATGTTTGCCTCAAGTTTTATAACACCACTTTTTTCAACACACTCTCGCACGGGGTGGTAACGTGATTCGATTGATCGAACGATGATGAAGAGTTATAAGAATCATTCTGGGTTCTTATCTTTAACTTTGACTTTTATCCACTGCGAAAAGCCTTCGCTTTTAGAAATTTTTTTCAATTGAAATTCGTTTTGATATCGAAAAGACATTCGGAGAAGGAATACTGTAAAAAATTTTCTGAAAATTCAGATTTATTCTGAAGATTGAAAACAATATGGATAAGTTTTGAGAATTCAGATTCGTCGCTGTAAAAAATTACAGAAACTGTATGAATTTTCAGAAAATTTTGTATACAGTGAAGAAATTGGCTGTGACAGGGATCTTGTTAGCTACGTGTTTACGCAAAAAATTGTTTGTTATTCCTTCAGCAGAATTTGTTTGCTATTTTGTGTGTAATACTGAAAATTAACTGCTTTAGTTGATCATGTTAATTTTTTATCGAATCGGCAAAAAAATTATGTTGCTGACGTTTGAATCGTTCATTGAAACGAATTAGTAATCGAATAACGAAATACTCAATTATTTAAAACCCAAAATTTGGCAGTAGGTTTTTCATACGATAGTTTTGATTCCAAAGAGTTGAATAACCATCATTCATTAGATTTTATGGGTTGAAATTAACGATTCAAACTTCAGCAACATGAAAAATTGGCTATTCTGTATATAATACCTCAATTTGATTTTGGAAAATTTCTTGATTAATTCAGCTCGATTCGATTTATCATATTTCAAACTAATTTTGTTTGGTAACGTTTTCTCACATCCCATCTACATATATATGTATATCATACGTGCAAGATGTTTCGTGGTACGTATCGAAGAAGTTTCTTCATTTGAAATGCGGTTGTTAATAACTTTAGCTGTCTCAAAAGCACGTAATGCATATTAATTTCTCCAGGGTTTTCCTCGGCGGTGGTTGTAATAGCGATCTCCGCTGATATGCGCTGGCGTTGATGACGCTCCATGTATTTTTTAATGACAAAAATTTTGATGATTTAGATTCACGTGGAATACAAACTCGTGGTTGTTGAATTTAATGAGATGGTTATCCCTCTTGTCAGAGGTTGCCAGTTATAGAATATTTATTCATTCTTGTGGAATGTGAAATTTTATGAAATTCTTGCGTCATTGTTTTGTTGTCACAAGTTTTCCATATTTCCTATCTCCTCGTGTAGAAATTTACCAGTAGCGCGAGGTTGATCCAGCGGTGACGAACGTTGGTGGAGGCTTGGCAGCCAGCTCGACTAACAGCGATTGAATCACCAACGCTGGCGCAAGCTTGGTATACACGGAGAAACTTGCAGATCAAAAATATAGTAATCTTCAATACAAATTTGAGAATATTCCCTAAAATCTGAGGGTTTCTCTTGAATTTTTAATGAAGATGAAACGATTCACATTTTTCTGGAATTTTATTTGAAAAACACTGACAAATGACCAATACTCAACAGGCAATGGAAAAAAATATGAATTTTCCAAAAGTTGCAATGAAATTTTGGAAAGTTCATGTTCTTTACTATTGTTTGTTAATAGAAATAAAAAAATTCTGTAGAATTTCATGTCAAGATTTGGATCTATGCGAAACGTATGGAATTTTTAATGAATTTCCACCAAATCACCCTGATGGGTCATCGGACCGATTTGGGACATCCGAATTTTGTCCAAAACTGTCCATTCTTTGTCTAAAAAGGTTCACGCGTGGTTCAAAATCAGTCCGGAATGTTCGTGGGTGTCCATTTGTTTCAAATTTCGGACCAATGTCGAATCATCTGTTCATCACTTGTCCAATGGGTGTGCATAGACGTCCAGGCGGCATGTCCAAAACGTGTCCGAAATTGTCCGTGACTTTAGAACTGACAAATGACATAATTGATAACTTGTCCATGACTCGTCCTCAGAGGTCCATGATGGTCCAAAGTTGTTCAAATATGTCCATAGTAACGATGCGGGATTTTCAATCGTATCCCGAAGTTGTCTCCATGTGTCCATAACTGAAATGATCCCCCCTCATCCTCAGTCGGTCCCAAGTTGTCCAAAATTGTCCACAGTCACGATAGGGAATTTTCAATTGTACCCCGGAGTGGTCTAAGTTTGTCCATAACAGGAATGATCCTTTTTCGTCCGTATTCGGTCCAGAGTTGTTCAAATTTGTCCATAGTAGGGATACGGGGTTTTGAACCATATCCCAAAGTTGTCCACATGTGTCCATAATAGAAATGATCCTCCCCCGTTCTTAGTTGGTCCTAGGTTGTCCAAATATGTCCATAGTCGCGATGTGGAATTTTCAAATGTGCACCGAAGTCTTCTACATCTGTGCAGAACAGAAATAATCCTTCCTCGTCCATACCCGGTCCAAAGTTGTCCAAATTTGTCCACAATAACGATGCAAGATTTTCAATTGTGTCCCGGAGTTGTCCAGATTCGTCCACGACAGAAATGATCCTTTCTTCTCAGCACTTGGTCCAAAGTTGTCCAAATTTGTCCATAATCACGAATACTCTTGAGGACACAATGGGATGGGTACTGGACATACCACGAATCAGTTTGGACAGTGTAGAATCTTTTCGGACATTTTTGGACCGCCCTGAACAGAGAAAGACGGATGTGGATGAGCCGCGGATCGGTTCAAAAATCGCAAAAAATCAACTCGAACTCGAATGGACGTGGTTAGGATGCAGAGTAAAGCATTTTAGACATTTCTGGACGTCCCTGTGGATCGATAATCTCCGGCTCTGGGACATCTCTGGACACATGTGGACAATTTTCTGGAATCACGAATACGCTGGAGGACACAAATAGATGGGTACTGGACATACCACGGATCAATTTGGACACCGGCGGACCAGTTTCCACAGTGTAGGATCGTTTCAGACATTATCAGACCCTACTGGACAGATGAGGACAAGTTTGGATGTAAGACGAATGAGATCGTGAGTAATTAGCGGACTTCACCGGACGAACTCTGAACAATCCAAAAATGAAGCTTTCCGCGTTCGGACAATAGTGGACATAAATGGACTCAATCAATGGATGTTGTCGGATTGATCAGGACAATTGATGGACATGATATCTCGAGAGGTGGTCCGAAATTTGGAACAACCGGACCAATTTTCTTGGTCCCAATCTTGTCCAAAACACATCTCACTGGGCACATTTCCTCATGTCCAGAACTTGTCCAACGAACCCATCAGGGCAATCACTTCATGTGCATTGAAAAAGGGGACATCAAAGTGTGTGAAATTCAAGCTCTTGTTTTCACAGTGTGATGAGATTCGAAAATTGACATTCGATTCGAATCCTCCCAAACGTCTTGCTTTTGATTGTTGATTTTAAATCTTCGATTTGTTGCAATCAACAACACCTGCATACCTTTGTACATACCCGACTGCTTTCCCTTTCTTCTTCCAACATCGACGAGCAAAGCTATGCGCTTCCTTTCGCTTGTGTTTTCAAATTGATTTTGATTTCCCTATCTCTCTTCCTCTTCCCATAGAGTTATTTTTCCGCTACAACTCACAGGTATAACAATTTTAACAACCACCTTTTCGAGTGAAGAGACCATTCATGTTGCTCTCTAAATCATCATCGACGAGTACTGGACCGGATTGTTTTGTGAATGCAATTGATGCATCAACCTGTGCGTGTATCGAGCAAGAATTATTCAACAATAAACTTTTTTGAATATTCATGAAAAACTTTCCCATCGTATACTGATTTCGCGATATCATAATTATGTGCGTGCGTACGCTAGAAACACAATCCTCCATCATCCAACGAGAGCGTGACAATATTTTCAAAAACATATTTTATAAACAATAAAAATTCAGGAAAATCTCAAAAAGAATATACGATATGTATTTATATTTCTCTTGTGTATTGAAAAACAATCAACAAACGTGTTGATATCGAAACGGGGAACAAAGAAAGAGAAAGAGGCAAAGAATGGGCGCGAGGTGATTTGGAGAAAATGACTTTCAACCACTTTCTCCGAACTACACCCATTAAATCTTTTATAATGAGACCGTTTACCGTCCCGAGGAATCATTTTGCACGTTAAATGTGGGAAATGCTAACGAGATACTGTGTCATGAAGAGCTATCGCGACAAGAGATCCTTACCCACCATGAAACGTTCGACGTGGTAATAGGTGGCAGTGGTGGTGGTGGTGGTGGTGGTGGTTGGCAAGAGACGAGTTGTGAACTTTTCGATGATTACTGTTGAGCATTTTTTCGCACCAAAGATCAGAAAAATGAAGCTATTCACGGCAAATGTTTCCTGTCATAAGATTTTTGCGTTCCACTCAATAAGAGGGAGAGAGGAAGATGGGATTGTAGAAGAGGAAGGGCGGCGTTGGGAGCAGAGATGAAAGTGCAAAGAACATACTAGAGGTGAATGGTCCGCTGCTTTTATTGTTGCCATTGTCGTTCCCGTCATAGTTTGACTATTCTCTCCCTGCTTTCTATCCGGTTTCAACTCTTTCCCTTTTTTTCTCCCCCGTCCACTTCTCTTCCTCTTTTTCTATTTTTCCCCTCTCTGCTCTCGTTTTATCAAGCCAGAACACTCAGCAAAACGAATGCGCTTCGTTAGTCGTCCGTAGTTAGGGATGAGTGTTTCTTTTTTTCTCCCCTCCTTTCTCTCCCCACCGGCAACCTCACGGAGCGATACACGACCGAGTTATGTTCAACCCTATGTTCCCTTTGTTCACGAGGTGACGAGGGTGAAAGTGTGTGTACTACGGTATCAAAACAACCAATGATCCGAATCATTACTGTCAATCCAATACCCACCGTGATCTCTGTAATGAAACAAAGGTTACTCCGTATACGAATTTTCCGCCATTCAGGTGTTGCTGCTGCTGTTTTTTTCCTGTTTCAGAGCTTGAAAAAGTAGCGATTATTTGTCTTTTTTGTTCCAAGGATCTCGTGTTACTGTTTTTCTTTTATTCAGCGTTGTAAGATGAATAGCGGAAATTCTTCTACTTGAATCGAATAAAGGGAGAATCGATAACAATCATCTACCCGAGGACCTCTAAATTAACTTTTTCGTATCCCCGCGAGATATGTATGCTTTCTGATGTGTTTCAGAAAACATTTCAATACTAAATTTCTGACATAAACCCAAAAGAAACTTCTTCTTCCTCTCGCAAAGTTTCGTTGAAAATCTAGTTTCTGACACGTGAATGTTGTTCCTTCAAATCCAAATATCTTAAAAACGTTTCACTGTACCACTGTACTGCAGCTTTGTAAAACTCACTTTGCGAAGTGAAAAATTCTGATTGCTCGGGGTTGGGAAATTTCAAACTGCTACAACTCCGGAAGACAACGTAAATGTTCAAGACAGGTAACCCTTTTTTCTCACTCTTTATCTTCGTTCAACTGATAATGGAGGGAGCGAGGGGGGGGGGGAAGGAGGAGGAGGAGGAGGGAATTTGTTATATCTCTGAAAAAAAGAAATTATAGGAGAAGATTTTACAAAGACTTGAAGGGGGGGATCGTGTATATACATTTACTGATTAACTCGACCGATTCGCTTTGACTGCCTATTGAGAGATAAAAATAAAAAGACAAAGCAGGTTTTATTCTATCACGAATTGTTCTTACGAATTACTGAACTATTCGCAAGAAGAAAGAGAAGAATTTTTTTTGTCTCATCATTATACAGGCCGTCGCTTAACTCGCAGGTCTGTAATTAGTATTGTACTACAACCTTAGTTCAATGTTCTCTCAAATTGACAAAATGATGGAGCGCTATTATTCCGGTTAGTCGCGGTAATTGAGTTCAATTCACAATTCACGATTTGTAACCGTCTGTGAAACGTTTTCGATTACCGAATTACGTAGATGCGACATAACGATTATATATATATAATATAACTGAGGGCGTTAAGAAATCTCATAAACAATGTTTTAGAATTCTGAAATAATGTTTTATACAATTATGGTGATAAGGAAGAATTTGTTCTTAAGGATGAATAGTGACATTTCATTGAAATTGATCGATTTCTGACCTTCTTAGGACGGAAATCTTGAGCAAATCTTCTTATGAACTGATTAAACTACTGTAATTCATCCCCCACACTTTAAAATTACGAATAATGTTGGGAATATTGGATGCAGGAGGTTCTACTGGCATGAGGGAATGGAAAAAAAACTTGACAAATTATGAAAATCTATATGAAGCTGAAACTGGCAGCCGTAGAGCTAGCAGCCAGTTATCATAACTTTTTGCATGAAACATTTTTCAAGAGTTTAGACATCTGAAACGTTCAGCTGAATCGTGCTTGATTAATTTTTGGTGTGAAAGAAGCTTCAATTATATCCAATCACAAGTTACAACAATCGGGTGCTTGCTCAATAGTTCAATTTGAACTTTTTATCGCGGTAATTCGAAGATTCATCGATGAAAAACAATGCCCTAAAATATTATTTCAAAATTTTTATTATTCGAAAAGGTACAAATAAGTGTATTTTTTTGCACCTTCTTCATAAAATCATGATTTCTCAGCAAATTTTTCAATGAAAATTCCAAAAATTAGTCATGAATAATAATCAATTTTTTGAAAAACAAATCAAAATCTAACCAACTTCTCGTGAAGGTAGAAAAATTTCTCTTTTACAAATTTGTTCTACGAAATCTGAGCTACTTTTTGCCGAAATGAAATTTTGGGGCACTTGTTACATGAAAAAGTTACGCATTTTTTAATGCCGTGAGGCACGCTGCCGTTAAAATGTTGAGTCAAATTACTCGGCTACCTCGAGTTGTTCATTTAGTCATTCTTTTGAGAGCAGCAAGTAATTATATGAATTTTTTGAACAAATAAATTTGTTATTATTCGAATCCAAATATTGTTAACGCTCAATTGGGATATTCACAAATCAATTTTTTATAGAACATCGTTTGTATCGTTAGAAAAAAATTTGCAATTAAGGGGTTTTTCTGGTCAAGAGTTTCAAGAGAAATTTTTTTTTCCCATGGAAAAAGTTGAGATATCGTTTTGAAAATTCGTAGGTATGTTTATTAAACATTAAATATCACAAAAAAAATTTTTTCAGATTTCAATAAATTGTTTTTTCGTTGTATTAATTTAAACAACAAAAATACTAAAAAATGACGGTAGAAGTGGTTTGGGGCGACCGGATGATCTGAAAAAAATTGTAAATTATGCCTTGTCGAAGTGCCGATCGCACGGATTAGGATATTTTTTCCCATCAAAAATAACAAAATACCGGTGATTCTTCGAAGAGATCGATTTTTGAAATTGGAAAATCGGATGCAAATTGGACCATTTTTGTCCAATTCGGAATAATGTGCCATTTTAACGTCGCGTGGAAAAAAATAACATTTTTGCTCGCGCCGTATCTGTGAGATACACGATCGGTTTTTTACAGTTAGCTGTAATATTATTATCAGATTTTGTGGCAAATGATTACATACAATTCGGAAAAGAATATTGATTAGTTTGAACATTATCAATTGAACTTATTTATTTACATATAAAAATAGGTATTTAACATGACAAGTCCAAAATTTTTGAACGACTCAAAATTAACTCCGTAACAAGCTTGAGGAATAGACGAAAGAGGAGGTGAATCCACGCATGCGCGTACCAGCTCCAGCTGTGACAAAACTAAGAAATCCTGTATCTGTCAGATCGCACGCGACCCATGCAGTGTTAATTCAGATCATCCGGTCACCCCAAATCACTCCCGCCGTAGTATTCTAGTGTGTTTTGTTGTTTAAATCAGTATACCGAAGAAAAATTCGTTTGAATCTGAGAGAATTTTTTTGCTAATATTTAAGGTATAATAAACATACCTACAAATTTTAAAAAACGATATCTCAATTTTTTCTATGAAGAAAAATTATCTTGAAGATTTTAACCGAAAAGACCCTTCAAAATTCGTCTCATCAGATGGGATATCTCTGCGTAAAAAAATCTTATTACAACCAATTTATTGAATTCAATCGGAATAGACAGGGCGTCCAGTTCGGGAGTTTTAAATTTCTTCCATTGGCCATTCCGTTGAACCTGATTTTATGAATGATTGACTCCTTTAGAATTCCCGGCCACTGGATAATCTGATTTATCTGGATTTTGCAGCGGAAATTTCTTGTTAACCCAATTTTTATTCTTCCCATATTTTTGATTTCTTATCCCAGGAGCCCTTTTTCCCAGATATTTCCGAACCAATCTGATTTGAAATGCGCATCTGATTTATTCCTATTGATTCTCATTTAGCGCGAAAAAGATATTTCAGGCGTTCGATTACTTCTCATCATCATCGATTTGTTCATGCGGAATTTGCATCGCAATCAAATCGTTTTATATAGGTTTTATTGAAATTTTCCAAGCAGAGGTAACAGTGAAATAGCCGCGTTCCTTTCACTGGTTTTGATTTGGCAAATCGTGATTCCGATTCTAATTCATTTGTGTTGTATTCATCTAGTGAACAAAAATCAAAATGAATTTTCCGAAAAAATCCATGAAGCTGAAACTAGCAGCCGATTGTTTCAACTTCCGATTAAATGTTGTTGAAGCTTTTCTCTATACCTGAAATCGATTGAGCAACGTTCCATGTGCATGTTTCAAATGTCTAAATCCCTAATAGGAATTTTATGTAAAAATTCATAACAATAGGCTGTTAGCTTCACGTCTGCCAATTTCAGGTTCATAAAAAAATGAAGCTGAAAATAGCGGCCAAAAGCTAGCAGCTAGCAGATTGTTGTACCTTCCGATTCAACTTAATTCGAATATTTTTCATATCAGGAATTGATTAATTGGCTTTCAACTAAGCGATTTTGCCACTGAAGTACCTGATTAAATAATTCTATCATAAGTTACATCAATTGGCTGCCAGATTTTGGCCGCTAGTTTCCGCTTTATGACGGAACAAATTTATAAATTTATTTTTGTACTGCGAGCCAGCACCGTCGGAAAAGTAGTATAGTTTTTTCACAAAATCTAATCATTTTTCAAATTATACCAGTGAGCTCCTGTAACATCGTGATTAATAAATTCAGAAAAAACTATAAAATTCTCCTGCTTGAGAACGTTGTTTTCTTTATAGTATACAAGTAAACATGAAGAGTGTTTGATCTTTCGCTCAATGTTGCGATTGAATGGCATCTTGCACACACCCAAAAAATCATATTCTAAAAATTAGAATCTACTCTATAATATGAGCCTAGTACATTTTCCTCTTAATATCAGTGGTAATTCTTCTAACGTTCAGAGGACCTCCCACATCAATCCTCTGAAACTCAGAGGAATATGTACTAGCCTCATATTTTAGAGGAATATTCTAAATTCTAGTATACGATTTTTTCAGTGCATGAAAGAAGGTATTTTCGGAGAAATCGAGAATTATAATGAATTCGGCATTCGCTAAGGTTTTTTTCAATTCTTCAAAGTATATATATAAATATATAAGTAATTTATTGTTGACATCAATAGATCTATACAAAGAATTCAGCATTCCAGTTTGACATTAAGTTTAACATTAAGTTATGTACATTTGATTCTTTGTTTATAACCAATTACAATTCCGTACGCCTAAATTAAGTATAAAACAAGCTTATTACAATCAACCTAGAGAATATCTGAAAACAAGCATTGTAGATCTCGGAGCGAATTACAAGTGGTTGTGTGTACACAAAAACAAATAGAATAAAGAAGAAAAACCAAACTAAATTAAACAACCGTATGGTAATTAATTGCATAAGCATTGCAAAGATAAATTATAAAATTTATGATTTGATTTATTGAAGGATATGGGTTCCATTGCATCCTAGGAGGTGACGTGTTTCATAAATTTGTAAGTTTTCGATATTAGCCATTTGTCAGAATTATTTAGGATGGCTAACCATCGGTTTTTTATGTCATCTTGGATGTTTTTTTTTACTATTATATCACTTCTGACGACGTTTAAAGAAGGGCACCCAACCATCAGATGCGTAAGGTATAATTCAGCCACGGAGCCACACAGATGACAAGAGGAGTTATTTGAAAGTACTCGAAAGTTAGAATCAATTATCAGTCTAGGAAATATGTTGTTTACTGAACGGATTTGCGCAAATAGGCATCTCGAAGGCCATGGAATCCTGATTTTGAGGTATCTCTGTGCACCTTGTTCGAGCATGAGATGAGGAAAGATTTGTAAATTTGAAGATAAAGGAACTCTTTGCATGTCATTTTCGCGTAGAGTTTTCTCAAAAGAGTGGACAATTGCATCCTTGTTTTTAACTACTGAGTCTAGAGAAGGCAATTCTTCAAAGTACAATGCTTGTGATTTCGTGGTAAAATCATGCTTTGAAACAACTAGCGAATCATCAACGAAATTTCGTGAAAAAAATGAGCTTCCTTTTTGTTTGTGTAAGTAATTGAGATCTGCAAAAGAAAGTATGAAATTTGGATATTTTTTACGCTCAACACTTCACGTGTAGCGCGCTTAACGCCTATACGGTGTCATTAAAAAATTTGTAACTTTTTCATTTATCAAATGGACTGAAATTTTATTGTGGGAAAAAGTAGCTTAAAATTCGTAGAACAATCCTGGAAAAAAGAAATTTTTCTACCTATATGAAAAGTTGGTAAAATTTTGATTCGTTCATCAAAAAATGGATTATTTATGACTAATTTTTGACATTTTCATAAAATTTTCATTTTGAGAAGGATTTATTCTTGAACCTGATAATAAAATTCCAAAAATTTCTAATCAAAACTCGCCGAGGAATCGTAATTTTATGAAAAAGATGCAAAAAAATACATTTGTTTATAACATTTCGGATAATACCAATTTTGAAATAACATTTGAGGACATTGTTTTTTATCGATGAATCTTTGAATCACCGCACTCAGAGAAAGGTACCCAGTTGGGACAACTAAATGCTAGTTACCGCAGCTACATTTTTATTTAAAGTGATTAAATTCTGGACTCCAGTTGGGGTAAATAAAAGTCTATCATACAAAATTTAGTTGTGACAAATAAAATTTAGCTGGCGCAATTAAATTTTTATTTACAGTGACTGAATTTTCTAGCTGTCAAATATTTGAATAGACCCTTTCTCTCAGTGCGCGATAAAAAGTTCAAATTGAACTGTTTTATTTCCAGTGTGTCCATTTCACAAAATTTGACTTAGTTCCTGAAACGTCAATCAGATCTTCTTGTGAATTAATCACACTGCTTCTACGCAAACCCAAAAAACTCGCAATTTTCGTGGAAATTTATTGATTTTGCCTATCTCTACCCCTTGAATTCCAATCAGATCATCGTGTAAATTAATCACAGTTCTGTAACTGCTCTCTCACGCTTTGAACTCTCGAAAAATGTTGGTAAAGTTAGACTCAGAAGATTCTACACTGTAAAAAATGTGGGAAGTTTTTCTTCACACTCTCTCGTAGAAATCACTCTAGTTATTTTTTAGGGCGTTATTAGGCCTTGCAAGTCCCTTACGAGTGCCTGATGAGGCCTTGTAATGACCTGGAGATGACCTAGAGTGATTTCTACTACATAAGGCTGTTGGTGGATTTCGGCTTCTCGTCGTGAGAGAATTGTTTTTCCATAAAAAATGGGGGATTTTTCCACCACTTTGAGGGATTATTGTGTTTTTTTGATGTTCATTCCATGGACCTCAAACTGGCAGCCATAAATTCAGCAACTGATTGTAATAACTCTTTGAATAAAACGTTGATCAAGGTTTAAGGACCAGAAAAGTTTATTGGGATGCAACTTGATCGATTTATGATATAAACAAAGTTTCAACAACGTTTAATGAAAAGTTACAAGAACTGGGTGCTAGCTCTACGGCCGCTAGTTTCAGCTCTATCGATTCCTCTGCAAATTAAGGAAAAGCCCACCAAATTATAATGAGGAATTCGCCGTTTATGAAGGAATTTTGCGTTCACCATTTCGTGGGGGACAATTCCACAATTATTTTTTACATTCCACGAATATGAAAAATCACGATTCATTTGATCAACTCATAGTTGCAAATACACATTCATTTGTTTCACTTATGCTAACCCATCAGGGTCGATTTAATGATTCAAAATCCATGAGAATACTTCAATCCTATCCATATTATTTCCATCAACTGCCCAAAAATTAACTTAACACTCATCAAAGTTCCTGATTCATATTCAGCTCATGTTCCTCTACCCATTCGCTAGTT
The DNA here is from genome assembly GCA_018340375.1 of Gonatopus flavifemur. Classification (NCBI taxonomy): domain Eukaryota; kingdom Metazoa; phylum Arthropoda; class Insecta; order Hymenoptera; family Dryinidae; genus Gonatopus; species Gonatopus flavifemur. The sequence goes on along the minus strand of JAFFJZ010000006.1, from coordinate 2,962,443 downwards.
TCAGCTCCATTATATTGTTCACTGGCATTGCAGCCAAGCGTAGGGAATTTATATTGGCAGCAGAGATTAAAATCGCGTCAAAACGGTATTCTTATTAAGAGGGGGGGGGGGGGGTGCTCTCATCTAGCGACCCCAAAATAAGGTGATTTTCTCGAATTTTTTCTTCATGGAAGGAAGTAGATAAAGAACTGGGGGGTTCCACACTTGTCAATTGAATATTTCAGTACATAAACAAAGTTTTTTCAGTAAAAAAATAATACCATGGGAATTGTTGACACAAATTGAAACATAACCGCCTAAAAACCCAGTGATCAATCGGGCATCACTTATAACACTTACGAAAATTATCAGAAATCAAATATACCAAAATTTGTATGGAATACATTTATTACATTATATTTGTTGGAGGTTGCACCAATGAAATTAATAAAGAGTTCAAAATTAAAAAAATGACAGACATGCAAACTTTTGGTAGTGTTTTTTCACCTCTTTTCCGCTCTTCAAAGTGCTATGAAAAAGAAAGAAGAAGCGAATGTCATCTCCATTTAGGTTCATCCCCCAATAAATTCAATCAGGTTCAAAATAAAGAAAAAAAAAAGAGCAATCCGTTCAGTAGTTTTTGAGATATCGTGGAGCCAAACTTGAAAAACATGGTTTCTAGAAAAACGCCTTGAAAGTTCCAAGATACGAATCCTTTAACTTGAGAAAATTTTGTTCATGTATTTTAAGACCCATTCAATGAGTTTCAAATAACTCGAGTTCTCAATTTACCTCCTTCTTGAGAAAAATAATTCGAGAAAATCACCTTATTTCGGAATTCGCTTGATGAGAACCTTCCCTTAAGCTTGCGCCAGCGTCGGCGATTCAATGGCTGTTAGTCAAGTTGCCTTGCTCTCTAAATTTCACTCTTGCCAGTGAAAAAACTGCAACTCAAAAAAAAAGAAAAAAAAAAATCTTAAAAAGAATTCATTTTCTATAAAGTCAAAAAAAATCACTCCTGGTGTTTGAAGTGAAAAACTCACTCTTAGGAAAAAGAGTGAATATTGACCAGTTGAGCTCCCACTCCGTTCTATAGTTGCAGTATTTTGACTCTTTGAAGAGTGAATATTCACTCCAAAGAATTTAGAGAGTAATGAGTATAACTATCAGCCCAAGCCTGGTCTGAGCCTGCTCGAGAGTTGGCAGGCATGGCTCAATTTTTCCCAAGCTTGTCCCGATGGTTTTGCACACAGGGGTGGCCCTCAAGGCTCCATTTATGTTTGTCAGCACTGGATCAGCCTTGCGCTAATGATAAATTTTCACATGAGGCAGTATGGAGTATCGGGAGACAACAGCTCTGCCGTACAAAGCAAGAAAGCTGTAACTCAATTTTTTTTGAAGACAATTTTTTTATGTCATTCGATGCAGTGAAATTTTCTGAATCGAATGGTACGTCCTTAGCGCGTATGAACTCTGGCGCCCTTCCAGCCCAGGCTTGGGCCTATATTGGCAAGATAGGGCCCATGCTGGGCCGGGGTGGGCCCCATGGTACATACATGCAAGGGATGAATCTCATTTTCGACAAAAAATTGAGTTACGGCTTTTTTGCTTTGTACGGCAGAGCTGAAATCTGTCGGCCAAGTGCTATAAATTCTCATAGAAAGTTTCTATGAAAGATCTGAATGACTACACTGCAAAAAATGTGGGGAGTGTTTCTCAACAATCTCCCACAAATGAAGGAAAAGTCCACTAAATTATGGTGAAAAATTCCTCATCTGTGGAGGAACTTTGCTGCCACCATTTTTTGAAGAAAAATTCCCGATCATTTTTTACAGTGCGGAAAGAACGAGTTGATTTTTAATACTCAAAAAAATGACTGTCAATTTAGGGAAAGAGAGGATCCCTGAAAAATATTCGTAGAGGGTTTATTGAAAATTCGTAGTGAAAATATCAAAGGTTAATCGTTTTATTGTTATTTTTCACAGTGAGACTATCGATTTATGGTAAATTCACTACGAATGTTTTTCAATGATCCTCTTTCTCCTCAAATTGACAGTCATTCTTCTAAACATTGATGAACTCGGTCTTTCCGTGCAGTAGTCACAAGTGTGAATCGATAGATTTTTACGAATATCACTGCTTTCAAAACTCTCTCAAGGCAATTTCATCTGTACTCTGTGAAATTTGAAATTCATCCCAACAGTTGAAAAGATAAAAAAAAACGGAATTCTCATTCGCTCCTAATTGCCGTTGACAATTCTATATTAGCCTCCGTCCCTCGCACTTCAACTTAAACAGATATCATTAAAATCCCTCTGCTTTTCCCCCATAATGTAACTCTCTATGTTCTCAAATTATTCCGGTATATGAGTATTGTATTCAATTTCATCACAAAAGAGTAAATCTGTATGGTATTAAAGTGATGAAAATTGTAAGCTCATCGTACATCTTCTCAGCTTAACGCTCTTGAATTCGACTTAGCATGACCGCGCTTAATACGATTTCATCTACCGTCAAAATAAATTCTCAACTACGAGCGTCCTGTCCCTCGCGTGGGAGGACGTGATATCATTTTTGACCTCGCGGTTGTTCTTCGTCTTTGTGTTTTTTTTATCTCATTATTATTACAACACAGGGAAGGAATAATTGTTTATGAATGCTTACGAAAGAGTTGTAAAAGAGGATGATGTTTCTTTTCTGCTTTTCGATCGAAACGTTGAATGATGAGGAGAGGATTTCAAGAGGCATTTCTCAGTGAAAAGTTTGCCGCTTTAGTTAATCATGTTGTTCTCCTAGCAATTCAGTTAGCTGTGGCAGTGAGACTTTAGATATAGGTCAGCAAAGATTCTGTATTTAATCCCTTGATTCGCTGTACGGAAAAAAATAATTAGCTATCATTTGGTTAGCTAAAAATTAGTTACGGGAGCTACTTTTCACCTGTTAGTGGAGATCAGTGGAGCTACTCACTCAGCGGTGGTAGCAAGAAATGTAGCTGTTGCAGTGGACTCATTTGGGTGTCTAAATATCAACCACGAAACCTGAGCAGTTACAGCTACGATTTTCTAAAAATAGCTACAGCTGCAGTTATTTTAGCTACAACGGTGAAAAAAGGATGCTGAAAAAGTGAGTAGCTGCTACAGCTATTTCCTTTTTTTCCATGTGCGTCAGCAAATTTTTTTTCCTCGTGAAATAATGAAAAATTCCGGTCAGAAGATCTCTCGACGAGCCGAATGAATTCTTTCATAATTCGATTTAAATTTCTACCATTTGATCAATCCAAATTCATGACTGCTCGGTAAAAATCAACCGTCATATCTCAATTCTGCGAATATAATTCCAAGAGAGAAATAAATACAGAACGAAACTGCGGTACTTACTGCGCCTTGCTTTTGATACGCGTCCGGAGAAAGACGGGGGTAGTAGAATGACGGCACGGGGAAAAAGAAGGATAAAAATGAAGAAGAGGCGTCAACAATATTACTTTTCTACGAAAAATTATACTTGATAATGATACGAAACCCTTTTTCTCTCCGTCTCATCACCAACTACCGTTTCATCATGCACAAATTAAAAATCCTGTAACTGAAGTATTCTTTGCTGGAATGGCTGTTCTTTTCAAACAGCTAGTTTCGCTTGAGAGCATAACCCTTTGCAAAAGTTGTACTTGTGCGGTTGAAAGTCCTCCTCGGCATATAAATGAAGTTGCACGGAGATGGGGAACTACCCACCTCAAGCAATTATTGTGATATGACTTCTTCTCTACAATATAAGTGAGGGATTATAACCTCTTGAATCCAATTGTTACGAACCGGTTGTTGGATTTAATATACACAATGGGTCTAACGTTCATTGTATTTTACGATTACAAATTAAACATCTGTTAAGTATTGTTGTTCTCAATATTGTTTATTACCGAGGAATTTTGAAGGGATTGAAAGTTGTGAATATACATTGTATGTAATATCTGCGGATAAGAATGGGGTGATCTTTATCAATCATATATTAGTAACAAGTACAAATAATGAGTGCGATATTGATGCAGCCGCGTTATTATGCAATGTTAATTAACTCTAAATAATTAACCCCCGATATTCTAGGGTTACAAAGGAGTATGACAAAGCGGGTTTCAGATCATTTAAATCAAGATGTATCGATTCAATAATAATGATTAACAAATTCATTAATTAAACGGAAAGAATAATCCATTATTTTTCAATGTAAAATACAATATTATTTATTGTGCTCTATATTAACGCCAGCCCACACAGCACGCAGTTCTTGAAGATATTTAGAAGAATACTCAATTAAGAGATCTTCAAGAACGTTCTTGAAGAGTTCTTAAAGATATCTTTCAGAAGTGTTGGAAAGACATCTTGTAAAAGATTTTTGAAAGATGTCTTGATTGAAGACGACCATGCAAGAAACCTTAACCCTCAGTGCACACACTTCAAATTTGTCCTCATTTACACACACAAGGGTTAGCGTAACCCTGCATGTTCTTTTGATTGTTTCTCAGCTTCAAATTCATCGATTTGAACGTTTTTTTTTTAATTTGTACGAGAATACTCAAGAAAGAAGAAAATTTGAATCAGAAAGCCTGAAATACCCCCCGACAAAAGATATTTCACAATAAGAGAATATATTGTTGAAAAACTCTTCGATAATTGTGTGTTTTGAAAAATGTCACGTTTGAAGAATAAGAGGAGATACGGCGATTTAAAACATGATAGATGAACAACTAAAAAGTTCAAATTTGATGAAATATCACTAATATCATAATCCGTTCGAAAAAAAATATTTGTTCGGCTAGATGAAACTGAACAATTTTTCAATTTGGTTAAAAGCGAAGTTTTGGTGAGAAATGTTTTCTATAATAAAAATGTAGTCGAACAATATAAACAAAGTGCTTTTATCATCATGAATAATGAGTGTAATAATGTTTATAATAAGTTTTTGCCATTTCCAGTCATCGGAATCATTTTTATATCAATAGGAAATGGTGTATCTCAAAATGACCACTATCGAGACCACAAAGCACGTGTTATAACTTTGATCTTGTTATCTGCCAAAAACAATACAATTATATCAACATTCTTCACTTTTCATGAAATATATACACGTGAACAAAAAATAATGATTCAATTAAACATTTCCATTCGCATTTTTAGTTTCTACAATTTGATGATTTTCTTCCTATCTACACACACTGGGTGAAACTAACCCTGTTACTGAAATACGAACCTTCTAGGTCAGCTGTTTACAGGATTGTGAGGATGTCGAACGGGGAATTTGTAGAGGGCGTACGTAAGTCCCCCCCCCTTAGCCTCAGCTCCCCACTCCTTCACCCTTTCGTATGCGGCAACTTCGAAAAACAAGCAGGGTCACTCTAACCCAGTGTATGCACTGATGGTTAAAGATATCTTTGAAGAGCATTTGAAAGATATCTTCCTGGAAGACTTTAACAAGATATGTTTAAGGAGATAGATTGTCAGCAGGTCTAGGTTATGAATACCTGATCATATGAACTGACATGAATAACCTTAGAGCATATCCTACTGGAGCGAGCATTGCCTATGATTTCAATAGGGTAGGGCACTACAATCCAGAACGTTCATTATCTAGAAAGTGCAAAATCCCGAGTGCCAATATCCAGAATGGGCGAAATCCCGAATGCTCATTATACAGAATGTTCATGGTCCCGAATAAAAAAATATATATTTTAATATAAATCAAATAATTGACCAGTTTAATCGTAAGAAATTAATTGTCCTCACTTACTATGCGTTAACAAATAATTTTTCATTATAAAAGTGGCCAATTATTTGATTTATATTAAAATATATATTTTTTTATTCGGGACCATGAACATTCTGTATAATGAGCATTCGGGATTTTGCCCATTCTGGATATTGGCACTCGGGATTTTGCACTTTCTGGATAATGAACGTTCTGGATTGTAGTGCCCTACCTTTCAATAGAAATAAGTGTGGTTCAATTGAGAGAGAGAGAGAGAGAGAGAGATCCGACTTATAGGAAGTTGTATCTCTTTTTATCCAATGAGATTTAAACAAAGATAGCACTGCCTAAAAGGCGGAACTCTCATTCTATCTTTAATTCAAACTAACCACACTTCTCCGTAGCCTTTGCTCGCTCCAGTAATATATGCTCTGAGTGAATAACACTTGAAATGTCCCTTTTACTATAATCGAATTACATATGTGATAAATTCGTTTACAAATCGAAAGCTTGAAGAATCTATATACATGCCATGAGATTTTAAATTCTGCAAAAAGTACGATTTTGTAATCTTTTAATACCCGCATAAATATTTCACAAATTACTGAACATTTTACGCTCAATTTTATGTATAGCCTTCAAATAAATTTGAAAAATTCTAATTCATACTTATTAAAAGGTTATTCTTCAATAACGATTTGATAGAAATAATTTAAAAAGAATCTGTGGTTTCCACGGCCAACTTATTTGACATTCGTTTATATAACAACAGTTTTTTCAAAAGATCACTTTTACTCTGAGAGTGTACACCACTGACGCTATTTCATGACCTCATATTGACAATTGTGAGCATCCAAATCAAACTGTCTGTATAGCTCAGGTCATTGAAGCGTAAGGACATTGTAAGATGCGCAGGTTCGATTCCCGCAACCTCAAGGATCGAGACAAAGTGAACTTCATAGAAGTGTGAGAGCAATGAAGACAAACAGAGGGGAGAAGGAAAAAGGAGATATGAAAATTTGTTTTTTGAATAAATTCAAGCCTCTTCTGAGACATTTTTATGCATTTTTCAAGACATCTTTGAGAAATCTTGAAGAACTCTTTTAGATTTCTTAATCTCTCCTTCAAGATATCTTTGAGAAGGCTCCGAGATATCCTTCAGAAATCTATTCATGTTGCATAAGACGTCTTTTCGAATACGAAAAGATATCTTTCAGAAAATTCTTCAAGATTTTTTGTACTTTTGGAAGATATCTTTTAGAATTCTGGAAGATGTCTTTGTGTCTGTATGGGATACCCTGTTAGAATTTGAGGGGAAGGGATAAAATAAACTGAATGAACAGATTCACGTTGTTAAACTCTACCAGGTACAGTCTCTTCAACATTTCTCAAAGTGGCGACTGCTTGCGCGCCCCATTTTCCAATTCATAGAGTAAGAATTCCTGTAATGAAATTCAGAAATTCATGGATTTTCAGGGAAATTTCGTGATCCAGTGAATATTGTACTGGACATAAAAAATTGCGGTAGAGTTTTCTAGAATTAGATAAAAAGACTATAATTTTCCTTGTCAATTCCAATCTGGTCCGTGGATAGTGATCTCCTACAGTAATTTCAACTGTATTTTTCTCCCCGTGTTACTGATCAAGACTATTCCGGATATCATAAGAATGATAATAAATTCATACATTATTTACTACCTTATTGGAAAATTCACGCACTGTAAGAAATTTCCTTCTAAAAATTCAGAAAATGCGACTGTAATCCTTTACAGTTATCTTTTTCCGAATTTTCAGATAAATCATACTGAATCATAAGACGCTCAAACTGAATTTTGGAAGGTATTCTGAAAATTCAGTCAAGTTTCTCAAAATTCGGCTAAATTCTCCTGGAAATTCAGAAGAAAGTGGTTATAAAAAATTACAGTCACATTCTCTGAATTTTCACGGAACAAAAAGTAATTTGGATTACAGCGAAATCTAATTCTGCTGGAGAAGCAAATTTTTTGCTCTGACAGCAGACTACTTCCCATTACAATGAAACTGTAGCTAGTTGCCATGAAGCTGAAACTAGCAACCATAAAGCTAGCAGCCGATTGTTGAAACTTTCGATCAAACGTTGTTAAAGCATTGTTTATACCATAAATCGATTGAGCACCGTTCTACTACACTTTTTAGATGCTTAAATTCTTAATGAAAATTTTGTGTAAAAAGTTAGAACAATCGACTACTAGCTTTACGGCTGTCAGTTTGGGCTTCATCTAGCTGCCAAAAGTTGGCAACCAATTGATGTAACTTGTGATAGAATTATTTTATCAAGTGCTTCAGTGACAAAACTCTTTGGTTGAAGGCCACTTAATCAATTTGTGATATGAAAAATATTCGAATCAAGTTACAACGATCGGCTGCCAGCATTTGCCCGTTGGTTTCAGGGTTCCGCAATCACAGCAAATTACTTGCTATCACAGCAAACTATTCACTATCACAGTGAACTGCTTTCTATCACAGCGAACTGCTTTCTATCACAGCGAATCACTTGCTATTACAGTAAACTACTTGTAATCACAGCAATCTTGTAAGCCACGACAGTCATTTTTTAGCTGTGGCAGTAAAAACTATGCGCTCCGTAGGCAAAATTTGTTTGCTGTTCTGTGTATAATACTGAAAATTGCGGTGGTCTAACGAAAGATTTGCTGCTTCAGTCGAACACATTGCTCTCTCAGCAATCCAGTTAACTATGGCAGCGAATTTTCGGCTAGGTTGCCAAAAAGATTTGCTAACCTGTGTATAATACCTCGATTTACTGTCTTAGCAAATCTTTTTCCACCGTGTTCAAAAGGAATTTGTCATACAGTACTGTTCCAGCAAAAAGTAGGACAGCCAAATTACATTCTTCTGTCCCAGTGATTCATGTCTTCTCCGTGTTCAATACTGGAATAGATTTTCTACACTGAAAGAATTTTATTTGAAAAATTACAGTGAAAGAGGTCAGTGATCGAGGGATAAGTGGAAATTTTTCAAAATATTACTGCGCATTCTGTAAAGCTTGTAGAAAATATCACTCTCGACTGTTTAGAAATTCACTCATCTTTACAAGCTGCACCGTAATTTTTTGAAGAACTTTCACTTGTCCTTCGTTTACTGAAATTTCACGGTAATTTTTGCAACAGAATTTTTTCACGGTACTCTTTCAGAATGAGAAAATGTTCATCCACAATGCCAAATCACTAGATCAGCAACCGCTCTTCGAGAGCGCAAAATTTTTGCTGTAAGAGTAATTTTTTCTTCGCGAATTCAGCAAGAAGATGCAGCAATTTTCTTTTTCCCGGCGCGTTTTATTCGATCGAAATAATCGATCTCTGACAATAATTATTTTTGGACTTTTCTTCTCTTTTTTTTTCCCTCCATTCTCTTTTGGCAACGAGAAGAAATTTGTCTTTCGTTTATCCGTTCGACGACAGGTGGTATTTAAAACACGAAAATAAGAATGACGCAACAACAAAAGCCACTTCATAAAAACCCTCATTCGGAGATATCATGTTCCACGCTCTTACAGCTGTGCAAAGATTATAAATGGATTTGCCGGTGGAAGGAAATCTATTCAGACCAATTTGCTGAGCGGTAAATCTGTTGTGAGATTGTAGGAGCGAGGACCTTTTGTCGTCTTCTAATCGCTGTTAGATTTCAATTGTGGGAAATAAAGAAAAATAAATTAATTGATTCGTAAGACTTGGATCGGTGGGGAATTATTCTTCTTCCTTGGGCATAGTGATTGGAATTCAGAGAATGAAGAAAATTCACCGTGACAGTGGAATCTTTCTTTCTGTGACAACAAAAAGTGTTGACTCCAAAATTGAATTCGTTTGCTATTTCATGTTCAATACTGAAGATTTTGCTGTCTCGATAAATAATTTGTAGCTACGGCTAAATTATTTGCTATATTAGCAAGAAATTCGTTGTTACAGCGAAAAGTCAGAATCCCAATCAGAAAAATCCGAAATATGCCAATGTTGACAATAGTTCCAGTACAGTGCCAGTATTGGGTCTTCAACACTTGACCACCACGTACGAGATCAGTAATGGATACATAAAAATACAGTACTATGCCTGTACTGATAAACTAGTGCTGAGAACTTAATACCGGCCAGGTACTAATCCAGTACTGGCCCTGCACTGATTGCGAATAATGGTATTAGTACTCAATCCCCAGTACTGAAAAGCGTTATCAAGTAAACGGTTATTCGAAACGATATATTCCTTTAGTTCTGGCCGCTTCGACGTTTCGAGCCGATACGACTCTTTTTCAAGAATACGCAATGACGACTCTTCTCTAACGGCATCGTTTCGTCCTGGTGTGACACTGAATGAAAGGTCTTCGGTGGAGATTTTGACTCAATATTTCAACTACTTTGGTTTATATCAAAAAAACAATATTTACAATGATTTCAATGGTATGCTGGACTTGATTTTTACCACCGATGAGTATGTTGAAACTATTAGTCCGGTTGATTACCTCCTACATTGTGATGCTTATCATCCCCCTATTGAAATTAGATTGTATTCTCTTTCATTGAGATCTCTGTCTTGTACCGACACGTACCGGTACAATTATAAATTGGCTGATTTTTTTTCTATACGGCAGCATTTGAATCAAATTGATTGGGATTTGGAGTTAAAATGCATGGAGGTAAATACTGCTATTAGTTTTTTGTATGATCAACTTTCTGTGGCTATTGAATTGTACGTTCCGAAAACATTGATCAAAAGATCTATGTATCCTCTTTGGTGTACTCCCGAGCTCCAAAAATTAATTAGAAGAAAGAAAGTTGCCCATATGATTTACAAATCGTCTTATAGCCGCGGCGATTATTTAGCGTTCTCTTTTTTGCGTGCTCAATGTAAATCACGAGCTCGGGCTTGTTATTCGAATTACATTCGCCAAGTTGAGACTAATATTCAAAAGGATGTTAAATCTTTTTGGAATTTTGTTAACAGTGAGCGTTCATTTAATGACTTACCTAGGACTATCATGTTAAATAATGTAGTTGCTGACTCTGCAGCTGGAATGGCTAACCTTTTTGCTGATCACTTTTCATCGGTTTTTGCTTCACATAACTCGGTTAATGTTAACCATTCTGGACATGATATGTCATTTAACATGCTTTCTGATTTGGCTATCACCATAGGAGAGATCTACTCTGTTCTTGATTCGTTGGATACGAGCAAGGGCCCAGGATTTGATGGCCTTGCGCCGTTGCTGTTCAAGTCTCGCAAATTTATTCTTTCTCGACCGCTTTGGATTATCTTTAATAAATCTCTTTCTTCCGGATGTTTCCCTGCTGAAGTGAAAACGAGCCTGATCTCTCCTATTTTCAAGCATGGTAATAAACTGGATGCTAAGAATTATAGACCTATAAGTATTTTAAATGTTATGTCTAAGATTTTTGAGCGCGTGGTTGTTGACAAGATTACTCCTTTGTTGTCTCCTCTTATCATCCCGGAACAACATGGTTTCATGTCAATGAGGTCTACTACTACGAATTTAGCTGCTTTCTGTAATTACACCGCCATTGCGCTGGAGAATAACTCACAAGTTGATGTTATTTACACTGATTTCAGTGCAGCGTTTGATACTGTATCTCACAGCGTTCTTCTATCTAAGTTGAGTAGCTTTGGAATATCTGGTAATCTGAAACTTTGGTTCCAGAGTTACTTAACTGATCGGGTGCAGATGGTAAAAGTTCGGAACTGTTTTTCTGAACCGATTATACCTTCTTCGGGAGTGCCCCAGGGATCCCACCTTGGTCCACTTCTATTTTTGCTATTCATGAATGACATTTGGCAGGTTCTCAATGATTGTGATTTCCTGGTATTTGCTGATGATCTAAAAATATTCAAGAACATAAAATGTCTTGCGGATGTTCATCACTTACAGTCAGTATTATCGAGATTAGATTTTTGGTGCACCCGTAATTCTCTGCATCTGAACTCAGAAAAATGCTATGTAATGAGAATCTCGCGGTCAAGGAATCCTCTCATATTCTCCTACAAGATTGCAAATGTTACATTGAATACTGTTAAATCTTATGTTGATCTTGGTGTAACTATAAATGATGAATTGGATTTTTCTGAGCATTCTGTGAAAGCTTGTGGTACTGCGCTGAGAAATCTCGGCTTCGTCAAAAGATTTTCTAGTGATTTCAAAGATGTTAGGTCATTAAAAGTACTATATTCCTCTTTAATTAGACCCCATCTTGAATATGCGTCCCCTATCTGGTCTCCGTACTTGAAGAAGGATATTAGAATGATTGAGAGTGTGCAACACAAGTTTTTACGCTTTGCTGCTTTTAGAATAGGCTGCCCTATGGGATATTCTGACCATGATTACTCCAGAATTCTTCCCAGAATGAATTCAACTACCCTCGAAGAGCGGAGACAAATGAATGATCTCCTATTTCTTTTTAAATTGATTAATGGTTTTCTTGATTGCGAGTCATTGCTGAGTAAAGTTAATTTTAACATCCCCGGTAGACCAGTTAGAAGAGCGCTTTTATTCAGACCTGTACAATTTAAATCTAGATTTGGAAATTATGATTCGATTTCTCGCATTTGTGAATTAGCAAATAATTTCGATCGGTCGATGGAATTGTTTGGTGTTTCCTTGAATCGGTTTAAACTGTCGGTTAATGCATGACCATATTGTAATTGTATTTTATGCGTCTTTGGACGCTGTCTTGTATTGACTCTGTATTTACTTTTTATATCAAAGGGTGCTAACCCGTGTATTGCAATAAAAAAAAAAAAAAAACAAATAAAAAGAGTCGTATCGGCTCGAAACGTCGAAGCGGCCAGAAGTAAAGAAATATATCGTTTCGAATATCCGTTTACTTGGGACTTTGGAATTATTGATCCTTCCCGGTGGAATTTACATCCCATCTCACCAAGTACTGTTCCAACCGATAATGAAAAGCGTTATCATTCCAGACAAATGACAGTACTCTGCCAGTCTTGGCTAGTACTGGTGCAGTACTGCGCCTGTTGTAGATTTCTGGTTGGGATGTGAAATCACATTTTCCTGTCCCAGTTTTCTTTTCTCTCCATGCGTACGAATAAAACTTTCTGTTTCAATTAATCGTATATTTCTTATATTTTTTTTTCCAGGTGAGTTTCTCAAGATTCAATGATTCTGTTCTTTCTCGCCTCCGACTACGACTTGATATGTAAGTAGTCATGATTTTTGCTATTATTCGATACGAGAAATATTTTGTGGCAGCGAAATCTGATTGTGTTTCGAAGATTTTGCTGGAGCAGTAAATTTTTCGCTGTCTCAACGAATTATTCTACCGTTTCAGCGGATGAATTAGCTGCAGCCGCGAATCATTCGCAGCGGAAGCTGAATTTGAAATATTATATAGATGAAATAACTACTAAAAACTCAGCTGTTGGGGTTCAATTTGTAACAGCTAAAAATTCTATATGAATGTGAGAAATTCATCATCTGAGCATGAGGAAACAATTTGCTGAAGCAGCAAATCAAGGTATTATACATAGAATAACAAATCTTTTTACTAACTGAGTTAAAAATTTGTTGACACAGTTGACTGGATTGCTGAGACAGCAACATAATCAATCGACACAGCAAAATTTTCTGCATTATATACAAAATCACAAACAAACTTTGCTGCCACAGGTGAAAATTTGCTATTACAGCAAGAAATTAGTTTTCCTCCGTCATAATTCGTGATATCTCTCTTTAAAACCCGAATGTAAGATATCTCTGAGAAGAAGAATATTATTTTCGAAGTATAGTATCGTTGTTATTGGAGAATTTTCTTCGTACGCTTAAAGATTCGCAAACGAGACTGGACAAGGACAGAAATTTCATCGGAAATGAAGTAAATGATGACATGGAACGATGATTGTTATCGTCGTTCGATGCTAGAAGGATTTGATGAAAACTTTGAGGAGTACTCGCAGAGAGTAAGAAATGAAATTCGAATTGAATCGAACTATGAGAAATATATGTTATCCATATACACGTCATGTACATTGATATATATCGACTTCAACTTTTCAAGTAAGAACTTTGTTCTCATAATCCCAATCAATTCCTTAGATCAATGAATATGTCATCTGCAATATTCTTTCCGTTGAATATACTTATTGTCACCCATTATTTCCAAGATATTCAAAGGATTCAAATTGGAATTGAAGCATTGTTTTCAATTTCATTCACTTCGCTGATCAAAAACAATTCTATCCCATCTCTTTGTGGAAATCATTGAAACTGGACCGAATCTTCTTTTCTTCCTTTCAAGGAGGAGTTGCTGCTTCGGATTTACTTCCTTCTATTCCGCGAAAGAAGAAGAGAAATCTCCTTTGTTTTCGAAAAGGAGAGTTGTTTAAGAATCTTTGTCATCCATTTTCTCAGAATTATTAGTTCCGGGTTGATTATTCGATCTGTAGTGTGGAATACGTGTGACAGAATTATTGGAATTTCGGGAACTGAGAAGTATCCACGTGCATGATGACGACGCATCATTGAGTCGTAGGGATCATTAATCGCAACCTAATAACTTCAGTTAATGGTTCATTGAGGGTTGATCAGTGGATGATGATTGGATACTGCATTGGCCCAGTAATGGGCATTATATCAATGAATACTGAACTATCGAACGGAAGATTCAGCCGGCTATATTGTGGATTGAGTCAGTACCTTCTTCTTGAATAATGTTTTGTGCATGATTCTATATCATGGATTTGATGAATATAATGATTTAATTACTGGAGTTTTTGATTTATACGAAGGAAATTAGTCACGAATTTGTGTCCCTGCTGGGGATTAATCAAATTCCTGGATATAAAGCAACAAACTCTGTTGCTAGCTTAGCGAAATCTTCACTATTTCAGTCAATTGCTTTTATTTGCTCTTCCAGCAACTCAGTTGGTAGCGAAACAATTTGCTATTCTATATTTGAAACTTTGGATTTTTTCCTTCGTTGAAACACGAAAGTTATGACCTCATTGTTGAGGATACTTGGAAAAGAAAGACCGAATCTACTCTTTGAAATTCATCATTTCTCCTCGAAACACACAATATCTCGGTCCTCCTCGGTGTCCAATTTGTTATTGATATTAATAAAACGAGGGAAAAATAGCTATCCAACATCCACATTAGATGATTTATATCCGCAGTTTTCAACGAGCAGCGAAGTAGCGAGCAGGGGCTGCTGCTGTTGCTGTTGCCGTTATATTCTCAAGTTCCCGAAAAGTTCCTTCACCCCTTACACACAACATACACCAAATACACATGCAAATTTTAATTATGTATAATTGGTAATTTAACGAGAGCTCTTTACGAGAGAAGGCGTTTACGACTACAAGTTCTCACCTCTCGAGACATTTTATGCGCAAAGTTTTGTCGAATGAAATACAACTTTTGAGTGCGATATTGCGTTCTAAAATTAACATTTTCACGATATACCGACTCAACGATGGTATTCTTTTCGGAGAGCGGATGACACATGCATGTTTGATAAGGTCGAAGAGCGAAGGAAGGTAGAAAAAATAGAGAGAAAAGAAGAAGGAAGATGAAATTTTTTTCCCTCCTGAAAGAATAATGAGATAGAAGAGGAGCGCAAAAATAGGGAAAATAGATTAGAAAAGAATAATGGCTTCTGTAAATTGTTCTTTGAAAGGGCCAAGGTTGTGTCAGAGTTGTTGATGTGAATCTGATAGATATTATCGGGAATCGTTCCGATGAAACCCAATCACGGGATTCTCAATATCCTTCTCAAAGTGGTCATTTTCAAAACAACATCTGAAATATCGTGGAGGAAAAGACAAATGCATCAACTTGCAAATTTAAACTCATGTGACTAAGAATAACGTTATTCTTTCTCTCAACTTTTCCGGGGAATAAGAATACATTGGATCACATGAAGAACAGTATATTTATGAGGGTACCACTTGAATTGTTTCTTTAAACTTTCCATGAAAATTGTTCTATTCAAATCATGGGACAAGTTTCGAAAAAGTGTTATTCCTTTCGTGTGAAATAGAACGTTCTTTCGTCGCATTATGGGATGTTATGTTATGGATAGCACGTATTTATGCGAATTTCAATACTCCGTTGTGAAAAATATGATTGAAAAAATCCCACGTCGATGTGTGGCGTGCAATTATTTTCAACTCACAGCACGAACGAAATATTTGAGCGAATGAAATATTTGATCACGTGTGAAAAAGCATCTATCGAACTTTGAAAATTGAATTTGTCGATGAAAAATTACATTGCGATTTAGAAATCCAATTTCAATCAATTATCGTGAATATTGATGATTCGTTTGACGAATGGGGAGTAGATTCCCACTTCATTTTGAGATTAATACTCACAAAGAGTCACGGGATTACAAGTTTTGTTTTCCAATTGTACGAAATATGTCGATATTTGTGATAGAATGAGGGAAATTTATATTAAAAAGATGATTCCTAAAGAATTTTGGCGATGCAAACATTTGTTTTAACACGTACACGTTATTTCAACGTTGAAAAAATGTTGTGATGTCGAATAATGAATGTAATCGTCGATTTAATAACGTCGATTTTTGTCAATAAAAAGTATTGAGAATCACGATTCGGATTCAGAGAGTGATGGAAAATTTTCAACTTAAATTAATTTGGATAGGTCACTGTTTGACGTATTTTAAACGATTTTTCAACCGTTGTTATGACGTTGATTTTCTCGTTGGAAAACACGTGATCTACAAGGACAAGGATTGACGTCAAATCAACGAAGAGATTCTACCAATTGATACTCCATAAACGTTTTCTAAAAGTATAGTATTTTCTCATCGAGAAAATACTACCCCATTGTGTATCGAATAATTTATACATTCCATACACGTGAATTATACAACATTCCTCACAATAAATCGTACACATTTATACTACACATGGAATTATTTCAATGACTCATTCAATCGTTTTATTCCCTCCTCTTTTTTTCCATCCAGGAAGATATGAAACATCCCTTACAATATAATTTTCCTTGGATTGTTTGTTTTTTTCCCATTGTCCTCGGAACAGATGAAGAGATAAAATCAACATAATATGAACAGCCTCACACACGACATGAAGTGAAACCTATTGACATGCACGATTCCGCTGCGAAAGGAGAAAAAATAATCATATCTTTTTGTTTTTCCTTCTTTCCAATGAAAAGAAAAATTTTAATTATACCCCTCAGTCAGGTTTTGATATCTTCACACACTTCGATGAAAGAGCGAACAAACTTCCTCGTCCCATATTCCTTGCATTCTTCAATGAAAACGGAGAGGAAAAAAAATCATCTCTTTCTCTCCCAGTCCTTACTTTCAATCGCATCGATTATTCTTTTCCCCGTTGAATCAGCGCTATTCTTTGAAAAAAGCCAACTTGCAGATTGAACTAGATTTTACTGGAGTTTGCCGCAAAGAACTTCATCGTCGCTGTTAACTTGGTCGGCGTCGTTTCCACTGTGCTATTCATATCGAATGGATTACATAATACTTGGACTTCTCTAACGTAAAAATTCCTCTCGTGTCTCTCTCGTATGGACGAACAACGATCGTTGGAATTCAAATGAATCTTTGCATTGATATAATGATATTTTGTGTTGGAGGGATGGGAATGAATCCAAGGTTGGCTCGTGGTTAATACATTTGATAATCTCTGAGGAGTGTGGAAATATGCAAAAATGAGCTTGAAAAGCAGAAGATGTTCGTGAACAACGCAACATCGGTTGTATTGCGGTTTTATTGGTTTTACCTCACACTTAGCGCGATATTCACTTGGTTGATCGGTTGTTTCCGGGTCTTAAGCATAAATCCACGTCTCATCTCCCGTGTTAATGCGTTACATCTTGTCCTGATATTCAGAAAGCATTGTTTTACACACTTCAACGCGGGATGTTTTTCTAGGAGATTCAGTGTTTTCGGTACCAATCGAGATTTTACGCGTCTGAGGCCTACTAAAACATCCTTCAAAATGGTATTGACTGATCCTTTTGAAATGCCAACATCATCAGCTAGATCTCTAATTGTTGCTCGACAATTTACGAGCACCGAATCTTTGATTTGTTGGACGTGAACTTCGTCAGTTGAAGTTGATGGTCGGCCGGGACGCTTTGCGTCTTCGATACGTTCTCGACCTTCTTGGAATTCTTTATACCACTTGCAGACATTTTTTCCGACATAGCCTCATCATCAAAGGCTTTCTGTACCATCCTCAACGAATCAGCAGCAGTAAATTCATTTTGTAAACAATTTAATCCAAATTCTTTGCTCAACAAATGCAGACATTACACGGAAAAAAAAGAATAGTTGCAGCAACTACTTAAACAGTCGATTTTCGACCATCTACTTGAGTAGTTGCTGCAGCTACTTAGTAGTCAGAACAAGTAACACGTTAGCTATCTCAACTAATTCAAAATACCTCAGGTATTCACGTTAGTTAGTGCAACTATCGAGTCACTTGTCCTGACTACTAAGTAGCTGCAGCAACTACTTAAGTGGATGGTCGAAAATCGACTATTTAAGTAGTTGCTGCAACTATTTCTCTTTTTCTGTGTATAAAAATCGAAAAATTCACTTTCAGCAGCTCACGAGGCGAAGCTATCTCAAACACTAATGAATATTTTGATGTGAAACTTGGCGCGGATGTCAAAGATAGTCTTACTAACCTCAAAATAAGAGCACTTTCCCAAATACATTCGCATATAGAGTTTAAATTCAAATGTCACCTTACTTTTTGGACACAGTAGTGAGTACAATTCAACGTTGAAGCGAAAACTTGACAGCGATAATACAAGCGTATTCCAGGGTTGGCAAGTTTTTGGTACGGGATTCAAAAGAGCGTGGTGGAAGAATTTGATAAAGTCTGACAACCCTACAAATCATGATTGCCGGCATTTCAGTGGACCGCTAATGGTTCTGCAATGCTGGTTACTGGCCCTTTGAAACAATCATTTTTGCTGGGAAGACCTTTGGTCCAACCCTGTCCTGATTTTATAATTCCCAAGCTTGGGCCAAGATTGGTGAAATTATTGAACACTAGTCGCAATAGATCTTGTGCTAGGTTTGGTTTATGATTGACTCAATAGCCCACAGACAAGTGGTTATAAAAATTAATGGATTCGGAACATTACCTGTTGAATGAATATTCTTCATGAATCGCGATTATTCACAAAACTTGCGTAGAATCGTTGGCAAGACACGAGAACATGGCTGAGAATTCAACGATCGAAAAAAAAAAGTACAATGAACTGCAGCAATAAATGCAAGTGGAAGTGTTTTTCATCCACAGCACATAACTCCGAAACAAATCCCCCTCCCTTCTGTATTTCAGCAAATGAAGAATAATTGTTCTGAACCAATCACCTCCAATTAAACCCGAATCCCACACATTCCATCACCCCGGCATCCCAAAATTTTCAATCGAAATACTCTCACTTTGAAAATTCCATATCCATTCGCGAATAATCAGAATTTCACGAGGAGCGTGCAGTATTATTCGAACCGTATATTGATTTTCCCATAACGTAACAACATGTTCATCATCAAACAGGAGGTTACATGTCTAGGACAAGAGCTTCCGATAAATTTTCCCAACGATGCCGTACAAAATTCCCGTGGTGTGCGTCATTTTAAACATCACTTACATATTTATTGCTCAATTACCGCTAATGGAACTTATATTACGAACAATCGGAAATTCGTGAGAAATTTTGTTTGACGTACTATAAATGAATTCACGGTGTACTGTATTTTTCATTGTTCGTTCGCGTATTCCCGGCAAAAAGGGAAGTATTTTGAGTATACGCTTGTTCGAAAACTTGATACCACGAGGAGGGGTGGGAATATTTTTCCCCTCTCTTTCAAATTGTTTCTCGGGGTGAATCAAATTATGAGAATTGAATATGCTCGGAAGATATTTCACCGTTCTGCGAAAACAAGAAAATCAAGACATGAGAATTCAAATTAATATTTTAATAATAAAAAATCCTCTGCGTATTTTACTTCGGAGGATATGTCAAGAATTTTTGTCATTAAATTTTTCAAAAATGCTCCCCAAATTCGAAGAAAAAGTTTGCAACATGGCTCTGTAGAGAGTTCAGGGAGTCTTTCTCTCTCCCGCCTTATATTCACGCAATCATCAATTATGCCGCGTTATGTTTGCAAGATCCAAGGCGGTTACTGTTCATCAGATATACTGGGTGATGGTGGTGGGTTTGTTGATTAATTATGTGTAAGTCTTGTTCAAATCATGCGGTTGCGAGCCGCCTCTGCACAGCACAACCGTATATTATTCAAGCTTGCAGTATCTAATTGTTTATCCCATTATACGACCTCAACAGTCTCTTTGTTGTTGGTGGAGGGACTCACGTGTACATTATTCCCCGTATATCGTGAATGAAGATTTTAATTTTCTCTCTTCATCGTTATATCGATTACTCATTCATAATGGAACATAATTCACATCAGCACAATGGGAATAAGATATAAAGTGAAGCAAACAGTAAATATATCTCTCATAAATATACATCGTAAAAAACATTCCAATGGACAGATATATATATATAATTAATCATGAACCAGGAAGTTGATGGAAACACATATCAATGCCCTGTGACACGAATCGATCGGCACCCAATTACTTTTGATATTTCAATTTTGAATGATGATCGCGCTGCCGCACACCAAGGGTTGAGTGAAAACGGAATGAACTATCGAGAAGACTTCATTTCTCCCTTTGAAATACGCCAGAGATCTTTACTCCACCTTCTTTCCACCTTTCCCACCTCATCCTCTTCTTTTTTTCCATTCTTTATATCCAATCGTGGTAGGCATTTCACCCCTCGTCGTTCCTCGTTCCTCGTTCTTCGTTCCTCGTAGTTCCTCGTCGATGGCGATCAAAAAAGTATTCGTCGAACGTCTGTATCTTTTCTTAGAGCCTTCCCAAGGCTCACCCTCTTTTGTAGTCTTGGAATTGACCGACGGAGACGCAGCCTCTGAAAGATAATAGGACGTAATAGGATATTTCAAGTGGCCCGATGCTTTTCTCTTATCGAGCCGAGCATTTAAATGCAAAGTATTATTCAAATGGCATTCCGTCGTTCTTTCTGCTGCGTCTCTTTCTTCATTCCATTCTCTTTATCTACTATCCACTCCAGGGTGTCCTCGTCGTTGCTCTTTTCCACTCGCTCGGTGTATCCTCGCCTCCTCCTCCTCCTCCATCCTTTCTCTTTAGCGCGATGTCGTAACCCACGAACCCCATCCACCCCTAGGGACAAGAGGCTTCATTTCCTGATATTCAAATGTACTCAAACATCGTATATATATATATATATATGCACACACACCCCTTTCTACGCCGTTATGGCCATTCGTGTGGCTCCGAATACCATACGCCGTACGCTGTGTGTGACACTGTGCACCGTCCCTGCCCAGGTTTGTATCGGTTCTGCTAAACGATACGATACTGTGGAAAACGTCGTCTTGAGAGAACGATTTCTAGCACACGAGTGAGCAATCGTGGAGAATAAATTTTCAATTCTCCGCAAAAGCGCAAAGAGAAAGGATTCATTATGAAATTTTGACCAACATTAATAGGAGAATATTATTCGCTCTTTATCAAAGTACCCGATAATACAAGCATTCACAGAGGAGGGAGTTATCTGTAATGGACCGGGGCAGACTGATAGCAAACACCCTGTGTAGATACCTTCCCCTACAATCTCAAATCGTCAATCGTGCTCTAATTGCTCGTTTCAAGAACTTCTCACTCACCCCCAACGCTAGTGGGCACACTAAAGCATACAAGTTCAAGTACGCATAACGGCAACACATCTTCCTTCCTTCCCACATACCATCGTGTCTCTTACCGCACAACGTATTGAACTCACTTCACTTCGCCAAGCTACTTGGCAATGCTTCAAAGCAAACACATACGCAGAACCGTAAACATATTTCACGTCCCTATCTCACCCTGTCGGGTGCCTCGCTTTTTCTTTTTTTCTTTCGTTATTTTCCTCTTCTTCCCAACACTATTCAAAATCATCATTAAAAATTACAATAATAACTTATCGTTTTTGCATTTTTAAAAATATTTATTATTGTCATCGAAGACACGGACCTCTATTCAACGAAAAAATTCTCATACGCTTGCGTATGCATTGTGGAAATTTCCTTCTGCTGTCACTTTCTAACGAGTTGAAGAGAGCGGATGGAATTTTGTATGTGAGTCACAGAATGGAAGCTGATACAACGACAATGGAGACATGTGCCAAGGCAAAAGAACAGAAATTCCAACCAATACAAAATCGTGGTACTTTCGGTTACTGCGGGAATATTAGTTTCATTCCTCACGTCGTATTTTGTCAAGACAACACTGAATGCCAGTTTCCAAGAATTTCACGATTTTTGTTCTTGGTTGTTATGTTATTTTATTTTGAATTTCTTCTGTCTGTTGGTTTTTAGATCTGCACAGTAACAATTATTTGTCGAGGGATGATTTTTTGAATCGGAATCTCAACTCCGCACAAACCGCAAATTCCGTCCCAAATAAATGGGATGTTGGAACTTTTGATTGC
Organism: Gonatopus flavifemur; assembly: GCA_018340375.1. Taxonomy (NCBI): domain Eukaryota; kingdom Metazoa; phylum Arthropoda; class Insecta; order Hymenoptera; family Dryinidae; genus Gonatopus; species Gonatopus flavifemur. The sequence goes on along the minus strand of JAFFJZ010000006.1, from coordinate 2,940,101 downwards.
CGAGTAACGAACATTTTTCTCAAATTCAGAGCTCAAGGATGGTCTAATATTTATAAAAGGTTCATGAATCGGTTCAATAAGAATGGAAGATTGGGTTGTATTACGTGTGCAACTTTGATTCCTCCGTTTACAATACATGGTTGCATCGGTAGGTGGTGGTCGAAATAGGTTAGGTAATGAATTTTTGATTACATCATCGAATGCTCTCGAGTACTCACGGTGAGACTACTTTAAGTGCAAGAATGTGTCGTGAATGGTTTCAATGTTTCAAGAAGGGTGATTTTAATGTATAGGACCGACATGGCGGTAGAAGAGGGAAAATTTTTGGTGATTCCGAATTGGAAGCATTACTTGTTGGAGACTCGTGCCAAACGCGACAAGAATTGGCAGAATCATTGGAAGTAACTCAAGAAACTATTTCGAAACGCCTCAGAGCCATGGGGATGATTCAGAAACAGAGGAATTGGGTTCCGTACGAATTGAAGCCAAGAGATGTTGAACGACGTTTCTTTACTTGCGAACAGCTGCTTCAAAGACAGAATCCAAACGGGTTTTTACACTGCATTATGACCGGCGACGAAAAATGAGTCCACTGCGATAATCCCAGGCGCAGAAAATATTGGGGAATGCCCGGAAATGTCCCCACGGCGACGGCTAAACCAAATATCCATGGTGCGAAGGTTATGCTCTGGATTTGGTGGGATCAGCTCGGTGTCGTGTATTATGAGCTATTGAAACCGAGTGGAACCATTACAGGGGATCGATATCGCAGTTGATGCGTTTGAGCTGAGTATTGAAGGAGAAACGGCCACAGTACCAAGAAACACACGATAAAGTTATCCTCCAACATGATAATGCTCGGCCTCATGTCTCAAAACCGGTCAAGATATATTTGGAAACACTAAAATAGTCTTATTTGGAAGTCTTACCCCATCCGCTGCACTCTCCAGACATTGCTCCTTCCCACTACCATTCATTTCGATCGATGGCACACGGCCTGAGTGATCCGCATTCTCATTCTTATGAAGAAGTTCAAGAATGGATCGGTTCGTGGATCACCTCAAAAGACGCATCGTTTTTCCGAGATGGGATCCAACAATTGCCAAAAAAATGGGAAAAATTAATGGCTAGTGACGGCCAGTACTTTGAATCAGGAGTATGTATTCACTTTGTGAGAATGGATCCTGAAATTTTGGGACAAAACGGTGGAAACAAAATTGTACACCTAATGAATGTTGTTATTCTCGCAAATGAACAGCAACTGTCAATGGTCCAATGGAGGTTGATTACTGATCTTTCTTACGAAGATTAGCAAGACTCGAATTCTTGCACAAACTAGAATCATTGGCAGCCTCGAACTGTCCAGAACCTCACGAGAAGCTAGGCAGACTCCTAGTGAAAGTTGAGCCGTTGATGATGACTCGGCGAGTGTTATTCTAACGCTTGCTCTGAAAAAATAGTACATGTCGTGAACCTTTATGGCATGAATTCATGGAGCTGAAAGAAGCGGCTAAAAGCTGGCAGTTGAATATTTTTCATATCAAGGATTGATTGAGTGGCTTTTAACTGAGCGGGTTTGACATTCAAGTACTTGAAAGAATGATTTCATCACAAGTTATTAGGCGCGCAACGAAGTTCTCGCTGTTTTTTTGGTGAAAATGCAGCTTTATTGGGGGAAAATGATTACAAATGAATCATTCAAAGTACTGCCCGTCTTTCTGCCAGAGCTCGAATACCGTTACGATAAAAATGTTCATTTTTTGAGGCTATCCACGGATGAAGCCATTTTTTAATGCCTTCGTATGAGCGGAACTGCTGATCAGCCAGACCATGTGCCATCGAACGCAACGATTAATAATCGGACGGCGCAATATCTGGGGAATATGGCGGGTGGGGTAGGACTTCCCATTTGAGCGTTTCCACGTAGGTTTTAACGGGTTTGGCAACACGAGGCCGAGCGTTGTCATGCGGTAGAATCACTTTGTCGTGGCTCTGCTGGTATTGTGGTCATTTTTCACGCAGTGCTTGGCTCAGTCGCATCAATTGAGTTCGATACCGTTCCCCAGTGATGGTCTCGTTCGGTTCCAACAACTCGTAATGAATAACACCGACCTAGTCCCACCAAATACACAGCATACCCTTCGCAGCGTGGAGATTCAGCCGAGCCGATGATGTAGAAGCATGACCTGGCAGTCCCCATGACTTTCTTTTCTTTAAGTTGCTGTAACGAATCTATTTTACATCATCCGTCACGATGCGATGAAGAAAACTCTTCCTACTTTTCCGCTGGAGCAATTGTTCACAGGTGAAAAAACGACGCTCCACGTCCCTGGGCTTCAACTCATAAGGAACCCAAGATCCTCGCTTTTGACTCATTCCCAACGCATACAATCGCTTGGAAATGGCTTGACGGATAATTCCTGATGCCGAAGCGAGCTGTTTTTGCGTTTGGCACGGATCCTTATCGAGCAATGCCTCCAATCCAGCGTCTTCGAATGTTTTTGGCTTTCCTTCACGCGGACGGTCATCAGCATCGAAATCATCGTTCTTGAAGTGACCACACCAATCACGACACATTGTTCTACTCAAAGCAGTATCCCCGTAACCTTTTTGAGCTCTCGATGTGCTTCAGCCTCCGTTTTCTTTGAGTGGAATAAGAAAATCAACACTTCCCGCAGATGTCGATTCCCAAGCGTGTATTCACGGCTGGCCCAATATAAGCCCAGGGTAGGTGCCCATGCTACCCAACGTGGGGCCAAGCTGGGCAGACAAATGGGGCCAACCCTGAGATGATAACATCGTTCCCAGCTTGGCTGTATTGCTTTGCCCGAGGATTGGTAACACCATGGACCCAGCATGAACTCAGACCAGGCAATCAATACTGCCCCTCCCTTTTTTTTAAATTGGAAAATTGCTTTGAATTCTACCTCAGCGGGCATGAATTCCAGCCCCACTTTGGCCAAGTCTTGGGCCTAGTGTTGAGCCCCATCGTGCCTATATGGGTCCAAGACTGGACCAAAGTGAGACCAAAATTCATACACGTTGAGGATTGTACACACATGCTCGGGATATAAATTCACCCCAATCTTGGCCTCACGCTGGTCCAAATTGGGGCCAAGTTCAAATCTGCCCGCACTAAGATTCATTATTTTCATTCTCTACCAACCATAATTGTATGAGAAAGCACAACAGGGCCAAGATTGAGCCATCATGGTCCCTATCGTCATTTCCCAATTCTGGGTCAAAAAGGATGGATCCAGCCTGGGGCCAATTGTCATTATAGGCAATACACGATTGGATTATTTTGCACAAGATTAGACATATTCACACAAAACAAAATCAGTAACGTGTCCACGCGGTTTGTTCACCATAATATGTCCAAGTTTGGTCCATGACCTTTTGGATATGTCAAACAGGGAGAACTTAGTTGTGCACCTAATACATGAGTTAGTTGCCAGCTTTTGGCCGCTAGTTTTAGCTCCATCATGAATTTTGTGGTACAAAACTAAAGATTGATCTGGTAACGAGGCAAAATCCATCAATGGTGGATCATCAAATCACACATTTGGTTTATTGGGACAAAAGAAGTCTACTTCTTTCAGAATTTTAATAATGAAAAGATGTCAAATTCTGTTACTCTGGATAGATCTGGTCGATCTCAAAAATCGAATCTCGTGGAATCGAGTGAAGACACAGGGAAAAGGATGGCCTTGGAGAATAATGGAACGCATGACACGGTGGAATTAGCTTCAACCACCGAAATGAGATTTAGTTCCACAGAAGCAAGCGATACTGCCGTCATTATAAAAGAAAACACAACAAAACCTCCCCTCAAGAACCATAAAATACTTAGCTGCGTATAAATCGTCGATGAAACCACGGTAAATTGGGATACTCGAAAATGAAGCGCTGGTAGATTTTGTAAATGCAAAATTGACAAGATTACAGTATAAAGACATTACAAGTTCTCCGAGGGAAATGAAAGAATGAATTGTTTATTCGTTATACGAGGAAGTCGCTGGTATTGGAAATCTTAGCTGTCTGTCCTTTTTGAAATGAGAACCTGTGATACATTGTATTATCAGCTAATTTCAGACACCACTTGTTATTTTTGAAATCAACACACAAATAACATCACCTTCGTGCGTATTTCAGTTCAAGTATGCGCTGTATTTTCTCGCAGAATGAACAGTAAAGGGCGATATGGCAAATGAAGGCAGAATGAAAAGTCGATAGCAACAGCTGCTTATAAAAATGGAGATAGGATTCCAAAGCCTACCCTGAACAGGCATCTAAATTCGCGTAATGTGGTTGCGAATAATGAAGGTACGAAATCCCTTGGCCGAGGCTCTCTCATATCACCTGAAATAGAAGCTGACTTTTGGTGGTACGATTTAGAAAAGAGGTTTCCTAATTCGTACTTTTGCGAAGGTCGAACCCACACTTTTGTGATATATAAAAGAAAAATACTGCTGATTGTGCTATGATTCGTTTTGAATTTCATCTCCTCTTTGTAAATAAACTCTGTTTGAATTTTCACGTGGAGAATATGATGAACGAGAACGATAAAGATTTTTCTTGCAACCGGTTGCTTTGGACGACTACATTGGGAGAAAGGGTCTATTCAAATATTCGACAGCCAGGAAATTCTAACTAGAATCTAGTTAGCGTAAATAAAAATCTAGCTGTGACAACTAACATTTAGTTGTCCCAACTAGGCACCTTTCTCTCAGTGTATTCAGGAAATTTCAACAGAACTAAGGAAAGAAAGAAACTATTCAACTATGAAAAATTAACCCAACAGAGGTATTGAATCGGGATTCATGTCTGATTATACCATGGTGGTTACCGCACAATATTGTCCGAACTTCATTACGATCTACCACTAATTCTAGCAACCTCTCAAAATTCATCATTAACACCATTACTCGATCACACAGCGTATTGTCGATCATTAGCTTTTAATAAGCGTGTACAATGTCTCATCATTTTATCGGTTGTAGCTCGATATATACGAAACATATCATATTATGTATGATATATCGATCGATTCGATGAAATTGTATGAATCGTGCAATTGAATAAGTTCGATTACCTCATTACACGCTACCGCTCGACTATTCTAAGCATTGAATTTCCAATAATAAAATCATCGTTATCGTGGTGTATGTGAAATATCATGATTGACCAGCTTCCATCATAGAATGAATAGATATCTGTCTTTTTGTTTCTGCATATAATTAGTCTATTCAAGTCACGAATAACGGAAGAAGATTCATTATCGTTGATATATCCGCTCATCGTTATGTCATGGGAATAGATAATTTTAACGATCAAAGATTCAGATGATGATTATTCGTACCAGGGGTGTCGCAAAAATATTTGTTGAATGAATAATTATCGTGACAAGAAAGTTTCCCGAATGACAAATTGATGTACATTGATGGGATTTCATATCCAAATACGGGATGTTGATTCATGAAAGTTGAATCTCATTCTCCCGATTGAGATTACTGTTCTACATATTCATGGAGATTAGTTCGATGTAGCTGTGATATCGCTTCTTTAAATTTATTCGTACAGCGAGGCAGCATGGAATATATCATGGTAGATGTCTTTTTGGATTGTATAAATATAAAAAACGTATATAAAATTCAAATATATTCGTGGTACGTGTGAGATCAATGGATGGAGCACGTGTTTTGACCTGTTACAACGTGGTAAAACACGTGATATAATGCACTGCCACTTCGAAAGATGAGATTTTTCAAAAGACCACTTAGCGTCGGGATGATAGCCATTTCGTGTTCGCGAGTTTATTTAAAAACTGTTGGATAAATTCGTCGAGGGTGAGTTATTGAATGTTTTTTATGGTTCATAGAATATTTAGAAACTGTATTTGGAGCGATTTATATGGATTTCCTTGAACAAACTGGTTCATACGCGATGATTAGCATTTAGATTACTAATCATGTGATCGTAGGAAGTATCGTGTGAATTGTCGATATTGCGAGCGAAGCGAGCAAAGTTCGAATTATGAATGTTGTAAGCGTACCCGTGTGGAAATTAATTCTTGGCGGCAGTTAGGGCCAAACTAGGCGTCCTTACTTTATTCCAGGCCCTGTTTTGGTTACCTTTATAGGGCCTAGACAGGATTGTCACGCTCTCATTTACAGGGCCTGTACTGTATTCCTAACTTGGGCCTATGTAGCACACCCATGATGGGGCCAATGCAGGCTCTGAAACTAGGGCCTTTGAATGTGTAATAAATTTTTGCATAGATTATCAAATTAGATGAATATCGCAAGGAGAGAATAAAATTCTCACCCGGGTAGAAATGATTTATGACATTCCCCAGTTCTATTCAGGGCCTGGTCAGGGCCTGGTCAGATTTGATCATTTGATATATTAAAATGATTATTTTGATTGTTTCTTAATGAATCAAGTACCTTTCAGTTCATACAACGTTTCCTTTTTTATTGTTATGTCTACGAGTATAAGGTATTAATTATCATTATGATTTTCCATCAATTCATTGATTATAAAATTTTTATCTCATTGAATTTATTCAGTGAAACCGAAACTATTGACTTTTATCTAATATTAAATGGAAAATTTCTTGCATTTCATTCTTGTGCTCGATCAAAACGACAGAAATTTGGCTATAAAAATGGATCTATGTAAAGACTTCGAATTGTAAATAGTTTAAAACTTTAGTTGAATAAAGGGGTTATATATCGCTGTTGTCAACCAAGGTTGGGTGCGCCTAACTTTCCAAAACAAGGGGAATATTGGTAATGCAGGTCGGCCCTACGAGGGTTGTGTACAGGTGTGCTTAAATTAAAATCTTTGGGAGAATATGGAGAGCCTAGCAAGACCCTATACGGGCTGTAGTAGGGTGCGCCTAAAATAAAATCTTTGGGAGAATACGGGAAACACAGCAAGGCCCTATACGGGCTTTATTAGGGTGCGCCTAAATTTTTCAAACAGGGGGAAACATTGGAAATGCATCTTGGCCCCACATGGGCCTTGTATAGGTGACCCTGAGTTAGAAAAATCAGGCCAAATATCAGAAACCCGACTAGGCCCCTTACTGGTTAAGGCTAGGCCATCCTAAGTTTGGATACCCGATTTAAGCCCATGCAGAGCCTATATTCAATACAGGACGCCCGGACGAATTTCCACACGGGTAGCGAGCAGTGTTTTAATTACACTGGTTTACAGTCATTTTGTACATTCGACGCCCTTACTTTTAAGGCACTCATTTCTAAGATATTTTGACTCGCTGGATTCGAAAATCACAATAAAAAATTTTTTTATGGATAAGTTTTCGAGATATGGATCTTCTGAATCGAGAAGTGAATTTTTCGACCGTAGTTTCACTAATTGGAGTATATCTCGATTCATAAGCGACCAATCTAATTCCAAAAGATGTGAAAATGTACATAATTGAATTTCCAACAAATATCAACGTCACCATCCGTGATTGCTTGGGTAATTTGAGTGCAAGAAATCGAAATATTTGAAAAAGAAATACTGTTTTTTGACAAATATCAGGGAACAAAAGTTACTTTTTCGCCAAGGAGGAATAGAAACCGTGAAAATATCTCCCGTTTCAAATTTACCCTGATGGGCTACTGAGACAAATGGTGGACATTGGATGAATGTCCGAAATTTTAAGCAGGTGGACATCGGTTGGACAACAACTGGACAACGATTGGACATTGCGAGACAGTTTTGGATGCGTTTCAGACATGCCAGGACATGCTAGACAAATCATGGACACTTTTCGGACATACAGATAAGAAGGTTCAGACGCGTTTTGGACAAACGATAGACATTGAATTCGACTTTGTCTAGAATTTTGAATGAATGGACATAAACAGACATCGTGGTCATGTTTTGGACAATATTCAGACATATTTGGACATCATAGACTCTTTTCAGACAAAGTTTGGATGTCCCAAGCTTGTCCATTCGCCCATTAGGGTACTACGCGTAGTTCGCACTTTTATGGAGAAAATGAACTATTTACGAAGGTAAATGTATGAAAAAGTACCGAAGTTACGACCATTCATGTAGAAGTGTCAAAATTCAAGGTTTTCTTCATTTTTAGACTTGAAGTTATTCATAGGTTATACCCGAGTTTAATTCATTTGATTCTTCTGTTTTGTGATATTTTGATGCAAGGTGGATGTATTGGAAATAATTCAGCTTCCTGATCGTCTCCTGTTTCTTTTTTGTGGCTTCTGTTCTTCTGGCATTTCACATACGTCCGCCCAAGTAGCAGGAGAGGTTAGAAATGCTAAGAGCGTGTTTGGAAAATCCTACGAACATGCGTAGAACCTCCAAATGAAACTGTTTCGAATAATTATGTGCTATGCACCTCCATAGAATATCTTAACGAATTTATCCAAAATAGTCTCATTCGTACATACCTTTCACATTCATAGAGTCATCATAGCATATTTGAGGAGTTCTTGTGCTACTTGGGCGCTAAACCGGCTCCATGGCTGAACAGTTAACGCACTAACTTTCAGACATGGATGTCCGGCAGGCTGGGGGGTTCGAATCCCTGACTAATCAATCTGCCTTTCTCCCCAACGGTGATGCCACGGAAGGGGAAATGGCGGTTGGTGCGTCAACCAAAGTTTATCCCGAAAGCGGCTATCACCGTAATAGGGGAACGACGGTTGATAAGTCAGGGAATCTTTCCCCTGCTGCGTAGGTTAGGTCGGAAGTACGCTTCCCCTGGTCCAATTGGCCTTGGCAGCGTAAAGAGACCAGGTTAACAAAAAAAATACGTCCGCTATCGTGTCCTATCAAATTATTCGATTCAATATTTAGCTTTATGACATTAAGATCTTCCTTTCAATTCATTCCACGTATAATGAATAAAAGGAAACGAAAAATTACCCTGACAATTTCTGCTATACATGCGGTAATTATGTGGTGAAGAAGAATTAACGTAGATTTACCAATCCCCTTCAACAGCATTACCTTCAATACTCCAGAATAACATCTGGAAATCTTGATGAACGATGGACACCAAGTATTGTATGCCTTTTGTGCCATGTAAATCTCGTAGAATAGGCTTCTAGTTCAACAGAGTATGTATTACTTATGTTTGTACAACTTTCTCAAACATTGTTATTGTATTTTCAAATTAGACAGCACATGACATTCGGTGTACCAATGGTGTGGAGTGAACCACCTTGTCACGCTACCGATTGCTATTTTTGTTTAAGCGAACAGTCAGTTTTTTTGAAAAAATATGCAATGGGTTTACCCGAATGTACAATCTGTTCCGTTTCCAATACCGCACTCAGACACACTTCCAATTCCCATTTGTCCCAATTTACGTAGCTCTGAAACATGTGACGATTTCCTAGCTGTTTCGAAAGCAGATAATAATAGCGATTTCAAAGCTGCAGAAGAGCATCATCTTTCAACTCAGGCTGAATTGAATGATCGGGTGAGGGATTTGAAGCTGTTCAAAGGGGCAGTACACTGAGAAAAGTGAACTGTGACCATTACCATGCGAAAATGGCAATCGAATGACAGAATCTCCAAGTTGATGATGGCAACTACGTTATTCGGTATCCATCTTCATGTAAATGGTAACCATTTCCATGTGCATGAGCATTGCTACGATTCTCCATAATATCCGAAACCAGAATCGCGAAGCTGTCCTCCAATTACTATTTGTACATGGTAATCATTGCATTTCACTTCTCCTAGTGTAGAATTACACGCATCTCCAATGAAACAGTACAACTTTTTAGCTGCGGGTGTCAAAACAACATATTATAGAGACCGTGATAGGGCTTATTCAAAGTATTATTCGGTGAGAGAGATCGAATATGCTCTTCCCAGTTCATTTGAAGAACTTAAACAGTCTTACAATGCAAAAGAGTGGCGGTTATTTATTGATAGCAGTGAAACCAGTTTAAAAACAGTTCTACTGCATGACGGAAACGAAAAACCGTCGATACCCATTGCACATGCCATCAATACTAAAGAATCCTATGAGACAATCTGATTCAAAAGTAGTGGGTATGTTATGTGGAATGCAGCAAGGATATGAGAAATATTGTTGTTTTCTATGTCTCTGGGACAGTTGTGCTCCCGAACAACAATGGCCGAAAGGAAAAAAACCACACATTGGGTGAAAACAACGTGAAATATGTGCCTCTCGTCAAAAAAGAAAACATTATTCTCCCGCCATTACACATCAAACTCGTACTTTTCAAAAACTTTGTCAAAGCGCTGAACAAAAAAGGTCAAGCGCTCACTTATCTGAGAACCCTTTTTAAAAATCTTTCTGCAACGAAAATCAAAGAAGGAGCGTTTAATGGTCCACGAATGAGAAAATTACTGGAAGACGAAATATTCTAAACATATTCGTCCCCTAACGAAAATGCAGCCTGGAATTCGTTCAAGTCAATTGTTTCTAGTTTCCTTGGGAATTACACGGAGAGAGATTCTTATAGTGACTGTAACTAAAACGTCTCAACTAAATATTTCCAATGACAGCTACTAAAAATTTGAATGATTCAACTAAGAAATTATAGTCAATATATTAGGTGTACAAATAAGTTTCCGCGGTTTGTCAAAAGATGGCCCCACCAGAAGGTTATGGAGAAATTGTCAGATGTAAAACGTAATATCCCAAGTTTAGTCATCTGGCAACACCATAACCTTAAAGTACTAGTGATTCCGTATCAGCATCACGTAATTTTTTTCGTGCAAAAATGTCAAGTTTCATTCCGAATAAGCATCATTTGAGGGAACTTTTGATTTACTTCTTTAATGTGAAAAAATCTGCAGCTGAGGCGCATCGATTGCTTCTAGAAGCATATGGTGAAGCTGCTTTAAGTGAGAGAAGTTGTCAGGAATGGTTTCAAAAGTTTAAGAACGGTGAGTTTGACGTTAAAGACAAAGAACGCAGTGGAAGGCCGAAAGTGTACGAAGACATGGAATTAGAAGTACTATTGGAGGAAGATTCGTCCCAAACGCAAAAAGAACTTGCACTTACTCTACAAGTGACTCAACAAGCAATTTCACATCGTTTAAAATCGTTAGGAATGATTCAAAAACAAGGAAATTGGGTTCCATATGAACTAAAGCCGAGAGACGTTGAACGCCGATTATGCATGAGTGAAATGCTGCTTGCCAGGAATAAAAAAAAGAGTTTTTTGCATCGTATAGTCACTGGTGACGAAAAATGGATTCACTACGATAATCCAAAGAAGAGAAAGTCATGGGTTAAGCCCGGCGAACCATCAACATCGACAGCTAAGCCGAATATTCATGGAAAAAAACTCATGCTGTGTATTTGGTGGGATCAGCTTGGTGTCGTGTATTATGAATTGCTGAAACCAAGCGAAACCATTACTGGAGCTCTCTACCGAACACAATTGATGAGATTGAGTCGGGCACTTAAGGAAAAACGCGCCCATTACTACTCCAGGCACGACAAAATTATTCTTTTACACGATAATGCTCGTCCACATGTTGCGGCGCCGGTAAAAACATACTTGGAAACACTCAACTGGGAAGTTTTACCCCACCCGCCGTATTCACCAGACTTAGCCCCTTCTGATTATCACCTGTTCCGGTCGATGGCACATGGTCTGTCTGAGCAGCGCTTCACATCATATGAAGACACCAAAAATTGGGTAGATTTTTGGATAGCGTCAAAAGATGAAGAGTTTTTTCGACGGGGTATCCGAATGTTGCCAGAAAGATGGGGAAAAGTAGTGGCAAATGATGGAAAATACTTTGAATAAAACGTAATGTACTTTTCCTTTACAATAAATTCCCAATTTTTTATAAAAAACCGCGGAAACTTATTTGTACACCTAATAATCAAGCTTGTTTTCGTATTCAATTGTCTTTGGACACTTTCCTTCCTTTCAAACGTATAGGACGCGTGAGTCAAAGTTGTCAAAATTGCTACTTTAAATTGTGGAATTTAGATTGTCGGGGGTCTAAAGGCCGAATTGATTTTGAATGCGTCTTTTTCTCTACAATGGGAGTGGTATCTTCACAAGGCATTCACTCTTACACCCTAGCAGAAATCACTCTAGTATTTCTCTAGGTAATTACGAGGCCTCACAAGGCCTTGCAAGTTACTTGCAAGTGCTTGGCGAGGCCTTGCGAGGCCTAGAGAACGACTAGAGTGATTTCTACTAGGGTATGTCCAAACGTAGTAACAAGTATTGATATAGGTCATAAATTGGAATCAAACGATATAGTTCCCCTGGTCGATATTGCGATAAAAGTGGATAAAATGTTCAAGAACAAGAAGAAAATGAACCCTAGTGTCATTTTTTTAACCTTTGTCATATGATTTTCGTAGATTGCTATCTAGGTTATTATCTTATACACATTTACAAGTCATTTTAACCAGAATTTATAAATTATCCTATTATAATGTAGCTTACTATTAAAAAGTAGTTGTGAAGAATAGTCGGGTTTACTAAAACTCAAGTCATTTCGATCCCAACCCTCGCACAGTGGGGCCAAATGCCAAAAAGTTGGAAAAAATACAAAAAATGAAGTTTGTAATTTGGAATATTTGACCGTTGGGGTAAGTAAAGTAATGTCCCGAGTATCACAATTCAGATATAAGAAGATATGATCTGCTCTCCCTCCCCTTGTATACCAGTTTGAAAGTACCCTCCTGTGAGGTACCATTCGTGTGACTACGGAATAGTAAAATGATGTCCATGTTCAAAGAGACGCTGTGTCTCGAAAAATGAACCGATCGAACTTTTCAAAAATTGAATCTACTGCTGAAAGTGTATAGAATATACTAATAATCAGAGGAATATCAATTTATCGAATGGCAAATGACAACAGTGTAATGATTGGATGTGATTTTTATATCTCTGAATTTGGAAATCCGTTTGGTTTGTTGAGGAAAAAGTTGTGTTCCCAGAATTTTCCAGCCATTCTACTTATTGGAGATTGTAGACGAAGGTCTCACCTTCAACATGAAACAAGAAAAAGTTGCCACTTTTTGCCCCTTTGAGATTCCGACATGATTTTGTGAAGGAAGTGTCTCAGACCGCATGATGACAATCACAGAAAATTTGAGGGAATTATCAAAAGTTCTCAAATTCGTTTGAAAATCGGTATCACAAGGGGTCATTGATTATAATTCGACTGTCAGAATTCCTAAATTCAAAATGGCAGATCCATTATGGCGGACCGAAATTCTCAAATTTATCGGATTTTCTTTAAATTTCGCGCTAGGAAGTTTGCGGAGTCACTGGATCGGTTGACGAAATTTTCAAATTCCAATATGGTGGACTGAGATGCTAATATTCGTCGGTTGTCCTTTACACTTCGCACTCGGGGTTTTTCAGGGTCGATGATTATAAATCCGGCGTTTTCGTGTAGAATTTTATACATTTGCCATTCCGTTCTCATTCACCATATCGGATCAAACAATTTGAATTTCGGAATTTCGACCACGGATTCGTAATCAGCAACCTGAAAAACTATTTGATACTGAGTTTCAAAGAAATCCGATAAATTTTCGAAATTTTGTCCGCCATATTGGATCCGCCATTCTGAATTTCGCAATTTTGACAACGGATTCGTAATCAGCGATCCCCGAAACCCCCTGATACCAATTCCCAAGCAATTCTAAAAACTCCTTATAATTTTTCCAACTTTTTGGGTTTTGGCCCCACTGTGCCTCGGTTATATCGTACCATAAAAATTAGTAAGTGATACTGAAAAAAAATAGTTGAGACGTTATTTTACTAATTTTCTCAGATAATGGCAACTAATACTTTCCCTCAGTGTATAAAGATCCGGGATATGAGATTACCGTTGCCAATTTGTTTAAGAATTATACAAGAATTATTTCATTATTTACCATGAATATGTAATGTTCCCAACAGGAGTAAATATGTCTCTCAATGTTCATTTTTTCCACTCCCACTCCAATTTTTTTCCGGAGAATCTAGTTGATGTAAGTGACTAAGATGGTGAGAGGTTTCATCAACAACCGAAGAACGCGGTATTTGAAATTCTTGTTGAACTCCAGAACTTGAATGAAAGTACTCCGAATAATTGTATATTCCATAATGTCTGTTTGACAATTCTCGATCCTTCAGACTCCCTTACGACTCTAAACGGGAAACAATGTGGACAACGGACGCCAAACGAATACCAACAAAACACTACCCAATATATATATAAAAAAGAGAAAATATTTCAAATTTCCTTCTCAACTGCAATAAAAGTTGTGTCACGTTAAACTTTCATCCCGCCCCGTAGAAAATAAGAATTTCCCTCCGAAAAAAAAGCACGCGCCAGGAATAAAAATATGAATGATAATGCAAACGCGAATAGATGGATAGTACAAAAATGGAATTGTAATAAGCATGAGACTCGGTAGAAATATTTTTATCCAAGTAGTAAGAAGAATATTGAATCGATCAGCAGGTTTCCCTTTTTCTTCTTCCTCTCCTTCAACTCCATCAACTTACTTTCTTGTCCGAGGTGCTCAACGTGTTCGTAGCAGAAGGTTTCACCATCGACAAGTATTTACTCGTCGGAAGAGGAAGCGAGAGGACACGTGCTATCGAAAATTCGATCCCTTCCCTCCTTTTTCCTTGTTGTAGACTTAACCGCCCTCATTTTTCCATAGTGCCCTCCATTTCGCTGGATCTTCCGATTATTCCGATATTTTCCTTAAATTCGAGGATCAAGGAAAGAGAAGAAGAAAAAGAAGAAGGAAAAGAAGGGAGACTTGTATTGGATTTACTTTTATAATACCTGCCGTGCGTGTGTATTTGTAACGTGTGTGTTGTGCGATGCCACATGCATACACGGTACCAGAAAGGTCGTGTGTTTGTATTCCTACGTACTATATCGAAACCATTTCATTTGCGCTTCCGACCCCTGCGCGCAATATTCTCATAAGGATTGTTGCAGTATAACGGTAATGTTGAGAGGATACGTAGTATAGACATACAAACGCAAGATATACCCTGGTATGTGTACATACGAGAGCTGACATAACAGCTCGATATCGAGGGATTTCGTCAGATAGTTACGCAATAGTGATGCATGAAAATATAATTACGATGGACCACAACGCCGGATGAAAATCATCTTTATGCAAATTCAGTCATATCTATGTATGACTGTAAGCCGTATATATAATACACACATATATATCGGGAATTGAAATGATCGGACCGCTTCGGGATACGCAAGAAATTCAACTATCCGACGCTTGGTATTATTTGCAATATTTGATGGATGTTACGTGGGAATATGGTAACCGAGTTTACAAACATTTAACGTCATTCGCAATGTTGAACGTCAACCGCAAGATGATGATGATGATGATGATGATAATGACGGTGATGATTTTATTCCACGATCGGAATGCATCTAAATATTTTTTTCGGAAAATTTTTCTGTGTACGAGGTTGCAACGGTATCAACGTGGCATCCATAATTCATGTTTTTTTTTCGATTCCGATTCTATTATCTCTTTGATTCTCTTCTCGAGGTTCCTCCGCAAAAATATTGGAGATTTTTCGCACAATGCGGGATTGAATTCACGAAAGGTTGTTTTCGGAGGTTCGAGGAGAAATGAGTTTCATGATCAAATCCTAATTCTAACGAGCATTGATTGTTTGCTCCTGCCTTTTCTGAACACTGTAATATGAGACGTGGCAAGTTTGAAATATTCTCCCTTGGGTTTGGAAGATTATCACAATATCCACATATTTTCACGAATTCTTCGAATTATGGCATTCCATTTACGAAGGTTCGCAACTGGAAGATATTATACCGAATCCAAATTCGTAAAGGATTATACAAATCATTTGGATCCAAATTCATGTAATTGAGGATCAAATGATGGAGTGCATGTGGAAATAGTATACGTCAAAGGATTTCGATACTCGCGATGATTTGGTCGTTTGATTTAACGTTGGGATATGTAATCAGAAGATTAGAACTGAATCAACAGTCCTCGTCGTTAAACGGATTCTAATACTGAGTTAAACGCAGCGGATTTTGAATTCAGAAGATTAGAGTATAATGACAAAACCAGGTAAACCAAAATTGATACTTTTTGGAGGCTTGAATATGAGTGTATTTGAGTGACCAATGGCTCAATCGTGGACCAAGCCTGGCAAAAAACCTCCCGAGACTTGTTAACATAATCTTACCAGTTATGATGTAAGATTCGTTGGGTCAATGTACAAATATTTGAAGAATGAAATGGGAGAACATTTTTGGAAATATTATTCTGATTTTGAACACTGAGGTCTAATTCAAACTGTTGCAGTCTCGAAAGAGGTCTGGTCTTGTCTTGGTCTTCAGTAGAGGAAATTTGCTTTATGTTCTGGATGCGACCAATTTCATCCTCTCAGACATGTTATTTCTAACTATTCACACATGGGCTGAAAAGTCCTGGGCCTAACAAAGAAAACACGGTTTTTTTTGTTTGAAATTAGCTTTATTAATCAACGTAATCTCTATCAAGAACAACGCAATCATCCCAGTGCCGCTTTAACATTTCAATACCACTACTGTGGAACGATTCATCTTTTGCCTGAAAATAGGCCTCAGTTTCAGCGATAACCTCTTCATTCGAGCGAAATTTCTTACCGGCGAGCATTGTTTTTCAGGTCTGCGAACAGCCAGTAGTCGCTGAGAGCCAAATCTGGCGAATACGGTGGATGTGGAAGCAATTCATGTAGTTTTGCCATTGTTTTGATTGACTTGTGACATGGTGTGTTGTCTTGATGAAATACAATTTTTTTCTTTGCCATATGCGGTCGTTCCTTTGCAATTTCGGCCTGCAAACGTTTCAGTGATGCGATATAATATCCATTGTTGATGGTATTTCCCTTCTCAAGATAGTCGATGAATATTACACCACGCACATCCCAAAATACCGAGGCCATAACCTTTCCAGCCGATTGTTGTGCTTTCGGGCGCTTTGGACGAGGTTCACCGGTGGCTGTCCACTTAGATGACGATCGTTTTGATTCCGAAGTGAAGTGATGGATCCATAATTCATTCACTGTAACATATCGACGCAAAAATTCCGGCTTGTTACGTTTAAACGTGGCCAA
Source organism: Gonatopus flavifemur (assembly GCA_018340375.1). Lineage (NCBI taxonomy): Eukaryota > Metazoa > Arthropoda > Insecta > Hymenoptera > Dryinidae > Gonatopus > Gonatopus flavifemur. The sequence continues at coordinate 2,922,978 of JAFFJZ010000006.1, read as the reverse complement.
ACACTGCTCGGAAGCATCAACGCGTTCTTGTTTTTGGTCAACAGGGAGCAAACGCGGCACCCACTTTGAACACAGCTTTCTCATAGTTAAATGCTCATGCGATATAAAGTCAACACGTTCTTTTGATATTTTTACGATGTCAGCTAGTTACCGCCTCATTTGGACGTCCACTGCATTTTGCATCATCGGTGTCTCCACGACCACGTTTGAAGTCAGCAAACCAACGTTTTATTGTGGTTTCTGATGGAGCGAAGTCCCCATAACACACGGTATTGTTTTTGACCCATTGTTTTAAAAATAACAAAAGTAGTGTCACTTTTAGTACAATAACTCAAAAACTAATGAATAGAATATCATGAAATTTTGACAGCTGTCTTGTGAAGGTTAGTACTAACTGAAAAACAGGTGAATGCAGTAAAATTCGCGCCATCTATGTATTAGGCCCGGGGTCTTTCATCATCATGAAGTAATCAGTCTTACGACTGGTTTGATGAAACCCTCCACCCCTGTCTATTATCCGCCAAACGTTTAATTTCTACATATCTACTACATCCCTTGTCTTGTACGATTTGCTTCATATATAACTCTAGGTCTACCTTACCTTTTTTTTTCACCATTTTTTTTTTTTCCCTTTTTTTCAATAAACTCTCATGCCGTAATGTGTGTCCTATAAGATTGCTTCTTTCTTTTCACGATGTGTTTCAAAAAATTTCTTTTTTTTCATCTCTGCGAGTACTTCTTTTTTTTTTTTTTTTCTCTTCTATTTTTATTCTGAGCATCCTCCTATAACACCACATCAAAGCTTCTTCAAGTCGTTGATCAGTTTTCCCATCCCCCCAAGTTTAGTTTCATAATATATAATGCTGTGCTCAAACAACTTTTTTTTTTTTCTTCTTCTTTACTTCTTTTTTTTTTTTTTTTATATACTGTCTCTCTTTTGAAAAAAGCCTGTTTCCCTTGTGCTATTCTTGCTCTTATATCTCTTTCGCTTTTGCCGTTCTCTGTAATTATGCTTCCTAGATATTTGAATTCTTTCACCTGTTCAATTGTCTCGGTATCTATTTTGATTCTCGTTCTTCTAGCTGTTTTCGCTGCTGTACACATCATGAATTTTGTTTTGTCTTTATTTATATTCATACAATAGTTTTCCAATAATATTGTTCTCATGGTGTTGAGAATATTTTCTAACTCAGTACTACTCGTGGCCAATATAGCTATGTCATCCGCGAATCTCAACATACTTATATTTTCTCCCTGAATCTGTAATTTGATTGAATTTCCTCCTTCACTTCGTTCATTGCTTCTTATATATATAAATTGAACATCAGTGGCGATAATGAGCATCCTTGTCTCACCCCTCTTCTTATTTGTGCTTCCCCTTCTTGACCCTCTATGTCTATTATTGCACTTTGATTCTTATATAATTCGTATATTATTCTTCTATCTTTATAATTCATTCCCACCTTCTTCAGGATCGCAAACATCTTCTCCCAGTCCACATTATCGGAAGCCTTTTGTATATCTACAAAACCTATGTACACAGATTTCTTCAGCGCTATCCTTTTCTCTATTAATGCCCTGAGTGATAAGATTGCTTCTCGCGTTCCCTATTTTTCTAAAACCAAACTGATCCTCTGCCAATCTACTCTCTATTTTATTTTCCATCCTCCTGTATATAATTTTGGTCAGTATTTTCGAAGCATGTGAAGTTAAACTGATCGTTCTGTAGTTCTCGCATTTGTCTGCCCCTTGTTTTTTCGGGATAGCGACAATTTTATTCTTTTGGAAATCTTCCGGTACTTCTCCTTTTTCGTACATATCTCTAATCAATTCAAACAGTGCGTCGCGAGTTCCTTCACTGGAGGCTTTTATAAGGTCCGCACTTATGCCATCTATGCCTGGCGCTTTATTATTTTTCAATTCTTTCAAAGCCTTGTCGAATTCTGATCTCAATATCGAATCTCCCAATTCTTCCTCATCTACATCCTCCTCCTTCTCTAATAGTGCTATATCATCGTTTCCTCTATACAAGTCTTCCAAATGATTGATCCAGTGTTCTATTTTCTCTTCCGTTTTTATCAATTGTCGTCCTAGAGAGTTTCTAATCTTATTGCTCCTAGATTTCATTTGTCCGAAAAATCTTTTAATAATCCTATATGCTTCATCTATTTTTCCTAAATGCAATCTTATTTCTATTTCCTGACATTTCTCTTCTAACCACTGTTCTTTTGCTTTCCTTGATTCTCTTATTATTTTATTTCTCAATGATTTGTATCGTTGCTGGCCTTCTTGGCTATCATTATTCTTGTATTTTCTTCTTTCATTTATCAATTCTAAAATTTCTCCCGTTATCCATGGGTTTTTAGCTTCTACTCCATCATTCTTCAAAATCTTATCCGCACATTCTCTTATATTCCCTTCATCTTTGTCCATCTCCTCTCTATTCCCAAGTCTTTCTCTTTTGATCTCCCAATTTTTCATCCAACATTTTCTCGAATGCCTCATGTGTTTGTTTTTGCTTGAGGTTCTTCAAATTCCATCTTTTCTGCATTTTCCTTTTCTTCTTCAGAGATTTGAATTTCAGAGAACATTTCATCATCAACATATTATGATCACTATCTATATCTGCACCGGGATAAGTTTTACAGTTTTTCACTTGGTTTCTAAATCTTTGTTTCACTAATATGTAATCAATTTGGTATCTTGCTGTATCTCCTGGCATTTTCCAAGTGTAGATTCTTCTTGGATGATTTTCGAATAAAGTGTTTGTGATAACCATCTTATGATTTTCACAAAATTCGACTAAACGTTGTCCTCTATCGTTCCTCCTCCCTAACGCGAAATCTCCTATAATGTTGTCCTCTTTTCCTTGTCCTACTACCGCATTCCAATCCCCATCACGATCAAATTCTCTTCTCCCTTCACATATTCTATCACTTCTTCTATTTCTTCGTACGTTTTTTCAATATCTTCCTCCGAATATGCAGATGTGGGCATGTATACTTGGACTATGACTGTGTCTACCGGTTTTGTTCTGATTCTAACCATCATCACACGTTCATTATGTTGCAAATAATTTTCTATTCTATTTCCTACTCTTTTATGCATTACAATTCCTACACCTGCTTGACCGTTCTTTGATCCTGTATGAATTATTCTATAATCCCCACTCCAGAAATCGCCCTCTTGTGGCCATCTCATTTCGCTAATCCCCATTACGTCTATATTCAACCTATTCATTTCTAATTTCAAATTTTCTAATTTTACCGCTTGCCTCAGTGATCTAACATTCCACGCTCCGACTCGAAGAATGTTGTTTCTTTTCCCTATCCTATTCTTCGGTTTTCGTTCCTTGCTGATGAAGCTTCCTCGAGCAGCCTCCACCCGGAGATCCGAACGGGAGACTAGTTTAACTCCGGAATATTTTACCCGAGAGAGCGCCATCATGTATTTATTAATTTGTTTGTTTGTTTTTGTTACATAATATTCCAGGTTAGGAAAAAGGTTTCATTTCCTCGGGAAGTATTGAAACATGTCAAGGAAGGTAGTTTCCCCTTGCTTTCCTTCCGTTTGATTTTGCCGATGTTTCTGGCATTAGGATGATTTCGTTTCTCTCAGTTTGTATTCTTTCTCTTGAGTAGTTTATTTCACTCAAAAAAAAGATCCAACTCTGAGATACTTATCCTCCCCACCACGTAAAGGAAGCAGATACTACCAGGGATGGATAAAAAGGATATCAAGGACAGGTATCATGAATATCCCCCTGGAAGACCCGCAATCATCCACGGGGAGTCTTCAAAGATCATAAAATTGAATGATATTTACCATTTTTGAATTTTGCTCAAGAGTCTCGAGTTCACCTCTAGTCATGAGCATTTCCGCCAATTTTGACCCAGATTTGGAAATTATAAGATCAGGTAGTCTTGGGACGATGCTCAAGCCAGATTTCGACCAGACTGGGGCTGCCAACTGTCACTCATCAGTCTTCAGCCATCACAAATCCAAAATTCAATTCCTACCCAGCAGTATAGATGCTTGTTCACTACAATTTTGGCAGAATTGTTCATAACCCAATTCATGCTTGTTCCCACGCTTTCACCAAGCTTACGCCAATGTAGAGGCCGAGTAGTTCTCCGACTGATCATTTGAAACAATGGGACAATTGAAAGACATTATTGACCCAATTGGTTTGAGCCGCAGTTTGTTCCTGGGACATGTGCCAACTCTGGATCAAGCTTGGAGATTTTTTCATCCTCGCCAACCCCTGCATGGGAGCTCATCAAAGTCGATTATACCGTAGAAGGAAAAAAACTAGATCAAACGAACCAATGGATTCTGCTCTTGGAGGGAATATGTAAATGTTGTTGTCTATCTCCAAGTTAATATTGCTGCCTTGTTCTCATCCCTTCCTCTGTATGCACGTTGCCGCGTTCTCATTGTGTATTCACTGTCGCTAGTTTGCTTTTGTCACTTTTAGTTTGAGCAGTGAGCAGAGACAAAAGGGATTTCCAGCGTCCAGTTCGCACTTGACTGTACCGTTAAGGCGTTCGTTACGGCAGTATCACACCGTGAGTAATCGAGGGAAGAGATTTTGGTAACGATTCAATATTGCCTCTTTGTAAGTATACGAATCTATCCTCATTAGATTATTCATGTCAGATGAACAGATGATGCGTATGCATATAAGGTCTCCCAGGATTGTTATATCAAAGTTTGAGATCGTGGATTTCTCATGAAGTAATCAGCGAGTTTCTTCTTCTTATGCTTCTTCTATTGCTCTCCATCGAGAGAGATATGAAGAGTTAATTTCGTATCCCTTATACGCATGCTACTCGCATTACATATACACTCATCCTATTCAAGTTTCTCGAGTTATCATTCATGGGAAACAACTATTCGAATTATTTTACATAAGATTCTGGATTTTTATTATTCTAAACTTATCACAGCGGGCGCAGGAATTTATTTAATATATCGTGAACGATTTTTTTTTCAATCTAATCCCTTTATTCGAGTATCAGGAATTGACGCGGATCTTTTGAACTGCTTTCGATTCTGGACACGTTTCCCTTCTTCATTCAGTCCAAAGTGTGACTCCCATTTGAGAGAGAAAGAGAGAAGGATAGACGACTCGATCAACGATACAAAAGCTTGACGCTGAAGGCGATACTTTGAAGTTTGTGAATCACACAAGTGTTATTATATTCACATTCAGAGAATGGGAGAGATTTGCGGAAGAGGATACTGCAAGAGTGGAGATAATAATTTTTAGTTTAAGTCGAGAGCTTATTCTTTTTGGTTTAGCGAGTTTTTTTCTTTCTCGTTAGAGGGACCGAAAATTTTTTTGTCTCCAAACTCAAAATCTCTCAGGCCAAAATGTTCCTCCAAACTCAGGGGAAATTCTTGGTTCCGTGTCTACCTGTGTGTGTGGGTGTGTGTTAATTTGCGAACGCGCATATTTTCCGTTCCACTCATTCAGCCCTCTCTGACTCAAGCTTCTCGTGTTTCATGAAGTGAAGCGAAACCTATAGAGGGCGCAGCCATCGTCTTGGCCGGTTGATTTACCTGGAATTTTGTTTATTTGAATCTCTAAAAGGCAAATTTTTTTCTGTAATATAGGTGATGTTTGTAGTGAAAAATGTTCATAATATGAGTTAACCTATTCCGGTTGATACGGTGGATACAGTGATAAGACAGCGTATATGTAAAGGTTAGGTTTATCAAACTAGCCGGCCAAGTCGATGTCATCGCCATCTGGATTTTTTTGGGATTTCAGCTTCAATATGTGAAACGGATTTCCAGGGAGAAATGCATGAGTCAGAGGTTGCTGCACTCATCCGATTCCGATAAAATTCACACCGCAGTTGTGGAGTGAGGCGATAGTGGTCCCATAAAAATTTCATTCCGATTGACCCAGAGCATTCGGGTGGAGAAGGACAAATGTGTTGAAAAATTGCGATTTTTGCGAACGCGCATATCTCCGCTTCTTGTTATCCGATTGCAATGAAACGCATACCACATTCAAGTTATATGATCCAAGAGTGGTCCAATATTAGTGACATCCAAATCGGTTGAAAACTGTGGGAATTTTTGTTTTGTAAGCAGCATCTTTTTTCAATATTTTGAAAGCATACCTTCCCTATGTTCGTATCATCCGAATGCCATCAAACTCTGAAAATATCCGGTTTAGCAGGTACCCTGGTGAAAATTGAAACATTTTCCGCTCCGTATGCGCTTCCTCCGCGCTTCGCGTATATAAGCTACAATTCCCTCTTCCTGAGGCCTGTGATGCCCGCTTGCTGTGAAGTGATGAAATCATACGTTCCATATACGCTTCATAATCCCTTGATCCCCTTTCACATACGGTTCATGTGAAGTAATAGTAAGTTATATGAAGCGTGTGCGAATCATACCTATTCTGACTTTAAATCATACCTTCAAACGGTTGACACTAACGGCAAGTCATGGCTCAGTGGATAAAACCCTCGTCTGCCATGGTGGAAGTCACCGGTTCGATTTTCGCTATGGGATGCAATTTTTTTATACGCTTCCTCCACTTCAATTCCCTCTTCTCATACTCTTTGTGTCCCGCTCATTCAAGCTCTGTATACTTTTCATTACGTTTCGGTTACTCTCCAACATACACGGAAAAAAATGACGTGTGGATTTTGCATTGGTTGTTGTTATTTTGACATAACTGCTGAAGTGCATGTAATTGAAGTAAAATTCACATTGGGACCAATGTTATATGTACATTGCTACTGAAGTAAACAGCAGGCGTGTTGCCATGGTAACCATGATAACAATGTGAATCCAACAGGACTCTGGAGTAAATTCTACATGAAATCCACACCGTAATTATAACCTCACTTTTCATGTAATTCTTACGTGATCATTTTTTTCCGTGTACGCTCCGTTTACTCTTCCTTCCCGCTTCCATTTTCACCAGGGTAATGGTAAACATTGACCTTTGCAACAAAATTTGAACACTCCGTGAACATCGTCATCATGTGGATATGTTCCATTCCTACCATCCGATCGTAATGAAGTTTTCACCATAATTTTGTGTAGTGTCGATAATGATCCCACATAAGTTCCAACTCGATCTTCGCAGAAAAACGGGTGAGGGAGAGGAATCATGTTATCAACAATTTTGATTTCGCAACCGTGCATATCTTTGCTTCCCGTCGCAGCGATTTCCCAGCTCAACGAATATCGGAACGCTGCAACTGACCCTAACAGAAATAAGCCCGAAGGGAAAGTGACCCGACTGGAATACACCCGAATGGAATGAGACCCGAAAAAAAAATTGGTACACGGAGAAAAAGGTATCTTAAAAAGTACCATAATTTATGGATTTTCTGCGCTGGTCTGACCGAGACTAAATATTTACCTGAAAAAGCCTCTGAAAGTACCATAATGTCTTGGACTTTTATACGGAAGGTACCATACTTATTTCAAAAAGTCCAAGGAATTATGGTACTCTTAGAGATTCATGCAAGTGAATATTCCGACTCGGGTCAGACCAGCGCTGAAAATCCATAAATTATGGTATTTTTCAAGATATCTGTTTTCTCAGTGTAACTATTGCGGTAACAAGAGGTGTTTTTTAGGGCATAATTCTATTCGGTAGCATCTCAATGTCCTGAATGGTGTTTTTCCCGAATGGCAATGTCTCGAACGACAATGTCCCATCATGACACCACCATAAAACTATCATTGAAGCATGGTATGAGTTTTTTTTCCAACACAAACGACCAAGTCATGTGCCAATTGGCAGAGTATTTTTGTACACTGAGAAGAAAGATTTGGTTGATATATGCCCAACCAACATTTTTTTTTGGCATAACTGAAAGTTTTCACTCGGCCAGTCATCAATTGTATCATTGGCCGATTACATTCCACCATTGTTAGACCCGAGTTTCCATTCAGCTGTCGACTATTAATGGTCCATTATCGTACGAATATCCGGTTATGGTCCAGTCATGAGCCATTATTGGATCGATAGTAAAACCCCCCTAGTAGAAATTTTGGACAGAAAAATATTAGGGTCTGACGAGACATGCCTGATTCCCTATCAGATCCTCATCAGGTTTCGTTACGGGGTTTCCTATTTCGCTCAATTTTATTGAAATCTCATCCAAACCCTATTGTACCCCTGCGTTACAACCGTATTTGAATCCTATTAGGGAAATCAGATCAGTTCCTTGTCAGGGCCTCTTAAGATTTTCCTTACTCACGGTTTCCGGATTCTAACTTGATTAGGACCTCATTGAAAATAGGGAGTGTCTGATCAAATTTCTACCAGGGCCTGTTAGGGATTGGACCAGTTTTGGACCCCATAAGGATGTTTGAAACATTCTTGAATATCGCGAGAAAAAGAAGCGTCATTAGGATCACTTGGAAAAAATAATTGTGGGAGTTTGCCACCATGATTTGGTGGACTATTGTTCCATTTGTGGGGGATTTAACACCCAAACATCGAATTTCTGGTGGAAAAAAAACAACTTACTCACGATTAGGGAACGAAATCCATCACTGATTCGAAGAAAAACACCCCATACTTTCCTATGAAACTAAAACTGGCAGCCGTAAATCTAGCAGCCGATTGTAATAATTTTTCACAATCAACGCTTATTCAAGATTTCAGGATCTGGAACGTTTAATGGGATGCTACTTTATTGATTTCTGGTATCAATAAAGCTTCAACAACGTCCGATCAAAAGTTATAAGAACTGGCTGCCAGTTCTACGGCTGTTATTCTCAGCTCCATACATTTTTTGCAGTGATTGCGAAATGGATATCGGGTTATCTCTCAGCTACGATGAATAAAATCTTTTACATCGAATTAAACTCAATGCAAACTTGATACCGCGTGAAACTTCAAACTTTGACTTGTGCATTGTTTTATTCAAATTATTCGAAGATCATTAAAGAATTACAGTATTCATCGTTCGCATACACAGCTTCTTCCGGGCACAGACAAACTTTCAAATTTGGCCACAACGAACAGAACGGATGGTCCCGGTAGTAATCGTACCGTGTTTTCTTTTTCATTGTTTCCCAATCGTTCCATTCTACTCCAACGGTTTTTTTGATCCAGTTGGTGTACGAAGAAATCCTGATATATTCATCAGGTAACAGTGTACAATTCGTACAGGAAGGAGCGAAGGTATCGGTGATCCCGATCAGCACTCTGTGCACATCCTTAACAATTTCTATAAAGGGTTCGGAATGTGTATCGTCCTGAAATCATTTTAATTGGTCAGATCATTAGAATTGAATGAAATTCCATTTTGGAAGATTTAAAGAAGTTTTCGAAAGATTTTTTTCTCATTTGCTGCACATAAAACGAAGATCTGAAAATTCACTCAATCTCAGCTTGCTCCTCACTGAAGTTGGGATCATCAGTTAGGTATTAATTACGGAGACATAAGGCAATTCGTAAGTTTCTATTCTCTTAGAATCAATCATACCCTAGCATGGATGTACCATGGGGCACACCCCGGCCCAGCATGGGTTCCATCCTGCCAATATGGGCACAAGACTGAGCCAGAATGGGGCCAGAGTGGACCATAGTTCTATGGTCTATAGGCTATGGTAGCCTTCTGTGGATGTTCAATATCAGTTGTGTACAAGTGAGCTCCATCCGGGATCAAGGATGTTACTTACTAATGAACCATCCCAGGTGAAAATTTTCGGCTGAGACCTGATCAAACAGCATAGGAATCTGGATGGGACCTGGTCAATTACCATGGGAACCAGGTCCTCATCTCATCGGTTAGGATGAAAACTAAGGCAGGTTGAGCTGAACCGACTCGCAGAATTACTAAAAGCACGTTATTTTCCAAAAAGCAATCTCAATTGACCTAAGGAGGCTTTGATATTGGGGCGATTGATGAACCAAGCATAAATCAGCAGCTCTTATCTGCTTCCCTAGTTGAAAAAAGTCCATAGAATCTGACGGAATGAAATTTACCGGGATTTGGTCAGAACATTGTGCAAGATTCAATGAGATTTGGCGAGGATAAGTTTGTTTAACCAGGGTTAAACATTGAGCGAATTTTAACACCGTTCTTGGTTTATGCTCGCAAATCTTGCACCAGGAAAGCGGCGAAATTTGCTTAATACTTGAGCACACACGAGAGTTTTCATTGAATTACTGTTAACTCAATTCTACTTACCAGGTAGGAATATCGCGGATTATTGGGATGTACAGAACATATTTTGTGTTCTATTCCCTATCGTGTGTCAACCCTGGCCGACTCTGGTTCCAGTCTTGGGCCCATATTGTCAGGATGGGGCCCATGCTGGGCCGGGGTGGGCTCCACGGTACATACATGATATGGTTATAAAAGGCGTCCTCCCACTTTTTTCTTGACATTTCTTGTTCTCGACGATGCTCGCATACGCCCATCGACCTCTAAGTGGAAAACTGTACCCTGATTGGAATTCCCCCCCATCCCATAGAAATCGCGATCCTGTCCACGTGCTTCGAGGTTTCGCGAGAAGGATCGGCCATAAATTATCTTGATACACAAACTGATCCTTCAGTTCTAAGAAAGCGATATCGTGTGCAATATGCGTTCCATTTCTGCAAAAGAAAGAAGGAAAAAAAGAAAGAAAAAGACCACCGAAAAATCAACGTTTCAGCCATTTATAAAAGAAACATTTCCAACTCACCTAGAAAAATCAGGATGAGGGATAATTTATTTTCCACCAACTCATGTTGCGGGCAACACGTTTCGCGATGATTTCCCTTCACTCCAACCTTAACCCGCACACGCATGGTGGTTTTGGAATGACGAAATGTGCGGCGCACAATACGAATTCCACATTCGCAATTACACCTGAAAATTAATGTGTACAAACATCGACTTGGACTAGATATGGACTGTCCGAAGATGAAACTTCGCCGACAGGCACACGCTTATCTGAAACAGGAGTTTAACCACAATGTTTGAAGTTACGAAAACATGCTCAAAGATGTTTCCATACGTAACTTCGAAGACTTGAAGCTTCAAAGAGAAGAGATATTTGGATTTCTGTGACATAGATTGTCAGAAAAGTTCTATAATTTAATATCAAAATTAATATAGAATCTCGTGGACGGATATTAAATTCATGAACATAAACTTAAGAACCGAGTTTGAAGTTTAATAACGTGCTATTGAGATTTGTAATTTTGTTATCATAACCAACCAACGACTCTGATATTGAAATTAAGAGATTATTCATTACGGTATTGCGTATTTTTTCCTGAAACAGAAAACGAACTGCTTTCATTTATCATTTCTTCAACATTTCTTCATCATGAATATTCCAAAAAAAACCTGACCCTTCGATTGAATTATTGAATCGAAAATCACCCCGTATGGAAATTTATTTTAGAGATTCTAAATAATTTTATACGGTATTTAGAATTTTGGCAAATAGAAAAGTTATTGAACTTTGAAACACCCTGTATGAAATTTCTCTTGGGAGTATTCCAAAGCGGCATTTGTGGCATGAGAAGTAGAAGGAAGGAAGAAAAACAGGAGAAAAAAAATAAGGAACTTTATCTCCAACATATATTTTTAAACTCACCGCTGAAGATCGTTGCGAGCGATGCGCATAACACTATCGTTACAGCCAACATCATCCTTAAAGTATAAAATATCTGAACGATATGATTATTGGAATATTTCTGTTCCTTATCTGAGATTCGCGGTTATCCGATTCCCTGTTTATTCTGCTTCCAGAAAGACGGGATCATTGAATCTCTATGGTAAAAATGCATTTGCATAATCAGTCGTCATTAGAATGAACGTGTGGATTGTGTAATGTGCTAGATTTTTATATTGTTTTTTTTTCTTTCTATCAATCAAAGTCGCTTTTTTTTCGTCGCTTCGGCCAATGCTGATAATGGAATATAGTCTCATTGGTTAAATATATTATATTATGTGGGAAAAAGTTGTGTCAATATCAACTTGGGATTCGTTCAGTTGTGAGGCAAGCCGTTGTCAATTTTCAGACCAATAAACTTTGAGTGAAATAGATTCTTGTTGCGCCAAACTGGCGTGGCATTCAGTAATAAATATGTATACATTTAAAAAACGTCAGAAACGATTAGTAACCACACGTCGACATGGAGTCATGTTTTCTCGTTGATTCGACGTTTTTCAACCATGAATAAACTGTTATAACAATGGTTGAAAAATCGTTTAAAACACGTTGAATGATGGGTTCGAAGGACGATTTGAAAACGTGAACTAAACCAGACTCATGATTTCCAGTAGTTTGCTCATCATCAATTCAACGAAATTTACTGTTTTTTGGCTCGCATTCACAAATCATTCATTTCCCCGTGCAGAAATATCAAACTTTGAAGGCTATTTCTATTGAAGGCCAATAATTTAATCATTTCTTAATAGATTTCTTTGAGTCCTTCATTCTTCCAGTCACTTGCCAATTGGAGCATTGAAGAGCGAGCGGAGCGAGCGTCTTTGAAGTTGAAAAATGCGAGCGAAGCGGGTCTTCTCAAATTTGAACGACATTATTATGAGCGTTGAATAGTAAGTGAAGTGAGAATAATTCTAATTTACAAATACGAGCGCAGCAAGTGTCAATCTTCAAACCAGTGTTGTCGAAATATTACAAATGCACCATGATCGATTGATCATTTGAAACAATGGGACGATGTTGGCCCAATCATTTAGAACCCAGATTTCCTGGGGCAAGTTTTTTTCTACCTCGCGTCAATATCTGCATGGGTCAATGGCTTATACAGAAATCTACTATTGACGCTAGCATGACGCAATGTAGATAAAGTATGGCCGAGGCTTGGCAACCAAGCATGGCGCGACACTGAAATAATATCATTTTATTATTTATCAATGTGTTTCTCCAATGGAGCCCCATCATTGGTGCAGAAATGGCAATGAAATGGATCATCATTGGCAAACAATAGAAACATTTGTTTATCAATGTTGCGCCAATGATAAAACTGTAAAGAACAATTAACCCAAAAATATATGAAAAGTATGCGCATTCAACAATTTTCAATATACGTTATTTGGGATCTTATTGAGTTCTCCTCATTCATCTGTAAACAACTCGGTGTTTTCTGTCGCTAAAGTTTGCCATGGGAAGTATAAACAATATGGATCAGCGGTAGGAGCCCTCTGGTGTGACCTGTAACAAAGAACGATATTGACTGTTCTTCCAGAGAATTATTTGAGTCTTATATATTCTCTATACTCGCGACAGACACTCGATCGGTAACCTAGCCAGCAATTCAGCCATCAAGAGTTGATATTGAGGAGCATGCCAATATTTAGCCATGCTATTACCAATGATCGGCGTTACATTGGCAACCAATTTTCATCCTGACTGGATCAAAGTTTGTGGCAATATTCACCCATGTTTCGAATGATCCTCATTTTCGATAGAATCTATCGTTCGGTCAATGTTGGACCAAGGATGAGCCTAGCAAGCGCCAAACCCGGCGGAATTGGGAATCAATGGTAGGCTTAAAACCGCAATTCGTTGAACACCGATATCGGTGCAATATTATATTTGTTGTTAATCAACATTGAATATTTATAGATTGCCAAGCCTTGCCTGTCAATATTGCGGCAAGCTATACAAAACAAAAACTTGCGACAATCGATGGTTAATTTTATGGTTGCTGGGTTTCAGGTTAATCTCCAAATTTGTTAGTACTCCTTCACCAGCAGTGCACCCTTTCCACTCCCAATAATTCATTACCTTTCGTTTTACAATAAAAACGTCAGCTGTTACTGCTCCTGCTTTGAATTGCTACAGAAATAAAATAAAAATGTTTAGCTGATTTCAGAACTAAGAACACTATTTTTATTTTCAATTACCGATTCGAAACTTCTCTCTCGGTAAAATAAATACGAAAACAACTCTCTCTTGTCCGAGAAAATTCCTCACGATAAAAGGAAGAACGAGTAAAAACACTTGAAGCTTATTATGTGGAAGCGACCGTTATTGATTCATCCACTCGCGTGTGTTGGATCCGAAGGAGAGAATCCTCTCCATATGATATATCACGCGGAAATTCTTATATCGCCGATAGAGATAAACGGAACTCGAATGGTCTCTCCATCCGGTACATTTATATATATATATATATGAATTAGTATAGTTATGGTATTTTCGGATTCTCAAGATCTCTTTATCGATCCTGAGATTTATGCACGATGAGTAAGTTGCTCTTCATGCGCATGCAGTTGATCAAATTTATACGTGGGAAATCAATCAAGTTTATTGTAATCTCTCTTTCTTACGTTCACGAGATACTTATTCTTTCTCTTTCAATCAAGTTAATCTTGATCAACGTATCCATCTACCGTTTCAGAACGCCAAGAAACAGGGGGAGGTGGAGTAGGAGATAATAGATCTTTCCAGGACATGAATTTAGAACGAACACATTTATTTACCGGCTTTACGGATCATAAATTATTGTGTGACATGTATATATACTTTGCAGTCGAAAATCTCACAAAGAAGAAAACTAAGGAAAATATATTTCCAAACTTGTCTCATCGAGATTCTAGGATTGATTGATGGTAATCAAAATATATCTTGAAAATAAATAACATGGAGATTTCCGTTTATGAGTTCTTCGAAGATTTATCCTGTGGAATCGTGGGAAAGAAATGTGATTGTCGTGGAGAATGATTTCCCTATTTCATGAATCTACTTCGATACCTGTCACTTTATTTTGTGAACATTTAGTAATTTGAATAGGCAATTTTTTAGGTACGCAAGTAAGTTCTCGCTGTTTCTTTTGTGAAAATGCAACTTTCTTGTGAAAAAAATGGTTACAAATGAATCATTCAAAGTATTGCCCATCTTCCTGGCAGAGCTAGAATACCGTCAGGATGAAAGTGTTCGTCTTTTGAGGCTATCCACGAACCAAGCCATTTTTTGATGTCTTCATATGAGCGGGACTACTGATCAGCCAGACCATGTGCCATCGAACGGAACAAGGAATAATCGGAAGGCGCAATATCTGGGGCATATGGCGGGTGGAATAGGACTTCCCATTTGAGCGTTTCCACGTAGGTTTTAACGGGTTTGGCAACACGAGGCCGAGCGTTGTCATGCGGTAGAATCACTTTGTCTCGTGCCTCTGCTCGGATTGTGGCCGTTTGTCGCGCGGTGCTCGACTCAGTCGCGTCAATTGAGTGCGATACCGTTCCCCAGTGATGGTTTTGTTTGGTTTCAACAACTCGTAATAAATAACACCGACCTGGTATTCTACCTGTGTTGGTGATATAAATATACAGTATCAACTTTGTGTTAGAACGATGTTAGCGCAAGTTTCACCACAAAAGTTGGGTATCGGATTACAGTCGCAGAATCATTCAATCAACCCTGCGCTCGCGTTGTCCCAGTTGCCAACCCTGCTAGAAGATACCAGAACCGGACAGAAAATTTTATTGAGGATTTAGGCATCTGAAACGTTTAGTGGAATGCTGATCCATCGATTTCTGGTATAAACAAAATCAAGCTGAAAGTGGCAGACATCAAGTTAGCAGCTGATTGTTGTAACTTTGGATTAAATGTTATTGAAGCTTTCATACCAAAACTCAATTGCATAGCATTCCACTCAACGTTTCAGATGCTTAAATTCATGATAAAAATTTGATGTGCAAAGCTATGACAATCGGCTGCTGATTTTGTGGCTGCCAGTTTCAGCTTCATGTGAACAAAGCTTCATCAATGTTCAATGAAGAGCCAGAACAATCGGCTGCTAGCTGCATGGCTGCTAGTTCCGACTTCATTGTCATGCAAGCTTGAGACAAGGCTGACAGAAGTGTGCTAGTTGACAAAACCCTTGCAGTAGAGTTGTAGCAACCTTGTCTTGACAAATTTTTCGATAACAAGCCAAAAGCAATCGAATGATAAGTCTGACAAGCTTAATCTAGGCAAACTTCCGACCCGATTTTGTATGGAATTACCTAATCAGAACATCTTGTCAAAACCTGGCAGCAGAATTTTCGTTAGTTCTTGACTGAATATCACAGTCTGTGAATTTCAAACGGCAATTCCGAACAAAACCGGGAAGAGACTTTGTCAGTCTTTTGCCTAGATTACCTTAGAAAGACACCATTTAAACCTTGATAACAATTTTATGTCCGGTTCTACATTCTTCATTTGCAGCAGGAAAAATAGAGTCAAGCTCTTTTTGGTAACTTTGCTGAAGTTTTCTTTTAGAGCTGGACCAACATTACACCAGCGATAACTACGCATATAGGTTAATTTCTTCTATAAAAGTATTTCTGCAGCTTCATCAACTGTGACGATAGAATGAAGCTTTGCACGATGCTGTGGTTAACAATCGTCTAAACATAGCCACAATGATTGTAAAGATGAGAAAAAACAAACAAATCTGCATTCCTCTAATTCAGTCCATCGGATCAGAACACAATCAACCCCAACAGCTCTATTTATCTCGCGGATATGAACAGGGTTGAACGTTCCAACGTGTTGCAAATTTGTTATCCAGGTAACATCAAAAGACACATACACGTATATTTATCGTAGATAAAAAACACAGTCACTCACAAAGTTACATAACCATATACGAGACCCTGTGTACGTGCACGCTAGCAGAGCAAGAGGCACGTAATTAGTCCGCGGTATATATGTATATATATATATATATATTCTCACGCGCGGGATTAATTACGTATGGTACACGAAGTGTAGGAACATGCAACGAGGTTGGCATACATGTACGGAAAGCTTGCCGAGGGAACAAGTATACACACGAGAAACGTACATGTACACGTATTTCGTAGAGCCACGATGTAACATAGGCGTCTTATTGGTACTAGTGGGGTATACCACCACGTGACTTTGTGTTTCTAGACTCTCTTGGTCCCGTTCCTGCTGCTTCTACTTTGACTTCATATGCATTTTCCTAAGGTGAAACAGCAACGCGTATATACATACACCAGCATATTCAACGCAGAAACCAAATTCGCCGTATTAGTGAGCTGGACCAGCACTTTGTGGTACGATTTATGGAGCATTAAACCAACGCTTCCGCCTTGGCTACACCCTTAACTCGACTTCCATCTTCAGTTAGAATAAGCACATACACACACACACAACTCTTAAGACATGTTGTAAGGTATACAACGAGGATGATTATCTTTCTTTCGGGGCTTTCGAAGACGTCCTTTTTGGGAACACATGTATTATTACGTGCAACTTGTTTGATTCAGAGATTCCCACACTGAGAGAAATTCATCATTTTAAATTATTGGTTTTTCCCATTGGACGGGGATATGCTTGACGTGAGAATTCTACATACTTGTCGTGTGATCACGAATTGATGAGAGGAAAAACAAGTAATTTTTCATGCCACGGAGTTTGAATATTACAACCAATGAGAATTCATGTTGAAAAACAAATTCTCCCCAAACCATGACATTTTCACGAATATTCCGTGGTTGGAAAGAAGCAAGGATTGTGATCATAAATAATCATGTTCGACGCTGAAGACGATGAAGGTTTTTTTCGGTTGACCCTAGAATACAAGACTGGGGTTTTTTTTCTGTACCCCACGCCTTTCAACGCGATTTACGCAATTATTCAGCATGGAAAATGAATTGTGCGACACATCATTCTCTTCGTTTCTCCAAGACGAAGACGATTGTATGAGTTTCAATACGAATATAAATCGCCAAAAATGACATTTTTACTTTTTTCCAAAAAATAACCGTGACTTTTCGAATGTCCACCCGATTTGAAATATCCGAGAATATTTGGAAATTGGAACAATTATCTAGAACACGGATAAAACAGAATTTTTCTTCTTCTTCTAAAGTACCTACATTTATTTGGGAACGTAAAAGTTGAAAAATTGATGATCCTCAAAAAAGAACGAAAGTCAATGTAAATGTTATGGAAACATTTATTCATGTGAAAATATAATTCTTCACGATGGTCATTGGTAGAATAATACTGGGAAATCTAGAGAAAACATTTTTCAATGTTTTTCAGTCTTTTTGTCCGCATTTACCGCATAAATAGGAAAAATCAGTTACATTGATAACAAAATTAATTTATATTTCCTCTTCAACATGAAAACACACCGACCCCAATAAAAATATTTCTCTTCAAAACTTCAACAATTTCTCTGCAAAACTTCATTATCGCAATTCTTAGAGAAAGAAAGAATTTTTTCAACAGATTCATCTTCCAAAACTCTGTGAAATTCTGCATATTTCTGAAAATTTCTATTGCCAGTAAAGGTTTCTCTGTACATTTCCAACTTATTGGTCAAAGTTGTTTTGTTGAGAAATGTTGAATTTTCTCAACATTTTTCTACTTGATAAATGGTGGAAACATTTGATGAGGGAAGGAATTTTCTCCACGAATTCATACATTTCTCTGCACATTACATTTGCAGAAAAAAAATTTGAATTCTCTCTTCATTTGTCTATTCTAAGAATATTACGGCTTGTGGCGGAGAGTTGAGTTTTCTATACAAATTCATACATTTTTCTCAAATCGCATTTGCGGAGATAAAGTGAATTTTTCCAAATTTTTCAATCGACTCAAAACAACTTGAGTAAAATTCACTAGTAGGCCTCGGAAAAACCTCTCTCCCACGGGCCCACTCATTTTTCCTTTCAGAGGATTCTGAATCGATTAGTCTATATCCGACGGGAACGAATTTTTTAAAATTTTCTATCGATTTGACCCAGCACTTTGAAAAATTTACAAGTTAAGATCGAAAAACACCTTTTTCCCACGATCTACTCATTTTTCGTTTCATAAGATTCTGAATCGATTGGTCTATATCTTACAGGGACGAATTTTCAAAATTTTCTATCGATTTGACTCAACACTTGGGAAAATTTACGAGTTGAGGTAAAAAAAATCCCCTCTCCCACGACCTATTCATTGTTCGTTTCAGAAGATTCTGAATTGATTGGTCTATACCTCACGAAAACGAATTTTTCCAAATTTTCCATTGCGATGATTCCCATAAGTGGTACTTTAAGATTACTTTAGTCATCTCGGAGATCCGCTGATGTGATAGAGGCTTTGTTTCTCACTCGCAGGACCCGGGTTCAATCCTCACTGAGGAAAGTTCCTAAAAATGGACTTTCAATGTGGTGTCTCTTCCGTAATGTCATTCAAGTCGAACTGGAAGGAGATTTGTAGAGATAAACTCTGAACAAAAATTTTTTTTCTCAAGCAAAATTGAATAGATAAAACAGAGATTTGTAGAGTAATGCAGAAATATGCAGAGAAGTATTTGATGTAATATGGAGATTTGGCGAGTTTTGTACGAATTTTGTGGAGAAATTCATAAAATATTACGAAGATTGGAAGAATTATGTACAATTTTGCAGAGTAATGCAGAAATTTGTAGAGTAATATTGATGGTTAAAAATTCTGCAAATTTCTCAAAGCGTCCGAAATCTGACAGTTATGTAGAAAAATCTGAAGAGTTTTGAAGAATTTTGAAGAGAAGTATTTTTATTGGGGGAATAATGACAGTGAACTTAAATTCTGCAAAAATTGCTGCAGAACCCAAGATTTTTACTTCAAATTTCAAAGTATGAATTTTCACACAATCGCACAAAGTACCGACGATACCACAACACTGGAGTCATTTCGTACCCCACGCTCACTTCGTGTTGTTATCAGTCGCAATCGAAAGGCAAATCGAGGCTACTAATCAATTCTGCACTCTTTCAGAACTCTAAACTGAATTATGGTCAAGAACCTAGGTTGATATGTAGCAATACCTATTTCACCTACAACTTTCAAAACGCCTTAGGGTATAAAAATACCCCAATGTTGTGTTCTAGGGTTAACCCTCAATTACCCCACGCACTTTTGTATGTTTTCGTTAACCTCTCGTTGTACGTTGCAGTCAACTGAATGGAGCTTTTTCCATTATCAGAAAAATACTATGGTTTCTAAACTTCATCCCTGTTTTGGTTTCAAATCATTCACTCTTCATCCTTATAAACAGAACATCAGATTTTCTAAAACCTGTTGTTCCCTTCAGACCCCCGTGAGGTAACTGAGAGTTAAAATAATGTTATGAAATTACTGGTATTTCCTATTAATTTGTAACCTCATGTCGAGCCTATCCCTTTTTTGACGACAAAAACCAGTAATTTTTCATGATAAATTTTTCCCATTGCATATAGAAATTCACTATTGGCACTAGCATGGCCCCACTCTGGAGTGATAACATTATTTTATGATTTACATCAATGTATTTTTCCAATGGAGTCCCATCATTGGCAAACAATGGGGAAATTAAAGTGATTTCCACAAGGTTGTAGGAATTAAACTCTTCGCATCCATGGCCCTTAGATGATCCAATTTTCAGGATTAGAAATTGAACAAAACGTTCTCATTCACTTCCCTTCATTGATAAGTTACTACTATGTCCGAAAAATAAGGTGACATAGCATTTATTTTCAAAAATCTTTATTTATTCTCTCGAATCAAGTTCATCGCCTTCAGAGCGACCCCCCCCCCCGCTTCGGATACAATGCACTTATGCCAAAGCATTTTCCAATCTTCAAAACAGTTGTTAAAGGCGGTTTCCCGGATGGCCTTCAGCTCTCTCTTCGATTCGGCTTGGATCCCCTCCATCGACTCAAAACGATGACCCTGGAGCGCTCTTTTGAGTTTGTTGAAAGCCGAGAGTCACACGGTGCCGAATCAGGTGGTTGTGGAGCAATATGGGTCGAGTTTTTTGTGAAATGGTCACAAAGAATCAATGCGGTGTGAGCCGGTGCATTGTCGTGGTGCAAAAGCCCACAGTTGTTTTGCCACAATTCCCCTCTCTTCAGGCGTAATGGTCAAATAATATTCTTTGTCGACAGTTTGACCCGGCGGAAGGAACTCAAAATGCACAACACCACGATAATCGAAGAAAACAGTCAACATAAGCTCGATTTTTGAGCAACTTTGTCGCGGTGTTTTTGGTTTAGCCTCATCTTTCGCGCGATATTCACTTGATCGATCGGTTGTTTTCAGGTCGTAAGCATAATTTCACGTCTCATCTCTCGTAATAAGGCGTTTCATCTTGTCCTGATAGTCAGGAAGTATTGTTTTACACACTTCAACGCGATGATGTTTTTCCAGGAAATTCCAAGGCCCAAACCATCCTTCAAAATGGTATTGACTGATCCTTTTGAAATGCCAACATCATCAGCAAGATCTCTGATTTTTAATTGACGATTTACGAGCACCGAATCTTTGATTTTTCGGACGTGAACTTCGTCGGTTGAAGTTGATGGTCGGCCGGGACGCTCTGCGTCTTCGATACGTTCTCGACCTTCTTGGAATTCTTTATACCACCCAAGTGTGTATTGCCGATATTGACAATGGGCCCAAGCAGGGTCCATTTGCTTGAATCCAGTATTGGGAAATGACAATGGGACCCATTTTGGACTAATCTTGGCCCTAGTGTTTGTTCCCATACAATTATAGTTCGTAGAAAATGGAAATATTGAACTTTGGTGCGGATCCGGCCCTAAGTTGAGCCAAGATCGGGTTAGATCAGGGCCCATTGTACATATCACCTAGTCCTCGGGCAAAGCAATACAGCCAGGCTGGAAACGATGTTATCATCCCAGAGTTGGTCCCACGTTAGGTAGCATGGGCACCCACTTTGGGCCCCCATTGGACTTGTAGTGAATACACGCTTGGGCACTTGTAAACATTTTTTCTTGACACAGCCTCATCACCAAAGGCTTTCTGCACCATCCTCAACGAATCAGCAGCAGTGAATTCATCCCGTAAACAAAATTCAATACAAATTCTTTGCTCAACAAATGCAGACATTATGGGAATCAAAAAATTCACTTTCAGCGGCTCACAAAACGGAGCGTATCTATGTTGTTGAAGTTTGAATCGATTATGGAAACGAAACGAAAATTCATATTCACAAAATCGCATAAATCATGGTGATCAATCTTCTCGAAATAAGTGCCTGGAACTGGAAAAGGCGTTTATTTTGGGTTAACAACTCAGCATTATGCTTCTCAATTACTGATTCGTTTCAATAAACGATTCAAACTCCAGCAACATGCATATCTCAAACACGAATGAATATTTTGATGTGGCCCTTGGCACGGATATCAAAGACAGTCTTACTAACTTCAAAATAAGAGCACTTTACATTCGTACACAGAGTTTAAATTCAAATGTCACCTTACTTTTTGTACACAGTAGTATATCAGAGAATAATGATAAGCGGTTAACTTGAACCATCGTTTAATCCTATTTTGATTTCTAAAGTTTCCGAAAGAATGATTCAACATAACCCATAGAATGACAAATTAATTCTTACCTTTTATCGAAGAATTCTCAGCTTTCATCTCTCATCATCATTATCATCAATTTTATCATCATGAAATGAGGGAGAAATTGAAACAACGGATGGAATTCGAACTCTCGACACGATTCACACGACGAGCACCTCAAGCCACAAATGAGAAAAATATATAATCGAAGAGTAATGATCGATACACGTGTTAAAAGTGTCTTCTTCCAGTCTAAAGGATAACGTTGTTACGAAGTCTTGGCAGCAACGGGAGCGGCAAGAGAGAGCAACGTAGGATCGATCGTGGTGATTCCTCCTTGTAATCTCATAATTGCCTTCTCGGATGTCTGAGGTACGGCAATGTTGTAGACCACGTCTTTTACGTATGCCCGAGGGAAGACATTCCCTGGCGTTGAATCCAGAGTTCTATTAGCCATTCCATACTAAAACAATTGTTTGTTAGACGGATGTTCTGATTGTGAAATGTTACTTGGACGTGTGTATCGTTTGGATTATCTCCATGTGTTCGTAAATTTCATGTGAAAATTCAAATGTGTTACTTGACGACTGATGCAACTGGGAACCAAATGATAAATATCGCATTCATCTAATTAATTTTAAATGAAATTTTAATAGTATTTCTTATCGTTTTTGGGTACTGTGAATCAAAGGAGGGATAATTTTCAACTCAGGCAACAGTACTGAGCCCAGTTTCGGGGAATTTTAAACTTGCGAATTCAGTTGTGGGTCTATTGAGGAGCCCAATTTTGAAAATTCAAAATCAGATAAATCATTGATTTTTATCTTCTAACGGTTATTCCTGGGAACTGGAAATATGATTTGAAGAATATTCTTCAGGTTTCAGGTCTCCAACAGCTGAGTATTTCGTTAATTCGTTTCAATAAACGATTCGAACTTCAGCAACATAATTTTGAGTAAATTATGTGGATTTACAAATCAAATAATCTCCCACGTAAAAATTCCCCCGTGGCGCAAAATTTACATAGTTTTGAAAAGCATCGGCGGAGTCTTGGGATGATATCGTTCCAGCAATTTTCACGCCTGAGGCAACGGTGGTGAAAGCTTGATTCAGTCAGCTGGCACAAACTTTCGCCTACACTGTTCTGACACTTTTTATCTTTGTATTTCCGCCAAAGTCACGATATTACCTTTGGTTCGATATGAATTCCCTACGCATGGCTCCTAAACTATTGCCCGTGGTCAACTTACAGTCACTTTCAATCACTTTCTCTTCAAATGGGAAACTTTGTTTCCCGCATAGTGTTTACCAACGACATTTGACAAGAGTCAGATTTCTGAGGACAATAATGAAATTTTCCACACCATAATGTATCTCCTTAAACTTGATAACTTCATCGCTCTTACGACAAGCTATAAATCACAACCACAGGCATCCGACGTCATGCACAAAGCGACAGTTGCTTTTAGCACACACCTAACCATTCGCCCTTGAAAATTCACCGATACAGATCGTTGTACATCAATTGACGTGCCACTGACAATAGAGACACGTATGAAGATCCTAGAACTTGTCGTGAAATTACCAAGCTTCTTGCGAGGAGTTCGCAAAGTGTCATCATTCGGTCATAGCAGAAGAAAGTGATTCAAGTAGATCCTTAGGGAAATGATTTTCTTACCACCGTCGTACACATACAATATGTATTCAAGAATTGCACCAACATAATTCCCTCCCGTGTTATACAATTTCGAAAACTAATACCGAAAGTTTCATACGACGGAGGATGATATACGGATACATTAATCGTTATTCTGTTTCCATAAAATAACTTCTGAAGAAAACAGAGGATAGTATTTTTTTCCCTCCGGAAAAGAAAATAATAATCTCATTTCCTGGGTTTATAAATTCATTTCTTCTTTTGTATCGATTTGTGTGATTGTCAAAGTCATTTACAAAACATTGCGTTGCATTGCATAACGATTACCCGATATCGGGGGGATTCTGAAACTGACCACCGGAAGACGAAGGCGTCGAGACAAGGACGACGACGACGACAACGTTCTATCCAGATGAACAAACAAGATCTCCTTTGAAGTCTTCATCTATCTTACTGGAATTGTCTCTACGTGCGTGTTGCGTACAATGGATCCTATATCTACTCCTGTTGTTCTCCCACAGAACAAAGGTTTATGGGGGAAAGGAAAATGAAACTGCTGTAGTACGATATATCTTAATGGAATTGTCGTCTCGCTGTTTATCCGATGAGATGACGTACGGATCATAATTTTAATCATTCTCCTAAGTTGTATATGGAGTTTTCCGATGGAAAATGTCATAACAAATGCGAAATTATTCGATGGAAAGTAAATTGGATGACTACGGGGTTGAACTGTGGAAATATCACATGGAGGTATACATTGGATTTATGCAGTATGATTTTGTATTCCACGATCATTTTAGAGATTAAGCGGAATCGGATATTTTGGAATGAAATGTGATGGTTTCTAGCGGTGGGTTCGCTAGCGTCTGAATAAGGAACATAGATTTGAAGGAAGAAATCGAGGGTTGAAAACAATGCATTAATCGATAGTATTACGACATGAAACATTGTGTATTTAACAGAAAAACAGGAATATCGAATATAGAGCTGAAACTGACAGCTGTAAAGCTAGCAGCTGATTGTCATAACTTTTTACATAAAACTTTTATCAAGGATTTAAGCATCTAAAACGTTTAGTGGGATGCTGTTCAATCGATTTCTAGGGTGGAAGAAGCTTCAACAACGTAAGACTCACCACAAACGATAGAAACTTTTTTGAAATATGGGGTTTTGTGCACATTAAAGTACCAGTCTTTGAGTACCAGAAATCCATTTTATCATATTTACATCACAAAATGGCGGCATATCAGCACATTTAAAATGAGTCTGTTAATTTACATGGGCGTACCGTTATAGGTCAAAATTATGAATGTAGAACAAAAAACCAAAAATTTTCTCAAAATATAGTCCAAAATCTAGCGAGCGTCGTAGGATTTTTCCGAAAAACTGATTTGAAAGAAAATGGTATTGATTTGAATTTTTTTTCGATTTTTTTCTTCGTTAAACCGATTGAAAATTCCTCATAAAATCTGTCTTTCTCAATTTATCGAAAAAATCCTACGATGTTCGCTATGTTTGAACTATATTTTGAGAAACTTCCCAGTTTTTTGACCTACATTCATAATTGTGACCTGTAGCGGTACGCCTACATAAAGTAATACTCAATTTGAATGAAATTAATACTTATTTTGAATGTGCTGATATGCCGCCGTTTTGTATTGTAAGAATATGATAAGATGTGTTCCTGGTACTCAAAGACTGGTACTTTCATATGCATGAAACCCCATATTTTGAAAATGTTTCTATTGTTTGTGGTAAATCTTAGAAAATGGCAAAGAATTTCGTGGAAACAAGGTAATATTACTTCTTAAAGAATCTCATCGAACCGATTGATTCTCATTGATTCCGAAGCAGATCGGATGCAGAATCAATCAGTTCGATGAGATTCTTTAAGGGGTAATATCACCTCATTTTCACGAATCGTTTTGAGGATCAATTTTCAATGGTTTTGAATCGGTTTTCTGCATCTGAATCAATGAGAATCAATCGGTTCAATGAGATTCTATAAGCAGGGTAGCTTTACAGCTGCCACCTTCAGCTTCATATATCGAATAGAGCCTATGGTTTCCTCTGCACGGAAAAAAAGAAATAGTTGCAGCAACTACTTGAATAGTCAATTTTCGACCATCTACTTAAGTAGTTGCTACAGCTGCTTAGTAGTCAGGACAAGTAACTTGATAGTTGCACTAACTAACGTAAATACCTGAGGTATTTTGAATTAGTTGAGACAGCTAACGTGTTACTTGTCCTAACTACTAAGTAGCTGCAGCAACTACGTAAGTAGATGGTCGAAAATCGACTATTTAAGTAGTTGCTGCAACTATTTCTTTTTTTCCGTGTGTACTGTCTAGTCAGAATTTTTCTGTAAATTTTCAAAAATGCATTTTCATGGGAAATAACAACCTTACTTACTTCTGAAAGTGCGAACTCAAACAGCAAAGCTTTTCGTTAATTTGATAAATAATTATCTACCTGAAGGACCTGTACAACCGTTTTAGCTTTCAAATGACCTGCTCTTGAATCAACCGAATGTTCAAATATTTCATCAACGATAGCAAAACAAATTCTCTCGTCGCGGTAGCAAAAAATTCGCTGTCCTAGCCACACGGTGAAAAATAATTCGCTATGATAACTAGGAATTAACTGTGGTAGCTATTTCATGTATTTGATATGTGAATAGCGAAAAAAATTGCTGCAAAAACTAGATTTTAGCTCCTGTGGCGATAACTTTGGTCACCACAGCTAAAAAATAGCTACCACCTCCAGGGATGCAACGATTTTCCCCGGTCAAAAAAACCCATATTAGAGGAAAGGGTCCGAGAATGGGCTATGGTCCGAATATGGGCAATCGAAGTTGTAGGCTTGTATGGCGCTGCCACTTGGTGGTGACCGATTCAATATGTTGCTTATCACCGACCAAATGCGTGCACAGCAGTTGGCGATTACAGTACAACGTGTTTTTTCTACAAGTGAATTTATATTTTTCGGTGTCTCTCAAAACTTTTTCAGCTGTGCGATGTTTTCAATATCATTACTAGTTATCCGTTCCATTGGATCTGACACGATATGTAGCTTATTCGGGAAGTATAGAAACGTAAATTAACCAGAGAATGAATTGATATCATAACAGTTTCGCCAAAAACCCCCAGCTGCCAACAGTTTCAACAAAATTTTACGTGTAGCCCATATCCGGACCCCACTTTCAAAAATCACAGTTTTTACGTCTTCTGGAAAAAATGTTATCACCCCTTCAATCATTGAAAATAAAATATATTGCACAAACACACACCTCTGGTAATATTAGTAGGTTCTTGCTGTGATTCTTATTTGGATTTTTTGCGTGAGGACCAGTATGGCCAGTATGAGATGGAATCAAAGTGGTAGCCCATTTTCGGACCCTTTCCTCTATCACCCAAAAAAACCCAATTTCTATTATTCGCTGACATGCTATGATATCAAATTAAAATTACAGTGTTTTTTCTCAGAATATTGAGTCAAAATATTGTTTTATCAATTTTAGTGTGATGATTCATTGTCATCAATTTTTTTTGTGCTCAATCGTTTCTATGTTGAAAAGATAGTGTACTTCTGGTGAAAATAAAGCGTTGAACCGCGACGAAAGCGTTACAAACAGTCATCTAGGTGTGATTTAGGAAGGAATCGGAACATTTCCACGTTTCATTCGTTTCGATACCCGCTTCGTTCACTTTTGGATTTTTACTAGGGACACTAGGTAAATTTTGTTTGAAATGGAATTATAACATTCATCACAAATCCAAATATTTTCACATTTTTTCACAAAAATCTATTCGAGAAACTACTCATCAGTATTCTTCAGTTTATAATTCCTTTTTCCAACAAAAGATTCTTGATGCTTCAAGTTTCCAAATTTTCACCCACCTTTCCAAACTAAAATGTACGACCCTGCTCTACCGAACTATCAAAAAATAATTGAAATCAGCAATGTGAATTGTTTCATCTTCGCTTGCTGCATTTTTTGCTGTTCATAGATTATGATTAATCCTGTGAAAATAATGAATATTCTTTCCAAACTGTCAAATATATTCAGTTTGATTTCGTATAAGTCGAGATCGGTAAGAAAGAAATTTTGATTTTCCATTTTTCTATTTTTCGTTAATATATAATACATCATATTTATCTATCCGTTCATTATTAATTTCTTAAAAAGTGGGCAATATACGGAATATCATTACCTATTACTTAAATAATGGATAATGTATTTAAAAAATTAGCCTTTGCTTGAATAATAAATGATGTGTTCCGAAGAATTACCCATTACTTGAATAATGGATAATGTACCCGTGAAAAAATCGTCCACGCGTGATCAGGCCTCATTCATCAGGCGTGCTCAGGCGTGACCAGGCATCAATTTTGTACCCACGTGATCAGGACTAATCACGCTCAATCACGCCCAATCGCGCTTGATTATGCTTCATTATGAATAAAGAATTCAGGATTAATTAGCTATTTGTGAGGAATAAAACTGTAACAATTTGGTGAAAGACTAATTTATTGTCAATTATTTTTACTTATTGTGCTCACGTAGTTTCCAGTTCTCAGGCATGATCAGGCGTACGCGAATGTGTTCGGGGCTGACTTGGCCTGATAAAACATGTGCATTCGTGATAAAAAAATCAACATAGCGTCATTTTGTATGGATACTTCTCATTTCGTACAATTTCGAATGATCATGGGCGAAAATAGTTTGTCTGGCATAATCGCACGCGGTCAAGCTCAATCACGGGTTTCCACGTAAGTACAAAATTGAACCCTTCTCAGTCATGACGAAGCTGAAAAATGAACGATGAGGCGTAGTCAGGCTCAACTGCGTGCGATCAGAGTTGTGTACGAATAATTTTGGCAAAAAATGTTCATGATCAGGCGTGAACACGCCTAATCACACCTGAACGATTTTTTCACGGGTATCTGAAAAAATCATCCATCGAGTAATTTTAAATAATGGGTAATCAAATTCTGTATATTGACCATTCTTGAAGAAATTAATTATGAACTATAGATAAATATGATTATTCGGAAAATGGATCATGAATCAATTTTTTTCTTTAAGTTTAATAACATGAACATATTTGTGAAATTCAATGAATGAATGTTGGATTTCAGTAATAAATTTTGGAATTTCATCACTTACATTGAATGTATGAACTATTATTGAATTTAATGTGGAAATGTGACATTTCATACGGAATTTCGTATCAAATTCAAGAATTTTTCTGATAGTCTTATCATTGTGAAGCAATTAATGTGAATGAATTTTGTGAAACCCAAAAAACCCAGTAAAACCCATAAAAAACCCTGGGGTTTTTACAACCCTGACCACAGCTAGTTTTCAGCTATTCAAATATTACCCACATCATTCTTTCCTGTACAGCAGTCTTATTTTCCCGTGCACTCAGTCGTCGTCGAGTTAAAAGTGTCACAACATTGACGTATCAGCTGTGAACGATAAAAAAATGTCTTCCGGTGAGCGAAAAATAAAAAGTTCATTTGGAAGATTCCAATCCATCATGAAAAGAAAACAAAAAAGAAGTTTATGAAAGTTCTCACAATGACACATTTCCCTCCATCTTTGAGCTGAAATTTTTCTTACAGATATCCATAAAACTTCTCCCTTCCATTAAAGATCCATAAAATGAGTGGAGTGTGGTTAGTACTTCTCATTCTTCTCCGAAGAATTCCCGTTCGTACCGGTAGGAAAGAAAAACATCCGCGGAGTAATTATTTCATGATAAAAAAGTTGTTGGATCTCCGAGTGGAGAGGAAGGAGAAACCCGGGGAACGGGATGCGAGGAAGAAGGAAATAAAGGATCGCGAACATATCGACAACCGTCTTTTTCCAAAAAAAAACAGTGAATTTTCTTTAATCAAATTTAGTCCTGGGAATTCCTGTGATCAGAAATCAGTCGTAAATATCTATATCATACCGTCGTACGAAACGCAATCCGATTACCAAAGTTTTGATCGAATATGAAGGGAGTCTATTATTGACTGTTGGATCGATTACACTTAGTTTGAGTAACTCCGTTAAGGGTACCCCGACTATCTCTCGATAGAGATCTCTCGATATCTCTGATAATCGTGAGAAAAGCATATCGTATTCATGAAATTGTGCGAATGTATCGATTATTCGCCGTACCCGTGACATATTGGATAGTGATAGATAAGTCGGAGGGCAGACAGCCGACTTTGGTGAGTTTGACTTGGAGGTGAGAATAATTGATGATATCGTTCCGAGACATGAATTTCAGATGACGATCGCGTTTGATGTAAGAGAGAAGATGAAGTTGAGGATAATTCTGTGAGGAATGTAGCGTGAATGAAACTGTGGTTTTGCTTCTTGCATTCAATCGTGGATCAAGCTTGCCACAAGACTCGCCTGGGCCTGCCGAGACTTCCCATGCAGAAATTGACGAACGACCCAGTACTGGAATAACGTTATTTGCCAACTGCCAACTGTTGGCAAACAACGTTGGAATGAACCCGGAATGATAACGCTGATCAACACTGGTACGGCGTTGTTCACCAATACTGGGTCAACGTTAACATCAACCCTGAATCAGTACTAGTTTTTCATTGTATACCAACATTGACAATTGATTTTCAACCGGTGATGGTAATCCATTTAAGCCTTTGTACGTAGCTAATGGAAATAATTATATGTTTCCAGCTAATGTCCATGGTTATATCGAAAGTAAAAACTATAACACATCTGTTCGTATGTTGCTGAAGTTTGAATCGTTTCTTGAAACGAATGAATAATCCGAAAACATGTGAAGAAGTCAATTCGAAAACATGAATAATAATTTCTTCAAAATTTTGCCGTATTAAACCACACATAATGGACAACGTTGAACGAGTTTTAAATCAACGTTGTCAAATCAGCATTGACTATCGGCGTTACAACAACATTGTACTGGTTGTTACTTCAACCACGTGACAACGTTGGCAACCAACCCTGGTAATCAGTGTTGTACCAGTACTGTTTCGATTGTTATGGTTGGTTGGAAGTCGGCATTTTCTGCATGGGTTGTTATGAACATTGTCATCAAGTTTGGCTCAGGCTTGGAATCAGGCTTGGTCCAATTGATATACCAAGCAACAACCAATGTATTTTTCGTCACAGGGATTGTGATGGAAAAAGTAGTTAATTGATATTCCAGTTAATGAATCTTTTCCTCAGACTACCGTACGGGAATCAAATCCAAATTTTGAACAAAACGTCATTCACGAGTCTTCAGCCATCAAAAATTCGAAATTCAATCTCTTCTCAACAGCATCATTTGTGAGCCCGAGTGTGGATGCTTTTACACCCATCTGTACAATTTTGGCACAATTGTTCACGTAACCAGTAAAAACTTGTTTTTATGCTTGTGCCAAGCTTGCACCAATGCGGGGGCTGTCCTTGATACGATAATTCGCAATAATGGGATAATTATGAGACAATATCGGCCCAATTGTTCTTAGCTATGATTTGTGCCAATCCTGGAACAAGCTTGGATTTTTTCAGTGTTGTCAATACCTGCATAGCAAATCTCTTTGGGACAATTGATTCATCAATCTCAAGGGAATAAGTCCCTAATCAGGTATATTTGACATAAGGCTTGTTTAAAACTCGCCAGGCCTTGAGAAGAGCTACGAAATACCACAATCGATTCCTAGCCGGGGAGTATTACAAGAAGTGGAAAAAGTTTGTTTGAAGTTACAAATTGATATGAATCAAATATCAGTTCAAATCTCAACAATTCTATTCACTTCGACAAAAATATGAGTAATTGAAATGCAGAGTTCAAATGGCCATCAACCGAAGTTGCATCGATAAAAATTCTACCACTATAATTTAACAAATCGAATCTAGCTATAAGTTGAAAAATGCCAGAGATCAAACAATTGCGGGTATGGGATTTCTCTCAATGATACTCTCCAATCAGTAAACATGAACAGCAAAACAAAAACAGAGAAAAAAAAGAGGAGTGGACCAAAAAAATGCTCGTGAACATTTTGTATTCAACAGGTGTTCTACGGATTTATGTTGAATATCAAGTGTTCACGAGATATTCATTGATTGTGACATCATAGATGAAAGGGGCGGGATGGAGAAAAAGCAGAATGTGAAGGAGGAGAGAGCTAGAAGAAATTTAATTGAATTTTTCGTGAATTCAGCAGGAGGGAATATAATGTGTGATATTGCATGCATTTTCTTCTGTAACCAATATGGAAATGGAAGCACGGGCCGATACTGGTTGAGTACTGCCGCCAGAGTTGCCAGTACTGGCAAATCCACTCTTAATATTACAAACCCGGTTGAACCGACGGTACTGTGGCCCGGAGTCGAAATGATAACACCATTCAACGTAAGGGCCAGAATATTATTTACCCCTGTGTCAGTACTGGTGTTTTATGAGGGGTTGTCATGGGGGATCTCTGGCGTTACAAAACGACCAGTTGTTTCGCCAGAAATTCGTTGAGTCAATGTACAAATATCTCAAGAATGAAATGAGGAAAAATGTTTGAAAATGTTCTTTTAATTTTGAATACTGAGGTTTTATTCAAAACTGTTGCGGTCTCGAAACAGGTCTTGCCTTGTCTTGTCTTGATCTTAATTGGAAACAAATTGCTTCATGTTCGGGATGCAATCAATATCAACCTCCCAGACGCCTAATCAGACAAATCTGAATTATGCCAATGTTGACAACAGGTGCAGTACAGTGTCAGCATTGGGTCTCCAACACTCGGCCAACACGTACTACGCCTGTACTGATAAAACAGTACTGAGAGCTTAATGTCGACCAGGTACTGCTCCAGTACAGACACTGCACTAATTTTGAATAATAGAAAAATTAGTACTAAATCCCCAGTACAGATAAGCGTTATCATCCCAAACGAATGCCAGTACCCTGCCAGTCTTGGCCAGTACTGATACAGTACTGCACCTGTTGTAAATTTCTGGTTGGGTGTGTTATTTCCAACTATTACATGCCTCACTTGGACTTGATGTAGAAATTTGTCTTCGAAGATCGTCAAATCGAATGATATTCACCATTTTTGAATTTTCCTCAAGAGTCTCGAGTCCACCTCTAGCCGATACTACGCCTCTTGAGAAGTCTGGCAGTTTCCACATGGAGAAAGTCGATTTTTCTAAACTCATTCGACAGCTTGCAGGTTCATATCATGAAATAAGTGAAGACATCGATATATTATGCATGGAAGTTTCAAGAATAATTGTATTCTTGCAATATTCGCTGTTTCTAAATCACAGGGAGGATTCGGAAATTTTGACTGTGACTAGGAGGAAGCGGAATAAGACTGAACATTTGAGAAAAAAAATGACTGAGTGAATAGGCGCGATGTTATTTATATGGAGAGAAATGGTCCAAGCTTGGCAAAATATTGGGCTGCCAAGCATTGCGAACCAATCTTGGTTGAATGCACACCGGGTTTCATGGGGAATGCCAATATGACAATTGGTGTGAGCTTGGCAAAATGTGGAGCTGCCAACCGATATCCACCCAATATCAAACCATTCGTTTTCTGAGAACGAATACCATGTTTCGTAAGGAATGCCTATACAACCACTGGTTCAAGCTTGGAGGAACGTTAAGCCGCCAAGCATGGCGAACCAATATCGGCCCAATATCAAACCATTTGTTATTTGAGGATCCATACCACGTTTCATAGGAAATGCATCACAACGAGTAATCGAAGCTTGACAAAACAATCAACTGACGAGCATGGTGAACCAATATTGGGCCAATTGAGAACCATTGGTTATTTGAGAATATAAACCGTATCTTCATGCTTGTAATGATCTCAGAATGATGAATATGATGAATAATGATTCTTCATGTCACAAATGGAATGTCATGAACAATGATGTTTTTTGTTCCTCTAAGAAGGATGAAGAACCAGGTTGAAGCTTGTCAAAAGTTAGTATACACAACTTGAGCCAGGTCCGATTTGATCATATGAGCCAGGCTCATTTTCCCTCCCCCCCCCTGACATAAGTAAGATTTAGATAAACCCTCCCCCCCCCCCTGTGGGTAAGGTAAATATAATAGAAGTGTACAGAAATTAGAAGTGACTCAATTATGGTATAACATTGATGATTATTAACTTACTAAAATTGACTATCCAAAGAGTCAGGAACCCTCCCCTTAAACGTCATACGTAATTTATGGACGACCCCCTATCATGATACCTTGGGCTATGCTTAGTACTGTTTTTTGGTCCAATATTAGGTAATAAGCCTGGCACGAGGTTATCATACCAAGCTTTTACCAAGCTTGGACCATTTTTTGTGATGGGTTCTGGCTCTATATAGGTCAAAAGTGGCCCAAGCGTGGGTCATTTGTCAATTCCTACACGGAGAGCAAAAAATAGTACTGGTTACTACACCGGATAGTACTCAGTGACATCTGAAGTAAAAAAAATTTCAGATAGCAGCCACTACTATCCAAATAGTATCCAGTACAACCTGCGTTATATTCAATGCTATGTCAGATGTTACTGAGTATAACGTAGATTGTACTGGATGCTATTTGGATAGTAGTGGCTGCTATGTGAAATTTTTTTTACTTCAGATGTCACTGAATACTATCCGGTGTAGTAGCCAGTACTATTTTGTTTTCTCCGTGTACCTGGGTAAATTTACAATGAAATTTACTTTGACGAGACAATAGAAGCCTGATCAAATTTACAATGTTTTACAGTGGATTTAATTGGAAATTCAGTGTGTTCATCGGCCGCAATAATCTCATAGTGAATTTCTCTCCGTGCACTCTTTTATCAGTGATGGGACTCCATAGGAAAAACACTTTTATGATTAATAAAATGATGTTATCATTTCATTTTTTCGGCATGCTTGGTTGCCAAGCCTCGGCCATGCTATATTCTATATGGATCAACATCCCAATCCGGAGTGTAAGAATATTCTTATTTTTATTACAAATTCAAAATCGAAAAACGATCGCTGATTGTCTCTGATTCGGAACCAAGTCTTCAGCGCTGTAATTCTATCTAATGAAGAATAAGTTCTGTTCGAACCATGTCACGTAATCAAGAATTATTACTTTGATCGTGAACCGATAACTTGCTTCGAATTATAAAGTTCTTTTTCTAGTTACGTGAGCGTAGTAATTGCGTCGATCCTTCACCGTTGCGACTTCATTTTTTTTTCTTTTCTTTTTGAAAAATGGAACTGTGAAGTTTCTCCGAAAATGTATCGTTCAAATAGGTGTAATTACATCATTCATCAACATAAACAATTGTGTGCTGAAGATTGATTTGTGGTTCGAAAAGAAGTTTTGATCTGAAAAATTTCCCGATGGTAGAAATGTGAATCATTGAATGTCCACATGGGGTGGGCGGCACTGTAAAAAAATTCCTTCTGGGAAAATTCAGAAAATTTCCCAACAAAAAAAAAGATATCTATCAGTATCTAAAAGATATCTCAAAATCATGGGAGATGTCTTGGAAGACTTTCGTGAAGATATCTTTTCGTTTAGGCTAAACATCTATATCGTTCCTCGAAGGATCTGTTTCGTCATGGCAACGATACTGATATCCCTATGTTTTAGACAGCCATTACAACGATCCTGTATCGTTATGAGAACGATACTTCTTGTCCGTGTATGCAACAAATTTCAACAAGTTTTAGATATCTCAAAAATGTCTTGCAAAAGATATCTTTCAGACACGCTGACGAAGATATGTTTTGGATATATGGAAGATATCTTGGAGAACATCTTTCACATACCTCAAGATATTTTTGTGATTCTTTTAAGATACGTTTGAGATATCTCAGAGGTGTCTTTTTGAAATCACGAGAACATCCCAGACAGTACAAAAAAATCACTAATGACTTCTACGAAAGGATTATGGCGTGACTTTTGCCCTTTTTACTTAGACAATTCTTGAGATGTTAACAGATATTCAGAAACTCTTCCAAGATATATTTTAAACTATGCTGATTTGACATCGGAAAGATGTCTTTCGGAAATACCTTGAAGACATGGTCCTGACATTTCTTTCAAATATCTAAAAGATATAATTTCGACATATCTTGAAGATACCTCTTTTGTGATGTCATTCAGACATCCAAAAGATGTCTCCCTAAAGATATCTTTTAGATATCTTCAAGACCTTGGGTGTTTGTTGGGTTGACTGTATTCTTTAATAGCCACTTTTTCCTGAATTTTCAGATAAATTTCTCTGAATTTTGGAAAACTTCAACTACATTCCGGAAAATATACTAAAAATTCAGTCAGGTTTCCTAGAACTCACCAAAATTTTTCTGAAAATTTAGAAGAAAGTGACTGTAAAAACTTACAGTTGCATTTTCTGAATTTTTAGAAGGAATGTTTTTACAGTGGGATTTGTTAATTGTTTTATAATCTTTGTTCAACGATGTATTTCTATATGTTTCACAAACTTTGAGAATTCATCAATAGCCCTTCCACGTTGTTTTGGTTCCATTTTTGATATATTCATCAATCTGCTCATCGATTGTATTTGACGATAGGTACTCGGACATGAGCAGCAGTTTCTATGGAATCATTATCACAATCGATATATTTTAGAATTCCTGCAATGCACTTATACTTCCACAGGAGTAGTTCTCCTAAATAATCAATCATTCGATTATTCTGCGAAACGATGAGCCGATTGATTGCAATGTATAAGAAATGAGGATTATAATTATTCGTGAATTTTCATTCATCCATTCATCATTATTCTCACCACTTTATATCGTGAATAAATTATTCCACTGGAATGCATTGATCAACGTTGTATGAATTACTGGAAGAAAATTCCTCTGTTACGACGACTCGAAATGTCCCTCCTCGTGGTTGAACAATGAAAACCCCCATCACACAAGGCTTGAAAAATAAGTACTCCGGGGATGAGAGAATTAAACACTTGAAGGTACAGGAAGTTAGAACTCGTTACCAAAATTACGATAAACATATTTTCGATAATTCTGTCTCGGAACATCATAAATGGAAATTACGATATTCACAACAACTTCGCTTTACTCAACGACACAAACTCGTATCATGAACAACGAACGTTTTCCCAACACGTTTGAAGTTTAATTTATTAAAATCCCCCGGTAATGATGACGACGAGGTTGCAGCAGCAGCAGCAGCAGCAGCAGCAGTAGCAGCAGCAACAGTGTCGGTAGTGGTAACAGTAGTAACAATATTGTAAAATTCATAAACAGTGAAAATTTCATGATAAATATCGTATTCTCGTCAAAAGTGTTAATGAATATATGGATGTATACCACGGGACAGAGGTGTGAATTGTTGCGATGCATCAAAATTACAAATAAATCATCATTTCTAGATACTTTTCAATGCAAATTAGTTTTAATGGAAAATAACGTGCACAGGAGGTATGAATAACATATACATAATTATAAACAAAAGCGATACACGAACGTGGAATGAGAAGTAAGATAATGTTGACCCGAGTCAACGAAGATGAAATATTTCTATACGTGGATTGAAGAGTGAATTCAATTCAATTTAAAGTTCTATCAATGCAGATGTCTCTGCGCATGGTACCTGAGAGGTGGGTATCCACCGGTATTCCACGAACGATGACCTCCCGGACATTCCTTGATGAAAATAAATCCCATCGGTTGTCATCTTTCTCGAAAAAAATATCCTGCTACGATTCAATTCTTTTTTTTGTTCCACGGATCAATAAAAATTATTCAACGCTCGCTCTCGCCAGTTCATCGGCGAACGCTTAATCTCGGCAGCTGGGTTTCGCTAAAACTCTTCCGAAGCACAATCACACAACCATCAAAATTCCAATTATATCACGAGATTTATCCATGCTTCATTCACCATCTCTAAATCCTACCCCTGTAGAGGAGGAGGAGGAGGAGGAGAAGAGTGTCGAATGACCACGTGACTCTGATTACTTGTGATATTGCCACTGAGAAACCTGCATCCTATACATACGCCGTCCCTCGATTCCCTCTTTCTTAATACGTTCGAATAATATCCACGGGATTTCATGGAAACCTCGTATTTGAAATTATTCGATCAATATTTTTCTTATGCCCCGTGGAGAGAGGGGTTGGATGGGATATTCCTTGCCTCGTTGAAATTGCGAGAAGATTGAGATGTTCTACATTTTTCAATACGTAAACCTGAACCTAGCAGCCGATTTTTGTAACGTTTTAGAAGAAAATTTTATAGACTTGGAAGACTAAAAACGGTGGGAAATGGATTGATCGGGAGCCGCCAGTGAATCAATTTCTGGTATGAACATTTATTTGCATTTGAAAATATTCACGGTTGAATTCGATGGCCAATATTGAGCCATGTTATCATTGGAAACTAATTTTTACCGAGACTAGATCTAAGTTTCAAATGATCCCCTGGTGGAAAAATTTCGTCGAATTTTGTTGAATTTCATACACTCTGTTTGCATCGAGAATTACTGTTGACGGAGGTGCCCTCTGACATTGCAACAGGATCAGTTGTTCTGTCAGAGCTGGATGAGAAATGACAAAGAGTCGAAATAATGACATCCTATGTGGAAATTCAAACCCGACCCAGTACTGGCATAGGACCGGTAACCAGAGTTACCAGGAGTGATCATATTTCAAGTAAAAGAAGAACACACATTAAATTTGAACTTTGAAAATCTGAATGATTCATTTTTCTCATTATCGTCATCGGAAAAAGGCATTTTGGAAGTGATTTCTTGAAAGTTCACTGAGTGAGGATTGAACCCAGGTCTCTGAGAAACTGAGTTTCTATCACATCAGCCGATCTCCGAGTCGACGAGGAATCACTCAAATTGCCATTTATTGTAATGGGACCGTTGAAGTCATATAATTCACCATAGATCCTGTAGTGGAATAAAGCCCTACTAATACTGGCACATTGTTATCTCTCGAACATATTGAATGATGATACCAACTCTGGCCGAATGCTGGTGCCACTTCGGGTCACTACAACAGTCAAGTTGCTAAAATCGTAATTGTAATGTCATTCGACCACCGATTCCGTAGTCCGTCAGAGTACTATTAATACTGAATGACCATATTGAATGATCATAACAACTCTGGCTCAATGCTGGCGCAATTTCGGCCCACTACAACAGCCGAATTGCCAAGATCGTGATCCTAACGTCAGTGGACTACCGATTCCATAGTCAGCCAGAGTCCTATCGATACTGGCACATTGTCATTTATCGAACATATCGAATGCTAATACTAACTCTGGCTCAACACTGGCGTAGTATTGTCTCATCGAGGCAACCATGTTATTGGAAAGATCAGTGGAATCCCTATCCACTATCTATTCCGTATTAGCATAACGTTGCATCGATATTGGTGTCGTATCGTCTTTTTTTCGCATTCAACCATCCAACCAACTCTGATTCGGTACTGACGTGATTCCGTTTCTGTACGGTCTGGATATTCTCCGAACAGTATTAATTCCATACTGGCTCAAGATCGTCTGACCACGTAAGCCAGTACCGTCTGGAATCCGGTGAACATTTGGCGCCAGTTGGATTCTGCCGAAGTCTGGCAAATACAACTCTGTCAGTACAGCGTGATTTGTCAAATCTGGCTATTTCCACATGAGTTAGCAAAATTCAACTCAATTCAACAAAATTTCAATAAAATTCAATAGGTCCACAAAATTCAGTGACTTTTATTTGTTGAAGTTTGAGGATTTTGATTAAATTTTGCTAATTTTCAATAAAAGCAGAGCGTATGAAAAGTAAACGAAATTTTTCTACCAGGGTCTTCACTTTATAACAGAACGATCGTCCAGTTAATATTGGACAAAGAATGAGCCAAGCATGGCGAAATTTTGGATTAATCGTAAGCTGACAACCGGAATCGTTGAACACCGATATCGATGCAACATTTTATTTGTTGTTAATCAATATTAAATATTTATAGATTGCTAAGCCTTGTCGATTCCTGCGTACACTATTCGCATGTAGGTTTTCAAATTGATGAGTCGGATAATAGATAACTCGTAATACACTTTCTATATCATCGACTGGAGAGATATGTGAAATCGTCCCATCGTGTCGCGTCAAAAAAGAAGAAAACAACAGTACAGAACTTTCCAACAGCCCGATAAAAGTTTATATGAGAATTTTCTAATCTTGTTGAGAGTACTGAACGATCTTGAAACTACTCGAGATCGAGTCATGGCGATATAATGTTCGAAACTAAATTTAAGACAAGATAGGTTCGTACAGAGTGTCCACCCATCGGTTCGATCTCCCTGTTACATCAATAAAATGACAACAGTGCTCGATCGTGACAAATGCATGAAAATATACTTTCAAATTATTCTCAATCCCTCCTCGTTGATAATTCAAATTAAAAATTCGATGTTGATGAGTTGAATGCCTGCATCGGAAATTTCTTATTGAATGAATGTTCGAAATTAATCCGCATCGTTCAATATGATTCTGGAAATAGATGAGAAAGAGGTCAAATTGATCGGTTCCCACTTACACGGAGAAAACAATTAGAATTGATGTCAATTTTGGGGGATTTCGCGTTTCACCGTACATTCAAGACATTCTCGCGGGTAGAAATAAAACTCCAAGTCCCCGCTTTGGGCCAAGTTGGGGTCCAATTTTCGGGAAGGGAAATCCCTAGGATCTCAAATAAATGTGAACTGATGAAATCTGAATGTACGTGCGATTATCTCAGATGGTTAGATCTCATAAAGTATGATTTTTTCGTTCCAAGAGGTTTCAGATGTTTAATCATTCGTTGAGGAAATGTTCCTCGGATTGGAGTAATCCTTTGTATCAATTTGCGTTGAAAGTTGAAGGAAAAATAGCGAGAGAACAAGGACAGGCGA
Source organism: Gonatopus flavifemur (assembly GCA_018340375.1). NCBI lineage: Eukaryota > Metazoa > Arthropoda > Insecta > Hymenoptera > Dryinidae > Gonatopus > Gonatopus flavifemur. Next base: position 2,882,110 of record JAFFJZ010000006.1, on the reverse strand, counting down.
ACCGTTGAAACATGATCTGAGAATAAATCCGAATTTTTACGGTCGTATCCGCAAGAGAGAAGGGGAGGGATAGTGAGAGCGAAGAAAATCTATGATCTCGCCTCGCTGGAGACTGCAAATAAAACGTTACGAGATTGTGATAATGAGATCCTATGAGATTTGATATGTGTACACAATATTATTATCACATACGTTCTAAGGCTATCCTCGTGGGGTATTCTGCAAGGGGACGATTTGGATGAACACTTTCGAAAAAGATGAATGACAGCTTGGTACAATATTATATGTTTATTGAACTTGAGACATTCTTATGAGAAATTCCTTTTTATCTGTCATTCTGTACCCATTGTAGAGGAAATTATACTTGTTTTAATTCTATTACCACTTGAATTCATTCTCGCTCTTTGTTGGATGGAAGACACATTGACTTATGATCCAGTCTTGCACTGTAAAAAATGATTGTGGAACTTTTCCTCAAAAAATGATGGTGGCAGGAAGGTTTCTTCACAGATGTGGAATTTTTCACCATAATTTGGTGAACTTTTCCTTCACTTGGGGAGGATTCGACGCCCAAAAAACCAAAAAATTCCTCAAAGTGGTGGAAAAATGCCTGATTTTTGATGGAAAAAAATTCCCCCACGATAAGGGGACAAAATCCACCAATGTGAAGAAAAACTCTAAATTTTTTCAGTGTGGAGTTAGTTTTCGAGATCGTTGAAATATGTTAAATCTTGTTCAAAAAATTGAATCCTGCGTACACTGGGATGAATGACCATGGAAAAGAATGAGTTCCGATGAAAATGTCGGGCAGGCCAACCGTGGAGAAAAAGATTCTGATCCAGGGGGAATCAATTTACGGGACCCAATTTTGCGTGGATATCAGATCCAAGCTCTATTCGTTGGGAAACTAAGGGGCTCTCAGGAGACTTTGGAACTGGGATTATATCAAAATTCATGCAGAGAGATCCTTTTTTGAAAGTATCAGACGAAAATTCGAATTGTTTCCAGATTCGGCACTCAACGATTAACCTTAGAACCTCAAACCGGGGTAGATATCTCCCCCAGGTAAACTTTGAACAACGTTTCCAAGTTAACCAGTGACATAATCCACTGGAGACCTATACCATAATTTCGTTCAAGGTTCTAAAAATGGGGCAAGGTTGATAGACCCTTGACCCAGATAGCAAAAAATGAATCCTCCAAATGTCAGTGACATAGGACTCTTGAAGAATTCATTTCGAGCTATGTATCTCTTATTGGATTCTCCAAGAACTCTATTTCACTGACATTTCGAGAAATCTTTTTTGAATTCACAAATGATTCAAAAAGGATGCCTTTTCCAAAATTTTGCCATCTGGATGAGTTTCTGATTCACTGTGACGGGGTAAAATAAAGAGACTTTTTTGGCAAAACATCATGATGCTATTTTTTCTCTCAAAACTTAATGTGTCTTTTTCAAAATCCCGTTGGAAATTTGAAAATCAGTTGGTTAGAAAAATAGTTATAAATTCTTGTTTGTAAATGACGGTTTCACCGTTTTTCAGCACTTGTAGCTATTGAAATCGATTTTTTACAAACTAAACTCCAGTAAAATTGAATTCGCTCTTCATAAATCTCTTTGGTATGGGAAAACAAAGAAATTCATATATTTATGAGTCAGATCACTACTTCTAGAACGATTTGACGAATAAAAAACCCGTAGGGTGAATATTTACCCCGGTTTGTAGTTTACAGGTCAACAAAAGGGTTTGTAGTTCTAGGGTTAAGTTTGGAGGAAATCGGATTCGACATCCCAACCACAAGGAATACCAAAAGAAACTTTCATATTCCAACAATACAAACCCTAGAACCACAAATAAGAGTCCAAATGCCTTTAAAAACTCCTCGATGAATCTTTTTCGATTCCATATTTCCACAAATTCGATGCATATCACGTGTATCCCACGCGAATGCATTCGACGGAGAATAGCATTCCCATAGAATCCAAATAATTTTCTTCCCCTTTCTCTGACAATTCCTCTACAAAAGTGATATTTTCTAATACGACTGCGTCAATTTCAAGAAAAATCTAAAGGGCAGGAGGAGCCGGATCGAAATATACATACATTCAAAGACAGAAAGGAAACATAGAGAGGTAAAACGAATTCCAAGAGGTAGGATAGAGCGTTAGTAAGCTGTTTGTGCGACACTCTCTGCACGTGAACAAAATTGCCAGTGCCAGAAGCTCTCAAGGATACGACGTGTCTGCATCACTTGAGTTTGCAAGCCACATCTGCAAATGATAGGAGATACTCCAAACTCATATATATTGCGTTGAATCATTGATATACCAGTTTAAAAATATCTTTCTCCCTGATGATACTATTTAAAATACATTTTGAAGAAGCGTGGAGAGGAGATATCGAATCTTCCATCTTGCAACCTCCCTTCGATTTCCCCTCTTTCAAGAAGAACGTATTGCATTAAATTATATTATGTTTTCAACATTTCCTTTTCTCTTCTTCTTCCTTTCTCTCTCTCTCTCTCTCTCTCTCTCGGTCTATCTCTACATCCGCTTTGATTCCTCCAACGAATTCCTCGGGTGCCACAAATTTGGAGTCTCAAAGTTTGAAATTCATTACATCTCAATATATCATTGATCGACGAGGAATGGATGATGTTTGTTATCTCTTGATTGTTTCCAGTACCATTCACCAGAATGCACATTCTCTGATGCCGTTACTTCTTGAGAACAGGATTTCTGAACAGGAATCATGCTTTTTATTGAAATTCCGTGGATATAGATGTGTTTAATATTCTCAAGAGGGTTACTCAAAGCGTCTCTTCCGAAGCAGAAATCAATTCGGTTGAACGTTGGGAATGAGTGAGAATAAATTACATTTTGTTGTTACACGATTCTCATTGTGATCGGAGGAAATTTATAGAATGAAGAAGTGTTGTGAAAACCTACCGATTTATCAAAAGATCTTCCGATTTCTGTCCCTGTTTCCCGAAATACCGATTTTAAGCTGAATCTCAATGGAATCTACCGTATTTTGGCTCATTTATATTGATCATTCAATGAAATTATCATTATTAGGTGCACGGAGAAAATGTATTGGCGAAAGATTACCCAAAGTTGAGTAAAACGGGGACATAGTGGTATTCCCGTGAAGTTTAAAATCCGGTTGACTTCATTTTACTCGACTACAGATGGAAATAAATTCGAATGTTTTCATTATCTCAACAAGTTGCTTACTGTTGAAAAACATCTGAATGGATTTTCATCTGTAGTCGAGTAAAATTAAGTCAACTTTGAATAATCTTTCGTCAATATATTTTCTCCGTGTATGTAACTTGATTATTCACAAAAAACATTGTATATTATAAAATATATAAACCCCAAATCAATCCTCGGAATATTGTCCATTGTTTTCGATGAACTTGTGCCATCGATCGGGCAACATACAAATACCATCGCGAACAAAACTTGCAGGCTTTGAGGCGATAGTCATCGACGAATTTTCCTACGTCGTCCAGAATTTGGGAGCGGCTGTCCTTCAAGGCATGCTGCATGGACCGAGAGAGATGATGATCGGATGGAGCTGAGTCCGGTGAATGTGCCGCGTGGGGGACAACTTCCCAGCCTAAGTTAAAAATGGATTGCTGAGTCGCGCGAGCAACATGAGGTCGAGCGTTATCATAGAGCAACATAACTTTTCGGCTTCCTTGCCCGGTAAATGGCCTCTTCTCCTCAAGAATGTCGTGCAATCTGTTTAATTGTCGGCTTTAGCGTTCTGCAGTAACCGTTTGACCTGTTTCTAACAGTTCGTAATACAGTACACCCTTGGTATCCTACCAGATGCAGAGGAGATACTCCGTCAAGTGGATACTTTGTTGGGGAGTGGATGTCGACGGTTGTCCGGAATCCACCCATGACTTCTTGCGTTTGAGATTAGCAAAGAGAATATATCCTTCATCTCCCGTCACAATTTTCCAGAAAAAATTCTTCTTTTGTGTACTTGGCGAGCAGCGAAAGGCACGTGTTCATTCGTTGACCAAGGTTCTGTTCGGTCAATTCATGTGGCACCCATCGTCCGACCTTTTATATTTTTCCCATCGCATGTCATCCTTTAGAGATGGCTGCTTGAGTAACTCCTAGCTGAGCTGCAAGCTGTTTTTCGGTTTGCGTTGAGTCTTCGTTGAGTAATTTTTGCAATTCAGCATCTTCAAATTCCGGAGACTGTTCAGGACGTTCTCGATCACCGAGATCAAAATCACTATTTGCGAATCGTTTATACCAATATTTACACGTACCATAAGACACAACATCATCACCAAGAGTAGAAGCATGCATTCGAATCGCATGCTTCAATGGCTTTTTCCCTTGTTGGAACTCGTAGAGAATGCAGTGCCGAATGTGCTGCTTATCGGCCGGAATAGGAATTCCTCCTTGATGAAAAAAAAGTCAAAAATCAAGGTATTCACTTAATATTCCTTGATCATTTTCCTTGAGTTCCCCACTCTTCTAGTGACTCGCCATTTGGGATAGTAAACGGTGAGCGGAACGAACGTCCACAAATTTAAACATTGGTAAAATAGCTCAATCAGATTTTTTCGGGACCTTCAGGATGTACCAACTCTATTATCAAAAATTCAAAATATTCAGATCCTTTTTATGTCAGTTCATCTCCCGATTTATATCACAACGGGTTCTTGACATCGCTGGAATGAAGAGAAACAACAATTTGATATTGTCCAAAACAGCAGGTGATGGAATTTCATCGGAAGAAAGTGAATAAGTCTCTAGATTTGACTTTTTTAACTCCAATAGAATTCAGCTTCATTGAGTTGTTGAAGTATCCGAGAATTTACATTGAAGAATATTCGGACAAAATCGGTTTGTGAAATACCAAAGCATGGCACGTGTTCCCTCTGCAATAAAGTTGTTCCATCTGAGTGCTTTGATGGGAATCGCGGTTAAATTCATCAATATTTCAACACTGTTTGGTCGCGCGTCGGTTAGCGGTTTATTGGAATTTTGCATCAAAGAATATTCTCGTAACATTCAATTTCGTACAACAATGAAATTCTTTTTTTTTAGAGAATTTTGAAACTTTGAATCTTCAATGAAGCAGGTGGAATAACTCTGGTTTTGGGAAACTGAGAATCCAGTATGAAACTCGGAATTGAGTTTTCACGTTTGGGCCAAACTTGTGCCAATGCAGGAGCCGTGTTGGGGACATTACAAATGCACCATGACCGAATGATCATTCGAAACAATGTTACAATTATGGGACAAGATTGGCCCAATGGGTTTTAGTCAGGACTGGGATTATCCGTATATCCGGATATCTGGATATTCGGTTGATTATCCGGATATCCGGATATCTGAAATAGACATAATGTATCCACTTGATAGGAAAGCGATAGCAATTTTGTAAGAAGACGATGGTCTGAATTTTAATGTGTGTGATCAGGATGTTTTGGTTTTTTTAGTTTCCGAACCCAATAAACACACATACGTCTAAAAAACGTGAAAAACGCCCAATAACCACACGTTGACATTTAGTAATATTCTTCCGTTGATTCGACGTAAAAATGTCGCGGCAGATCACGTGTTTTTCAACTATAAAATAACGTCACAACAACGGTCCAAAGTCGTTTATAAGACGTCAAATAATGACGTGTTATAATGATGGTTCCAAAATGAGAATCAAACCAGACATATTATTTGAAAAATTTTCTATCAATGCGAAGAGAAGGGATTTTTGATAACACAAAAATTTAAGAAGAAAAATATTCATAAATGAAGTCACGCTATTCATTATTTCACTTCTCGTTTAGATTTTTGTCCAACGTTGCTGTGTTTTGTTCGACGTTCTCAACACGATGTCTTCGATTGATGTTCGAGCATTGAGAATGTCATAAACAATACGTCCTCAACGCGTGATTGAAGAACATTTCAGAAACGTTTTTTGAAGCGTTTTTTAATGGTCATTTTTTACTATTAGTTTTAGTAATACGTTATCGAAACGTCATTTCTGGACGTCTATTCCCTCGTCGGACGTTAACCAAAAATGAACGTTATGAATTCCACGAATAACGTCCGTTCGATAGTGCAACGTTTTTTCAACGTTGAAATAACGTGCATGTGTTCATTGGGAAGAGTCATTTCAAAAATTTGTGAATTCTTCGGGAGTGATTTGAAAACTCTTAATATCGTTCAGGTATTTACTGCCGGATCTGGAAAAGGCCAAACAGATTGCGTACATATTGGAAGTTCTTTTCAGTGCATTCCAATTTTCTTCAAATCAGTATTAGAGTATCCTAATTTTTAGTTCAAGAGTTATCTGGAAATTAGAATGAAATTGAGAAAATCATTTGCGCTTATGTTGTGCAAAAACAATGGATGTAATGGTTGAAGTCGACTTCATACAAACCGTAGTATTCAAAATCTCCTCTTCGAAATTACAAAAACGCCAGACCCTTTAATAACTTGTTGTTTGTCTAAACTATTAAGTAGTTGCCGTAACTATTTTTCGTAGATGGTCGAAAATCGACTACGCGAGAGCTGCTGCAAGTATGTTCTTTTTTTCCGTGTACTCTATTCATTGACCTTGTTATATTAAGGTGATTCACCACAAGTCAAGTTACTAGATCTCTCCCCCCCAGTTTTCTCAGTAATGAATGGATAGAATCAATTTTAATGAGCAGGTGCATCTTCTTAGGCTATTGAAAAAAATGCAGCTACTCATTATTTTTCATTTTATGTGTTCGTTTCTGAGAAAACTGGGGGGAGAAATTTGGAATCTAGTAACTTTTGCAGGGAGTAATGAATCCCCTTGAAGAGAGTTCTATAACATCAAAATTCAACAATCAAAGTGTTGTTTAGCGTATAATAAGAATATGTACATACGAGGTGTGTTCAAAAAGTAAGGTGACTTTTCAAATTTCGCGGGCAACGTACTTTCAATTATCGATTTTTCTGTTTTGTTATGTTGGCACACTCTTCCCGAACATCTGTACCAAGTTTCAAGTGTATAGCATTTTTTGTTTGGTTGTGAGAGGCGTAAAGGTTATAAGTGTTTTGCGTGCTCGGCGATTTCTTGCTATCGAAAAATATGGATCAAAGGATTTGCATCAAATTTTGTGTAAAAAATAAAATAAAGTGCTCCGAAACACTCAAAATGTTGACAGTAGCATTCGGTGAGACTGTTCTGAGTAAAAAAAATGTTTACAAGTGGTACAAACTCTTCCAAGATGGCCGGGAAGATGCCAATGACGAGTCTCGCTCTGGACGCCCAAGCACGTCAACAACTGATGAAAACGTTTAAGCAGTGAAGAAAATTGTTTTGGAAAATCGTCGAATCACTATCAGAGAAGTTGCTGAGGATGTTGGTTTATCGCTTGGCTCGTGCCATGAAATTTTTTCTAACGTTTTGGGCATGAGACGTGTGTCAGCGAAGTTTGTTCCAAAATTGCTAAATTTTGACCAAAAGAAACGTCACATGAGCATCGCTCAAGAACTGTTGAATGACGTCAACGACGACCCAGATTTACTCAAAAGGGTCATAACTGGTGACGAATCATGGGTATATGGTTATGATGTCGAAACCAAAGTCCAATCGTCCCAATGGAAGACCCCAGATGAGCCAAGACCGGAAAAAGCACGCCAAGTTCGATCAAATGTCAAAGTTTTGCTCACTGTTTTCTTCGATGACCATGGCGTGGTGCATCAGGAGTTCTTACCATATGGTCGTACGGTTAATAAACAGTATTATCTTGAAGTTATGCGCCGTTTGTGAGAAGCAATACGAAGAAAACGTCCAGAATTGTGGAAAAATAATTCATGGCTTTTGCATCACGATAATACCCCTGCTCACTCATCTTTGCTTGTGAGAGATTTTTTGGCCAAAAACAACACCACAATCATGCCTCAGCCACCATATTCACCGGATTTAGCCCCATGTGACTTTTTCTTGTTCCCAAAACTAAAGAGACCTATGAAAGGACGGAGATTTGCAACGATTGAAGAGATAAAGACTGCATCGCTGGAAGAGCTCAAGGCTATACCGAAAAGTGCTCATGAGAAGTGCTTTGAGGATTGGAAAAACCATTGGCATAAGTGTATTGTATCTGAGGGGGATTACTTTGAAGGGGACAACATAAATATTGATAAATAAATGAATATTTTTTCTTAAAAATACAAAGTCACCTTACTCTTTGAACACACCTCGTATGATGTAAAAAGCAATATAACATATGTAAATGTAAGCTTCCATGTGGAAATGGAAAAATGGGTCGCTACTGGCTCAGTACTGCTGCCAGAGTTGCCAGCACTGGCAAATCCAAACTCACCACTACAGGGTCAGTTGAATCAATGATACTGATTGATTATTAGCTAGTCGAAATGATAACATCATGTAACGTACGGATCAGTATGAAATTTACAACCGTGTCGGTACTGGCATTCTAAGTGAACTTGCGGTGATAGAACTTTGGCACTTCACAAAGACTTCACTTCACAAGTTGTTCTGTCAATACTGGAATAGAAGCGAAAAAATGATGTTTTGTATCGGGCGCAGTACTGGCATTTCAACCTTGCCAGTACTCACACTGTACCATTGGGCAAAGAAAAGTTTGTTGAAAAGGTTGAAGAATTCCAACGAAATTGTGTAGTCCGGGAGTTTACGAGCACTTGTTGGACGAATCTTAATTCACGTAGAGAAAAATTCTTGCTGAAAAAGCGATTTCGAAAAATCTGCTATGCTAAATTATCAAAACGGTTGCTGTTACAGCAAAAATATTGCTATTTTAGCAAGATATTTGCTAATCCAGCAAAATTTTCTAACCGTCTGTATATCTACAATTCCGGATTTCTAAATGGCGAGCGCTTGTCGAGAGAGCAAAATTTTTGCTGTAATAGCAAATTCTTTGCTAATTCAGCAACAAGTTTTACCATATTAGCAAAGCAAATTTTCGAGGTTTGCTGTTTCAGCAATTTTTTTTCTCTGCGTGTGCAATTGATAATAAATTTATGAAAATGATGCAATTTAATCGGATTATTCGGATTTTCCGATTATCCGGATATCCATGAAATCCGGATAACCGGATCATTTATTCGATTTTACGAATATTCGAATATCCGGATATTCGAAAATTTCGGATAAAAATCCCACCCCTAGTTTTAGTCAAGGATTGTTCTGTAAAGCTGAAACTGGCAAGACTATTATTAAGAATTCAAGCAACGTTTAGTGGGATGTGACGCAATCGATTTCTGGAGTGAACAAAGCTGCAACAACGTTCAATCAAAAGTTATAACAACTAGCTGCCAGCTTTATGGCTGCTAGTTTCAGCTTCATGTTTATTCCTTGCCGTTTACACGTGCCAACCCTGGGAAGAAAAAAACCCTCTCTCGAAATCAGTCTCATTTTCTCCTCAAAGCGTTTTCCTTCTCAGCTTTTTTTCACCCTAAATGAAATATTATTCCTCTCTGTCCTTCGGGTTCTTCAACATCGAGGCAGTAGTTCACTTTCTCCGTTTTTCTCTGTTCACTCGCGTATTTAAAGAAACAGCAATATCTCATATTTCAATGCACGTACATGAACATTCGACGTTGTCAAATTTAAATTTGAAATGAAAAATATATATTTCTCTCTCCTTTTCTGTCCAAAGGGGGAAACCTCGAAACGTTTACATTTACGCATCCATACGCGGATACGTTAGTGAAGATAAATTCGTTTTCGTTTAATGAAATTCTTTTAAGTTGAAAAATTGCATATACATGACTCGCGCGTGAGCATGTCTGCGTGTATAACTTTTGCATTCTTGCATTTGTTGGGGAAATTTGTATTTTAATTTAGATGCATACATTCATCCGTGTATCTGGTGCTCATATGAAGAGAGCTGTTTTATATGAAAATTTCGTATGTAATGGGTGTGTAATGAATATGAAACTCCTATAACCTTACCATGTGAGGAAGCATTGAATATATGAATATAAATAAATGATTTCATACATATTGTGCGCACATAAATCGTATGTAATTTATCGAGGATTTGTGTTCACTGTTTCGAACAGTCGAGTGAAAAATGTCTAAAGATTCAACAGATGATTATATCGCTCTGACGTGTGTTGTTGCTGTTGTTTTGTTTTCATTTCATATTTTTTGTATATCAAATTCAATTGGGAAAAGATTGTTGTAGATATTGTTCGAGGGGTGACTTTGTTTTATTTTTCAACTACCTCTTTTTTTCTTTTTTTTTCGGTATTTGACGTTGACACATAACCACAATGCCGGTGAAGAATAAAACAAAAAAAAACGAAGGAACAAGAGTAGAGAATCAATCGAAACGAGCAGTTTGGGTTTTAAATTACAGTTTTTTCAATTCTGTTATATTCATATTTCGTCTGGTTGACTTTAAACGTTCGCTCTCGATGAAAATCGTTGACATCGACGGTGTTCACCTCGTCGCAGGCGTCGTCGCCGTAGTCGTAGTCATAGTCGCGGTCGTGGTCGTAGTCGGAGTCGGTGTCGCGATCCGATGTTGTTACGAAAAACAGGGGAGGAGGAACAAACAAAAACAAACCAGAGGGTAGTAGTTGAATCCGCTGTCGTCTTTGCATCTCTGTTTGTTTACCGTGATTGGAAAGAGAGAGAAAAAAAAGAAACAGAGCATCCCCTGAGCAGGAGAACTAAACTATTCTGATTTTGTTGATACAATTAGTATTTTCTATGTGAAACTTCGCATAAATATTCGGAAGTAATTAACCCATACATGCGTTGAGAATTCTCCGTATTTTACCAGAAATTTACTGGGAAATGATAGTGAAAATCTTATAAGGTTTGGAATTTTTATTATGTTTGTAACTAAGTTCCCGCTGTGTCTTCTGTAAAAATGCAACTTCATTGTGAAAAAAATGGTTACAAATGAATCATTCAAAGTATTGCCCATCTTTCTAGTGGAGCTAGAATACCGTTACGATGAAAGTGTTTGTTTTTTGAGGCTATCCACGAATCAGCTATTTTTTTATGTCTTCATATGAGCGAAACTGCTGATCAGCCTGACCATGTGCCATCGAACGGAACAAGTAATAATCGGGCGGTGCAATATCTACACGGACAAAAATTTACTGTTGCAGCAACAGGAGTAGTTTTGTAGCTGCGGCAATGTTATAAAATCCTTTATTATGGGATAAATAGGCTTTATAAAATTAATACACTCTCAAATGTTCCAATATTGAATTGCAGTAAATGTGAGGTACCAGGTTTTGTTTTTTAATATAATTCCGATTATTATCAATTCGAACATTCCATGCATGATGATGTTGATCAAAAAATGCCACAGGAAATATATAATTCAAAACAAAGTAAACATCATTTGCTACATTGTAAATTTTATAAATTTTTCCAAATTGAGGTCCTTCATTTTCATCAATATCTACCACTACAGTATCTGATTGATATCTATATCCATTATAGTCGATGTATTTCAAAGCTTGGACATCGGATTCTTCGCATTTTTCTCTGATAATATTATTTTCAAAGTTTTTGGAAATCGATACATAAATCATTTTTAATTGGTCTCGAATAGCTATAGTGACTGATAAATTTTTGGTAGAAGATGTCGTCACTGCAGGCATTCTTATATCTTGATTTTTTGACTCACATCTCATGCACCAAAAGTGAACTAAAGGTCCATTTTGAAGCATAAGTTCGTCGTAATGAGTCATAAGGTGCGATTTAAAGGTTAAATTCAATATTAAGTCGCAACAACAGTAAATTTTTTCCGTGAAGGGGATATGGCGGGTGGGGTGAGACTTCTCATTTGAGCGTTTCCACGTAGGTTTTAACGGGTTTGGCAACACGAAGCCGAGCGTTGTCATGCGGTAGAATCACTTTGTCGTGCCTCTGCTCGGATGGTGGCCGTTTGTCGCGCAATGCTTGGCTCAGTCACATGAATTGAGTTTGATACCGTTCCCCAGTGATGGTTTCGTTTGGTTTCAACAACTCGTAATAAAAAGCACCGACCTGGTCTCACCAAATACACAGCATAACTTTCGCAGGGTGAATATGCAGCCGAGCCGATGACTTAGAAGCATGACTGGGCAGCCCTCATGACTTTCTTTTCTTTGGGTTGCTGTAACGAATCCATTTTCCATCACCCGTCACGATGCGATGAAGAAAACCCTTCCTTCTTTGCCGCTGGAGCAGTTGTTCATAGTTGAAAAAACAATGCTCCACGTCCCTTAGCTTCAACTCATAAGGAACCCAAGTTTCTTGCTTTTGAATCAGTCCCAACATATGCAATCGCTTGGAAATGGCTTGGCGGATAACTCTTAATGCCGAAGCAAGCTGCTTTCGCGTTTGGCACGGATCCTCATCGAGCAATGCCTCCGATACACTGTCTTGAAATATTTTTGGCTTTCCTTAATGCGGACGTTCCTCAAAATCGAAATCACCGTCTTTGAAGCGACGAAATCAATCACGGCACGTTGTTTCACTTGGAGAAGTATCTCCGTAAACTTTTTGGAGCTCTCGATGCGCCTCAGCCGCCGTTTTCTTCGGATGAAATAAGAAAATCAACACTGGCCCAAAATCAGATATTTTCACACAAAACAAAATCACTAAAGTGTCGACGCGGTTTGTTTACCATATGTTTAAGCTCGGTTCATGACGTTTTGGATGTTCCAAAATCGACCAGCACTCACTGCTGGAGCCATCTATTGACAAACAGCGAGAACTTAGTTGCCCTGCTTAAAGAATCTCATTGAAACGATTGATTCTTATTGGTTCCGATGCAGAAAACTAATTCAACTCCATTGAGAATCAATTTTTAATGAGTTTGAATCGGTTTTCCGCACTGGAATCAATCAGAATCAATCGGCTCAATGAGATTCTTCGAGCAGGGTGCGCACCTAGTCGTTAAATTTGTGGGAAATGTACATGTATCGGAAATTGATTTCCTATCGCATGATGGGAATTTTCCGGTTGTTGCGTATGGGAAAATTCCGATTATTTTTCACAGCGTATATATGAATCAGGACAGGGGTTGTTACGACTGATTTTAGTGAGCTGAATTTTTGTTGTTCCTTCTTTCTCGAAATTTCGATAACGTTCGATCATTCGCTTTTTGGTATCGCGTACAGTGTATTTACTTCCGATTTTACACTCAATTAGCCTCAAGAAGCATGAAGAAGGCAGAAGAAGAAGAAGAAGAAGGATGAAGAGAAAGAGAACCATGAACGGTCTGTTTTATTTTTATTTGTCGGTTTTTTTGTTCTCGAAAGTGAATTTTTCCTTTGTTCATTGGCCATCGGATAGATTGCGCGGTATCCCATTTTTTTATATTATCAAAAGAATGATAGATTTTGTAGGGTTGGGACTGATTACAATAGTTGAGAATAATGAGATAATGATTTTCAACTCGGTAATAAAGCGACGAAAACTGTGATAATTCAATATCGATTTGCTTTGGTTTCCTGGTTTCCCTTGATGACGGAGAATGTTCGGATTTCGTGGAATTAAAACGATAGATTTCACAGAACCAGACATCTGTGATGCTAAATTTTCTCCCTTAGTCTCTCTCAGTGATTATTCATTCATTTATTCATGGGTTTACATCTTTTAGTTATACAGGGTGTCCCATTTTAAATAGCCAGGGCTTATATCCCTCAAAGTAATGGGGCTGGAAGAAAAAGTCTCGGGGAAAATTTGTAGAGTTCTGAGGAGGACATTTGGAGGTAACCTTGACTTCGACCTCAGAATCCATCTTCAAGGTCATTTTGAGGTCAACTTGTGTTTTTCAAATGAGACCTCCTATTTTCGACTACATCCTTGGAATGTGCGTTGAAAACCAAGAAACTTTTGTCTCAACTAGTTTCCTGAAATTTGCGAAGGTGGCGATCTAATCGTTGAAGAAAGAAAGGAGATTCAAGAAACACTCTCACCGCTTTCTGTGCGAAACGACACTTACCTCTTCAGTTATTTCTTCTCAACGGGGCCGAATTAAGGGCCAATGGCCCCGTTGACCCCCACCTGCCTTAATTCGGCCCTGGTTCCCAATCTTCGGGGAACTGCCGTCGTCATTAGCGTTACCTAATATGTGCACCACGAGGAGGTTGCGCAATCGGACTTTGCACATCACTGTGGCCCTGAAGAGGGCCGATTATTTCGACTAGAGAGGTATGTGTCTGTGAGTTTTGGGAATAGTCGGGTTCCGTAATTGAGTGATAATTCCCTGATCCAATCATCTCGTGAATTCACCCGTACAACACCGGACATTTCTACGTTGCCTCCATGTTACCTTCACGTGGGATCTCCGTTCATCCACGTTCTATCTACGTCCACCATTGATCGACGTGGAGTCCACGGAGATGCGACGTAGGAATCGGTGGATGTGTTGTTAGGGACTAAATGCTCAAATACGTTACCTTCATTTGCGATACATACACGGCCCTGTTGAGGAGAAAAAACTGAAGAGATAAGTATTGTTCCGCACAGAAAGCAACAAGAGTGTTTCTTGAATCTCCTCCCTTTCTTTATCGATTAGAGCGCCATCTTCGCAAATTTCAGGAAACTGGTTCATACAAAAGTTTCTTGGTGTTCAACGTACATTGCAAGGATGTAGTAAAAATAGGGTGTCCCATTTAGAAACACAAGTTGATCTCAAAATAACCTTGAAGATGGAGTCTGAGGTCGAAATCGAGGTCATCATCAAATGTCCCCCTTAGAACCCTGCAACTTTTTCCCGAGGATTTTTTTTCCAGCCCCATTACTTTGGGAGATATAAGCCCTGGCTATTTAAAATGGGGCACCCTGTATATAAAATATTTCATAGAGTCAATAGAGTCAAAGATGAAGGCGAGGAAATCTCTCGAAAGTTGCCCTGAAACCAGGATAGGTAGCAGTTTTGGAATCCTTGAATTCCTGGGATTGTCCTTGAATCCAGATTGTATTTATAAAAATTCTGGATTTTCATTTTGAATCCTGAAATGTTTCGTATTGAGGATTTTTAATGTGTTTGAAACTGGTTTTATAAAGTTTGTGCGTTTGTGGGGATTTTTAGGTTCAAATTGAGTCTTCTCAACCGGATGAAATGTGAAGACTTTCCAAATTAAGAAACTTACCAATTAATCTACGATTCCATAACCATCAAATAGAACTTCAACTCTCTGGTACAGTTGAGTTTTCATCAAAAATTATTCCCTCTTTTCGTGGTTGCCGAGCTTCTTTTGATGCGAGATACGAACGACGATTTTGACGCTTCACGTGTGCATGCAACACAAAAATGAACACCGGAACCGAATTTCGGTTTAAAATTTCGCAAGGATATTTTCAACATGTTTTTCTAACATTTCATGAGAGAAAAAAAATTTTATTTTGTTTTCTACGAATCTAATTGATATCCCCCCCCCCCCATAAGTTTTTGATTTTGAAAAGAATTTATGAATATTTCATGTATGCATGAGAAATTTCCAGTAGAAATCACGGAGTGTATCAGCATTCGCAGTCTACATCAACGTACGCATAATAAGTATCTATTTCATTCGTTCGGATAATTATAGATGCGAACAATAAAACTACCTATTTCTCTCATGACTGTTTTCAACCTGGGAAAATATACGCATATGCATAGCAGGGTGCATAGAAACATACATTTTCCACCCATCACGTAGTCTACGAAGTTGAAAGTAGGTATACATTGTGATATTGGCTATCGTTTGTCGATGTGCGATGTGGAAAGAAAAGTACAGAAAAACAAATAAATTTGAATAATGAAATTACCTGTATTTTATTTTATTTTATTTTATTGTATTGTATTGTAGTGTACCGTATTGTGGAGTCAGGACAATGCTACTCGAGGAACGCTAGCTGCGATGCAGGGAACAAGATTATTTCACATTAAATAATGTTTTCACTGGTATACAAACTGTTATCTGTTACCGTTACCGAACAATCCGAGTTGCAACTTTTTCAACACGAGGATAGATTTATAATATGTCTTATCGAATATCTTTCGTGAATGTGTCGATTGGAGAACATAAAATAATGATTTTGTAATATTGTGAAGTTCAAATTACCAGAAGAGAGGAGAATATTAGAAGAATAAGAAAGATTATCACCGGCTTATAACGTGAAAACTTTTTCATTATTCTACATCATTATCGTCGATTCGTTAGATAAAAGATGTGAATGTTTCCAATGTATTGGAAGCAACGGGTAGAAATTTTTTATGAGTGATATATCGTGGATCGAAGCACCTTTGGATTTATAACATAATACCGTGAGATATTCGACTTGAGAAATTTTTGAGAAATGCTGAAACAGTTTGATATAAAATCGCTACGGAGTTTGGTTTCGTAATCCTCGAAAGGATGGATGAAGATTACTAGCTTCGGGGATAGTGGAATAAAAGTCAGAGGATAAACTGAAATATTGGACAAGATAGTTTGAAAAAATTCACTGCTCATTGTGTGGTATCGTTGCTGAAGGATTGATGGCGAAAACCATGTGAAATCCAACGTTCATCAAAATTTCATACATTATTATCACATGAAGGTTAAACCAGCAGATTTGAGCTAGCAGACTTACACTCTAGCTCATCGTAGAATTGTCGTAGGATGATGAAACCGACACTAATGAGATTTTTGAATCGTATACTTTGAAAATATGTATTTTAACAAAATTCAAATTCACATTACCTCAGTTTATGGATGGGATTTCTTCAAAGACATTACAATTGAAAGTTTATTCTCATATGAAGAAATTTATCATTAAACTTCGAATATGTTCGTGAATTGAAGTTCCTTCGAGTTTAACTATTTCGTTGGTCGTTATGTAAAAATTGAGACATCAAAAATCATGGAAAAATATGTTGTGAAAGTTTGAATCATTTATAGAAACGAAACGAAAATTCAAACTCACAAAATTTGATAAATCACCGTCATTTATCTTTCCGATTTGACTCCTTGGAACTGGAAATATCGTTTGAAGATGCACTAAAGATTTTCTCATCACTAACAGCCGAATATTTTATTATTCGAGTATTAATTCGTTTCAATAAACGATCCCAACTTTAGCAACATGGACAAATATAATCTAGAAATAAACCTAAACCTCATTCGCCAATATCTTGGAATTCATTGAATCTATTCGAAATATGTGGAATCCTTCGAGCAATATAGAAATAAGCTTCCAATTAGGAGTAGAGAAGCTTTCGGCTCGAATCATGACATTTCAAATCGAGCGTATCCTAAGCATCTAACAATTCGAGTTTATTTTGAAATTCAATTCATGATTATGTTTACTTCTCAATTATAATATGACTAGCGTTTCGGCTATCGGTATATGATGGGAGAATACTGCAGTGAAAATTCATGACCACCTCCCACATAGCGGTAGAGGTCAGGCAGTTCCAAAAGTATTCTAAAAAGTACACGGAAAAAATAATTTAGCTGCAGCAGTTAAGTGGCTAGCACGGACACGGACAGTCATTAAATTGGCTCCTACAGCTGAATTTTAGCTGTGACAGCAAAAAAATTTGCATCTGTAGTTAATTTATTTGCGCCCATACAAAAATTTTTGGGCTCCGCCAATACTGACAATAAAATATAGCTTGGCGCAATGTTGACAGACAAGGCTTGGCAATCTATGAATCCTCAATGTTGATTACCAATAAATACAATATTGATACAATATTGCACCGATGTCGGTGTTCGACGGATTTCATTTGTCAGCCTATTATTGTGGCACAATTGCGCCAAGCTTGGCTCTTGCTTGGCTCATCCTTGACCCAACATTGACTGAAGGATAAATTCTATTCAACGCCGGGATCATTCGAAATGTGGTTCAATATTGCCCCAAACTTTGGCCTAGCTTCGGTAGAAATTAGCTTTCAATGTAGCACCGAACATTGGTAATAGCATGGCTCAATATTGGCAACCTGTACAATATTTTTCCTACGTTACTAATTAAGTGTTTCTCGCAAGTGGTGAAACGCGTATACGAAGAATATATAAGGCTCACGTAAGTCTTTGGAAGAACAGTCAATCGCTCTTTACTATGAGTCACACTAGAGGGCTCCTACCGCTGAGCTAATATAAATTATGTCTACTTCTCATGGCAAAATTTACCGACAAAAGACGTCGAGTTGTTCCAAAATAAATGAGGGGAAAACAAGAAGACTTCAAACAACACATGTCAGAAATTGCGAAATGCGCAGACATTTTATATATTTCTGGGTTAAATATTTTTTACTTTGATCATTGGCGCAGCATTGACAAACAAAATTTCTAATTGTTTGCCAATGATGGTATATTTCATTGCCATTGTTTCATCGATGATGGGACTTCATTGGAAAAATACGTAGGTAAATCATAGAATGATGTTATCATTCCAGGTTTGCGCCATGCTTGGTTGCCAAGCCTCGGCCATACTTCATCTACGTTGCGCCATGCTAGCACCAATTGTAAATTTCTATATGGGCGGTAACAGCTAAAATTTAGCTGCAGGAGCCAATTTAATGGCTGTCCGTGTCCGTGCTAGCCACTTAGCTGCGGCAGCGAAATTATTTTTTCCGTGTATCTTCAAGATGTCTTATGCAACATGAAGAGACCAAGATTTAAGAATGATTCGTTGTTTAGAAAGGATCTTTCTCAAATTGTTCTTTTCATATTGCATAAAATATTTTAAACGTCTCTTTCAGAATACTATCGAAAATGCATAACCTCTACTGCCGTATCAGCTCACTTGGAAACAGCAGTGAAAAATTCTATTCATTACAGCCGAATTAGTTAGCTAGACTGTGCAGCCAATTGTGGTTAGGTGTCGCAACCATATAATCCAGTCGCTTTCTTGGAGTGAAGGTATAGACATCATCGCTGAATATTTCAGTGGTTAAAACTATATTTCATCAGCAATAAAGTTGATTCACCACAGCTGAACTTCTACCCAACGAAATCCAACGATATCATTGAGCGATACCAAGAAATCTTCGCAATGAACCTGAACATTCTTTTCCGTTTAGCAAATTTACCATAAGCTGATAGTTTCACTGTTGGAAATAACAATAAAATTATCAAACTTCGATACTCTCATTACGAATTTTCGGTAAACTTACTAAAAATATTTTTCAGCGATCCTCTTTTTCCCTGAATAATAAAGCTCAACTGTTTATTATTCATAAACTCAGTCTTTCCCTGTAATGGATATTTCTGAGTTATCCAGTCTTCTAGTCACTTGCCATTTGGATCATCGAATGGCGAGCAAATCGCTTCGCTCACTATTTGAGTCCTGAAATGGTGAGTGAAGCGAGCGCCATTTCAAGCCTCGGATAGCGAATAGAGCGAGAAGAATTCTAATTAGAAGTGTGAACGCAGCGAGGTCCAATCTTCAGACCGCTGTTGTAAAATCTCCCGATTTATCGAAAGAAAATTGTAGTAATTAGACGAACAGATTGGATTTATTCATACCGAGAAAACAAAATTCTGAAATTCAAGGTATCATTCATAGCATATAATTTCCCAGTCCCTTTGAGAAGTATCGGTTGAATCATTCACAGGAGTCAGACATGGCACAATCGCTGTAGAAACATTTCACACGAGCAAATGAACAAAAAAATATTGGAGTAACTATAGAACAAGAAGTGAATGAGACACAAGAGGTTTTACACGAAGAACAAGAAGACTCATGATCACAACTACCTCGTGAACCACACCATCTGCGAAGTGACTTCGTACTCGATTTATCACGCAACCCTGGGGTATTGAGCATATGTCCTTCCAAATATGTATGCTTTTTGTCACACTTTGCGTGCGTATATACGTAAATACGCTGTGGGTTTTGAATTCTATAAATTGCGACTTCAGAGATGAGAAATCGTCTCTCGGTTCTTCTTCGATTACTCTTGGAAAAAATTCTTGTTATATTCATGAAATTGCTAAGAAAATCAATGATTCAAACAATAACCAGGGTTACATTCTCCTGAATTTGAATACGAAAATCAAATATCGAATTTTTGCATTATAAACGACAAATCCCATCAATAGCCAATTTCTCTGTGTTAATATTGAATTTTATCTCCAGGAAATAATATATATTCTATTGGAATCACAATGAGTCCTTCATTCATCACAATTTTCAATGAGAAAATAAAGCGCTGGTTATTCGATTTGTTGGCTCTCTGCCAATCGTTCTGTACATTTCGAATTGGTTTTGGGTGATTTTTGGAAAATGAATTTCCAGTTTCATTTGAATCGACGATATAACACGGTTCGGTACAAAGATCGTGGCGAGTGATAAATGTAGGTGATAGGTGATGTGGAGTGGTATTCGTTTCATATGGGGCTTCTTATAGTTCTGCGTATGAATAACCCGGCTAGAAATGATTTGTGGCATTCCCTAGATTCAATTGGGACTTGATGAAGCGTCGTTAGGTTAACAGCTCATTAGTTTATTACTTGATTTTTTGTTGAGGACCTCGAGAATATCTAAAACTTACACGAAAATTTGTTTTAAGAATTATTTATTCTCCTTATGTATTCTGGTATTGAAAATCAAATCCCAAGAAACATTCGAAACGATATTACTAATTCCCAACCGAGAATCCATCAGAGTATTGCGCTTTAATTGATTTTGAATAGTAATTCCGAATCGCCTTGTCTCTCGAGTATACGTGTTCTCCTCGCACATCATCTTACGATTGCATTTTCTTTGCCAAATATTTCTCCTCTGTTCTACCATCAAATGTTTGCTTTCTCACGATTGCTCCTCATTTTATAACTTTCATTTCTCCGTTTCTCGGATATATATGAGAGCCAGCATAGCAACAACTTCTAGCGAGATATTCCATGCTGAATGTTCAGAAGTAGTTATTTGTGCTGTATACAATCACGTACATCTTGCGTTACTCATGTGTACATTTCACGTTAAAACACTCCCTTCCTTCGCTTCCTCGATGTAGATGTGGAAACAGTTGATGATTCAATTAAATCCCTTCACCCTTTCGCCACCATCGATCAAGTCTAATCATTTATCATGAAAAGAAATCGGAAAGATTCATCTGTTCGTCATGGAAGCGAGTTATCGGTTTGTCTCAAACTTTCCAACGAAATAAATTCATCCTCGTTATCAGTGATCCTGGATATAGCGCAGAAGAAGGATATTCAAACGATAACATCTCATTAAACAAGTCGATTAATCCAAATTCCACCATTTCTAAACATAAAGAAAGTCTTATCGATGTATTATACACTATATATACAGATGATTCATGTACTCTTTTTCTCTCAACTTACGGAAACAATTGGTCCATTTTCTCTCCCCTTATCATTCACACCCGTTAAGAATGAAAAGTTTGGCGAATTTATCTGACAAATAGAAATGTCTTTTCAAAGTTGATATAGCGAGCGTGAGGCAAGTAGTAGAGGATTTCAATAAAACCTTCGATTCTGAAGTACAGATACCAAGAGTCTGTCCGGACTTGATACGGGTCAGTGGATCTCAAAGTCGACCCAGTTCACCCTTATTCCCGTCCCTCCAAATTGTGTCTCTCCGTGACACGTTCCTTTCAACGTTGCGTTATTGATATGAGTGCAGCGAGAAGCAGTGGGATGAAATGGGGGGGGATGGGGAATAGAAAAATGAATGGTTTTTAAATCTTTGGGTACCACGATATTGCTTGGGAGAGGAAGGAGAAGAAAAAACATCACAGCCCATCGTCAAAGGTTTGGTTTGTAAAGAAGAGAAGAACACAGGAAATATTATCTGGAACTATTTTATTTTATACTCTGACATTCCAATACAATATTTTAACGTAGAAATATTGATTGAAATCCTCCTGTGGGCGTTATTGTATTGACTCGGCACGAGTTGGCTTCCGAGGGAAACGTTGGAGATCAATTATCGATCGGTTGCGTTGCGTACCGACGGCACGTAAGATTGTGCTACGTCTCTTTCTGCAGATGTGATTAATCATCGTCCAGAACTCGGTGCTCCATGGAGGCGAAGGGCGCTCATCCTACCCCATTGAATCCTCGATTTAATGCGCCTTTTACAAAGTCTCGGCCAGCTTTTAGGGTGATTACCCGACACACAATATCAAACATCACTTTCATCTCACCCTGTTATAAGAGCCTCGATATAATTATGACGTGTCCGAATTTTGATTTAGCTTCATCGTATGGTTTGTTTGTTTGTGACAGCGGTATGTAATTTTTCATTCTTGGTGTGATTAATTATCCATCGAAGTAATTGAAGAATCAAGCTTGTCCCAAGATTGGCACATGTACCAGGAACAAACTTTGGCTAAAACCAATTGGGGCTGATATTTCATCATTGTTTCAAATGATCAGTCAGTCGATCATGGTGTATTTTTAATATTTCGAGAACCGCCCCTGGAAACAAACGTTGATTTGATTTATTTGAATATGCCAAAACAATGGTAGATTTCGTTGAAATACAGCCTAAGATTTCTCAAGTCTGGGCCAAAATTGGGGAAATATTCATGATCAGTCTCGGCGGGTCTTGTACCAGGCTCGGTCCATGATTGGACCATTCTCCCACACACACACACGCGCGCATATGGAGAGTTTCTGTTTTATCTTTTTCTCAAGAAAGTAATTAGATTTTCAGGAATAGCGAGAACATCTGAGAGTTTGAAAATGTGTTGAGATTAATTATTAGATTTATAAATTGGTTCGCAGCCCAACATGTTTTTCATTGCACGCGGTTAGTATTTGTTCTTCGAAGGATAAATTGTTTCAACACGTAATTCAAAATGAAGAAGAAAAATCATTGTAGTTTTGTTCTCATTTTATTTCTCCAAGAACATGCGTGATTTTAATTCCACATCAATGTAATGGATTTTAAGGACGAGTCCTTGAGCCTGTTCAGTGATAATATTAATGTTAAATATATGATATCATTGTAGACATTACCTAAACTAAATATGCTTGTAATGAGTGGGTATATCCACTCTCAGTTGTGTACATAGAAATGTTGGATGGACGACGGTGTTTCCCCAAAGGCGTTGAGAAGGGTATATTGAAATTTATAAGACCTATAAACCTACAAGCCTCTATGTCCTGTTCATTAATAACTTGAAACAGAAATGAATATGAATATTCCATCTTATGTGGTAATACTGCGAAACTATGAGAGGAAACCTCAGTGAAAATTCTTCTTGGTCAATTGATTGAGAATAGATGTCCATGTTTCTTGAACAAATAACATTGCAGATATTAGGTGTTGGAATTAATTCGTGGCGTTAAACAAACGTTGACGTGGGTAGTACAGTATTCCGTTGTTACCTACAATAATTATTATATATTGGACGTCATTTGTTTTAAATAACTTTTTTTTGAATCGTAAATAACACCACTTCATAACTCATTGAACATGTCAAAATTTATACCGAATAAAGTGTTTTTGCGGGGAGTCTTACTCCATTACTTCAATATGGACAAAAGTGCTGATGAAGCCCATCGTATTTTAGTTAAAGTGTGTGGTGAACATGGTCTAGCTGAGCAAACGTGTCGAGAATGGTTTGCACGTTTCAAAGCTGGTGATTTCGACTTGGATGATAAGGAGCGATCTGGCCAGCCACAAAAATTTGAAGATACTGATTTGGAGACGTTGCTCAATGAAGACTCATGTCAAACCCTTCAAGAATTGTCAACATCATTGGGAGTTGACTTATCGACAGTAGGAAAACGTTTGAAAAGTTCGGGCATGATCCAGAATGAAGGACGTTGGATCCCATATGGATTGAAACCAAGGGACATTGAGAGGCATCTTTTGACGTGTGAAATGCTGCTTCAACGGCAGAAAAGACAAGGTTTCTCGCATAGAATTGTCACTGGCGATGAGAGATGAATCCATTACGACAATCCGAAGAGAGTCATGGGTTAAGCCCAGCCGACCATCACATTCAGGGGCAAAGCCAAATATCCATGGGTCTAAGCTCCTGCTCTGTATTTGGTGGGATCAGATGGGTGTGATTTATTATGAACTGTTGAAACCGAATGAAACCATAACTGGGGATCGTTACCGACTACAATTAAATTGATGCGCTTGAGCCGTGCATTGAAAGAAAAACGACGGAATACTCCAAAAGACACGACAAAGTCATTTTGCTGCACGACAATGCTCGTCCGCACGTCGCAAAACCCCACCCGCCGTATTCTCCAGATATTGCGCCATCTAATTACCATTTGTTCCGTTCGATGGCTCATAGCTTGTCTGAGCAGAAATTCACTCCTTACGAAGATTGCCAAAAATGGCTCGATTCATGGATTGCGCCAAAGATGATGCGTTCTTCCGACACAGTATTCATTCCTTGCCCGAAAGATGGTTGAAAGTAGTCGGAAGCGATGGACAATACTTTGATCAATGTATCCTTTGATTTTCATTCGGATTAAATAATTTTTTTTTTCATAAAAAAAAACGCTACAAATTAATTCCAATTCCTAACAATATTGAATCGGCAATTAGAGCCCTGTTGGAAATAATCAACAATTCAGATACGCAATACGATTTTTCCTTCTCGTGTAGAAAATGTAGTTAAACATTCATTAGATCCATATTATTATAATCATGTGAGTTAGAATAATGAAGCTGGAACTAGCAGCCGTAGAACTATCAAACAGTTTATGTAACTGTTTATTGAACGTTATTTAAGTTTTTCTCATACCAGAAATCAACCAAGTGGCATCGCATTGAACGTTCCAGATCCTCAAATCCAATCATTGGTTGGGAAATCAATTCCACCCTTATGAAAGAACCCGATATCGGGATTTCATCGTTAAATCATCAGCTGTATCAATACTATCCAAAATCTATCGTTTGGTTTCATCATCAGACAAGTCCGATAAAAATACGAGATCTACGATAATTATCCAATGTGAACCCGATGTCGGGAAATCATCGGCTAGCTGATCGGTTTTATATCGGATAATTATCGTAGCTTCCTTATTTTTATCGGACTTGTCTGATAATGAAACCAAACGATATATTTTGGATAGTATTGACACAGTTGATGATTTAACGATGAAATTCCGATATCGGGATTTTTCATAAGGGCAGATGGGCACATGTGTAGGGAATTTCTCATAAATTTAACCTCAAATTCCAAACCTTATGGGATGTTTACCAACGTTTTATAGCACATTCTCAGATATATATTAATAACTTCACATGAATTTATAGGAATTCTCTCATAGAAATTTTTTTACAATGAACGTCACAGAAGTTGAAAAATAGTGCCCTGGGAGAACGATCTAACCTCATAATTATTCTGATTTTGGAACATGAATAGTATTTCAACAATAAAGTGTGAAAATGAGAGAATTCCAAAGTCGACTCCCCGAATAAAAAAAGCAGTCTGGGGTTGATTCCAAAGAAGCGTGAAATAGATTGTAAAAAGTACTGTGGAAGTACACATGCAAGTGTTGCATTTTGGACTGTCCCAGACTTCTTCGATTGAAGTAGAATTTATGGAACAGCGAACATTTCGCAACGAATATTCCACACACATACAAAGATAACGGTGCATATTAGAAATTTTACCCAGTTTTTGGACAATTTTACGAAAAAAAATAGATTTTTCGAATAAGTGTGATGCATTAAACGCTGGGAATTGGAAACGTCGTTCCCTCCCAGCATCACGCATCAGCGAGGTCTGAGGGATGTCGTGATTCTGAATCCACGCTGAAAACCAATCTTGGCTCACAAAAGACTTCAAGCAAAACATTGTTGGAGAACGTTCCCAAGCAGCACCAGAATATACTATGAACGTTCTTCGAATATTCGAAATATGTTCTATGCACATTCGAATGAGACCGTTCCATAGATGCTATGCATATTTATCGAACGTATGTAACCGAATATACGACAGCACGTTGATTGAACGTCGATTGAATGTATATCGTAGATTTCGAGTGTACTGCGTACGTTCTAAGTATATTTAAAACAGTCTCATTCGAACATTCTATGAACATTCATTATATGTTCTTCGTATCTCATCCGTACATTCTACGAACGTTTCTACTTCGTATATACTTTGAAAATCTGTTGCTGCTTGGGTTTGATGGCTTTTCGAGAGACTTCCCCAGACTGCGGTGGACTCTCAGTATTATCTCCCCTAGTAAAAATGAATCATATAAGAACATACATAAAGCATATAGAAACCATATATGGTCATATATGACCATATATAATTCATACGCAATCCATATTGAATCCGTATATGATCATATATGGCCCATACAGAATCCATATATGACCTTTCGATGTAAGACACATACAAAAAAAAAAAAAAACGTATATGAAAAATTTTTATTTGGATTTTATTATATTGATTATATATGAGTATATATATATCATATATGATATATATATGGATTATATGGATTGTATATATATTTATATGCATTTCATTCATATATATATATATATGATATATATATATTATATATGTATTGTTATGTATCATATATATTCGTTTTTTTTTTAGTCAGTAAAAAAATCCGTTGGACATTTGAACCTCCAAGGGACGTCTGAGAGACGTGTTTGGATCCCTGTTGAGAATATACGCTCGTAGAAGCGCATTCGAAGTTGAAAAGAAACGTGAAAAGGTTCCAATCTTCTCTCGCCGAAGCGTATAATAATTGCTTGTTGCAGAGTACTGGACCCGAGTAAAAACGTTAATTTCGGTTCGCCAAACGGGACTGGTGCAGATGTGTTGCATTTTTGTGCGGTACTGTTGCAGATTCAGTGCGAGCACATCACGTCCGCAACAGTACCGCACAAAAATGCAACACACCTGCACCAGTCCTGTTTGGCGAACCCGAAATGAACATTTTTACTTGGGGAATTATACGTTATCAATACGCTTTATAAACGTTCAATGCCGTTTTGGGAAGAGTACTGTCACGTTCCATGAAAGGTTATGCGAATCTTTTCATACAGACTTTGAATATCGGTTTTAAACTGTCAAGAATCATAGCATTCTATGGCTGAATAGGTAAGGCGCTGGATCGCAATGATCAATATCATGGGGTCGAATCTCGCCAAGTGATTGAAATTTTTATCCTCTTATATTGTTTATACTCTTCATGGAGCGTTCCGAGGTTAGATTGTTCTTCCAGGCCACCATTTTTCAACTTCTGTGACGTTCACTGTAAAACAATTTCTATGAGAAAATTCCTATAAATTTATGTGAAGTAATTGATATATATATCTAGAAATGTACTATAAAATGTTGGTAAACATCCCATTGAGTTTGGAATTTGAGGTTAAATTTATGGGAAACTTCCTACACATGTATCTGGGATCGATTTCTCATCCAATGATTGGATTTTTGCGGTTGCTGTTTCCCAATCAAAATTCTACAATAGGCGCGGTACTGTACCAGTATGCGCAAATAATGGCAGAGTACTAGCAGTCTATACTGAGGCAGTATTGGCATTTGTCTGGAATGATAATGCTTTTCTGTACTGGTTACTTGGTCCTGGTTTGGTACTGATAATAGGTAATGGCTTTCAGTGCTTTTGATGGTTCTGTCATTGATCCTGATATAGAACCCAACAAACACAACGTCTGAAACTCAGCGCCAAATGTTGTATGAGACCTCTATTAGATATCTGAAAGACGTCTTATGCAACATTTGTCGCGAAGTTTTAGACGTTGTGTTTGTTGGTAAAGAGTGTCTCAGTGAACATTTCCAACTTCCCAAAGGCAAATTCTTGAGACAAACTGTTTCCCTTTGATAAGACATCAGAACATTCAAGTTACAAAGAGAATAAGTTGACTATTAAGATAACGAGCACATGGGCTACTCTAATGACCGATGAGTATACTTGATGGATTCGAGTCAGCTTTGAAATCAAGCATTCCACAGCGTTTCACCAGAAGGAAACGTTTTTCAGTTTTGCGTCAAGAATTCGTCTTCGAAAGGTCGGGTATGTTTTCAGGAACACCTTGGATATTCAGTATTCCAATGACCTGCTTCTACCCTTGAATCTCAGAACTAGGAGTTGCCGATCAGGCTTTTGATTATTTACAATTAGCACAGTGCCCGTATTAAATCAGTACCTTGCCAACATCCCTAGTAAAAATAATTATAGCGGTTGTCTAGCACCTCTCAAGGCACTAGCAATGAAGCTAGTTACTAGAAAGGCCCTTCTCATTAACTATGAGGTAGCTAGAGTCATTTTTGCTAGGGATGAAGCTCTCAGTACTGGTTCATCAGTACATGCTAGTACCATATTCTTATGTATTCAGTACAAAACCCGTGTACGCTAGCCAACTCTTGGGAATCAATGCTGGCACTGTACTCGGCCTGTTGTCAACATTGGTATAATTGGGTATTCGAAATAAGTTTTTTGTTTGGAAAATGTATTTAAATTTCTCTGCTCGTTTTCTCCATCTGATCATGGATTTCAATGAATGAATCAAAATACTCGATTAACAGTGAAATCGAATGCTGACTGTTCATTCTATTATTGTTACAGCGCTCTCTGAACCTCCAATGTTTGCCGAGCCGATCCCCAACGTCACAGTACCTTTGGGCAGGGACGTCAGCCTTCCATGCGTCGTAGAAAATTTAGGAAATTATAAGGTGAGTGAATGATCACGTTATTTATTTCCATTCAAAAACATTAATATAAAAATTATACAATATCAATATCGCGTTTAACAATCGAATCATGTGTAGTTTTAAAACAAAATCGAATATTTCTCTATTGGAAGGATGTTTCTCAAGCTCTCGTGACGTTGAAAATATTGTCTGTATATGGTTATCGACTGTCCATCCGGTCTTAACAGCTTGAGAAGAAATTCCCTCACGTCTGCCAAAATTCTATGCAATTTTCTTCGGAACCTCTCTCCCAGCCAATGGCATCTTGCCGAATAAAGTGAACGATGAAGCAATCGTTGGTGTTTTTTACACCAAGAAAGATTGGCTGGCAGAGATGTATTCATTCACAGTTCAGAGAATTTTATTCTCCTAATCGATGAATTGATTCCCGTAACGCATTGAATGAATTACAATATCATTCTTCAACCCATTCGCATTATTTCTTTTTCTTTTTTTTTCAAACACGAGCACACGAAGAATCCAATATCAAAGTTAATAGCGCGTCGGTGATATACAGCAAAATACGAGACTCATAATTCCTCTGATGATTATTCGTACTTTCCGGTGATTTATAGCGAAAACAAAGTTGTCCCATCAATTCCATCTCGACGCTTCGAAAATAGCGTTGCAGTATGTCGCGACGAACAACGTACACCCAAGCAAAATAATACAAATAACCATATATAGCGACAAGATATCCAAGTTGAAACTTTGCTGTTCTTCTCCGCGGCCCGCTACCGAAGATAATTAACAGATGAGAGTATAACAAAATCCCCTTCCCTCCCTCCCTTCTTTGATTTTTTTCGCAATAGAATCAACATTTCGAAAGCGTAATTCAACGAAGAAACGCATCAAATCATAACAACAGCAGAGCAAAAGGAAACACCGAACAAATGTTGAAATCTCTTTGATAGCGATATAGAGATCCAACGCACAACAACGCACAGATTAAAAAACCATCGCGAGTCACTGGCTTTGAGTGAAATATTTCACTCCGCTCATCTCTCACCATCGTACATGAATCATCGATTTCTCATTTCCTCTGGAAACAAATAATCAAAAAGCAGGGGCAAAGAGGGGAGGGGAGAGGGAAAACGAGCAAGTATGGTAGACTACGATGACGACGACGACGTGGCGGCAATGTGCAATGTTGGCCAGCTAACCGAACAATGAAATCCATCATGAACATATCAAAATTCAATTTCGTATCGTTTCGCGATACGCTATAAACTCGACTGGACAAATTATAGCGGAATCCATAATGATTTAATGTTTCGTGGATGGCTTCATAAACGCGAATGTATAAATGTAACGTTATGTTATGAATCACGATTGCGAGAGGGTTATATAGGTTTATATATAGGTTTTTTGTGCTCCGGACAGCCAAATGAAAATGCATATTGACGCATCAACGGAGTTTCAATCTCGCAAACGTTACCGGAGAAAAGACGTCGTCGGGGTCCTCGTCTGTGTGTATCTCGGACGTTATTGACGGGGTGAGCAGCGAAAGAGAGAAACGGCAAAGGGAAGGAAAAAAGGAGAGGAGAGGAAGGGAAGGTGAAATGATCTTGTGTATGTGACTCCATCGTACGACATTGGTGGATTTCATTCGCTACACATGTACGTGGATGTAGGCGCATCCTTTACCGTCGACGTCGAGTGTGTTATGCATAACATAGATAGGTATATATTGGGGAAACTGCATCCCTCGTTACCTCTACACTGGAACGTTTGTTCGTATTTAATGTTGATCGCCTACAGCGACCACAGTGATGGTTCGTAACGGTGGAAGCGGCATCGTCGCATAGAGCAGTACTGGTACCAGTACTAGCAGCACCAGCACCAGCACCAGCACCAGCTACAGCTACAGCTACAGCTACAGCAGCCTTTTCCTTCTTATCCACACATAGGAAAACTGATGTGTTTCCAATACTGCTTGCATAACAGTGGCTCTCATTGTGGATGACAAACAATCTTGTCGACCATCGCATTATGTACGTATACACCCTCACGGATATGTGTATGGATATTTATGTACGCGAGTCAAGGGAAGCAAGGGAACAAGGTTGCTGCTGCTGGTACGGTTGTGTGTTTGGTGTCATCAGATACCGCTGCCGGTTCCAGACATCATTTTAGATCAGAAGGATATTCATCATGTAACCGATATGGAGAATATATGTTGAATAAATTGAAAACGACGAGGGCTTTTCTGTCTCCTCTTTTCCTGAAACTTTGAAGGATTTGCGCGACGAGCTGCTTTCCAAACAGAAATACAAGTTCCGAGGATCTCAATTTTCCTAGTCGGTTAATTTTCAATGGTTTATGTACTGAAATCCTGTCGCTTCGGTCCATCGGGTGATGGTAAATGGATCAATTTTATGGTGATCGAATCGATCCGCGGTGCTAGAGAGGAGGTGATGTAGAAGGAAAGCTAATGAGTCGTGAGATATTTGACGGTAGTTGGGAATAATTCATTGGGGAAGGACATGAGAGTACATATTTTTATGTATGGATTGCTTTGAAAACAGATGGAAAGATTCTAAAGCGCTCGGACAAATTTCGCATTTTTTCTGGATCAGCAGACAGAATTTTCACGCAAGAACTTTTTCCTGTGTTATTCTATCATAAAATCTATTTCAATACACATCACGTGAAACAGTGCATGAATATTCATGAGGAAAATTGAGGAATCTCCAGAATGCGTGATGCATTCAATTTGAAAGTTCATCGAGCAGAACAAGAGCTGTATTCTTTATTTTTGTATTCTTGGAGAACTGTATCCTTGAATATCTGTGTCCTCGAAGAACTGTCCTCTTGAAGGACTATGAAGCTGAAGTTGGCAGCCATGAAGTTCCCAGCCGATTGTAATAATTTATTAAATCAAACGTTTATTCAAGATTCAAGGATATTACACGTTCAATGGGACACTGCTTGATCGATTTCTGATACAAATAAAGCTTCAATAACGTTTAATAAGGAGTTACAAGAACTGACTGCTACCTCTACGGCTGCTGGTTTCAACTCCATTCTTGTTATAAATTTCCATTTTCAATTATTTCCATGCCCAAAGAACTGTCATCTCAACAAACTTTATTCCTAAATATCTCCATTCCTAAATATCTGTGTTCTCTAAGAACTGTATTACAATATTTGACGATAGTTGGGAATACATGTATGAATTCCTTTGGAAACAGATGGAAGGATTCCACAGTGCTCGGACAAATTCCGCGTTTTTCAGCTGGATTAGCAGAAAGAGTTTTCACCCAAGAACTTTGTCCTGTGTCATTCTTTCACAAACTCCATTTCAGTACACATCACATCCCGATTAGAAATCTGACCGATCAATCATAGGGGCAGGATCAGGTGATCCTAGGGTATGCCTCACTAAGGCATGCCTGATTGTGTCCAAATCAGGACAAGATGGTTACAAAATCAGGTCTTGGCTAGGCTCTTGTATATTCACCTCGAGTAGACGTGGTACCACATGAAAGTATGTGTAATCAGGTAAGAAGATCTGTGCCTTTGATACATTATCCTAACAGGAATTATGGATTCTGCGACGCATACCGTGACAAAATTGTTGAACCGGGTCCTGATCGAGGCCTGATAGGTTTGCCTCAGGTATAAACTCTTCGACATATAAACCGGGTCGAAAAATTTGAACGGTTTTTGTCCTCGCATTATATTTTTAGACTGATTTTGTCCTGATTCCCATACAGGGTTCAACAATTGGCCCAATAATGGCACGTTACTGGACCACAAACGGCGTTCTTCGCCCGTTAATGGCGCCCATTAATGGCTCATCAATGGTTAATTGCTGCATGATAACGTGGGTCCAGTAATGGCAATAAATAATGGGCCATGTATAAAATTATTGATTGGCCCAGTAATGGGGCTAAATGATCCCGATTTATGGCCAGAAATTTCGGGATAATGTTCGAATGTTAGCCATCAATGGCAGATTACGAGGGCATAATAATAATGATATCCAATGGTAATATGACTGCGTTCCAGAATAATCGATTCAGTATTAGTTCAAATGAGTGGTTAAGCGTGACCCAAAACACTTTTTTGTTTTTGGGATGTTTGTCATTCCAGTTTTCACAAGATCAGAAATGGATGTTTTTTTCCAAATAGATTTGCATGCCTGATATTTCGACAATCTCAAATGTAAAATTATACGAGTCAAAAGTATTCTCGATAAATCAGTTGAATTCAGTTGCTTATTCCTTCAAATTTTTTTGTTATTCACATGAGAAAGTAATTGATTATCTATATGAATAAGAATTCATTTGAATCATGTAAAACGTATTTGATGGATATGAATTATTTATTCAACGTAATAGAAATAAGGCCAAAACAAACTTTTTTCAGGGGTGATTACGAATACAATACATTCAACTTTGGAATCCATTTCACTCAGTAATAGGCCATATTCCAGCCAGTAACGGGGAATCAATTGTTGGCCGTTTACCGTAGCCGTACATCGGCTGATTATCGGCTGTTTTCATTGCTGGCCTTTCTTATCAGCCAGTGGTGGGCCACAGTTGTGCCAATGATGTGAATCCATTATTGGCCATTAAATGGTAGCCATACATGGGCCGATTATTGGCTGTGTTTACATTCTCGGGGTTTCCTGTATGGGTTGTTGAATAATGCGGATAAAAACGGTACTTTTCTATGGTTTTAGTCTGAATTTCTCAACAATTTATTCAACAATCAGAAGAAAATCAGTCTAAAAACGTAATATGAGGTCAAAAACCGTCCAAATTTTTCGACTCGTGAATACAGTAATATCAGACAATCTAATCAGGGCCACGCCAGGTCCTCCCGTATGTCCCTGTCGTGAAGTACTCACACTGCAAATGAAATTCATCAAATGCTAACGTTTTGACATCAATCCTCGATGTGCATGGAACTTGAGGAGCGAAAAAATCACTAGCCACTCTCACTCACATCAACTGTTAATGTGCAAATCATCAGCAGGCGATGTAATAGAGATGAATGGCAATAGTGCACTTATTCGTGTACAAGACTGCATTTAGTGGAGATCAGACATGTTTTAATGCCGTTGATCGCATCTTACCGTGACCAACTTGGCACGAGCGCTCAATGTCCCCAGACATCGATCAACGATGTACTGGACATCAGTCGGTGATGTCCTGGGAATTAAGGAAAAGTGCATATGGCGCGATATCTCAGTTCAATCCCAGTGAACACGCGCACGTTTTCAAAACGTCAAAAACAGTCAATAACCACACGTTGTGGATTAGTAATATTTTTGCGTTGATTCAACGTAAAAATGTCGCGGCAGATCACGTGTTTTTCAACCATAAAATAATATATCATATGTCATATCAACGGTTTGAACATCGTTTGAAAGACGTCGAATATTGACGTGTCCTAATGATGGTTCTAAAACGTGAATTGAATCCAACAAATTATTTTGAAAACTTTTCATTCAATATCGAGAACAATAGCATTTCTGAGTATGACAGAATTTGGAAAGTATGCCACACTATTTACTATCTTCCTCTTTGTTGAAATTTTAACCATTGTTCGGTTTCGTTCGACATTTTCAGCAGAATATCTTCAATCGAAGTTCAAACACAAGGTGTTATGAACACATTTTAAACGCGTGATTCAAACCCGTTCAAAACACGTTTTTTGAGGACGTCGTTTGATGGTTATTTTTGAATATTAGTTTAAATCACACGTCATCAAAACCCAATTCCTGGTCGTCTATTTCCTTATCAAATTTTGACCAAAAATCAACGTTATAAAATCAACGACTAACGTTCGTTCGACATTCTAACGTTCTTCCAACGTTGAAATAACGTGTGTGTGTTTATTGGGATAAGATCAAAATCTTATGCTTAAAATTGTGGTTTCAAAAATTCGAGGATCATTAATTAATCCCATATGTTAACGATTTTTACATAAAATCAGTGGTGATAATCATTCATTTTATGTAAACATAATTACATACAATAAGTAATGAAAAATATCTCCGATTAAAAACTTTGATATTTGCAAAATAATGCACTCAAAAAAGAGTGTAATCCGTGAGTATACTTATACGTATACGTGCGTGAAATTGGAAACTGAAAAATCGATTGATTTAGGTTACTCATGAGTAAGAATCGTTAACATCAGGGATTAATTAATGATCCTCGAATTTTTAAAACCACAATTTTAATCATAAGACTTTGATCTTATTGAACTCGGAAGATCGTGCCATATGCACTGTTCCTCAATTCCCAGGACATCACTGATTGATGTCTAGGGACATTGAGCGCTCTTGCCAAGTTGGTCACGGAAATAAGATGCGATCAACGGCATTAAAAGATGTTTGCGCTCCCCTAAATGGAGTCTTGTACACGAATGAGTGCACTACTGCCATTCATCTCTAGTACATCGCCTGCTGATGATTTTGACATTACCAGTTGACGTGAGTGAGAGTGGGTAGTGATTTTTTCGCTCTTATGGTTCCATGGACATCAAGGATTGATGTCAAAACGTTAGCATGTGATGAATCTTATTTTCAGTGCAGTTGACAACAGACTTGTTTAGGTTGAGAGAATCCAAGTTTTACACGGAGCTGAACCTAGCAGCTATAAAACTAGCAGCGGATTGTCATAACTTTCGATTAAACGTCGTTGAAGCTTTGTTCACATCAGAAACCGATCAAGTAGTATTCAAATGAACGTTTTGGTGTTGAAATCCTTGATAAAATTCTTTTTGTGAAAAGTTATGGCAATGGCTGTTAGGTTTACGGCTGCCAATTTCAACTTCATGAATTTCACCAGTCCCCTATACATTCGCCCTATGAAAATATGATTTTTCATGAAGACAAGTGTGAGCGGGTTAGGAGATCCATGCCTCACCTGAATATGATACGTTATACCAACATAAAATATTGATTTTGCAGCGGAGACTGCGATAAGGATGTTGGATCACATCCTTATCGGGCCCTGATAGGTTCGCCTCACTCGACTTAGACTTGTCCATACATAATGAAGTCACTCCAGGTATCATAGTTACGGCCACATCAGACTCTTCCATGTATTTCTGTCGTGAAATATCCAACTCGCAACAGATTTATTAAACTCACTAGATTCTCTTCATTCCTGCGTGATCAGTTCCTTATAAAATTGCCTCTGCTTCACATGTATGACAAGGCTACATCATCAAGACCTGATTTCAGAACCTGGTGGGCATGATCTGAATATGATAATGGCCTAAACTTGACAAATAATTTTTGCTAGTTTCCTGGTACCTTTTTCAATCAGGTTAACCCATTAAGTCCGGGGAATGCAGGATTTCAACTGTCATTTTAAACGTTGCAAATGATATATAAATCATCAAAAACTCATGGCAAAAATACCTTACCTACTATTTTCGAGGTTGCTCTTTCGGTTGCTGAGGTCAAAATTACCTTCAGATGGCGCTGGAATACCGATATGGCCGATTTAAAATAAGAAGTCGACAAAAAATTGGAGGATATTTGACTTTGTGATTTTTTCACGAGTTGAAAATGCACTCAAAATTATTCAAAACATCAACCAAGGGGGCACAAAATATCTCAACTTCACGATAGAATTTTTTCCCAGACTTGAAGGAGACCTAACCTCTCTCAATTTACCATATATTCACCAAAATCACTCGGAATTCTGAGAATGTAGAGAAAAATGACAGAACATATAATTTTATTCGTTCAGTATTCTTCAAGAGAAGTACCCGGAGGTTTTTGAGGTCGCTGACTACGAATCAAACATCAGATTTTCAAAATTCAAAATGATGGATCCAAGATGGCTGACGAAAAGTCAGAAAAAGCCTCGAAAATGGATGAAAATCGGTATGCTTAGGTTTTTGTGGTTCCTGATTACGAATCCATTATCAGATTTTCAAAATTCAAGATGGCGGACCTAAGATGGTGGATGAAAAGTCAAAAAAAGCCTCGGAGATGGATTGAAATCGATCCACCGAGGTTATTGAGGTCGCGGATTACGAATTCAGCATTAGATTTCCAGGATTCAAGATGGCGGACCCGAGATGGTGGACGAAAATTCGAGAAAACTCTCGAAGATGGATGAAAATCGGTACACTGGGGTTTTTTGAGGTCACTGACAACGAATCCAGCATCAGATGTTCAAAATTCAAGATGGCAGATTCAATATGGCATACCGAAATTCATGATATCACTCCAAATCATGCAATAATGTTTATACGTGAAGTTTCCGCAAGAAAATTGGTTTTTTCCGTCCGTTAATTATTCCATGTGTACGTTTCCCAAGTCAAACTACGTAGCAAGTTTATATTCTTGTGTGTTCCCCAATAACTCAGTTCTTCTGCGATAAACTTCGTTTCCATTTTCTCCGATTCACTTGATGATAATGTCGAATTCAATTACCCTAATAATAACTGATATTCACTTCTGATATTTTCATCACGTGTCACCAGTCTAATTACACAGCGACCCCAAAAATCTCCTCGTATACACATTTTCCCGTGATTTAGAAGCATTTTATGAATTTCATTATGCCATATTGAATCCGCCATCTTGGATTTTTGAAATCTGATGCTGGATTCGTTGTCAGTGACCTCAAGAACCCTAGTAAACCGATTTTCATCCATCTTCGAGAGTTTCCTCGAATTTTCGTCCGCCATCTTGGATCCACCATTTTGAATTTTGAGAATCTGATGCTGGATTCGTAATCAGCGACCCCAAAAACCTCGGTGGATCGATTTCAATTCATCTCCGAAGCTTTTTTTGACTTTTCATCCACCATCTTAGGTCCGCCATCTTGAATTTTGAGAATCTGATGCTGGATTTGTTGTCAGTGACCTCAAAAACCTCAGCATACCGATTTTCATCCATCTTCGAGAGTTTTCTCGAATTCTCGTCCCCATCTTGGGTCCGCCATCTTGAATTCTGGAAGCCTAATGCTGAATTCGTAATCAGCGACCCCAAAAACCTCGGTGGATCGATTTCAATTCATCTCCGGAGCTTTTTTTGACTTTTCATCGACCATCTTAGGTCCGTCATTTTGTATTTTGAAAATCTGATGTTTGATCCGTAGTCAGCGACCTCAAAAACCTCCGGGTACTTCTCTTAAAGAATACTGAACGAATAAAATCATATGCTCTGTCAATTTTCTCTAGATTCTCAGAATTGGGAGTGATTTTGGTGAATATATGGTAAATTGAGAGAGGTTAGGTCTCTTTCAAGTCTGGGAAAAAATTCTATCATGAAGTTGAGATATTTTGTACACCCTTGGTTGATGTTTTGAATAATTTTGAGTGCATTTTTAACCCGTGAAAAAATCACAAAGTCAAATATCCTCCAATTTTTTGTCGACTTTTTATTTTAAATCGGCCACATCGGTATTCCAGCGCCATCTGAAGGTAATTTTGACCTCAGAAACCGAAAGAGCAACCTCGACAGTAGCAGGTAAGGTATTTTTGCCATGAGTTTTTAAGGATTTATATATCATTTGCAACGTTTGAAATTACAGTTGAAATCTTGCATTTCCCGGACTTAATGGGTTAACTCACAAAGTCCTGATCACTTTACCTGATCAGTTCCTCATCACGTCTCTACGTTACATACATGATCGGGTTCCGATCGGGTCACATTATTAGGCCCTGACTATTACATCGGGCTAATGTGATAATCCGATCATGATAATGACTCATTTTTTCTAATAATCCTTGAATATCTGTATTTTCAACGAACTGTATTCTTAAACATCTACATCCTGAAATATTTGTATTCTCAAAGCACTGCTTCTTTGAGGAGGTCTATTCTCATAAAACTCCATTCTTCCCAGGCAAGTAATACCAAGACTGGCGTCAAGCTTGGTATGCCAAGTCTCATTAGCCTAGCCTTGGCCAATGCTTGGCCTACCGTAGCTGACTAAGCGTTGATAGAGCCTTGTATACCAATGCTAGGACCGAGCATATTTTGCCGTGTTTGATTCAATTTTCATCAAACAAGTCTCGACTGATGCTCGGTCCGTCACAGCTAACCAACCCTCAATAGCACCTCAAACATCAATGCTAGGACTAAGCATATTTCGCTGCGTTTGATTTATTTTTCGTCAACCAAGCTTCAATCGACACTTGGCTCGCCATAAGCTTAGATATAGCCACATGACGTGGACTTGGAATTTATTCGCATTTCAGAAACTTGAAAGAGTATACGCCTGAATGTACATCAGTCCAAATATGGGTATCTTCTCAAGGTCGTCCCAGATAGCACAAGAGTCCTAAAAGAGTTTTTTATGACTCGATTTCATTAATCCTGAACTCTTTTAGAACTCTTGTGCTATCCAGACATAAGTCACTGGGTCAAAATCAAATATTCCGAAATTTCATGTGTCAGTATATATTATGTTCAGTCAAGCTTGGATGCCAATGATTAAACAATTAATTAATTAAATAATTAATTCAAAACATAAAACTAATATTGAATCTTGATATTGAACCAAGCTTGGATGTTAAGAGTCGAACATTGTTATCATCCCAGACATTAATTTAATTTGGTGTCAATGTTGGTAACCATGCTAGGCCCAATGTTGGTTAGCATTGGCTCAAGCTTGGCACCCAGCTTGGTACATTTGTCAACGCATACCTGGATTAAATATCTACATCCTCTAAGAATTGTATTCCTCAAAAACTGTGTTCTCAATACATTGATTCGCGTGAATAATTGTGAGGAAGGGTTGTTGATGAAATAAAAATCCATAACAAAAATCGCTCATTGCAACAATAATTATATAGTTCAATGTTTACAATTAATAACCTCCCAATAGTAATCCGCCTGAATGTAGCTATTGAGAATACACCTTTACAAGAATACACTGAGAGAACAAATTTCCGAAAACAATAGAATATTTAATCGAATAGTCGCCATGAAACACTGAATTGATTCAAATAAACTTCCATTCACTCAAATCAATATTGATCCAATCAAGCAAATATTTAATAAGTTATGAAATATTTCATGAATGGAAACAGTTATTTAATTGAATCAATGAAAGTTTTTCAAATCAATTAAGTATTTTTTCAAACTTCGATTATTCAACTAAATATTTTATTGTTCCCGGAATTTTTTTCTCTCAGCGTACAGTTCTTCAGGAGTACAATTCTTGGGGAATACAGATATTAAAGAATGGAGATATTTAATAAGAAAATTCTTCAAGAAAACAGATATTTAGGAATGAAGTTCTTTGAGAAGACACTTCTGTGAGAATACAGATATTTAAGGATGGAGATATCCAAGAGTACAGTCTTTAAGAGGACAGTTCTTTTACACGGAGAAAAATTTTGAACTGTTAGAGTTCGATACTTTGTAGATTTCAATGTGCCAATCAAATTGGATTATAAGTATATTGTGCTGTACGAGTTCTGTACTTCTTCGAGAATACAGATATTTGAAGATACAGTTGTTTATAAATACAGAGATGAAGAATACAGAAATTGTTCTGCCACATTCGTACAATGAAATGTCAGTTGTCGAGTACCTACGCAGCGAACAATCAATTACCTTTTTACAATGAAATACGACGGACAATAGGCGATAATCAATTACCTTTGTTAAATGGATCAACATATTCAACTGATACTCCTTCGATGATGGAGTGTAGCCCCAATGAACGGAAGAGATCGTTCAGACTCGGAAACCATATAACCGCATCAACATAATTTCATGTATACTTGTAATTAGGTCATCGATTGGATTATGAATTTAATTCCCTAATGACCGCACTCATTTCCCGTGCTGGAAGTTTGAAATTTCGTCACAACGAATACCCCTGGAAGCAACCGTCTGAGCGCATTATTCGAAGTCTCCGACGCACTGTCAGAAGTTGGAATAATATGACGAAACAATCATTGGTTTATTGGATAACCAGCAGTTGTAATAGCAGCAACGGTATAGCAGTCGTGTGGCATCGAGCAGAGTGCCGACAGTTTGTTTCTATTTGAATTTCAATGAGAGTGACGTTTGAATTAGATTCCTTGATAACGTGTTTGGAGAAAGGGATAAACATATTGAACTTGTATGAATTATTTATCCTCCCGACGCAATCGATTGCCCGGGAAGAAGAGTTCTCTCTTGAGTACGGTACTTTTGAAATCGAAGAAAATTCCAAAGAGGAAGGGTGTACAGTGCTGGTACGGAGAAATGTATAGCGATATTTTCTGCGAGGGTGTTATGAGGGTTCATGATGCATCGTAATGGTTCTTGTTTTTTAATTCGATGAATTTTGCTTTATGTGAACTGGTTGTTCAAACTATTTTGATTATTCCTTCGTTTTGTTCTCGTCGTCAACGGATAGGATTTTCGAAATAAAAAATTCATTGTGGCACTCAGTTACGGGGGGAAAGAAGGATTGGCTTTTTAAGGGGCCAAGCTGGGGCCCTAAAATTTGAAATTTAATCTTTGGGCCTTGGAGGTACAAGCAAAAATGTTTATCTTTATTATTATCCTTCTGTGTGGGAGTGAAGATGAGATTTTCTGAGTAGATCCGAAGGGCTATTCGCAAAGCTGGGTATAGCGAGGACTTGGAGAGTTTGGATAACTTGTGACTCGATTCCTGCTAGGGCATGAAGACTTTTATTCGAAATGATCATGAGTGGTATCTCCTAGAACTAGTCAGGATCTGATCAGGATCGAATCGAGTCTCATCAGGCTCTGACGAGAGCTAGGGTCGAAGAAAAGAACATTCCTAAAAAGAATCTTGGAGTCTTGGATCCATCAACGGGGTCACAGGCTTTCCAGATGAAGCTGAAACTAGCAGCCACTTCTTATAACTTTGGATTGAACGTTATTGAAAATTTATGCATACCAGAAATCGATCATGTTGCATCCCATTAAACATTTCAGATCCTCAAATCTTCAATAAACATTGAATGTAAAAAAATATGACAATCGGTTGCTGGCTTTGCGGCTGCGAGTTTCAACTTTATCCTTTTCAGGATGTTTTCTTTGAAAGTTTTAGAGCGGGATCTTACTCTTTAGCCGACCAGAAGTGAGCTTGTAGAAATTTCATGTGAAATTCCCATTCTTTCACAGCGATAATTTAAAGTTTCAGGTTAGAAACTCTCAGTCACTTGAATCCTAAAGTGAATTTTTTCATCCCAAAAGATTGAGAGTTCACTCGAAACGAGTTCAAATCCCACTCGAAGGGGATCAGCTCACTCCTGAAACTTGGTGGAGTGAAACGCGTGATTTTTCACTGTACCAGATTTAGAAAACTCCTCAGTGATTTTGATGGTTGATATACAAAAAGCAAAACGATGCTGACGTTGCTATGTTAGTTGGTGCATTGAGAAATAATTGTCTCAATGATATCAACTATGCCAGAAAAATAATCTCAACCAATGAGTTTTGACTGGAATTGCGAATTTTTCTTGTTCGTGTATCAGAATAAATGGAACATCAGAGGACGGATTTTATTTCCTCGACTCTAAAAGTAAAAAGCTCTTCCCATTTCATTGTATGAAAAGCTTAATAGTTCACTGAGCTTTCTCCCCGTTCGTAGAATGAACATAGACTCATGCTCCAGTGAATTGAAAAGAGAAGAGTTGCTATTTCCTCTGACTGAGACATTTTGAAAACGAAAATCCACATAGGAAATTCAAAAAAGTAGAATTAGTACTCAAATACTTGTTCGATTTTCTTCAATTTCGAAGAATATGGAATTTATGGCCAACGAAAGGGGTCTCAAGTATCGAAAGTAATTTCAGAAAATCGTGCCATTTAGTATTCCAAAACCGATTTTAACTCTCGTAGCATCTCTTGGAAATAATTGTTCACGATCATAAAGATTTATTCTGATAAATCATCAGATAGAATATTCTAGAAATCTTCCGCCAATTACATCCACAAGAGCCGATCGTGAGAGTCGTTTCAGTTCATCTCGATGATTCCATTATCCGCAGCTAATGATTTAAGAGGAAAAAAACAATACAATCTCCAGTAGTGGTATCGGTTACAGGCCGAGAAGTAGAACTTACATTAACGTATGAATAACGTACATCATTGTTTTCTGTTTCTTTGTTGTTGTTGGCCTAGTCATCAATGTCAAACAAAAGCAACAATCATTATCGTAGCATTTTTCCTTTCCACCCCCACACACGAGTATGGGAAAAAAACATGGAGTATCGAGCATCGATCGATCTTATCGTGGAAAACAAATCTTCTTTCATGAAAAATTGAAATATATTTCCAAATTTCAGTCCCGAACGTTGAACTTGTTCATGTAAAATATTGAATTCCTGTAATCCATTCGTAGTATCACACTTGAGGATGGTGTGGAAAAGATATTCCTCTGTAACGATATCCCGATAGTTTTTAATCAATGTCAATTATTCGACACGGGCGAAAAATCATGAAACGTTGTGTAATATATAAATCGCCCCCAGTTTTACCTGCGGGATGTACTTTATTTATAACCCGTTGGAAATTGTATGAGGAGATTTGAAGCACAAACACAGCCGCCGACGATGTAAAAACATGCATCAAGTATATCCCTTGAATCCGTGAGGTATCGATCCACCTGAGTTTTAGGTACAAATGTTTCCTGGCTGGAAAAGCCGTGAGATCGGGGACGTGCCAAGCGTATGTCAACGAATATCAAATGTAATTAGAATGGACAGGGATGTTTGGAATGGTTCTATTATTGCAAGAACAAAATATATTTAAATATACGAGAAATGAGAGAGAAATCTGAATAGGAATGTTGTGGACGGTGCGAAATATTTGGCGTGGGCTGTGGGATAAAGTGTGGTGTAAGTTTTTAAGAATCAGCTGAGAAAAATGTGATTCGTTGAGACAACATTATCCATCGATAATGCGGTTCATATTTCCGCCGATAGAAGGACATTCGTTACTGGTTATTCACAGGATTATTAACTCGTATCCCTGCTTAAAGAATCTCTTTGAACTGATTGATTCTCATTGATTCCGATGCAGCAAACTGATACCAACCCATTGAGAATCAATTTTTAATGGGTTTCAATCGGTTTTCTGCATCGAAATCAATGAGAATTAATCAATTCAATGAGATCCTCTAAGCAGGGATGTCAACGCATTGACTCCTCAAGGACCTGTAACGGACTCTTCAAAATCTGACTGGGTGACTGGAAATTAAGTCGAGATTGAGAGATTTTTGGTAGATTTTTAGGGGATTGGAGTTGATGTGGATTGTCAGATGGCGACTAATAATGATTCATTTATTTGTTCTCTTTTGAGGATCATGCCTACAGGAGCAATTATGAATTAACAATTGTAAATAGATCAGAATAGACAAAAATCTATTAAGCAGCCGATTGATCAATGTGAATTAAAATTCTCTCATCCCAACCAGTACTGTACCAGTACTGGTTAAAACTGGCAGGGTACTGGCATTCATCTGACATGATAACGCTTTTCTGTACTAGGGATTTAGCACTAGTACTATTATTCGCAATCAGTACAGTGCCTGTACTGAATCAGTACCTGGCCGGCATTAGGCTCTCAGTACTGGTTTATCAGTATAGGCATAGTACTGTATTTTTACGTTTCTGAGTGTTGAAGACCCAATAATGGCACTATACACTGCACCTGTTGTCAACATTGGCATAATTCGGATTTTTCTGAATGGGATCTTTTGATTCTCAGCAATAATAATGTTGTTTCTTCATATGCTGATTACAGGTAGCCTGGATCCACGTAGGTCGTCAAATGCTACTGACTATCCACACCCATGTTGTTGTGAAAATCCCAAGGTTTTCCATATCTCACGATAATCAAAAGACATGGTTGCTTCATATTAGTAGCGTGCAACAAGACGATAGAGGCTACTACATGTGCCAAGTGAACACCAATCCTATGATGAGCCAAGTTGGTTTTCTCCAAGTTGTTGGTGAGTTTTACCGTCATTATTATTACATCTCCTCGAATACATTTCGTTGACATTTGAATGAAATAAAGTGTAAAATACCAAGGTGCTTTCGATATACAAACTCCTTTCTTCGAATAAGAAATTGAACCTATAGGTAGTTCGATAGCAACGAATAACCGCACAAAGAGAAGATCGATTACCCTACAGTATACTAGGCACAATCTTACCCTGTACTATACACGAGTTGAATTTGAACACGGTGCATTCAAACACCATGATACAATTTTCAAAAATTGCCAGAAGAAATTCTTCTATGCGTTCGAAACAATTGTAATTACATCAAAGTATGGAAGAACGAGGAATGTATTCTTCGTTCCTGTATTCCTGTAGAACTGTATCCTTAAGGGGAGATATACCTTCGTGAGGGTGAATTCAAGGGTCATTTTTGACAATTGATTCAAGATAGACAAAGCGAGATTTTTG
This sequence comes from Gonatopus flavifemur, assembly GCA_018340375.1. Classification (NCBI taxonomy): domain Eukaryota; kingdom Metazoa; phylum Arthropoda; class Insecta; order Hymenoptera; family Dryinidae; genus Gonatopus; species Gonatopus flavifemur. Next base: position 2,837,114 of record JAFFJZ010000006.1, on the reverse strand, counting down.
GATTCGGTTTTTTATACATGTTACTACAAACCTTTAGGTGAACAAAAAAATTTATTTAAATTACTTAGACATCAAATCGCGGCGCAATGGCTGATGGAAGTGAACTTCCTTTTTTGATCAGTCCTCCAATGTCAAGAAAAAATATATTTTTCTTTATCGAAAAAATCGGTCGTTTTCCGATCATAAAATCGTTGAATTTCACCTTATCGGAGAAATCTCACGTGCTTTTCTGAAAAATGTAATGAGCAAGTTACAGCTAAAATTCCAAGTCGATCGGTTCAAAACTGAAGGTGCTAGGAATACATCTGTATTAAAAGCAGTGATTCTTCTTCTCCAGTCCCTACGTCGCCATCTTGTTCTTAGAAAATTAACGAAGATTGTTTTTTTTGTACTTCAAGAGTTACATAAAGAGGCGTGAAAAACTGAATTTAAAAATATCGCTTGGTCTTTGTTAAATAAATGATTAAAAATGGCTCTTGATTTTGTCCTCACAAAGGTATATTTTCCCTTAAATATTTGTAACATCAAAGAACTGTATTTTTGAATATCTTCATCCTCCAATATCTGTATTTTCTGAGAGCTATCTACTTGAAGGACTGTATTCTTAATACCTATGCACATTGAGAAGTGTTGTGCATTTTTAACACACGTGTATGTCCCAGGAGGTCCACTCGCAATTTATGTTGAATATTAACACAACAAACGTATCAAATCAACACAAAAATGTCAAATTTACACTGAAGATCTATGAATTTCAGAATTTGATACGTTGTTTTTAACACTAACTTTGAGTGGACCTTCTGTGAGACGAAATTTTTCGCTGTGTATTCAGGCAAATAGCTATTGAGGAAGTGTTGTTCAATAGTCATCCGCCTGAATGTAGATACTAAGAATACACTTCTTTGGGAAGCCAGCTTTTTTAGGAATACCAGTATTTAAGAATACAGCTCTGTGAGGATACAGATATTTATGAATACCATTCTTCAAGAATACAGTTCTTTGAGAATATAGTCATTTGAGAATACAGTTCTTCAAAAATACAGTCCTTTGAAAATACAGTTCGTTGAGAATACAGATATTTGAAGATAAAGTTCTTCACGGATACAGAAATGAAGAATACATTTCTTATTCTGCCAGAAATATTCCAATTTCTTTACTCTTCAAACAATCTGAAATTGGAGAACGAAAGTCAACGTTCATCTTGGATTCGGAAGAAATTTGATGAAATTCGATCCATATCGAATCACCTTACGCATAAAAAATTCATATACGTAACAAGGAGAATGTATATCAACAAGAACAAGAAAGCATTTGTATTTTGCATTTCTTCAAACAAAACTTATGTGTCTTTTTGTGTCCCCCAATTCGATACAGTTCCGCCAAATATATTGGATTCTTTATCCACCGAGAGTACTGTGGCTGTGCGGGAGAACCAGAACGTCACTCTCACTTGTAAAGCTGATGGATATCCACAGCCGACGCTCATGTGGAAACGCGAGGATGGGCAGGAGATATACATCAACAAACACAAGAAAGGTAAGTGAAATGAAAAGTTCGATTATTTGGACAGACTTTTTTGTACGAATATTGAAAATATCATGAACGTTGTATACGGAGGGGAATCAATTTGACTTGGAATGCTGAGGAATTAACGATTACATCCTTTTGTTCTCCTGCACGGAGAAAAAAGAAATTTTCTGTAACAATTGTCTTCCAATGAAGAATAAAGGTATCGATGTTTTGAATTTTTAACTGTTTCCTCAATATTGATAAAACCAGTCTTCCCATGTCATTCTTGCAATTACCTTTCAATGAATCGGGAGATTTTGTGACACTGGTCTGAAGAATGACGCACTGGCACTACTGTGATTAGAATTTTTTTGCGTCATACGCTATTCAATGTTCCGAATAGGGCGCTTGCCGCTGTGATTTTTTAGCTGTGGCAGCAAAAAATGTTTGCTATTCTGGATATATAATACTAAAAAATTTGCTGCTTCAGTTACTAATGTGGCACCCCCAGCAATCCATTTAGCAGCGTCAGAGAATTTTTTAGCTAGATCAGCAAAAAGATTCGCTATTCTGTATATAATACATCGATTTGATACGCCAACAATTCTTTTCCCTGTGTTTTTAGTTGTAAGTATTTGGAATTCGTGATTAAAAGAATTGTATGAAATTGTATGAAATTGTCTCTACGATACGATATCAACATGCATTAAACACAATCCACATTGCAGTGTATCGAATATAATTCGTCCTCGATTACAATTTTTATCTCCATTTACTTTTTCCTTGGCGCGTGTTATCGAATCATTTGAACCGATAAAAAATCAAATTCTCATGTACGTTGATCTTTATTCAGAGAATGCTCAATCGTAATTCGAAACTCTCTCCCTCTCTCTCTCTCTCTCTGTTTCCCTCTCTTCGTACATTCAAATTCAACTTCTGACAATTTAACCGCATACATTTTCCCTCATTCCAAAGTTATTTGCATAATTTCAAAAATGAATATCTCTCACAAATGGATGAATTTTCAAGGGAAATATAATGTGCGTGAAGTAGGACGAAATAACCATTAATATCGTATGACGAAAGCAATGATTAGCGCGTCGAGCTCAAATTCCTCTCTCTTTCTCTCTCTCTCTCAGCGACGATGGTTAAATAAATTCCAATAACTTTTCTCCACTTATATTTATACAACCGTAAACTCGGATTAATTCTATGACTCATGCTTTCATGTTCTCGAAATATGGTGAATGGATGAATGAATGAATGAATGAATGAATGAGGGGTTCAAAAGAATAATTAAATTTCCCAAATGTCGGAGACCCGGGACACGAGTAAAAATACCTTTGGACGAAACAAAACTATGACTATGTGCATCATTTTACGAGCGCGCTAAGAGTTGGAATCCGTTTTTATGCCAAAGCGTTTCGAGGAGAGAAGGAATTCTAAGAGGAAACGTTATTCGCAAACATGTGAAAGAAAGTCGTTAAAGAATCAGACAGTGAAGAAAGTTAAACAAGAAATTGTAATAGAATATTTGAAAAGGAACGAGAGAGATAGGAGAGAAAGAGGAAGGGGGATGGTGTGTAATGAGAGTGAGGGATGAAAGGGGAATCTTTACGGGAGGAAGGAGGAAGATTCACAATGTGATAGAATTATCTTCTGAAACAAAAAAACATTCAGTGATAAACATTGTGATTTTATTATGGGAGTTAAAATGGCGTTCCATGCGAATTTAGAGAGTGATCTTGGCCCAAGTATCGTTAATTCTTTTTTTTTAAAGGCACACGACATGTCCACTCCTATAAATAAAAAATATTTCCTCTCTTAACTCCCCTCAAAATCAATCCAAAATGTTCATTTTAATCATTCTCTCCATTTGAGTCATTTAAAATTGATATTGCCGTTGTAAAATCTGAGTTCTTTTCCTCTTCATTCGACGAGCACTATTGACAAGAAGAACCAGTCCATCGTCGTCGGAATTTTCCCATTTCTTTGAAGAAACTCACGAGAGATAATAGGGCACATGGATGGAACGCAAGTAAATATTGTCCCATTAGATCTTGTCGAACGAACAAAGTAATTCGCTGGAGATTCACCCGTTCAACTAAGTACAATATTATCGACAGACTGTCTTGCGTTGCACTGTGATTTCGTCCAGGATGCACATAGGTCGCCAGGAGCATTTTCATGCTACAGACGACAAGATATCAAATTCTTTCTTGTTTCCGTCTCGATCTCCATAAAGATTAAAGAAAAGTGCAGGCGTCCCAGTGATTTTCTTCTATCATTCTCTGTTCGAGATATTTAAGTTCGATGGAATCGGACAGAGAGGTTTTCTTTTCTCTCACCGTGAGCGATGTATTTGATATTTCGTTCTATAAGGAAACAAATTGTTTATTCAAATCCTAGTAATAAAGATGTTGATTATCTTGTAAATTATATTCAAACCATTCCCTTGGATATCTTTGAGTGGATTAATATATGTTCAATTTTGCTTCAGTACGTTTTGCAACAATAACAGTGTGATGAAGTTTGATAGAAGATCAAGTTACATACTGTTTTGGAATGTAAATTTGATCCGGATATTATTATGGCAGTTGTTTGACTAATCTCATACGCAATTTTTGATTGCAAGAGCGGGGTTTATTCTTTAGCGAGTTCTACCACTGTGCACAGGTATCATCTCTGACAGTTTGATTCTTCTTACTGGAAGTTCCTCTATCGGAATAACTTAGATAAAGGAAGAACCAGAATATGAAACTTCTCACTTTGTGGAATCAACGGAGGTCATGTGTGAAATCGGAACGATTATTCGATCACTTATCCAATCAAAAGCTTTTAGATAATGAATAACAAACTTGTTATCATCCCGATTCATCTGGTCGACGTGTTTAGAAAGTCTTCATAGAGGAAGCAATATCGATGTAATCATTTATCGAAGGATTCTTAATTTATTCCTTACTTTTTTCTTATCATACTACTATGTCCAAAAAATAAGATGACATAGCATTTATTTTCGGAAATCGTTATTTACTCTCCCAAATCGAGTTCGTTGCCTTCAAAGTCGATCTTCGAAACAGTTGCTGAAGTCGGTTTCCGGGATGACCTTCAGCTCTCTCTTCGATTCGGCTTGGATCCCCTCTATCGACTCGAAACGGTGACCCTGGAGCTGTCTTTTGAGTTGGTTGAATAGCCAGAAGCCGCACGGTGCCGAATCAGATGAATATGGTGGGTGTGGAAGGATATGGGTCGAGTTTTTTGCGAAATAGTCACGAAGAATCAATGCAGTGTGAGCAGGTGCATTGTCGTGGTGCAAAAACCAAGAGTTGTCTCGCCGCAATTCCGTTCTCTTTGGGCGAATAACTTCACGTAAACGACGCACAATGCTCAGATAATATTCTTCCTTCAAAATCCAATACAAATTCTTCGCTCAACAAATGCAGAAATTATAAAAAATTCCACTTTCAGCAGCTTACAAAACGAAGCGTATCTTCAACACTAATGAATATTTTGATGTGACCCTTGGCATGGATATCAGAGACAGTTTTGCGGACCTAAAAATAAGAGCACTTCCCCAAATACATTTGCGCACAAAGTTTAAATTCAAATATCACCTTATTTTTTGGACACAGTATATCATCTTTGGTGAGAATGTGGGACAAATTCGCACAAGAATGGATAGAAACGGTTCAAATCGTATCCAATTTTTGCCTGGCTTTGTACGAAATTTCTAGTTCTGGTGATTTTTAGTAATTTGAAATAATTGAAAATTCAAGTATTCTTGAACGTTCTGATTTTCGACGAATTTATATTTTAATCATTCATACTCCACATTATATATTCCAATAAAATTGAATATAAAAAACAAATATCGTTAGAAAAGGACCACCTTGGAATCCTCACAACCTTATTTTTCACGAGAAAAGGAGAGAAAAAAAAGAAAGAGAAACAGATTCTCATCTCATCATCGAATGAATTTCCCAAAACCAATGATCGTTCTCACTAAGACAATTTTCTCTACGAAGAACCCTTTTGAGAATATGGTGGTACAGAGAGAAAAACGAGTCGAGAGGGATACTCCACTACCTCTTCGATACACGCTTCCGTGAATGATCGAGTGTAGGCATTCATATAAGAGCATCGTGAGGCTCTAGGGAAAAATTTCATATTTAATTCAAGGCAAGGCTGAAGTATTTGTGGGGAAAATACATTCATTATTGAACGACTGCTGTGAGTTATGTGTACTTTCATCAATGATTCTTCGATCCTCCGTAGCGAACTTGGTTTCCACTCTCGTACAGATATATATGTATATAAAGCGGTAGCATAGGATAGTATGTGAGTCTTTTTTTCTAAATTCTCCCTTTCACCCCTTTTTTCCAATAAAACTCAATTGGCAATCATTTAACATAATATGTTCGATATTTCTATAAATTCCACGTTGTGTTGTAAAACCCGTAGGAAAACTAGGACGTTAAAAATACGTTAGTTGTTTTCTAAGATTAGGAAGAATACAGATAAACAGAAAAAGGTGAAACAAAAGAGTTACATTCGGGAAATTAAAGTGTAGAGACAACGGCGTAACGATTCCATGAATTAATGCAACATCTGACAATAATAACCAGGTAAATGGAAATATTCGCAGCGGAGGCAGCAGTGAGAAGAGAAAATTTGAAAACATGCGAGTTGAAACGAAGACTGGGAATAGAGAAAACAAAAAGAGAGAGAGAAGGAGAGAGAGATTCGGGGAGAGTTCAAATTGGAGTTGATGAGGAGGAAAGAATGGGAAATAAAATCAATATTCAGGTGGAAGGTGAGAAAAAGAGTGGTAGTTGGAAGCAACGGGAATTGAGAAATCCAAACCGGAGAAGAAACTGATTTTTATTATGTCAAAGTTGGGAGGAAATGAACAATATCGAAACAGAAAATTTTCTTGATTTTATGTTTTTGATTAGAAATAATTATAAATTCATGGACCTAATGAATTAGAGATTCAACGATGGAATTTATAAAACGGAGAGGAAAGTTCAGTTCTGAAAATGTTTGAGATATCTACTGCATTTGTGTATTATAATTCGCGCGCGAAATCTCTGTGGATATAATACGGTACGGAGTAATGAGAATTCATTTGGGAGATGAAGAACTGTGAAGTATGTACTGTAATGTGTTCGGGAGAGATGATCAATCTCAATGGCATGAATTAACAATTAATTACCTACATGATTTATCACTCATTTGAATCTGTATATGAGATTTTATGAACAAACTGATGAATTTAACTGATGAGTGTCATTCAATTTGATGGCCCAGTGGACCATTCGTTCGTAAACCACGGAATAACTTTAGAAATATTCCTTGAGATAGACGATATCACGTTAGACTTTATGAAATTTTGAATGCGTTGATAATTTACTCATCGAATCCTCACAAAAGTGAGGCTCATAGATGAATACATTATCTACACCGACTTTGGGGAGTTATTGAGGCTGGAACCTTTGATTTCAACTCTTAAATTCAATCAATCACGCCACCTCACAATGGGAAAAATCGTGAAGAGCTGATCGAAAATAGCCCGACAAATATAGATGTCTTGAAGATACATTCAAGATATCTTGAAGGTGGCTTTGAAAAATGAAATTCGTCTTGAGAATATCTTGATCCAGATAACTTGGGGATACATCTTAAAGATCTCTTCTACATATTTTCAAGTTATGAAATCAAGATATTTTCCGCAAGATACCTGAGAGATACACCGGTTCCATATCTTCACAAAGATATCTTCAAGATATCTTCAAGATAACTTGAAAAAATGAAATCAAGATGTTTTTAAACATCTTAATTGAGATATCTCAAAATGATGAAGTCAAGATATTCCGTAAGAAAATTTTTGAAAAACTAATATCAGAATTCACATGATTAAAATCCTCGATAAACGAAAGATCGATAACTACTAATGCACGTTATTTCTCTTTTCTTCTGTTGCAGGTAAGCGAACAAAGAATATACAAGAAGAAAAAAGAGCAATGATAATTCACAGTTGGGAATTAGTAGCCACCCCAGTTTCCGTCGATATCGAGTGAGTGAATCCTTCTTCCCATTTGGATTCTTAATTGAATAATTTGAAGTACTAATGAACTGGATGAATCTCACAACTTGCACAGCTCGCGCTTTCGTACAGTTCGGAAGATGTCTTTCCATGATCATAGTTTTCTTTTATTTTCACATTCATAAGTACAATATTTGATGGAGCCATGGCTCATTAGATGATTCCCTCGTACTCCTCTTTCGTATCTCCAGGTACGTTCTCTTTCGAGGAGAACTCACTCGGGATTGTTTGAAATTGATTCTTAGCTGAAAAAATTCAACTCTGCGTTGAGTGGAGGGAAAGTATTTTCTTCCAATCTGCGTATTTATTCGACTGAGTCGATGAGTCGTGGGTAGTGGATACCATTCGAATGTACATTAAATGTTATATCAAGAGTGAATAATCTTCTTTACCGCTTGGAAAATTTATACAAAAATTAAGTTTCTTCTTAGAACGAGTGCTGGAATTTTAAATCCATTAACTTGAGATTTTTTATGCAGTTTATGATAAGAACTGTCAGATCAAAGAATGTAGGTGCTTCAATTCCCCTCAATTTGCGCGTTTTATCTTACCATGAAGATAGCATAGCGTTGTATCTGCTCTCAGTTAGCAGGTTTCACTGCTGACCACTAGGCGTTGCGTGTCGCTGCCTTGCGCTCAGCAATCAAAAGTATATTTATACAACTATAAGAGGAGGTACGTGAGAAAAGGAATCTTCTAAAATGTCCCGAAAGAATTCCACAGAACTGTTATGTGGATAAAAGCTGGTGTTTGATTAGTGTGACTTTTATCGAGAAACGGTCCAAACGCATTATTGGGAGCTAATCGATTTCTGATCTGAAATGGACTGTTAGATTTCGGTCCCTAGTTGCAGTTTCGTAGACTCCTCACGATATTTTATCTCTTCAACTCTCACAATATTGACAAAAAAAACTAAAGTTGAGCTGAAGTATCCTTGTCGGAGACTAACAAACGCTCCCTTCAGAATTATTAATAAACTATGCAGATGCAGATGGTCAGAGCATTCTCTATGCGGATCTGTTTTTAATTGTTACTGGTCAGAATGGAATAAGATTCCAATAAAGATATCAACTTCTGCACCGCGTTCATCGTTTTCATTCTTCGGTGGGTATGTTCTCCCCGGAAGTACCCTCCATCGCTCCACGCGCATTTCTATTTAAATTGTGTCGAATCCTGGTCTCATCTCTTTCGTATTATTCAACCTTTTTTCTGACTGTAACCATCGACTCTGAGGAAGAAGTACAAAAAAAAGAGAGAGATAAAAAAACAAGGAGTATGGTCTGGTTTTTTTCTACGCGTTGAATAAAGTCTCCATTCGCTGTAGAAAAAAAATCCCATCGTATTTGCTTCGATCTATCTCCTTCCAATCCTTCTAAATCCTGTAAATACATTCAAAATTCTATGCTCCCTGATTCTTCAATTTTTCTTCGAATTTTTCGCAATATTATAACATTTGGTTCCAACAAATTCAATTAATGAACAAGAAATCGAACGAGACTTATGACTTCTGTTCTGTGTTAGATACATTTAAATCGTTCGGGTATCATCAAAGTAATGGAACTTCACTTCCGAAATTTATTACAATGGATTTTAAGGAATGCATTTCACACCAGCTCTCCTCTAACGCACAAGAAATACAAGATAATAGGACGAGAAAGAGGAAGGAGAGAAAAGATGACAGTATACAAAAACTCATTGTCGATTTTCCACGCTCGAATAAAAATACCATTCGAATGAAATTTCCACTCGCCGGCGTCGTTGATGGCTTAGAAGAATCAGATGGAACCACTGTGTTTGCCAGCCTTGATTTATCGCATGGCTATTTGCAAATACCTGTGTCGGAGAACGTGAAGAAAAAAATCTGCATTCATTACGCTGGACGAGACGAGACAGTTTAAACGAGCCATGCCCGGCCTGATGAACGTACCATCGTTTCATTTCTCTGAATTCATGGAAACAATCCTCGGGAAAGTTGTAGATAAGCTCAAGCGATGTTCTCTCGAAACCATCGGTCTTTGTAAGAATCAACGAACGTGGGGGATGATGGCCAAGATGGAGAGAGGAGATTTCAAAAAAATTGACTATTTCTTTTGAAGGTTGTTTGTTATTTTGATATTCCAAGAGGAATTTCTTATTGCATGGGGAAATGTTGAGAGACTTTGTTAGTCGTTCAGGAACAGAGGGTTTGACGTTCACGTTTGAAATACTCCAAGAGTCTTACCGTGAACTGGAAACCCATTATACTTTGAATTCCAGTCGATATCTTCAGGCAAACGGCCAAATTGATTGCCCGACTCAAATGATCTCAACGGTTCCTTTCGAGAGAATCCGGAAGATGTCGGAGAACGTAAATGAGACGTAAGAATGGATGTATGTGGTAAGAATTTGATATGTTGGAATGTAAACAACATTCAACAGTTTGAGGATTTCGGGAGATATTAAAATCATCACTGAAAAGAGGTTTAGATCGATTCACTGTGTTTCATTTTTGTCGAAACAAAAAACTCTGCTCGCAGAGAGTATTTTGCTGTTTCAGCAAAATATTAAGAGAGAGACTTTTCGGGGCGAGATAACATCGATTCCTCCCCTATGCAGATCAGATGGAGAACAAATTATGTAGATTCGATAGAAAATAAATGTTTTCATTGAATATGATATACATAAATGCATGTATGCAATCAGAAGTCATCGTCTGTAACTTCTCGTATATCTATCCACGAGAACACATTCCAGCCACGTTACAGTATAGATTTGCAGATGAATACATAATACACCTAAACCGGCTGTTGTCCAACCGCAAGAGGCATCAAGGTGATACTATGACATTGCGGAATATCAACGTTTACCAGATGTTACTGACATTAACTAACCGGACGTGTGGAAGTGAACTCACCACCATTTTGATATCACTATAAGCTGACTGTGGTTTGGCTACGTAAACTCCAGGCACATACCTGGACACCTGCCCCGTTTTCTACAATAGAACAATACGAGCTAACAACTTGCGAGCAATTTTGTTAAGAAGTACTGTTGTAAGTAGAGTGATTAATGCATCAGCCTCGAGTATCAGCTCGACTATCTTCTGCGTTCCCACAGAATTTTCAGATTCGCGAAATACCGTTGCCAATTCCTCCACCATACATCGTCGTAGCTGGTGCTCTCAACGAAGCTGTTTCTACCAGGAAGTACGAGGAGTATATGCGATGAAAAACAATATACCTACATATTGTTCGGCTTGGGTGGAGAATAAGAGAACACAAAATAGGAAGAGAATAAATTAATGCAGAATGCGAAGCCCCTGCAAGAGTGTAAGAACAGGGAATCATAGCAGGAGCAGTAACAGCAGTAGTGGTAGTAGTTGCAGTTGCGTGCAAGTTACGGAGCGTCAAATTTAATTTTAATGGAATAATTAAATTAGTTCCCCCGGAAAGGGAATTTGTAGAGACGAAAAATTTCCCAAAGTATAGATCGTTGGGGAACGAAGTGCATCTAATTAACAAAACATATCATCGCATTCAATTCGAAATGAGAAACTTCCAACAATTGAGTAGTGAAATCATATTCCGCGGGAGATCCTAGGAATAATTTGAAGAATGCAATTTGATCCGATAAAAGGAAGGTGGTGATATTTCTTTTCTTTGAATTCCAAATAATTAGATCTTAATATATTCCGAGCGGGGCATAATGTTCCATAGAATATTCATATGAAACGCACTCGCGTACTCTTGGTAAGATGGGAGGGATTTGGAGAAAGCTTTGCAGTAAGTTTAATTAAAATTGATGCTCTATGAACGTCGATTGAATCTCTAACGCTGTGCCAAATGAGCCTAATCAATGCGAAGCTCTCTGGGATTCCCTTGCGTTACTTGAGAGATGCGTTCAGTGCTCGAGAGCTCAAAGAGAGGTAGGGAGAGAAAGAGAGTATCATGAACATGAAAACGGAATGAAGGATCTCATCACATCAGAAATGAGGAATAATTTTCTAGGGGTTTTCCCATTGTTTCGTTGATTTTATTTAATGAAAAGTATGAAAAACAAAAACACTCGAGTAATTCATTTCGTATCGTTTTTATTATGGAAGAGACTGTGATTGTCATGATAAGTTGCTTGGTTTCATTTATTTGAGATAACAGGAAGAATACTTGGGATATAAACTTTCAGGAGACAGAACGTACGAATGAATATGACAGTGAGATGTATAAAATATCGAGAAGTTTGATCAGTGTAATAAAATAAAACGTTGAACGTTCCGAGAATGTACAGGGGAGAGAGAAAACGGTAAGGAATGGTTAGTTGGAACGACAGCAGTCGATGGACGAATGAATGGAGGTACAATTGGAATAGCGAAGATTAACACTATCATAGGAAAGGCCCGACCAAAAAATAACCTCAAGGGATCCTTCGTGTATGATCCCACCCAGCATCCCACATAGGATCGTAAGGCTCAAGTTCGATTTTGCAAATTGTCTACAGGAACACTGAGAAAAAAGCGACATGATCATAGAAATTATCTTCGCATGGTTAAGAACTCATGAGGACCAGATGTTCTCCTTTTCGTGTGAAGTATACATTCTCTCTTTGAACAAGGGTTTGGCATCGGAAACAGTGCCAGATTTGACCGACCCAGCCAACACAACGTGCTACTGGAACGTTTGTAGGAGGTTCGTAGAACGTCGGAGAGGTTTTTTGGACGTTCAGAAAATGTTCTAGTGAGACATTTTGTTCTTAGGAGGTTATGCAATTTTAATGGATAAAACAAATAATTGTTTCCAATTAATCGATTAATCGTTTTTTTTCTCAATCATTGATTGATCGATCAATTGTTTGATTCCGATTATTCGTTATCTGATTGATGGATAAATCAAAAACAGAAGAATCATCTGAAGCCACTGATCGGTCGATCAATCGATCAATCGATTAATCGTGTAGAGGTTTACTTGGGTTGGAATTCACCGAACGAAACTTCCGCCGAATAAACACAATTCGACAATCGCTAGTCACTTTTCAGTCTTCACTAGAAATGACTCCAAAATCTCCACTCCTTGAGGCCTAACTTCCATTCTGACGGATGATGATACGACGTGCGAAATTGGAATGGAATCCAAAACACACTCAGGGGCACAAATAGTCAGAATTTATACCATTGGAATAATTGGGAACGGATTCAATTATGACTGATAATAAGTTCTACTACTTCATAATTTAAATAAAAGTATTGATTGTGGAAATTGGCCTGTGATCTGTGTGCCAATACCGTCCATTCGAATTCTGTAATTGGATCTCAATTGATTGAATTGAATTGAAATTGTGGGGATTACCGTTTGTGTTAGTTACGTTAATAATGAAATAGTGTAACCATTGATCGGCTAACTATTCATAATTGAGTCTTTTCCCAATTATAACTATTAATTTACTATTTTTGTTTCCTCTCGGGGTACTGTTTCAAAATACATCAAGCACAAGTACAAGCAAACAATCAGCCTACATCACTGTTCCTATTTTATGTCACGAGGCATCGAATTCAGAACAATGTTTCTCATCATTTTTTTTTCTTTTACGTGTCAGTTTTCTCTCTATGTTAAGGGCAATTTACATTCCTTTTTATACTGAAAAATGTGACGGAAATTTGCAATAAAACTTGATTTTTTCCATTATGACTTTTTCCAAGATGACGGCCAAAAATTTGTAATATCATCAGATTGCATGGAAAATTTTTATACAGGGGTTTTCGGGGTCACTGATTACGAATCTGACCTCAGCTTTCGGAAATTCAAAATGACGGATCCAAGATGGCGATCAAAAACTTGAAATGTCACCGACTCCATCGAGAATCACACTGAGAAAAGAGGCATTTGTAAGTTCAGTAAACAGTACTATATTTGTTCGATGAATCTGAATATTACTGAACTTTCAAATACCTTTTCTCTGAGTGCATCATATCGGGGTTTTTGGGGCCGTTGACTACGAATCTGACCTAAGATTTTGAAAATTCAAAATAGCGGATCCAAGATGGCAGCTAGAAATTCGTAATATTATCGGATCGCATTGAAAATTTCCATACAGGGGTTTTCAAGGTTACTGATTGAGAATCTGACTTTAGCTCTTGTGAATTCAAAATAGCGGATTCAAGATGGCGACCAAAAGCTTGAAATATCACACGATTCCTTTGAGAATCACCACAAAGGGGTTTATGTGGTCGCTGACTACAAACCTGACCTCAGATTTTGGGAATTCGAAATATCGGACCCAAAATAGTGGCCAAAATTTGGAATATATCCGGATTTCATTGAATCTCACCATGTATGGGTTTTTGGTGTCGCTGACTACGAATCTGACCTTAGATTTTGGAAATTCAAAATGGCGAACTCAAAATGGTGGCAAAAAAGATTGAAAGGTGACTGGATTTCATTGAAAATCATTTTACTGAGGTTTTCTGAATTGCGGATCACGAATTTGATTTCGGATTCTGAAAATTCGTAATGATAGATCCAAAGTGGCAGTCGATAACTTACACCCAAACAGCACCGAAAGTTCTCAAAACGTTTTAAAAACGTGTTCAAAGTCCCACAGATGTTGGTTTCTAAAAGCACATTTTCCAAACGTCTCAGGAACATTCATTCAATGTGTTGGGCAGCACGTTTTGGGGACATTGTTTACACATGCTATGGTACGTTTTCAGAACGTTTTCGAAACGTTATATGAAAACCAAGTATTTTATCTCTAACCTTTACAAATGTATATTTATAGTCTTACTAGGGAAAAAAGTACCAAACAACTATGAGAATATGTTTTGTATTGAATATTTGGAAAGATTCCTTTCCTGAAGTTCAAAACTATTGGCAGAATGTAAGTTATCAAGAATTAAGTTAATATATTAAGATTCACATAACCTCAAAATTGACGCGACACAAAATTTCACCATCTGCAATGTATTAAAGAGATGCAGATGTGTTTTATCAAATCTATCTATACAGGCTTCACCGCAGAGTTCATTTGCATCTCCTCGAAATGGAGAATATTAAAAGATTTGGCACAAGTTTGATCTTTAACAAATTCTCATTCAACATGTTTCATGTTGTACATCCCTGGAATGTCTGTGCGACATTTTTGAAACGTCCTGGAACATTTTTTGAACGTTCTTTTTGTGACCAAGTACGTTTTCTGAACGTCCGAAGAACGTTTCAGTGCTGTCTGGGCAATATTACCAAAATTTCCAAAGAATTACCACATTGGATCATTCAGACTTGCAGGCCACACGGAGAAGAAAATATGATAACCATCTTCATACAAATATAGTAATCGGGGGATATGATCCATTATGACGATAAATGACAGTCGGTATATGACAATTCATCATAACTCTCGTAACAGTTACTATATTTCTGCTAAACACTGATAGATTTATAGTATTTGACGTCATAATGAATTATGTCCTTCGATTACTATACTTTGTCTGATAACCATTATTATATTCTCTTCTCCGTGCACGAATCCGGAATCAGATTCTCGTGGAACGAAATTTAGAATCGTTAGAAATTCAGGGAGCTTGGTTACGAAGAGATCCCATGTTGCAATGCTTTGGGAAATTATGTGACTTTTTGGCTGTCACTTTGAATCCATCATTTCGAATTTTCAGAATCCGAGATCAAATTCGGGATTTGAAATTTGGACAACCTCAGTGAAATAGTTTTCAATAAAATCCAGTTATATTTCAATTTTATTTGCCACAATTTTGGATCCACCATTCTGAATTTTCAAAACCTGAGGTCAGATTCGTTGTGAGCAACACCAAAAACTCCTATGGGGTGATTTTCAAAGGAATCCGGTGATATTTCAAGTTTTTCGGTCGCCATATTGTATCCGCCATTTTGAATTTCCCAAACCTGAGGTCAGATTCGTAATCAGCGACCTCAAAAACCTCTGTATAGTGATTTCCGTAACAAAATACTCAGAAAATTCCTTCAATAATGAGTTCTCTCCAACAAAAGGGTCGTTTTTTTGAGTTTACTTATTATTATAAGTAAATCAACAAACAGATTCGCAGCTTTGTGCATGGATTTACATTCTGTCGTATCCCATGATCATGAAATTACAAAAAACCTCGGTTAAATCGAATTTAAACTACTCTATAATCGTAAAAAACTGGTCAACAAAAGGTGGCATCACACAATGCCACTATGCGGCCAATAGTTGAGGAGATAATGAGAAAAACACACTCGGAAACACTATCAAAACTTTGAAATTTTATTGCATAGCTCAGAAACTGGGTGATCCGATTTAGAGCAGGCATGGTCCAAATCGAAACCACTGTTTATGTATATTCAACTGTTGTTTCCAACTGCTTACCGCCATATTCGATTTTCAACCATAATTGAGTATCGATAAGAGATACGTCAAAAGTGTTTTGAGGAATATTTGAGAAATTGCAAAATCTATTTGGCTAGGCGATTGATCAACATTAGAGAATTTGATGCAATGAGAAGAAAAGGGGGTCTGACTTGAGCGACCCTTCCCTACTTATTGCGGAAAGGATATTGAAAAATATTGTATTCCAATACTTTTGAATTTCAAGAAAGTCTTCAAAGCCAACATTTTCCAATTCTATTTTCACGTGGAATAGACAAGCTGATATGTTTCCATACTATAGTAAGGGAAGTGGGGGTCCCTGTCGTTGTTGGGGCCTCTAGGCGCAGCCTGGTCCGCCTATATGGTAAATCCGGCATTGATCGGAAAATCGATTACTGAGGTGACGCTGTTAGGTCCGCGGCAGTGTTGTTAGATTGCGGGGATTTTGTGAGCTGTTTGGAAAGAAATTAGGAAACCTGAATATTATGGAAATTTTGGGGGATTCTCAGATGCATCAGGGAACTTTGAGGAATTCTGTTAGAACTTGAATACTCGCTGAATTTTCTTCTGTTTATGTCGAACAGGCCATGCTGGAGCGATAAAAGTTACATTTCTGAGGGGCTCAGGTATTTTATTGGAGCAGGACTGAACTGATAATGAACTTGATATCGGGTGAGGATTTTGCAAATTCTTACGCTTGGAGGAGGCCTTGGGGAAAAAATTTCAGAGGTTTTGATTGGAGAGTTTCTTAGAGGATTTCAGAAGTGTTCATAGTTTTCCAAAGAGTTTCAGTACTTTGTTAGATAAATTCCGAATTTTTCAGAGATGTTCTGAGAAGTTATCAGTGAAAAAACGTATCCAATAAGGGTTCATCCATAAACTACGTGGTCAATAAAGAGGGAGGGAGAGATAAGGTGAACTGCTACGCTGGGCTACATGGGGGGACGGGGGGTTTGGTTCGAACCTCCGTGGTCTTTTATTTATCTTGTACTTGGAAGAAAATCCCATATAAACATTCAGAAAAATGATCCATTTGAATATAAACCGAATAGATATTTAATCAGATCAAATAATATTCCACTTGATTCAAGTGAATTTTATCTAAAATGAGAACAATTTTATTTCAATGGAATAAATCTTCCATTTCAGTCAATTAAAAGTTTATATTAGGGTCATATTTTGAATAAAAATTCATTTGATTGAAATTAATTGATTTGAAGGTAAAAAACTACGTCCCCACGTAGGGAGCGGGGGGGGGGGGGTCAAAAAGTTGCAAAAACAGGGCTACGTAGTTCATGGACAGCCCCTGAGCAAGAGTTTCGCAGATGTTCAGAGGAATTTTTTTCACCAAAGAGCGGCTGGGAGAAAAGTAAATATCGAGAAAGAATTCGAATTCAATGTAGTCTCTTAAGGACATCCCGTAGACTCTAGAGTCACTAAATCTCTCTATCCAAAGTATTTGAAAGTGCCTAAATAATCTACCTTCTATTTGTATGTTACAAGGTCTGGCTGGTTGTTTTATTCCATTTTATTTAGTCCCCTTCAAGTATGTTGGGTGGAGAGATCTAGTAACTCCACACGGAGAAAAAACTAACAATAATATTGCTGAATTGACAATAAAATATCAACCCACAATAAATATCGTAAAAATATGACCATCACTATTGCTGAACTCGCAACACTATTATATTGTCAACATTATTAACAATTCAAATATTCAGTTTTGCAATATCATGTGGTTATATCGATAATTTATATTTACCTATTTCAAAAATATTACTTTTGAGCGAGGGGAAAAATTTCTCATCCGAATTTATCTCTACAAACATTCTACCACGATGTGGTTTGATTCATTAGTGAAGGAAAGGCGATCGTAAGTTCCAATGTTGGAAAGTTGATTAAGCGAGATTCGAACTCGGGTCCTCCGAGTGGAGAACAAAGCATTTATCACATCAGCAGACCTCCAAGATGACAACTGAGTATTTGAATCACCATTTATGGTAATCCTCGACTTTGTTTAGAGTTAACGATGAAAATATATTCAAGACAAACATAAAATTGTGCACATTGAATACATCCCCGAGTCGAACAATTTGGACGGCTTTTGTCCTCTTATTTTATTTTCAGACTGATCTTGTGCCGATGGTTGATTATTGCGCACAAAAACAGTACTTTTTCGAGATTGTAGTTTGAAATTTTCCTCCAGCGAGTAAAAGTGAACAAATTCAGACTAAAATCTTGAAAAAAGTACTGAAATCAGTCTGAAAATGAAACAAGGAATTAGGATTTGAACCACAGGAAGTTTTTCAGAAACGAATGAAACTCATCAAATTTGTTTGTTAAACTCATGTAAGGTTTGTCTATCAATCAGAAATTGGGATTGATTTTTATGTTTGTAAATTCAAGAAAAACTTCATCGAAGAAGGGTTTGTAGTAGAATGTATATCACATGGATATCATTCTTAACTGTCTCCTGAAGGGGATCCAATAATTTTTACGGGAATAATTATACCGCTTCATACGTTCAGAATATATAGCTGTTTTGAAAATGAATGGATTTTGTTACGACAATTCTTTTTGTTATTTCTGTGATACTTATTGTTGTCGCTGCTTGATATTGTTTTGTCAAATCAACAATGTTTATTGTGATTTGGAATAGCGACTCATATTGTCATTTTAACCAGTGATTTTCAGCAATACAATTCTTGTTAACGAAACAATCTGCTGTTGCTGTACGAACAACAATTTATTGCATAACCAGCAATAAAATGTTGACAATTCTTATATTGCTGGTTCTACCATACACAAACTGCTTGTTTCAAACTGCAACAGCGTTTTGTACTCAATGATTGAAGAAAAACAAAAATGCCTGTATTTTTTTTGTATCTTCTTTACCGAATTTATAATTTGTTATATTTCGCTCTATTATTACTGTATGCTCACCTTGACTGATTCCTTCTCTTCTTTTTTCTTGATCAAGCTTTGTTTCAGTAATTACAGAAATTTGGAGTAATATATGTTAGCTCGCGGGAGTAGAGGATGCAACAACAACAGTTTGATGAGTTGATACTTAACGTAAGAACACAGCCCACCGCCATACTTTAATCAAAACCAAATGAACTAGAACATCGTAAAAGATTCAATGAGATTTGGCAATAAGATGAACAAGTTTCTTCAACGAGGAAATGAAAAATGGGTATTAGGTCTAAAAGGCAGTTTTCAAACATTATTCTACCCTCAATACCGCCATAAATGATTATATTTTCCTCAACTGGTGTCAATGAAATCACTAAAAGCAGCGCTGTTCTGTACAATTCTATTCCTTCGTTCTCGTGCGGTTTGGCAATTTAGTACGTGACTCTAGTACGCGTAATCACCCGAACCGAACCATCGTGCACAGATTAAATTCCGTGTATGAGATTTGAAAAATCAAACGCAATGAGGAGGAGGAGGAAAAAAAGTGTGGTTGAAGAATTAACGAACTCGTGGGAAACTCGGTAACCGAGAGCAAAACTTGATTCGTAAACAACACAAAATATCAATCGAGTCTATCGGTACCAGAAACGTGCCTGGCATGCCACACCGAGGAACCCTCACATCTCCTTGGATGGGATATAAATAATTCGACGAATGACAACAACGTGACACGTTCTTCGTCAAAGTTCAAAGAGTCGAAACACGAAGGGGCAAAAAAAGCACCAAGAAATAGAATCACCTACTCTTGATTCCACTATACACATTTCTTATTAAACCACTCGACCCGATCGAATGATTTTCGAATTCATTAATGAATGAATCTGACCACCATACGCTCGAACTAACCCCTCTCGCACTTGAATAATTATCAATATTGTTCCCTGTAAGAACCCTGTTGTGAGGTATATACGTGTATATGGATCGTTTAATTTATTCTATTGACCGGATTCAATTTGTCTGGTCTCTTGACTTCCTCAGGGACAACGCTTGTTATTCTTGCCCCATGGCAAGAGACGATGAGAGATCATCTCTGATCTCTCGTGGAACACATATATATATATATATATATCTTCCTTGTTTCAGTCAATCAGTTCGTTAGGTCTTGTTCCGTAATCTCCTTCGATTGGCCGATGGAAATGGAAATAATCATGAATCGATGGTGTTTGTTTTTTCATCGAAGTACATTTTTATATATTATCGTTACGTTACTTTGTCTCGTTCGAGAACATTTTCCTCGGGAAGAGTTTTTAAATCTCTTTCAGTCATCTTAGAATATCCGAGGGCGAATCTTAAAGGGAAGAAATATCTCGGAATGGAAATTTTGTACGTGTCCATGTTACTTGTTCCATTTGTTCACCCAAAGTATTTGCTACATGTTATCTTCTGTATCTGGTACTTTATTTGATGCACAATGGCATTCGAGAATACAGCGCTTGAATTCCAAAGCTCGGAAAATTGGTTTCTTGGAAAATCTTTCCTCGGGGATAAGAAAAATTGTATAATCATATTTTTCCCTTCAAATCCTCCACCACGGTCAATCAATATCTCTCATGCGATGTGGGATTATTGCTTGGAGAAGAGCAATTACAACCTACAATGAGGATTAGAATTTCAGGAGCATACGTCGATCACGATTCGTCTGTGAATGAAGAAAATTGAATCGAGAGATGCAAGA
Source organism: Gonatopus flavifemur (assembly GCA_018340375.1). NCBI lineage: Eukaryota > Metazoa > Arthropoda > Insecta > Hymenoptera > Dryinidae > Gonatopus > Gonatopus flavifemur. The sequence continues at coordinate 2,816,502 of JAFFJZ010000006.1, read as the reverse complement.
ACAAGGCGAAGAAGAAGAAGAAGAAGGTGTGATTATAGAAAATCGCAAGAAACTTTGTATTGTACGAATAAAAAGATTTTTGGGGAAGATTTTGTGAGAAGAATTTTGTCGATCGATTTGACGTTGAAAATCCCATGATGATTGGAATTTGTGAGGGCCTTGGGCTTTTCACAACGACGATGATAATGTAGGGATATCAAACGCGCGATGATGCCTGAAAGAATAAAGAAAGAATGAATTCGATTCGAAAAATATCGATCGAATTTGAATCGAATATCATATCCCTATTATTCCATCGTTGGTACATTTGCAACATTCTAATTCCAGTAACAATAACCAATGTGCCGAACTAAATTCGTGGCTCATATCAGATTCATTTTAATATACGATATGACAGTGGAACAACAACATTCACGTGCACACACATGTATTTAATATTGTAAATTTAATGGACGAGCGTATACACATGACAACGCCGGTCAGGACGCATACGAAGAAGAGAGGATACACGAACATCGATGTTACGCTATCAGGGGAATAGAATTCATAACCCGCCAAAATGAATTTCACGATCATTGGAATACCTACAATAACCTATAATAACAACAACGAACCGAAAATGAAGAAATACTCGGAAGAGTATAGTTTGTTTGACGAATCACCGATAACAAAAAGAATCAAATTACAAGTAAAGTCTGCGAGTCTACGATTTGTTGATTCGTATTCGAATTCTACACGGGGGAGCTGCTACAAACTGGATTCTCTCTCTCTCTCTTATTCTCGAGACGCTTGCGCTAACATTTTCCAGTCCCGACTGCCTCGCATCTGCCAGGTAATAAACACACGTTCGTTGATTAAAGTTTAAAATCAAGAATTGCGGCATCTCGTACGTTCCAAGTATACGTATATCCCGGGCAAGAGATACGCGGCATCCCGTTCTCAATTCTCTCTCTTCGTAAATTGACTTCTCGTCTTCGATATCGTGTGGTAAATATCCTGGAATATTTCCGAACGCCAGAATGATTACACCAAAATTATTCCATTTCCTGAGAATTGTGGAGAGTCATTATGGACTATAAACTTTGGAGTATTCGTTCAGGTAATTTCTGAGACAATGATGATCACCCATATAGGAATTCACAATTGGCGCTAGCATGGCACAACGGAGATCAAATATTGATTGATATATTCTTCCAATGGAGTCCCATCGTTGATGGAAAAATGTCAATTGAATGAACCATTATTGGCAAATCATTGAAAACTTTGTTCCTCAATGTTGCGCCAATTAATTGTGAAACTGTAAGAAATAATTGACCCAGAAATATATAAAAAGTATACACATTTCACAATTTATGTTATTTCGCAGCTTATTGTTTTCCCCAATGAATGGCGTTACATTGAAAACTAATTTTTATCGAGACTTGGCCAAAGTTTGTGGCAATATTCAACCACATTTCAAATGATCCTCGCTTCAAATAGAATTTATCGTTCAGTCAATGTTGGACCAACGATAACGACGACGAATGCCGGTGCAACATTTTATTTGTTCACTGTGAAAAATTGCTTCTTAAACTTCATATAAATTTATGTGAAACAATTAGGGGGAGGTTCTCATTTAGCGATCCCAAAATGAGGTGATTTTCACGAATTTTTTTTTCCTGGAAGGAAATAAATAGGGAACTCGGGGGATTTCACACTTGTTAATTGAGTCTTTAAGGGCATTCATCAGAGGCAAAGTTACTACATCTCTCCCCCCAGTTTTCTCAACGATTAATGAATATAATCGATTTTAATGAGCAGGTGCATCTTCTTAGCATATCAAAGAAAGTGCAGCTACTCTTTATGTTTCATTTTATTTGTTCGTTTCTGAGAAAACTGGGGGGGGGGGGCGATTTTGGAATCTAGTAACTTTTTGGGAAGGTGGTGAATGCCGTTAAGTACATAAAAAAATTTTCTCCAGTAAACAATAATACCATGGGAATTGTTGATAGATGTTGCAACATAACCACCTAAAAAAACAGTGATCAATCGGGCGCCACTATAGCACTTACAAAAATGATCAGAAATCAAAAATCCAAAAATTTTTATGAAATATATTATATTTGTTGGAGGTTGTACCAATAAAACCAATGAAAAGTCCAGAATTGAAAAAATGACGGACATGCAAACTTTTGGTGGCGTTTTTTCACCTCTTTTTCGCTCTTCAAAGTGCTATAAAAAGAAGATGTCATCTCCATTGAGATTCATCCTCCAATAAATTTAATCCGCTTCAGAATAAAAACAAAAGAGCGATGCGTTCAATAGTTTCTGAGATATCGTGGAGCCAAACTTGAAAAACGCCATTCAAGTTTCGGGATACGAATCCTTTGATTTGAGAAAATTTTTTTCATGTACTTCACAACCCATTTGATGAGTTTCAAATGACTCGAGTTCTTAATTTACTTCCTTCTCAAGAGAAAAAATTCGAGAAAATCACCTTATTCCGGAATTCGCTTAATGAAAACCTCCCCATAACATATACATTTTTCTCTGATATAGGAAATTTCAGACCATTTTTTCACACTGTTGTTATTCAACATTGAATATTTATAGATTGCCAAGCCTCGTCTTTCAACATCATCACACCAAGCTGTATTCTATCGTCAGAATTGGCGGAGCACAAAAATATTTATGTAGGTATCGATTATTGCGAACGACGAAATTTTTATGCATCGTTTCATGTATTCCGTTGGTTTGATTCTATTGATAATCGAATATCAGATTGGCTTACAACTGTAGGATTAATCTAATGTTTTCGAAAAGGGAATCTGTCACAGCATTTATAGGACATGGCACAAGAGGTGTATTCGCTTCTCAATCGGAAACTGAATCGATTCCATCGGAATCCAATGGAACGTGTAATTTGAGTATCCGATCGAGTCTTGCGTCAGATGTTAGAGTAATATAAAAAAACACCAAGTTGCAATCCTGAAACGATAAGTTATTTATATAACATGTGTGATGGTAAAATGAATTACTTTGATTTCAAATTATATAAACAATTTTTGTTTTGTGTAATCGAAAAAAAAAAGAGGGAAAATATTTATTTTGAGGAAACTAAGAAAAGAAGAAATTGGTTGTTGCGCTGTTGTAGATTTCAGTTATACTTGGTGAAAGTCTTTTCTGAGGTGTGGGAAGAGAATATCTTCGGGCATTCGATTTTTATATTCCGTCGAATTCAATCCCTAAAAACTCCAACACAGTAAAAAATAATGTCAAATCCCAAAAACTATACAAACGTTTTACAATAACACTTGAAAAAAAATTCTTGAAAAAATACTCCACTCTTTCCGGGAGATTACTTGATATAATAAATATATCATTAAAAAAAAAGATGTGAAAGGCAACCCTGTTTCGGAATTCGCATCAACCAGGAACACTTGGCGTGGCCGAAGAAGGTTTTATGAAATTATATCATTTAAATTTCTTGTTTAACCCATTAACGCCCAAGCGCCTCGATTTTGTGTCAACTTTTCGACACGATTATTTGTAATGTTATTGTCTTCAAAAAAATTCAGTTTTCACATATTTTGGCGTGAAATTTTATGCTCTTTCAGGATCCGTGGTCAAAATTATGATTAGACCCCTAGGAAAAAAGATATGGCCGATTTAAACTCGAAAAACGTGAAAATTGAAAAAAAAAATTTTCTTGATTTTTTTTCATAATGTTATCGCCGATAATTTGTGCTCTCATTGTGGACAAAGGTGGACAAAATACTTCAGGTTTGAGAGGAGATTTTTGTTATCCAAGTGAAATCGCTTTTTTTTACAAAATGGCGGCAATAACGTAAAAATTTCATGAAAAACATTACCTATTTTTTTTCTCGAAAACTATGGACTTGATCAAAAAATTCAAAAGAACATAAATGTCTTATAATAAGTCAAGGAATACTCAAAAAATTTTCCAAATATTTTCGACACGTTTTTGAAAAATCAGATTTTTCTGTGGATTGAAATTATGTTCTTCGAATTCAAGGAGGTATATATTTCTGTTTCAATTAAAAAATTTGTTGTCCCAATCTGATGAACTGAATTATTTTCCATTGGAAAAACATATTTATTAGAATGAGGGCAAAGAAAAATTCCTTTCAATCTAAAAAAAATTGGGTTCTCAGTGTAAGATTTCAGAGGAATTCAGATTCAAACTCGATTTATTACATGTTTCAGGATCAAAACTTAATCTCCAAATCAATTAACCCATTAACGCCCAAGCGCCTCGATCTTGTGTCAACTTCTCGACGCGATTATTTGTAATGTTATCGTCTTTGAAAAAATCCAGTTTTCACATATTTTGGCGTGAAATTCTATGCTCTTTCAGGATCCGTGGTCAAAATTATGATTAGACCTCTAGGAAGAAAGATATGGCCGACTTAGACTCAAAAAACGTGAAAATTGAGAAAACAAAATTTTCTTCATTTTTTTTCAAAATGTTATCGCCAATGATTTGTGCTCTATTTATGGACAAAGGTGGACAAAAAACTTCAGGTGCAAGAGGAGATTTTTGTTATTGAAGTGAAATCGCTTTTTTTTACAAAATGGCGGCAATAACGTAAAAATTTCATGAAAAACGTTACTTTTTTTTTTCTCGAAAACTACATTCTATCGAAAAGTTTATGGCAACAAAAGTGTCTTAGAATCAGTCAAAGAACACTCACAAATTTCTTTAGAAGTTTTTGAGACGATTTAAATTTTTTTGAAAATTCGGAAAATCTGATTTTTCGGAAACGTGTCAAGAATATTTGAAAAATTTTCTGAGTATTCCTTGACAAATTATAAGCCTTTTTGTTCCTTTCGAATTTTTTGATCAAGTCCATAGTTTTCGAGAAAAAACATAGGTATTTATGTAGAATTATACGAATTATTCAATTACTTACACTGAGTCATCTATTCCTGGGCCATATAATAGATCTTCAGCCGTCGTCGCAGCTTCCAAAATATCGATTTGCTGTTGTCTGCGTTTCATTCTACCTTCTCGAGTGTTGTCGTTGGCGCGCTTATCTGCCGTTTTCATACGTGCATCATCCATTTTTTTGCATACCGATGTGAATTAGGCCCACAATTAAGTCCCAGTGTATTCATTATGACCAATAATGAATTTATACCCTCATTGAATATACAAGTAGCTATATATGCAGCAATTTGTACTACAGGCATACTAGCAACAGAAAAATATTTTTCAGCACGTGTACTACCTAAAAATTGTGTATATCTATAGTGGGGTATATATAGGGAATATATATATTTAGGTATAGTTATATATACTTTAAAGAGGTGAGACATTCATAACAAAAAATCCAGAAAAGTCAGTTGCCTGCAGCTGCTGCTAGCTACCTGCTCTCGAACGGTCCGGAGCGCCCGAACGCCCTTTGTTAGTTGTTGAATATCTCGAAAAGTATTCGTCGGATTCACTTCAAATTTCAAGACAATATTTTTAAGACATTATACTTTAAGGAAATGCAGAAAAAAAATCGATTTTTTGAAAATCCTGACTACCCCTAACCCCTTGATGTACCGAATAGAACATGCTGGATTGATCCTACGAATGCAAATGGTGCGTTTCGTTTTGTTTTGTGTTTGTTTGTTGAAATCAATTTATTCAGAATGGACTCTAATTTTAATGATGCGTTCAATTTTTGATGTAGTTGTGCACTAGAGGTTGTCAGGGAACAGTCATAGTGTATGTTCTGCAGATGTTTTGTGCTTTCTGTATGTGATGGTTGAGGTCTGGGGTGAGTTTGAGTAGTTTCGAAATGTCCAAGAATGTTATCAAATCCCATTCTGTATGGTATAATTTTAAATTTGCTTTTTTGTCGAAGAAGATCCCAGTTCCTTGTGGTAACTTCGTGATTTCGAAATTTTTCTGTCCGGAAAGTCCATTTGTAACCGATAATAGGAGGAGTATCCAGTACGTAGAGTGGTGTCTCATGATAACCGTTGTGTAGTTGCCCTGTTGCGAATTCTTTGAATATCTGTAGAAAAAAATGATCGTTGGGGTTCGTGAATGAGGTTTTAGGAGTAGGTGTGTTGTTGAGGTTTTTTTTTTCATGTGGATTGGATCTCGAGGGTGGGTAGGTATGTTTGTTGTCTGTCTTTTTTTTTTGAAAAAACAAAATTTTGTGGGGGTTCCTTTTTTTTCTTGCCCCTCTTTTGATTGATTTTTTTTCTGTGTTCACCTTTTTTTTTGGGGGGGGGGTTTGAGAGTCTGTTTTGTTTTCTTCTTTTTTTTTTAAATACCCCATCTTCTTTTGTATTCTCTCTTTTTTTTTATAGTTTCTCTTTTTTTTGAATGTATGTTGTTTTTTTTTATGTGGTTCTTGTATGAGTATCGGTGGTTTTGTACACTGTCAAAATTTTCTAAAGAATGTTTTTAATGGCAGCGATAATGATTCTATGCGTTTAATTCAGTTTTAGATAGTGTTCTTCGTGATTCTCAGATTATTGAGAGGAGAGAGAAAAGAAAAAATTTGGAATTTGAAATTTTTGACAGTGTAGGGTAGGTGGTTTCTTCTGTATTTCCTTTCCTTTGAGTTCCCTTTGGTTGTTCCGATGTCGTTGGAGGTCCTTTCTGGTCGTCTCATGATGTGAAGCAATGCGAAAATTATCGAAGCGGAATTTGACAACGTTGGGATTGAAGCAGAAAATTAGAGTGGAAAAAGCAAAGCGGAATGTTCGACGCTGATTCATAAGAGGAGTAGATTGATTGGTGTATTATTTTATTCGAAGAATCGGTTCAAATCTAATACTTGTGTTTATATTAGAACTGAGGAGGCTAGGGGTTTTAGTTTCACCATTGGTCTCATACGTTACTATGTTCCTGCATTCGAAGATCGAAAGAAAATTTTGAAATTCGAAGGGAAAAAGGAAAAAGGACAGAGTATTGGATGTCCCCAGAAGGGAAGAGACAGAATATCTCTATGCCAATGGAAGAAACCCTCCCGAATTCCGATGACGAAGAACTATCATCGCTATCGTGATGAAAATAAATCGAAAGTGGCGATGATGAAGAAAAATCCTGATATTTTGATCGCATGAAAATTTGAAACGTTTGTATCTCGGGATCGCGTGAACGGATCAACTCCGTAGTGTGCTTGATCGAAAGTGTGTATTCGAATTATATGATAGAAGTGTAATTATTTTTTCGTGGAATTCAATGTGTGATGAGTTATCGTAGGTTAAAGATTTTTTGACTATATCAAATCATAGTTTACGTGTATAGATACACGGTAGCGCACGACTCATGCTTTTTCATTTTTTTTTTCAGGGTTTTCATGTACTCGGCGTCGAGACGCTACCGCGTCTCTTGATCTCATGTCAATTAAAACACTTGGGGAGGGCTATGCTCAAGTTCTTATACTTGCAGCTGTCAATTCTTTGAAATGAAAGATATTTGAATGTTCGTCGAGGCATTTGAAAGCTGGAAGAGAAGAGTTGTGCTCAAGAAAATATCAAAAGTTATCCAATAAATACCACTCAAGACTAGCAATGTACCAGAAATATGTGTTTTTCTTTACGATTTTTGATCATTTTTGAGTTATGGAAGAGGAGGGTATTCACAAACGCGGGGTAACATCGTCATTCCTTTATATCCCTGGATTTTATGTTGCTGATGTTTGGATCGTTCACGCAGAAAAATTACTTGTCATATTTACCACAATTTGGAATAAAATTTGGAACAGAGACAATTTTGGAGTATAATTTACTGCAACTGCCATTGAATCTACTCCAATTTAGTTGGAATTACCACAATTTGTTACACATGGTAATAGAAATTGTACCTGTCTCAGAATTTACCGCAAATTCTTTTCCGTGTTTATTGAAACGAATCAGTAACCGAATGACGAAATATTGAGCAGCTAAAGATCTGAACTTTTGCTGTACATTCTTTGAATGATGTTTTTAGTTCCAAGGAGTTTATTCGGAAGGATGAGCAACAATGATTCATCAGATTTGATGGGTTTTAATTTTCGTTTCTTTTCTATAAACGATTCAAACTTCAACAATATCATTTTGTTACAGCCATGCGTTCTGGCTCGTCAGATTGCCTAATCTATGCCTAATATTAGGTGTATAATTTCATTTTTGACTTTCTCTCACAAAAAATCATTATCATCATGAAGTAGTCAGTCTTATGACTAGTTTGATGAAATCCTCCAACCTTGTTTATTATCCGCTCAACGCCTAATTTCTACATATCTGCGATAGCCTTTATCTTATATAATTTGTTTCATATAACTTAATCTAGGTCTACCTTTGCGAGTTTTACCATTCATTTTTCCTTCCAATATTGTTTTCAATGAACTATCATGCCTCAACGTGTGTCCTATCAGATTACTTCTTTTCACAACATGTTTCAAAAGACTTCTCTTTTCATTCACCTTCTCAAGTACTTCTTCATTTTTCACTTTCTCTATCCACTTTATTCTAAGCATCCTTCTATAACCCCACATTTCAAAAGCTTCGAGTCTTCGTTGGTCCGTTTCCCCAATTGTCCAAGTTTCGCAACCATATAATGCTGTGCTCCAAACGTAACTCTCCACGAATTTCTTCCTTACTGCTAAGTTGATATTCTTTGAGCATAGTAACTGTTTTTTTTCCATGGTAGACAGCCTGTTTTCCTTATGCTATTCTTGCTCTTATATCTCTTTCGCTTTAACCGTTTTCTGTAATCATGCTTCCTGGATATTTAAATTCTTTCACTTGCTCAATTGTCTCCGCATCTATTCTGATTTTCGGTCCCCACTGTTGAAAATGTCTTGAAATTTCATGTACACATGTGAATGAAAATCCAATTTTTGTGAACTGAAATAGGAATCTGAATACATGTTATTGAATTTTCAAGTTATTGTGCATGAAAATTGAAATTAATGTACAGGTGATTGAAAAAATTTAGAAAAATTTAATCCAGTATAATAACATAATAATATCATTATAATTATAATCAAATCATATCTCCCGTGGCATCCAACTGAAAATAACAAAAATGAACCAAGTTTGTTTGGATTTGAAAGAAAATCTAAAAATACTCATATCTCAAAAACTAACCTTAAAAAAACGGGAAATTCTTGCATCATGGCTGCAGAATGCGCCCTTAAAATACATTTTTTCTCACTTGGGTCACCCTGTGTACCAACGCTTTGACGAAGTCATCCACGTATCTACTTCAACTATGTACTAGTTAGATCACACGGTTTGTTCAGTGTTTCTACATCACAAGTACATCTTGATTCACAAGTTTGAAGAATGAACGCAAGGTCATATAAGCAGAAAAATGCTCCCTTCCACATAAGTGGCAGTGGCTTGAGCGATAGAGCTTTGGCGTCCGGTTTCGACATCTCGCGTTCACATCTTGTTAAGGTGATTTTTGTTTTCAACAATCATGAACATTTGCATGAAATTTAAAGAACTTGTTATTGAATTTTCAAGTACAGTGTGAATTATTTTTCCATTACGTGAGTGGAAGTTGCTTCCATTACATGTAATTGAAAATTCAATCAGCAATTTCCAACAGTGTTCTTGATGTTTTCGCTGTTGTACAATTCATGAATTTTGTTTTGTCCTCATTCATATTCATAAAATACTTTTCTAGTAATATTGTTTCCATAGTGTTGAGAATATTTCCTAACTCAGCACCACTCGTAGCTAATATAGCTATATTCGAATTTTCGTACGTCGTTTAGAGTTTGGAAGTGGCTATCCTTCAAGACATGCCGCATGGTTCGGAAGAGATGATGATCGGATGGAGCTAAGTCCGGTGAATATGCCGCGTGGGGGAGAACTTCCCAGCCCAAGTTTCAAATGGTTTGCTGAGTCGCGCGAGCAATATGAGGTCGAGCGTTATCATGGAGCAACATAACTTTTCGGCTTCCTTGCCCAATAAATGGCCTTTTCTCCTCAAGAATATCGTGCAATTCGTTTAATTACTGTAGCGTTCTGCAGTAACTGTTTGACCTGTTTCTAACAGTTCGTAATACAGTACACCCTTTATATCCCACCAGATGCAGAGGAGAACCTTCGTCAAGTGGGTACTTTGTTGGGGAGTGGATGTCGACGGTTGTCCGGGATCCACCCATGACTTCTTGCGTTCGGGATTAGCAGAAAGAATATATTTCTCATCTCCCGTCACAATTCCCCACAAAAAAGTCTTCTTTTGGTACTTGGCGAGCAACGAAACGCACGTGTTCATTCGTTGACCAAGGTTCTGTTCGTTCAATTCATGTGGCACCCATCTTCCTACCTTCTGTGTTCTTCCCTTCGCGTGTAATCGTTTGGAGATGGCTGCTTGAGTAACTCCCAGCTGAGCTGCAAGCTGTTTTTCGGTTTGCGTTGAGTATTCGTCGAGTAATTTTTGCAATTCAGCATCTTCAAATTCCGGAGGCTGTCCAGGACGTTCCCGATCGCTGAAATCGAAATCACTATTTGCGAATCGTTTGTACCAATATCCACATGCACCATAAGACACAACATCATCACCAAGAGTAGAAGCCGAAGAGTAGAATTCGATCGTATGCTTCAATGGCTTTTTTTCCTGTGTTTCTGGAACTCGTAGAGAATGCAGTGCCGAAAGTGCTACTTATCGGTTGCCATCGTATATAATACTGTTTTGTGAGGTTATGTAGCTCTTGCAGGTATGATAAGAAACTTGGGAGTTAACTCTTCAAAACCACAATACTGGGGGCGGAAATATTCAAATTTCAAATAGGAATTCCTGCTTGATGAAAAAAAATTAAAAAATCAAGTTATGCACCTAATATATTCACTTAGTTCAGAAGGAGAAAAACAGTTCGGCTTCCGAGCTGAGCATTGAATTTTGATGTGACGTTGGTTGGTTGAACGAAGCAATAGATCTTCTGGAATTTTCATTCATTTTAAACTCAATACTTGGTTTCAAAAAGTCCCGTCAAGGGAGATCGGGGATGGGCAGCTTCAATTATTTTTTGTAACATACCTAGAGTACTTTTTCCTGTCAAGTACTTTTGAGAAATTAGGAAGTACTTGACAAGGAAAAGTACCTCAAGTACAAAAAGTAATTGAGGCTGCCCATCCTTGATAGAGATTTGATTTTTTATTTCCTAATTTCAATTGCAAATCTTCGTTATGTTTTATGTTATATGTTGTTGCAGTCAACCACGTGGGATAATTATCAATCACCATTTATGGATATCTTATGTCCTAATTAATAATCGTGGAATTTTCTCCCAAAAAATGGCAGCAGCAAAGTTTCCCCACAGATAGGGGATTTTTTACTATGATTTTGTGAATTTTTCAACATCCAAAGAACAAGATAATTCCTCAAAGTTGAGAAAAAATTTCCCCCTTTTTTGATGGAGAAACAATTCCCCCTCGATGGGGGGACGAAATCCACCAAGAGTAAGAAGAAAAATTCCCCTGTAAAAATACTGTTTGAGAAATATTTCTAATGAAGTAAGAAATCGATGTGCGGCTCTTTAAAAATCCTCTCATATGAAAATTGTCCAATAGTTCTGAAGAACGATCGTAATCCACAACCTTGATCATGAAAAAGGAAAAAAAGAGGTGAAGAAAGCAAATCATAAACCCGAGAATCCAGAATCAACATAGAGTATTAAGCGATTCGCCATTCTTATGCTAATCAGGAGTCATCGTGAGTGAACATATTTCATTTAAACATCGTCTCCATCGTCACCATCAAATTTCGTCTCACACTTTGTATAAGTCCTATCGTACTTTTGTCGTGTTCCCTCCGTCTTCGTCCCTTCCCACTATCTTTCTCCCTTTTATCCAGGCAGTTGAGCTACAGGATCGTAAAAGGCTGGAATTTCTGTTCAAACATCTGCAAAGCCACGCTTCGGGGCATCTGAGCCCCTCTAAAGCTTCATACAAATTCATGACGAAGTACCGTGACCCTCCGGACTGCGCACTCTACGCCTAAGTTTCCGAGAATATCTGCATTCATATACATGTATACATATGCACACGCATACACATATCCATAGTTCGTAATATTATTTAAAGCTCTCCGTACACAACCCTTTCATGGAAATCTCGCCACGAAAACTCCAAGGATTAATCGGCTTGTCCCAACATTTCTACAACGTCGACACCGCTACCACCGCGCCTCCCCCCGACTCTCTATTCTGCCACTGGACTTTACTTTACGTCTACCTTCGTCGGATCTTACGCAAGGAGATTCCACGATAATTGGCAATACCGTACACGTATCAAAAACGGACAACCTTGAACATTATTTCCTTCCTTCGGAATATAAATCAAAAAATCAAAAATAAATAAAAGGGAAAGGATGTCATTAGTTCATTAAATTAAAGTTTTTCATCAACGATAATGAACCAACTTCATATACCTCTCTGTGTATATATATATATATCTATATATATATAGAGGTATGTATATGGATGTAGGGGTGTATTCGTATATACACCAACCAAAAGGGCAACCAGAGACCATAAGGTGTTCTCTGTTTATGGTATAGGATTGGACGGGTTCCTCGAAACTTTTACCTTCAAGAACAAAAAATTTCGAAATACGTGATCGGATTCCAGGAATAACTGTTCACTTGTGCGGGGGATTGTGTTGGATTTTCTTCGATTTTCCAGAGATACCTTCTCTACCATAAAAAATTATGATGAAATCAATAACCTGCAATTGATTTTCCTGCGCATCTTTACCTCGATGAGGGATGAATACTAACGTGACTTTTATAGCAATCCAAGGAAACTTTTTTTCGGTAACAACTTGAATTACAAGTCTGGAATCATCAAGATCTTCCGATCGGGTACCCGTTGATAAAACGTTCCATCCCCTCGGTGGAAAATCGGTTATATATTTCTAAATTCTAATCTAATGCTCCCTACACGTATTTCAAAATGTATCTTCTTCTTCTCTCAGAGCGAATGCATTATTGAGGTCATGCAAGAATGTTTCAATCTTCAAACGTCCCGAAGAGAACATCAAGTTTCGACACCCGTTCAGAATAGATCAACATAGATGAGCCTGAAGCTCCGTTGGACCCAACTTTTAGATTTGTCCGCTTGAAAATGGTTTCAAGGAAGATTCATAAAACGTTTATCAAAGGTTCTCCGAAGATTCATTCGAGTTTCAATTGAGCATGTTTTAGAAGGATTTATAATTTCCTCTATCGTTCATTTTGTCGTGAAAAAAAAACTTATATTAAAAAATTGAAGCTCCAGCGAATCTTCGGTGAATCTTTAATGAACCTTCCTTGAAATTATTCTCCAGCGGACATTGTAGCTTGAGCTCCAACGGAGCTTCGATCTGATCTCTGTTGATCTATTCCAAACGTTTATTGGAGCTTCGTGTTCTTTTCGGGATATAGCGACGACGAAACACCAGGATCGAAAAGATCTTGTTTCTCTTTTAGTCGTACTCGTTAGAAAACTCTTTGAAAATTGTTAAGGAATTTTTATGTCACTCTTCAAGTGAAATTCCAGTCGATGTAATATGAGTGAAAATTTAGATCGCATAATATTATTACCAAGGAATTCGTGTTCAATCGATGTCGTACGAACGTCAGACATATTCATAACACAGACATTCCATTGGCGTTGGTAAAAATTCTAGACAACATTTTACGGATATGCACGGAATTCCATGATCCTGTTTTATCGGATATAAATATTTCCAATGAATAATCAACGGATATTATTGCCAGTGAAATACAATTATCGAAACTGGTGGTGGTGGTTCGGCGATGAAAAGATGTCCTAAATCATGCCGCATGTTATTGAATCAAATACGTGTTTGATGATGATGATGATGATGATAATAATAATAATATTCAACGGTCATACGAGAAAAAGACAAATTTCAATGATCGTGAACAAATATTCGACTCATCATATTTCAAGTATACACGAATCCTCTGCAGCCATTGAATTCTCTCCTCGATGGGTATATAACAACGTCGGAATATTCATGATATATATACATATATTTAATTCAATCGTATGGATACCGATGAAATAAATATTTCTAGATTGTTTGTGCTTTGTGAATCAGGTCCAATTTTATTCGCATGCGGCCGTGAATGAGGGTATTGAAATATATTCGATACAACTGTGATCGAGGGAGTCATTAGGGAAGAATATGATTGCATTGATTCTACGAAAAAAAAAGATTCGAATTCCTTCTGCATCGAGAGATATATAGGTGGGGTAGTTGGTAAATTACGCTGCGTCGCTTTCATGTTTGTAGCGTATAAAATCTGAATTCAGTGCGATGAAAATTACAGAAACCGCTAATCGATTAATGCGATTGCGATAGGTGGCTTCAAAGACACTGATTCAAAGCGGGTTACATTTGGTAGTATTTCACGTCGCAGTTACAGAGTTCATTGTACTGGGAATGCATTGTAAAGATTCATTACTCAATGGAGTAGTGAAATATACTGTGTTTCTCAAAAGTGCTCCCGATAAGAACATCTGTGAAAACTACTTCATCAAGCTTGGGCCAATGGTTTTGCGAGGTTTGGTTCAATTTTTGCACCAATTTCCCAACCGTTGATCAGTTCTTCAACTGAAATATGGTGTATTATGGTTCCATATGTATTCAAGACTCAAAGGACCACTGTCTGAAAAGTATTTACAAATATGAATGGTGGGGCTGATAAAAAATCTGCAACTGTAATGGAATCAGCAAGGGCTATTTTCTCGAAAAGATTAAAAATGAATAGAAAAAATTGGCGTTTTTCTGATTTTCCTACGTCAAAGTACAGGTCTTTAGGCATCAAAAAAGAACCTTCAAGGCCTGAAATCCTAGATTATATAGAGCCTCGATTCTGATGCCTGAAGCGACGGTGGCAACAGGTCATCAACGCTGGCATATGTTTGATTTCATGGTTGTGCAATGGTTCCCTAATGAAAAAGATCTCTGCACTGTGAAAAGTAAAACTTACTTCCATCTCGAATATTAGCTGATTTCAAGATGCCACCAAAATTAGCCCCGTTTCAACAATGCCGACTCAATGAAAAAGACAAATTTCTAAGTAATACGGAAACAAATATGTATAGTAGAACCAGCAATATAAGAGTTGTTGAGATTTTATAGCTAGTGATACAAAAATTTGTTGTTCTTACAGCAACAGCACCTGCTATCTTAGCCCACAATAAACATTGTTGATTGGACAAAACAATATCGAGCAGCGAGAACAATAAGTATCATTGAATTGATAAAACAAACTGTCGTAACAAAATCCATTCATTGTCAAAACAACTATATATTTTGAAAATATAAAACAGCCTCATTATTCCCGTGAGAAAATTATTTCGATCCATTACGGGAGACGGGTAAAAATGATATCTAAGTGATATACATTTTCCTACTAATCCTGTCTCATGGAGTTTCTCTTGAATTCACAAACATAAAAATTAATTCCAATTTTTCATTGATCGACAAACTTAACGTGAGTTCAATAAATAAACTCAAAAATTTTTATTCATTTCTAGAAACATTCCTGTGATTAAAATCCAATTCATCCATTTGATGTGCACAATTTAACCCTTGTCTTGAATATATTTTCATCGTGAACTCTAAACAAAGTCAAAGGTTACAATAAACGGCAATTGGAGTGCAAATTTGTGATCTTGGAGATCTGCTGATGTGATAAAGACTCTGTTTCCCACTCAGAGGACCCGCGTTCGAATCTCGCTAAGGTAACTTTCCAACGATGGAACGTAAAATCCCTTTTTCATTCACAACTGAATCAAAACAATTCGTGATAGAATTTTCGTAGAGATAAATTCGGACGAAAAATTTTTTTCCTCAGTCAAAAGTAATATTTTTGAAATATGTAAATATAAATTATTCATATGACTAAATCATATTGCAAAATTGAATATTTGAAATTTTAATAATCTTGACAGTATAATATTGTTGCCAGTTAAGCAATAGTGACGGTCATATTTTTACGATATTTATTGTGGTTTGATATACAACAATATTTTATTGTCGACCCATCAAAATTATTGTTAGTTTTCTTCTCCGTGAAGATGCAACCACATTCAGTCTGACTTTTCACTGTGTAAATTTCTCCGTAATTTCCTGCACTATCCGAAATCTGACAGGAATGAAGAGATTCCTGTCAAATTTCGGAAGTTTTCAGAGAAATGTAGAGGAATGCAGAAATCATTTTTATCAGACTGGCCGATACAAATTTTTAATACAATAAAATCAATGTTAGTTCAACTCTGAATCAGTACTGGCACAAACTTCCGCCAATGCTGTTCTAATACAATTCATCTTCAATCGTCAATCACCTTTGGCTCCATACGAATTCCCTATACTCTCTAAAATAGAAACAGTGAAAGTTTCACTGCGTATCCACTGTTTGATGCAGTGTTTATTGGCATCTAAGCTCCCGATAGTTTTTGAATAACGAATATTTTTATATTCGCTGTATTCTTCCCGTTGATCGCTCAACGCAGCGCCATTAATTTTGCTTTGACAGAAGACACGCAAATTCTCCGGTGACATGAGTGTTTCACGTAGTTTTCCGCGATATTCATGTGACATTGATGTGAATTTGAACTGGAAATTTATATATTATCATAGACCGTACAGCACAACCACCGATCCTTCACCTAGAACTGCGGTGGAATCGAGGTGTAGAATTGGTGGAGAAATGGGAGCCGTGGAAATAAGGAAGAAATCAAGGAGAGTCTCCGTTGAGGCGACGGAGAAATTTCCACCTCCTATATTTTCAATAAAATTCATGTTAGTGGATTAATACATTCAGATTTGGTTATGTGAATGCACTTTCATGAATTTTATTGAAAATACAGAGGGTGGACATTCCTCCGTCGCCTCTCCATTGCCTCAACGGAGAGGCACGCTCCCTTATTTCTCCCTTATTTCCACGGCTCCCATTCCTCCATCAATTCTCCACCGAAGTCCTAGGTGGAGGAACGGTGGTTGTGCTGTACGGGAGTGAATTACGGTAGAAACATAATTTCACCATTGTTAGTCACTTTTGAGTACTCACTAAAAGTGACCAGCGATTGTCAAGTCACGTCTTTTCGTTGGAAATTTCATTTAGCGAATTCACTCCTCACCGTCATCACTTTAATAACTGCATATAAGCTCATATAACCTGGAAGTTTCATAGGTTTGGACGAACATTTGTTTACAATTTCAAACACAACACGAGTCCATTGCTGTACGAATTTTCTATTCACTGTTTTCCCATACTAACGCATTGAAAAGATACACAAATCGAAAAGTGCTGCCTGTATTTTGTTTATCAGATTCATATGGTGTGAATCAGTGGAAAGTCTCGCTGACCAAAACATCAAGCTTCATTGTTTTCTCCATTAACACTGAGAAAAAAGCGACGTGGTCACTGCAACCATCCCTGCATGGTTGAGGACTTATGATTGCAGTGATCTGGAATCTGGTTATGATAACTAGGGAAACAAGACAAAGTCACGTGAATCTGGTTACCCTTGTGCAAAAAATTTATCTGAATTTCACTGAAAAACTCTGGATAACTTTGAAAAAATCTGTAGAAACCTGAAAGAATCTGACGAACTCTGAAAATCTATGAAAATTCTTTTGAACTCTGACAAACTCTGGAAAATTCTGAAGAATTCTTGCTTATTGGACACGTTTTTTCACTGCAAATCTCTCTGAATATCTAGGGATATCTCTGAAAAACTCTGATCTTGTCTGAAAAACATTGAAACTCTCTGAAAAACTCTGAAATCTCCAGAGAATTTTCCCCACCAGGGTGTAGCAGCTAGATGGAAGATTGGAGCTAAAAATAACTACGTCATGTGGTCATGCGAACCAGATTTTTCTCTCAGTGTACGTCTCCCGTTGTTTGAAACAGTGAGCTTCTTAGTTTCTAAGTGGTATTCCGTTCACTGTTTGGAACAGTAAATTGTCGCTGCAAAACAGTGGATTTTCACTGTCAAACAGTGGTTATTCAGTGATGTTTCTTTTTTAGGGAGTACGCCTGGCCCAAAACACACGAAAAAAAATTAGCTGTTATTTGCAAAGCTAGAAATTAGCTACAGGAGTTGTTTTTTAGATCCCACAGCTACTCACTTATCAGCAACAGCAAGAAATGTACACGGAGAGAAAAGTATTGCTGGCATAACAAGCAGGTGTGTTGCTATAACGCCTACAAAAAAAACTAGTTGAAAGAGCAAGAAAAATGATTGACACAACTACATGTTTTTGTTGACATGAACAAATTTGTTAATAGAACTAACGTCTTAGCTGCTAAAGTGAATATTTTTGCAAGGACAAATTTTTCCTTTGTAGGCGCTATAGTAGCAAACCATTTTTTCTCCATGTAGCTGTTGCAGCTAAATTATTTGGCTATCCAAATTCCAACCACTAAACCTATGCAGCTCCGACTTCCTACTATGGTAGCTAACAAATACCTACAGTTGCAGTCATTTTAGCTATAACAGTGGAAGAAAAGGTGCTAAAAAAGTGATTAGCTGCCGCAGCTATTTCATGTTTTTGCGTACAGGCTTCGGCATTGGCAGAATCGGTATATTTTTACATGGATATCTACACCTGTCAGGAATATCTGCAAGTTCTTTTCAATCGTGAATTCATGAATTCAGGTTCATACGCATTTTAAATTACATCCAATCCATCATCATCATCCTCATGAAGTGATCAGTCTTATGACTGGTTTGATGAAATCCTCCAACCTTGTTTATTATCCGCTCAACGCTTAATTTCTACATACCTGCGATAGCCTTTGCTTCATATAACTTAATCTAGGTATACCTCTACAAATTTTACCATTCGCTTTCTCTTCTGATATTGTTTCCAATAAACTATCATGCCCAAACGTGTGTCCCATCAGATTACTTCTTCTTTAAACGACATATTTCAAAAGATTTCTTTTGTCATTCACCTTCTTCACTTTTTACTTCCTCTATCCATTTTATTCTGAGCATTCAGTCCACATAACCATAAAACAGCTATAGTTAATGCCATAAAGTACATTAAATTCAATGTAAAATGTGCATGAAACTCAATTCATGCACATATTTGGAAACAACTTGCCACAAAATTCGAAACATTTTGCTTCCTCGTTAGAAGGCTATCTACAGACAATTTAGCTAGCCTTCAGTCATCTTCGTCGGGCAAGGAAAATAATAAACAATTCGCCAGAGATGATCATCGCAAGACCGAACGGTAAGATGATACTTTCGAGGACAGGTATGGGAATAAAATTCCTCAGTTGGTTGCTTTGGTTGTGGATACGACACGGAAGCAAAAGCAAGACATCAATCTCAAGTATATTATTATACCTGTATTCAAGGATTCACATAAGATGTAACTCACCGCACGCTGGCTACATCCCACTTTTATATCCCAGAACCGTGTTCCGTTTGCCGTATTGAAGCAGTTCGTCGGTGATCATAAAAATACAAGTGATGTATCGCGAGGATTTATAACGACTCGACGTAGGGTACACAGCGTTCTCTCTCGCTTCTCATTTTCGATGGGAACAGGAAAGTCAGACAATACTCCCTCTCTCTCTATATATATATACGCTATATCGACTCGTTACAGACCCTCGTTGTACGAAAAATACTCTTTCTTTCCCTCTCGTCGAGAAAAAGAAAATTATCCTCAAACTTTCACGTACCATGTCCGCATTACGAGTACGTAATGGACAAATCTATCCCACGAACAAAAATCGGCTACTCTCGCGCAATTTTTTCTCTCTCTCTCTCCAGCATTTCATCGGTTGTACTTTTCATTCTCCTCCCCTGTCGTCACAGGTGCCTCAATATTTTTGGTATTGTATTTCATATGATTCAAAATTTTTGACGAGTATTAATAAGACGTTATTATTATAAACTTGATTTTGAATTTTCGCTTTTCCTCCCAGCGAGGTACATTTCTTTCCAAACGTGGAAACCTCCGTAGCTGGAGGCTTGATTTCACGTCTGGTGATATTTGGGAGTGAAATTTCAGTTGTCACTTTCAAGGTGTTGACAACTCGTTGCGTATTGGAAGCGATTCCTTGACGCTCGTGACTCAGCAACCGATATCCTCTGATGGATTCTTTCATATAGTCGGGCGCCGAATCAATCCCTGCCATATCAAACAGCTATTCCTTTCATAACAGAGATATATGTATGTTTTTTTTTGCCTGAAGGTGACTGTGGGTGCTCCTTATTGGTGAAGCTATCAGCAATATTTTAACTGTCAATGTACCGTTGTGTGTGATGTACGTTCAAAATTCTAAACCATCTCCAATCGAATTTAATTTCGTGGCAGGGACTACTTTTCTCACTCTCATTTTACGCATCGAATTTCAAATTTTCTAAACTCTGGATTGTTATTTTTCTCTTGAAACTGCATCGGGATTCAATGCAGGAGACCATCTTCAATTCACTGCAGTACTGCAGTACAGCGGTGGTAGACGGTGGTGGTACCGTCTCATCCCACACAGTTTTATATTGCAAAGAAATTTTGAAACCCTCTTGGCCGTGGTCGTGCAATATTAACCAAGTGCTATCGTAAATTTTTGTATATCGATGTACATAAGTCTACTTTAACAGGTCAAAGATATCCTCTATTGTTGGCGATAGTGTTTTTTCTCTCTCGCCTCGTTTGTTCTGTCGTGTACTCTCTTGTACAATCTCATTTATCATGATAACGAACTCTTTTTCATGGATTTTACGCGGATCGCGGAGTGACGTGCATTCAAATCTGGCGATGTACGAGGCTTTAATAGAATATACATGAATATATCCTAGATACGGTTTTGTGTATACGGTGCAGTTGAATAGATTAAAGGCAATTTCATTTTCCATTTGGAGAGGAGTTTGTTCAATGGTGGTTCGGTCTTACCATGTTTGTATATAAATATCATCACTCTCGTGTCATGATTCATCCATCTTTCGGCCTGCTTTTTTTTTATTTCCCCTTCATCACCGAGTGATCCAAGTGGATTTGAATCTATTGGGAGAATGAATATGTTCTAATTCAACAATTAGAATTCTATGGCAAGATCAATGTATCAGTTTTAAAGCAGTTCAGTTGGATTATGACAATGTGAAATTATCGTATGATGAGTGCTATGCGACGCGATCGTATAAACTTGAAAATACACTCAACGGCAGGTCTGCCCGGGAATGTTAGTTTCTACTCGTACCGCAAGAAGCGCATCACCGCTGCCGCTCGCCTTGTCGTGAGAATATAAGTCTACTGATAGTTGATCTTCACTGAAATTTTGATAGTTTCACGCAAATCTCGGTCAACGAGACTTAGTAGCTTTCCCCTACATAACAAGCCTCCGAAATTAGAAATAGCTTTGTAGTTTTCTGTTGTTTTTTCCGCGGTTATCCGACATAGAGTTGCTAAGTAGAAACGTAGAATCTCAATTTTTACAGCTCATCCTGCACATTACCACGGTAATTAAACGAGGACTCTCCGATTAATCGATACAGAACAATATTTTAATGATACTGCATCATGTTTCCATAATTTTCATTCTGTTATTCTTTAAAAATGTCATTATTCAATCACTTGACTGAGTTCAATGCTAGATCGGATGAATGAGGAGAAATTCACATCTCAGTCTCAACTCCAATAGAGATAGGAATAGGGAAAAGGTACGAGAGATTGTAATACCAGAAATAATTAGCATTAAAATGAATTTGAATTCCCGATTTGGCAGTTGTATTTACAGATCTCGTATAATCCTCTTTCGTTATTGTGTATGATATATTCTATATACATCTGTGGGATAATGAACAGGAGAACTCATTAAGGAAAATACGATTTACGCTAATGGTATCATAATCGTATGAAAGAAACACTAATGACACTGAGGTGATTCCAGACACTGTACGTGGTAATAGATTTTCGGTATAATAAGTAGCTGAAATGCATTCATGGTTCAATGACAAGCTCTTTTCCACCGTTATAAATCAAACTAATCCCTTGAATTGATAAAAAAAATAACGCAAGCGATTCAATTTGAGTTAAACAAACACATATCATATGAACTATGAGAATATTCTGCCAATATCATTGTTACCGATGGAATAAATTACCCCACAACCGCGGGTGGCGTTCTCTCTCCCTTCTCGTTCCTTCAAATAATAACATTTCTATTTTCATACAAAGCACAAAAATTTATTGGTTATTTAAATAAAAGAACCACACATTTTGAAATAACGAGAGAAAAGCAGAGAGGAAAAAAAAGAGAGGACTATCCGCTTCAAATAATTTTCTCCTTGATCGTTCCAAGATCTTTCTACCAATCCCCATACTTGATATAAAATTTTCATTTCTCCCTTTGCCAAGTCTCTTACATGACTCGCAAGTTGGTTACTCCCCCGAGACACATACCCTGAATATTTGAATTTCTTTATCTCCTCCAACACTTTTTCTCTCCATTTCCATTCTCCTTTCTAATCTCGTTTTCCCATCCTTCCTCTCGAACTTAATAATTTTCGTCTGGTTCTCATCAATTGGCCTCTCCCACCGGCATCACCGAGCCTTGCCACGCCACGCCACGCCACGGTACTTGACGCCACCACCGCCACCATATCGCCATCGATGCTCTCTCTCTCCTAATTTCCAACGATTTGTCATCGGTGTCGTCTCATCCGCGAACAATAAGCTTTTTCTTCCTCCCATCCGTTGTAAGAGATTTCTGTTTTAATTCAATTTTCGCTCCATTTCGCTCATTGAAAATAATCTCCGGGCCATTGAGATATTCAAAAGTGAGACAAAAAATTCAACACAGTCACAGAGAGTCGAGCTCGGTACGAAAGAAGGATAACATTCTTTATTCGTCGTTTGGGAGATAATAATCAACGAAACCTTTGAACCCTTGTACCCGATTTCGTTCTCTTTGTTTTTGATTGGATAAGTGAGATGAGAAGGTGATAATAGCGAGCTGACGTCATACCATCATTGATTATTCAGCTTCAGAAATTACATCCTGTTGTTGATGAATTTCACTACTCTCTTGTCACCGCTGAAGCGCAATCTTCGTGAATCGGTAACCGTGTATCTGCATATTGCACTGCAATCTTCTTTTCTCAAGTGTGTTTACTTTTCAAATTAGATCCGCGCGTTGTTCTCTTCATCTTGTGAATTTCATCCTTCGTGATACAGGAGGCAGGAGTTTTTAGTTATCAATGATAACAATGGAATGATATGGTGATGTTTTATGGGAAACAAAGGATTATATTTAGCATTAGAAACTCAACAACATCGCATATAGGAATTTAGCATTGGCCTTAGCATGGCGCAACGTGGATAAAGCATCCGAGGCTGGGCAATAGGGGTGCACGAGATGAGATTCTCGACGATACTTCGAAAGTCTCGTCTCGGTTTCGTTGGACACGGTCTCGGTATCGTCTCGTCAGTATCGGTATCGCCTAATATTTCCTATGGAAGTCACAATACTCCTCCATTATACTCTGAATATCAGTGTAGCAGTATCAGCTGGTCAAATGAACAGTACAGCTTTGTTCAGTTGATCAGAAAGACATAGAAAACCGATATTTCAGAGTACGGGAGCAAACTTTTGGAACACAAGCCTAGTTCTATATAATCACTTTATTCAGCAGTAGGGTCTCCATCTCAGCGAGGAATATTGAAATTTCTCCAGAACAGTATACAATCTCGAGAAATTTTCAAGTTCAAAGTGAATTCTCCAATAGGAACATTTTATCAGACTTCATTGAGGGGATACCAGCGTATCATCCGATTAAACATTTTATTGTAACATTTCTCCGACCAGAATTTATGAAGCCCCTGGTGAAAATGAAGCGGATGGAGCGACGCGGAAGAGTAACCGGAACAGTATCTATGCGCAAAAGAAGCGGAAATTGAAAGGTTTTTACGCTTCAACTGTTTCAACATTTTCCACCAGGGACAGTCTGAAATTTCCAGGAAATAATATTTGATACTCTATGTATTGCGCTATCGAAGATTATTATTCGAAAATTGTAGACTGTTCCATAAATTCAGTACAGAGAAGTCTCACAGACAAAATGTTTTTTCCCACACCTGTACGGAAAGTTGATGTTTTCCGACCTATTTTTAGGGGAGAAAGTGCTGAATTCCAAGCGAATGTGTCACAGCGGGAGGAAAATACAAACTATCTTTTCGTTCTGAAATATGCATATGAATAAATATTTTATATGCAATTAAACAGATGATTTTCACTTTCCTTGCAGTTGTGGGAAAAAATAGTGTGTTCACCTCGGGGAGAAGTGGGAAATTTCCACTTTCCCCCCTTGATGAACAATATACTATTTTCCACTGGTATACGGAGAAAAATGCCGCTCGAAAATGAGGGAAAAAAGTCATTGAGGCAAAAAAATATTGCATCCAATGGTATCTATAAAATATTTCTTTATATCAATGGAATTTTACTCTAATGGATGAAGTGGTTTTCGACTTGATGAAACACTTCATGTGTTGAAGAACCATTTCATTCATTGGAGTAGTATTTAATTGGTTCAAAGAAATATTTTATAGATACCATTGGATGAAATATTTTTTTGCCTCAATGACTTTTTTCCCTCAGTGTAAGAATTCTTGTTATTCTTCTAAGTGAACTAGAAACAGGAATATAATATTTGTAATATGAATTTTTACATAAAAATACGGAAAATTACGAATACCGTAGGAAAAGTCATAGGTAGGATTGAAGTTTTAAACGCTGAACCTTAAATTTTATAAAGCATATAGTAAAAGTCCGTTATTGATTCGTAATCGCCCTTATTTTTATGTAAAAATTCCCGACTAGAAAAAATACAGGGGCCATTATCATGATCGGATCATGACAGCCCGATGTAGTAGTCAGGCCCTGATAATGTAGCCCCATCGGGACCCGATCATACACGTAACGCAAAGGTGTGATGAGGAAACGATCAGGTAAGAATGATCAGGACCTCGTGAGTCAACTTGATTAGAAAGGGTACCAATAAACCAGAAAAAGTGCTAGGGCCATTATCATGTTCAGATCATGTCAGCCAGATTCTACTATCAGGTCTTGATAACGCAGCCTGATCGGGACCTGATCATACATGTAATACAGTAGTCTCGTGATGAACCGATAAAAAAGAAATGAATTAATCTCAAATTAATATGTATGAAATTGATTTTTAGCACCGTCTGGCGAGAGACTTGCATCAATAGAGTGTGAAATTCGGCGTATGTCTTGTACAAATCATGATTCCGATTCTGTATTAAGACTAAGAATTATAAATTTTTATGCCAGTGAGTATTTTTGTCATTCAATTTTCACATGACAATAACTGTGTAAGTTTTGAACTTTATGATTTATGACCACGTCGATGCAATACTGATTCATGCGTGGTGCTATCTGTACATTAGGGGTGTGTCAGTGAGTATTTCCCTCCCAGTTTAGATCCAGTTCAACCAATCTCCCGTCAGATGGAGATGTAAACCGGTTATAATTCTTCAAGGGGATGTTTACACCATTGAGTGCACTAATAAAAATTCATTAAAATATACATTTCATTGGAATATACAGATTAGTTAAACTCCGTGGCAAAATGGGTGTTTCAGATCAGGCATATATGAAAGGGCCCAACATGATCCTGGTCATATTACCTGATGTTAGTTTACCATATACGAAGAAGATCCTATTTTATATCCTAAGATATCTTTTGAATTTTTCAGATTTCTCTCAGAAATGAGGACGATAAGGCATCGATTTTCATAACTCAACCATATAGGGGCCTGATGAGGATTGGATCCTCCAACACTACATAAATCTGTTGTGAAATGAGTATTCCACGACAGGGACATACAGGAGGGCCCGACGTGGCCCTGATTATATTACCTGGTGTCACTTGATTATATGCAGAGAAATCTATACCTGAGGCAAATCTATTAGGCCCCGATAAGGCCCCGATTCAATATCCTTGTCACGTTCTGCGTCGGAAAATCAATATTCCATGTTAGAATGACATATCAGACCCGGGGTGGTGAGGCGCGGATCTTCTTATCTGGTTGCACATATCTTTATGTGGAACCACGTCTATTCAAAGCACATACATGAGGGCATGGTCAAAAACTGATATCATGACCTGATGGGACTCTAATTAGCACAGCATAAAAGGCAATCTCATCCGATCCTGCCCCAGTCATGATCAGGCATTTTACAAACCTTCCTGTTTAAGGTTTAGCAAGCAAAAGGAGAAGAAGTAGTATATTGTTTTCTCCGTGTGTCTCCTTAAGACCTATGTTAAATTTGTCCTAACATTTAATGATATTGATATGATATGACTGGAATATTATCCACAATTTTCATGACATATTATTGTATACAGCCGAATGAATGTTCAAATGATCTATTATTTTTGTATTAATATCAATTAATTGAAGTTTAAATTCAATATGAATGTATAATTAATTTTTCTGCCAGTCTTGACATCTGAAAACATTGTGTTTTTCCACTGAAAATTCCTCTGAATATCTATGAACATCTTTGAAAAACTGCACTGAAAGTCTTTGAGATTTTCAGAGATTCCCAGTGAAATTCTTCCACCAGGCAATTTTCGAAATAATACCATATACATATATTTTAATTTGAGAGAGATATACGGTTCTTTTTGGAGAGGAATTTTGTCCCATGCATCATTTCGAAATACTTCTTTTCTATTATTTCCACACTGAAAAAAATCAACACTAATTGATGATAAGTCCGAATATTAGGTCTTTATTTTCAATTTCGTGTCAATTCCATAACGATACCGATATTAGACTCGTGCTTCTGTGAACCCCCTAGTATCGGCGATATTCTCGAGTATCGAATATCTGGTCTCGGTATCGTCTCAACTCCAAATACAACAATATCGTCTCGAGTCCCGTGCACCCCTACTGAGCAACCAAGCATGGCGTAAACCTGGAATGATAAAATCATTTTATGATTTATTAACGTGTTTTTCCAATGATGGGGTGGCCAATAGCCGCCACTTTTGATGCTTTTGAATGAGGCTGTAACCTGTTAAAGTTTGGGGAGAAAAAGGAAAGAACTAAAAGAAATGAATAGATTCACGTTATTGAATTCTATCAGGTACAGTCTCATTCAAATTTCTCAAAATGGCGGATGCGAAAATGTCGGCTGCTTGCTGCCCCATTTTCCAATGGAGTCCCATCATTGATGAGAAAATGGCAATGAAATGGCCAATCAAAATTCAATTCAATTCAATGAAATCTCATGAAGCTGAAACTAGTAGCCGTGAAGCTAGTAGTCGATTGTTGTAACTTTCAATTAAACGTTGTTGAAGCTGTTTTTATCTTGAAAATTGATTGAGCAGCACTCCACTAAACGTTCCAAATGCCCGAACCCTTAATAAAATTTTTGTGTAATAAATTACAACGATCAGCTATAATGCTAGCTTTGCGGCTGCCAATTTCAGCTTCATTGAAATCTCACTGTTCCTGCAGTCAAACGTCGACCACTGAATTCCATTCAGTGAATAGTCACTGGGATGATGTAGTTGGAAGTGTTTCTGACTAACCGAATCAGTGAGATTTCATTGAAAAAATCAGTTCATATTCTCTAATTGTGCATTGTATATGCATCGATTCGCAGTGGTCGACTGTTCACTGCAACCAAAGAGAGATTTCACTGTTTCAAATTTAGAGTGTGGTCTAATTTTTCAGCGTTTAGATTCGTGATGCAAAGGAGGAAAGCAAATACAGTTGCGAATCCGTACACTCGAATGAATGAATATTACGTCCGCGTATAATCGATACTCTTGTATTAGTCACGTACGCTGCAGAGTATCGAGTTTGCTTCCCTGAACTATGATGTTACTCGATTTTCGTAGTCTCGAATATGGATTGGGATCATTGTTGCGCATTGGAATTTGTTGCGGGTAAGGAATTGGTTTCGTCGTGAGGGATTTTGAAATTATCATTATTATTATTATTATTATTATTATCATCTCGACGTATAAACTAAAACTCTTCTGTTCCCGCCGCACGGATTATATTCCGGGGTATCGAAATAACTCTAGCAATTCCATTAGCATAGAATTGGGATTAAATGGCTACTCACTCTACGGATTCAAAATCAAAGTTGGTATTCATTTTGATAGGCCGAGCGGAAATCTCTAGATCTCAAAGAGGGACTTGATTCGGATCTTAGTGAATACAGTGGTACGTGCTTCAGTATCATTTACCGTGGATCACATTCTAAGATCACATGTATATAGGGTATTATGTATTTGACTCGCTTCGGGTAACGTTGAATACATTTAGACGAGGACATCTTGAGGTTTCTGTAATAATTCCGTTGATAATTAAAGGTTTTTGTTCTAAAGATAGCATGCATGAAGTGGTTTAAAATGTTTGGAAAATAGAATTTTGTATTCGGAATGATCCTGTACTTCGACAATGTTGTTTTCGCTTGGAAATGTGTATGGTTATAAATAATTACTAGGCGATCTGAATGAATGTTGAAAAAATCTGGAAGTTACAGAAAATCAACGGAACCTTAGTATAAATTTTGGACGGGAAAATACGAAGGTTTGATGAGGCATGCCTGATTTCCTATCAGGTCTTCATTAGGTTTCGTCAAGGTTTTTCCTGTTATGCTCGATTTTATAGAAATCTTATCCGAACCCTGTTGCGCCCTTGCCTTACAAGCCTATTCGAATCCTATTAGGGGAATCAGGTGAGGCCCTTGTAAGCGCCTGATAAGATTTTCCTTATTTACGGTTTCCGGATTCTAACCTGATTGGGACCTTATTGAAAACAGGAAATGACTAATCAGATTTCTACTAGGAGATGAGTCAAAGGTGAATATTACTTCGTCTCTCTACGTGAACGTGTTGCGAGGGGAAATGGAGACCATGAAGATTTACAGTGAGGTATGTTACAGTAATCTCAAAAACTCGGACGTGAGTCAGGGGTGAACTGAACCAGCCGAACATCTACAAATTCCCCTTTGCGCCCTCTCATTCAATATTTTCGGCACTCTATCATCTGTCTATTGGTTTAATAGAACCTGTCGTCTTTGTCCTGTCAGTTCAATCGTAGTCTGGCGGTTTTTTGCAATATGACTTCATATCATAATCATGTTAGCAGATTAGGTTCAACTTACTCACAAATTGAATTCATTTCAATGATTCGTTATCAAGTTTATGAGCGACATCGCATTTCCATCGCTTCATTCGCATCTTCGTAACCTAATAAACGATGTTTGCTTCGCTCGTATTTTTATGTCTTCGAAGCTGTTCGCTCCTTTCTTTCCTCTTCCTTTCTCCATCTGATGTCCCAAATGACGTTTGTTCTATTCGCCATTCAATCGCTCACACGTTGATGATTTTAACGACACTCGTTTGCTCGTATTTTTATTGCTCCGAAGACCCCCGTTCCATTCAACATGCGATGTTCCGTTTGGCGCTCGCCTCGCTCGAATTCTCATAACCTTCATAACACTCGCTCCACTTGTTATTCAATCCATCAAGACGCCACGGCTCACCAGCTGCAGACGCGGTTCGAGTGCCTGATAAAATTCTATAAAATTCTCCTGAAACCGATTTTGCATCGAAAATCCAATTGAAAAAAAGTGATTTCCAATTTAAGAAACAATAAAAAAAGTACCTCCGCTTGATCCTTGAAAGAAGGAATTTATAAATTCTGAACCCTATTCTCGACTCATTCTCCAATTCGAATGATATTCATCGTTTCCGAATCCCACCATAAACGGAAGAATATTATAATCACGAATTATAGATCTGTGTTCGTATTCGCAGAGATATCCGCGTTTCCATAATAATCCTTGAATATCGGAATAATTTGAAAAAAGAAACAGAAAAATGGAATTAAATCATGAGATAGAGAGACTCTAATCTCATTGTGCGGCGTGTAGATGAATTATCTCTGTGCTTGCAGTTGCAACACCATTCACCGCAACCTTCGTGAACAGAGGAAGATAAACAAAAACGAGTCAACAAGCGTACTATTCCGCACACCTCCCTGTATATTCTGTGAGTCTAATTTCAAAATATCAACAACCCCGGTCCTCGAATAGATATAATAAGTGATTTGAATTTCTATTCCCTATTATACAAATGATACTGGAATATTAATTGATCGAAGTATGTATCGAGTACACCGCGAACCTCGAATACCACCGCCCTGTATTTGAAAATATTTGCTTTGTTGATTCGGTGAAATCAATCACGTTTCCGCGTATTTGTATTTTCATTCTTTTTCGCTTATCGTTCAAGCATTGGAATCCATGCATTTCGAATCGATGTTGTCCATGCAAAATTGATGTACGGTGAAGTATGTGATATTTGGTTTCAAATGAGTTACACTCTTCAATGAAACACATGATATATCGTTTTTATTATTTTTGTAAATATTGATATCATCGATGTTTTGCGTTACGTGTTTACTTTTGAAGATATCTCTCTGTCTCTCTCTTTCTCTTTCAATTGAAACGTGAGATAAATTCACGAAGAACGCGTATTAGAATTGATTTACAATTCCGAAACATCGATATATCGTATATACACGTCAGTTCTCGACTTTGTATCATTCCGTTGCTGCATCATTTGTATCATTTTAAAATTTCACGCCGTTTCTTCTCGAAGTCCTAAGAGAACTCGAACCTTCAGAAACATTCAACGTACATTCACAAACGTTCTTGGAAGTTTGTTGTACTCTCCAGGGACGGTGGATAAGATCAAAAAGGAAAGAACAATGCAGAGCAGTCCTGATGTTCTTAAAATGAGAATTTTGTTTTTTCAATATATATATATATATATATATATATATATAACTCATCGCGTGAGATGGCCGGGATAGAATCTTTAATTTTACATGCAAAAGTTGTTGCATCCGTGATTGCTAAATACAGAAGAAAAACTAGAAAGCGTAATAATAATATCCTTCGGTGTGGGAACAAACTTATTTTCACGTACCTATTTCAAACACATATATTTTTTATCGAAAAAGGAGAAAAAGTTACTCTCGGTGTAAGTCTCTGAGCGAAAAGTTCTTGCACAAGTATCGGGTTTTTCAAGCATTCTTCCGTTTCCAAGTCTCATTGAGAGGAAGAATTTTATGAAAAAGGTTTTTAAAATGTCTGTTTTTTCTGTTTTCTTGCTTCTTGTTTTTTTCATCAGTTGGTGAAAAACAAACTCTAATTGACAGACACGGTGATGTGGGAAAAGCCATTGATCGATTAATTTGGAAATCTCGATAAAAAGTGAAAGGAAAAAAGCGATCGAGATTTGAAAATTTATGGAAGGCTGGGGTATTTTATGCGGCAATGAATTTTCAAACCTGCTTCGTTCGATTCCGTTTGGCGTGATTCGAAAATTATAATCGATCAACACGAGGGTGAATGATGATGCTTCTTGGTACATCATAGCGTGACGTTTTCACGCCATATTTGACAGAGTCTTCATTTCTTCTGTGTTTATTATTCTGAGAATATTCACTGTGAATTCAGATTTGAATATAGAATGAGAAATGCTCCTCTAGGGTGGGGAGGCTCTCTTACATATAAAATCGACATCCCTTCTCTGGAGAAAAGCCCTAGAAGCATCCGCGCGGAAATTCTGTATCTCGCATAGTCCTGCAAACAGTCTTGGAAATGATCTTGCAAATAGTCTCGGTTATAGAACAATTCGAGATATGAATAAGATCTCGCCAAGAGTCTCGCTGATCATCTCGCAAAATTGTTGAAAAATGTTGAGATTTTGACCCAAAATCGAGGAATTACATTCCTGAATGAAAAAAAATATATATATATTTAATTTGGAATCGAACTTAGATCTTCGTGATCCAAGATCCGACTCTCTTGTCGCTCACCTATGATACTGTACGAATACTTGACTTGATTAAAAATGATTTATAGATAAAATAATTATCCTAAAATGATTACTTTTCACTAACCGATAAATCTTCTATACGATGCAAAAAATGTTGTTACTGGAATTGTGTTGACAGTACATATCAAATCTTTATTATACATCTGATGAATTGAACCATAGAAATTTTCATATACGAGGATGGATTGATAAGTTTCCGGCCTGACCAAGAAAAACAACGTTTTTAAGAATTTTTTTTTTTTTATTTCTCAACATAATCTCCTCCAAGGCTGATACATTTCTCATAGCGGTGTTCTAGTCTAGTAATGCCATCTCTATAGACTGATTCGTCAAGCTCCTCAAAATACCCATTTACAGCTTCGATTACTTCTTCATTGTCCGCAAATCTCTTACCGCCAAGTCATTTTTTGAGGTTAGGAAACAGATAATAGTCACTCGGGGCTAAGTCTGGAGAGTAGGGAGGGTGCGGCATCAATTCAAACTTTAGATCGTTGATTTTAGCCATCGCAACGATTGACGTGTGCGCTGGTGCGTTATCGTGATGAAACAAGATTTTTTTCTTCGCCAGATGAGGTCGTTTAATTTTCACTTCGTGGCTCAAACGTTGCAATAAGTCTGCGTAGTATTGACCAGTGATAGTTTTACCCTTTTCAAGGTAATCAATGTATATAATACCTCTTGCATCCCAAAAAACAGTAGCCATAACCTTGTTCGCCGAAAAAATTGTTTTTGCCTTCTTTGGAGTTAGTTCCCCTGGTCCAATCCACTGTTTAGACTGTTCTTTGGTTTCAGGAGTGTAGTGGACCCAAGTTTCGTCAACGGTTACGAATCGACGCAAAAATTCGCTTGGATTACGCTTATACAACGCCAAATTGGCGGTAGAGATGTTCTTTCGAATCAATTTTTGGTCGACTGTTAGCAAACGCGGCACCCATCTTGCACAGAGCTTTTCCATATACAAATGTTGGTGCAAAATATTTTGTACACGTTCATATGACATCTTACAGGTCTCAGCTATCTCACGAACTTTTAATCTGCGATCTTTCAGCACTATTTGATGGATTTTTTCGATCATATCTGGAGTTGTGACCTCAATGGGGCGTCCTGAGCGAGGCTCATCAGAGGTGCTCACACGACCCTTTTTAAACTCGGAAACCCACTGCTTAACGGTTGAATATGATGGGGAGGATGTCCCCAGTGTTGAGTCCATCTCTTCTTCAATTTCCTCCGGCGTTAACCCCTTCAAATAAAAGTATTTGATGACAGCACGATTTTCCAGCTTCTCCATTTTTACGAAAAACACAAAGGCGTCTTGGTCAGCGTGCTCTCAAAACTAAACTAACATGGCGATCGGACTGAAACTATAGCTACAAGCTATCTAAGGATGGTACTATAGAACGCCACCTCAAGGTAGGC
The DNA here is from genome assembly GCA_018340375.1 of Gonatopus flavifemur. Lineage (NCBI taxonomy): Eukaryota > Metazoa > Arthropoda > Insecta > Hymenoptera > Dryinidae > Gonatopus > Gonatopus flavifemur. Next base: position 2,783,200 of record JAFFJZ010000006.1, on the reverse strand, counting down.
CTAGTGGCGCCATCTCTTGGTCAGGCCGGAAACTTATCAATCCACCCTCGTATCTCTGAATAATTTAGGTCCATGCTCTATCAAATGAGAAAACATAATACACTGAGAGAAAAAATTACTAATACCAAGAAAATATATTCTTGAATATTTTTCAGAATATGTATTCTTGAATGCAGCTAATATGGCGTGGAGCCAAGAGAAATTTTCTTGTATCAAGAAAATATTTTCTCAATTCAAAAAATCTATGCTTGGTTTCAGGAAAATTTTCTTGGATCAAGAGAAAATATTTTTGGAGAAATGAATTTCTTGGAACAAGAAGATATACTGTCGATGATTTTCCCTTTCAGTGACTTACACATAGTATTCCTATCAGAACCTGATCAGGATTGCCTTGACTCATCCGTATTTGAATTGTGAGGTGACTGTCGAGATATCTTGATCAGGACCTGATCAGTTCAGAACGATGGATGTATCAAACTATTCAGAACTTTCACAGGACTTATTAGAAATTTACCTGTCTTTTTTAAATGTTTAACTGAGGTCTATTTGGATCATCAGTAGGATTTCTCCTGTTGAGGGAGTTTCCAAAAATTTCATGAAAAGCGAATTCCATGAAAATTAAATTGAATGTTAGAATATAGCTTAGATGAGGTCGTGATTGGGAATTCCGCTACCACCCGGATCAGGTCCTGATTGGGAATTCCATTACTACCCTGATCAGATCCTGATTGGGAAACGTTTGGTTTTCCTGATCAGGACCTTGTATTTTCACTGCGTTACATTTTTGTCAGGGCCTTATCAAATACCCAAGTCAGGCCCTGAACAGAAACTAGGCATGCCTGATCTGGACCTGATGTTTTCCATATCAAAATTCCTACTAGGGCCTCAATAAATTATTGAATTATCGATCCCATTACCTTCTCAAGAAATTATCGTGATATTTAAAATTGAAAATGCATTTTGAAGGAAATGTGTTTTCTATAGCGGGAAACTATACGATCGATTAGTCAAAGATGAAAAATCAATGCACGCATCAATAAAAATTCAATGAGAAAATAAAATATTTCATACGTTTAGAAAGAAGGGTTGACATTTGAAGTGATGTAACTACGTTTGTACTATTTGTTTCTAAGAATTGAAACAATACTATGCAAGACTTTGAGCGAGATTATCAGCGAGATCTAGCGACCCAGACAGCACAAATGATTATTTTGAATTCACAAAAACTTCTGAAAGAATTTCTTGAACAGTCCCCGTTATGACAGTAAAAATGAATTCAATATGAACTCAATGAACTCAAAATGCATACATGTTGAATGCCTGAATAGTTCTTTATGAATTCGCGATATGAATTCTTTCTGAAGATTAAGTTATTCATTAAGAGTCCATTTTGAATTCATGCTTACTGTCATAACGGGAGCTCTTTGCGGGGTCTTTTGTGCTGTACAGGGAGACACTTCAGAGACAACGCGAGACTATTTGCAAGACTCTGAATTTCCCCATGGGTCTTTAATTCCTGCAAAAAAAACCTCTCAAAAGAGACAAGAAAATACAGAGATTAATTTCTTGATGGCGTATTTTCGATTATATTATTTCTCCCCTTCATAGATTACTCATTCCAATCGATATCCGAAGAACAATAATGAACGGTAATTCACGTAGTTCACACCAACAACGTTTTGCGGATGAATTTTTCTCGATATCCGACATTCAGGGATATTTATAGAATCTATTGATAATAATTCAATAGACAAAGTAACAAACTCATTTGATAGTTTTATTGAAAAAATTCAATCTACGGGAACGATATCTGAATTCAATTGTATATTTCCCGCAGGACATAAATACGTCATCCCTAGGGGAAAGATCGATTGATCCGGTTTTTCAAAATCGTAGCACCGGTTGAACTCGGAACTTAAATATTCTATGAACATTGATGTTATTCTAATCCCCTTCGTTACTCCGATTATTACATTACGATAACATGATCGTCGTATTATAATTGTCACGCGATTTCCCGACAATAATATTACAAGTATATGGACATTATATTCACTACAGAGAGGATTATGAACATTAAACATTATCATGTAACAAATTCGATATAGTACCTACTATCAAGTTGCAATCGTTATTTATGCAAATTTCAATTGATCGACCACATTCAATTCATTAGTAGTTCCCTAGATGGATGGCTACAACATTTATATAAATTTTCATACCATATATATGTATATATCATGCTAAAATAGAATGGTAAAACATTTGAGAGTCGAAATTCCGAAGTAAAAGCATAAGATAAAATTTTAATACCCTTCTTCTTAAATTACTTTGATAAGTATCTATTATTCTACACAATTCTGACTGCAGTAGATCTTTTATCCTGGATACCCACTCAAAATACATTATCCGATACCAGGGATAAAAGTTTATATGCTTCACGACTGCGCTAAGAAATTTCTTTCTCGTACTTTTAATTGAATAATCCATCTTATTTCTTCTCTATATCTTTTCCACCCACTTTTATCTCCTTCTTCTTTTTTTTATACATATATATATATATATATATATATATGACATTCTGAAATACTTGTCTCGTGGTGGAAGTAGCAGCAGCAGCAGCAGCAGCAGCCATAGCAGTAGTATCAGCAGTCGTAGTAGTAGGTAGACAATCAAATACTCCGCCAAATTAATTAGCCACGAATTCCAACATTTCAGAACTGTCACGAACGAATTACATTCTCATTATTCAACATCGAAATTTTCCCACAGAAATTAATTCCCCATTCTCTTTTTCCATTTGGAGAGAGTATCTCGTTATCATCATCGCCATCGTGATCATCATTATCAATTTTTTTTATCTTCCACGGGGTATGAAAGTCTCATCATAACCATCATCGTCGATTGTCAATCAATAAACCAATAATTCATTTTCGAGAAACATCTGTTCTTGTCCATTTAAATTATACATTTATTTTTCTGCATCTCGCAATTATCGCGTTGGTCGTTGGAATCACAACACGCTCCAAAAATTCCTATTACACATATTTTCAAGAATTCCATTCCACGCCACGCCACGAGATCCCCCCTTCTCCTTCCCTCCCTCCCTTTGGCTTTCTCTTTCTTCAGCCGAGTGAAAAGCAACCCCAATTTTTTAATTTCCAAGAATTAACGGCGAGAGAGGGAAAGAGAGTCAAGAGGGAGAGATTCGTTGCTCGAATATAAGTGGATGAGAAGAGAGGTCTTCTACCTGCGAGAGGGCTCTCTAAACGGCTACAGTGCAGCTGAGTGAAAATTATCACATTTATTCCTCCCCAGTCGTGGCTTCTCAACCATCCGACTAGTGTTGACGAGCCGTAACTGAGTACGTCTGGAGGCACTCGACTTGCCACAATTCCATTTTTTATCCCCTTCTTCCTCCTTTTTTTTGTTGTATGTGTGTGTATTTTTTTCCCCGAGAACGTACGCGTTTGTCTTACCTGGGTTATTTTGATTACCAAGAGAACTCGTTCAAAAGCATCCGGAGTGTATACGTTCGTTCCCATCGACACTGAAGTTGAATATTGAAGATGAATCTCTCATTCATGATAAATGAATTTCATATATAAAATTTCATTTCGAGAGAGGGAGAGAGAGAGAGAACCGCGACTGAAGGAGGACGAGGAGGACTTTAGGGAAATGCGAAAGGGAAACGTGTTTGCATCAGGATGAAAAAGTTTCTTTTTTTTTTTTTTTGATCATGTATTTTTTTCTGAGACGACGGTACAAAAGTTTCCACTCTTTCTGTGGTATTTTTTCTTTTTGTTTGCATTTATGGAGAGATCACACGCTGCTCTTCTCGATTGATCCTTCTTGAAATGTGATCTTTTGAAAGAGTAATACTCATTTGGTTAATGTATTCATATACATACGATACAACATGAATGCGAGAAACGTTATGGATCAAGATGTGGAAAAGTATCACGTCGATCGATCGTTAAATGGAGAAATTGAACAAACATTTGTTGATGTTTCGATTCGTCGGAACTCTTTAAAAGACATCGTAAAAACCCCTTATCACGGCAACAGCTCGCCTCTTCAGCTGCTTCCTGGTACGAATCTACTACAGATGCCAACGTATCTTCGTTAATCGATCGAGCACACTGATTCACACACTATGCGTTGGTGCGAATCACAGTAGTAAAAAATAAAAAGAACTGTGGATTTTCATCTGAAACATACGTGCCCGTTTTTCTTTCTTTTTTGTTGCGATTCTCTATTCATTATTTCATCGTCTTGCAGTCCACGTATATTATCTGATTTTTGTTGCAGTTACGATGTACGATGGAGAACAGTTAAATCTAACGAGAATTTCACGGAGCGAAATGGGCGCGTACCTGTGCATCGCCAAGAATGGGGTGCCGCCAACAGTCAGCAAGAGAATAACCGTAGACGTAGAATGTGAGTACACTCATTCTTTCCAATAACCCAAGTTGCCGGTCACATTTCGGTGGCGCCGACTCTGGGAATAGGATTTGATCGGATAAATTCTATAGAATTGAAATTTAGATGGAATTTAATATTGAAATTTGATGAATGTAGGTGTTATGCGTTGCAAAATGAGTCAATGAACTGGGAGATTTACTTTAGAATCAGTCTTGTCTCACTCGTAACAGAGTAATCACGTTGTATCGATACAAACTCCAGCAAATATGAAGCTGAAACTAGCAGCCGCTTGTTGTGACTCTTGGTTGAACCTTGTTGAAGCTTTGTTAATATCAGAAATCGATTGAGTAGCATTCTATTCTGGTGAAAATTTCAGATGCTCGTATCCTTGATGAACGTTTTGTGTGCAGAATTATAACAATCGGCTGCTAGCTCTACGACTGCCAGTTTCAGCTCCATAGCAAAAATGACTTTGGCCACCTCATAGTTCATGTCAAGGCCCTTTTCTAGTGACTAGTTTCACTGCTAGTACCTTGAAAAGTGCCAGAAAAACGATATAATTTATTTTTACTAGGGGAACGAAAGCATAATTGTGATACCAACCGTGGTCCGACACTGGCGCAAGACTATCCATAGAGGAAGTCCAGTCATGAAATACAGCCGATAACCATTGATTGATTCCTAATTAATTCCGCGATTACTGGGCCAATCATTTATTCTATAATTGACCGATCACTCTCCGCCATTGCTGTTCCGAAATTATCATCCAGCAGTTGAACATTGATGCCCCATCGGTGGATACCATTACCAAATGAATACCCCAATAAATTTTCGCTCCAGTCTTGGGCCCATGCCTGCGGAGATTTATCTTTGAAAAACAGTAGGGATAAAAATAATTGTGACGAATTATTAAAAGAAGAAAAAAAAACGTGTCTCACGAACAAAAAACGAACTCGAATATGGGATGATTATTTATCTCAAAGAGTAGGAGTCAGGAAAAATACTGTTGACGTCCAAACCTATCGACGTGTGAAATGATTCAATTCGTATCACACGACCGAACGAATCGTGTTGAAAATCGTTTTACATCAAACCACGCGGAATATGAAAAATTACACGAATCCGATCATAGACAAAAATAAATAAATCATGTTGGAATTTCAGGAGGATCACTGATTTTCATCTTTCGCGTAGGAGACTGCTGGTGTTAGGTACGCGGAACAGCTCACATAGGAAACCGCTGGTATAGAAAACAGATTATGTAGAAAACTGCTCATGCAGATGAACGGGATCTAGAAAATGTCTGGTGTGAAATATTATTCGCGTTGAAGAATTCTGCGGCGCTACGATGTCGATGGTAGAGGACGTCGGAACTTCTTGGCTTTGTGTGACACGTTTTCCTTTTCGTATGTATTCTTTTCAACGCAATCACTGCCGAGCTTTCAGAACTCTAGCGTTGCCGAGAATAAAATTCGTTCGGTACATTGTTGGCTCGAGGAATTTTGGAAAAAAAAACAATGCAGTCGAAATTTATTTGAATTTACCATTGGAAATTCTTTATTCTGAAGGTGGTTTGGATTTAGTTATTCCTATAGTTATGATATCATAGATTATATATCGAGGGGTTTGATGTTTGAATATATTGTCAGCTATCTCTCGCCATATCTCGGCCAGGAATGGGAAATCAATCATTGGCCATTCAACGCAAGCCACATATTGGCCGGTTATTGGCTGTGTTTCATGACTGAACTTCCTGTATGGGATACCGTGAAAAATTATTATCAACATGTTTGTTGACTCCATACACTCAAAAAAATACCGTCTAATGATAAGACAAAGCTGCGTAATCATAAGACGATCCCGTTTCAAAATACTTTCAGACGAAGATTCTTCTTATAACAAGACGGGGACCATCTCAAACAATGCCATGTCTCTAACAAACGACTTCTCCTGTTAGTAAAATGGAATTAGTCTAATCACAAGGACTCTCTTCTATTGATGAGACGGGGAAAAATACTCAATATGACTCACTTTGGAGTAGATTAGAAACATTTTTTTTGTTGTAAGATGGATACCGTCTTGTGAGAAGGCGGCATTCATTCCAAGGTTACACGATTTCCGTCTGTTTATAACACTGCATGTTTATTATATTGAGATGGCCGATTCTAATGGTAAAACGGGTTCGTTTCACCAGTGGAACAGACTGTGTTTGAGACGGCTGCCGTTTGATGATAAGAAAATTATTTTGATGAGTGTAATAAGGAAAACTTGACAGTGCACGGTGAAAAGTTCGTGAAAATGAAGCATCTTGCTTGAAGCATCTCATGAACCGATTGTTTCTCATTGATTCCGATGCAGAAAACCGTTTCAAACCCATCAAAAATTGATTCTCAATGGGTTTGAATCAGTTTTATGCATCGGAATCAATGTGAATCAATCGGTTCGATGAAATTCTTCAAGCAGGGCGTCTATCCTGCTAGTAACTTCGACCACAGCACCATCACTCATGGAGGAGTTCTGCCGATGTCTCTTCGAACCCGTGCATGTTTTATTTTTCTTCGGTCACTATTCGTTTCGCTCTCGTGATAATAAAACTCAATTACTCACGTAAATCTCTCAATTTCGTAATTGATAATAAATGAAAGCATTCTTAGTAAGTAAAGATCTGATTCATTGAAGATCTCCTCAATTTGATATTCCAAATAGTGCGAGCTTCAATAGGAATAGCCTTTGAAATGGCCTTTGAAAAATCTGATACTCCTCTGCAAGGAAGAGCATTTTGTGAATGCCCGGGAAAAAATGATCAGATCTGACCAGATCTAAATTTTGGTCAGATCTAAACAGATCTTTTAAGATCTGAAAAACTGCGATTTTGGCTTGTGTTTGTCACAATATATGTGCAAAATCAAATTCATATACAGACAGATATCACAAAATTTCTGACAATTGAACCACCAATTGCTCATTAGGATTTAATCTAATATTCAATTCAGACCTAAGGAGATCTACTCAGATCTAACCAGATGTGCCAAGATCTGATCAGATCTACTGAGATCTGATCTTTTGAACCAGATCTGACCAAAAATCAGATCTACTCAGATCTATTTAGATCTGAATAGATCTGATGATTTTTTCCTGGGTGGGTAAAAAAACGGTGGATTCCGTTGAATTAATTAGGAAACCGTTGAGATTCTGCCTAGAATCGGTATTTTGGGAAACAAGGACGAAAATCAGGAGGTTCTCCAACACTGCTCATACATTCTTCTTGGAACATGAATTTCAACACGCTTCTTTTGTTCCGAACTATTACTTTGTTCAAAAAGTAAGGTGACATTGGAATTCAAACTCTATGCGCAAATATATTTGGGGAAGTGCTCTTATTTTGAGGTTAGTAAGACTGTCTTTGATATCCGTGCCAAGGGTCACATCAAAATATTCATTCCCTAGCAGAAATCACTCTAGTAATTCTCTAGGCCTTGCGAGACCTCATCAGGGCCCTGTGAGGGAATTGCAAGGCCTCGTAAGGCCTTGTAATCACCTAGAGAATGACTAGAGTGATTTCTACTGGGGTTATTGTTGGAGAAACGCTTCGTTTTGTAAACTGCTGAAAGTGAATTTTTCGATTTTTATAATGTCTGCATTTGTTGAGCAGAGAATTTGTATTAGATTTTGTTTGAATTTTCTGCTGTTGATCCGTTGAGGATGGTGCAGAAAGCCTTTGATGATGAGGCTGAGTCGAAGAAAAATGTTCACAAGTGGTGTACAGAGTTCCAAGGAGATCGAGAATGTGTCGGAGACGAAAAGCGTCCCGGTCGACCATCAACTTCAACTGAAGAAGTTCACGTCAAAAAAATCAAAGATTTGGTGCTTGTAAATCGTCGATTAACAATTAGAGATCTTGCTGATGATGTTGGTATTCCAAAAGGATCAGTCAATACTATACCATTTTGAAGGATTTTTTGATCCTCAGACGCGTCAAATCTCGATTGGTACCGAAACAACTAAATTTCCTGGAAAAACATCGTCGCGTTGAAGTGTCCAGCCAAAAAAATCAAGGCAGCGCTTCTGGCAGTGGTGCTACCATTCACTTATACAGTTAAAAATCTTCTGTACATATATGGCTTCATTTATGTATGGAAATAGGAGCGACTTGGTAGTATTTTCACTAGGAGCACTACTTGATAGCGCTTCCTGATAATACTGGTAGCGCTGAGGTAGTGCTACGTTATAAATTGAATTATACATATGTTATGATAACATGCAGTCTCACGGTAATGGAAAAGCTATTACGTTGCTACCACTAGCACTGTTAGTAGCGAAAACGTGAATTTAGAAGCACTTTGCTGGCTGGGTGTGTACAACAATACTTTCTGAATATCAGGACCAGATGAAATGCATTATTACGGGAGATGAGACGTGAGTTCATGCTCAAGACCCGGGAACAACCGATCACTCAAGTAAATATCGCGCTAAGGGTGAGGGAAAACCAAAAAACCGCGCCAAAGTCGCTCAAAAATCAAGGTTATGTCGACTGTTTTCTTCGATCATCGTGGTGCTGTGCATTTTGAGTTGCTTCCGCCGGGTCAAATTGTCAACAAAGAATATTATCTGAACGTTACGCGTCGCTTACGTCAAGCTATTCGCCTGAAGAGAACGGAATTGTAGCGAGACAACTCTTGGTTTTCGCACCACAACAATGCACTAGCTCACACTGCATTGAATCTTCGTGACTATTTCGCAAAAAACTCGACCCATATCGTTCCACAACCACCGTATTCACCTGATTTGGCACCGTGCGACTCCTGGCTATTCAACAAACTCAAAAGTCCGCTCCGGGGACACCGTTTCGAGTCGATAGAGGAGATCCAAACCGAATCGAAGAGAGAGCTGAAGGCCATCCCGAAAACCGACTTTAACAACTGTTTTGATGATTGGAAAATGCGTTGGCATAAGTGCATTGTATCAGGGAAGGGATTATTTTGTAGGCGATGAACTTGATTTGCGAGAATACATAAAGATTTTTGAAAATAAATGCTATATCACCTTATTTTTTGGATACAATAGTATGCTACAACCATTCTTCGTATCCATTCCATTCCTCGCTTACCTTCGATTTATACTTTTGTCACCTCCCAACGTACGCTCCGTTTCCATCACACTGATAGAAATTTTTGAAGTTACTGTAACTGAAACGCCTCAACCAAATATTCTTAGTGAAAAGCTACACTGGAAATTTCAGTAATCTAACTAAGAAGACATAGTTGATACAACTAAGTGATGAATCAACTATACCCGAGTCGAAATTTTGCCCCTGCTTTGTCGATCCAATCAGTAAAATTGCCCCTATTTTCACGCTATAGAAACTACTTGGTCCTACTTCTCCGCTTCGAATATTTTTTGATTCTATTTTTCTACTCCACGATCTACTGCTCCTACATAGAACCTAATGCTCCTACATGTTGGATTTTTCGAATAATAATAATATCACATAAAGCGCATTTTCTCAATTAAATCCAAATTATATCCATCAAACAAATAGATTCTTGTTCACATACGAATCTAATAATTATTACTTGATTCAAATTGAACATTCATTTCATTAAAATAAATATTTATTTTATAGAATCAAAAAAAATTTTGTTTTCTAGAATCAAATCAAATTTGTCTTTACCCAAATGAACATCCATCAGATTTGTTTTCAACTGAATGTTTTATGTAGGTGTATAAAGAATAGAATACCCGACTTGAATTATAAGAGGAAATTAAAAACAAACTTATCAAATCACTCAAGTTCTTTTTTATTGACTGGCACTGTCACGTAAGCTTGATTATCAAAATGCATATAAATGCAAGTGGTAAGAAAACTTTTTTATATTTAATATGAAATAAATTCATGGTGTAGATGTACATATTTGAATATGACGGAGAAAATGATTATCAATATATTATCGTTGAATTAATTTGAATAAGGCTTCTCTCATATACAAAAATATCTATTTCCACTATGAACCAATCATTTCTTCAGAGATTGCAATCGACTGAATACACGGAAACAATGCCGCTGGAAAATATGACTTTTTGAAAATTTTTTTAGTAAACCAGAAACAGAGGTTTGTAAAATGGATTTTTATATGAAAATACGGAAGCTTACGAATACTGTAGAAAAATTACGGGTTTAAAATCTGAATCCTAACCATTACGTTTTCTACAGCACCCGTGATCTTTTGTATTCTCATGGAAAAAATGCATTTTATAAATCTTGCTGTTACTGGTTCACTGAAAAAATAAAAAAAAGTAATCTTTGCGGGCGGCAGTATTCTCCGTGTAGGAGTGGTAGGGTCAAAGTAGAGGATAAATCTTGCACCTACTTTGCTCCTACAAGTGGTGAAATAGGAAATATCTACCACTAGTAGGGGCAAAGTAGGAGAAAATATCTCATTGAAACTGCTCCTACTTCACTATCTGATCCCCCTACTGAAAACAGCATTATGAGCAGCAAAGTAGGGGCAAAATTTCGACTCGGGTACTTTCTTGATTGAATCAACCAAATTTTCAGTAGCTCTCATTAGGAATGTTCATTTGAAATGTCTCAGTTACAGTGACTATAGAAATTCCTCTCAGTCCAGGGGCTACTTGAAATCGTTATCATTATTTTATCTTTAATTTCATTGCACTCAGTCTCCGTCTCCTTCGCTCTTGAACATAAAATACTTATCTGTCCGTATCGACCAATCTATTCACTCGGAACAATTAATTCTCATCCTCGGATACCGGCACTAAAAACCGTACAAAACAAATTGATCTAATTCCCAAAACAGCCTCACACGATCATCGATCTTTGGAGGAGAGAAAAAAACACAGCCCCACACGAGTTATGTAGAAAATCTTTGACCATCGACACACCCTTATACATCACGACTACTCTGTCTTGTGAATGTATCATCATCTCACCCCTGAAATTCCAACTGACGTTCATCGATATGAAAGTATCTTCTAACTTTGAACACGTTCGGTGAAGGTACGATGATATAGTGCGAATAAGATTTACTTGTAGACAGAACATTGATCGATATCAATGTGTCGTCGGGAAGTCAAAGTCCCTCGTTGAAATTCGTTTCAATCGAAGGAATTTTGAAGGATAAAGTTGGTTATGTACTATGTATGTACATATATATATATATATATATTTGTAATACCGGCGATATGAATTTGTACGGTTGAAACTTTTCTTTTGAATCGAGTTTAACGATTTCTTTGGTTTCGAAAAATAATTCGAGAAAATATTGTGATGATTCTCTCTCCTCCCACCATCGGAACGATCAAATTCAAATTCTATGCATTGAAATGAGAGAGGAGGAGAGGAGGAGGAGGGAACTTTCGATCGTGAATTACTTTTTTGTATATATATATATATATATATATATGTGTGTGTGTACGTTGACGGGTATTATTGATCAGTATTCCCTATCATCCAAACCTATCATATTCGCGAGAAGAGTTGGTTTGTTTCATCCGTTGAAATCGAAGTATACGGGAGAACTTGAAACATATTCCGTGGAAAAGTCATTCAGAACGAGTCAGTCAACTGGGCTCTTGGGAACCCCAGCGTTCGCATCTGAGGCGCATCGCATCGCGTCGTTTTGTTTGTCACGTTGTTGTATTCCCATTCCATTATTCGTCAATTCCTATTTATTGTTGTTATAGTTTAAAAAATATGTGACACATAAAACGTCGCGTTGAGAGCACCGATATAGATCGATATATATATATATATTCGTTGAAAGAGAGAGAGAGAGAAAGAGAGAGGGGACAAAAAAGAAGGTGAAAAGATGGATTTGCATATATTTGTGTATGAATCTGTCTGCGATTACGTGTACTTTTCGTATTCTCTGTGGATAGACGTTTTTTTTGTTCCCCCCCAGGTGAGAATTTTGATTGGAATTTGTCTCGATACAGGTGACCTACAATAATGCACGATGAAACTTTCTGGAATACGTTTTGGTTCTAGAAAGATAACGATTTTTGAGGAGAGGTTGACGGATCGTTCTTGCAATGACTACGGTTCGAACAGTCAAAACTTGTAGAAGAGATTGATGATACATACGGTGAGAATGTTTGAAATTCACCGAACCGAATACCAACACGTGATTGTCATTCGCTTAAATATGTATAATTTGTGATTGAGTCTAACACTGTCGTTGCTGAATGTTGAGGCACCACCGTTCTCTATACCCCTCATGCACGACACGAAAGCATGCAACTTCCCACACGTTTTGCGGTTTACGTGACAATATGCATTATCAACGGATGCCTCAACCGGCGCTGCAGTGCCGGTACACCAGTTCACCGTCGGGATGACAATTAATTTAACGCTGGATAGGAATTAGAAGGTGAATTCAAAACGAATTGATATTTTACTTGTTTTGTGATTTGTCGTGGTTGAATCAACGTCGACGAGTGTCGTCGTCGTACCCTTGTCTCTCCCATTGTGCTGCCCCCTCGTTTCCGTTACTTTACACTTTCCGGAACGATGAATTTCGAGAACGAAATTTCATCCCATCCACACACGATGATTCTGAAATTTCGGAACAAAAAGGGATTTCACTTCCCAGAAGGTTTGGAAGGAGAGAAAGAAAATAAAATCAAATAGAAGAGAAATAAAGAGAAGGAAGAATCGAATTTTCGGAACATTTATTCATTCCTTTGTTTGTGAGGTGGTGTATATATATATACACACACACATATATATATATATATACATATATATTCTCCTTTTTCTCTATTTATTCTGGTCAAATTGCATAGCGTTGGAACGCAGTCACGGGAAATAGTCTATTTTATGTGAAAGAGAACAAAGCATACTCGTAACAGTAATCACGCCCTGAATGAGAATAATTTTCGATCGGCATCCAAATCTACATGGAGTCTGTTAGTCACCATGTCCAAGATTGATGAAGTTCGTTAATTGGACGAATCCATGTATCATATAAAAAACATGATTTAATGGAACAAATTCCATTCGAAAAGTGACATGGTAGTGGGAGGAATAGCTGTATTTGACGAGAACGTTCATCCGTGGATTCAAGAAGAACACATTTTTTTTCACCGAGCTTTGTCGTTTCGATTGAATTTTGACTCTTCAAAAAAAAAATGATTCTACGTGAAAATGTTACCTTAAGTTCGACAAATTGATATGGATTCGATGCATTAAGTATTAGCTTCTTTTTTGATATTTCAAATATTTATTTAGCCGAATTAAAATGTGTTTGAATCAATTCGATTCCGATGCAGATTGGAGATTAATGTGGAGTTGATACAATAAGAATTGAGTTGAAAACTTTAGTTGAAAGACGTTGTTGATTCTGATCAGATGCCATTGAATGGATGGATGATGGGAAGCATCGAAGCATCGATACTTGGGTTCAATAGAGACCAATGGACAAATTTTCATGAATAGCGTGGGATGAGGAGTTGATAGGTGAAACGAGAAACTCCGTTTCTTCGGCATATGAAAATACACTGAAAGAAAAATGACGTGGTTGGGAATAACCAGGCCATTCGTGGTTCTGTTCACCAGGAAATAAGATTGTGATAACCAGAAAAAAAGTGTTTAAAGCCAAAATCAAGCACATATTCTGGTTACTGCACCAAGGAAAAAAATTCGGTTACTCTAATCTGAAGAATGTAGTTATTTTTGGCTTCGACCGCTTTTTCTGGTCTTCACAATCATATTTCCTAATAAATAGGACCAGATTTCAAGTTATTGCAACCAGAATGTTTTAACCAGGTCATTTTTCTTTCAGTGTGGGGAAGTGTGTATGGAACGATGGCCTAATCGTGGACCAAGCCTGGCACAAGATCTGCCGAGACTCGTAATGAACATTTTTACCCAGTTTGGCCCGAAGAGGTTTCATAATATCGTCGTTAAGGTTGACATTTGCCGTGCTTGCACTTCTGAATTCGAAGTGTTTTCGCTCCCCTCGCGATTCAATGCTCGAAATGCCGCTCGTATTGCCAAGACTAAAAAAAACCCAAGCTTGTCCCAAGGTTGGTACATGTGTCAGAAACAAACCTGCGTGAAGAACAATTGACCCAATATTTTTCCATGATTGTCCTGTTGTTCCCAGTAGATTGTCAATCATGGCACATTTGTTAATATTTTTGAAATGGTCACTACATTTGGTACAAGCTTGGCACAAGTGTAAAAATCGAGCATTCAATGAGCACAATCGTGCCAATATTGCCCACATGAGTGGCACAATGTTTATAAATATTGACTGCCCTTGTGTGCATAACTATTGAGGCAAGCTTGGGTGAAGGCTGCCCACTCTGGAGCAGGCTCGGGTCAGGCCTGAGCCGATAATTATGCTCACTAGGGATCATATACACGTGAAGATAAACCATCAGTTTTTCGGGTGACTCCGGGGATTCCAATGTTGGATTCCGCACGGGATCAGATCATTGTAAGATTTATGTTATGGTATTTCAGTAAGATCTTATAAGTTTAGTTTGAGCATAATTCAATAATAGAATCAAAATTGATTGAAATATCAAAGAACGCAAATTCTCCAATGATCATACAAGCTTGTCCCAGTCTTGTCACATTTTTTCTATCGTTTTAAGATAATTCATGTACGCTATTCTGAGGGAGAAACTCATGAACTGAAATATGAATCGATTACTTTTTTCATCCATATTTGCGGTCGAAGAAGCATTGGTTAATGCTTGGTAAATGAATTGGACCAGGCCTGGCGAAACCACTGTTGACCAAGTTTGGTAAATTGTTCAAGACAACACGGAGAGAAATGGATTCTTAGGGGTATAAAAAATATTATAAAGACAAGAATATTTTATACTAAGCATTAGGACAAGGATCCAGATTCTGACCACAACTATACATTTATTATAAAGATGTTTACTTCGAGGTAGTAAATGTATTTTTACCCAGTAATATACTATTTCATTGAAGGCAAGAAAAAAGGTTAGTTCCTATTATAATATATGATTCTTACAACTACTATCTCCGGATGCTTACAGTGAGGAAACAATATTTCGCCGGATGTGAACTCGGCCTCATAACGTCACAGTCGGTCACCTTGACCGCTCAGCTACCGACGCGCGCTTAAGTACATAAGAATTGTAGCTGTACTTGAAGTACATCAGATCTTCAAACGATGTAAATTTCAAGAAACTTATGGTTCGCACTTGATTTTCGTTGAAAAGGGAGATTATAATGATTAATGAAAGATGGTTATTCATCGTAGCTATATATTTTGTTGGTCCTTATGATACTATTGATAGAATATCCATTCGATCGCTGCAAGTAACCGAGATTCTTATGGATAAAATATGGATTCTAATGATAACTATATATTTTGTTGGTCAATATAATACTATTTTTAAAACCTGCATTTCATTACTGTAAATAACAGAGATTCTTACGATTGAAATACAGATTCCAACGGTAAGTACGAGGGTGGATCGATAAGTTTCCGGCCTGACTAAGAAAAACAACGTTTTTAAGAATTTTTTTTTTTCTATTTCTCAACATAATCTCCTCCAAGGCTGATACATTTCTCATAGCGGTGTTCTAGTCTAGTAATGCCATCTCTATAGACTGATTCGTCAAGCTCCTCAAAATACCCATTTACAGCTTCGATTACTTCTTCATTGTCCGCAAATCTCTTACCGCCAAGCCATTTTTTGAGGTTAGGAAACAGGTAATAGTCACTCGGGGCTAGGTCTGAAGAGTAGGGAGGGTGCGGCATTAATTCAAACTTCAGATCGTTGATTTTAGCCATCGCAACGATTGACGTGTGCGCTGGTGCGTTATCGTGATGAAACGAGATTTTTTTCTTCGCCAGATGAGGTCGTTTAATTTTCACTTCGTGGCTCAAACGTTGCAATAAGTCTGCGTAGTATTGACCAGTGATAGTTTTACCCTTTTCAAGGTAATCAATGTATATAATACCTCTTGCATCCCAAAAAACAGTAGCCATAACCTTGTTCGCCGAAAAAATTGTTTTTGCCTTCTTTGGAGTTGGTTCCCCTGGTCCAATCCACTGTTTAGACTGTTCTTTGGTTTCAGGAGTGTAGTGGTGGACCCAAGTTTCGTCAACGGTTACGAATCGACGCAAAAATTCGCTTGGATTACGCTTATACAACGCCAAATTGGCGGTAGAAATGTTCTTTCGAATCAATTTTTGGTCGACTGTTAGCAAACGCGGCACCCATCTTGCACAGAGCTTTTCCATATACAAATGTTGGTGCAAAATATTTTGTACACGTTCATATGACATCTTACAGGTCTCAGCTATCTCACGAACTTTTAATCTGCGATCTTTTAGCACTATTTGATGGATTTTTTCGATCATATCTGGAGTTGTGACCTCAATGGCGCGTCCTGAGCGAGGCTCATCAGAGGTGCTCACACGACCCTTTTCAAACTCGGAAACCCACTGCTTAAAGGTTGAATATGATGGGGAGGATGTCCCCAGTGTTGAGTCCATCTCTTCTTTAATTTCCTTCGGCGTTAACCCCTTCAAATAAAAGTATTTGATGACAGCACGATTTTTCAGCTTTCCCATTTTTACGAAAAACACAGAGGCGTCTTGGTCAGCGTGCTCTCAAAACTAAACTAACATGGCGATCGGACTGAAACTATAGCTACAAGCTATCTAAGGATGGTACTATAGAACGCCACCTCAAGGTAGGTCTAGTGGCGCCATCTCTTGGTCAGGCCGGGAACTTATCAATCCACCCTCGTATATTACTTTTATAATGAACATATTTTGACTGTAAGAATCTTGTATTTTAGGACTAAAGAAATAGTTCATACCTCTAAGCATACAGATATTAACAGTTAGTATCCACATTTCTATAATACGATTTGTATAATCCATTTCTCTCCGTGAAGTGTCGGCAGGTCTTGTGCCAGTCTTGGTCCATCATTGGGCCATACACACATAGGGACAAGTGACTGGAAGAGTTGAAAACTCTGAGAAATCAATTCAAGGAATAATTATCAATCGGCCTTTAATAAAAATGGCCGTTAAAATTAGGTTCTTTTGGGGGGAAGAAGGAGTAATTTATGAATGGGCTGAAAAACGGCTGATTTTGTTGAATTAATTGAGAAACCGTTGAAAATCAGTCCAAAATCGATATTTCGGACGGATAGACAGGGACGAAAATCGGAAGATCTTCTGATAAATTGGAGGTTTTACAATAACTCGGTGGTGTGTTGTGAATCAGATTCTGTATAACGACTTAGAATGAGTGTGATGTTGAGAAATAAAAAACCATTGATTCTTGATAACTGAAATGATTTTAACATCTGACGTCGCGATTTGGATATTACTTTTTCGCGGTCTCGGGAGTTTCGCCGGTTATTGCAGTCAGATCATAAGAATCACTATTAAAGGCGTTTCAGGCAGTGCGATCCCTTCTGTTTCAAAAATTTCCTGATAGGACTCACGGATTTCACGATTCTAGTTGGATCCACAAATACAAAATATCCGCGTCAGAACATCTAAGATAACATATCGGATGTATGAATTAATTTTTGACTTTTTTTCACAAAAAATATTTTATAGGATAAAATATATAAAAACCAGATCAATCCTCGAAATATTGTCCATTGTTTTCGATGACCTTGCGCCATCGATCGGGCAACATACAAATACTATCGCGAAAAAAACTTGCGGGTTTGGAGGCGATAAAGTCATCGACGAATTTCCGTACGTCGTCCAGGGTTTGGAAGCGGCTATCCTTCAAGGCATGCCGCATTGCCTGGGAGAGATGTTAATCGGATGGAGCTAAGTCCGGTGAATATGCCGCGTTGGAGAGAACTTCCCAGCCCAAGTTTAGAATGGTTTGCTGAGTCGCGCGAGTAACATGAGGTCGAGCGTTATTATGGAGCAACATAACTTTTCGGATTCCTAGCCCAGTGAATGGCCTCTTCTCCACAAGAATGTCGTGCAATCTGTTTAATTGTTGGTTGTAGCGTTCTGCAGTAACCGTTTGATCTGTTTCTAACAGTTCGTAATACAGTAAACCCTTCATATCTCACCAGATGCAGAGGAGATCGAACCTCCGTCGAGTGGATACTTTGTTGGGGTGTAGATGTCGGTAGTTGTCCCGGATCCACTCATGACCTTTTGCGTTTGGGATTAGCAAAAAGAATATATATTTTCCATCTCCCGTCACAATTTTCCAGAAAAAATTCTTCTTTTGTGTACTGGGCGAGCAGCGAAAGGTACGTGTTCATTCGTTGACCAAGGTTCTGTTCGGTCAATTCGTGTGACACCCATCGTCCGACCTTTTGTATTTTTCCCATCGCGTGTAATCGTTCGGAGATGGCTGCATGAGTAACTCCTAGCTGAGCTGCAAGCTGTTTTTCGGTTTGCGTTGAGTATTCGTCAAGTAATTTTTGCAATTCAGCATCTTCAAATTTCGGAGGCTGTCCAGGATGTTCCCGATCACCGAGATCGAAATCACTATTCGCGAATCGTTCATATCAATATTTACACGTACCATAGGCTTCTTTTCCTTGGTGGAACTCTTAGAGAGTGCAATGCCGAATGTGCTGCTCATCGGTCGCCATCGTATAGTATACTACTGTATATAGTATTTGTATATAGTATACAAATGGGGCGGGAGTATCTACATTCCAAATAGGAATTCCCGCTTGATGAGAAAAAAGTCAAAAATTAAGTTATACACCCAATATTTGCCTTGGAAGAAGTAGTAAAGGCTCTCCCGCTGTTCTCACATGGTCACTCTTCTGTGGAATTTGAATTTCGTCGTTTATCATCATATGTGTGAAAATCCCACCATTATTGAAGCGTGAAGTTATTTCAAAAAGCAGTGGAATTAATTGCATTACATTAAAATGAATTATCGATGATCAAGATAAACCTCAACAATTCCCACTTCGAATACAGTTATTGGGGAATATTTACGCTGTCACCACATTGAATTCACATTATCAATTCGTTTGAGGTGCTCAACGTTCGAACGAAGATTCACATAAAAATCTGTTTGAATCACGTACTTCCACTATACATCATTTTCCATGAATGCATAATGAATGTAGAGAGCCTAGTGAGAATTATATATGTATAAAATCACGAGTTCAAAGCACTTCATCGAATTTGTTTTCTTTTTGTGTTCCATTGAATCATCCGGACATGCGGGTTATGGACAAGACTGAAGGAAACCCACAGACTTATCCCGGGCTTGGCATTTTTTCAATTGCAATAATTGATTTTTTGGTTATCCCAATTGAAATGATACGGTTGTCTTTAACTCTATTAATTCAACTGATGCGAATTTTTGTCAGTACAGTTCTAAACAATTGACGTGAAAAAATTGACTTGTTTCCTCAAGAAAAATTTTGATGAAAGCAATTGAGGCGTTAAAAATTTGTCAACACATATTCTTCTTCATACGTTAGTTTTCGAAATTTCGGGGAATGAAATTCCTTTGCAGTTATTACAACTACTACCTCGCTCTCAGCTACGATAGAGATGGTTATATATAGCTCATCAATGAATATTTATGCTTGAAATGTACCCGCACGTTATTCATTGCATCTTGTTTCAAAAAATTCAACATGCCAAGAAAGTTCAGCATTTTATATCACTCTTCCGCTTGCACTGAGATCAATTTTTGAAGTTACTGTAACTAAAACGCCTCAACCAAATATTCGTAGTAGAAGCTACTGGAAATTTGATTAATTCAACCAAGAAAATATACTTCATACAACTAAGGGGTGAATCAACCAAGTTTTTAAACTATAAAAATTTCTCTTAGTGTGAACACAGTGTTCTCGGTGTGAAAAGGAATTCCCCCTCGCAATATCAATGATAAAATTCATTCTCAGCATTACTAGATGTATCGGTATAAAATGAGCGTTGTTTTGTGAAAATGAAACACTAATTGCGAATGGGAAAGTAAAAAAAATTTATTCAAAGTATTGACCATTGCTTTTTACACATTTTGACCAGCTTTCTGGTAATTTGTGGATACCACGCCAATAGAAATGTTCGTCTTCCGGAGCAAACCAATCAGACACCCAATTTTCGACTTCTTCGTAGGAAACGAAGTGCCGCTCAGCTAATGCGTGTCTCATCGATAAAAACAAATGGTAGTCGGAAGGGGCCAAGTCTGGTGAATACGACGGGTGGGGTAGCAGCTCCCAGCCAAGTACTTTGATTGTACCCTGAACCGGTTTCGCTTTGTGTGCAGGTGCATTGTCGTGTAATAAAATTACTTGGCCGTGTCTTCTAGCCCATCCTGGTCGTTTTTCGATCAATGAATGGTTCAAATTGATCATTTGTTGTCTTTAGCGATCAGTATTAACAGTTTCACCAGGTTTTAGAAACTCATAATACACCACACCTTTTTGGTCCCATCAAATACAGAGCATTGCCTTCTTGCCGAATCGATCTGGTTGTGCAATCGATGTTGATGGTTGTCCCGGATTAACCCATGACTTTCTCCGTTTAAGATCCTTAGAATAAATCCATTTTTCATCGCCAGTAACAATTCGATGTGAAACTGATTTCTTTTCGTGTCTTTGAAGCAAAATGTCACAAGTATTTTCTCGGTTCTTTCATTCAATTCACGTGGCACCCATTTTCCACACTTTTGGATCTGTCCCATAGCTTTCAAACGGTCAGAAATTGTTTGTTATGCAACATTTAACATTGCTGCCATTTGCTTTTGATTCAAAGTATCATCTTCATCCAATATTGCTCGCAGTTCGGCGTCTTCAAACTTTTTTGGTGGTCTTCCACGTTCTTCATTTCTCACATCAAAATCATTATCTCTGAACCGTTGAAACCATCTTTTGCATGTTGCTTCTGATAGAGCATGATCACCATATGCCTCGACAAGCATTCGATGCGACTCTGCAGCACTTTCCTTCAAATGGGGACGAAAAATTAATGCTTTCCGCAAATCATCGCTTTCTGTTACAAAATTCGACATTTTTAACACGATGGAAAAATATGATGTTGTTTGTTCAATGACTTGATGTTCATTAAATATGTTTGACAGATGTCATACCAACCAAACATAACAAGAATTAAGGCTCGTTCACAACAAATATTCCCTATCGACACATTTGTACCTTAACGCTCACTTCATACCGGTACACCTGGTGATTCTACACAGAGAATCAGGTCGATTTTAAACGACTCCGTATAAAAGTCAAGCCAGATGTCTGATCAAAAACGCTCGTTACTACTGATCCATCCCTCCGTGTTATTTCGTCCTCTCTATCATCGACTCGCATCACTCATATTATCCTGCCATTCTTGCATAATCTCTCTGCACTTCATTTCTCGCCCTTTTCTTTGCATTTTCATCTTTCCAAATTGTCTCCCCTCCCAAAAAAAAACATGAATACAGATTTTATTGTCCGATGCTGATACTCTGTAGATTGAATCATTATGCACGGAGAGAAAAGTATTGCTGGCATAACAAGCAGGTCTGTTACTATAGCGCCTACAAAAAACAATTAGCTGTAAGAGCAAGAAAAATGATTGACACAACTACATTTTTTTGCTGACATAAAAAAGTTTGTTAAGAGAACTAACGTCTTAGCTACTGTAGTGAATATTTTTGCAAGGACAACAGATTTCTTTGTAGGCGCTATAATAGCAAACCATTTTTCCTCCGTGTGAGCTCGTGCTCAAGAAACAGTTGAATAACCTATCGAATACCAAAAGTTGGTAAGAAAATAATCACGGTGATTATACTCTCGTGGGTGATATCAAATATTCAAGTACAGCTCATTGTGATGTCAAATATCATTCCGACTCGTAAAGAACCTCGAGCACTTTATATAATTCCTCGAGGGACTGCTAGCCCGAGGATATTGACCGGTTTTTGTTTGTTTTTTGTATCGCTTCATTCGAAAATGCTCGACTTTTACGCACGTGGAAAAGTGATACTTGGCGGGAAGGTATTTCCATTACCGTTATTCATAAAGTTTGAGGAAATTTCCACCTTCATCGCGCGTGAACTTCAACGGCAGTGGAGGTATAATGGTATTCGATTCAGAAGAATTATCATTTACAACAACTGTGTGTTCTAATGTATTGTATCGAAGCTGAAGTTTTCTTTTACGTAACCTGTGAAAAATGTGGAAAAAACCTGTCCTGTTTTCGATTCAATACGCACATACGGTGAATAAACAGGAGCAAGATAAGAGACACTGGAGTGTTTTTTTCCCTTTTTGTTTCTTCTGACATTGATACGTGGAATGGGGATATATATCTGCGCAACTATGAATGAACGAGAATAATAACGTGAATATAAAAATAGTGTGGAGGATGAGAAGACCTCATTATTAATCATCTGAAATTTTCTTCTTATAGCGGTTTGTAGGTCAGTTTCTATCGGAAAAGTATGTAGGTTGATATAGAGTTTGGGTTTTAATCCTATAATTAGCTCATCTCCAATGAATGGAGTGGATATAAGGTGATTAGAATTAGATTGTCATTTTTAGTTGGAGTTCTGATGTTGTTAAGAATAGCACAGTTTAAGGGATGTGACGAAAAACACTAGCGCGGCTTGTTGACTTCAACGGAGAGTCTTCGTCGAAGACTATAGCTTGATGAGCAGCTTCACGCTCTTTGTACTTTTCCTGTTCTTGAAGTTAGCATCGTTCACAGAAACGAAATGAAAATTCGAACTCTCAAAATCTGATGAATCATCATTATTTATCTTCTCGAATCAATTATTTCTCATTTTTTGCGACTGCACTGTTAAAAACCATTGGAAATTTCCGGTAACCAGAAACTGGAAAATTTCTGTTCATGACGAATTTTTTAGTTTATCTGCAAGAAACTTCCTGTTGTACTGGAATTTTTCCGTATTTTTTATAAAACTTCATGTTTTCACTTCAATTTTTCAGTATAAATACAAGAACTTTCTGATACGTGTACTGGACATTTTCATAATTCGAGTGTAATTTTTCAGTACAAATGTACAGGTTGATCGCTTCCAGTACAGTACTGGAAGTTTTGCGAAGTTTTTTTCTTACAGCCTGGAAACATCGATCAAAGAATGTACTTCAAAATTTTGGGTCTTTAACCCTTCCTGACCTGACGTCGATTCCAATGGACATCAAAACATGAAGAAAATTTCTACGGTTGGCCGACGTATAAAAATGACTAGAAATTGATAATCATGTTCCAATGGATTTCAAGATAAAAGTCCGTTACAAGAAAGTTGTAACTCTCTTATAACATTGGAGTTTCTAGTGATATCACTGCAGGATGTGCAGCCTCGGAGAATTCTAATGGAATCAATCAGTCATAAAATCAGGTTGAACGAATGACCAATGAAACAAATAGAAAATTCCCGAACTGAACACCCTGTACTGATCCTGCTCTGCATGTGGCACCGATATGCTACGTAGATTGGAGTTGACAATAGAAAAAAAATATAAGCTGATACTCTGTCTTGTTTCTGAACACTCATCAACAGCCTGTATTTATAATTAATGAATGTTTCTTTTGGAAAATTACCTATTTCGATGGAATTCTCTGTAATTTTCGTTTGATATATTGAATCATTGAGATTTAATGAAGATTTATTACGAATAGTGATACACAAATATTTTTAATTTTTCCTCCTATGTTCTAGTCATAGACATGTGTCCATTGGAATGGACATATCAGTAATTTTTAATATACGTTATGGAAAATTCTGTAGAAGTTCAGAGTTTATACTAGGAACTGTAGGAATTATAGCCTATTGAAAAAAATGTTTTAATCATTATCAGAATTAAGCCAGGTCAGGAAGGGTTAACAGCTGAGGATTTCGTTATTTGATTACCAATTCGTGCCAATAAATGATTCAAACTTCAGCAACATACTTTTTCTTGACAAATACTTTCTAGTTTTACGTTACGAATTTCTGTTTTATGGGAATGGAAAAGTACTTGAAGTACAAAAAATAATCGAGGCTGCCCACCCCTGATGTGGGAGTTTCAATTTGAGAGACAAGGAATTCTAAGTCCAACTGGAAAGAAAATCGTAAATAACGATTTACAGAGAACCGAATATTGTTCAACTACTCGCGTTGTTGAATATATTGCAATATTTAATACTCAAGTGGAAGATAGGATAGGAATGTTGAAGAGATTCTACGTTGTATACAAACTCTTGGAGGAGTGATACACAGTATTTATACAAATGCGTCGCAAGTAGATTTAACAGTAAAAACGTCGGTCTAAGATTTTTCGAATCACAGGCAGCGAGAAGAGATTCTTATTCTCGTATTCCTTCTTCCCGAGGAAGAAAAATAACACAACCTCAAAGCACAGTTGCAAATTTTTGATTTAAATCTCGAAGCCGCACGAAATAATTCGCAAGCAGGGAGAAAAAATACAGTTGAAGAGGAAGAAGAAGAAGTAACCAGACGAGAGGGAAAAAAATAAATCTTTGTGGCTCATATAAATTTTATCAATACCACGTACGTGTTCATACTTCCAAGCTTCTTAGGAAACCAATGGTTTTTGATCTTTCTACTTTCGTACGGTACTGTTGAAACACCGGCACCACCAACACTCCACCACCATCACCAGCACCAGTAGTATCACCTCACCTACGACGAGTGGTATTCCGACTACCATGGAAACCAGTGTTATCTCGCGCTCTCATCTAAATAAAATATGCGAGGTCTTTCTAAATATTCAATGGACAGAGTTTCCACGTCTCATGCATCTGTAGCGTTGTTTCTACCGCACCTATCTACCGCATCTACTATGCTTGTAAATGCCGCCAACACATTCTCCCGAATGCGTGTAGGTTGATGTGGAAGCATGCGCAGGTGCGGGTCGCCTGCACAAGTATGCGGTTGTAGGCATACGAAGTGACATGAACGAATGGAACGCATAAAAGGGAAAAATGACCACGACCGACCGACAGAACGCTTGTGCGCCACGCTCTCTGTATTTCCCCCGGGATTTTCCGACGATGTATCCATTTCTCTCCGTTTTTCTCTCTTTCCCGTTTATGTACTACTACCTACTACTCTACCCTCGCCATCACCTATATCTCTTTTCCTCCGAGCTACCTACCATCCACAAACCATCTGACTCTTTGCACGCGCTATCGCTGCTGTATACGAGCATCATCGTGTGCGGCGTTTGAGTATGCATACGCTCATAGATGTAGACTATATGGATCATGTGATGCTGTACGCATGTTTGCGAAGATAACTATGTACATTTTGGTAAATTATATTCAAGCAATTCAAGGGTGTCGTGTTTCATCGGGACACCGATAGCCTATATCATATACGTTTTCATGTTGACGTATAACACGATACATCCGAACAACATTGTATCAAAGTTGTTTGATTTTATGCAAAAACCAAAAATGAGGACCAAGCTCGAGGGAAGGGAATTTAACGTGACAAAGGTGTCTCTTCTTTCAAGATCAACTTTATCCTATTTAATTTTCTACTTATTTCCCCCAGGATCTTCTCATCAATTTTGAATTTTCCTCGTGAATAAAAAATCACCATCCCTATACTTGAATGTGGAAAAAAATAAATGGAACGTATGCATGTTTTCCTTCGGTTTATGTGAGATCTTACGTGTATGAAAACGGATATGTGCGTACACGTGTAATGCGAGGTCGTGAGCGAAAAATTGCCTGCCATTTTGGATGTCATTCATAGAACGCGGTCTTTGAGGAGAGCGAAAAGAAATGAGGAAAAATGAAGATGATTTGTGGAATAAATAAATATTCAGGGTTTCTGTGAAGCGGATTTATGATTATGAATTTTGGGAATCGTTTGATATGTTGAGACCAACGCGTGTCGAGATTGTCAAAAAGACGAAAGTCGGTACGCGATTGATGAAGCTAAAACTAGCGGCCAAAAGCTAGCAGCCAGCTAATGTAACTTGTGATTGAATGTTTCTAATATCAGGACTCGATTAAGGGGCTTCCAATTGAGCGGTTAAGCCACTGCCTACTCGATACAATGTTTTTATCACAAGTTACAATGACCGGCTGCTAGCTTTTGGCGGCGAGTTTCCGCTTTTCACGCGATTGTTCTGATACGAGTGCAATTTTCGTGATTGCAGCACACGCCTCGACGGGTATATAGATCGATGTTCTTCAAGAGGAATCATTATAGTCGTTCTTTCTGTAGGCTTTGTGAAGCCTGACCAGACCCTAGCGGGGGACTTGTGGACAGTGATGCAAGAAATTTGGATATCCAACGGCCTACATCCAATCAAATACTTTTGTTAATTGGAATGACCAATTTAACTCGAGTGGAAATTGAAACTAATTATTGTCTAGCTATGGACTAGTCGGTTTTGGTACTATCTCACCACTGACTAGTAATCTTAGACAGTGGAGAGGTGGTAATGTAACGCTTACATCTCCCAATGACTGACACAGATCAACTAACCGGCAGCTAGATAGAAAAATATGCACAACGGTGAAGCAGTTGTGATGTGATTAAAATTGGAAGAATGAAAATTTCATTCCCACCCGTTGGCACTGACAGACACTTCAAAGGACCTGGCTCCCTTTCGAAAAATTTGATAGTCACGGGTGGATTGGGATATTTTAAGTATCTCTAAAGAAATGCTCACTCCGTGATGAGTTTCGAACCCTCGATGGCTCCCTCGGATGATGAACCAGATACGCTGTTCACTGAGCCAACTCCATATTGATATATATCTTAGAGCATAATTTCCGATTTTGTACGTATATTGTGAGGATGGAATCATATTTCCGCTATTGATACAAGTTAAAATCGATTAAACAGTGTAAACACAAAAAAAACTACGTTGTTTGCTTAGTTTGAAAATTGTCATTCAAAGACATAATACATGAATGTACGTTTCATCAGCTATTGATATTTAGTGGATAGCCTCTTTGTGCTAACTAGATGATATATCTGTGACAGCGAAGTAACTTCTGTAATTTTTACCAACTGTCTAGTCAACATGTACCCAACAAACACCCAAGGTCTTGAAGACATCTACAAGGAATCTTTAGGAAGACATCTTTTAGATATCTAAATGACATCACAAAAAAGATATATTCAAGATATGTCGAGATGATATCTTTTAGATATCTTGAAGAAATGTCAGGAACATGTTTTTGAGGTATTTCTGAAAGACATATTTTAGATGTTGAATCAGGATAGTCTAAAAGACATCTTGAGAAAGTTCCTGAATATCTGTTACACACCTCAAGTATAGTCTGAGTAAGAAGGTCAAAAGTTACGCCGTATTCCTTTTTCAGAACTCATGAGTGATTCTTTTGTACTGTTTGGGATGTCCTCATGATTCCAGGAAGACGTTTTAGAGATATCTAAAACGTCTACATGTCTAAACGTTCTACATGTCTAAAAAATATCTTGAAACAATCGGAAATTTATTTTGGAACCATCTGAAAGATGTCTTACATATATCCAAAACATATTTTTGTCAGCGTGTCTAAAAGATATCTTGTTCAAGACATTTGTGAGATATCTGAAGCTTCTTGAAATTTATTGGATACGACATCTTTTAGATGTCAAAAAGATATTTTCACGAAAGTCTTCCAAGACATCCCCCATGATTTCAGACATCTTTTATATACTAATAGATATCTTTTTGTTTGTTGGATAGTTATTGACGAAAAATTACTTGAATAACCTAACCTCACTCCCTACGGGGATAAAATCAAACTCTCCAGTGACTAGTCAATTACTAGATGATACACCAAATGATGATTCTATTCAACCCATACAAGCAAAAATTCTACTTTGTCTCAAAGATTCCTTTTAAATGTCTAAAAAATGTCTTATTCTAAAAGATGTCTTTAGATCTCTTTTAGATGTCTTCTAGATTTCTTGAACTAGGACATCTTAAAGACAATAGAAACTGTTGCATAAGAAATCTTTTAGACAAAGCAAAATTTTTGCTGTATGGGAACACGATGTTACCCATCACCAGAACTGAATACATCGAAAGAAGAAATTATTTATGCATGAATTAACTAGTCAACGGAAGTGGTTACTTGTCACGATTTCAATGTTTTACAACTTCTTCTGTTCCCAAAATCATCTTCGCAATTGTTAACTAATGATCAGCTGATGATTTGGAGAAGAAACATAACCTCAAATTCCTTATCGTAATCGACTGGCTAGTGATGAGTAAGTAATTCGATGTATTTTCACCATTCAACAATGCCATCTATAACTAAAATGATGTGGACAGACATGAGCCAATGGTTAGATGATTCATCATGGAAAAAACATAACCTCATTTTTCCATAGACGTCTTACATCAATTAGCCCATGAAGAGATGATGACTAGGCAATGTTTTTTCTTGATGCAGCCACATTTATAACTATAATGTGCGTTCCAGTGGTTGAATAGTGGCCGTATAACAAAGATTGTACAAGAATATTAGCTACGCTGGTGAAAAAATATCTCTAAATTTCTCTGAAATCTGTCTGAATCTCTCTATATTTTGAGACATTTTTCAGGAAGATTCAGAACCTTTCTCAATCTCCCTGAATCCTTCATAATTGTATCTATTCATATTCCGCAGCTTTCCCTGAATTTGTCCAAATCTATCTAAATTCCTCTAAATTTGTGCGAATCTCTCTGAATCCTTCTGAATTTGTTTGAATTTCTCTGAATTCTTTTGTATTCCTCTGGAAACTTCAAGGCACAGTTGTTCCTGATTTGCTAATCCCCAAATTCCCTTGAAACTGCCCGAATGCCTCTGAAATTTTCAACCGAAAATTGCACACAATACATCTCTCTCTCTGAATTTCTTTGAATCCCTTCTAAAAGTCCACCGCACAATTTTTCACAATTTACCCGTCTTTGGATCTCTCCGTAACTCCTGAAATGCCTCTGAAATCATGTACCGAAAATTCCACTCAATATATTTTCGTCTGAATTCCTCTGAATCTCACTGAGTTTCTATGAAAAGTTCAACGCACAGTTTCCCCTAATTCACCTATCTTCAAATCTCCATGAAACTTCCAGAATGTTTCTGAAATTTTGAACCAAAAATTTAAATCTCTCGGAATCCCTCTGAATCCTTCTAAAAAGTTCAATGCCGAATTTTCCCCAATCCACACTCTCTAAATTCTTCTGAATCTTCCTAAATCTCTCTGAATTTCTCTGAATTTTCCTGAATCTCTCTGAATTTCTCTGGAACGTGAAATTTTCCAGATTTTTCCACCAGGGTGATGATGAATCAGCGGTTATAAAGGATAATTCAGCTAGCGGTGACAAGATAGTCGCTTGTACATAACTCATATGGGCTAGTTCGATTCCTAGTCGGGTGATTCTTTTGTTTCTGGCAACACAGCTTGTGAGACCTGGTGAGGTCTTGCGTTTCCGTAAAGTCCCACTAGAATTCTATTTACTTTCAACTTTTAATTGTAAACAAACGATTATTCGGAATCAAATAATTGTGAGCGAAGCGAGTATCATTTGCAACAATCAATGACAAGTGGAGCGAGCGGCCTGAACTCCGAAAAAAAGCGAGAGAAGCGAGCGCTATTTTGAGCATTTGATAGCGAATGGAGTGGGAACAATTTAATTCAGAAGGGCAATGGAACCTCTCCGCAAAGTTTACGCCGCACTTCCAGCTAGATTCCTCCAAAATTATTGTCGCAACAATTCTTCTACGCGGGCTTGGACAACAAAGCGAATGGTTATCAGAATTATCCAGTATTCCATTGAATAACTTTTAATGCCTGGAAAGAATCGAATGTAGATGCCTTGATAGAATAAGTAAAAAAAATGGGAATAAATTTATGGTTGATAGTTTGAAGTGCTTAAAGGGAGAAAAAAGAAATTTTGCTAGGTCCATTTTGTCGGAGGAGCAATTTTTTGCAGTCATAGCAAACTACTTACTATCACAGCAATCTTGTTAGCTACGGCAGCGATTTTCTAGCTGTAACAGTGATACTGGGAATTCTGCTGTTTTATTCAGTCATGTTGCTCTCTCAGCAATCCAGTTGACCATTGCAGTGAATCTTCAGCCAGGTTAGCAAAAAGATTTGCTATTCTGCATATAACACCTCAATTTGCTGTATCAGCAAATTTTTTTCCACCATGCATCCTCATACAAGAATCTACTTGAAGAACTTGGGAATTCAAGGATGATCAAATCATTCTTTTGGGAAACCCAATAATCTCCTTTTTGAAGTGATTAAGGGATCATTCGTTGACAACTATCGCTTTCCACAATGAAATATCGATCTGAGAAGTCGGAAAATCATGAGCAAATGATCAAATCCCACTTCTTTCATTCTCAGACCGAACCTCACGTCACAATCGTCACCTTCTCCATCTCAACGTATCCCGCTATCGCAGGGGATCTTCATAATAATCGCTTGCGACGTCAAATCTTTCGATTTCATTCTCACCTTATATAATCGTCCCTCCGTCTTGACCTCTAGCGGTTTTCGGGATAATACCCAAATTGAATTTCCCCAGATTCGATAATGGGGAGTCGCTCGAGACGGCGTTCGTCGTAGATAGGATTAGAGATTTCTCACTCACTCCACCTTATCATAAATCGGAGGTTTTTTCTCCTTTCCTCTTCCCCATCCAAGTTAACGTGCGCGGGAAACGATTATATCCACCCTAAAACAATCTTGCTATCCAAATTTTGATTGTAATAATATCTCTCTCTCTCTTCGATAAACTCATCCATCCGATGAACTGATTTCGTATTAATATACTCCGTCA
The DNA here is from genome assembly GCA_018340375.1 of Gonatopus flavifemur. Classification (NCBI taxonomy): domain Eukaryota; kingdom Metazoa; phylum Arthropoda; class Insecta; order Hymenoptera; family Dryinidae; genus Gonatopus; species Gonatopus flavifemur. The sequence continues at coordinate 2,752,026 of JAFFJZ010000006.1, read as the reverse complement.
TCCTCTTTACGAGACTCTCGTGTGTTTGAGTAGAGTAGCAACGGCAGTTCAAAGCCCAAATGAAAATCGATACACCGGACCACACGCTTGGCTAGTTATTCACCACCTCGTGTTTCATCGAGATTCCCCATAGTTGCTCCTTGTCAGTTTGCCGATGAGCGTGGATTCTCCCTCCTCCTCCTCACCGTCCAGATTCAAAGGAATGTCAGCGATAGTAACAGATATCATCGATGGTATGACGTGTTTCTCACTTATCTCCTGATTCGCTCTTCTTATCGTCATTCGCTTGTCCGAATTATCAGAGATTTTGATGCCCACGTCGTGCCCGCGTTCACACGCGAAAAGACGACGATGGCCCGTTTGTAGTTCATACACCGCGTTATTGGTATTTCAAAAATTTACCACCTCGTTTGTACGAGGACCGTCAAAGCTGAGAGATTTGATCTCCCGTTATTGGATCGTGAGGAATTACGAAACCCTAGAACGCTAATTATGGAACACCTAGTGGTTTAATTACTAACTTCCTCTTTCAACTGCTCTTTGCACTCCGAAGGTGGATTCTCTTCATTTCGAAACAATCCCTCATCGATCTATCGCACCACTTTTCATATCACTGTTGGGGGGTGTGATTTTGATATCACACAGCCTGTACCTCCTGCCAACATTATACACCAGCCAGTTCAGTGACTTTGTAGATTACCTTGAACAAATAAACAAACAACAAACACGAATCACTTGAATTGAATTTCCATTTCCCTACATTCATTTTAGTTGAACGTGATTCCTCCCCCCCCCCCTCTCTCTCTCTCTCTCTCTCTCTGGGAAACAAAAACAGTACTTTGGAGAAGAAAAACGAGGAGAAATTTATTCTGAGATTTGAAAACTTCTTTTGTCCATTCTTCCAGTCATTTCAATCCAGAAATGTTTTTCTTTGAACGAGTGCGTACGAGTGATACACAATACGTGTATTTTTTTTTCTTTTTTTTTTTCATCGGAATTGCTCGAACCATTTTCTGTACAGAGGAATTCTTTTTATCTTCCTCTGTTTTTTTTATTTACCCTTCATCTCCACGTAGATCAATATTTCAAACGAAAATTTGACTGGAACAGGATTCTCATCTGAGTTCCGGATGAATCAATTCCAATTCGAGAACAGAAATAGAGTACACTATAAACAAAAATTTGTTGAATTCCAAACATATATGCTTGGAAATTTACAAACTTGGTTTGGAAAAATAATTTCTAAACCTTTTTTGTAAATTGCCGAACAAAAGTTTGTGAATTTTCAAAAATCTTCGTGAAATCACAAAATTCTTTGAATGTTTACAAACTTTTTTTTGGTAATTCACAGAAAAAGTTTGTGTAAAAAACTGCCAAACTTCTTTGGCAGTTTAGGAAGTATATTTTTTACAGTGTACTGTTGATCAATCAATTTGTAATGACACGACATTGATTGAAGAAGATCTTCTCAACCAACTGTATGGTGCGTTCCAATTAGCGGTTTGGTTCCGTAAGAGTGGGCTGCAGGTGGGAAAAAACAACAACTCCTTGGAGAAAGGAGATTTTCAGTCGAAGCCCACAGTTGAAAAAAAACAGACTATCGTGAACGTGAATACCGCAGATTCCATTCTTCACTGGGAAATAGCAGGAGTTAGCTAGGGAGAACTATTTTTAAGATTACAACTTTTGAATATGGAGACACTTCTTCACCTATTCGGTTATCCAGCGAATAAGACCACGGCAAACAGGCTTGAGTCGATACAATGGTGAACCCTGTATTCGTATCCTCTTATATATTTGTACGGATTTATTCTTGCTGCTGTGCGCGAGGGAGTGACACGCAACGCCTAGCGTTTGATAGTAGAACGTGACAACTGAGGGCGGACACGCTGGACGGTGTGCTATACTACAGCCTTGAGGATAATGCATCGCGTTCCAGTAGTTGAGACTTGGTGGGATTCATTATATCCCCGAAATGTCGCCACTGTAACATCAAGAATTTTGTGGTGAAACGTTGTTCCAACAAAACTTTCCTTCGTGTGTGAGGGAAACCTTTTTCATCAATTTTCTCATCAAATATGGAAGAATATCAAGTAATAGAACCACTGTACTCCCGTGGAAAACTTTGAATAATCAAAATATATCAATTAGTGGATGAAGAAAACTGTTCCTCCCATCCTCGTATTTAACCAAATTGTAACTGAAGAGGGATAAAAGAAGAAAAATGGTAGAAGAAACAAACAAGACGTATAAAAAGGAGGGTAGAGGATGGGTGGTGACAGGGGAAGAATGTATCTGTACCTTTTTCCCTCCTCCACATGAATTATAGAGTACACCAGAATATTCTGTTACCCTATATAATTCACAACATACAAAATAAATATATCAGCTCATCGATTATAACATTCATTCCCCAAAACTCCCGCTCTTCTCACACATTTCACGAATTAATTCGGCGTAAGAATATTCTTGAACGTGAATGGTGAAAGTATAATGGCTTATAAATAAAAAAAATTGATCCCTTCATTCTTCTATCTCGCAAAATCTCAACTGAAGAGAAGGGAGGATAAAACAAGAAAGCTGAGGAAGGGAGAGAGAGATGGAGAGAGGGGTTCAGGAATAAGTGGTGACAGCGGAAGGATGTACCTTCCTCTCCCTCCTTCTGTCTCCGCACAAGGGATATGCTTGACACATATTTTATAGCTCTTGCTCTGCGTACAATTTATCGCTGTTGTGCGGCTGTATGAGATCAGAACTTTGCTCTAGATCATTCCCCTAGGACTCAGGTAGTATTCTTAAACGTGAACAATTTAAGGTTCGCACATTGCCCGGAGGTTGTGCTTATTTTTATCTTGTTCTCCCTTCTTTCTTTCGTCTCCTTGTTCTTTATGAATCGAAGAAGAGAGGTGTTGATTGGAATTGAACTCATATAATTAGAGAGCTACAGTCCTTCGTGGACGAGACACATCACATCTGTCGTATTTGCACATCGTTAGATCTGATCGTTATTGGACGTGAACGACCCTCACCGAACCATCTTTTTCAATAGTCAGTCATCCTGACCTACGTTCCTGTATTCCACCCTCTCCTGCCTCTTCTCTCTCATATGAACCCTCTGCATTCCTCCACTCATACTCTCCACCATAAAAATCCATTCACCGAAGAATTAATAACAATAAGAGTTTTTTTCACTGATTTCAGTCTCGCCAATAATCTTTGTGCCAAATCAACTGGTTGGGGCACCTGCTGGAACAAACGTAACCCTCGATTGCCATCCGGAAGCGTATCCTCGTGCGATGAACTACTGGTTCTTGGGGAATGAGATGATCCTCTCCAACGAAAAGTACACAACAAGTATAAAGGAGAATAGCTACAGGACGCATATGAAACTTACGATACGGAATCTGCAGCCGGAAGACTTCGGCAATTATCGTTGTATCAGCAAGAACTCTCTTGGCGAGACCGAGGGTTCTATTAGATTGTACGGTAAGTGCTTTGTATTATATCGATTCTCCGAACATGAAAATTGGAACAGAACTTTTGTCGTGAACCGGTGTTATTAATTGTACGATCGACTGCGAAATAATGGAATATTATTAATAATGCAGCAAAGTCGAGCAGAATATGATACCTACGAAAATCTTGGATTCATCGATTCCATTAAATAGTACACGAATGAAGATTTCTCTTGAAACCATTTATTGCACTCTCAATTCGATTGACTGGATCATTTATTTACTTATCGCAGCATGTATTACGGTAGTAGTTGCTTTCTCATGTGTACACACTTTTCTTTTGAATGCTTTGGACGAAATACGCTGTTATCTCGTACGGTTCTTGTTGTATGGACGTCTCCGTTTTATTTCATTGATCGTGTGTCGTTAAGTCGTGTTTTGAGTCACGGGAACTTTATTCGCTCTCTATATATCGAGAGAAATTAGATTCGCGGACGAGCGATTCCGAAATTCATCTTGTTATTCAGATCCCTTTGTATATTTGTACAATTTCATAGTTATTTGTCTTTACGACGTTGGGAATTTTCATTTTTCCATAAAACTGCGTTACCGCGTGGGATGACAAATCACCCACGTATTCGAGAATTTATGTTTCTCGATCACCTAAATTTATTTGAAAGTTGAATATGCTGTTTATCATTCCACGTGTCTGCTTTGTTGTTTTGAATAAAATGGAAGGATTTAATCTCTAAAACTATCGTGATCGGGATCAACCATTCCACGTTTCGAGAAAAAGTGAATTGAGTGGATCTGATTTTCAAAATATTGGGAATATTTTTCGTATATCTTTTTAGATGTCGATAGATCTCTCCGAAAATCCACGCTTGAGATCGTAGATTTCAATAGATCCACTCACATCGGCAGTAAATATTTATATCTTCGGGTTTTATTAGTATTTCGTTGGATTTGATTGTACAATTGCATCTAGCATTGATTTTCAGTATTTTTTTTAGGAGAGATACTGTGCAGAGAGGAGGAAAAAATCGCATTCTAAAAAAGGAATCGGAATAATTCAGAGATTTGAATTTAAAGAGATTTTTATGACGAGGATATTCGAGGCCGGGATCAATAATGAATGAATAAATTGGTGAAGTCCGAGATGATCGTGATTGTTCATTCGATGGAAAGAATGCATCAGGAAATATATATCAGAAATAACAATCATGACAACGATTTGCAAAATCAATTCCGATTCATATGAGTCTTTAACATTGAAAAGAAAAAAATCCTGTCAATTCTCTGATTGTTTGATGAACAATTGTGAACCACCACTATAACGTTTTAATCCGATCATGAACTGTTGATGGAATCATTATTTTCGATTCAATGAAATTTTCAAATACTTGAAAAATATCAGTCCTTTCACACAGATGGGTGCCCTGGTTGGAAAATCCATAGAATCTGATTACATGAAATTGAATGGGATTTGGTCAGAACATTGTACAAGATTCAATGTGATTCGGCAAGAATCAATGGTTTATTTTGACCAGGGTGAACAATTGTGGACAGTCATCTTCAATTTTTATCAATTGAAATTTGAAGAAGGGGACAACACTTCAAATGCTGCTCCTCGAATGATATCGCTCATAGTACCGTTTTTTGAGGTTATGAATATCAGGAACGCCATTGATCAACGTCAACAACGTCATCCCGACTCTGCATGCTCTATAAAAAATGTTCACTGGAAAATTTGAGTATTTTCATTAGAAGTCATTGACCGGTACATCAAACTCACAATTCCAGTACATTTGCTAAAATATTCCAGCACGTTCATTGGAATTTTGCCTTACAAAGTCCATTAAAATTCATCACATCTACTGGTCAATGAATTTATTGAAATTTCTCTGTTCCAAGACGCAATAAATTACCAGTTTTTTTTCTCCCAAACCTCAACAGGTGCTGTGATTGATCAAACGTAGAGGCCAAAAATTAAGCTGTAAACCTCGAATACCATCGACCAATTAATTCCGTCATTAATTTCATTTATTGAATTGAAATCACAACGAACAATATTGGCACAATTATAACTTGAAAGCCCTTCCCACAAATACATTATTCACCCCAGGCGAATAATAAAATTCAGATCTCAAGTATCACAATTAAAAATACAAAAAGAAATACATAAATGAATAAAAAATACCGAAAATAAATTGTAAATTTACAATGAATCGACCAGCTAGGTGTTTCATCATCGTTACGTGAAAATAATGTGAATGAGGGAAAAAGCCAAATAAAATTCATCATCAATTTTAATTGAGAGATGCGTTCGGATTCGATGAGCGTTGTTGTAAAATAAATATAATATTTTATGAGGGTGAAAAATGAGAGATACATGAAATCAAATTCGACAATGATAATTCGTTTATTCATTCAGAGTGTTCGAATATTGAAGTTTTGTTCAAAGTAAATGAGAATGAAAATTGATACGCCGATGTGGATGTGAAGTTCTCTTTTTCTAATCAAAGTCTGTTCATGAGTGTGTCACAATCTCTTTTCAATTCCACGAATGAGGTTTTCCTAACGAAAATGTTCTTTAAATTCTTGATGTCGGTGGAGTATGGAACGCATTCAGATTCATTTCTTGTTACAAATTCCATTTCGTTGAGTACCACGAATGGAAATGTCAAACAATTCAAGGTAAAAAAGAAACAGTGTTGGATAAAAACATTGTAGCGAGATTGAACTAACAATCGTTTTAATTTCGTGTGCTGACACAGAGTTCGGCGTTACTATTCGAGAAGTAAAGTTTTTTGGTAATTTGGTTGAAAATTCGATGCCACAGCTGACTGGATTGCTGAGAGAGTAACATAACTAGATCAAGCAGCAAATTTTCCGATGTTGCTGAAGTTTGAATCGTTTATTGAGACTAATTAACAATTGAATAACATAATATCCAACTATTGAAGCCCCAAAATCTTGCAGCACATTATTCAAATGATGTTCCCAGTGGCAAAGACCCAATTAACATTCAGATATCTCCAAGTCTCAATACGTTTGTAGGGAGTCTTAAAAAAACACGTTAAATGAAACACGTATAGAATTCGAAAAGATATCTTGAAGAGTTCTTAAAGATATCTTGAAAAATTCATAAAAATGTCTTGGAAGACTTTTGAATTTGTTCACAAAAAAAATTCTTAACCTGGTCTTTTTCCTTCTCCTCCTGTGTCCCCAATTGCTCTCACGTTCCGATGAAGTTTACCTGATTTTCACCCTTGTTGTTAAGGGAATCGAACCTGCTCATTTCACGACGTATTCACGCCTCAGTCACCTGAGTTGTACGTACAATATGGTAGAGCCGCCCATGATTGTTAATATGTCAGCGATGTATAGTTTCAAAGTCGTAATGATCTTTTGAACAAACTATTATTACATGAATGAATATCAACAGGGTTGAATGTACTTACAAATAGGAAAAATAAAGAAATTCGTTGAAACATATTTAGAAATGAATTCTGTGTTCTAGTGGTCGTTAATATTTCGTAAATAACACAGATTCTCTCTTAAGTATTTATGAAAAATTATTGTGAAGTGCATATTCGGTAATTTTAGTGTGCACATTATAAAGCGACGAAATCGTACTTTTTACAAACTTTAAAATTTCTTGGTATCTCTATAGTTGATTTAAGCTTTCAATTCATGGATGAATTTACCTCACTTGCAATACGATTGTAATAACAGGTGTATTCAAAGTTTTATTCTGTGTTATTCATGATCATGTGCTCATATAACCTCACATCTGCTGAAAAATTGATCTTTTTAAACGTATCTTGATCAAGACATCTTTCAGGAATCTTTCCAAGACTTCTAAAAGATATCTCCAAGAACTCTTCAATAACGTTCTTGAAGATCTCTGAATTAAGTATTCTGTTACCAATTCTCATCAAGATGTCTTCCCAACACTCTTAAGAGATATCTTTAAGAACCTCCAAGAACGTTCTTAAAGATCTCTCAATTAAGTATTCTTTTAGATATCTTCAAGAACTGAAATGTTAGTTGGGGAGTTGATTCGAGAAGATATTCTCGAGAAGACGATGATTAATCAGATTTCGTGAGTTTTAATTTTCATTTTGTTTCTATAAACGATTCAAAGTTCGAGAACATAATTTTTCGCTGGACCAGCAGAGTTTTCAGTATTGTTGTCACATCGATGTTATAACAACTCAATCTGCCGCGTTTTTTTTGGTCCATTCAAAAATCATATGCATTCTGTACCCCAAAAATATCCAATTTTAGAGGCCATAGATTCACTCTCTTGATTTGAATTAGTGACAAGTCACTATGCCGCAGTCTTTGGTCACTAATTCAACCAGTTATGAGCATACTTCCAGGGAAATCTCCTTCATTCTGACGAAAACGCTTCATTTTTCCTTCAATTTTTTGGTGAAAAAATTAATCCTTTCGGTCAAAATGGCGTAAGTTTTCCTAAGGGTATCACTGCTAATTGGCGAATAGTGACAGTATGAATCAGTAAAACGCGAAGTTCACTGATTCAATCATTGGATCGTCTTGGAGATGTCTTGAATCAAGACATCTTTCAGAAATCTTTTGCAATATGGTTTTCCAACACTTCTGAAAGATATCTCTAAGAACTCTCCAAGAACGTTCTGGAGATCTCTTAATTGAGTATTCTCTTAGATATCTCCAAGAACTGCGTGCTGTGTGGGATATCTCGTCGACAATCCACTGGTCCACCAGTGAGATTTACTGACGAATCAATGAGACATATTTTTACTCGTTAACACAGTGATATATTTCCACCACTTCGGATTGAAAGATAATTCATACACTGTTAGAGAAATCTACCTGAAACTTCATAAGAATATTATGAAGTTTTTCACATAATTATTTTATTAAATTCCATAATAAAATATTGAATTCAATAATATAATTCTCAATGTTAAGAATTCTTTTCTCAATGTTGATAATTTTGTTCTAAATTGTAATAATATATTTGTGAAATTTGATAAACAATTGTTACATTTCAGAAAGAAATTTTGAAATTTCATCATCAATATTAAATTTAAGAATTATTATTGAATTCAATATGAAAATATGGTATTTCATAAAGAATTTCGTATTAAATTTAAGAATTTTTCTAACAGTGTAGTTGAATTCCCATAGTTTTGCATCTCTGCTACCATGACTTATCACTTATCGGGGTCCGATGAAGCACTGACTTACATTCCACATCAAGACCCGATTCGAAAAAAGACTTGCCAAATTTGTTTCTCACTGAACACCCAATATGAATTTCAACTGAAGCAGGGCTCGTCGATTCCCGCATAAGTCAACACAATTTCCAAAATGGAGTATTATTCGTCAATCAGAATTGTATCAGCACGGTGCGAATCATCGTGAAATCTCCTCTGATTCTTTCAATTTTGATAATCCAGCGTAGTTGAAGTTACGAATTGATAATTCGAATCATGATCGTTACTACACTCCACCGACAAATCTGTACCAAAATCAAATGTGGAAAAAGAATAACCAAACGGGGTTTCGAATCGAATAAATAAACACGACTGATTATGTTTGCTGTATGAGTCTGCGACAAACAAAGCTGATGTATAGATTCGATGATGATGACGATGATGATGATGATGATGATGAAGAGAACGTAAATAACGAATTATTGAATGTAGAGATTCAATATGTGCATAACGTGTCAAACGGTATATGGAAATGAGATCTCAACTTTATATCAGTGTTTTGTAAAATTAATAATGTTCGATGTAAAATGGATTGATAAAAAATGAATCCGAGAAACGTGATACGATGTGTCATCGGATCGTATTGCCGGAGAATTTCTCGCGTTTCTCTTTTTTACGCGTAACGAGATGGGGTACGTTGAATTCGATGATCGAGGATAAAGTGATTCCTATCTTTTGATTTTAAAATATCCTTCCGGGAGGATGGGATCGTCAAAAGAGATTGAAACTTGGTTGGTTGTCAAACCAGTTATTTCAGTTCTTTGTGAGTTTAAATTGTGTTTTTGCAATTGGAATCAATTCAGTCGCGAATTCCTGGATGGACCGCATTTTTGAATTCGTATGCGGACTGGGGGTTCCGCTCAGCACCCCTCAGGATTCACGCAGAGAAGTGCCTCTTTGGAAAATAGCAGAGTTCACTATTCGATATAGCAGTACATGTTTATAACGTGTTTTCAGTAGAATGAGCTATGTAATTTACTGATCATGTGATGTAGAGGAACACAAATAAGTGCAATGCTACGTAGTATCTTTATGAATCACTATGAGGATTAGTAATCTCTGTAATTTGGATTTTATGTGCCTAAAAATCAGAATGCGAGGTGATATAATTTACTATTTCACACATCGGGGGCAGCTGTGCTACATATGGCAACGAACTGTATTATTTTTTGAAGACCTCTTTGCTCCGTTCCCCGATTGAGGACACGTGTTACCATTCGAGTTCCCGTTCGGGAACTGCCGAGAATCTAAGGAGTTCCCAGTGAGAACCCGAGTCTATTTGCGAATTTAGGGTTCCCGTCAAGAACCCGTGTTACCATTCAGATCCCGAGCGGGAGTCCGCATACGAATTTGAGAATTTCGTTCACCCGGGAATTTTCAGCTGGGAACTTATGTTGCTGAAGTTTGGATCGTTTATTGGAACGAATTAGTACCCGAATAACACAATATTCAGCTGTTAGAGACCACAAAATCTTGCAGTGCATCTTTCAACGATGTTTCCAGTTTCAATGAGTCAAATTTAGAAGACAAATGATTTTTATGAGTTTGACATTTCGTTTCGTTTCTATAAACGCTTTAAACTCCCTCAAAATGGAAAAAGTGATCATGTTCGAACATGGGCCAAGAATAGCGGATATATAATGAGATATACTCTCTCAGTTTTATCTAATTTTATGAATCAATGCAGAATGGAAAGAATTCATATTACAGCATCCATCTTGTAATATCCGAGCATTTTGATCCAATTTGGAACCCCATGCACCTTATAATTATACGTATATCCATCTTTTCCGCTCAAAGTACATATGAATGATTGAAGTGAATTCATCAACATGAAATACTAAATAATTCGATAGACAGTAAACGTGTTCGCGTACGATGCTTTTCAATCAGAAATCCGAATTATCCTCCGTTTCATCCTCGAATGTTTGCATTTGAGGATATGAAGAAACGCGAGTGCCAGTGGCAACATTACCGTGTCTCCTCTTCTTTCTCGTTCGATCGATGTAACAGAAAACTCTGCCGCTTTAGCCAGGATTTTCATACGTCGTGTTTAATTTGATTCACATATTCGAATCTATCCGTGAGACGTTCAAGATTATCCGCGTCCGAGGACAAATGTTAACACGATTAAGTATACAGGTGACCGCACAGCGCATTCTATCCAATTATTTCATACACTCGACGCCTCGTAGCCTCGCAGAGGGGTCAATTAGAATAAATATTTGATCATCGCGATTGGTTATCGACTCATTTTGCGAGTAAATCCCCCCGAACTCGCGGGAGAGATTCGATGGCAATTTTCAGATCCATCCAAAGGGAAATTTCATCGGAATTATTTTTACTAATTTTCGGAAAAGGGAGAGAGAGAGAGAGAGAGAGAGAGAGAGAGAGAGAGAGAGAGAGTTAATAATCTGGTTCATTTCATTCACCAACTTTATAACATTTAAACGTATTCTCAATTGGTCACGTATGGAAACCTTGGGAGGAGCTCAAAGAAACAAAATTCGTTCCTAAATGTTGAATTTTCATCTTGGATTCGATAATTGAAATGCTGCGGTGCTCTTCAACGAACAGATACGCTTTCATGGAGTCTCGGATACTCGATCCACGCGATCTGTACGACATAAAGAACGATATCAAAATCTTTGTTCTCGAATTCAACACATTCTGAATATATACTTTTGTCTCTTAATAATTATAAAAGTACTAGAGTATTTTTTTCCGACTCCTTGGGAGGAGCTCAAAGAAACAAAATTCGTTCCTAAATGTTGAATTTTCATCTTGGATTCGATAATTGAAATGCTGCGGTGCTCTTCAACGAACAGATACGCTTTCATGGAGTCTCGGATACTCGATCCACGCGATCTGTACGACATAAAGAACGATATCAAAATCTTTGTTCTCGAATTCAACACATTCTGAATATATACTTTTGTCTCTTAATAATTATAAAAGTACTAGAGTATTTTTTTCCGACTCCTGTACAACTAGCGAAGACTCGTATTCCATCTTTCTTCCTCTGGCTTCTAATTCTACTTCTCAATGAGTGCGGAATAAGCGTTTCAAGAAAAAGAAGAGGGAGAAAAAAGAAACGATGAATTACGGGAGATCATTATCTAAACATTCGTTCTACCCTCAACACAGAATCATTCATTCCAAGTCGAGCGGATACATCTTTACACTGTGAGAAACCTGAAAGTAACCAACGCGGTCGTCCGCAAAAATAATTTGAAGGAAGTAGTAGTAACAGCAACGGCGGAGCATCAGGAACAGTAGCGGAATCAAGGAAAGAGTAGACTGCGAAACTTGTTTCAATAGCACGCCACGGAAGAAGTGGCTTTTGCCGCACATTTGAGTTTGTAATTTTCTCGTGAAAGAGATAGCACACTATGGTTTTTAAAACATCGACAAAAAGAAGTACAAAGCGAGCTCTCGGGAGGAGAGAAAAAATATATCCAAGTGGAAGACGAAGGAGAAAAAAAATTGGTCCTTTCGTTGGACGGGTATTCGTTTAGAGTAGGAAAAAATTGTGATTGATTCGGGAGAGAGAAAGGGCGGGGGAGGAGTGATGAAATTTATGTTCTATATACTTTCATTATCGCGTGAAGAATGAAGTTTCGTGTAACTTCGTTAAATGTGAACCGAAGGTGATAATGATTGGCGTATGGGGGAATGGTGGCCTTTTTTCTTTCACATATTATTCATATCATTCGTGAGCGATGCGAAATTGAACTCATTTACGAATTTCACGGGAGTTTGAAATAAAGTTGTTCCACCAACTTCACGGTTATTCAAATATTCTATCATTCCACCCTTGTACGGGCGAAAGGATAACAGAAGGGAGTGAATTCACAGGATTTTGAATATTGGTGTGAAATTTTATTGATTAGAGTGGAAGTTTAATGAGAATTTCGTAGCCGTTACAGCAAAAAATTTGCTGCTGCAGTTCATCATATTGCTTTATCTCAGCAATTCAATTAGCTGGGCAGTGAATTATTTACTTTTTTTAATTAATTATGATATCTCGATTTGCTGCGTCAGCAATGTTTCGCTGCCATGTCTTGATGGATCGCACTCCATCGCACGAAAAGTTATCAAAGAAATGAAACGATTCATTATCTATAAAGGAAATTTAACCAGCAAATGTATTTCATTTTCCATAAAAGCCCACCTGATTGTTAACATATATTCACAATCAAAATGCAAGCACCAATGTTCCACGAAAATATCCACTCTTATTTTTCAGCATCATTTATTCTTAGTACCGTACATCGCATTATTCGAATCATATCCCATGAAATTCAAACTCTAATATTATCACACGAAAATCAAAGATGCAGCCACATTTTTAAAAACGTATTTGATTAAAGAGAAACTTTCATTCCGAAAACTATTTCCATAACGCTCCGCACGTAGAACATTCGTGATGAAAGAGGAAATTAAATAAGATCAATTTAAAATATTCAAGCACTGTTCTCAAGCGTAAGTACTTCATATCCCTAAGTACAATCATCTCTCACTTCAATCCCGTTAATTCTATATCCGGCAAATAATAATTCGTTGAAATTTCGAATGTTCTCATGCATTTCTTGCTGATCTGATATTCTTCAACCTGGGAGGAAAATCGATAACACGCGCATGGCGCGCGCCTGCATGCAGCTTCTTCGCATCCTTAAAAACGGATAATGTTAAAATTAATACATCCGTGTGTAGGTTTGGGGATATAAAATCCTCCTCGTCAATTATAACGATAGATCTACCGATGCTTCGAATCGGCGATATTCTTATCACTTTGTTGATCAAAAAGAAAATTCCATCTGAAAGAAAAAAAAGAACCAGAATGATGCTTGCGATCCTTCTTAACGTTCCTTCCTTTGTTTTGCGTGTTTTCAGAAATGCCGAAGCCATCTGTACCACCGAAAGCCACGGAGATCAAAAGCAGCGCTAACAAAGAAGGTGAGGTTATCATAGAAATTTGTAATAATACCTTCCGTACTGTCTTGCTATATACAACCTAGAGTGTATTCGAATATCACATAATTTATAAGATCATACAACGATACGATCTTCGAGAAATAATATAATCCGTAGTGGTTATTCGATATCTGCATTACTTTTTTGTCCTTTTGCTCTCTTTTACTTATCTAATCTCACGTTTAGTTGTGTTCGAAAAGCGGAGGAGTTACTTAAAACTCACGTCTGTAGGGATCGACATTTTATGAGATAAGGAGGAATACATTACAGGATGATACTACGGTTTTTCTTCCACTTAAAGCGTTTGTAGACTGCAGTGAGTAGACTCTATGATTCACCTCAAGTATCGCGGTGGAGAGATTCGACGTATTCGTATAATTTGTTCTTTTCATTTTACCTGAGAGCTTTCCATCTTCCTTGCTCTTGTTCCTCTTGATTTCTCTTATCCGCTCTATTGTATAGGAGATGAGATTATAATATTCTTTGCGAATAAAATGATTGACGAGAGAACGGAAATTGATTTCTTTGCTGTCGCACGTACGATGTCGAAACATCGGGCAAGAGGATGTACAAGAATGTACGTGAATTCATATTCTTTTGATTATAAAATTCTTATTCCGTTTTGATGCATATTGGGGTGGAGTTATTTCAAATACGTTAATCTCAAACTAGAGGCGGAACAATGTAATTTGGATTGCAATTGATTCGAATATTTTTAGTAACAGAATTTCATTGGGTGACTTTTATATAAGTGATTTAGCTAACTAAATATTTCAAAGAACAATTCTATTCGAAGTTACGTCAATTCGCCGATAGGTCGCCGCCGTTAGCTTCATTTTCATTCAAAATACAGAGGCTTTCAATAATTTGGAATGCATATTTAATTCAATAATCGATAATACTGCAACACTGGGCCATGAATGTCATCAATCGAACGTTAATGGCGCTCATTCATCAAGAGTACACAGAGAAAAGTTTATATTCAAGATTATTAGACACAGCATCGTACCCGTGGGATATACTCGATTATGATGATATAGGAACTATAACTTTGTATTTTCTTATTACTCCGCATATTGACTTCGAGAAGAGTTGTGGTAATATGTCGCATATTCATGTTCTTTCAGGCACAATGAAATATATCCCAAATTTTCGCCATGTAGGATATTTGATAATAACGTAGATCGAGTAATGGCAGTGAATAATTGGTCACGTGTGAAATGATTAACGCTTGGCCCAATGATGAGACAAAATAGTCGGAATTTACGATGTTTGAACGTGGTCCATCCATGACAATATTTATTCGCTTCGTTAAAATATCAAACATGAAAGTGTTTTTCGCGTTAAACTCCAGAATGAATTTGGAAACCGTGTCTAACTATTGGATCATCGTTTCCAATTGCGTTGTGGTTTTTTGTTCGCCAGGTGTGAATCTGATTGATTGATTGGTTGATTGATTGTTTCGTCGAGAAAATTTTCTATTACAGGGTAAATTTCAGCCAGTGGTGAGTCATACTATCATCAGTCACAGGTAATCAATCGTTGGTCACTTGAAATAGCCGTATATCGGCTGTTGTCAGCTGATTTCACTGCTGTACCATCGCTGATTCCATCGTTAACCATTAAATAAGAATAATGATTAACCCATTATTCAGTGTGTTTTCTTCACTAGTCTCTCTGTATATTTGTACCAGAAACAAAATGCTCACGTCGTTGTCGGTTTTATATTCATTATTATTGAACGTTATCGGCGCTCGCTCCGTTCCATTAAAAACCCATGAAAAACCATTGAAAATCTTGTAAGGCGCTTGCTACGCTTGCGTGTCTTCGATACTATTTGAGCTCGCTTCGCTCGCGTATCTTCAATGCTATTTGAGCTCGCTTCGCTTGCGATTCAATGCCCTGTGAGACGCTCGCTACGCTCGCGTCTGTTCAATCCAGGCTCGTTTCGCTCACATTTCTAAAGTTCTGACGACGCTCCTTTTACTCGTCGGTCAACATTCAGTACGGCGCTCGCTACGCTCGCGTTTGTTACATCTAAGTTGTCTCCGCTCGCCATTCAGTATCCTGTATGACGCTCGCTATGCTTGAGTATGTCCAATCTAGGCTCGCATTTTAAGAATTATAATGACGCTCGCTTCGCTCGCATTTTCGAGATCCTTGTGACGCTCGCGTCTGTTCAATCTAAGCTCGCTTCGCTCGCATTTTAAGAATTATAATGACGCTCGCTCCACTCGTCATTTAAAATGCTGTACAAGCTAATGACAGCAATAAAATGTATGACAACATACCAAATTTTAGATTAAAACGAATATATTAGCAAAATTAATAGCAAAGAAGTACTCACTTTTTGGGGTACTTCGAAGATAAAGCATTAGAAGAAAATACAAAGTTCTTTATAAATCTTTTCAAAATACTTCCACAGAGATCGGTAATGGAGTCTACCGAATTCCAACAGAGATTTCAAACGACTCCAAGGAAAAATATTATCGAACAACCACCGAAACGAAATTTTCTTCGATCGTTTTTGAATTCCTATCGTTGTGAAGGAATTGTTGTTGGAACAATGATGACTCCAGATATTTCTTCCTCTTCCTCCGCTTTTTCCTCTTCTTCATTCTCCTTCTCATCGAGTCACTCTGCGCTCGAAATTGAACAATTCATTAAGAGAAGGAAGGTTGAGTTTGAAGTCATTGACCCAGCACTCGGGGAATGTAATGGTCCCAACGTAATGCTTCTGAGTAGACATTTGTGCGACATCAATAGTAGTTTTAGCCACCAATTAAGAGCTCCTTTAAACACGATTACGGTTAGCTATTTCGTTCCCTTTCCAAATTCCACGATGTAGCGTGTGTGAGATGGCTTTTATACGGAAAAGAATAAAATAACGTGTGAAATGACAAACGATAACAAAAGGATATCGTTGGAGATTCATTCATCAGATTATTGTAAAAATTAGTAATTTCAGAATCGATAGAGGAATAGGATGAAGACGTTAAAAGTCTACAAACTCACCCTTTCTGGACTGTTCACACCCTCTTCATGCACATACTTCTGCTGAGAAATCCTTCTGAGCCCACCAGAAACTGCCTCATTCTTGTTTCCCCATGGATTCCCGATGCCCTGTCAGCTGACGTCTGGTGAAACTTCTTTTCAAATACCCCAGGAATCTCGCACTCTCTATTTTCCACGTACTTCTGATGGACTTTTGAGCAATTAAATATCTTCACTCTTCGACAAAATTGGATCTTTGATGTCGAATTCTTCATTCTTGAGTGATTTCTGCCGTAAGAAAGTATTCCAACGGATCCCACTGATATTTTATCAGAGAAAGGTCATTGGTAGCGATAATGAAATGTAAAGGCACGGAGAAAAAAGTTTTGCTGGCATAACAAATTGGTCTGTTACTATAGCGCCTACAAAAAAAATTGCTCAAGGAACGAGGAAAATAATTGACAGAGCTAACACATTAGCTCTTAGAGTGAATATTTCTGCAATGGAAATACATTTTTTTTGTAGGCGCTATAGTAACAAAACATTTTTCTCCATGTGCAGGAGAAAAATCCGATTTTCGCTGTATCAGCAAGAAAATGTTGACTCCTGCAGCAACATTTGTTTTCTATTCTATACATAAAACTAAAAATTGTCCTGATTCAGTTGATCATGTTACTCCCTCCGCAATTCAATTCAGCTGTGGCAGCGAATTGTTAGTTACTCCAGCAAAATGACTCGCTATTCTATACATAATACTTCAATTTACTGTGTTAAGCAGATTTCTTGTGCCGTGTACATACGCTTTACTAGAAATCATTTGCTCTCACAGCGTATTATTTTGTCGCTTTCCTCACATTTTCCCTCTTACGAAAATTACGCAATTTTGACAAAAATGGAAAAAACAATGAAGCATTTTGTTCGGAATGAAGTGATGCTTCAGCGCATCATTCCGCGACATAAAAATCTCAATACATTGATCGAGACATAAGACGAATGAAGTGAAGCCCCTCTGAAAACCAGAAGAAAAAGTGTGTAGATCAACAGTTGTTCCCTGCTTCAAGTTCCATCTTCGTCATTGAAGATGTCCTTAAAGGTAATGAAAGCTCGAATCTCAACCCCTCGAGTGTGCCGACGGCCGAATACACTCGTTTAAACTGGCACTCGAGGTAGTTGAAAGAAGGTGTTTGTCAATTGAATAACTTGGAATGAAATAAAAGGAGATTAACAAGTGTGTCACGCAATTCATTTCACTCTTCCCAGCGAAGATTTCTTTCACACAAACCGATGACATTTCCCCTTTCGTCAGAAGTTTCTAAAAAGAGATGAAAAACAAAAATCTTCCTGACAAAATTATATGATCATTCACATGTTCTCTCAATTCGTTTCAACGTATAAAAGAAAGTCTGTATACCGTCGGTACCTTGATGATGAGTTTCTCTCTCGAGCTGGGTAGTAAATATGCACATTCATTTTTATTCCACCTCTATTTTTGTCGTAAGAATGAACTTCTTAACAACAAACTCCCGACAGCATTACATGTACGTCATATTTTTCACCGATCTTTTGATAAATTATAATATTTTTCTTAGAATATTTGTCATTCTCTTGAGTGGAGAAAATAGTTTATTATAACAACAACAACAATAACGAAATATTTTATATCATGTGTAGATATATATTCCTGCTCCGAGAGGAGTGATTATTTTTTTGAGAAGAGAAAATGATCGTACTTTGTCGAAAGGAAGAGAGCAATGTTTTTTTTCCTGTTGCGAAATAAAGCATCGTGTTCCTCATTTGCTGCAGACTCGACGCGTTTGGATAGAAATATTGTAGCACAGTTGTTCAACTGCGGTGAAAGTTGAAATAGTGAAATTGAAAAGTAGTCATGTGTATTTCATAGAATGTAGAACTTTTTCTTTCTCGAGAATTTTTTTTAATGCTTCGAATAAGTGTCGATTCACGGAGCAATTCATCGTTGTGTCGAGGAGAATCTTTTTTTTTTATATCAAATTAATTCTGAATTATATAGCGAGCAAATGAATTTATTTTTCAAGCGAATGCAAAAATAGAGGGTTGCATGGGGTTGAAAGATCGATGCGATGATTGGGGTTTGGTCAGGTAGGACTGGAGAATATTTTTTTATGGAATGGAGCTTGAATAATTGTGCTCCACTGTAGAAAAAAAAATACTTCCAAAAAGAAAGTTTGACAGTTTTCTACACAAAATTTCTTTGAAAATTATCGTAAAGAAGTTGGTAAGTATCCAAAAAGTTTCATGAGTTTACGCAATTTCCCAAACTTTTGTTTGTCAATCCACGAAGAAAGTTCGAAAATTATTATTCTAAAACAAGGTTTCAAATTCCCAAGCAATTTTGTTTAGAATTTAACAACGTTTTTTCACGATACCGCCTTGAAGTGTTCCAGATGAACCTAAATCTGTTCCTTTCATTCAAAAACCTCCCTTTCAGTGTAGCAAGACCGGATTTGGCTCTTGGCTCAAGAGACTCTCCAGTATTGGAACGTTTATTCTCTCCCGGCAATTTTCACACAGGTTTCTGCGCATCTTCCATGCATTTTCTTTCGGATAAAGTGATATTCTAAAGAGTCTCTAAGAAATCTTTCGAAACTTTGTTACTAATTTCTCAATGTATCCCTGCGAGACTGGGCCTTATGTGAAACATTGTTGGAAGCAGTCAGCGATTTTCGCAACGATATTACAATAAATTCACTCTAAAATATTCTTCCACGATGAGGAAACAACTTCGAAAATCCCACAAAGGAATCAAATCGGCTTCACAAAGTTTTCACGAGAAAATAATTATAAAACCTGCAAGATATCCAAGTTTACAAATTCACCTATTCTATATACGACCTCCTGTACAATCTTCAAAGATCCTCAACGACGCAACGAACGTCACAGGGGAGGTTTGAAATCTCGTAAGGCTTCGGAAAGAACTTACAAAGTCCTGAAAGCAGATAGTACAATTCCTACATGAAATGACTAGTTTCTGTCAATGGAATCAACTCTACATTGAACATTTTGAATCCTAAGAGCCCTAAAACGAGTATTGGACCGATTGAAGGATTTAGTGAAAGGAATAGCGAAAAGCCTCAATAATTCATAAACATCAACCGAACGGGAATCCAGGTGTTCATCAATTCAAACTTTCGAAACAAAATGAAAACAATACTTACTTGAAAATCCTCCAATTCGCATTCCGAGGAAATCAAAAGGAATATTCATCGAAGTTTAAATTTCGGGAAATTACTTGACTAGCAACGTGAACTTTATCTAAGGCGAAGTCAACAGAATCGTGAGCCCCAGCGTTACGTGTTTTATAAAGTTCGGAGCGATAATTAAAAATCTAGAAGAGAAAGAGGGTGAAGTCAAATACCGTCCTCCACTTGATATCACGGCGAGAGAGAGATTCCCATCGTACAAGATTAATCGATTTTCATATTTGTCTCGTAATATCGTGGGTTTAACGGGATCACACGATCGAGATGATTTTATCATAAAACTGAAAAATCCCGCATATAGCGAGAGTAAGAGAATCGAAAAGTGAATTAACCGTGGCTACCGGCACGGCGCGGCTGACACAAAAAAAACACAACTTGAAAAAGAATTTCTTATCCAACACATTTTATCGTCGTTCTCCTTTTTCCTGCCTTGGATAGAAAAGCACGCGATAACGGGAAATTTTCACACTCGAGGTATCACGAAACTCTTACGCTTTCTAAAGAGGGGGCCGCCGCCGCCGCCCCTCTTACAAAACTCTTGAACGAGCAGCAGCAGCAGCACCACCACCACCAGCAGCACCAGCATTGCAACGAGAGAACAGCGCAGAGAGAAAGAAGCCCAAGAGGGCGAAATAACGGATGAAATACGAGCCCTCGTTGTGATTACATGGTGTGCGTAAAAACAGGAATATTCCACGAATATACGAGGTGCGAGGAAGCGAGGAAGCGAGGAGTATACTTGTATCGTTGTGTGTGGAGCAGGCATATACAGCAGGTATCTTTCTCCCACACGTATGAACACGTGTAGAGAGATGTTCCTTTGCATGCTCTGAAATAGAAGAGGTGTCTCCACTCTTGCCTGCATTATACTATATCGTTATTGCGCTCAAGATCTGAGAAGCGAGGTGAGGAAGAGGGCTGCGCAAATGTCACAAATATAAAGTTTACTACGACAGCCACTTTAAGTTGTATTTGAAAACTTTTTAGTGTACACCAAACGACACTTTATTGTTGGATAGTGTTAACAAGGTAGTATTCTTTGAAAACATTTCAATTCGAAAGAGAAATAAAAATTCTCCTCTAACGGGATTTATCACCCCCCCCCCCTCCTCCCCCCGGTCATAAAACATCGTCTACGTTGGGGAAAGAAAGTCAATTAATAGAATCTCACGGTATTCGTGAAAAGAGAAAGAAAAAATGAGGAATCTTGCAGAAGAGAACAGGAGAGAACAGGAGAGGTTGTTATTGTTGGGGTAATCGTGATATTGATTTCTGTGTGAATATACGTGACATGTGTTTGTTCAATCGTTGTCAAAACATGGCCTCGAATGATGATCTTTTGGTTTATGGTTTATGTTAGGAATTTGTTGGAGAATCCCAGAAATTACATAAACCTTCTATAACATACATGCATTAACGAAACATCAAGCGTAAAACTCCTCCACCTGTTTATAGACTAAATAGAACCACATTATGTATCCAAATAGCTGGTTTTATAATTCATACCACTGCTGCTTGCCTGAGAACTTAATATAATTCATGACACGATATTTTGAAATTTCACGCTACAAGTATAGCGCACGTGTACTTTACAATCTTTATGATTGCAACTCGAGACTCGAAATATATTGATTTTAATTTTCAAACTTATTCGAATATGGAGGAGGATTATTAGTGGGATAGGAACTGGAAGAGTTGGAGCATAATCGAGTGCTTAAGGTTCTGACATCATTTTGAATGACCACAATGACGATATCAAGTAGTTGGACGAGGAGCGTTCTTCGTGTAACTCGAAATTCACATTCAGCTGTACTAATTGAGACTGTAATTAAGAGAATTCGAGAGGGGCAATATTCGGGACTGGGGGATTTCGTACACGTGACGACGTGTTGTCGAAGTTGTTGTACGTAACTGAGGAACTGTGAGATGTATATCTCTTCAGGCGCATCTGAATAATCACGAATGTTAGGATTGAAAGCTTCTCATGGCCTTTTGTAGGAGTTTGGATCTTGAGTACGAGGAGGGTATTAATACTGAAATTATCTATCACTCTGTGACGCTGTGTGTCGTATAATTTGAATTTGACGTTCTTGAACTTAGAGGATGTAAGTTCAATCTTATCGTCTGTACAGTAGTCTACCCTTTTGAATTACCGAGGAAAAATGAAGAGTCGATAAGTAGCGTTGAAAGAAATTAATTGGAAACGATAACAAGCGGAAGAGAGATTCGAGAAGCAAATCCCAAAAATAAGAGAGTTCATCAAACTCTTAACGGGTGGGATTAGCGGACGTCGGGCAACAAGTTGTCAAGATAGAAGAGGTTCTTAAGGAACTTCAGAATTTTTTCCTTGTGTGAGACTTATAAACTTCACGGAAATGCACATCGTAATTTCTTCTTGGTTTTCTTGTATTTTTATTTTGAAGGGTAACACCACTCTAGGGATCTGGGAAAAGGTCTTGTGTCGCTTGGATAATTTATTTTGGAGGGTGTAGACGAAGAAATACCCTCCGTTGCAATAGCAAATAACAAATTCTCTGGATCTCTTAGATGCCCCGAGTCGAAAAATTTGGACGGTTTTGTCCTCATATTTCATTTTTAGACTGATTTTCTCGTGATTGTTGAATAACGCGGATAAAAACCGTACTTTTTCATGATTTTAGTCTGAATTTCTCCTCAATCACTTTCATTCGTTAGAAGAGAAATTCAGATTAAAATAATGAAAGAGTACTGTTTTTATCCGCATTATTCAACAATCAGGACAAAATCAGTCTGAAAATGAAATATGAAGACAAACACCCATGGGGCAACATGGTTAATTAGAGCAGAGGAATTTTCCTGAAGGAGCGAAGATTTTTGCTCCTGTCACGGCTAAACAATCACTGTAGTACCTAACAAAATTGATGCGATGATAGAACAAGTTTCAACCCGCAAAAGATAATTTAGCTGCCGCCAGTGGCTAGTACGGAGACAGAGAGCCATTGAATTGGCTCCTGCAGCTAAATTGCAGCCGCTAAAGTAAATAGATTGATTAGAAATGCCATTTTTTTTGCTGTCATAACTAGAATTTAGCTACAGGAGCTGATTTAATGGCTGCCCGTGTCTGTGCTAGCGACTTGGCTGCTGCAGCTGAATTATTTCTCCCGTAAAATGATGGAGCGCCAGCGTGATGAAGAATTGCTTCGAGGGAGAATGAATAATCTGTTTGGAGATTGCCTGGAGAAAACTAAAGACATTTGAAGATTTTCGTTCAGCACCTGATTCCTTTTTGGGTTTAGATTTGTTATTCCCTGCAAAAATCGTCTCGTATACAAAGCTCCAAAACCACTTTCAAGAATCATGTTCCCAGGTTCCTCGATGTATCTCACAGACGCGAGTTCCCACGACTCTTGATTCTTTTATGTTCACGATGGGATGGTTATGAATTGTGAGAGATCAAGTTTTCAGGATATCCTCGAGGAATTTTTGGATACATGACTTGTAAAACGAGTTTGATTGTCTATAATTTTTCATGGAAAGAATGCGACGCGATGTTATTTGAAAAATAATGACTCCACCAATGAATAGGAATTGAAATTATGTCATGGAAAATTGAGTTCTGATAAAAGATAATCTACTGACTCCTATTTCCGGAGATTTTCAGCTTTCGGAGTGAGACCAAGTCCGAGCCAACCGATGCGGAACGCGGATCCACTCCGGAAGCTGAAAATTTGTGAAAATGTATTTCCAAAACATCGCAGATAGCGCATGAAGAGTTGATTTTCAAAAATGGGAATAGAATGCTTTAGAATTTTCTCACAGCGCCAAATATCTTAGCAACATCTCGGAATGTCATCATGAGCCGTCGTTACCGCGACATTTGTTTCTGTTTCGAGGAATATTTTTATCAAATTTTGCAATTTCGTTTACAATAATTTCAAAAAAGATCGTTCAAGAGATCCTAGCGGTACAGCAACCGGAGTAGAAATTCATATTAGGTGTTCGATTGAGACCAGATCTGGGAAGCCTCATCTCAAATCAGGCCCTGATATGGAATGCAACGCACCGTTGTATCAGAGCCCGATGTAATGAAGTATGATAGGGCATGTAAAATCACAAACCTAGCAGGGTCAGATCTGGTTAACCCTAATCAGGCGTATCAAATCATGGCCTCACCAGGACCAGATCAGGTGTGCCAAAATGAGGTGAGCTCTATTTTTGCCCGATTGGGCCGATGATGAACAAGGGGCTGGCCATACAATTTTTTTGCTCGGGAAAAGCAAAACCGTTGATGAAAGATTGCGGTCGAATAGCTAAATATTTTGGCACCCTCAAGCCAACTCATTTCTTAGCAACATTAGCTAAAATGTAGCTAGTGAGGCTAAAAATTTTGCTGCAGTTGCTAAAATTCAGCTATTGCCGCTAAAAAAAATGGCTGTCCATCTCTCAGAGCTAATTACTTTTTTCCGTGTAGTGTCTCATTAATGTCTTTGGAATATACTGCTTTTAGAACTGTTGATGAATTCATCAGTTCAAAAAATTTTCGTGTGCTATTATATCCATCATTGGCAGCCTCGATTACTTTTTGTACTTGACGTAATTTAAAATTTGACATCAAGAATCTCTATTTTATGTGAACCAAAAGGTCCTTGCCAGAAAAATTCGAATGTTGTGTGAACGTTCCAGAAACATATTCTGCTCTTAGGGCGATAGCCGCAACGCGAAAAAAACTCTGCGTCCAATGTTGCATCCTTTTTGAATAAATGGAGACCTATCCTGGTAGAAATTTGTCTTGGAGTCCCATTTACCATCCACGTACTAGATGGAACCCATGTAGGGGCAACTGAATAACACATTTCAGCCAATTTGACTTCAGTGCCCGAACATTTGGTTGGTTCGTGTAGATTTTTCATGCGTCAACTGATCGTACAGTGACATTAATAATAGTCCATCAACACGGCCAGAGGAATAAAAGGAAGCCGCAACGTTTCAATTCGTCACTCGAGATTATTTTATGGGAATAAATTCAAAAGCAACGTTCTTGACTGGAGATTACATTTCAAAATACATTTTCACCTTATTCATATATGTGATTTTACTGAAAACAGACGATTTAACATTTCTAATTAACAATTTGAACTACATTCTAGCAATTCCCTGGGACACCTGGATGGGCACAGGCTAGAAAGTGCGTCACAAAATTAGCTAAAAACCGACCTAACATCTGGGAAAACTAGCTGGGGCCTATCTCATTCCTAATTATAATTTCTACCAGGGTAGGAATGAGAATATTATCCCACTTTTGATATGGAATATTAATTTTGAAACCTTAACCACGCTTCCTAGATTCAGTGAATGGCATCATATTAGACTTACATTTTCTGCACACAACAGCTTGCGAAGTAGCGGAGAAGATTGTTAAAAAATTCAAAATTTGGTGCAGTTCAAAGCCTTTGTTTAATGCACAGGCATCCGGATGGATGACTGCTAATTTTCTAGCTAACGCGTGGACGTCCTTGATGGCTGGACCTCTCAAGTCCGTACCTGGAGAAAAAAAGAATAGCTGTAACACTTTTTCACTTTTTTAGCCTCTCTTTTTCACCCCTGTAGCTACGATAATTGTAGCTGTAGCTATTTCTAGCTACCGCAGTAGGAAATCGTAGCTGTAACTGCACAGGTTTTGTGATTAATATTTGGATAGCCAACTGATAGATTTAAATGTTGAATTTTTGCTTTCGCAGCTAAATTGCTTGCTGCTATCGCTAAGTGAGTAGCTGTGGCAGCTAAAAATAGCTCCCCTGGCTAATCAGTTTCTCCCGTGTAACGATCCAACGGTTGCTACTTGAAAATGATCACACCCAGAGAAAAATTCTTGCTGAAATAGCAATTTTTAAAACTTTCCTTTGCTAAATTAGCAAAATGTTTGCGGTTGAAGTAAAAATTTTGCGGTCCCAACAAAATATTTGCTGATTCAGCCAATCTTCTAGCAATCCGTATACCTGCAATGCTGAATTGTTGAATCAGCAAGCGCTTGCTGAAAAGAGCAAGATTTTTGCTGATTCGGCGGAGGGATTTGTCATATTAGCAGAGAAATTTTTCTTCTCTTCAAATTGAGACACTTCCCCTTTTGGGATTTTTTCCCTTTTTACGCTGGTGTTTTACCATTGATATTGTCTATAGTTTCAACTTTGAAACGCCAAAATCGTTGTCTTATATCTATTCACAACGAATCAACGGAAAAAACAAAGACAAAAATGCGTCTCAATGGGGTGTCTCTCCAACTGTCTTGACTCATCCGTACACGTGTATTACAGTATCGTCGCACGCTGGTGGACTCCTGAGGAACTTGAAAGGCTACGTATCATTCCGACAAATAACAGCAGTATTTAGCTCAACGCGCGTTCCCAGGTGTCGCGGCAAATTCGAAAATTGAACTTTTCAAAATGGGTTTTTTCACCATAGAACCAATTGTTAATATACTATTTTGTTTTTTCTTCGAAATTCCAGAATGGTGTTACTCGGGTCACTCCTCGAGAATCTCAGTATATTTTGGTGACATTTAGTTGAATAGTAGTAATATCTTATGAATATCTAAATTTTTGTAAAGGCTTACGAACAGTGTGCCATTGGCGTTCATTTGAATCCTGTCATTGAATTCAAATAAATTGATTGAATTGAATTGAATTAAGCTAACGGCAATGTATAACAAGAGGTTAAGGAAAGTATTGACTATAAAATTTGTAAACTACCTTAGTAGGAGTGTTTCAGTAACTCACAAGGTTCTTTTAACGCCGTTCCAGAGGCAAATTTGAAATAAAAACACTCGGAGAAAAATTTGGTTCGCATGACCAAGCGACGTAGTTATTTTTGGCTTTAATCACTCCACTAGTTGTCACAACTAGATTCACGGGATCTTATCTTGTTTTCCTGGTTGTTGTAACCAGATTTCAGGTCACTACAACCATTAGTCCTTAACCATGCAAGGATGATTGCTATGACCACGTCGCTTTTTTCTCAGTGAAATAGATTTTTCTGATTCAGCTGAAACTAGCAGCCAGTTCTTGTAACTTTCGAATCAACGTTGTTAGAGCTGTGCTCATACTAGAAATCGATTGAGTAGCATCCCATTAAACGTTTCCAATCCTTAAATGAACCTTTTTTTTGAAAAATTATGACAATCGGCTGCTGGCTTTGCGGCAGCCAGTCTCAGTTTCATGTTTTTCTGTAGAATAGCGTTACACGTGTCGTGGATCTCCAAGAATTTCTACTATGATACTCGGGAAGAATAATTTAGCTGCAGCAGCCAAGCAAGGCCAGCCATTGAATTAGTCCCTGCAGCTAAATTTTAGTTGTTACAATGAAAACATCAGCGACAAATGCATATATTTTTGCTGTCATCATTGAAATTTAGTATCCGTGCTAGCTAAATTGTTTTTCTCCGTGTCGCATTGAATTATTCCATTGTTTATTAATCACATCACGAAGAAGGATGAATTTGATTCGAACTCTCCTGCGAACGCTGAAGGTTTTATCTCTGAAAAATCACCAGAATTATGGAATGAGATATTCATATGGAGAGTTTTTCTTGTCTGGTGTTTGAACCGTGACGTTCAATTTTAGAACATCAAATATAAAATATAATGAGACAAAGCGTGTGATTCAAACACGTATGTGTGAATGTATGTATATATATATATATATCTTATTATATAGAATGAATTATAGCTCACATTTATTTTCTTATCACCATGTATCTGGTCTTTTATATGTGCATAAATGAGACAATTTTTCTTGGCAGTCGCGTAAATGGAAGTAGCATTTCTCGGTATGTGTCTAGCGTGCTGTCATGATATTACACGAACTACATCTTTTTTTCAATTCATATATATATATATATATATATACCCACACACACATACATATATACATACATCCTCCAGTGTTCTTTATCTAGCGAGAGAATTCGAGTCTGTTTCATCTGTTGATACAAACTTTTCACGGTACGTCGTCATCCGGTGCATGAGGGTGGCTTTATCAAACTTCTTCATCCGAGTTTGTTACAGAACATATAGTACAACGACTGTTCAGGATATTTACCTTCATAAATCACGTGTGTTCTAAACAGTTAGTTACAAACGAAACAAATGAGCGCCCTGAGTCGAATAAATATTTCATTTTCCAATAGAAACAAATTTTTACATTATTCCTTCAGCATGGTGACACATATTTGATACAAAAAATTAACATATATTTGTCACTTGAAACATTGTCTGAATAGCAGCCTTGTATATGGTGTGGAATGGTGCAAAAAGGAGGAAAACTCGATTTTTCATTATTATTATTGTTTTTTTTTCTTTTCTTTTCTTTACTTTTCTCTTCTCGTTTCGAAATTTCTTTCAAAATTTCGAGCCCACGCGTATCCTGAACGTCATTAGATGAGACAAGTCCTAATTTATTTTCAGAACAACCAAGCACGATGGCGCCGGCAAAAAGGCCAACCACCATACCGTCGTCCAACTCGTACAACTTTCACTATACAAAAAGGACGGAAACGCCAACGCCACCGAGCGAGGAGAGGGTCGAGAGACCAAAGCAGAAGCTACACGGTGGTCACACTACAGGTGAGGTGTTCCCATTGTCTCACCAAGCCTTCCTATCTCTTTCTCTCTCTCTCTCTCTCTCTCTCTCTCTCTCTCTCTCTCTCTCTCTCTTTTCCATCCACCACGCACTTTTTCAACTAAAATAATACAATCGCACCTCACCATAGTTTGATGATTTGTCTTCACACACGCTGCCTCCTCTCTCTCTCACCTCCTCTGTTTTTTTGTTTTCTGGTTATATTTTTCCTTATGTTTCATGTATCAAATGAAATTGCAAGCATGACGATATTTGATTTGTTTTTATGACAACAACAAAAAGAATTGCGCTATTCTGCACCATGCACATAGGATACGATGTTCAGACATAAGATGTATAAACATTGAGTAGTTTAAATGTCATCGACATTGTATATTAAATGCCCCGCTGCATGAAGACTCGCGAGGACTCGAAAGATGAAATAATCAAAGGGACGACGACTATACAGGGAAAATATTCAAATTTCAATATATAATAATGCTTGCGCTTGTGTCTCTTGAATCATGAAAACTACCACCTTCTCTACTGCTTAACTCACTTTAGATTCATAAGAGAGACTCGTTCAACTATCTTAATATCGGAAAGGTGAGATGGCGTGGTAGGGGGAGGCGCTGATTCTTTATTCACGCCGCACTATGGGGTGGTGAAAGTTTATTCTTCTTCCACGGCTTCTCATTATGAGGAGAAATTTAGACATTGTCTGGGAGGAATTCGAATGATATTAGCCTTCGGGAACTATTCGTCGAAGAATTAAAATATATATCTTGAAATTTCAACATTTCCATCTCGCATCTATATCACGAACAATATCACCCAGGACAAAAACTGGGGGAACAAAAAAACAAAAAGAAGAAGAAAATAGGAAAGCCTCAAACTCGGGTCGTGGAATTTGATAATTTTCAGCCGCTATATTGGACACGGTGGGATTTGACAATGGAGCTACGGTCGTTTCAAAGGCCAAAGAAGACTTATGTGAGAGCGCCCATTGTCACCACTGTGCACAGGGTTGCCAGGGAAGAAAAAGTTAACTGGATGCAATTCATGAACGCAGTTTCGAACATTAGAGCCACTCTCAAATTAAAAACGAACGAAGCTAATAGTGCGCCCGCATTCACTCACTTCACTTTAGTCGAGTGGTGGTGAGGAACATTCAAATACATACGGTGGTAGTACTCGCCACACGTAGGACCGCAGAACTTTCATCGCGTGTGTATATTTGCATGGAACTGAAAGTCACTTCAAATGTAAATGTAAGTGTTGAAAGGGGAGAAAAGCTCGATGATGATTTTCGTTAAAGGGTGAAACGTGTGATCTTGAATGCGGAAGAACAGAGTCATTTGCGATGTGGTCCGCATCGCTGTGTTGGATAACAGATACGTATTGTACGTAGCGACAGAAGTGAAAACGGGAGTTTATGAGAGGGATCCTCGATTTTCGTGTGTCTTTCATTTGGAATTGAAGCAGTCAAAGTTCTACGAATCGAAGATCAAGACTTTTGGTAGGTTTTTGATAGATGGATTTATCTTGGACTTCCCATCGATATTCCAACAGGTATTTTTAACAGTCCATTAGAGTCCGTGTACAGTCCAGTTCAGGCTCATTAAGACTTCCAAGCCAAGTCCTCAATTTAACCCTTTCAGGACCGTAAGATCACGACTGTTAATACAGAGAAACAATCGAAATTCCCTCAATCTACACCCCACCGAGTAAGATGAATTTGTTACATTAGAATTTTTAGCTCCTGTATTTTAGCAGATACGGTAAGTCACATATTTGGGCTTATCGTCCTGAGAAAAAGGTTCCGTCCTCAATTTGCCAAGGCAAATATCGAATATTTCATCACAAATCATTGCTGGAATTGAAAATTCAAAGGACATTTGCAGAATATCCTCTAGGTAATTTTGAGAAGAACATTTCGATATTAGTATTTTACTGATAAAATATGGATAAAATGATAATTTTCGGAATCTCATTAATTTGTTGAGTTTTCTTCATTATAAATATATATTTTCTCAGCAACAAACAATCACTGTGCATACTGCGGGACCTTTTTGGAGACAAACAATAATAGAAAGAAATTCACCGAATATACTTTGCATACAAAATTTATCAACCCATGGCACATATATGTGCCCGTGGTCTTGAAAGGGTTAAAGTCTCATTGAATTAGACAAAGTTCGTTGGGAGTTCATCAGGAGTCAACCGAAACTGCCTTATTTTGGACTTCCCACACGGAGAACAAAGAAATTCGCTGTGACAGCGAAATTTAATTTTGTTGGGTCCCTTTTCCTGTGACAGGAAACTATTTGTTATCGATTTTTTAGCTATGACAGCGAGAAACGTTTGCTCCACCAGCGGATTTTTAATATTACATACAGAATAGCAAACGAATTTTGCTGCAGAAGACAACATGTTTTACTGCCGCACACTGTTAGGAATTTCTGCATTGATTTTAATATTTTTGCTGGAAGTTTTTTTCCAGCACGTGCATGAGTTCAGTTTCATACACATTTTACATTAAGTGTAATGTAAACTATAGCATAGTTTATGAATTTGATGTAGAATGTGTATAAACCTGAATTGGTGTACGTGATTGAAAGACATTTCCAGATATTTCTGACAGTGCAGTCGAAAAATCGCTGTTTTGAACGGAAGAAATAATTTAGCTGCAGCAGCTAAGTGGCTACATTCACAGAGAGGTTTTCTCCTAACAAGAACCATACGTAGTCTTGTTTCTGTCGTAAGAAAACCTTTCTGTGGGTGTAGCACGGATCTGCATAGCTCATCAATTAGCTCTTGCAGCTAAATTGTAACTGTTACAGCAAAAAAATTCACATCTTTAGCTAATTCATTTACGGTAACAGCTGAAATTTAGCTGCGAGAGCTAATTTAATGGCTGCCCGTGTTCGTGCTGGCCAATTAGCTGTTGCAGCTAAATTATTTTTTCCGTGTAGCTAACAAGATTGTTTTGACAGCAAAAAATTTACTGCTCCGGCAAAAGGGAGCCAGCGAAATTAGATTTTCCTGTCACAGCGGATTTCTTTTCTCTCCGTGTAACGTGGCTAACCAAATTGCTGTAACATACGCCAGAAAATTTCTATGTGAAATTCCACATCCAATGTTCAAAAGTAATCAACACATTGCGTTAAGAATTTCCCATATTGTACCGGTAATTTACTGGAAAATGACGCTAAGAATCCCATGAAGTTTGGAATATTCCGTTGAATTCACGGGAAATTTCATATATGTGTATGGAAAATTTATTTCCTATCACATGATCGAGATTTCCTGCACTGTAAAAAATTATGGTAGAATTTTCACCCAAATGTACACTGTAAAAAACATATGGAGTTTTCCTTCACATTGTGGGTGGAGTTCGTCCCCTCATTGCGGCGAGATTGTTTTTCCATCAAAAATGAGGGATTTTTCCACCACTTTGAGAAATTATTTTGTTTTTTGGGTGTTGAATCCTGTACAAATGGAGGGAAGGTCCAACAGATTATGGTGGGAAAATTCCCCATCTACACGGAAAAAAATGTTTAGCTGTATCAGCTAGATTTTAGCTATCACAGCTGAATATTTCGCTGCAGCAGCTAAAATTTAGCTGGTACAATTGAACATTCTTCTCCATTTTTCGGTAGAAAATTCCACAATCATGTTTCACAGTGTGGTGGCTGCAAAAATCCCTCACACGGAGAAAAATGCAGTTCGGAAATATAATAATTTTTAATAGGAAATTGGAGAATATTTCTTTAAATCTGAGAATGTTGATTGAAATCTGAAAGTATTTTTCAAGTGCGTATTGAAGATAAAACGGTTCACATTTTTGTTGTATTTCATTTGAAACAGAATAAAAATTCATCAATACCTCACAAAAAATAGAAAAAAATATGAGCTTTCCAGGAGTCGCGCATGAAATTTTACAAAGTGAATAATAAAATTCCGAAATTCTTTGTGACTTGAAGAGTTCATATTTCTTTCTAGTGTTTGTGAGATATTGATAAATTTTCATTCTTTTTCGAATGAAATTCAACGAAAATGTGCACCGTTTTATCTTTATTACAGATTTTAACAAATATTCACAGATTTTGAGAAATATTCTCCAATTTTCTATTCAAAATCACTATATTCCCAAACTGCATTCTTCTCCGTGCACGTGGGGCAAATTCATTTCCCCATATTCTGGAAAAATTCTTCTTCATTTGTAGAGAAACTTTCTTGAAAAAGAAAGAATTTTCTTCCAAATAGAGGAGAATCTCTCTAGAATATCATACGGGAGATGAATTTCCTCCACGTGAGGGAGATTCGCTGCCAAGGAAAAATTTCACTTACTTTTCACAGTGTGGTTGCAGCGTATAGGAGAATTTTGATGACTTTTCACAGTGTAGGAAATAGTTTGTTATCACACTAGAAGAGACCCAGCGAAATTAGATTTTGCTGTCTCAGCGAATTTCTTTTTCCTTTTCGTGTATAGTTACTGGGGTGTTTCATTTTTGGGCGATGTTTTTTTTTCCTCTGTCCTACTTTGAAATTTGATATTTGATGGAGAATAAGAAAAATTCCCCTAGGAAAAAAATGCCAAGTGGATTAGAGGCTTAGTTCATTCAAACATTCGATTCCCCTTTCGAATGGCTCAGGGAACTGCACTGTAAAAAGAAAATGTGGAGTTTTCCCTCAAATTTGGTGGCAGCGAGAATCCTTTACGTGCAGTGAATACATTTCTCCTCATTCTGGGGAAATTTTCCTTCATTTGGAGAAAAATTTCCTTTGAAAAGAAGGAATGGGAGATGAATTTTCCCCACGTGAGGGATTTCTGCTGCCACTAAATTTGAGGGAAAACTCCATTCACTTTTTACAGTGTGGTTAACTTTGGTTTAAACTCTGTTTCACTGTGTTTGAAAAATTCTTTTCAGGACTTGAAATTTGCTACAACAAAGTTGCGATGAGATAGAGCTGTACGACCAATAGTTTTGGAGTTACAGAGCTTGAAAGGTGAATTTTAATAAAAATCGATATCAAATCCCCTATCATCTTGTATGTATTGTAATGTACATCCAATTACTGTATTTGAATCAGTAGTTTCTAAGATTATAAATTTTAGAGCCTCATAAAGTGTATCGTAAGTTGATTCCGCATGTAAGATCAAATAAATACAAAATTATAAAGGCTTTGATGTTGATTCTTATTAAAGTTCATCCCCAAAACTATTGGTTGTACAGTTTTATCTCATAGTAACTTTTTTGTAGTAACTTTTACGCCCCACAAGGCCATCATATTCATTTTTCCGAGAAAAAGTTCTTCAACACCGAAAAACCCAGTTGAGATCAAAGTCGGCGAGTTTCCTGTGTTATTTAAATAGATAACTGAATTTTTGGATGAGCTGAGCCTCGAATTAACTTGGAATTTTTTTGTCCAACGAGAATATATTTTTTTTTTAGACAA
Organism: Gonatopus flavifemur; assembly: GCA_018340375.1. Taxonomy (NCBI): domain Eukaryota; kingdom Metazoa; phylum Arthropoda; class Insecta; order Hymenoptera; family Dryinidae; genus Gonatopus; species Gonatopus flavifemur. Next base: position 2,718,036 of record JAFFJZ010000006.1, on the reverse strand, counting down.
TATAAAATTTTGAGGTTGGACAGAGGGAACAAAAATCTCGCCCAAAAATGAAACACTCCAGTAGCTACACTGTAAGAAGTGTGGTTTGAATTGGCCACATCTCAATTTTCAAATCTAACTGTCTCGGGAAATGGAGTTTAAACTGGCAGCCGTAAAGCTAGCAACCGATTGTCATCAAATGTTCATTGAAGATTTAAGGATTGGAAACGTTTAGTGGAATGCTACTCAATCGATTCCTAGTATAAACTCTAACAATGTTTGATCAAAAGTTACAAGAACTGGCTGCTAGTTTCCCCTTCATCTCGGGAATTGTTCTTCGTGTTTACTTTACACCCACAATACGTTACTCCTAACTGCGTCTAAATTCAATCATGACATAAGTAGAATTCAAAACCTTATATCCACCTTGTAGGGTACTGCACCGGTAACGGACGATTTGAAAATTCCCAAATGGGATTCTCCCTTTTGGACTACGTCGAATTCAACGGAAACATATGATGCATGGATATTTCTCCATCAGCATATGAAATCGAATCAATGCACGAAAACCCTTCCCATGAAGTTGTACAACGATCGCTTCCTCATTCGCCATTCCGAGAATACGTTCAATTTTCCATGCAACTTTTCGTGTCCTTACAAATCTCTTCCACGGTCATCGTAACGATTTTTCCATTCAAATTTCCTGATTTGAATTCAATCTGCTTCTTGATTCAAAATTCCCATCTGATTGAATCATCTTATTCCCTTCCACCATGAAACCTCCTCACCATCATATCTCAAAGCGACGCCGCAAATAAGATATTTATAAATGAAAACAGTGTAACTAAATCCACTATAACGCCGTCAATGATTGTTCATCGTGCCCAGTTAACCACAATATCAAGATTCTCTTGCTTGACGCATCATTCATCCCTCTTCCACCTCATCGGTGTGTTTTCGTAAATTCCACAAGTTGTACCGATGGAAATCTTCATCTTGGCGTATTATATCCTTTGCTTCTGGTTGCGGGAACACGTTCAATATTTACCACCCGATTTTCTCAGTTAGATAATTTTCTTCTCCTCCCGGCGGCATCGCGGAATTTCGAATCAAGATTCGATCGTTGAATTTTCATGAAATTCTATCATTATTCTATATTACTTTCGAATACCGTGGAAAGCCATCGGGAGAAATCATCGTCGTTGATACGAGTACTACACCGTCCAACCGGATCCGAGTGGCGGTGGTGTTTCGGATCGCTCGATCGATTGGAAATAATGTGGTGCAAGAACATCATTTGTATTGAGAGGTAATTATTTGTGCCGGTAAACACACAATTCACCCCGACTATTTCTCTCTCCCCATCCGTCTTCTCAACGGAGGAATAAATCTTGGATAACGATTACAAAAGATATAGATGTAACTTTTGATTTGTGCGAGTGGGTGAGATCAGGGTAAAAAAAACGTTTAATCATTATGAGTTATATTCCCCCTCGCACAGGGGGGAGGAATTCAGTTATTCGGAAATCACAATGAATTATTATTATTCAAGAATTGGGCGAATTATTGCTGCTGCTGCTTTTTTTATTCATTCGATATCGAAATATTCGAAATCCCGTGAAATTGTCGAGGGGTTTTGAATTTTGAAATGGAAACGATTCGTCTTGTAAACTAAGCAGGTTTTGTGATATCTCGTGATACTTTGAGAATGCAATTTCCGCGAGTTGTTGTCTCTGCCGCGGGAAATAAATTCAAAGTTAAGTTGGAGAAAGAAGAAAAGAAAAAGAGGGGAAGAAGGAACAATGTTCATAATCAGAACCCAATGCTCGGAAGTTAACATAAAATTTTCCTACATTTCCCTAGAGTAATGTTGGTCATTCGAAAATTTTCGCACGTTCTGCAACGCTCGGTTAAACCCATTCGTTGTGAAACGTGCGGAAACTCACAAATTACCAGTCCCTTTTTTTACGGAAATATAGGAGAATTCTGTGTTAACTTACAATATTAGATTTTCACAATGAAGTCACTTTTCAGACCCATCGGATCCTGTACAGCGGTTGTGCGTACCGTGTATATATATATATATATATATATATATATATATACATTACGACTGTTATTTCCTCCGCATAAATAACGGTGTTGCGTTGTTTACGCGAGGCTGGGCATTCAAAAACTCGGAAAATTCAATCTCCTCGTTTTCAATTTCGGTCCGATGTCTTCTCACGTGATTCGAGAAGCGAACTTGGCGCTGTACGATACTCGCTTTATGTATCATAATATTTTCCCATAAAAAAATTTTTAGAACCAGGATAAATTGTAATCGGGATACCACCGCGATAATTCAAATTCTCACAGGTACGCGAAATGGGGGAAAAGAAACAAAATATCGTAAATAGGCTAGGATGAGGATTGGAAGGCATGGCGTGTCGTTGAGGGTCTAGTTGTTGTCATCTTCATCGTCGTTCATACTTCATATCGTATGCATGAAAATTTGAGAGTCACTATTACAAAGCGGTTGCAGAAAATCTCACGGTTCCATAGCCGGGGCTTACATTCTTCATGGATATAGATACCGAAAACCGCGGTTATCCAACTTGCGGTGAAGCTTACACCCTGTTAAGCTTACAAGGGTGAGTTAGAAGAATTCTCCCCTACAATAGGTGGTATAGATATATAAGAGGGTGTACTTATTCATATACCTTTACGGGCGTGTTGGTGTGAATATACCGGAACGTTATAGCGGATGCCAGACAGGAGCCACATGATCAGAAAAAGAGCAGAAAGGAAAGAAAGTGAGAAAGAATATGCACAGGGGAAGAAAAGGTAATGTTGTCGGTGTAAATGATCACATGCTAGTGCCGCTACTCCTACCACTGTTGCTGCTGCTGCTGCTGCTGCTGCTGCTCCTACCGCTACCACTACTGGTGGGTCGAGGAAATTTATCGAGCGAGTGTGGATCCTGGCATTGTTTCTTTCTTTTTTTTCTTCTGTACAAAGATCATTCGAAAATAACGGACGGGAATTTTCTTATCCATGGGATAATGGAAGACGACGAAGGGAAGGGCGGATTTTTATCGTAAATTTTAACGAACGGTAAATCGTTGTCGCGCGATGAAGGATTTGTGGTGTACAAGGGGAGGCCAAGGACAGGATCTGACGAATATTCTGTTCTCATTCCTAATTTCTTCGAATCAATGAAATGTTACATTCATAAAAATGATTTTCTTATCATAAGACGGCAGTTGTCTGGAACATAGTCCGTTTTTCTGGTGAAACGAACCCGTTTTACAATTAGAATCCGCTGTCTCAATATAATAACCGTGCAGTTTTATAAACAGACGAAAATCGCCTAGCGTTGAAATTAATCCCGTCTTCTCGCAAAACAGTATACGTCTCACAATAAAAAAAATGTTTGTAATCCACTCCCATGTAAGTAATTTTGAGTATTTTTCCACGTCTTATTAGTAGGAGGAAGTTCGTCTTGTCATTAGACGAGTTCCATTTGACTAACAGAAGAAGTCGTCTGTTAGTGAAATGGAATCGTTTGAGACGGTTCCTTATCATTAGACGATATTTTTTCCAGTGTATGAAATGAGCAATACGTGAGGATGAGAATGCAAGTATTGAAACAGATGCAACGTTGAAACACTCCATCCTCTGCCTTTTTAGTTTATCCAGAAAACATTCTAGTAGTAATCATTCTGGTCATCCTCTCGGTTATTACTAGATTTGATTATTTATTCATCAAGGGCTAGGTTCTGTACCAACTTTTCTTTCTAAAAAATGACTCCCTTTGAGATGAGCCAGGTTCGCATTTGAAGCTCTTGACAGCGGCAACGCTACTCGTGAAAAACATAGTATGCGTAAAGCCTGCACGACCACTAATTGACTCCTTCCCAGTATCCCATCTTTATCCAAATATACCGTCGGGAAAAGATGAATAATTTGAGGAGTGTAAGTTGGCGATCATGCACGTTCCTTCACACATGCTCTGTTCCTCATCAGAATTGGCCCGCTAAGCCAGGAAAAGATTGAGAAAAAAAATTCCGCCTTCACTAAGGAGATCCCTCAACTTGTTTACCTAACATGTCTCATTTTTTTCTTCACAACCAACAAAGAAACTGTGGTATTTTGACTGGAACGAGATAAATCTTCCCAAGGCTACACTGAAAGTGAAATTCTGGAACGGCCAACGTTTGAACATCAACAGTTGATGTATATGTGGAAAAATGAAATTGGTAACCATGGAAACATTACTGGCTCATTTCATTCACATCAACTGTTGGTGCGCAATTAATTAACCAACGATGTACCGGCGAGAACGTTAACTGTTTCAGAATTGTATCTTCAGTGTACACGGAAAAAAAGGTTACTTGAAATAACTATTCAACTTGTAAGCGCATATGGACACGCTTTTTTTTGTTAGATTAACAATTTTTTCGTTGTTTCAACTAATTTTTTCGGTGAATTATTTTCAATTGGTTGAAACAACGAAAAAAATTGTCATTCTAAGGAAAAAAAGTGGGTCCATATGCGCTTACAAGTTGAATAGTTATTTCAACCAACTTTTTTTGTCCGTGTAATAAAATCTTCTTTCTATTAAAAATTTCCACTTGGGATCGTACAAAGCCGAACAAAAGTTCAATACGATTTGAATCGTTCTCATTCCCTAAAAGGGAACCATCGAAGGTTGACCATCGATTCTAGGACGGCACATCATAGCACAAAATAACACGACTTTCGATATCAGAACAGCGCAACTGAGAGAGGATAATATCATTATCTTGTTCTTCAACATAGAGCCAACATTGGCAAAACAATGGGTTTAGACAGACAATCGCAGTTAAGATCAAGTTTGGCTGTTGTCAATAACTGGCACAACATTTATATATTTGATCCAGTATTTATCTTGGACCGAATATTGGTGATAGCCTCTCTCTAAATCTCTTGGAGTGAAAATCCAATCTTACACGGGAAAAATATTATCTTAGAAATTATGATGTAAGAATTGTAGCGGAGGACTATATCTGCGGAATTGATCTGTTCAAAATTTAACATTGTGAATTGTGTTGTTTTTCAAATTGTGGTCAAATCATGTTTAATATTACGATTTTAACATTGTAATTCAAAGGATAATAGAGAGAGAGAGAGAGAGAGAGAGAGTAAAAATCATATTTACTGTATAGAGAGTAAAAATACTGCAAGTCCAACAAGAGTGAGATTTCATCCTTGAAGAGTGAGTTTCCACTCTTTTGGAGTAAGGATTTCAATCTTGTAAAAGGTTGGAATTTCACTCTTCAAAGCGAGTTGAAACTTCACTTTGGTAGAGTGAAAATTTACTTTCGGACACCCAAGAAAAAAGATCAGAAGAGATATTTCACTTTTGTTTTCTTCTTCAATTTAAAATATCTCTCTACGATTTTGAACAAATGAAAATTCTTCCACGCAAAGACTAATCCTCTCAGGTGGACAAGAATCCTCTTACACTATATATTAGAAGAGAAGTTGCATCAAAATAGAAGATACTCTTATTTTGATAACATATTAATTTCTTTTGGATGTGGGATGAAAAATCACTTTCCTTGAATTTGCAGTATTTTCACTCTTCGAGAGTGGATTTTTCACTCCAAAAAATTCAGAGAGTTATCCCAGACTTGAATGAATACTGAAACAATCGTGAATTGAGGAAGCCAATTCACTAATTATCGACAATGGTGCAACATTTTGTCATGTTTTGATTAACATTCACTCTCCATACACGGAGAGGAGGGGATTGTAATATTTACCATGATAACATAGTATTCGGTCTCATTTTATATAAAATCCTGAAGGTTAATATGTAAGAATGTTGGTAATAATTACTACGTACATAACTACTATAGTCATTATTACCAGAAAAATGTAGAGAATTCTATTCTTACATAGTAACATTCACGATTTTATATGAAATAACACCGAATACCATGTTAGCATGGTAAATATTACCATTCTCTTCTCTCCGTGTAGATTGGCAATCAGCCTCGTGCCAAGCTGTATTCTATTGCCAGCGTTCATTAAAGCAAATTTCCGTGCGGTTTTTGTCCCTTTTTAGTCTAAATCTTTTGAAATTGCAAACGTATTCCACCCTATTAACAAACGCAAAGAGCTGTTGCTCCCTTGTTTTACACTTTTTGTAATTTTTACAGTGAGATTTCGGTCTTTAGCCAGCCAGAAGTGCTGGCTTGTCAAATTTTTCAGCAAAATTTTCACTCTTTCAAAGATGTTTCATTGAATCAATCACCAAGCCGTTGCAATTCAGCCTAAACTCGGTATTTCGGAAAACAAGACCAGAAATCAGAAGATCTCCTGATGAATCGGGAGGTTTTGCAACAATGCTTATCACAAGAATAGATTAGATACATATTATGATTCTCCACAATTGAAAAATGAATAAATAATTATATAATGAGAGAAATTCATCATTCAAAATTACCAGTTTACCTGTAATTTTTCATACTACGAAGTTGGAAAATCAAAACCAGTGCGAATTCATGCTCAACAACAGTAATCCCTTACGGCACAATTTGGAAAGCAAAACCTCTCAATCGGTGAGATTGATGTGAATTGGATAACCATCACATTTTCAAGAATTTCAATACGTGCAATCATTTTCGAATAAAGAACTGAATCAAAGAAAGTCAACATTCAACGTTGGGAGTCACATAGAAATCACTAGCGAGTCAGTGCGAGTCACTTGAGAGTCAATGGGAGTCACTGCGAGTCACTTGACAGTCACTTAACTCCAAAGTGACTCGCACTGACTCGCATTGACTCGAAAGTGATTCCAACTGCTGAATCATTGAGGGTCACTCCCCTAGTAGGAAGTAAACATATATGGCCCATACATAACTCATACATAATCCATATATGGTCCATGCATGAAAACGTATGAAATCATCCATATATAATCCATATACAATCCATATATGACCATATATGATCCACGTATAATGCATATATAATCCATGTATGGAGAATATTTCATATATGATACAAGTTTCTTACATATGTGAAGAAATCTTGCATTCATGGGTCATTATATGGATCACATATGAATTATATATGGGTCATATATGGGCCATACATGGATTCAATATGGATTATGCACGGATCATACAAGGCCATATACGACCATATATGAATTTTATATGGATCACATATGATTTTTATATGATTCATTTTTAATAGGGTCTTTAATGCAGAGGGTCGTCGAATGAAATGATATGACTCTAATGCATTAGTTTCATGACTCGCAGTGAACAGTCACTCGGGTCACGACAAAAATACACTGTAAAAAAAAGCAGTGTCAAAACGGTGTCAGATTCAACACAGAATTAACAACACGCGAAGTTTATAGGAGTTCACCCCAAAATTGGTGTCAAAATAACACCAAACGGTGTTAGAATGACACCTTATGTTGTGAAAATGACACCATGTGGTGTCGAAAAAAAACTATTCTGTGTGAATTTTTGCTAACACCCCTGATTTTTTTATTGTCCTTTTTTCTGTTATAACAACGTTATGAAAAATTACTGGTGTATCCCATTTTAATTGGAAGCCTTGATTCAATTTGTAGCCTTATGTCGAGTATATCCACCCATTTGATGACGAAAGATAGCAAATTTTAATGATAAATTCCTCTCAGTGTATAAGTAAAGAATAATAATCAATGAAAACAAAATAAAATATAGATAAAGACAATAAAAAAATATATATATATATCATTTCTAAATTCTATATAAATTCATCACTTTTGTTGTTGTTTCTCGTCAAATAATCATTGAACGTACATAAAGAAGCCTGTTGGGAAAATTCCTCAATTTGATACAAAACTCTTTATGAAATATCATATTCCCATATTGAATTTAATAATAATTCTTAAACTCAAAATTAATGATCAAATTTCAATTCCTTCAAGCAGAAAATTTTTCAAATTGAGAAAATCAAGAATTATATTATCGAATTCCATATTTTATTATGAAATTCAATAAACTGGTTATGTAAAAAACTTGATAATATTCTTATAAAGTTTCAAGCAGATTTTTCTAACAGTGAATATTTTGGATCCCACTTGAATTCCAAAAATTCAATGCAAACCAGTAAAAAACGAAACAAGAATCGCGGTTCCCAATATGACGAACTTATTAATTCATCGATTTTCTTTTCAAATTGTCAATCGATCCTCTTCCGCTCTGATTTTATATCAATAATTATGCCGCACAATCCATTGAAAAATCATCCACGAGAGACTCAATAAGTTTCACATCTCCTTTCTGTTCCCTTTTTTCTCTTTCTCCCTCTTTTTTCTTTTTCTTTTTCATGTACGATAACGAACGCATCAATCTACGTCCTTGCTCTTTCCAATATCTTCTCTCCGAAGTTACGATATGAATGGATGGAATATACCATACATGTGCAAACACATTCAGAAAATCATCAAAATCGTCTTTTCAAACATATAGAAACCTGGGAAGATGCATTATAACTTCCGTATCGATTCTTGGAACCGTTACCGTGTTTTCTTAAAAAAAGGAAAAGAGAGAGAGAGAGGGAAGGAAGGAAAAAAAATGAAGAACCGGATGAGGGAGCACAAGATCAATAACTTTGTAGATATGAAATAAATATTAGACCAAAGCGTTTGCAAAGATGTGAAAAACTTGTCTTTCATAAAAGAGAAAATTCCAACTAAATTGACGCGAGGGCGAGGGTTCAAAAGAATTGATACGTTTATATAAACTTTGAAAAATAGTCCGAGAAGGGGTTTATTATCGTGTCGAGATTGAATAGTTGAAGAACGAGGATTTTATATTCCAAAGAACAAACGGAAAAAATATATATATATATTTTATTCGAGACCGGGGAAAATCGAGAGAAGAAGAGGTCATAAAACGTATCGAATGTGTATCGAAGTTGTATCGTTCATTGGAGAGTTTGTACCTAAGTATACATATACACACATGCTCATCTTGTTCATCAAACGGAATTCTCATTGGACAATTTGATGTCATCCCAAAGCGATTATAGATTGCGTACGGGTGATGTGTCTCGCTTATAGGACCAATTTTTGTAACTTTACGAGCGAGAGGAATGGAAGCTTATTTTTCCTCGATTCTACGGGATTACCATGTATTTCAGGCCAATGTGGGATCAAGTGAGTTTTTCCTCGGTTTCCCTGATCTTTCCTTCCAAAGGCATCCTTCTCCTTGAGGCATCTCTTTAGTTTTCCTCCTTCAAAAGGAGAGAAGCGCAAAGCGGCGGAGTATCTTTCGTCTCTTTGTCTTGTTTTCCCTCTCTCGTATCATCTACGCATTCATTCATCAACCACCCGGGAGGAGAGCCACCTCGTTCGTGAACGTGAACATGTTTAAGCCGCATACAAAAATATATATATATATATAGGAGGAAGAATTGCTATTCGTGTGTATCACAAAGACTAAACACATCATTTGTATTTGGTCTGGTTGCGGTCCGTCATCGTATATAAATCTATGGAGAATACGTTATTCGTGCTAACCCTTGGGAAATCGAGATGAGAATGTGTTCCGACTGACCCTCCTTAAACGATGGATGAATCCCAAGGAATGATGAAAATTTTTGCGAAAGAGAAGAAAGTATAATGTTTTGATCTTACGATATGATATAATATTCTGTTCTGGGATAGCATTGCCGCTGCGAGCCCCTCACGACCGCCGCGAATAAATCAAAGTCAAAGAGTAAAAATAATTTCAATTTCGGTCGACGACTTCAGTTTGATCATTCGTCTTCCGTTCTCTTCGGGAGGATTAAAAATTTAAGGAAAAAAAAGGAAGTACTCGTGTGGGAATTGCCAGGGTTGACGAATGGGGGGTGGTGAGTACCGGCGAGGTTGTGTCGGCCAGTCTTCGGGGATGACAAATGTTTCTATTGAGAGTCAGTGCATTTTTCCAATTGAGCCTGTTTGAGAAGTACCCAGGTTCTACAGAAGCAAAAGAGTTCACACTTGAAAAAAACGGTTTTTTTCGAGAATTTTTCTGACGTATTTTTCTTCGAGAAAATATCGAAAGATGAAAATTTGTCATCAATTTTACACTGAAAAAAAATGTATTCCAGTCAAATAAATATTTATTTGTCCTGTACCAAAGAAATATTTATTAGAATTAACAAAATATTCTTTGGAACCAAAATAATTTATTGGAATCAAATGAACGATTAAAACCATCCATTTAATTCAAATAAATTATTTTGGTTCCAAAGAATATTTTGTTAATTCTAATAAATATTTCTTCGGTACAAGACAAATAAATATTTATTTGACTGGAATTAATTTTTTTTTCAGTGTAAGGACATGGGAAAATATTGTTTCTATATTGAATACATCCTGATCAATCAACATAAAATACAACCTACTTGAAATAGTTCTATTTTAGGATCTTCTATTGAGTACCCGTGTGTGGAAATCAATCCTGGGCATCCAAAACTAGGTCCAGGCCCCGTAGGGGTATATATAAGGCATCCGAAACAAGGCTGCCTACCCACGGCCCATGTGAGCTCCAGTTGGGTTTACCAGTATATTCCTGGAATATTTCAATCCAGGTATGCCCACCAACAGCTCATATAAGCCCAGAGTTGGCTACCATTGTTTGACCTGAATATTTGATACCATTACGGGGCCTAGACTGAAAAGCGTAACATTCCAAGTTGGGGCCACTTTTGAAGTGAAGATCATAAACCTGGCCCAGGCCTGAGCCCGGGAAAAATCTCCACACGGGTTTACAGCCCCTGATGTATGCCAAGGTATCACACTGAATAGAAATTCACGTATGTCATTGGGATTCGGACCGTTTATTGGAACAAATTAATAATCGATTGTTGAAAAATCAGAGACTATAAACAATTATGATCTCCCAATATCATCTCTGCAAAACATGATTTATCTGGAAACATGAATTCTGCGAAGCAGTGTTCATGATACAACATATTTTCCTATCCTCAATTTAACTTTCGTATCAAGGAACAATCCAAATTTCAGCGATATAATGCAACCCCACCACGAGTATGAATGGAGAATCAAAAATCTAATTTCCAAATTCTGCCAAAACCAAAAATTTGACAACATAATTGATTTGAATGTTATGGAAGTTTGGATCGTTCATAGGAACAAAAGGAAAATTCAAACTCCCAAGATCCGACAAATCATTGTCATTTATCTTCTCGATTCAACTCCTTAAAACTGGAACCATCGTTTAAGGGGAGGTTCTCATCTGGCGACCCTCAAAATAAGGAGATTTTCTCGAATTTTTTTTTTCATAGAAGGAAGTAAATAAAGAACTCAGGGGTTTGCACACTTGTTAATTGAGTCTTCAACTACATAAAAAAACTGTTTTCAGTGCAGAATAACGCCATGGGAATTGTTGATACGTGTTGAAACATAACCCCCTAAAAAAACAGTGATCAATCTGGCGGCACTATAGCACTTACAACAATGATCAGATATCAGAAATCCAAAAATGATTGTACCAATAAAACCAATGAAACGTCTAAAATTAAAAAATGACAGACATGCAAACTTTTAGTAGCCCGAGTAAAAAAATGTGGATCATAAATTGATTAAAAAAATATCACTCGGCGATCACGTTCAAAGTGATCACCAAGTGATGTGAACGGTGAGACTGCAGGATCTTCGTTCCATCACTGTGAGATCAATACAGTAGGTTGTGCTGATGAAATGATCATTTTTTCATCATTGTCAGATCAACAGAGTAGCTTGTGCCGATGAAATCTTAATGTGTGTGAATGATCATTTCCAAATCTGATCAGGATCATTCGTTGACCGTTTGTATCAAGTTCTGATCTACGAACAATCTGGACATGATTATCCCAAGATCACTGTAATATTCATAATCAAAAAACACGTTCCACAGACACATTATGCTGTTAGGGTGATGAAAAAGTAAAAATTGAGAACTCAATTACATGTATTGGAATTTTCATAAATGAACCTCCACCGCTGTACCTATTGCACCGTGTAAAATAGTGTCACCAATGATATCTCATTGAACTTGTGAAAAATTGATGATTCAAAAGTGTCACTTTCATGGAGCTTCTTTTCCTAGTCTTCGGAAACATTAAGCAGATTAGGGTTATCAACACCAAGTTCAAATGTTTTTCCTATCGACCTAAATCGATTCCACGGAATTCATCTATGAACCTGGATATAACTGATGATCTATTGAAACATGTCACATCTTCAGGTTATAAACAGTACAGAATGCATGAGGTTAAGACCGAAGAAAATGAAATTTATGTCTATTCGAAAAGCTCCATGAACGTAACATTTTTGAATCTATCATTTTTCACAAGTTGTAAGTACATTCCAAATCACAAAGTTATCTGATCATTTATATTGCAAATCGAGAACCCGATTATCCATTTACTATCGGATTCATAAGATGTATATAGTGCATTAACAGTTTCAAGTTTATTTGAAAATATAATATTTTTTGAATTGGAAATTCCAATCAATGTAATTGAGTTCTCAATTTTTACTTTTTCATCACCCTAACAGCATAATGTGTCTGTGGGACGTGTTTTTTGATTATGAATATTACAGTGATCTTGGGATGATCATGTCCAGATTGTTCGTAGATCAGAACTTGATACAAACGGTCAACGAATGATCCTGATCAGATTTGGAAATGATCATTCACACACATTAAGATTTCATCGGCACAAGCTACTCTGTTGATCTGACAATGATGAAAAAATGATCATTTCATCAGCACAACCTACTGTATTGATCTCACAGTGATGGAACGAAGATCCTGCAGTCTCACCGTTCACATCACTTGGTGATCACTTTGAACGTGATCGCCGAGTGATATTTTTTTTATCAATTTATGATCCACATTTTTTCACTCGGGAGCTTTTTTTCGCTCTATAAATTTTTTTCATGTACTCGAGGACCTACTTAATGGGTTTCAAATAACTCGAGTTCTTAATTTACTTCCTTCTTAAGAAAAAAAAACGAGAAAATCACTTGAATTTCCGAATTTGTTTGATGAGAACCTCCCCTTAAAAATGCACTCCAAGATTTTGTGGTCTCTAACAGCTGAATATTGTGTTATTCGAGCACTGATTCGTTTCAATAAACGATTCAAACTTCAGCAACATTGATCGAAAACTTTCGTTCTGGGGATTTTTTTTTCAAAAATTCATTTTTCCTGAAAGTTTAGAACCCTAGTAAACGGCAATGTACCAGCATTGTTAGTACGCTGGCGACTATGGAATTGACAATGGCAGATGAGTTCCTACCCGAAGGAGAAAGAAATTTGATTTTGCTGGTTTCCTGTTACTGCAGTAGTAATTTTTCGCAATATTAGGGAAACTATTGTTCACGGAGAAAAAGGAATAGTCATAATCACTGAGCGAATAGTATATGGGCAGACTCAATGGAAATTACAATAACCTCAGTTAAATCAACGATACTTTCAAATAGAATAACTACGCGATTAATTATAGCAACCAAATGTTTAGTCCGTCCATGTTTTACTACACCAGCTTTCTTCATGTTGCTTCCACAACAATCTTGCTGGCAGTAAACAATTGTTGCTGCTCCAGCAAAATTTGTTTGCTATTCTGTACATTGTAAGAAGTAAATGTGAAGTCTTCCCCCAAATTTGGTGGCAGCAAAAAACCTCCATGTGGGGTAAATTCATTTCCCTTTCATTCTGGGGCAATTTTCCGTCATTTGGAAAAATTCCCCTAAAAAAAAAAGAAATTTCCTTCCAAAATGGAGGAGAATCCCTCCAAACTATAGAGGAGATGAATTTTCCTCACATGGGAGATTTTTGCTGCCACTAAATTTAGGGGAAATCTCCACTCACTCTTTACAGTGCATAGAATACTGAAAATTTGGCTGCTCTAGAGTTAATCATGTTGTTCTCTCGACAATCCAGTTAGCTGTGGCAGCGAATTTTCAGTCATATTAGCGAGAAGATTTGTTATTTCGTATATAATCCCTCGATTTGCTGCGTCAGGAGATTTTTTTTCTCCGCGTAAATTCTGGTGTGGGAAATATATTGACCGGCTCTGTACAAGTGGAAAATAAATGGCCTGAGGGTCTGAAAATATGAAAATACAAAGCAGCTCATGTGGAATTTTCCATATTCTCTACATGAATAATCTATCTAGGCCTTTTCCAGCAAACACCAAAGATCTTGAAGACATCTACAAGATATCTTTAGGAAAACATCTTTCAGGTACATCGAAAAGATGTCTTTTAGATATCTATATGACATCGCAAAAGAGATATCTTCAAGATATATCGGAATGATATCTTTGAGACATCTCCAAGAAATGTCAAAAATATGCCGTCAACGGGATACTAGCGTACCATCCGAGTGAGGATTTTGTCTGCAAGATTTCTCCGAACTGAATTCATGAGACAGTATGAAATTTTCAAGGAATATTCTCTGATACTTCACAAATTGCGGTACATAGCCCGAATTTCAAATTCCGAGGAACAGTTTTTTTTCTTAGTCGGTAAAAAAGAATTTTTCTTCGAAATCTAAAATTCGGGCTATGTAACGCAATTTTTGAAGTATCAAGGAATATTCCCTGAAAATTTCAGACTGTTTCATGAATTTAGTTCGGAGGAATCAGGCAGACAAAATCTTCATCCGCATGGTACGCTGGTATCCTATTAAGGTATTGTTGGAAGATATCTTCTAGATGTCGAATCAGCATAGTCTAAAAGACATCTCGGAAGAGTTTCTGAATGATATCTGTTACACATCTTCAAAATTGTCAAAGTACGAAGGGCAAAAGTCACGCCATGTTCTTTTTTGAGAATTAGTGATTCTTTTGTGCTGTCTGCGATGTCTTCAACGTATCTTGGAAAAATCCAGAACGTTTCTTAGAAGAATCAAAAACATATTTTAAGGCATCTAAAAGATGTCTTCCACGTATCCGAAACATATCTTTGTCAGCATGTCTAAAACCTATCGTTTGTAAGACCTTTTTAAGATATCCAAACCTTGTTGAAATTTGTTGCATAATACATCTTTTAGTTGTCGAAAAAATATCTTCACGAAAGTTTTCCAAGACATCTTTCATGATTTTGAAACATCTTTTAGATACTAATAGGAATCTTTTTGTTCGTTGACCCTTTTTGCTGACCCAGCTCAACATTCGTTACCACAGATAACTGAATTGCTAAGAGTGCAAGATGGTTAACTGAAGCAGCAAAATTTGCTGGAGGGACAAAAGTTTTTTGCTGAAAAATCGTTGTCGTAGGTAAAAAGCCTGCTGTGATAGGCAATAGTTCGCTATCATTGCAAAAAATGTGCTGCTCCGGTAAAAGGGAACTAGCAAAATTAGATTTCACTGTCACAGCGAATTTATTTTTGCTCCGTGTATGATAGTATGTGAATGTTTGCGCAAATGGCGTGCTTAGTAGCAAAAAAAAACAAGCAAGGGTGACGTTCTAGGGTCGATCATTGTATTTTCATTCTTATTTCTTGTTTGATTATTAATCATTGTTTATTTATTCATTCATTGATTCGATCACATTCATCTTATTCTCCTCCATGTATTTATTATTCATTGTTTACTAATACTTTTTATATCATTTATTTATAATCTTGTTATTTTCGTGCTTATTTATTATTTATCAATCCATTCTCATTCTTTTATAATAGTTCCCGTGAATATCCATTCATCATTGTACTTTTATTATGATCTTTATATTATTCACTTATTTATCGATATTCTCATTTTATTCCCATTCAATTGATCATTTGATATGTTTTCTTTCTTACATGATCATTATCATACTCATCACTGTGAAAAAAAAGTCTCAATCCGTTTGCATCTGAATTTCAAACAATGCTTCTTCCATTGTGTCGGTGATTATTTTTTCCGCTTAAGGTAATTCTCCAGTAATATTCAGAAACAATTTAAGAAAATTATTGTCGAGTAGAGGACCAAGGCCGGAAGAATTTGATAATCAATATTCGTTGAGGTTTATATTCGTATTGATGATAAAAAAAGAACTAGCTCGAAATATAAACAAAAAAACTTTGTAACAACCGCACGAAATTTTTCATAGTTTTTTTCTGAAAAAATTTTCCATTTTCAATCCGTATATGACTTACTGGGGCTCATTTCATTCCTTGTGAGATTTGAAAAACCTTCACCGTAGAAATTTGTCATCTATGTAATTTTTATAATGATTACTTATGCATTTGTTTATAATTAGTAAACTACGTTCGCATAAACAAAAGTGTGTGACAGTGTCATGATGATAAAATATAGAAATTCTCCACGGTAAAGGTTTTCAAATCTCACAAGGCTGCAAGGAACAAAATGGGCTCTCATAAGTCATGAACGGATTGAAAATAAACATTTTTTGAGACAAAAAAAGACCATGAAAAAATTCGTGCGTCTGTTTATATTTCGAGTTGGTTATTTCTTCTTATCATAAATACGAATAGAAGTCCTAAAGAATATGATTATTGAATCCCTTCGATCATGGTCCCCTACTGAATAATAATTTTTCAAATTTGATTCTGAATATTGTTAGGGAAATACCTTCATTCTTTTTTTTTACAGTGATTCATTTATCCCCTGATGAAAAAACAAATCCTCTTAATCCCGATTTAATGGACAGAATTCCAATTGAAACCTATCAATACCAATTAGGTTTGAATCGGAATTTTGCACTTTCAATAAGAATTAATAGGATTGCTTAAAACCAGGGTTGTCATACTTTTATCATGATCTTGATATTATTCACTCATTTAATAATTAATTTATTACGCTCCAGAACGTCGAAAGAATGTGATGTGTGATATGTGATGTTCAATGTGCAATGAGATTCCCACATCATAATGACGGTGTTTTCGAAGTTGTTGCTGAATGTATTGGATGGTGAATGTGATGTTTTCAAAGGTGAGTTTTTTTATTTTTCTTTTCATGGAATTTTGGAAGAATGAGTTTGTGAAGATGAATTTGTCTGGGATCACTTTTGAAAAATTATTCAACATGGATTCAAAATTCTGATGACCCGCCCTCCGCTCCCCATTCAGCGTTCTGTGTCTGCTATTCAGATGCCTGAGCGGCGCTCGCTTCGCTTACCAGGTGTACCGGTATGGAATGAGCGTTTTTTTTTGTGAAAATGAAACACTAATTGCGAATGGGAGAGTAAAAAAAATTCATTCAGGGTATTGACCATTGCTTCTATACATTTTGACCAGCTTTCTGACAATTTGTGGATACCACGCCGATAGAGATGTTCGTCTTTTGAAGCAAACCAATTAGACGCCCAATTTTCGACTCCTTCGTAGGAATTGAAGTGCTGCTCAGCCAATGCGCGTCCCATCGATGAAAACAAATGGTAGTCTGAAGGGGCCAAGTCTGATTTCGCTTTGTGTGCAGGTGTTGTGTAGTGTAATAAAATTACTTTGCCGTGTCTTCTGGCCCATTCTGTTCGTTTTTCGATCAATGAATGGTTCAAAGTGATCATTTGAGGCGCTGGAAAGAATAACTCGCTTAGCGCTCGGAACGCATCACAAATTTGATCCAAACGGTCCCGTCGGAGGTCGAAACAAGAAGTCGGAATTTTGAAAATTAAAAAATATTGGGTCATAGAGCTTGGAAAAACAAGGTCAGTGTCCCTTTACCATTTTTTTCTAAGATGAATAGTTCTCGAGAAAAAAAATAAAAACTACACATTTTTCCATACCAAAAGTCAATGTTTTCCAACATTAAACTCGTTGGATCTCATTCATTTTTCGGCGAATCGGAGTAAAACTTACAGATTCTGATTTGTGAGACTTCACCGAAGACGACGATGTCGAAAAAATTTGTAAAAATTTTGCATTAAAAAAGTGTCGGGGGAAGTATGAGCTACAAAAAACTTCCAGCGACAAAGTTGTTCGCTAAGGTATGGACAAACTTTTTGGAAAGTTCCAGATCGATTGGATTATTAGTTTGCAAAATACAGGGATTTATTGATCAGCGCGTAACGGAAATCTATCACGGTTATGCGTCTTTTACCGGGTGACTATCAGGGTCCGTAGGGAAGATTGTATTCACTCACTTTTTCAACTTGAGATGTCATTTTGGGTCGGAGAATTCGAATATCCAACTATTTTCACGAGATTTCATTTCCTTCATCCATGTTTTTGTTATAAAAGATTTGATTGAAGTTACAGAAAGGATAATTCGCTTAGTGCTTGAAATCACGTGGAAGAGTGATCATATTGAACAATGAAAACAAGTAGGTGGAAACAAGTCATAAAAAATATACATATACAGTTTCTTGTAAGTAAAACTCCCTATTTTGACACATATTTCTCAAGATGAAAATAATAAATCGAAAACATTCTCAGTCTCAAATCAATAGTGAACTCAAATAAGCGAATTATCCTTTCTGTAACTTCAATCAAATCTTTTATAACAAAAACATGGATGAAGGAAATGAAATCTCGTGAAAATAGTTGGATATTCGAATTCTCCGACCCAAAATGACATCTCAAGTTGAAAAAGTGAGTGAATACAATCTTCCCTACGGACCCTGATAGTCACCCGGTAAAAGACGCATAACCGTGATAGATATCCGTTACGCGCTGATCAATAAATCCCTGTATTTTGCAAACTAATAATCCAATCGATCTGGAACTTTCCAAAAAGTTTGTCCATACCTTAGCGAACAACTTTGTCGCTGGAAGTTTTTTGTAGCTCATACTTCCCCCGACACTTTTTTAATGCAAAATTTTTACAAATTTTTTCGACATTGTCGTCTTCGGTGAAGTCTCACAAATCAGAATCTGTAAGTTTCATTCCGATTCGCCGAAAAATGAATGAGATCCAACGAGTTTAATGTTGGAAAACATTAATCTTTGGTATGAAAAAATGTGTAGTTTTTATTTTTTTCTCGAAAACTATTCATCTTAGAAAAAAATGGTAAAGGGACACTCACCTTGTTTTTCCAAGCTCTATGACCTGGTATTTTTTAATTTTCAAAATTCCGACTTCTTGTTTCGACCTCCGACGGGACCGTTTGGATCAAATTTGTGATGCGTTCCGAGCGCTAAGCGAGTTATTCTTTCCGGCGCCTCATTTGTTGTCTGTAGCGATTAGCATCAACAATTTCACCAGGTTTTAGAAACTCATGATACACCACACCTTTTCGGTCCCACCAAACACAGAGCATTGCCTTCTTGCCGAATCGATCTGGGTTTGCAGTCGATGTTGATGGTTG
The DNA here is from genome assembly GCA_018340375.1 of Gonatopus flavifemur. NCBI lineage: Eukaryota > Metazoa > Arthropoda > Insecta > Hymenoptera > Dryinidae > Gonatopus > Gonatopus flavifemur. Next base: position 2,698,772 of record JAFFJZ010000006.1, on the reverse strand, counting down.
TCCCAGATTAACCCATGATTTTCTCCGTTTAGGATTCTTAAAATAAATCCATTTTTCATCGTAACAATTCGATGCAAAACTGATTTTCTCTCGTGTCTTTGAAGCAAAATGTCACAGGTGTTTTTTCCGTTTTCCATCTCTCTTTCATTCAATTCATGTGACAGCCATTTTCCACACTTTCGGATCCTTCCCATAGCTTTCAAACGGTCAGAAATTGTTTGTTGTGCAACATTTAACATTGCTGCCATTTGCTTTTGACTCAAAGTATCATCTTCATCCAATATTGCTTGCAGTTCGGCGTCTTCATACTTTTTTGGTGGTCTTTGACGTTCTTCATTTCTCACATCAAAATCATTATCTCTGAACCGTTGAAACCATCTTTTGCATGTTGCTCCTGATAGAGCATGATCACCATATGCCTCGACAAGCATTTGATGCGACTCTGTAGTACTTTTCTTCAAATGGAAACAAAAAATTAATGTTTTCCGCAAATCATCACTTTCTGGTAAAAAAATTCGACATTTTTAACACGATGGAAAAATATGATGCTGTTTGTTCAATAACTTGATGTTTATCAAATATGTTTGACAGATGTCATACCAACCAAACAGAACAAAAATTAAGGCTTGTTCACAATAAATGTTCCCTATCGACACATTTATATCTTAACGCTCACTTCATACCGGTACACCTGGTACATTGTGGAGCTAGTAAATTCCCTTGTAAATTCAACTGGTTTGGGGAGAATTTGAATATTTCCATGAAAAATTCGAAATAATGTAGATTCGATCGGAAAAATGTTGAACATAATCTTTTTTGCTGAGTTAAGTATACACCGATAAAAATGCAGGTAAAAAAATAGTCATCTTCAATTAAAATTTGAGAATATTTCTTGAAATCTGAGAATTCTTCAAAATTGCATATAAAATTTTTGGAGAATTCATATTTTTTTTCTATTGTTTATCAAGTATTGATGATTTTTCAGTGTTTTTGAAATCAAATTCCTGAAAAATGTAAACCGGTTTGTCATTATTAAAAATTCAAGGAATATTCTCAAGTTTTGATTGAAGATCACTATATTCTTTACCTGCATTCTTCTCCGTGTAGATTTCTCCAGAATAGAAAGGAAGAAGGAGTTACCAAATGAATCGATTCGATGTACTTTATTGAATCGTGGGAAAATTTGTTTCAATTGTAGAGAAAGATAGTAGATGGAGATGAAAGGAAGAAGAGAGAAAGGGAAAATCGCGTAGGCTATTTCGTGTATCAAAATGAATATATAAATTTATCGCAGCTGAAGAAGATGGTCTTACAGAAACTATAGGAAAAGAAATAATGAAAGACCATGCATAACTTTTGAAGAACAGGTGGATGAAATCTACCAGTATATAGATTACGACCCTGTTCGGTGGAACACCCTTCTTTGGTGTAATAAACGCCTTTGGGTTGGAAATATTAGCGATAGTGTGGACCGAATACCTTTTCCAAAAACGTCACATTAATTGTAATCGAAGGGTCTGGATATTCAATCCAAGATATGAATATCGTAAAACAATGTATTGCCCCTCTGGAAAAAACAAACCTTTCCAAGGAGTTACAATAAATCTATACTGCTTTCCTTTTGTTTGCTTTTATACTTTATGCTTGAAGATTCAATTGAATTCAATTCGTTACATGAAATATTGAAAATAGTAGAAAATATTTTATTGAGTTATATTCAATTTCATTCAAATTCAGCGAGATTTTACGCGCATTTTTGCACTCCTAGTGTCACTCGCTGCATCCCCAATCAGATGATATTCGAAGTGAGAATCGCAGTGCTCGCATTTTCATGACATTAACATTCGCTTCAATCGCGGTTTTGTTTCATGGCGCTCATTCCGTCTGCAATTTTCGAGTTCGATGACGCACGCAAAAAAATAATTTGCTGTGGCAGCTAGAAATTAGCTGCCATAGCTAATTTTCGTGGTTGATATTTGGATAGCGGAAAGAACAGCTATGATAGCGATTTTTCTTTGCAATCAGTGTTTTGCTGTACTAGCTTAAAAGATTCGCTAAAAGAACAACCAACCGAGTGGAAAAAAAAATTCATTGGATAGTTTATTGAATGTTTAGCGGCCATCTTATTCTCTTTGGGTATGTACTACGGCTACAAAAATCGCTCCATTAGCAACATTTCTTCTGCGATCATTGTTTGTCGGTGCACAAAAGCTATGTTAGTACATATAGCTACAATGATAGCTGCAGTAGCGCAATACACTCAGCACACAAGTTTTTGCTGTCACTGCGAATTCATTTTTTTCTGTGCGATCGTTCTTATATAATCCTATTTACGCAATTAATATTTGAAATAATTTCATGGATACTTGTCGTGCTTGCTTTGCGATATTCAACAATTCTACACGAATCTGACGTTCGCTGCTTGCTCGCATTTCGTGTAATTCGTTGATCAATTCAATAGGATGTATCAAAGGCACTAAATCTTCCATAATAACCGAAGTTTAGTCTACTAATGCATGTTGATGTTCATAAACGTCGTTTCAAGTGAAGAATCCAACACCTCACTGTACTTTCTTCACGTTTGATCAATTTTAAATGATGTTTATTACATAAAGATAGAATAAATACATTTCCATGTTGAAAATTTTTAGTAAATGATTTACCAATCGATTCAAAGATTATCAAGTGTTGAATAATGACAAGAAGAAAGAATGGTGAATTTGTTTTGGCACTCCAAACTTTGAAATATCAATGGTGTTTATAAACATCAATATGCATCAAGAAGCTAGAACTACTTCAATTCCTCTCATTTAATTGCCTAGTGTTTTGAACTATCAAGGTTGGGAAAATGCGAGCGGAGCGAACGTCGTTAGTCCACAAAATCGCGAGCGAAGCGAGCACTTTTAACCTACAAAATTGCGAACGGAGCGAGCAGTTCAAATCAAACAGTTTGGAAAAACGCGAGTGAAGCGAGCGACATTAGAATTGTCGAAGTGCGAGCGTACACTGTAAAAAATATACTTCCTAAACTGCCAAAGAAGTTTGGCAGTTTTTTACACAAACTTTTTTTGTAAATTACCAAACAAAAGTTTGTCAACATTCAAAAAATTTTGTGATTTCACGAAGATTTTTGAGAATTCATAAACTTTTGTTCGGCAATTTACAAAAAAGGTTCGGAAATTATTTTTCCAAACCAAGTTTGTAAATTTCCAAGCATTTTCGTTTGGAATTCAACAAATTTTTTTTACAGTGTAGCGAGCACCGTCAATTTACAGAACCGCGAGCGAAGCGCGCATTAGTACACGGAGAAAAAAGATCATGGAAAGATCACTAGAAAAGATAGTATACTGGTGAGAACTACGAATTTCTCTACACAGTCGTTAACAGAGACGAGTAATGATCCCTATTTTGATATACTAGAATACAATATAGTATACCAAAATAGGAACCATCACTCGTCTCTATTAGCGATTGTGTACAGAAATTCGTAGTTGTCACCAGTTTCCTATCTTTTGTAGTGATCATTCCATGATCTTTTTTCTCTGTGCAGTATTGTCAAAGTGCGAGCGTAGCGAGCACCGTCAATTTACACAATCGCAAACGAAGCGGGCGTCACAAGGAAAGTAAAAGTGCGAGCGAAGCGAGCACCGTCAACCCACAAAATTGCGAACAAAAAGAGCCTCATGAATATTGGCCCTCTTTTTTGAAATCTTTGATAATCATCGTGCTGGTAGTGTATCACTTTCTGAGAGTGTTGTTTTTCTAGACTGAGAAAAAGGGAGTCGTAAAATTTACATCTTGCGAAAACAATATATGGATGATTTCAAAAAATAGTTGGAGGTAACACAATTTCAGTTGATTCTACAACAGCGAATGTAAGATATACCATAGCTGATGTAGTGAATCTCACATTCTCAGCTATGAAATCAACTAGAATTGTGGTAGCTCAAATTATTTGTTGAAATCGTCCAAATATTGATTTCACAAAATGTAAATTTTACACATGAAAAAAAGAAAATGGAGACATTTACCGTATAGGATGATAACGCGTTGCTTCGAGTCTTCAAATGGAAATTCTTACAAGTTCATATGGTCAAATAATTCACATTATGAGAGAAAAAACCTGCTTTTGTCTTATAATGTGAATTATTTGACAATATATTTTGTGAGAATTTTCATTTAAACACTCGAAGCGACGCATTATCATCCTCTACAGTAAATTTCTCCATTTTCTTCTTTCCGTGCAACTATTTTTCCTGGGTGTAAGAGTATGATATCTTGAATTCCAAATTCCTGAAGTTGCAATGTACTGAATTATTCTAGACACTACTAGTGAACCAAGAAACTCTTCTAAAGTCTCTGAAATTTGAGATGTCGCACCCTCAGGACAATGACGCTTGGACCAATTACTAGACTTCCGTTATTCTAATCGAAGAATGATTTTTTCAACACTACTGAAAATAGAAGCCCCAAAACATTCGATGCACACGGAAAGAAAGATTGGCTCTGGTAGCTAGGAATTAGCTATGACAGTGACTTCGTGTGTTTTATATTTGGATAGCCAAAAATATCGCTGCAACAGCTGTATTTTAGCCACTACAGTAATCAAGTTTGTTACCACGGCTGAAGAATAGTTACCATAGCGAAATTTTTAGCTATTCAATTATCAAAAACATCATCTTCTTCTGCTTATATTTATAAAGATCAAATATTTGAAACTGTCTTAGTTAAAAAAAACACTATTCGCAAAATCCTATTATCCAATGATTTTTCTTTATCTTTTACAGGGAGTGCGTACATCATCAGATGGAATGCGCCCCAACTCATGGTCGTGGCAGTTCAATATATCCTCACCGGGCCTTACATGCCTCCATACATGCCGCAAGCGGCCAATTGAATTGCGCACCTGTGAGCCACCACGTGTCTCATCAAAATCGTCACCGAACGATCAACAAACGACAGAAAACCAACAGAATAATTATCTATACCTACATATTTAGCTTCGCAAGAAATTTTCCATCGTTAATAAAATAAGATTATCCAATTACGACGATAACGAAAGTTGAAAGAACAATAATAATAATTCACTGTGGACAGACGTGATCGGGTAATACACGTGTGATCAAAGGAAAAATAGTAATTCACGATCAATCATCATCGTCATCGAAAGTAGGAGATATACGATGTACAACCCAGGAAGGAAAATCAAGCTTATCTCTAGATAGTTGAAATCCAAGAAAGAAAAAAAAACAAACGAATCCCTCTTTGGAGAAAATTTTAACTCTTCAATTGTTGTAAGATATAAATTCTGCACTCTGAACGATACGAAATGAGAAAAAAAAATAATCCAGAATAAAAAGAGAACATAATACTTATGAATATAAAAACTTAATTGCGAATAGATGAGTATATTGTTCGATAATATCGTCAATTGATGTTTCGTGCCGCTCAGTGAACTCGTCGCTTAGAAGAAATAACGAATGAATCCTAAAGAAGTTGATATTAATTTTGGATTTTTTTGCGAATCGTCTCCAAAACAAATATATACGCGCGCAAAAAGAAGAAAGAAGAGTAAGAAGTGTCAATTGTTCTATGTGATTAATTAGGATCAATCGTAAATGAGGAATTGAGAAGGGAGGAGTGAGATGTGTGTTGTGGACAGAATATATCAATAAACAAACAACCACTGCAGCAACAACTGAAAAAGGAATGTATATCAAGCGAAGTTAAATTCGCTTTTTCCCCGATTGGAATGTGTTGATGAGTAACCATGTTGTAACTTAAATTTCCTCGACGCTTAAAACTGTGAGAGTGTGTATGCACTGTAGTTTCAACTTCCTTTCTTTCGTTAATATTTAATTCGATGAAACTGCAGGAATTACCGCATCGATCCCAACATTATTACACCACTTTACTAAACCCGGGAGGGATGGGAAATTCCTCCTTAGTGAATACTTAATTTCCAGTCTTACTCCAATTCCGTTTCCTTCTTTTTCCAATTTTAGCCTTAGGATTGTTAAAAATAAGAAGAAAATTTATGAGGAAGAGAGAAAATGAACTTATTAGGTACGATACGATGGTGTGATCGATTATCATCATCATCATCATCATCATCATCGCAATTCAATTATCATTACTTTGAAGATATAAACTGAACAACGAGGTGATGTATTGATCGTGAATGCTTTCCCATCGATGTGTGCGAAGTTTTTTTTATTGTTTTCTTGCCTCGTCGAGTTGCGATCAACGGAGCGTCATTCAAAAAAATTTGTCAATGCTTTCTCTTTATATAATTAATAAACTGTTTTATCCCCGCTTGAGTTTGTCATATCGCGAACAAACGGTATAAATATTTTTCATTCACCATTGTAACGAATTAATCTGTTTTCAAATTCTGTCTTCCCAAGAGATGATACATATATACAAAAATATATATATTGAAAGTAAAAACAAAGAGCTTTGTGCCGATAATTTTTTGTGAGGTATTGTATTGTTTGTTTGGAGGTGATTTGTAATATTTCTGAATGTGATTTTTGTATCGATTAAGAAGGAAATCGCTTGTGCTCCCTTCAATTATAAAAACGAATTAAGAATGAGTAATCGGAGTTTCGACTTATTTTCCCCCTGATCTTTTTGTGTTATCTCTTTTTCTCTTCTTTACAAACAGTATTCAACCAGTGATACGGGAGAGAGAGAGAGAGAGAGAGGGATGACGATGATACACCTCCTCGGTGATTGATCGATGAGAATTTCTGTGTCATAAAATATAGCCGGGAAAGTGTGAGGTATGGTAGAGTTAATTCAATGCAGTGACTTCAAAAATCAGTGGTTCATAAGGAACGATATAATAGGAAGCGAGAAGAGACAACGTGAAATGTAATAGCATGAAAACGGTGGACGGGATATCTCACGCCAATAATTGTACACGTTTCGGAGGTATCATTCCGTAATCTATGTGGTACTGGTCGGATGGGGGATTATGTTAAGCGATGCGTGAGCGGCCACAGTCCACGGCCACTGAGGCGTAACAGAGATACTGCTCTGTGATGCGTAGGCGTATGTAATGGTTTACATATATACATCCACACTCGTATATAGACGAATGTTCTCACGTATCGATATAACAGAGCCATTTCAATGGCGTTTATAACATAATCATCGGAAAAAAGTGTCCTAAATCTTTTTCGACTTCAAATTATCTGGCGTTAGGATCGAGGGGACGAGAAAATATAACCGAATGGTTTCAGTAGACCAGGGAAGTGAAGCTAACTGAAGCTATCATTTTTTAATACGAGTCGTCTCCACAGTTGATTTAGGAGAGGAAAAACAAACAGAATAATAAGCTATACAGAATTCATATACGTGTAAAAAGCAGTTGAATGAATATCATATGATCTCGCAGAGCTTGACAGGGGTTGAAAAGAAAGTAAGTAAAAAGGCTTTATTGTGAGGTGTTGAACAACCGCTCATTGTTGTTCCCTGGCACAACGATTAATGGTTTTCAGTCACACTCCATGGACGAGCGAACAAGGTTTGGCGTTTGACATCGAGGACCAGCTAAGATTCATCCTCTGTGAGAAGGTGAGAACGAAATTAGTTATTCTCCGACACCACACTGTAAAAAATTCGGTATCAACACAGTGTCAAAATTAACCCTGAATCAACACCACACGGATTCTATACATGTCCACCCCGAAATCGGTGTAAAAATAACATCAAACGGTGTTAGAATAACACTTTACGGTGTGAAAATGACACCATGTGGTGTTAAAACAACACGTTTTGGTGTGAACTTTTTCTAACAACCCCAATTTTTTCACGTACAAGCCTAGAACAGCCTAGAAAATTTTGAGAAGTTATTTCCTTTTAGGGATGAAAATTATAATTTCGACGTTCAGAAGGAAAATAACAGAATTTCGGAGCCCTGATGAAATAATATTCGGTCTTTGCAGGAAAAAATTTCACGATTTTTTCCTCCCTGGTTAAAACTTCTCGTTCCTGCCCATCAGTGGCGTGGTGGCCAGGCGGGATACCGGGAATTTTCCCGGGGCGGCAAGTGTGTGAGGGCGGCAAATTTCAAAAAATATATGTAACACAGAAAACCTCATTTTTCAACGATGGGTTAACTTGGACTCCTTGAATCATCTCCTTCAATCACTCATAATTTCCTCCACATTCCAAAATATTCTTTCAATGGATCATCTTCAAGGTTTTCATCAATCAATTAATGCGTATAATTCAAGCAATTTTGGTCGTTTATACAAATAACTTACTCACATTCAGAAATTTTCAAGATGTCTTGTCAAGAAAACTCAAAGATGTTTTATAGAATTGTAAAAGGTGTCTTATAAACACGATAGGAACAATTTAAGAACAAATTATTTTTCAAGGACAAATTGTTCTTAAATTGTTTTTATCTTGTCTCATAAGACATCTTTTAGAATTCTATAAGATATCTTTAAGATTCCTTGGCAAGACATTTTAAAGATATCTGAATGTTAGCTGGATATTTAAATTGAAAGAGTCATCAATGATATCCTACTCAAAGTCCCTAACAGCACAATGTGTCTCTGAGACGTTTTTAGAACGTCCATAAAACCTCCTCCACGGTTGTTAAACATTCCATGAACTCACCAGGGGCAAATTATGCTGTCGGGGGTAAAATTACACCCAAAAAAATTTCTATAAAAGATTACTGGAATATGAAAAAACCAATCCACGAGTCAAATTAGTTCTTATTGGCAAAACACGATGGTCTTCCAAAAGTGACGCTCTTACCAAAATATTTGGTCATTTTGGTTTTTGGAAAAATGCCACCTTTTCATCTTCCTCTGATGAAATTCAACCTAGTGGAATATTTGTAAACCTTACGGTGAGTTTGAAAAATATTTCAGAAGAACATTCTTTTAGTCCGAAAATTAGGCACGAGGCATTGAGTTTGTTGAATCGAATTTTGAAATTTGAAACAATTCTTACGGGAATAATTTATTCATCAATTTTCGAGGTTTCAACTCCAGTTTCGAAGTATTTACAAACCAAAGGCTTAGATTATGTTCAAGCATGGCGTCAGGTAAATGGAATTTTCGGATATTTCGAAATTTTGCGTACAGATTTTCAAACTATTCATTCCTGCGCTCAAAAGTTTGTTAATATCATTAACGGAAAACTTGAAAAATTTGATATATTCATAGAAAAAGAATTGCCAGTTTAAAGAAATTCGAAAATAAAGATTGATATTGAAGATTTTGAAATTCAAAATTTTGAAATTAAAGTCTGTATAGTGATATTCGACAAAGCGATTATGGCGGTGAAAGAGCGATTTGCGAGTCATAGAAGTTTTTATGGTGATATGGAGTGTTCCGATCCCCGAAAATTCAAGGAGATTGTTCAAGATGGTTTACCGAGTCGTGCACTTGATAAAATTTGTGAACTCACTCAGATTGATGAAGATACTATGAGTGTTGAACTTCTATCATTTGCTCGTTTGCACCCCCAATTGTCTCTCAAATCATGGGAGAATATTTATAGTTCAAGCGAAGATGGTAGTGAAACTTCAAATGATGAAAGTTTAAATGAAGATGATTCAAACAATAAACACAGAAAAAGCGGAAGATGCAATCAGTGTATCGGATGTGGATATAGATTGCTCGTAAATTATCGAATGTACACTATAGAATACGAGGAATTATACAAAGTTTATAGATTCCTATTAACATTACCGATGACTCAGGTAACTTGTGAGAGAGCTTTCTCTAAACTTAAGATCATAAAAAATCGATTACGTTCAAGTATGAGAGATAAAAATTTAGAAGCATGTATGCTTATGAGTTGTGAAAACGATATTCTAAACGATATTGACGAAGAAACCATTATCAATAAACTTTGCGGAAAAAGCTCTCAGTTTGCTCAAGTTTTATTAGTATAAGTGCCCATATCAAATAACAAATCAGAAAAAGATTATAATGAGCTCAACTGGAACTCATAGAATTCAATATGAATTCTTATGAATTTGTTTGAACTTCTGTGCTTTATGGACATTTTTGAATGAATTATGCCCTCAGACATTTCATGAAACCAATTTTCTCATAAATATATTACGTGTTTCCATTCTCTGTAATTTATAAGCAGATTTTTTAATTGTTTCAAAATTTGATTTGCAGCATGCTGGTATTCCTTATAAGAAGATGAGTAGGTTTTTTATTTTCTACCCCCCCCCCCCCGCTTTTCAATTTCAGTTCCCAGGGATGTAGAAATAATTAAAAAAAAAGAAGGAAAGGGGCGGCACACGATGGAAAAAAATCCAATGAGAATGAATCAAGTTTCTGCATCGGAAATTTCTTATTGACAAGAGGATCTCCCATTGGGGTTTCCAACGGAAATCGATAGGACTTCTCTTAAGGAATAATGATAAAATTAATGGGTATTTATAGGAATTTTCACAAATTAAGCAACGAGAATAAATGAGAATAATCCAGTCTGAACTGGTTGCACATTTCCATTAATTCTCATCCCAGAAAATCCAATGGGAATGAATTGGATTTTTCCCAAGGGTCGCTATTTGGAACAATCTGATTCAGACTCATTCGAAGCATCAATCAAAATCAATGGGAAATCCGATGGAGAAAGACAGGAAAATGTTCTAAAACAATTTTTGTCAACATCACGGTTGGCTGTTAACAACAAATGTACGCAATCTATATCAATTAAACCAACGCATATATCATCGATTCAACTATTCCATATGAGGATTCATTGCTGAAAGAAATCCAAACGATACATCACGTGTTATTAGCGTGGTGATCACCCATCCAACGTTTTACCGCAGTCATCGTTGCTTAACCTGGAGAAGATCGATCTGGAACTCCCTCTTGCTCGATCCCGTGGTTTGCTTCCTATCAGTGTGGTTCAAAAGACTTCCTTATGGGAAAGGGAATAGTAATGGGATTCAGTATTAATGAGAGCATGGTAGAGAATGAGTGTCAACAGAAAGTGTCCCATATTAACTCCTATAAGAATAAATGGGAAAATTCTACAAGATGCATGTTAAAGGGGTTACATGGGAAATTCCCACTTCAATCCATCGCAGCCTCTAGAGGTGTGAATTCACCAAGATTCGATTCGATTTGATAACGAACATTAGGAATTCTTATTCGAATTATTCGAAGATTTCGAATCGCAAGAATTCGAGATTTCGAATTGTTAAAGGAGAAAAACCAAAGAATTGGTGGAAAATTTCATCGAACCTTACTCAATTTCCGCGCATTTGTTTTTTTCCATCAGAGATCAGAAAAATTCAACGCCAATGTAGCAAAATTTCGGTGGTATTCAATAATAGTCCATAAGATCTAATACACACTGTAAAAAAATTGCTTCCTGAATTTCAAATAAATTTATGTGAAGCAATTAACATATGAATTTTGTATTAATTTTGCGAGCTTTTCTAACTTTTCATATTAAATTTTATGGTATCTCATACAGAATTATGATTTTTCATTCATTTTCATATGAATTTTAATATATTTTGCAGTAAATTTCATGAACTCATGATTGAACTTCATTTCAATTACAAGTTTCAGAACTTTCATATTCATTTGATACATGAAATTTCAGATTGTTTCTCACAGTGCATTTCTGTGAAAGTTGTTGACTTTCGTCGAAATTTGCTGGATCGCCCTGAAAAAACACGGTTTCAGTTGCAGTAACTAAAATCGATATGGAATGAGAAATTTGAGTTGCCTGAACTGGGATATTCTTTGTTATAACAAACATTTTCAGTTGGAAACTAATATTTTGTCCAGGCAACTAAATTTCTTATTTGAAATCGCCCAGAGAAAAAAGGACGTGATTCTGCACTTAATTTATGATGTTGAAAATCACGTTAAAAGTACTGTGAAAAATCACGTAGTATATCATGATCAGGGTTGAACATGTATTTGGAATACAATCATGCGAAAAAGGTATTGGAAATAACATGGGTACTTCGTATTTTGAATTTACAATACATTTCCTGTAGTATGTTGTATATCAAGTGTATTTTTCAAAGAATTTTATATCTTACAATCGAAAAATATAATTTTGAAATAGATTTCCTGAAGTATTTTGTATTTTGTATTTCAAATACATGTTCTGAGTATTTTGACTAATTCTCAAATATTTGGAGGATTAAATACCAAAGATTTTGAAGGGAGCACTTCAAATATAAAATGCTGAAGGAAATATATTTTAAATGTGAGATATATATAACACTGGTTCTCATTCCAGTACGTAGTTAGAATTATTGTATTTCAGATACTTGTCCAGCCCTGATCATGATAGAATGGACCCCTGGCCAATACTGCAAAACACATGAAAAATCACGCTGTAAATCACGTGATATTTCACGTCATTTTCGTGAGATTTTTTTAACAAATGAATTTCGAATGAATGAAGTTCGGAGCAGCCATTAGGAATCGAGTGCAGTTATACGTCGAGATCACGTGAGAAATCAATGAAAAAATTATGTCAAAATTGACAAGGTATCCAGGCATCAAAACCCTCGATAATCGGCTCATCACCGATAATTGACCGTTTACTTTTCGCCATTCCTGAGCTCAAGTTATCATCCGGTATTTAGTTATCATCAAACCATTGATGGGTGCCATTATCGTACGATTAATATCGCCTATGGTCCAGTCATGAGCCATCACTGGGACGATCGTAAAACCCTATCAGGATAAAAAGAAAAAGACATAATCAAGTTTCATGACAACCTCCACTCATCCTGCAGACGCTGGGTCCATTTACAATTATAAGATGTGCCTTGAATATTCTTGGTGCTGGAATTCGATTTATTTTGATTCGATTTGGCATTGATTCTTCATCCAATTCGTGGGTCAAAAAATGCGATTCGCACATCTCTAGCAGCCTCCCACATAGATTTCTGAATGGGTTTCAATGGGAAATTTCTGAAACTGAATTATATGGGCAGAAATAATGTTGCTGAAGTTTGAATCGTTTATTAAAACGAATTGGTAATCGAATAACGGAATACTCAACTATTAAATATCCCAATTCTCGCAGTATACTGCACATTATCTTGTAAATGATATTTTCAGTTGCAAGGAGTTGATTCGAAAAGATAAACACCAATGATTTATCAGATTTGATGAGTTTGAACTTTCGTCTCGTTTCTGTACACGATTCAACCTTCAGGAGCATCAGAAATAGGTTGTTTCTGGAGTATAGGGAATGAATAAGTCCCTCTACGAAGTAACCGATTTTAATTACCGTTGGTTCCAAGCGAATAGTTCATGGGTAGCATTAGGGAATTTTCCATTCGGTTTGACAAGAATGAATAGGAAAATTCCACGAGACCAGTGTTGAATGAGTTTATACAGGGAATTCTCATTTGAATCTGTCGCAGCCTTCCATATTGATTCTGAATAAATTTGAATGAGAAATTTTTGACGTGGAATTATATGGGCTGGAATAGATTGTTCCTAAAATGTAGGTAATGAATAAGTTCCTTTTGAGAATATCCAATTGGGATGATTGTTGGTTTCCAACGAATGTGTGATGGGAGGCAATGAGGAGTTTTCCATATCCTTGGTCAACAGAAATCCGTCTATTCCCGCCAAATCTTCCTAAATCACATTGAATCTTGGACAATCTTCTGGACAAATCTCATACAGCCATTTCTCGATTAGATTTGGTTAGGAGAATGAATCCTTTGAATGTGAATCTGTTTAAATTCCGCCAAATCTAATCGAATCTCGAACAATTTTCTGGCCAAATCTCATGAAATTTCATTTGTCAGATTCAATGAATCCTTTGAACCGGAGATTGGTTCCGATCAGAATGAATGGGGAAATTTCACGAGATACACGTTGAGTGGGTTCGTATGGGAAATTTCCATTCGAATCAAGCGCAGCCTTCCACATGGATTTTCAATAGGTTTCAATAGGAAATTTCTGAAGTCAAATTTTGTAGGTAGGATTGGTTTGTTTTGCTAGAATATACACGGAGAGAAATTTGTAGTTAAATTTACTGTGTTATTATTGTTCCCGAGGAACAGACTGAACTATGACGGGTTCCCCCATAAAACATAGTAAATATGATCAGCATTCTATTGTTGTACCATAGTAAAAATATGCCCTTCATAGTCAAATCCGACAGAATTCAGTCTGTTCCTCGGGAACAATAATAACATAGTAAATTTACCTACAAATTTCTCTCCGTGTAAGTAATGAACAAGTTTCTGTCGAAAATCCATTGGGGTTTCTGTTTGTTTTAAGTGAATGTTCAATCAGTGCCAATTAGAAGTTGCCCATCCCTGTCCCTTACAGAAAAGATCCTATTCAAACCCATTCAATCCATCAATTGAATCAAATCAGATTTTTGTCCTGAAAATTTCCAATTTGATCTCAGTCTTCTACAATTACTCCACATCGTCTCATAGAAATAGATGTGGGAAACTTCCCATCGACATCGCATTAAACATTTATTCGGACGAATAGGCAACCTAATGGATTATTCCCTAAAGGAACTTGTTCATTTGGTACATTCCAGCAACAACCTATTCCCGCTCATGAAATTTAGTTTTAGAAATTTCCCATTGGAACCTATTCAAAATCAGTGTGGGAGAATACGTTAGATTCAAATGGAAATTTCCTATACAAACTTATTCAACGCTCATCTTGTGGAATTTTCCTATTTATCCTTATAGAAGCTGATATGGAAAACTTCCCATGGCCACTCATTGAACATTTGCTAAAAACGAGCAGTAATCCCAGTTGGGTATTTCTTGAAGGAACTTATTCATTATTTACAGTTCAGAAACATCGTATTCCCGCCCATAGAAGTCGGTTTCAGAACTCTCCCATTAAAACTCATTCGGAATTGATGTAAAAGGCTGCAACAGATTCAAATGGGAATTCCTCAGTTAATCTAATCTAACCCTGTGGAAAATCATGTATTCAAGGGAATTGGGAATACGATTTCTGAATACCTCTATGGAGGAATACAAATGCAAATTAATTTTTGAAATTGGCTATTCCAATTCAAAATGTTATTTAAGAGCTCTTTGCGTTCGTGGAAATCAAAAGATTCGGTAATTTACATTCTAAATAATATAACTGTTTCAATCACTCGCATAGAAATCGTGTGAGACGGAACAAAATTCCAAATGAGTGGTAAAAGAGGTTAGGAATTGACAGGAATTCAAATGCACAAATTTAAATGGCTCAGAAAAATTTCAGAGGAATTTATTATTAAGAACAATTCACAAACGCAAAGTTGAATCTTGGAGACGAAATTGGGAAACATTTGAATCGAATGAATGTTTTCAATCGTCAAATATACGAGAATCGTATTCATGCCCTCGTGGAAATATATGTACGCCAAAGTACGCCAAGAACTACACCATTTCACGCCAAAACCTACGACAAATTACGCCCAAAAGTACTCCTAACTCCACCGTTTCGAACACATCTGTAGATTGGCGTAGCAAATTACGATGCTTCGATATTAGTTAGAAAACTACAACCTTCCACGCTCGGATACTTCAAATTATTCAGAATTACTCATTACGTAAATCAACGCCCAAAGCGATAGTACATAATTACAACAATTTATGCTTTCTCAAGTTATAATTTTAAGAATGGATGAAAATTATTACCTTTTACAACAATCAACGTCAAAAGTAAAGAATACACGGAGAGAAAGGAATTCGCTGTGGCAGCGAAACATACTTTTGCTGGGTTCCTTTTGCCAGAGCAGCAAATTTTGTGCTGTGACAGCAATCTATTTGCTGTTCCAGCAATCTTGTTAGCTGCGACAGCGAATTTTTAGCTGTGGCAGCAAAAAATGTTTGCAACCCCAGCAAAATTTGTTTGCAACCCCAGCAAAATTTGTTTGCAATTCTGTATATAATACTGAAAATTTGCTGGTGGAGCAAACATTTTTTGCTGTCGTAGCTAACACGATTGCTGTTATAGCAAATTTTTAGCTAGGTCAGCAAAAAATTTTGCTATTCTTTATATAATACCTCGATTTGCTGCGTCAGCAAATTTTTTCTCTCCGTGTGCAAAATTACGAAAAACTACCGTTTTTCAAGTACAATGAGAAGTACTGCTTTCCACGTCGATCTACGCCAAATATAAAATATACTCAACCACGAGAAACTACGCATTTTCTTAGTTCTTCGTAGAAATCCTTAGTTTCCACGCAATTGGTTGCATGTTCGCGTTCCATCGTGGAAAGTTCTCAAAGTCCCCACTGGGTCGTAAAAATTCTTGGAAATGCGTAGAAAATGGAATTTTCTAAGAGAAAATTCGGATAAGTACGTCAGTGCAGTGGGACGAACGAACACTCATGCCGATGATGATCTTAGTTTCTCGTAGAAATCCGTAGTTTCCAAGCAGTTGGTTTCATGTTCGCGTTTCGCCGTGAAAAGTTCTCATAGTCCCGACTGGGTCGTGGAAATTCTTGGAAATGCGTAGAGAATAGAATTTTCTAAAAGAATCTACGGATAAGTACGTCAGTGCAGTGGGACAAACGAAACTGAGAGCGATAATGATCTTAGTTCTTCGTATAAATTCGTAGTTTCCACGCAATTGGTTGCATATTCACGTCCCGTCGTAAAAAGTTCTCAAAGTCCCAACTGTGTCGTGAAAATTCTTGGAAATGCGTATAAAATGAAAATTATCAAAAGAAAGTTCTAAAAAAATCTATGAAACACTATGTCTCCGCAACGGGACGAACGAAAAATCTCAGTATCAAAAATCTTGGTTGTTCGTAGGAATTCGTAGTTCTCGATCAATCTGCTCCACGTTGACGTTTCCGTGGTGAAAAGTTTTCAAAGTTCCCACACGGTTGTAAAAATTCGTGAGGGATTATAAAAACTCGAGCTTTCTACTAAATTCTACGCATAAGTCCGTCCCTTAGTGAAATCGGTGTCATCGTATTTTTGAATATTCTCATATTCTTCATACTTGTACTCAAACGCATGCTCATCTTTGGTCGTTTATACTCCAGCCCCGTGTCGTAGTCTGGCGTACCTCTGCATTAAACCACGTATATTCTTCTACGTTATTTTACAACTTTTTATGCCATGCAGGTGAGCCTAATTTCGCGTAATTATTCGTACTTTTTGACGTAATTTGGCGGAGATATATTTCCACGAGGGTACGTGCGATTCCCAATTCCTTTCAACGCAATATTTCTTACAGGGAACGTTCATCTCTTGGAATTCCTCCATTCATTCTTATAGGAGCCATATGTGAAAGTTCGTATTGCTGCTTATTCCCTACCGTACTTTCATTAAAACCGATTAAACCCCTCACATTTCCAATGAGCTATCACCAATTGAATTCTATGACTACAATATTTCCCATTCAATCTTATTCATTTTGTATGGGCACCGGAGTAGTTCTTATGGGTCTCATTTAAACCCATTCAATTTGAATCGGTTTCTATCGAACCTTTCGAGCAGGGCTTGTAAAAACCGAAGAAGATTTTTCTCCTTCAAAAAAGTTTTGAAACGAAAATTTGAATTATTGGAAATAAAATTCAAAGTTATGATCGAAACACAGGGATTCGAGCGACTAACAAATGTTCTGTGTTCAATTCAACCACCTGTGAGGCGACAATTACATGATTTCAAAGTCAAATTCGATTGGAAGTATCAAGAAAGATAAATCGTATCGTGGAAAATTCTCGTTTCCATGGAATCCCAAATATTATATATGTATATACAGTTGAATATATAGATCTAATACTCCGACAGATAGAAATTCTTCATTTTCAGTTACAATCGAGGATGGTACCAACTGCGATCTTCCCACGCCTCTATCCAGCAGAGTGTGAGCTAGACCGACAATAAGCTGATAATTGAGCTTTTGAATAATTCTAGCTATTTAATCCAGGTTTAATAAAGGCTTTCATCCCAGAATGCTCATGAATTTAATTACAGCTCACAGAACGATGAGATTGTATCGTGCGTATACCAGGATGACGCTCTAGGTATCGTGTACATAATGATGTCGATGTCGATGACAACGACTGTCTCGTCGCAACGATATACCAACACGAGTCCTAATTTTTGTTCACGAGCGTATAATTTGAAGATTCCACGTGGCGATGACGATTACTGGAAATCACCCCCCCCCCCCTCTCATCCCGATAAAGCGAATGAGTATCATCGATATATGACCCAGTAATCCACCACAAACGTGATTCAAACCCCATCATCGTCAGTCGAAATCATTCTACCTCATTACCGAGTCAATCAATCATTAGTTTCGATGAACCGTTAATGGGATGACCCGATACCCCAGTGTGTTGAATTCATGTTCTTTCTTTCAACGCAAACCGTGTGTCCTTTGAACCTGTAATCTCATCCAAAATGAACGTTCCTCTTCGAAAATTCGAGTATCGATTCAAATTCTCTAGATTACACTATGAAAATTCCACGCGAAGCGAGACGAACCACAATGTTTAGGGGCAAAGGTGGTATAATGGGCGCCTGCTGGTGATATGGGCTCCCTCGGTATCTGATTGTCTAGGTCACGAATTTTAGCAGTGAACACTGAAACTACCAGAACTAGTTTCCAAACGACACTGTAGATCGCGCTGACCGCTCAGCTGTTATGATTTGTAATATATCAAGCAGTGAATTTTGGTGCCTTTATCAAAAGTCTGAGAGGTAAGAGTTTGACTTGATAATCCTACGGTTTTTCCATTTCAACTGGTAGAACCAAGTTCAGGTATGTATTTAGTATGCTATAAAGATTGTGTTTTGCATAAAGTGATGTCAGTTTACTTATCAAGTTGAGTGCGGGAAAATTTCATTTTCCAAGATGATGGGCAAGGTGGATATACGGGCTCCTTGCACTGCGGGTATTATGTGGGGTTAAGTGTGTGATTTCTGATATGTGGGCTCACAATGATTGTGCTGGTTGCGAAGAAGATGTATACATTTGTAACTTCTGTAAATGAATTGAATCGAAAAAGAATTCCCAGTTGGTTTATAATAAGTTATTTCCTTTTATTTAACCGCGGTATCCAAGCGAACCTTCAATATATATCTGGATATTAATGTTGAAACAATGGTAGACCCAACTCTATTTTATATGAATTTATGAATAAATGAACATTTTTTCTCAATTGTTGTCCTGGTTTTTTTTTTACATGAATATCTTGGGGCCCATATTATCCGCATAAAAGTTGGTGATGGAAAAATGGGAAACTTTCGAAAAACCATTATATTCCTCTGAGGGCTGCGAAGAATACATCGGGGTTTCATGCAATTAGTGTTAGATAGTTCGGACAAGTATTCTGATTTATTTCCAATTTTTACACTGAAAATAAAAAAAGTTATTATAAAAAAACCAAGTGGGGGCCCATATATATCCACCCTTACCTCTATTACAATACATAAAAGCAAAAGCAAAGAATATTTTTCCAATGGATGGTATCAGTTGCTTTTCTCGTTCTGCACTTCCAGGAAAAGGGATAGCGAGTGTACGGGCGGGTGACTTGGTAGGTACTGCAACCGGGCAGCTAACCGAGTAATCTTTTGCAATATTGAGTAGACGAGAGCAGTTTCTGGGTCGCGTACCAAATGTTGTGAGCGGGAGTCGAAGACTGAAGAAAAGAGAGGAAGAGAGAGAGAGAGAGAAGAAGAAATACAGAGAGATCTCCATCCAGCAAGGACCATGAGGAAAGAGAGAAAAAGGATACTCACCGCTGTCGAGGTCGAGGAAAATTCTATGTATGCTAGACATGTGCGACCCACATGACGTATATTTATTACTCCCGAACCACCCGTATGACATACACTCAGCCCCGGCCGGCTGCACATACCTGTACATATTTATAAATATGAACTGACTATTTACCTTGTTACAGTTGATATAGAACTGGAACGTGAATAGGTTCCTTTAACCACATTTATGCATGTACGATGGAAATTATAGCCGATGGATGAATGATTGAAACGAGAACGTAAAGAGTTATCTTCCGAGTCCAGGGATATTTCTGATGGTATTTCGGGATTGATGGAGATGATGATTCCTCTCGGAAACTTGGAAACCAATGGAAGTAAGAAGAGAGCGAGTGATAGTTTTCTATTCTTCTTTCTTCGCGATATCGGGATTCCGGGGGTTTGCGCTGTATGGAATGCGAGAGGCTGGATCAATGAGTTGAAAGAAACTCCATATAAAAATTTATCAATTCCGCCAATGTTGACCACGGATAATGGCCTGGGCCAGGAGTGGCAGCCAAGCATAGGGGATTCATATTGGGCCAACATGGATTAAAAATAGAAAGATGAAAAGGATTAAAACAGTCTTGGCGCAAGTTTGCACCGGCATTGGTCCAGGATTGAAGCAACATTGGCAACCTTTCACCATCGTTGCCCCAGGCGTCAAAATTGAGAATCGTTAATTGCTGAAACGATGTTATCATTTCAGGCCTCAGCCCAGCTTTTTCCTAAGGCTCCACCAATGCTCGTCAGGGCTGGGCCAGCTTTACACCACTGGGAAATTTTTACATGTGACGATTGATTATGACCAAATCCCATTGAATGGATGAGGGGTAAAATTGATAATTATTGTGCGAAAAATTTACCATAGTTAGGCTCAATCTTGGCTCAAACTTGGTCCACTGTTCTACCAATGTTGGTCTTACGTTGGAAGAAAGGATTGATGGAGAATAAAATGATTTCAATAAACATTCCATGTCTTGTGATATCTTCTTGACAAGATCAAGAAGCTTTGAGATATCTTTTAGACTTAAAAAGAGTTTAAACATCTAAAAGAAATCTAAATTCGTTGCATCAGACATCTAGACCTGGTCTAAAACATATTGCGAGACACGAAATGTTGATTGGGATGTGATCATTCCACATTTGCGCCATCCTAATGTCGAGGATCGCCCAATCTTGGGCTACATTGCGTCAACCCTAGAACAAACAGTCGTTCCTCGGTGTGTCTGAATTCTGGCCCTACTTTGGGCCACTCTCGGGAGTTATTCAATTGGATTCAATCGATATTTCGTTTCGCCCAGGATCCTTAGAAAAATGATTTCCCTATCTATCGAAGGAAACAATGTCGTTCCCGGGAACCATCGATCCAGTCCGCAGTCTGAACAAATTAAAGCGGCGACACATGAAATTCATAAAATGTCATCATATATGAATTGGAATTTGAAAAAAAATGAAATCAGCGTGCCTGGATGTGTACGCGACGACACATTGGCATCGTCGAGTACGAACCGCGACACGAAAAAGATGTGAAAAAGTTGTACAGCCCGTGTGTACTGTCGATCAGATTAGAAGAGAATATCAATACAAGATGTTTTGCATTTCGCATTCACCACCCGGTATACGTATCGGATTTTTCTAGTTTGCATTCGACATCTGTAAGACCCTCCTTCTCCCACAAATTGTCAGCGAATCCGCGTATACCTTGCACTTTTGCGTGTTTTATTCATGGATTATGTAGCTGTCTATTGCCACCGCGAAATAAGACCCGGGAAATGTATGCGAAGCGTGTTTTAGAGCGCGTGATGCACGCCTTTCTTGAAGTGGATTTTCCAGATGACGATGGAAGTTGTAGTCGAGGTACTGACTGAATTGGATAACAGCTGTCCAAAAGGAGGAGATGGGTAGGTGGAATTCGATTTTCCATGACGGAAAGAGAGAGGTAAAGAGAAAAAGAATGAAGATCAAACTCTCGGAATCTCTCCCTGTGGAACGGTGTTGTTGTCGGAAAAAATCTCCCTATATATTCTTATTAATTCTGTTCCCTCAATTTTATAAAATAATAATATATAATCGTTTCTCTTCGTGAGAGATTCAATTTGAATTCTGATGCAAAATGGAGAGAAGTGTTATTTCATATTCGCATGGTGTCTGTTTCTCCTTGTTGAGATTTCGTTTCTAATGGAATAAAACTATAATTCTTCCCAATATCATATTCAATCGAAAATCACAATACCAATCTCTTATAGATTAATTTGTCACAATAGTACTCTGAGGATTGATTAATAATCCCGAATTTATGTTCCAACGTGGAAACGCGAACACACGAGATTTGGCACTCGGTCAATGAAATCCTAACGTGAAAAACACGGGGTTGTCAAAACATCTCTTCATTCGAATGAATATACATTTTTAGTAATTCGGAAACACTTGGAAAATAATATTTATACATCTTTCGAGATATATATTGAATAGAATAACCAGCTGTGTATTCTAGTTAAGTGTCGTCGACAGTGTCGTTTCGATACAAATGGTGTACATATCGGTAATTAGATTTTATTGCACCCATGGAAAATGGAATTAAACGGATCGTTATTGGCTCGATTGGAAAATTTCGAGTGCACAACAAGAAGATAGTAATAGAAACAACAACTCGAATCAACAACGTAATACATGGAATTTATTGTAATTGAAAAGAAGATACGATAGATTTACGATTCGAAAAGTCATTTCTGGTACCACGATCGACGAATTTTCGTAAACATCCGAAATGCTGAGAGGAACGATGAAAGAGCTCTTCAGCGACGCGACGTATCATTTTACGTACAGCCTGTGGTCGTCCTTGCGTATTTTCTTCATTCGTACCCTTTAATTAGCTACTCTCAACGCTTACAATTTCAATTCCTCTTTTTCATCGATATAGATCCGAATTCCAAGTCATGGTGTTGATAATTGGTACTTGATGAATTTGCATCGATGAAATTCTTTGCCAACTATTATGCCTCGAGCACTTGTTGAAGCATTATTCGTTGTAGGTGGTGCTCGTGCGGTACAAGGTTACCCGATGATGGCCGTTCATCGCCAAGTATCGAGGATATTCATGAACTGTTTGTATTCTGAATGGATAATGTGTAATAAGTATGTTGAGAAATTGGAGAAATATATTCGTATACGGAATGTGCGCTTCGTTTCGTTATTCGCGAATCGATCCGTGTAACTGGTGGATAACACGCTGAGGGGAAAAAAGCCAATCAGTGGCGGCGAATAACATATGTTGTTGCCGATATAACGGATTTTCAAATGAAGCAGCTGAATTGGTTCTTCAATTTGGAGTTTTACTGCTATCCTTGCGGATAATTCGCAACTCCACAATAAACATGAACACCTTCAAGATATCTTGGAGATATCTTTGAAAAGACATATACAAAACATATCCAAAATACTTCTCAGAGATATCTTTTGAATGACATCTTGAAGACACATATCAACAAGATATCTCGGAGACATCTTTTCGACATGTCTTGAAGATGTCTTTCAAAAGATATCTTTAAAATGTCTTGCTAAATGTATCATGAAGATCAGCAGTTTTGAAGTTATGAATACATGAATTACAAATGAGATGAATTTGTTCATAATTTGAAAACTTGAATAATGTATGTGGATACCAAAAAATTTGAAATTCTGCAAAAAAAATTTGATTTTGTGACCTTGCAATGCCAGCTCTGGAAGTAATGAATCTCCGAGCAGACCCCTCCGACTGCTAGAACTTTTGTTCATATACTGATCAGAAAGTTGTAGAGGGCTCCGCGTGTTATTTATTGCGAAAATTTAAAATGAATAGTGAGAAAATGACCAATAATGACAGATAATACTATGATGTTTATGAACTTCTAACCTACAAGGAACCAAACTTCGCAACGTTGAGATTTTGAGGTGATGATTCAGCCACTTAAATGAAATCGCCATCTGGATTTCTTGGGGAGTTCTTGGTCACTACGTGAACCGGATTTCTAGGGGAAAATGCATGAGTCGGAGAGGCCTGTCTCCGAATCACAATATTTTGCGAATGATTGAACTTTTTATGTTGAACTTTATGTACAGCCTTCAAATGAATTTGTGAAATTCTCATTCCCACTGAATAAACTGTTTTTCAATAACAATGAAATGAAAATAATTTCATAAGAATATATTATATTCATCAGACACTAACGACCACTGGATCATGAAATCCATTCTTCAATATATTTCACCAAATTCATTAAACTTTCCAATTTTCAAGCCCAGTCAACTTATCTGATATTTGTACATGTAATAACACTTTATTCAAAAGATCAGTTTTACTGTGAAAATATACACCACCGCGACATTTTATTTCACTATGTCATATTGACAATTATGAGTACCATCTTCAAATTGTCCATATGGCTCAGGTCAATAAAGCGTCCCACACAGCGCCTCGTGTCTAAAAGATATCTCAAGACAAACTCAAGGAGTCTTATACAACACGAAAAGATATCTTTGAAATATCTGAAACAGTTCTCACTCCTAAAAGATTTCCATAAGATGTCTAGAAGATATCATCTGAGGAAACAAATTTTGGATCTTCCAGCAGATACCTTTTAGATATCTTTTAGAAGTAAGGACTGTTTCAGACATCTTAGAGATATCTTTTCATGTTGCATGAGACTTCTTAAACTTTTCTAAATAGTTTCTCAAGATATCTTGAAGATCACAAGTAATGTGTGGGATACGTACGTCGTGAAATGCTCGGGTTCGAATCTCGCAACCTCAAGAATCCTAAATTCAATTCAGATACATGGGAGTGATGGAAGAGAGATATAAGAAAAGAGGGGAGGATTTTTTTATACACGAATTCAAGATTTTTCTAAGATATCTTCATGAATTCTTCAAAACATTTGTAAGACTTGATCGAACACGTCTAAAACATATCTTCCGCAAGACCTTTTTGAGATATCTTAAAATTGTCGAAATTTGTGCGTAAGACATCTTTCAGATATCTAAAAGATGTTTTTTCGAAGATCTCACAAGATATCTTGAAGATATGCGAGACATCTTTCGGATATCTAAAAGATGTCGTTTTGTTTATTGAGTCCAGTTCGGAAGGCATATAAAAAAATTAGCTGTTCCCACAAAAGATGAACGGGAAAAAGAGATTTCTCTGTCACAGTTAATTTATTTTCATGACAAACTTGCGGGGAACTTGTGGACTTTTTCGATAAACACATGAACAAGGATACACAAGTCATCCAACACACATAACGTGTGATGAGGAAACAATGAGGAATTCTCGGCAAACTCTTTCCACAACCCCTTTGGAAATCGCTCTCTCTCTCTCTCTCTCTCTCTCTCTCTCTCTCTCTCTCTCTCGTTGAGAAGGGTTGGTTAAACTATCGTTGAGGCCGTGGTAGGTTCGTAGGGTGCACATCATAATCCCGGGTACAGTAATAATATTTGTCGGCAACAGTTCAGTGAAAGCAGACGTTAGTTGACATCCCTCAACTCCCCCTTTTTTTTCTTCATCGCTCAGCTGCGTAACGGAATATCCATACACAAAATATTGGAAACAAAATATACTGTAACCTGGGGTTACTTTTTGACACACTTCATAAACTCTGAATCGTTTTCCATGCGGTTTTTCACTCTCTCAATCAGTTTCTATGGTTTCTTTTGCCCAGGGAAGATTACACTGACAGAAAAACGACCTGGTTGGAACTTTCGTGGTTGCAATGATTTCAAATCTACTGCTATGCACCAGGATATATGATTGTGACCTACAGAAAAAGTGGTTGAAGCCAAAATTAACTACATTTTTGAGGTCAGAGAAACCAAATTTTTTTCCTTGTGTGATAATCAGAATATATGGATAATTTTGGGTTCGAACATTTTGTTTAAACATCACAATCACATTTCTTGATGAATCGAACTAGATTTCAAGTTATTGCGACCACGAATGTTCCAACCAGGTCGTTTTTTTTGTCAGGATATATTTGATTTATTATGAAAACAAATATATGTAACCCCGTGCAGTCATATAGTAACTCTAGTTTACCGTAGTAGCATTTTTGCGCCATCGTCATGAATTCATGCTATTAGGTGAAGGAGTCCAGATTTTTAGGCAGCACGGGGAGAAGTAATTAACTCCCTGCTAAAAATCCCAGCTAGAACCAGACAGAAAATTGTTGTCAGGCTTTGAACGGTTCTCTTCCCAGATTATCCAGGCAAAAACTGACAGATTTTTCACCCAATTTAATCCGGAGGTATGGAACTGGAATATATTGTCAACAACTGACAGCAATTTTTTGGGGAGGTTCTGTTTGGAATTCACAGACTGTGATATCCAGTCAAGAACTGACGAAAATTCTCCTGACAGGTTAGGAAGCTTGTCAGTTTTTACCTGGATTACCTGGAGAAGGAACCGTTCGGCCTGAAAGCAATTTTCTGCCAGGTTCTGCCTGGTATTTTTAGCAGGGCTGTGAGATGGGCAGCCATTATTTCAGCTGCCGCAGCGAAATTTTCAATTTGATCAGCTGAATTTTAGCGAACGTTGCTGAGGAATCAGCTGTGCTAAAATAGTTAGTGACGATAACTGAAATTGAGCTGATACAGCAGAAAATTTATTTTCCTGTGCGGTCTTTTACATTCCCAGAAAAAAGAATTGAAAATCTCCTGATTTATCAGGAGAAATTCAGATTTTCGTCCCTTTTTTTCAAAATACCTATTTCAGGCTGAATTTTAATGATTTGTGAATTCATTCAACGGAATCTACCGTTTTTTGACCTAGTTACGAATTACTTCTTTCTACCTGCAGAAATATTCCCGCTCGCTCAGCTCGCCATTCAATAAAGCTGAAACTAGCAGCTACAAACTAGCAACCAACTTCTAAAGCTTTCGACTGAACCATGCATGAGTGTTTTTCATATGAAAAATTGACTCAGGACCCTGTTGAAAATATTTGATAAAATCTCACTGATGAATGGGAAATTGAATGATTTTCAATTGAATTCAATGGTATCCAATCAGAACTTTGAACACTTTTAATGGGATTTTATGGGATATTTCTACCAGGGTAGCTCTCAACTATGTGTTTCGGCTGCTCAAATTTGGGACAAAACGTTTTATTAGAAAATCACATCACTGAGCTGCCAACTTCTGGCTGCTTGTTTCAGCTTCATCACTATTCAATATTCAAAACGGCGCTTACTTCGCTCACACTATTTGCATTTGAAGACGCTCGCTTTGCTCCACATTTGATATTTCAAATGGTGCTCGCTCCGCTCGCCATTCGATACTCCAAATAGCGCTCGCTTCAATAGGAGTAGCCTTCAAAATGGTCTGAACGATGTGTGAATGGGCCAAAAAATGGTAGATTTCATTCAATTAATCAGGAAACCGTTGAGATTCAGCCTAGAATCGTTATTCATCCAAAAAGAATTTGTATTTAAAAATTATAAGCAGGACCTCCCCTAGTATGCCTGAGAAGACATACCAATTTCATTAGTTGAAATCCTTCATTTGATAACTCACATTATCACTTCTTGTCGTAATAACACATATTCAAAGAATATTCCACTCGTGTTTATGAAATCCTCCAAACCTGTCTTTGAATTTCATACAGAATGAAACTTCACGAAACGATTGGGAGTTAATAATCCCATTGAGTCCTCCGGAATGATTAATAACGAGCATACCCCTGCATGTTTCAGAATTTCATTTGCAATCTCCTCCGTATTACCTTTTAATCTCTGTTTAACTATTTTCCACATTTGTCCGTTGATCCTTTTCCCTTGTCCAACTTTCCATTCATTATCCCCTTCAACGTTCGTCGGGTTTCTCCTCCTCTTCTCGTTTCAAGTTCTTCAAATTTCATCTGGTTTTGAGTTCTCTTTTTCTTTCCAAAAGCTTTGAATGTCAAAGAACATTTTCATCATCATCATCAACAACATACTGCCCTCCTTTACTCTATGTTTCATCTACTCTTCTCGGCTCGTGCCTTTCACAATTTTTCATCTGATTTTCAAATTTTTCCCTTCACCGAAACACGAATAAAATTCACACAGTTTCAAGGTAGATGATTACATCTCTTCAAAAATGTAATTTAATTATGTTTCCGTTTACAATACGGTAATAATAACCATGTGAGTTTCAAACAAAACATCTCTCGATATTCAGTGTTCGAATCATTGCATCTATTTATTACCATTCAAAGTCAAAGTTCTCTCGTATCGTCGCTCACTTTCTCCGGAATATAAATAGATTACTCTGCAATTAGCTCTCAAGTTCCAATTATACATCGAATTAACCTTTTAAGTTGAACTCAATTGGGACTTTTTTCTTTTCTATGGACAGCCGACTTAACAACCGATGAGCGATTTTAATTCATATATACTCGTAACTATTTATCGTTACATTTGTTCTTTCTTATCCTGTCTCCAATATTTCCTTAACGGTGATACTATGTATAGCATTCGGAGAATCGATCAGATGAAACATCACGTTACACGCGATTTAATGAATTTAAGCACTCTTCGGGATTATTTTAATATCGAATTTAATATTGTGTTCATAAAATCTGCATGCAAAAATAGTTTGTAACAAAATTATCCAGCTTCTCGTGACTGTTTGTGTTTCTGTGAGTGTTCCCTGATGAGCGTCTCTGTAGATGTGGAAGCAAGAAAAACAACGAATGTTTCTTGAAGTCCTGAAGATCAGGACTTTGTGTTTACATATTACTCGTGTTCGATGTATGTTTATATATGTTACGTTAACTCATTCCATTAAAATTATTTGTTCTCTGAATTTCTCAACTGTTAACGTGGATGTTTGTTTCATCGGAAAATAAACTCACAGTTTTCGTACGGTTGAAGTTCTCTTTTTTTTTGCTCCATTTGTATCAGAAACTTTCCCTGTTAACGACCGCGTCGATATTCTAATAACAACGTGAAGATGAATCGAATTATTTTCATCAGGGTATGAAAAAATATTATTATAATAATTCTCCTTTGGGTTTATTGTTTTCATCATCTCAGGATTTTCAACAGAAGAGAAGCACAATTGAAATTCTATATTTGATTTTCCCAACGGAATCAATTCGGGAAAATAATTGAAATTGATTCTCCAAGAAGGAAAAATAAGTCAAACAGAATTCCAAAGTTTTATCAACAAACTCTTTCCTTTGAGAAAAAAATTAATTATCTTCCGCAGAAGAAGAATTTAATTGATTTCTCGAATTCTTTTCAACGAGGTTTGTTCATTCGTGTGGAAGTCAAATTCGTAGTAATTCGAGACCAATTGTTTCACTTTTTGAATTCTTCATGACGCATGACGGATTGAGAACCGAAATTAATTCTCATTCAAGACAGTCCTCAGTGGAAATCGAGAATTGTAATGGGTTAAGGAAATTTGTATTCATTTCTATTCCCTCTCAATGTCACTTACATCACCAATTTTTTTATATTGTCTTGAATAGGCATGCACTTTATTTATTGCAATCCATTAAAATCCACCGTATAAAATCATCATTAATATTAATGACATCAATATTAAGTCTTCCAAACTATAATGAATTGTAATTTCCAATTCCATTCATAATTTATTTTATTGAACAAATACACATAATGATACACAAAAATATGATGATATGACTTAATAATTATTATTCCGTATTATTGTATTGTTATTAATTCTAAAAAATTCGAAGTATTTACAGATCAGAATCGTTTGGAGATTTTCAGTCTTTCAAATAAATATGCATATGCAATGAATCTGCATATAAACATGTTCACTCAGGATTTTCTTTCGTTTCATCACGAAATAAACCAACACTTTTATAAAAAAATCATGAAATTTATTCCAATAATAGTACATCGTACATAAAAATTTACAAAACTTTCACTCGTTACAAGATATAAATATTATTATTCATGAAGTTGCACTTACCTCACAATAATCATTACAAATATTCTATGAAATCTCATTGACGAATGGAAAAATGGATATGTTTCGATGGAATTCAATGGTGCTTGATCAGAAATTTCACCATTCCTCATGGGATTTGATAGAATATTTCTACCTGGGTTAAGAATTGGATTTTAAGAAATATTTCTACCAGGGTAGCTCTCAACTATGTGTTTCGGCTGCTCAAATTTTGGATAAAACGTTTTATTATAAAATTACATCACTTAGCTGCTAACTTTTGGTTACTAGATTCAGCTTCATTACTATTCGATATTCCAAACGACGCTCACTTCGCTCGCACTATTCAGATTCAAAGACGCTCGCTTTGCTCGCCATTTAATATTCCAAACAGCTGAAATGGGCAGATGGCTAATTTTTATTCATTTGAAAATAACAAACAAGCAAAAATTCTTACCGACGTGTAACACATAATATCTTTGATTCTTGGAGGTTACAGCTATGGTATGGAATTGCATTGAGACATCTCCGAGGAATCATTGATGCATTCCAGGATTCCTTTCGACAAATCTGAAAAAAAGAAATTCCAGGAAATAACAAATTTAAACCACGCAGAATGAATCTAAAGTCCCTCGTATCACTTGAGAAAATAAAACCTCTGATGATACAAAACGATGAGTCGTGGATAATAAACAACACCACCGCCATTCTCTCAATTATCCGTTGTATACATCGCGATCCAACCTTACCTACCGTACTACTCTCTCTCAGCTGTTCTCTTCTTTCCCACCATCAGTTCATAGATGGCGCTCGTTGCATTTGCATCGATAAAAACAAACATTAAATCGTACCTCACGGTTCTAACATGCTAATCTCCATCAATTCCTCCCCGCTCATCATCTCTGCGTTCATAAACCATGATAAACAACTATACAAAAACGTTTTAATGCATCACTTAAGTGTCATTATGCTTTACATAACTCTAATCGAAACTCGATTTTTTCGCGATCATGTGTCGTTTTCGATCGGCTGGTGAACATTCAGTGAGGTTATGTTTTCATCGAAAGTAAAAACGAGAAATACAATTCTACGATAACTTGACAATTGAATGATATATTCCTTCATACAATGTATTACATTCAATTCACATAATCCACCACTCACTCCAGATCCATTGATCGTCATTCATTGATTCGGTATTCATTCTTCGATCCATGACTGGTAACTTTTGAATATATTGTTGCAATCAAGAAAAAAACACTTGAAGAAGTATTCAAAAATGGAGAACCAGAACAGAATTGTTATAAACGGTAAGAGATCCTTGTGGCATAAACTACAGCGCCTGCCAGAGCATATTTCAGAAACTGTGGAGCACTTTTTTTATCGGTAAGTGGAGGTATTATTCATTCGGAAGAGTACTTAGTAGTTTATCGATAATTGTTATTACGTGATACTTGTTTTATTGTTTTGCCCACGTGTGTTAGGCTTGGATTCAGAATTGCTCAACATCCACTGAGATGGTTGCTCGGTAGTATTTTAGTTATTTTATTCTGTTTGTCTGGACTTTTGTTTTTTCGACAAGAGAAGAATCCGTTGAGACTATGGGTTCCGCCGGATTCGGATTTCGTTCGGGATACGGAATGGTTGATGTCGAATTTTAGAGAGGGACAACGCGTCGAATCCATGATTCTCACCGCAGACGATGTTCTACAACCGCACGTGCTTGTTAAGGTACTGTGGGTTTTGAATTGTATTAAAGGGGGAATTCCATGAATAGTTGATTGAAATCATTTTCATGAATGGTGGAGGATTATTCTATTCTGCTGTGGGAATTTCATATTGTTTCGTAACTAGGTGATGATAAAAATATGAAATTAGTGTATGATATTCTGAGAGAAATATTTCTGTTGAGAGAATTCAATTAATCCCTGCGTAAATTCTGATGAAATTACAAGGTGAACACGGAAAATCGATGAGATCCTATTGATTTTGATCTGCTCAGACACGAAACCCTGAAGTTTAGGGAATAAAAGTATCATTATTATTGAATTTGGGCGGACCGAGTTTCGCGCCATGTGATAGGACATTAACCTTCGCGCACATGTCACGGTGAAGGGACTCCGACAATAAAGAGACCCTGAAATCGTCTCTTACCGAACACAAGATAGTGGTTGTTTTTTTTCACGTGGTAAACGTAAATGGAAATGAAAACAATTCAGTCAAGAATGGTGAAAAAAGTTGAATACCGATTTTGAATGATGCTTTCTCAAGTGTTATTGGTTCATTTTAGTTCCTTGGTGTGAATCATTCTATCAGTCCACGTACACAATTAGTTAATTATCTGCACATGCGATGATTAATCTCTCACATTATCGAATGATAGCGTAGCAAGAATCTCAATGCTAGACATCGTTGACCTGTTGTACAGAAGGATATGGTTAAAATTGCGGATGGGAGCATATGGGAGTTCAAAGAATCAAATTTTAACTTCGTATGCGAACTTGTGTTGGAAAAATATATGATTATATTCGCGGATAGGAGTTTTCCGTCCCACAAACATAAAAATATAGTCATAATTGCGGAAGAGAGTTCACTGTCTGAGAAACCAAAGACGAGAGACCAAATCCCCATCAGGCATGAAGGCGTTAAGACAATTTTTCCAGAAAAGATATGCGAATGATTGTTGATAAGAACTTGACAAAAAAGGACTTGAATCTGCCCATCTCTGGCTCTAACTCGAAGAATCTTGTCCAAGGCTGATCAAGATGCATTGGAAGAGATAAAAAACATTATTGCCACTCACAGTGGTTCAAAAACGCAAAAACGTGGCCAAAAGTCGGAAACAATGTTCTTTTTGTAAACCCTTTTGACAATCGCTATTGTCTTACTGATAGTTAGGAATCTCGAAAAAACGATGGTGGAGACCCAAGTATTTTTACAAGGCTCCCGAGCTCGCCTAAAAGTTTCACTTCGTCATTGCAACATTTTGAGCATACCGAAGAGAAATGAATCGTTTGTTTCGACAAGTGTGTCATTTTCGTGAAAATTGACCGATTCTCAAGTTTCAATATGGAATCTCCTACTGATAGTAAGTACTGTCGAATCTATAAATTCGAAATTTGGGACAAAGAATATTTTCATTGGTAACTGCTACTAAATTTTGATGATTTTTCTCACATGCTCAAAGAATAATGTCTTCTTCAAAAACGCAGAACTAATTTTTACCACCAGTGACCACCGCCCCAATAAAAATATTTCTCTTCAAAATTCTTCAAAACTCTTCAGATTTTCCTACATAACTGTCAGATTTCGGACGCTTTGAGAAATTTGCAGAATTTTTAACCATAAATATTACTCTACAAATTTCTGCATTACTCTGCAAAATTGTACATAATTCTTCCAATCTTCGTAATATTTTATGAATTTCTCCATAAAATTCGTACAAAACTCGCCAAATCTCCATATTACATTAAATACTTCTCTGCATATTTCTGCATGACTCTACAAATCTCTGTTTTATCTATCCACTTTTGCTTGAGAAAAAAATTTTTGTTCAGAGTTTATCTCTACAAATCTCCTTCCAGTTCGACTTGAATGGCATTATGGAAGAGACACCACATTGAAAGTCCATTTTTAGGAACTTTCCTCAGTGAGGATTGAACCCGGGTCCTGCGAGTGAGAAGCAAAGCCTCTATCACATCAGCGGATCTCCGAGATGACTACAGTAATCTTAAAGTACCACTTATGGGAATCATCGCAATAGAAAATTTTGAAAAATTCGTTTTCGTGAGGTATAGACTAATCGATTCAGAATCTTATGAGAGGAAAAATGAGTAGATCGTGGGAGAAAGGTTTTTTTCGACCTTAACTTGTAAATTTTTCCAAGTGCTGGGTCAAATCGATAGAAAATTTTAAAAAATTCGTTCCCGTCGGATATAGACTAATCGAGTCAGAATCCTCCGAAAGGAAAAATGAGTGGGTCGAGGGAGAGAGGTTTTTTCGAGGCCTACTAGTAAATTCTACTTAAGTTGTTTTGAGTCGATTGAAAAATTTGAAAAAATTCACTTTATCTCCGCAAATGCGATTTGAGGAAAATGTATGAATTTGTACAGAAAACTCAACTCTCCGCCACAAGCCGTAATATTCTTGGAATAGACAAATAAAGAGAAAATTCAAATTTTTTTCTGCAAATGTAGTTTGCAGAGAAATGTATGAATTCGTGGAGAAAATTCCTTTCCTCGTCAAATGTTTCCACCATTTATCAAGTAGAAAAATGTTGAGAAAATTCAACATTTCTCAACAAAACAACTTTGACCAATAAGTTGGAAATGTACAGAGAAACCTTTACTGGCAATAGAAATTTTCAGAAATATGCAGAATTTCACAGAGTTTTGGAAGATGAATCAGTTGAAAAAATTCTTTCTTTCTCTAAGAATTGCGATAATGAAATTTTGCAGAGAAATTATTGAAGTTTTGAAGAGAAATATTTTTATTGGGGTGTGATGTTTTCTTTTCTTTTTTAATGTCGACAGCACCCTTTTCAAGGACGTATTAAAAAATTAGCTGCGACTTCAAATTTGACATCAATTTTTTTCCTACGATAATGTTTTTCGACTGTGCATATCCAGGAAGAACACTAATATAGAGTCAGAGTGTGAAGATGGAGTATCTATAAAACTTCGTGACTAAGAGTTTTTAGGCCACTGATTACGAACCTGAGAACGAATTTTTTGAGAACAAAATGTCAGATCTAATATGGCGGCCATGAATTGGGAAAAAAATGGTTAAATACTAGAACATTCCATTGCCCAAGGGTTTTTTAGGTCGCTGATTATGAATTTGACAGCAGATTTTTCAAAAACAAAATTGCGGATCCAATATGGTGGCTATGATTTGGAAACAACTTGTAGATACCAAAACATTTCATTGTCCAAGGGTTTTTTGGGTCGCTTAATATGAATCTGACATCGGATTTTTCAAAAATTACTTGTTTTCCATGGTGGATCCAGTATGGCGGATATTTTTGAGAAACAATTGGAATTCGGGAAATTTCATTATCTGAGGGTATTGATGGCTGCTGAACACGAATTTCAAATTGACTTTTTGGTTAATTCGTAAATATTAGTGGATTCCGATAGGGCTCACGTGGTTTCACGTGAATATAAGCTGAATATTCCAACTTTTCGCTGTATTTTTACACAGCAAACGAAAAATGTTCGGGACCCTTGGTTAAAAAATTTCAAACAAATTCGATGAATTTTCAAATTTTGAGCCGCCATATTGGATCCGCCATTCTGAATTTCGAAATTTTGACTACGAATCCGTATTCAGCGACCTTGAAAACTCCCCGAGTAGGGAGTTTCAATCGGATTCAAGGACGCCTTATATTTTTGTCCACGTTTTTGGGTTTTTGAACCACTGAGCGACTCGAGATAAGTGAAAAATTTCATAAGATCAACAGCAGGGTTACTATATAACGAGGAAACACTCTTGTTATTCGTCAACATTTTGTTCACTATTGTAGAAAGAATGACAATATTGTCACTACATCAAAGCTTGAGCAAGAAAGAGAATTCTGAGCTCGAGGGATTCCAGCCAAATTTTCTTGATGAAATCCACCTTGCATTTTGAGGGAGGATTTTTCATTATCAAGCAGCCATTAGCCCTTCACAATTCCAATGATGCGGGCAACAAATTGGTCAAACCAATAAAGAATTCCCTAGTTCTCACCCCGTGGAGGTTGCTGCTAATGGAGACCCACGCCCCTCCTCAGTATTCACATTATTCTTTTAATCCGAAAAATTTCATCCCGATATCTCACAAGTTGTACGACATTTTGAGATATCAGAAGATGAAATTCGGAAAATAGAAGCCAATACAGAGTTTTTTTGCTACAGTTGAGATGAGAATTTATTCCCAACAGTTTAAGCAGAATTGAATGAATCCTTGACGGATTCGTTTATGTCTACTTAGAGATGATTGCATTGCCGATGACTACCTGAAATTTGTCGCCATTATTATAACGAGACGAAATATTGAACCCGGAAACTTACCCGAAAAGAAATTAGAATTGGATTGGAATGATCGAATTCCGGTTCGAATTTTTCCTCTGACTCCACCATTAAACCCATTTCATTCAACGCGAAATTACGATTACTGCGTGTCTATTGGGCAATGGAGTTTCAATCGACCGGATACAAAGAGGATAAATATAACCTTGGTGCAAAGGATATTATCTAATTGGTATAATATGTACATCATGTGGTAACAAATTTGAAAGGGGCATTGAAGCGACCGCGACCAGGCTCTACCCGCGTGCCGTCGTGAAACTTCTTCCATTAGCTCCACGGCAAACGTGTCTGACCGAAACCGCGAAGGTTCCTGCAAGCTGCACGCGAATTAGGATGAAGCATCAAGAAGGACCTGTTAAGACTGATTAGTAGGAAAATTATTATCAATGAATATAGTATACTGCGCGTGTATATCGAATTCAAAAAGGAGGACAGGTTATCTTTCTACCAACAC
The DNA here is from genome assembly GCA_018340375.1 of Gonatopus flavifemur. Taxonomy (NCBI): domain Eukaryota; kingdom Metazoa; phylum Arthropoda; class Insecta; order Hymenoptera; family Dryinidae; genus Gonatopus; species Gonatopus flavifemur. The sequence continues at coordinate 2,662,573 of JAFFJZ010000006.1, read as the reverse complement.
TGTCAGAAATATTATGAAGTTTTTTTCAATACCGTACATGAATTCAGGTTAATACACATTTTACATTAAATTTAATGTACCAAAACATTGAAAAAATATAGATTTTGCTATAGTTTACATTAAATTTAATGTAAAATGTGTATGAAACTCAATTCATGCGCGTATTTGAAACAAACTTCCAGCAAATACATTAAAATTAATGCAGAAATTTCTAACAGTGAAGGTATATTCGGAAACGCGAGATCCCAAGTAACAACCGAACGTTGTATATTTACTATGAACCTGCATAGTATATATACAACATTCTGATGCTGCTAGGGATACGTTATAATCGACCCTATACGAAGTGCAGGAACGGATGAGTTTACCGACCGAGGCCCTTAACGCGATAAAAAGATTTTTTCAATACTGCTGTACTGCGTCTGGTTCACGAATAATAGTGTTCACGAGCAATGAGTGGGGTGTGAAAAGTAATTGAATTTGAAGATGGATGTGAAATTGAGTCAGAGCTAATAGTATTATTCTACTTGTTTTGTCAAATTGTTTTTCTAATGTTATCATCCGACCCGTTATATCTAAACCGATGTTACGATTACCGCGATGTATTCATCAAAATTCTCGTCGAGTTTCTTATAAATCAAATATGCAAATATTTCCGATACCATTTAGTACCAAGAAACCCCACAAAGTATGTCACATCAAGAACGAATCGTACACTTCGTTGTTCATGTGCGCTGGAAGAAGAAATAAGTATTCTTCCATGCATAAAGCTCAATGACCAAGCTTAGAGGCAACGTGAAGTAAATCAAGAGAAATTCAAATATACTATGTAATCACAATTGCACAATTCCCCCACCCTTACCGCTATATATTCATCAAAATTGCGTCAATTTGAGATCCCCTATGAAAAACCTTCCTTTACACATTCGTAAAACATTCCTTCATATCGTTTGGGTTCGGAAGAGGTAACGGAATAGGGTTACCTCTCCCGTGTCGTTTATAATCCGCTTCTTAATTCCTCCTCCCACGCTGAAGGGAAACGAGGGGTAACAAATCAATAAATCATCGATATAACGATTGGCCCTGATACAAGGATTAGGTAATAAAACATCATGAATTTGTTCAGATTCGTTGAGCGCTTTAAAGTATTTTTCACAGCGCCGGATACGAATGACCCACGCTGACCTCTTAAAGGTGTCAAAAAAAATTATTCTCCAAGGGATGAATTATTCAATATATTTTCATCCAACACACTTTTCTATTTCTTTGTATCTTAGAAATTGATATTTGAATAGATCCAAATAAATATGCCTTCGAAAGAAATGAACATTTTCGTTAATTCAAAGAATCTATTATTTGATCCTTATTTCGAATAACACGTCTTTGTATAAAAAAATATTCATTTTCTTTGATGGAGAATTTATTCGGACCTACTCAAATAACAATTTCTTAGATTCTGTGTATGCACAACCAGGCAGCACACAAGTTTTTCCAGTACGTGTAGACAATGAAATCAAAAATCCTGGTGTGCATACAGAAAATTATTCCAACGCTTGGAATCATCCTTAATGATAATGGTAAGAAAAAAAAATTCACCATTCGAACACAAAAAGAAAGACTATCTTGTATCAAGACAATATTGTTTTCGTTATATATGAAACACGGATTGTCTCAGTTCAATGCCATTTGTTTTGAATCAAACACAGCACAAAACAAAATTCTTGATTCAAAGCAAGTTGCATTGAACTGAGACAATCCGTGTTTCATATATAACGAAAACAATATTTTCTTGATACGAGATAGTTTTTTTTTCTGTGAAGTATTCGTGTAATCATGAATTCAGTGTGTTCGAATTTCATTGATTCACATGGGTAAATATCAATTGAAAATTATAAACAAGAATAATATTTCCCTGTTGAATAATAATAACCCAGTGAGCACAGAAAGAACACCAATGAATTCTGAAAAAAGAAACTTGTGAAGACAAGTTATGACTTCAGAAATCATGGAAAGTTGAAAAAAAAATCCGTCCATTAGATACCTTGACCCTTTCTGAGCTGACGTCCATTCCAATGCACATAGAATTTAGCAAATTATCAAAATCGTTCCATAAATCAGAGCAGTTTGAAACCCATGATATCATCAAGATAAAGGTGTCAATTATTGACGATAAGAAAATTATTCAAAATTAAATTTTCAGAATGGTATGTTCTTAAACGGAACTAATGTGATGAGAATTTCGAAATTTTTGATACTGCAATTTCCATTACTAGAACTAATTTTACTGATTCTACAGGATGCAGTTTGAATATTCAAAAAAATATGTTCAACTTCAAAGAGGTTTTGAGTACCAAAAAGTGTTTTTCATATTCCAAAGTATCTTAATACACAGCTATTTTATGCAACATCATGTACCCATTACAATGGACACTGAGTGCCTATTGGCAAAATTCATCTACAACAAGGTAACAAGTGTACATTCAAAAAAGATAGAATACTACACTGAAAAAAGGCTGGTAACAGTTGTCAAATATATTCTTGAAATACGACTAAGCGAATATTCAATAACACTCATAAGATGATTGATGACAATTATCACATTTCATGCATGTGTTCATAATGATTAGGTATTTTATAAATTTATGAATATCATTGATATTTGTTCAATGCTATCGAATATTTGATTGGTCATATTTAAGAATATATATTTGGTAAATGTTACATTCGATGGATTTAATCCGTTCCCTACAAATTTCATCAACTTAAGAATTCGAATTCGAAACTTTTGAACGATCTCATTGATGTACATGAATCATTTCTCAAGTTTTTAGGAGTTTAGAATTCAATTTTGATCAAAAATTTGTGAATTATGGCATAGTTTTCCACAAATAATCAAAATTAACAAGGAACGGATTAAATCCACCACTGTACTAATCCTTTCTTCCAGTGAAGATCAACGAAAATTAACATGAACTCAATTCTTAGGATTGGCCGACGTATAAAAATGACTAGAAATTAATAATCATGTTCCAATGGATTTCAAGATGAAAATCCGTTACAAGAAATTTGTAACTCTCTTATAACATTGGAGTTTTTAGTGGTATCACTGCAGGATGTCCAGCCTCGGAGAATTCTAATGGAATCGATCAGTCATAAAATCAGGTTGAACGAAATGACCAATGGAACAAATAGAAAATTGCCGAACTGGACATCCTGTACTGATACTACTTTGCATGTGGCGCCGATATGCTACGTAGGTTGGGGTTGAAAATAGAAAAAAAATATAAGCTGATATTCTGTCTTGTTTCTGAACATTCATCAACAACCTATACCCAGGTAGCACAAGCACGTTCTGAGAATGTTCTAAGAATATACGTTGAGGATATTCGAATATTCTAAGGAGATTCTTATTACGTGCGAATATATTCTACGCACATTCTTAGAATGTTTGAATGAGACTGTTTCAAATATTCTCAGAATATTATGCCACGAATATTGTGGGAATATTATAAAAAAATGCTGTTAAAATAGAAATTCCTGCCAATATGACTTCTGCATGTAACCGAAAACTAATTCACAATCAATTCTTTCAATCAATAAACATCTGTCATCATGGATTCTTAGCAATATCATGGATCCACATGGATGGGTGAGATACTTATGATTCGTAACAAGCGATCATAAGATATACGATATTTCTTCACGTTTTATTACGCTTTTGAAGATTATTTTTCACGCATGACGTCCTCAAAATATTCGGGATATTAAAATGCACATTTATCAATTTCTCATTCCCCAAATACAAATTAAAATAATATATTATCCAAGGGTCTGTAGCCTGTCAACTACATTATCCGCCATTACTGAATTCATGTCATTAAGATGCTTGCGCATGCGCTGCTTATCAATCTCCCTACAAACTTTGTACGCATATTGTACGAACGCTCCTAGAATATTCGAAACAGTCCCATTCAAATGTTCTAAGAATCTTCTATGAATATTTACGAAGCTTCTACGCTCTTTGTAAGAATATTCGATACAGTACGTTTTACGGATGTTGTGAGAATATTTTCAGAATATTCTGTGTTACATGGGTATTTATAATCAATGAATGTTTCTTTTGGAAAATTACCTATTTCGTTGAAATTCTTTGTAATTTTCGTTGGATATATTGAATCATTGAAATTTAATGAAGATTTATTCCTAATAGAGATATGCAAATATTTTTAATTTTTCCTCTTATGTTCTAGTCATAGACACCCTGTGTCCATTAAAATACAGTAATATCAGACATATCAGTAATTTTTAATATACGAGGGTGAATTGATAAGTTTCCGGCCTGACCAAGAGATGGCGCCACTAGGCCTACCTTGAGGTGGCGTTCTATAGTACCATCCTTAGATAGCTTGTAGCTATAGTTTCAGTCCGATCGCCATGTTAGTTTAGTTTTGAGAGCACGCTGACCAAGACGCCTCTGTGTTTTTCGTAAAAATGGAAAAGCTGGAAAATCGTGCTGCCATCAAATACTTTTATTTGAAGGGGTTAACGCCGAAGGAAATTAAAGAAGAGATGGACTCAACACTGGGGACATCCTCCCCATCATATTCAACCGTTAAGCAGTGGGTTTCCGAGTTTAAAAAGGGTCGTGTGAGCACCTCTGATGAGCCTCGCTCAGGACGCCCCATTGAGGTCACAACTCTGGATATGATCGAAAAAATTCATCAAATAGCGCTGAAAGATCGCAGATTAAAAGTTCGTGAGATAGCTGAGACCTGTAAGATGTCATATGAACGTGTACAAAATATTTTGCACCAACATTTGTATATGGAAAAGCTCTGTGCAAGATGGGTGCCGCGTTTGCTAACAGTCGACCAAAAATTGATTCGAAAGAACATTTCTACCGCCAATTTGGCGTTGTATAAGCGTAATCCAAGCGAATTTTTGCGTCGATTCGTAACCGTTGACGAAACTTGGGTCCACCACTACACTCCTGAAACCAAAGAACAGTCTAAACAGTGGATTGGACCAGGGGAACCAACTCCAAAGAAGGCAAAAACAATTTTTTCGGCGAACAAGGTTATGGCTACTGTTTTTTGGGATGCAAGAGGTATTATATACATTGATTACCTTGAAAAGGGTAAAACTATCACTGGTCAATACTACGCAGACTTATTGCAACGTTTGAGCCACGAAGTGAAAATTAAACGACCTCATCTGGCGAAGAAAAAAATCTTGTTTCATCACGATAACGCACCAGCGCACACGTCAATCGTTGCGATGGCTAAAATCAACGATCTGAAGTTTGAATTAATGCCGCACCCTCCCTACTCTCCAGACCTAGCCCCGAGTGACTATTATCTGTTTCCTAACCTCAAAAAATGGCTTGGCGGTAAGAGATTTGCGGACAATGAAGAAGTAATCGAAGCTGTAAATGGGTATTTTGAGGAGCTTGACGAATCAGTCTATAGAGATGGCATTACTAGACTAGAACACCGCTATGAGAAATGTATCAGCCTTGGAGGAGATTATGTTGAGAAATAAAAAAAAAAAATTCTTAAAAACGTTGTTTTTCTTGGTCAGGCCGGAAACTTATCAATCCACCCTCGTACGTTATTGAAAATTCTATAAAAATTCAGAGTTCATACTAGGAGCTGTAGAAAATATTGCCTATTGAGAATAAATTTTTATCATTATCAGAATTGCGTCAGGTCAGAGAGGGTTAATAATCTCTCTCTGTGAAATAATAATAACAACCCATGTGTGTATGAACCAATGGCCCAATGATGGACCAAGCCTGGCACAAGACCTGCCGAGACTTGTCTTGAATAATTCACCAAACTTGGCCCAGGCTTGAGAATGATGAGATCAGGACAGGCTTGGGCCAGTGGTTTTGCCAGGCCCGGTCCAATTCATTTACTAAGCATCAACCAATGCTTCTTTGATCGCAGATATGGATGAAAAAAGTACTTGATTCATATATCAGTTCATGACTTTTTTCCTAAGAATACCGTACATGAATTATGTTAAAACGATAGAAAAAATGTGACAAGACTGGGACAAGCTTGTATGATCATAGGAAAATTTGCGTGCTTTGATATTTCAATCAATTTTGATTCTATTGTTGAATTATGCTCAAGATAAACTATAGTGTGTAGGATTAATTATGGCAGGAAGATCGGGCCAGCCTTGGCCCGATGGTTATCCCCAAGTCTTCAGCCATTGTAAATTCAAAATTCAGTCAATATTTATAAACACTGTGCCACTCATGTGGACAATATTGGCACAATTTTTCTCAACGAATGCTCGATTTTTACACTTGTGCCAAGCTCGTATCGAATGTAGTGACCATTGCAAAAATATTAACAAATGTACCATGACTGACTATCAATTGGGAACAACGGGACCATCATGGAACAATATTGGGCCAATTGTTCTGCACGGAGGTTTGTTTCTGACACATGTGCCAACCTTGGGTTTTTTTCAGTCTTGGCAATACCTGCATGGGAACCCAGTGAGCACAGAAAGATCACCAATGAATTCTGGAAAAAAGGACTTGTCAAGACAAGTTATGGCTTCATAATCCTTGAAAAATTGAAAAAAAATTCCATTCTTTGAATATTTTGAAATTCTGTGAAAAATTTTCAAGAAATTTGAGGGGGAACGCGCAAATATTCGATTGGTTCTTTCCATAATTCATTGTTAATTCTTTCATATTGTTCGAGAAGCCTTGTGTTTGGGACATGCGAATGCTATTTTTCTATCATATATATATATTCGGATGAATCCCCAAACCTTGTCATACAGTATAGTGTAAATATCCATCCTCACTTGTTTTATATCAATCGGAGATTCGCTCAGGTATTTCGAACAGATATAAAGAGTGGATTATGAATAATAAACATCTTTCTATTTGTTAACTGCGTTTTTATCAAGTGTTTGGATGGAATATTTTCTGCATCTTCAAAGAAAATTTTTTCGATTTTTCAATTGAGGGGTTACATGCAACAAGTCGACGAACGCAGTTGTTTTTATATTAAATATACAGTTGGATGATGAGATCTTTCAACAAATTTAACTCACCAGTTGTCTTTGGCAATCATTACTGGATGTCCCAGGATTCATCAGTCGCACTTCTGTGGCATATTCTGCAGTCAAAATGCAATAATTTCCCGTTTGAAAAAACTTTTCTCAAAGCTTGATTTGCGAGATGCAAGCATTCTTAGATTTTTGTTTTCAAATCCAAATCATTCAAAAGTATACACTGAAAAAAGTTTGGTGCTTCGTGAGTTCATCACAGTGCGCGACATGCGCAAAACGTGAGATCACTGTCGCACGTAAGTTTGGGACAGATTCTCGCCCATCACGGAGCAAATGGCGTACGACGCTGGCATAACTTCCCTATCAAGCCGCTGGCGCTGTAGTTGTCTCATCATTCCGCGCGGACCCTGTTCTTACCTTTGGAGTACAATTATATCAAATATAAAGTGTTGGAACATTGATATAAGGTGATATGAAAACTATATTGCAATATCATCGAATAATCATGTGGTTTTAATGTAAAACTAAATATTGAAGGTTATAATCTAGATGTTTGTCCTCATATTTGATAAACAAGATAGTACCCAGTATTAAATTTTGTATTTCTTCCATTCTTATTTACTCTGCTCCGTTTATATATACATACATAAATTTATGGGATTCATTATGCAAAAGTCATTAGTTTCACTTTTAAGGGAGGTTATGTTGTCGGGCGACACAACTCCCTGATGATAGAGTAATATCCGCATCTACTTTTGTACAATATTTGTTCCAAATGTTTGGTGTGGTGGCCGTACGATACTCGCGCGTAGCTCTCCCACCAAATTTGGCACAAGAGCTGCACCAAGTCCTGCACACGAACGCTACCCCTCTGAGATGGCCGATCAAGCACCAAACTTTTTTCAGTATAGTATACTATATGCTACATACTTGAGCTTGACACTATGCGCGAGGTTGGAAGACGGCGAATCTCTGGAAAAGGAATGGAGCTATTCTATCATTATTCGTTTCGAAGCTGCTGGCTGTAGGTCCAAAAATTTCAAATGGAACAAACAATGATAGAATAGTTCAATTTTTTTTTCAGAGATCCGCCGTTTTCCAACTTAGCCAATAGCGTCAGGTTCAAGTATGGAGAACACAATGCTCTTGAGTTATTTGGATTTTTAGGGAAATACAAAAATGTTCATAACTCAAAAACCTTAGTCTCAAAAAAATTTTTTCCCAAACGGGAAATTATTGCACTTTGACTGCAGAATATGCCACAGAAATGGGAGATGTGAATTCTGGGACACCCTGTGTATCAAAATTTAAGTCATTCCAATCAACTTTCTCGCTGAGTAATCACAAAATATAATTTGAATTGTATTGATTTTGAGGAAATGAAAATTTCCAAGTTTTATCTCACAAACTATTGATGGTAGAGCAGAATTTTTTCATAAGAAAAATGTGTGTTTCAACATTCATTGCATGTAACCCCTCAATTGGCGAAATCAATTGACAAGGCATAAAAATAATATGCACACCGTGATTCAGCGTTTCCAAGTGAACAATGAGGTTAATCAAATGTGGAATATATACGAGAAACGATTTCACAAACATGAATTTGGCTGAATTTTTTCGAATATTCATGAAAAAACATTTTCTGCACGTTGCCCCCACTTCATTCGACATCTTATTCACGCTTGTTGAATCTTAGTTCTCCCCATAGCGGGAATTCTGTTCAAATTCTCACCTAAAAAATTCCAGGGGAAGAATCACTCCGTAGAGTTTTACCACCAAATTTTCACCATTGTCGACCGAATTGCATTCAATGAGAAATTTATTTATCATCCGATCACTCGGGAGAAACAAGTTACGCTGTCTTCTGTTTGCGTGTCAAGGATTTTCTCCCTATATTCGAACCCTCACTCTTCAGTCCGATAAACTAACTTGAGCATTTCTATATGAATTTTGTCACCTCATTTTTCTTCTTCCTTCCCTCCCCTCTCCCACTCTCCCTTCCCCGCTGTTCGCACTATCTATCGCGTTCCAAAACTTTTCTTCACTTGCCTCTCCTTGGGAAAAAAGAAACGCGACGAAGAGAGAAGTCGAAAACGTCGTGTCTCAACATTCACAAAAATGCGCATAATTTTCTTTCTTTTGCTTCCTCCGTGATCTCGAATTCTCCTTTATTTTATGCGTGTATATATATATATGTGATTCAATGCATACATGCGCACGTTATACACAGTATTCCTTCTCCTCATCTACGGCAAAGTATGTGACTACAGTGTCGCAGCTTCTTTATATTTCAACTTTCATACTCTTCTCTTTTTTTTCTCTACAATTTATCCGTGAGGATGACAGGATAAATTTCAAATCTCATGCCCCATTATTTCTCGCTTATATTTTTCCCCATCATCGAGAACGGATACGAAACAATAGTTGGTTTCATTTTTTCAATCACATTTTTCGATAGTTATGATTCTTTTTTTCCTTTTCCCAGGTTCCCTCGATAATGATAACCACCGGTGGTCCCTTTCTTCTCTGTTCTTTTATCTGCTTATCCTCAAGTACTTCTGCTCTCCGTTCTGAATTTTTCCTCTACCCACCGAGTCTCTTTGTTCCTCTTCATAAGCTCCATTGAATGTTTGTTTCACCACTCTATTCCGTCTCTATCGCTTATTCCTTCTTCCTTCTCCCTTCGTTTTCCGCGTTCCATCGTGGCTCCGCTACCGCCGCTGCTACCACAATTTCTACCATCGTCTCTCGATTTTATATAATTCCTCTTTTGATTCTTCCTCCGCTACCTCCGCGGTGAACATTTTTTATCTCTAGTTTCTTCCTTTTTTTCCCTCCCCCTCCTCGTTCCTTTCCTCTGGCACGATAATCGTCATTTTCTTTTTTCCAACGACGAGTATCAAGTGTATTCTTCTTTGCGTTTTTACTTTCCATTCTACGTAGTTCTTTTATACGATGAATTACATTTTCATTTGACAAATGATGAATTACGATGAATGACGGTGAATGAGATAGAAGAGTGTCTTTTTTATGTGATTTTTAATAGGGAAATTGTAATGGATTACCGGAACGGGGACTGGATGATTGGGAATTCAGAGAAATTGATATCAATTGGTATGGATGTTTCTTTTATTTTCAAATTTGTGGGTTCTAAGGAAAAATGCAATTCCATACAGGACAATCACTGATGAGGTTCATTGCTTTAACGTAGAATTCAGGTGGAGATGAGGTGGATCAGTGGAGAACCGAAGAAGAAAACTTCACGTTCCTTCTTTATTGAACAACCGTTCCTTCACCGACCCACCTCATCCACCGACTCTCCACCTACATTATACGTGGAAGTAACGGACCTGATCGATGGTTGTCTTGTGCGAAATTTCTTCTCCAGGAGTAGAGGATAAAGTTTATCCTGTAAAGAACAATCACCGATCTTCCGTTTCGGGAATGATGCCACCAGACATTTCTCCATCGTATTTCCCTTGTATCAACGTTGAATATCCTTCCATCCATCTCGTATCCACGTTCACTAATCACCTAGATAAAAATCCCCGGATAAACAGGGTTTTCAAATTCGAATGTAGATTGAAACGCCTGCATGGGAAAAATTAGTGTTCCAAATTTTCATTAACTCGTGTGTCACTTTTGGACAAAACAAAAATTCGAGAAGAATTTGTATACTGGGTTTTAATAATACGTTGACTTTGTACATTATTTCACAATTGGAATTCACTCTTCATTTTGATCATCGAAATAATGGAAAAAGTCAACGAATTATTGACATCCAGTATACGAATTCTTTTGGCATGTGCGCTTCGTCCCAAAGTGACATACTATTCAACAAAAATTTTGATCACTAATTTTTTCCGTGTGCTCTGCATTACTTGGGTCCTATCCAGCAACCGTGTTACCCTTCAAACTACCACCCTGGATCTCTCAGCTTTCCACTCGGGTTCATTTCTGCCAGAAACTCGAGTGATCCCGAGATCCAGAGCGGAAGATTCAGAGCTAACAAGGATTCTGGGTAGAAACCCGTGTGGTTCCGAACGGGAATCTGAATCCGGATGCAAATTTAGAAATGCCGTCCATCTGGAAAGTTTTTATCTAGGTATCCACCTATTTTACACCTATAATCCATCGAAGGCTGCATTCGAGAACCTATTCCGCTGTTTGGTAGTTCAATCTTCCACAAGTGGCGAAAATGTTCACCAAATCATAGCGAAGAATTCTCAATCTATGCAGGAACTTGACTGCCACTATTTTGAGAAGAAAAATTATATTTTTATCGCATCAAGATAACATACACTTCGTGACGTAGCGAACTAATTTGTCGCCCGAAGCGAGTTTGGCACTCCTTACGCCCTGTCAATAAATATACATTTTTTATTTATCCATTTCGACGCTCCTCCCCAGAAACAGAATTTGTTTGTTCGGTGTGATGCAGCCCCCTCCACTTTTCATGCAACAATCTCAACCCGAAACAGAAATGATTCCTCAGAAAGGAGACAAATCATTCCAATAGAAGACGATCTATGAATCGAAAGATCTCAGAATTTTTCCAGTTGTCGATTCACGGTACTAACTTTCACTTCTTTGTGGTTCCAGTTGAACGAGATCACAAAACGGATAATGGATACTCAAACTGACACAGAACCAAAGATTTCCTGGTCCGACGTATGTTTCAAGTAAGTATCATTTTCTACTCGACAAACATATTTTTGTTCTCTCAATGCGTTGAATGATCGTGGAAATGATTCTGTAGAATCCCAATAATATCTGGCAAAATTGGACGGAATAAACGCACCACTTTGGACGATGATTTTTTCGAAGAAGAGCCGGGAGAAAATATAACTCGGAGCGTTTATTATCCAGGCATTTACGCGGATACAAAATTATATTGTAAAGTATACAACAGTTTGCCGAGAGGTTGCATCTTGTTGAGTATTTTAGATATATGGGATTACGATAGCGATCGGATCGCCAAAGAGACCAAAAGTGGTATTATACGTAAATTAAATTCGACGGAAATCAGTCCCACTTTGGGCCACCCTATTGACTTTCAAGCGCTTTTGGGAGGAGTTACGAGGGATAAGGATGGCAAAATCATATCCGCTAAAGCTATCAAAACCATGTGGATGCTACATATCAATTTTTCCCGTATAGACATGAACAAACTTGGCAATGATGCCGGAACCGCTGATTGGGTAATGTATATGTACATTCATATAAGAATAAGGAATTGGATCATAATGTAGATTTTCTTTTGGCGTATTTTGCTTCCCGGTTTATGGGACCCGCCAGATAACTAGCATGCTCATTTATATCAGTTTTTTCGCCCCAACCTGGAACCGTTCTTCTTTATGTGAGCACAAACATTGGTCCAACTTTAATCTAATCGAAACGCAAATTCAGAATTATTGACCAAAATCAGACAGAAACTGCTCCTAGGTTTGTACTCACATAGGTCCAAACACTTCAGGTTGAATTCTTTCTCTGTGACCGGAGAACCGCCCTCAATGCCCAACTCGCCCGCTCGGCACCCCAGCGATTGCCGAGAACCCCGCAGTATTTCGAGGCTCGTTCAGTTTTGAGTTTTCTTGGTTTTTGTCGACAAATTATCATGAAATTTGAACATATTTTCCAGCTGGGGGCTCTGATACAAGTGAGTTCGATATTGGCCACCGTCTATCTATAGGAGATCATGGATGAGGCTGCCAAATCGACGAACCTGCCCAAACTTTCCAAAATCGGAAACACTGCGAACCAAACCCAAATAATTCAATACTCTGAAATTCCAATCGAAAATTCACTCAACGATAGATAAACTCTCAATTTGTAGTCATTAAAAACGACATCGAGTAGAAAAATGAAGTTGTATGGGCTGGAATATTGTTTGTTGCAACAAAAGTTTTCAGTTTAAGAGACTATGCTTATACTAATATTTAGTTCAGGAAACTGAATTTTTAGTCGAGGTTGTATTTCACTGGAATCCTTAGTTACGACAATACTAAACAGTTTTTTCAGTGAAGGTAGACTATAACTTTGTAACCAAGCTCCATTTGCAGTGCATCCCAGAAAATTTCTCATTGAACCCACGTGAAAAAAAATATGATCCATGTCGTCCCTTGCATTAAGGCAACAAGAACACCCAGGGGACTTCGCGTTTCTCATTTGATGACGGTACTCTCCTGAAGAACCCAGAAGCCCTGGTTGAACAAACCCATTGATTCCCACCAAATCTCATTGAATCTTGCACAATGTTCTGATCAATTCCTATTCAACCATTTCGAATGAGATTCAATCAGAGTGAACCTTGCAACTCATCATTCCTTTATATTAACGTACACTGGGAAAAAATTGAAAAGACCAGCTTCCCAAAATTGCCGTGAATAGTGCTCCCAACATAGTGGCGTATCTGTTCTTCCACTTTGGGTAGTCAAATCTCCCAAGATGAAAAAACAGCAACTTCAGCTAACTTCAGCTGATGAGATATTTTCTCATCTTGAAGGATCTGACCACCCAAAGTGGAAGAACAGATACACCAATACGTTGGGAGCACTATTCACGGCAATCTTGGGGAGCTGATCTTCCCAATTATTTCCCAGTGTATAATTGCGTTTCTTCCCTTTGTTTTTCCGGCCATGAGTCGCAAGTGAATATCTTTTTGTCGTTCCCAGAAGAGAAGACACGTTATTGCTCCGATAAAAATTCTAACCTCCTCAATGTTCAGAGTCAATTCAGAATTTTTGTTCTACAACAAACATTTCATTCCCCATACATTTTTGTTATCTCTTGGATGCGAACTTTCATGCTTCCAGCAAGAATTGATATGTCAGAGTTTTGTTGATTCGATCCATAATTGATTGATCCTCAACTTCAGAATCACAACAAACATTCTCTTGTATCGATTCTAATAATTTCACCTTCACAGGCAACTGAAGATGTACTTAATTGGGAATCGGCATACTTGCGGGAGATGGAGAAAAGTTCAGAGGAATTGAAAATTTGGGGAAACGAGTCTACAATAAATTTGTTGTACGAAGCTGGTAGGAGTTTCGGTGATATCAGTTCAGCGTCCATGTTCAGTGAAATGGACAAAATGGCTGTGGGAATCATATTGATGTTCATCTACGTTTTGACGATTCTTAGTAATTGCAACTGGGTCGAGTTTCGTGTACGTATATCATTATTGTCAGGTTAAAAATCATTGAGTTGTGATACACGGAAAGAATAGTGGGTTAGTGAGTTATCTAATAATTTCATTCCCCCGTGAGTTGATACCTGGCTTCGCTTGCACTTTGCAAATTGAAGAACGCTTGCTCCGCTCACCACATCTGGTATTCTGAATGAAGTACTCGCTTCGCTCGCACTTTTCGAATTTGATTGCTCGCTTCGCTTGTCATTGATTGTTCCAAATGGCGCTTTCCAAATTCGTGGACGCTCGCTTCGCTCGCCATTTGGTATTCCAAATAATACTCGCTTCAATCGGAATAGTCTTCAAAATAGCTTTAAAATTCAGTCCAACTCTCTAAGATTGTACAATTTGCTCGCGCACGTTAATTACAGTAGCTTTGAAAATAGCCTTCGAGATCTAATATTTCTGCGAGGACGAACAATTCGCGAATGGAACAGAAAACGACCCATACAGGAGACCCCGATAATGTAAACACAGCCAATAATCGGCCCATGTATGGCTACCATTAAGTGACCAACAATGGATTCATATCATTGGCACAAGTGTGGCCCACCACTGGCTGATAAGAAAGGCCAGCAATGAAATCAGCCGATGTACGGCTATGGTAAACGGCCAACAATTGATTTCCCGTTACTGGCTGGAATATGGTCTATTATGGAGTGAAATGGATTTCAAAGTTGAATGTATTATATTCGTAATCACCCGTGAAAAAAGTTTGTTTTGGCCTTATTTCTATCACACTGAATAAATAATTCACATCCATCAAATACGTTTCACATGATTCAAATGAATTCTTATTCATATAGATAATCAATTACTTTCTCATGTAAATAACAAAAAAATTTGAAGGAATAAGCAACTGAATTCAACTGATTTATCGAGAATGCTTTTGACTCGTATAATTTTACATTTGAGATTGTGGAAATATCGGGCATGCAAATCTATTTAGAAAAAAAACATCCATTTCTGATCTTGTGAAAACTGGAATGACAAATTTCCCTAAAACAAAAACAAAAAAGTGTTTTGGGTCACACTTAACCACTCATTTGAACTAATACTGAACCAATTATTCTGGAACGCAGTCATATTACCATTGGATATAATTATTATTATGCCCTCGTGATCTGCCATTGATGGCTAACATTCGAACATCATCAATTTCTGGCCATGAATCGGGATCATTCAGCCCCATTACTGGGCCAATCAATAATTTTATACATGGCCGATTATTTATTGCCATTACTGGACCCACGTTATCATCCAGCAGTTAACTATTGATGAGCCATTAATGGGCGCCATTAACGGGCGAAGAACGCCGTTTGTGGTCCAGTAACGTGCCATTATTGGGCCAATTGATGAACCCTGTACGGGGGTAGACTAAGTTGGATGAATTGATTGATTAATCCCTACGTTAACTAGGAAATCGTTGAAAATCAACCAGAATATTCGGTATTTCGAGAAACAAAGACGGAAATTGGGTGATTTTGCAAAACTGCTTCAACGTCGACCAATTAGAACCCCTGAAACTTGAAGCAAATTCAATTCTCCTTCTGAGCAACGCTCTACAAAGTATCCTTCAAATATTTGCATGTCAACAAGGAGATCGATAAATTCACATCAGAAAAACTCCGTCTAGAAATAACTTTTATTTTTATTTCGAGAAGACTGAACTCGCTCCGTCGTTTTAAATCCCTCCTCATCGAATGTTTAGCAAAGAAGAAGACTTGATCGTTTCAAAACGAGCGTTTGTAATCTTCTCCAAACGAGATAGATAATCCGTCAAAAAATCAAGACGAGATACAGCTTGGACGAGATGCTGCTACTTCAACAACATATTTCAGAAAATTTTCTGCCTTCAGATATAACGATAAAACTGAATCGAGAAGAATAAGAATAAGAAGAAGAAGAAGAAGAAGAGTGAAATTTTTATTACTGTGTCCCTATCGAAGACAATCGTACACCTCTATATCAATACCGACGATCTTCAACTCTCGTGCTAAGGAACGGTATAAGAATCATTTCGATATCTCAATTCCGAGGAAACTTATGGCTTCAAAGGTAGAACCGTGACTATTAAACTTTGACCTCTCAAATACCTCTTTCATCGAAGGATAGGAAGGCGTGACCAGGCGGACTTTCTACACCCTCATACATCATTGACGTAACTCGAATTTGAAAGTTGTGGTGGTAGTTATAGTTGATGCTGGTATTAATAGTAGTTGTAGGAGAAACAGCAGGAGTCGGTAGTGGTCGCAGCCTCCAAAGATGCTGCTGTTGCCGGTAAAGGGACTAGTTACAAAATATATCGAAGGTATATCATAATGTTACGAATATATAACCACGATGTTAGGTAACGTTCACTGTATATAACGGGCTAAGAATTAAGGAAGCATCACAGTACGTTACATAAATCTTTGGGATTTGTTGTTATGTACCCTCGGAATGATCGAAGACCAAAGTTCGGTCCCTTTAACCTCTGCATCCCAAGTGTTTCGTGAACCGTTTATGGTAACGATGGTAATCGATGTGATGTAATCAGGGAATCATAAAATCGAATCTTTCTGGAGAATATTATTTGCAATGTGATAGAACAAATTGTGCAATTTTTGAAAGTTGGACTCAATTTTAGAACCATTTTAAAGACTAATCCTATTGGGGCGATTTTCATTCAGAATACCAAATGGCGGGCGGAGCGAGCGTCTTCGAATTTAAGAAGCGCGAGCGAAGTGAGTGCTATTTGAAATTCTAAATGGCAAACGGAGCGAGGATTTGCAAATTTTAAAAGTGCGATCAAAGCAAGCGCTATTCGGAGCATTGAAAAGTGAGTGAAGCGAAAACAATTGTAATTGCAGAAGGGCTAGCGCTGCAAGTGTCAATCTTCAGACCAGTGTTAGAAATCCTTCTTCTCCTTATCGGAGGGAAGTTAATCTCCCAGATAATCCTGTTAATGGAGCAGAATACCCCAGCCAACCACGGATTGGTTCCAATCATTGGTCAATTTGATTGATTCCAATGACATTTTCTAATACCCGTATGGAAATTTTTTTTCAGGCAATATTCGGGCCTTAATTAATTTTCCACATTTATGTTTAGGCCCCAGTAAGGATCCGATGCAGGATCTATACAGAAATGTCACGGTTTTGTATCTAGGTCCTATGTGGTTTTCCCATATAGGTTCAATATAGATCGGTGTTGAGAACCTCAATAAATTGTACTCGTTTTCTAAAGAGGCAAAATTTGTAAATACATGGAAAATTGGTCACCCAAGCAATACAAACACGTACATACACAGAGGAAAATTTAGAGTTAAATTTACTATGGTACTTTGTAACTGAGAACCAGACTGAACTTACAAATCAATTGACTATGACGAGACAATAGAAGCCTGATCAAATTTACAATGTTTTACAGGAAATTCCATTAGAAATTCAATCTGTTCCTCGGCCGCAATAATCCCATAGTAAATTTTACTACAAATTTCTCTCCGTGTCGAGGAATCATAGAATATTCTTATTACATGTATTTGGTACAGCTAAATACGTTCAAAGTATCTTCATAGTACGTCCACGAAAATGAATGTTCTATGAACGTGCACTGAGAAAAGAGTGACATAGTCACTGGAATCATTCCTTGCATGGTTAAGGACTTTTGGTTGCGGTGACCTGAAATCTGGTTATGACAACCAGGAAAACAAAACAAAATCACGTAAATCTGGTTGTGGCAATCAGACAGAATGGTCAAAGACAAAATCAACTACGCTGCCTGGTTATGAGAACCAGATTTTTCTCTGAGTGTGCCATCAAAAGTTTTTAGCTGTACCAAATTAATATAACCTGAAAATGACATTTTCACAATACTTTATCAGCACTTCCGTGTTACTTGGGTAACAATTTTCACAAGTTTCAGTGTATGCCATCACTGAGATTGAGAAAAACTTAGTAATGATGAAACTTCACCACAAGTCATGACAGCAGCAACAAATTTTTGCCTTATCATCACCCTACACTGGAACTCTTAATTCATTGAAAACATTCAATGTTTTTTTTAATGAAATCAATTTTTTATATTGAAAATAATATGTTCCGTGGGAATTGAAAATTCATAATAAAATCCTTCTACAATGAATGTAATTAGTGTTGGAATTTGGATTAAATCATACATGTATAATCATTCTGTTTCAAAAATCCAATTTAAACTTATTAACTCGTCAATGAGTTTTAATCAGATTCTTCACTGGGGATTTTCCTATTTGATCTCATCCAAATATAATCGGTTTGAATGGGAAATTTCTGCTCAATGGGATATAATCAGTAAATTCGAATGTACAAGATCCGAATTTCCTGATTATATCTTATTGAGTGAAAATTTCTTATTGAAACCGATTAGATTTGAATAAGATCAAATAGGAAAATTCCTGGACAAAAATTTGATTCATACTGATTGACCAGTTGATTGGTTTGAATCGGATCTTTTAAGCAAAGCCTATGATTTGATATGATCATTACGTTTTGAATTGAAGTATAATACATCCGTTGTCATTGGAGACTACCAAAGGGCACTATTTTGGCCGAATTATGACTAACGAGTCGGGGCTAATATTGGTAATAATTGGGAACGTAACAACATAGGAATGGGATACGGGTATCAACTTTCGACAATTTATTTGTCCGTATGATCATGGAATGTCGAGAAAATTGATAATAATAATGAAATAATAAATTAAAATGATGCCTCAATAATACTAGGCCGGACCCTTTTTAGGCTGTAATAAGGTGACCCACTATTAAAGCTACCTGGGCCCTAGGTATATACTAATCTGGGATGCCCGGACAAATTTCTACACGGGTCATTGATCCATAATTTCGGAATTATGTAAGATCTCTATCCGCATATCTATTCATTGGATAATGATTGCTCGAAAATTGATCATTTTTGAAGAACCAATTGGTTGGTCGCTAATGCGGATATAGAAATGGACAATTATTGATCAACCTCGTGGTCCGTAGTATTCACCAAAAATTGATCATTTAACGAGATACCAGCGTACCATCCGAGTAAAGATTGTGTCTGCAAGATTTCTTCGAACTAAATTCATGAAACAGTCTGAAATTTTCTGGGAATATTCTTTAATACTTCACAAATTGCGGTACATGTCAGACTGTTTCATGCATACAGTTCGGAGAAATCTTCCAGACAAAATCTTTACTCGGACGGTACGCTGGTATCCCGTTAAGGTAGGTTGATAATCGAAAATCTGTAAATGTAAAACCACTTATTTTCCAACGGTAATACGGAATTCTACATCCTTGATGTCATGTCAATGCCTGGTGAAAGGGAAGCGTAAGAATGTTTCAGATTACTTTTCTAATACTTCTTGCACGCTTCCTATCCGCTCTTCAATTAAGCTTTCGGACGTGAAACCCGGTTTCTATGAAGTTGGTGTTTCTTCCGATACGCTTCACACACTTAAAATACACGTTCAAATTACTCTTAATGTTCCACTTGACGCTCGGTACACGCTCAAATTCACGTTCCAAATACTTTCCAACTACGTTCCTGATGATTTCTATTACACGCTTCCCTTTCACCAGGGATAGGATTAGAATCTATTATTCATCACAAAAAAAGTGTTGTGGTTTATCGGTTTATTTCTCTTTGTCGTATTAGTGATCACAACTTATTCCTGTTATAACTGAATGAACTGATTGAACTGTGTTTCAATCAAAAAGTGAGGTTTTGGGCTATAATTTCTATTTACATTAGCAATACGTGAATTGCAGATAATTTTCGATCATTCTCAAACCAAAATAATTGTCCGATAATCGCCAAATTATGGGTCACATTATTTCACAGGTGAAGGCAGCACCTATGCCCAGACCATTGATCTAAGATTGTCGTACAAATGGGAAATCCAATGATCGACAGAAATTGATCAATTACTGGTCGCCAATGCGGACACAGAAATTGACAATCATTGATCAATCCCACCCACGGTGTAAAAGAATAGGTGAACCAACTTCCTGGATTTTGAGGGAGTGGGGGTGTGATTATTTGTTGCAGTTTTCTCTAGTGTTTTCCAGATGTCGTATGTGTTCGAGGTAGGTTTTTGTAAACAACAATGGCGGAATATGGTAGCATCTATTTGAATTCCTTCTTCATCACAGAAATATATTTTCATTCTCAAGGAATTGAAGAAAAAAAAGTTAAAATGGTACAAAAGTGCTGTATTATTGAATGTGACAGTGGATATACGAAAGAAAAAGTATCTATATTTCGTGCACCGAAAGACACTGAACTTTTCAAGAAATGGTTCGATGTTATCAAAAAATCGGATAATTATTTGAATAAGAATAGTTTTGTTTGTGAAAAACACTTTCAAGAATATGATATAAAACGAGGGAATATTGTACGTGATGTGATTGGGAATGTGATTTATGAAGTAATCATTCGTGAAGTGCCATTCGCTACATGGTTGTATGTTTCGAATTTGAGAATTCTAAAAACATATCATCTGCACATTGTGATTTTTGAATTTCCATTGGTGATTTATAGAAAATAAAATTGTTTTGCCATATTATTCCCAAAATATCAATACCGATTAATCTTTTTCTATTTTTTTCGTACTCCCTGATTTATTTGCAAAAATACTGTTCTTTGATATCAGTGAGGTTTTTTTTTATGGTGAAGAAAACATTGAAAAATTTTGTATTCCAATCCGGTTTATTATTCAATATGAGTAGTGATCGACTTTATTGTTACAAGCCCAAGCAACACCAGGAAGAATTATAATGCGGACAATATCCTATGGACATGCTCAGAAGGTGATTATCCAAAACAGTCTCATTTGGAGGTTCTAAACATGTTCATATCACATCTGAAACATCCGTGTGTTGCTTGGGAGTAATAATAAATAAAAAATATTATTCCATATTAATTTTTATGAGGTTATATTCATTTCATGGGAGCGGCCATTGTTGTTTACATTTGCCTACCAAAATCAGTAGCGCACTCATGTGTCATTATGAGTAAACTGCATGAAATAATCACAGCAGTTTTGAAGAGTTGGATCACCTAATTCTCTTACACCGTGATCCCACCCAATCTAATTGGGTAATAATTGACCAGTAATTTATCAGCTTTGGTTGGCTGGGACAATACCTTACCACAGGATTTCCATGGATCTTCGAATTCCCACAATACAGTTATGAAATCAGCCTTCCTCTCCTCTCCTTCTGAGAAGAGAAACAGAATCGACCCGAGATTCTGGAGGTTTTTCTTAAAGATCCTCCCGACCATCCAATTGATTAATATATTGTTGCTTCACCACATCATACAGCTCCATCATTTTATACCATCATAATGACATGGATAATCCGCTATCCCACTGTATAATTCATTTTCCAGCTGCTCCTGACTGGAACGGGTTTACTGTGTGTTGGAGGAGCATTTATAATCGCCATAGGAGCATGCTCCTTCTGCGGGGTACCCTACGGGCCCGTGCATACGTCGTTACCTTTTATGCTACTAGGCTTAGGGATAGATGATCTCTTTATTATGATGGCTTCTTGGAAGGAAATACACATACACGAATCGAACCGTAAAAAGACATTACCCGAAAGAGTAGGCCTTGCGTTGGGCCATGCAGGTTCAGCAATTTGTATAACTTCCCTCACCGATGTTGTTGCATTCATTATCGGTGCGTCTACGGTGAGTAAAGATGATACATACCCAAGTGGAAATTCTCGGGGACCACTAGGGTTTTCGTCCAAAACCCGTGTTACGCTTCAAATCTCCACTCGGGACTTGCCAGGCGGGAATCTGAGCAGTCCTGAGCAAATATCGGAATCCCGTTCATCCGGGAATTTTCACCTGGGTAATAATTGAATGTGCTCTGTAATAAAATCAGTGACATCACAAAAAGTTCACCCTATGGTGTAATTCTAACACGGTGTTGATTCCGATAGCGCTTTTTTCTCAGGATAATATTTTATTAAAATCACACAAAATTGATTTGCATTGTTCGATCTTAGATCTTACCAGCACTGAAATCATTCTGCATCTACGCAGCGGTGGGAGTTCTAGTAACTTTCCTGCTTCAAATCACTTTCTTCATTGCCTTCTTCACTTTGGACGCTGAAAGAATCGAAGGGAAAAGAAACGGAGTCGTGCCCTGCATCGTGCACGAAAAATTCCAACCGAAATATGTCGATGACGCGGACCAAGCAGCCCCCCTTAGCAATCTCATCGACTGTTTATATTCCAAAACAGTATTAACGTTACCTGGTAAAATAGTGATAATAGTTGTGACAATTGTCTTGACGTTCGTAGGCATTGTGGGCGCTGCCCAATTAGAACAATGGTTCGATCCTAAATGGTTCTTGCCAAAGGGAAGTCATTTAAGTGATTATATATTTGTAAGACATCAGTATTACGCTCAACAGGGTTACCAAGGATTCGTCCTTATAGATGCCATAGACTATCCTGCAGAATTTTCTAAGATAGTTGCTCTGACCGACAGAATGGAGAATTCATCTTTCGTGCAAGACGTGAAAAATTGGCCTAAAGATTTCCTGGGATTCGTTGGAACGTATTTCGAGAAAGGCAAGTATTTCGGCACTCTGACTCACCTTGGTGAAAATCATTTAGATACAGCATCCGAATAGCTAGAACGGACACGGACAGCCATTAAATCAACTCCTGCTGCTGAATTTTAATTGTGAGAGAAAAAAAATTTGCATACGCAGCTAATCTATTTGCTTTATCAAGTAAAATTTAGCACTTAGAGCTAATTACCTGACTATTCATGTCCGTGCTAGCCACTTGGCTGCTGCTGCTGCGGCTAAATTACTTTTCCTGTGTGGAATATGCGCAAAATGTTCAGACAATTCCAAGAGAGTTTCTAGAAATTTCACAAAGCATAGAATATAAAGTGTGAAGAATTATTTTATCCTTTTCTAGATTTGACATCAAAGGCATTGAAAGAAGAAGACTTTTATTTCTATCTCTCGAAATTCCTGTTCAGTCCGATCGGAGGAAAATACCAAAGAAATTTCCGTTTCGCTGAGAATTTAACATGCGGAGCGAATACCCCAAAAATATTAGTGTCCAGCATAGATTTTTCTTTCACCATGTTTCACGGGCCACACGAATGGATTCCCGCGATGGATGGGATTAAACTCGTAGCGAGTGAGGCCAGAATTAATGGTTTCGTAACGGTTTGGTGTCAGATGTTCGGTACTTGGGTGACCGATAAATTGATCGGCCAAGAGGTCCAACGTAACGTTATTCTCGCATTAATTTGCGTCATGGGAACAACTTCTGTCCTAATAGCCGAACTGCAGACCTGTTTCTGGATTCTGCTCTGCGTGCTTTTGACGTTGTTAAACGTTTGTGGGTTTATGTTCTTCTGGGGAATGACGATCGACATTGTATCCTGCATAGGTGTGTGACTTTTCGTTATAGTACACATTTTAAAATTGTTTTTTCTCTTGTTTTCAAATAATGATAACCGTGAAATACGAATATTATTCTTTTTTTTAGGTTTGGAACTTGCGATTGGATTGAGCGTGGATTACGCGGCACACGTGGCTCATGCTTTTCTAAATGCAGTTTCCGATGACAAAAACCACCCTCGAAGAGCGAGAGCCTTGACGGCAGTCAGACACATGGGCGCTGCGGTCGCTTTTGGAGCTGGTTCAACGTTCTTAGCTCTCTCTATGCTAGCTTTTTCGAAAGCCTACGTCTTCCGAGCGTTTTTCAAAATCTTCTTCTTGGTGATAACGTTCGGGTTATGGCACGGGTTGTTCCTGTTGCCGGTAGTGTTGAGCACCATAGGTCCGCGAAGTATACGTTCGGCGAAAGGACGAAAGTGCCTTCGCAGTGATGTGAATCTCGACGAAGTGCACAAACCGCTCAATAAAGGATTAAATATTTTAGAATGAATAGCGAGAAAATGAACGAAAACGTTGTCTTTGTTGTTTATTTCTCATCAGTGATATTTAGAATTGTATCGTACAGGCTGTTATTCGTACATTTTTAGAAAATTTATTTTAATAAAAGACGAGTAAATACGAGAATACTATTATTATTACATTTGATGAACATTTATCAAATTATGAAATTGCGATTGATGTTTGTTACAGACAAGACCTGGGATAAGGCAAAAAAAAACGTCATAATGATGTGATTTTGACAAAAATTCTTCACAAATCAGGCCCGATCGGGCCCATATTGAACATCACCCATACAGAAATTCACCATTGGCGATAGCATGGTGGAATGTAGATGAAGTATGGCCGAGGCTTGGCAACCAAGCATGGCGCAACACTCAAATTATAACATCATTTCATGATTCATCAATGTGTTTTTCCAATGGAGCCCCATCAGAATAGGCAAACAAAAGAAAAATTTGTTCATCAATGTTGCGCCAATGATAACCCTGGTAGAAAAATCTCTGAATCTCTCTGGAAATTTCACATTTCAGAGAGATTCAGAAAGAATCAAAGAAATTCAGAGCAATTCAGCGTGGTTCAGAGGATTTCAGAGACTAGTGATTGAGAGAACTTGTGCTTTGAATTTTTCCGAAGGATTCAGAAAAATCCAGAGGAATTCAGAGAGATGCAGGGAAATTCTGGGAAATTCAGAGAGGAACAAATTCTTGGTCCTGCATTTTAGAGGCGTTCAAGGAGTGTCAGACGCTTTCAGAGATAGATGAATTCAGAAAGATTGTGTGTTGAACTTTTCAGGAATATTCAGAAGGATTCAGAGAAATTCAGAGAGGAATTAATTCAGCTAAATTTTTGGTTCAGGATTCCAGAGGTATTCAGGGAGTGTCAGAGACTCACAGAAACAGGTGAATTAGGAAAAATGGTGCGTGGGATTTTTCAGAAAGATTCAGAAAGATTCAGCGGAATTCAGAGAGATGCGGGGGAAGTCTGGGAAATTCAGAGAGGAATAAATTCAGTAAAATCTTGGTCCTGCATTTCAGAGGCTTTCTGAAAGTTTCACAGCCTTCCAGACCCACACAGCAAAAAGAGTTCTGGAAGAATTCTTCAAGAATCCCACATGAATTCTTGAAGAACTCCATAACTCGTCCGAAAGAATTCAAAAAGAATTCTCAAAGAATCCCCGGAATGTCAGTTCAGAATGAATCACTGGGAGAATTCTTTTTC
The DNA here is from genome assembly GCA_018340375.1 of Gonatopus flavifemur. NCBI lineage: Eukaryota > Metazoa > Arthropoda > Insecta > Hymenoptera > Dryinidae > Gonatopus > Gonatopus flavifemur. Next base: position 2,637,172 of record JAFFJZ010000006.1, on the reverse strand, counting down.
TCGACCAAAAGAATTCTTAGAGAATCCCAAAACAATTCGCAAAGAGGTCTCGAAGAATTCATAAAGAATTCTACAAGAGTTCATGAAGAATTCTCCAAAAGTTCATTAAGAATTCTATATGTGCTTTTCAAAAAATTTGAATGATTCATTGAAACACTCCAAAAACTCTTCAAACCGTTCACCTGAGCATCCCGGGATATTGTAGAAAAGTTGAAAGAATTCGTTACGAATTCATTGAAAAGTTCAAAGTGAGTAATTCTAATCGAACTGAAAAAGATTCAACACAAATCCATAACAATATCGAAGGATGTTATGGAACAGACATTCGGATACTGGTATATGTATATTTAGTCACTCTTCGACCTTACAGTGAGGTGTCTTCATGTATGTGCAAGATTTCATTGCTTGATCTCAGTTAACAGAAAGAAAACAGCGTCACAGACTCAGCGAAGGAATTGCAGAAATGTTCTCAAGGGCCATATTTTGATTTTACCAGACTATTTCTAAATACATTGAAATGTGATCAACCATTAGCAGTGTAAAGGACATGTAAAAAAATTGAGAGTATTTTTATCGGGTAATGTGAAGCATTAAATGTTTTTTATAACTTGACGCAAGGTACATTTAGAATTGATTTCATACAAAACTATTTGCTAATAAATTCTGAAATTCTTTATACAATAAAACATTCCATTATAAATCGCTGTAACATTTCAATCAAGTCAAGTTTCAGCAAGTTGATGGAAATGAATTTGAAAAATCAGGAAACTTATAAACAGAGATGGGCATCCTCAATCACTTTTTGTACTCAAGGTACTTTTTTCCTGTCAAGTACTTTTATATTTCTATGAAATAAATAGAAATTTTCAACATTAACTTAAAAGGTACTTGATAAGACTTCTTTTTGAATTCTTCATAGAACTCTTTAGGAGTTCTTTTGGACGAGAAAAAGAACTCCCCCAGCGATTCATTCTGAACTGACATTCCGGGGATTCTTTGAGAATACCTTGCGAATCATTATGAATACTTCATGAACTCTTTTCTGAGCTCTTTAAGAACTCATTTAGAATTCTTCACGATCTGATTGGATTCTTTATGAATTCTTTAAGAACTCTTATTAAAGAATGCATATTGAATTCTTTTTATGGAGTTCTTCGCGAATCCATATGGAACTGTGGTGCTGTGTGGGGAGACAGAAACATTAAGAAAAATTGTGCGTGGAACTTGTTAAAAATATTCAGAGGAGCTTAGAAAGATTCAGAGGAATTCAGAGAAATTCAGAGAGGAATTAATTCAGTAAGATTTTTGGTTCAGGATTTCAGAAGTATTCAGGGAATTTCAGAGACTCACAGAGACAGGTAAATTCGGGAAGATATGTGCGTAGAGCTTTTCAGGAATATTCAGAAGAATTTGGAAAGGTTCAGCGTAATTCAGAGGAATTCAGAGAAATTCAGAGAGAAATTAATTCAGCTAAATTTTTGGTTCAGGATTTCAGGGGTATTCAAGGAGTGTCAGAGACTCGCGGAGACAGGTGAATTCGGGAAGATATGTGCGTAGAGCTTTTTAGGAATATTCAAAACAATTTGGAAAGGTTCAGCGTAATTCAGAGGAATTCAGAGAAATTCACAGAGAAATTAATGCAGCTAAATTTTTGGTTCAGGATTTCAGGGGTATTCAAGGAGTGTCAGAGACTCACAGAGACAGGTGAATTAGGAAAAATTGTGCGTGGGATTTTTCGGAAAAATTCAGGGAGATTCAGAGGAATTTAGAGAGATCCGGGGGGGGGGTCTGGGAAATTCAGAGAGTAATTAATTCAGTACAATTCTTGGTCCTGCATTTCAGAGGTCTTCTGGAAGTTTCAGAGACTTCCAGAGGAAGATAAATTAAGAAAAATTGTGCGTGGAATTTTTTAGAAATATTCAGAGGAATTTAGAAAGATTCAGAGTAATCCAGAGAGATTCAGAGAAATTCAGAGGAAGCTTTGAAATCTGAATACCTTAAATCCCGGGATATTTAGAGGAATTCAGAGGAAGCTTTGAAATCTGAATACATTTGGTTCCGGGAGGTTGAGAGAAATTGAGAGATATTCAGGTAAATTCAGAGGGAGCTTTGAAATTCAAATATATAACATTCTGAGGGATTCAGTGATATGCGGAGAGATTCAGAGAAAGTTGAAGAATTCAGAACGTTTCACTATTGGAAAAGTCTCTAACTTTCTCTGAATTACTCTGAATCTCTCTGAAATTCGTCCCAAAATATAGAGAGATTCAGAGAAATTCAGAGAGATTCAGAGACATTTTTTTTACCAGGGAAAACTGTGAAAAATAATTAACCGAAAAATATATAAAAAGTATGCGCATTTCACAATCTCCGATGTATGTTATTTAGGATCTTATTGTGTTTTCCTGATTCATCTGTAAACAACTCGGTGTTTTTTGTCGCTAAAGTTTGCCATGAGAAGTATACACAATATGGATCAGCGATAGGGGCCATCTGGGGTAACCTGTAACCAGAGAATTATTTGAGTCTTATATATTCCTTTTATACATCTCTCACAACTCGCGAGAAACACTCGATCGATAACTTAGCTAGCAATTCAGCCATCAAAAGTTGGAATTGAGGAGCATACCAATATCGAGCCGTGCTATTAACAATGATCGGCGCTACATTGAAAACTAATTTTTATCCAACCTAAACCAAAGTTTCTGGCAATATTCAACCACGTTTTGAATGATCTTCAACTTCGATAGAATCTATCGTTCGGTCAATGTTCGACCAAGGATGAGCCTAGCAAGCGCCAAGCCTGGCGGAATTGTGAATCAATGGTAGGCCAACAACCGAAATTCGTTGAACACTGATATCGGTGCAACATTATATTTGTTGTTATTCAACATTGAATATTTATAGATTCCCTGGTAAGAACGCGAATAGATTCGCCAAGTCTTGCCTGTCAACATTGTGCCAAGTTATATTCTATTGTCAGCATTGGCGGAACCTAAAACTTTTCATATGGGCAAGTCTCATGTCTTAATTCAATAATTATCATGTAATGTCTTCCCAAATTTTGTTCCAATTTCATCTTAATTCGAACATCAATCAGATTCTGTTCTATTTTCTTCTCCAGGCTGGTTTAAAATCTCAAAAAGCTGGCAGAAAATGAAGGAAAAAGTTCTTATTTTTTACGATTGAAGTGGTCGAAGTAATGTCCCTAACATGTGTTTCAACTGTTGGTAATGTTCAAATGTTGATTTATACCCTTAGAAATCATTTCATGAATGTGCAGGTATGCCCGTCGCATTTCAAGCTCCTGTACGACGGAAAAACAGCATTATTTCAAACGTACATAAATATCTTTAGGATTGAGAAATTCGAATTCACCAAAATGGATTCTTTTCCTGGTTGAAGGTATGTAGGATGCTGATATGGACCTCAAAATATGCATCAGATATATTTGTAAGAATAAATTAATACCGAGATTGGGTATGATTTTCTTGGACGTGCTTCAAAAGATCGAGATAAAAATAGCCTTAAGTAAAATGCCCCACGTTCCCCCACTCTGAAATCAAAACCACATCCTTCAATGGACCTTTCGTTAATAACCCAACGAAAAATCAGCTGCCCCTATAACTGCCCAGATGGCTTCTGTGGAAGTTTTTGTATGATGATGAACTAGTGCGTCTGATACTGATCAGAATTAACCTGGTATTTTATTAAGCCTGCATATGACGAATGATTATTCCTCATATCAGTTAAGGAGATACTAGCGCCGGGACATTAGCCAAATTTTCCATGTAAGATTTCTTCAAAATACTTTCATACTTTCAAAATATCGCTCCATAGAGCGTTTCTATAGACATTCAAGAAATGCTGTATACAGCAATATTTTGAAATCTTACACGAAAGATGAAGTCCCGGCGCTAGTATCTCTTCAAGTCTAACAATATTAAACTAACATATTGACTGCCCGTGTGGAAATCAATTTTTGGCGGCAGTTTGGGTCAAACTAAGCGTCCTTATTTTATTTCAGGCCCCGTTTGGGTCATCCTTATAGGGCCTAGACAGGATTGTCACGCACTCATCGTCAAGGCCTACATAGTATTCCCAACTTAGGCTTATGTAGGACACCCATGATGAAGCCAATGCAGACGCTGACCTTTGGAAGGATAATAAATTGTTGCGAATATTATCAAATTGAATAAATATTGCAAGGAGAGAATCCCAGGTGGGAAATCCCTCGATTGAAAACTGGGCTATCCAAGGCCCTATCCGTACCCGGACCACTTCGACTTGAGTCCGGACAGGGCCTGGAATGGGCCGATTCCAATTTCTACTCAGTTATTCCACCCAACATTACTTTGTCCATACATTATCGAACTGTATCAAAAAACAGAACAGCCTTATTATGTCTTGCAATTAACCATCGATTTTTTGACATTGTCCACCGATAGTGTGAACACAGTTATCATGGATGAAATATTTTTTTGCGTGCATATATCTCAAAAAATCGATCACTCTGTATTTTGACACTTTTTGTCGAAGAAACAGTTTTTTATAAATTGTGGTGCGTGTATTCACACTGACCAGTGGCGTAGCAAGGGGGGGGGCGGTGGGGGCGGACCGCCCCGGGTGCCAAATTTTGGTTCGCATTCAAATTTTACTGGATTACAGTTTCTTCTATGTTTTTTTTTTACAAAAGAAGATGAACTGCCAGGCGAGGGGGGGTTCCGCTATCGCGTCCGCCCCGGGTACCATTTGGCCATGCTACGCCACTGACACTGACATGTAATGTATACTGCCACACATCAGTGTTATAATTGGTACAACAGGTACATAAGGAAATCACCAATACGCTGAGAAAAGTGAACTGTGACCATTAACATGCGAAAATAGTAGTTGAATGACAGAATCAGGTTATTTGGTATCCATCTTCATGTAAATGGTAACCATTCCCATGTGCATGAACATTGCTACGATTCTCTATAGTATCCGAAACCAAATTCGCGGAGTTGTCCCCCAATCACTATTTGTACATGGTAATCATTACATTTCACTTCTCTCAGTGTATGATTTGAGTAAATTTGTTCCCACTAGAAAAAATATCATAGAAACTCATACGTTTTTATTAAAATCTGATAGAAGTGTCCAAATACCACTATTGACCCTGATAAAATCTAATGAGGATATACGGGATTCTGTAGCGGTATTTCGACATCTATGAGATATTTTCAACGCGGTTTTTAACGTAGGGTTGTATTTAAAAAAAAAAATCAGTTAAGGGCATGCAGCTTGGCCCCATATCGGCCTTGTATGGGTGTCCTTGAGTCAGAGAAATCAGGCTGAGTATCAGCAACCCGACTTGGCCCCTTAGTGGCTAACGCTAGGACATCCTAAGTTTGGACACCCAATATATGCCCATACGGGGCCTATATTCAATACAGAACGCCCGGAAAAATGTCCACACGGGTGGGAAATATATCATTTCAATATCGTTAATTGATATTGAAGAGTGAATTATTCAAATATTGTTCACTAATATCAGATAATAAATTTTTGCACGAATATAAGATTTCACAATACGTTTGATATTTTACAAACGTATTTTCCATCAAAATTCTTGATATAATATAGACTTTATACAGTATAGATGTGAATTTTATAAAATTTCACGAAATTGGAGGAATGTAACAGATATTCAATTGTATTCAATCTTCTCGAATGTTTGAACTCATCGTTAAGGGCCCTCGAGAATCATTTTTGAAATGTGCACTAATGAAACTCAGTGCCTTCATGACCCGATGAATATAAATTGAAATCCTCAAGTGATTCCTAAAAATTTGAAGAATTTTTGATATTTCTAGGTTGGTTTGTGGATAATTTTCTTCAATATTTTTCACGAATCCCTTCAGCGCAGTGATGCCAGAAATTTTCAGATCCAACGGCCTACATCCAATCAAACACTTGTGTTGATCGGAATGACCAATGTATTTCGGTCTCAGCGCTTTTGTTCCCTATTAAAAATGTCCGACAGATCCTGACAGATTCCGGTCAAAATTCTGTCTGGTTCCGTCGGAAATCATCGTGCCTAGGACAAAAACCGATCAAATCCTGCACAGACTGGAATGCCAAACAAAGCCAAACAAACCCTGACGGATTCCGGTCAGAATTCTGTCTGGTTCTGTCGAAAATCATCATGTCTGGGACAAAAACCGACCAAATCCCGACAGAAAATTATCTGTTGGACATTTGGAATAGGGTTCCTTTGTTTCTAGTAACACAGCTTCCCACACAGCACTCGTTATCTAAAAGATATCTCCAGAAATAATTAAGAACAGTGCAAGAAGTCTTATGCAACATGAATAGACATCTTTTAGAAGTCTTAAACTGTTCTTATTTCTAAAAGATATCTTTAAGAACGTTTCCAGAAACCTTTTAGAAATTTCCGGAAGATCTCTTTTAGAAAAAGAGATAAAAAAAGATCCTCTAAAAGATGTCTATTCATGTTGCATAAGACTTCTTGCACTGTTCTTGATTATTTCTGAAGATATATCTTTTAGACAACGAGTGCTGTGTGGGTTGAGAGTTCCAATCAGGGGGCATAATCTCAAGTCTAAAATTTGAAGAAGTGTTTGCGGCGCCGTTGAAGTGAAGGACTCTTGAACTATTCCATATGTGTACCCTGGTTAAAATGGAGCGTTCTGGGAAGAGTTACAGAGACGTTATGAGAGAGTCCTACAAGAGTAATCGAAGGGTCAATTGAAAGTATCAGAAGCGTTTCGGAGGAGTCATTTGGCGGATGTAAAGCGTGCATGAAAGTGAGCCCAAAGAAAGTAAAAAAAAAAAGAATTCGCAAAGGGGAATCGAACCAAGAGCTTCTGAACTCGGGAGAAAGTCCTTTACCGCTAGGCTAACATCGGTGATTGAAAAATTGGAAATGTGCTTTGAATTCAATCTTTCTCATTGAATTAAAATGATTTTTCATCCTGAAAGTTTACAAATCAATTTCAATATCCCGTGTGTAATCATTAAATGTGCAAAAGAATTCAATTAACTTGCACATATCAAACATCATCAAATTACAGTTCGATAATTCAAAACAATTGTTGTTTAGTAATTATATTGGTAAATGTATCTTGAATACGAATAAAATTTTTTAGCTTAACCACTGGTATAAAAGGTAAAGAATACCCTCTAAACATTCTAACCTCAAAATCATATAATTCTCAATCAATCAAAACATATACACAAGGGAAGTCCTATAAGCGTGTTGAAAAACCTTCACTACCGAAACATCGTAAACAGTAGAAAAGAGTTATTGAAGAGTTGGAGAAGAGTGTTCAGTAAGAAGGGTGTGCGTTGGACGTTCAATGAAATGTGATAGCACGCTCAACCAAATTTGCCTTAGAGTCATTTGGCGGTCGAAACTTTCCACAAACGCTTCTGTCACTTTATTGCACGCTTTGACGGTGTTTCAAGCACGTTCGATTCCTACCAGGGTATACTCACACTGATTCAAAAATGGTTATTATTGTTCTTTCAGGAGTGTTAGAAAATGCATGTGCCGTCAATTCAGGTGCCCTTAACTTGGGCGGTGCCACAAACGCTCCTTCAAACTTTACATTTTAATCTATGCCCCCTGGTTCCAATCCCCTATAATCATCGCGGATTATGGACAGTTCCCAGATAGCAATTTAGCCTTGCTGCAATGTTGTCAAGGAAGCTTGTGACAAGGTTGACATAAGCCTCCTAGTTGACACACGACAAGGGTACAAGCTCACAAAACCCTTGCAGCAGAGTTGTAGCAACCTTACACTGACAAGGTTATCAATAACAAGTCAAAAACAATCTAATGACAAGTCTGACAAGCTTATGACAAGCTTACATGTTATCTGGGTTTGGTTTATCCCTGCATAACTGGAATTTATTCATTTTTTTTCTTCAGAACTGTTGTCCAAAATGAATCATTTTTGAGCAGTGTTCCAACATTTCGTTTCACAGAAATTTGATCCTAGATTCGTCACAAACAACCTCAAAAGCCCTCATATACGAACTTTCAGACAGAATAAACCATTCATAAGCATAGTAGTCCGTGATTCTGTAGCCGTCATCTTGTTTTTCGATAATTTGACTCCAGATTCGTAATCAGGGACCCCAAAAACCTATGTCCACTGTCTTTTCACGGGAATTGAACCACTGCATGATTTGATGCCAGTTTTTCAGCACTTCAGACTACTGTGCACACGATCGATATTTTCGAAACTCTTTTTGACCTGCTGTTTTGCTATGCAGCATAAGAATTTTGATCATATTCTTAAAGGTCTCTTTGTGGTATTGCGCGGTAGAAGGAGGGGGTAACAACTTCCACAATAGTTGTAGTTCCACGATTTAGAAACACATTTAAGGCAGTACTCTGGTCGATTTTTCCACTAGAAAAACTACTGGATCATTTCAACCGTTTTACATCATTGACATTCATCATTGATATCATTGATCTTCGGATAAAAAAATTGGTAATAAATCAGAGAAGCCAGCTCTGGTTTCAAAATAATTGTACATGGGTTTCATTTGTCATAATATCAAAAGAAACTGAATGGTGGTTTTTTATTGGTTGATAATGAAATTTCGTTCTAATTATTTATAACGATTCAGTTCGAACAACAAACAGACCAGACTCGGATTATTGTTTGATTTATGGTGAATCTTTTGATCCAAAGTTTCATGCAATTGATTGAATATTATAAACGTAAAATTATTGAAACGATCTAGTCCCACAAAGCTCAAATCTCCTCAGGACATCGCCAGGAGATTTGTGCTGTGTGGGATAGTTTTCTATTGGAAAACCGGACCAGAGCACTCTCTTAAAAATTATATCTTAAAATGATCTTCATCTCGTTAATGTATCTTCAGTCAATTCTTTGTAATAAATTCTCAAAACAAGGTACGTTTCTCGTCCTGCCAACGAAAACAGCCCTCCAAGTTCCAATATTTCTTCTTCTCCTGAAACGTTGGTAATAGTTGGAATGTGGATTCGAATTTGAAATTGTTTCCTGACCCTTCCCATCGAATGACAAACAGCGCAGATCCATTACTCTTCCATCATCTCTATTCCTCCCTCATGAAAAGAATCCATCAAATCCCATTAGTGAATCAGAACATTGAACAGGATTGAATAAGAAGAAGTAACAGGAGTCCCATTGAATCTGATTCACTCATGGGATTTAATGGATTCTTCATAACAGGCCCTAACAGCACATCCACCGATTTCTGCGTCCATCTGCGTGGACTCTACGTGAATAAAACGTGGATGAACGGAGATTCCACGTGGAGGCAACGTAGCAACGTCCGGTGCTGTACGGGAGGGTTTACTTCCCATTTCTGCAACGAATTTATTCCTAGATTCATCAAATGAAACATTTCAATTCCTATTCGAATTACATATCATCACGATACATTTGAAATTTACCACTGTTTCGATGATTGAAAACTTCTCACGTTTCTTCACTTAAGAATCATCAACCGTATCCTTGAATTCAAAATTGGAATTGGAATCGTATAAATATTTCAATTCTCTTCTAAATTGCGCTTGGAAGGCTCTTGGGTAACACTTTCAGGACACTTAATACGTTTCAGCGAGATGTTTTTGCTTGAACTCGTTCGAAAACACTTTTCCTTCGCATGGTGCGTGGGGAATTTGCCTTTTCATGCCCCGGCATCGCGTGTGTTATTTCACCACAAGACTTTACAGGCTGGGAGAAGTGAATTCTGTGCAAGAGGTCAAGGAAAATAATATGTGTGCAACGAGGGCGGATTGGCGATTGACTTCTTCCCGCTCGTACGGAAATCACCAACTTTCTACCCTCGTTGCATAATCTACTATTTTACCTGAATGTTACAAAGAAAAAAAACGAGCTCTTGAGCTCTTTCACGCGAGATGCTAAATTTGAAAAATAAAAACGCAGTTGAACTGTTCGCAAATAACAGAAGAATATAAGTATATTTGAAATGTGATCTAATTAATGTATTATTTTTCGAATTTTCTTCACATTATCATCTTTAGGGATATCATCATTATCGTAAAATCAATCGGTCCACTGTAATTATGCATAATACCTGTCGAAGATTTATAACCCAATGCTTAATCGTATGGTATTCAGTTTCGGAAATGGGATCTCATCACGCACGGTGCTTACCGGTTTAGATTCTTAGAAGGGTCGATCGATTGACGTTCTGTTGTTTCTCAATATACTCTACTCCCACGTAAATGGAAGATTCAATCTTCTCTCTCAAAAAAGATGATACCTACGATAATCATGGATTTTATGAATTTCCACTTTTAATCACCAAAATCAATCCGGTTTTTGAAGTTTGAATCCTCAATAGAAACGCAACGAAAATGTTGTAGGAGTTGGAATCGTTTGGTAAAACGAAACAAAAATTCAAACTCACAAAATTGAAAACATCGTTCAAAGAATGTGCTGCAAGATTTTGTTATTCGATTCCCTGCTGAAGATGTCAGGCAGATCCGGACGAAAAAATGGTTGTCAGGCTTTGAATGGTTTTTGTTCCAAGAAATCCTGTCAAAAACTGACAGAAAAAATTTTGTCAGGTTTTCATAGGATATTCCAATTTCGTGATTCCGGACGAAACAAATTTCCTGGAAGAAAGACCGTTCAAAGCCTGACAACTATTCCTTACTCGGATCTGCCTGGCATTTTCGATAGGGTTATCAATTCGTTTCAATAAACGATTCAAACTCTAGCAACATGCATAACGAGATGTGTTGCAAGATTTAGGGTCTTCGACGGGTGATTATTTCGTTATTCGATCATTCAAAGATTCGAATAAATAACACTGAAAGACAAAATATTTGACGCGGTTTGGATAACATCCCCAAAAGAACACCAAACTTGCAAGTGAGATTTAGGTTCATAGAACGTTCAATGCACCTCTATTGAACGTTCTTTGGAACTTGATGTTCTCTTGGGGATGTGGCAACAGAAGGATGACCCTCGAAGAACGATAAAAAGGATAAAAGGCAGGAACAGTTGAACACATAATATTCACGTGTCCACGTATCGCTAAATCCAATAACAAACTCGTTCATGTTGAAAATTGACGATTTATTGAAATTTCCACTTAATTTTCAGCTATCTAATTAATAAACATTTATCCCTCAGTCTGGCTTCCAAGAGCCTTGGTTCTTATGAATGTGTTTTGCACTCATTCAAATTTATTATTATTTGTTATCGATAAGTGAAAGCATCGTTTCAATCGTTCATTTTCTTCCTTCACCGAGGACCTTTGTTATTATTATTTGAAAAGAAAAATCCTCGAGAAACGAACGGACGAGAGAAAACAAAAAATATACAAAACTTCGATAATATCAATGATCATTCATCTGGCGTTCGGCACGCGAATGGGTTTTTCTTTAAAAAAATAACTCGTGCGAAGTTATAGTAAGAAAAAAAAGGTTATCTCTTCTTTCTTTCTTTCTTCTCGTAACGATGATATGACGATTTGAAAATTAAAAATTTCTCTGCTTTCACCTCAACACGTTCGGCTTCGTCCCAATCGTATTTTCAATTTTCCCACTCAATCTCTCGCACACGCGCACACACAAACACTTGCCTTCTTGCACATATAAATTCACTTTCACACTCGTATCATGGCTACATCCACAGAATTAATATTACGTTTTTTTTCCTTTTTTTTTTCTTCTTTAATTAATGATTATCAATTCATATCAATTCAATATCATTGTATTACAATCAGATAATACTCAACAGTGATCGTTTATATATTACAATAATCAAGAATGACAACAACATGACGACGGAGGCGTTGAAGCATTATTACAAGGGACAGACGGTGGCACAAGGTGTGATTCGTAGGAATGAAGAGAGGATACCTATCTATCTATAATACCTACCTATCTATCGATAAATATATATCCACATGTATACGTATTATATATATCATCATGTGTATATATATTATACTCATTTGTATATTTTATATGTATAGAAATTCTCGACACAAGAACGTTGCTCTGTTTTCTTTTTCTTTCTTACCGCTTAGAAAATGCAAAAATTCAAGTTAGTCTTCAATCGGGGAGAAAATTGAATTTTTGCAAATTTATTTGTCGGTTATTCTTATTTATTCCCTAAGAATCGATAGAGGACGCGCGTGGTATAATGATATCAATGTGTGTTTTTATGTGTTTAACTTTGAACATGAATGACAATGATGATAGGAAATGGGGAAAAAGGAAAATAGGAAAGTGATATAGAATAGTATGTGGTGGAGTTTCTTTTTTTTTTTTCTTTTGGAGACGTAAGAAGAGGGGAAGCACGCACACTCAACACAACCGTCACATCGAGCAAGTGGCCTCGCGTATGGCCATTAGTCCATAGATTAATACCTAATAATAGTAATTAATACACAGTCTGTCTCATCGCGCGGATCTTTGACATATTTTTTCTCTTTCTTTTTTCCCTTCTTTCCGTCAGAGGATGGAAACTTGATTCGATCTTGGAGTTGATACAACGCTTGTAACGTCATTCGCGCAATCGATACACAGAATATCATCTCTTCTCGATCTTATCTTGAATCTTCTTCATCATCACCGATCTCATCATAGCTTGAGATTTTGTATTATATATGTATATATATATATATATATATACACACACATATATAAAGGATAATTAATACAATATTATGATGCATCACACTTGGCGTCACGACAACAAACATTGCACGAACTTCTACATAAAATAAGATTACATCCTCTGTGATCTGTTATTATTGTTTATTATTATTATTATTATTATTGTTGTTATTATTATCATCATGAGTAAAGTGTATTTGTATGTATTATCATGTAGTTGTTGTTATTATTATATAAATGATTTTTCATACCGAAACGATGTATCCGAGACGCGACAATCGATGATGATTCTCCTGTCGTCTCGTCCCAATAATCTCGATACACATTGTTTTTTTTTTCACGTACACCCGCGCGCATCGATATAAAGTATATCTATGTACACATATACATATGAAATACCATCCACTGTATATATAACATACCATATTCAATATTACAATTAATTCTTTATATTCGTATTCCTTATAATTCGTCAGTTCGTTCCGCTCCATATTATTTTATTATTATTAAAAAAACGTTTTCCTCCCTATTGTTGTTACTCTCTTTTGTTTTCATTCCTTGTTGCTTTCTTTCGGGTTCAGTTAGTCGTAGTAGTTAGGTAGTAATTTTAATAGTAGTAGTTGCAGTAGTAATAGTAATAATAATAATAGCGCGACGGTGGATGGAAATATTTTTTTTTCGTTTAAAAATCTTCGATCCTTGAATCATCGCCTTTTACGCTGGGCGATGTTGAGACGCATACAAAACACACACATACGACATCCATTGACATTCACATTCTTCCCGTATTTTCGTAAAGAGAAGCACACACGTTTAAATGCTCACATCCACACATTTACAAATATCGATCGATTGATGATTTGTTCACTCACTTTTTCAATATCACTATCAATTGTTCTTTTTCTTTTTCTTTTCTCATCTTAGAAATCCTACAGTTGTTGTTGTTGTTGTTCTTGTTGTTGTTGTCGTCGTCGACGTCTTCCCTGGCACAGGTAGAAACGTATAAACGTTGAACGAATGAAGAATGGCATTCTTCACTCGTGAGTTCTTGTTTATTATATGAATGATGAATCGAAAGCCATAAAATGGTCGTTGGAGAATGAGCTTAGGGAATCGTTATTCTTTTATATCCTATTACAATTATATCGAGATTCTGATATTTATATGTACAACGTTGTGTTATCGTTAATATCATTATTATTAATATTTATCATTATAATATGTGCTCTATGCGTTTTCAGAAGACTTCGCCGTACGCAACATTTTCATTTCGTGAATCGAGGACACTTGGTGTCACATGGTGATGACGAGTCGATCGGTTTCGCGGTTTCCTTCTCACCCAATTATCTTGTTTCAATATTAATATAATAATAAGGAATTATCATTATTATTATACGAAGTAGGCCATTCCTCGCGAGTATACACATTCAATTATCGAGGAATTCAACAGGGTAACTCGTTACGAATTGATTTCGTTAGATGTTTCGGTAGTTTGGTGGTACATCAGGGGTTGGAATCCGCCGCCATTATGTTGTGTACCTGCTCGAGTTTGTACGCCAGTCTTTGCTTCTGCGAGAACTCGTCTTCCTCCAAGGTAACTATTAGTTGTTCGTTGTATTTACTTGCGTACATATAAAGTTCGTATAATGCGCAATTCGTATTGAATTCGTTTGCGTGTAACTGAAAAATGATAAAAAGAAATATATATTTCATGAGGATTGAGATTGGTTGGGAATGAAATAACGATGGATAAAACTTACCCTAGATTCTTCAGCTAACATGGCATTCATGTCTTGATCGGATATGGCTGGCATGACTTTGATGTCGGAGTAGTAACGCTCTACCCATTCTTTGTACACTGGAATGTCCTTTGCGTAAAGTAACTTTGAACTCGGCGAGTCCTTACCTGAAAATCAAAATTCATAAGTCATTCGATCTTCGCAAAATACGTCCCGATGGAGGAAAATGTTGTGAGAGATATACTTTTTCTCGCAGAAAAATCATTGGTTTCTCCTCGAAACTGAAAACTGAGAGAACATTTATTAAAAACTAAAGAAATGTTTTAATTCCTGTTATCTGTTCTGAGAAATCCTGTGTTTTACTATGAAAAGACTTGGAAATTTTGCCGCCGAAGAGCAGGAGTTGATGAACACTATTGCAGAATTCTTCCTCCACCCAAACCTCGAATTAAACGAAATGATCAAAATTAGGGACAGCTGTATCAAAGTATCTTTCTCTACAATTAGAATTCACTGTTCGATGACAAGACCACCGATCCAGAAGGATCGAGTGATCGATTAGAACAGTGATTATCTCTAGGTTCTCAGTTTTCAGCTTCGCAAAAAGTTGTACCGGTGCGCATTCCATACAAACCTAATCTATGATCCGACGTGGAGCAGCTATCCATGAAAGTCTGCGCGACGACGGAGAGACACGAGTCGACGATATTTGACTTATGTATATCGAATATGAAGTTTGGATTCTTAATGAGATTAACCCAAAACCTAAGTGGAAGTGAATTGCTTTTCCATGTGTGAACGACTTCGGGATCCGATATGCCGTGCTGTATAGCTTGATCGTCCATGAAGTCGAACATGTATTTAATGGCAAGAGGCAACGCGGAACCTCGATGGGCAGTGCTGAAGATTGTTTCGAAGAGGTCATCGACGAACTTCTGTAGCGTACCCTTTGTCGCTAATAACCTGGTGAGATAGATCTCAGAAACCATTTTGTTTCCACGATCTCCTTCCTTCCGTGCGTCGGTATCGTGATGTTTTACAAGATGCCAGACTTTCAAGCCGCCATCGTGATTCTGGTTTAACGGCGACGTGGCACGCGAAAGGGGCGGACTGGCCGAACTAAATTTACTTAGATTTAACGTCTCGTACTTGTGAGACTTGTCCGTTTTTTCCGAAAGAATTGATAAGTTGTAGATGGAGGATTGTTTCGATACTAAATTCAACGACGCCCCATCCGGTACCCTGTAGTGATTTAACGTGTTCCTCTTCTTCCATTCCCCTTCCATCTTCGTCGTGGAATCCTCGTCGTAGAGGATCAGTCTACCGGATGCACCTGTTCGCCATTCTGTGAGAATGAAAAAAGAAAAATTAATTTTAGAATACTCTGTTCCACTTCGCTTCGTGTTTTTCATAACTCGGGAGTTTTAGTAACAGATTTAAATTGCCAACTCTCAACCGCTAGTACTTTTCCTTCTTCTTCTTCTTCTTCATCTCTTTTCATCAATAACACCGGCAACACCCTACTCGCGGTTATGATCATCATTCCCCTTTGAGTTACTTTTATGACTTTTATTACTACTGTTAGCTTGATTAACGGACTATTTTATTGTTTCAATAAAAACCTTAATACCTTTCTGCGATATTATTGTTGAAATGCTCTGTATTATCGTGAATAGATTACGGTAACTTGGGAAATAACTGTTCCGATGATTTACGAACTTGTTTAGTTTCATCCGCTGAGAGAAGGATGTGTTGCCGAACTTGCATGTTATTCGATACGGAAAAAACCAGAATTCCGTGATCTGTACTTGCATTAATCCAACCGCAAGGTCGGAGTATTTAGTTACAATGAAACGACACACAATGCACTCAACGAACGATCCCCTCGATATTCGCCAATATCGTATCCAATGATACAATGTTATTGATAAATGATGTTATAAATCCACTTACCAAGATCAAGATCGTCTTTCCTAGGCCTCTGACTATACGGAGTAGCTCTATAAATAGTATCTAATGCTTTTTCCTTGACTTGCGATATCGTGTCGCAATCCAACACCTTGACAGGCACATTCTCTGTGTTAGGATCCATTCCACCCACGAAAACAGTTTGCTGCGATATGGAGACGTAAACGGTCTGCAAAGATAAAATGTCACGCGTCGTAAGGATACACACAATAGAATTTATTAATGCCGGAAGAATAGATTCCGAGAAAAACTATAAACCATGTCTTCTCTTACCATCGGTTTGAAATCGATGGATTGTCGGATCAATTTTTCCTCGGACAAAGAGTATCTGGCTTCGGAAGTGATCGCATCGACGGGTCCCTTGTCAACTTGTTGCTTCACAGCACGGAAAAGCACGTACAAGGGTTCACCCGCGCATTCTCGCATGAATTTGTATAAAAGGAAGGTGAACCACGCCGAAAGCATTTTCTCAGCCACGCTTTCCGTTCTGAAAGAAAAAAAGAAATATATCATAACCCATATATGTTCATATTTCATAGAAATATGAAGAAAAGGAGTAGCTTTTTATCTAACCTTCTTAAAAATAATTTTGGATGACCTTTTCCATCCGTGCAACGTTCAATGAGATCCGACAAGAGGGTTTTCAATATATCCGTGCAGTATTCCATCTTACTCTGCAGGGTGACCATGATTAAGCTGGCTACGTTGACGCGATCTCTCATGGAGAAGTATCTATTGCTCTCGAGTGTACGTACAAACAGTAGTAAGAAAGTTTTATTCATAATTAGTTGACCGAACAAACGTAATCCTTTCTCTTTGAGCGCCAATTCGGGTCTGTCCCACTGCAAGATGGGACTATTGTCGTCGCTAGGGAATAATATCATCATGGCGTAGGTTCTGTAATCGAGGAACGGTATACCTCCGCTGGTTAGGTCTCCGGTAAGATCTGTCATTTCCGTTTGCAATTCGGCGAACGCCTCTTTGCATTCCGCGGCGACTCTTAGTTCGAGAATATCCATTTGTTCTTGCATGTTCTTCAACACGCGATTGCTCTCAGTCGACTTGCGTCGATAGGCTATGAGGAAGGCAATAAATATAAACACTAATATCACTATAGCGGCGATAACGCCGATGAGAGCTGGTTTCGATAGAGGGCCGTTTAAACCCGCTGGCAGTGCGTAGCTTAATTTTCCTATATTATATTTTAAAGTTCCTCCAACTATCACAATCACTTCTGGCAGTTCTTGTTTATTGGGCATGCCCTCGGAATCCAGAGCAGGGGGTTGAGTCAACGGAGGTCTGCAGGTTAGTTGCTGTCGCGACAAAGAGGTTACGTTACAAAAAGAATTCCCAATTCTCACAACAACGTCCGATTCCTGACAAGCTCGATCCAAATGCTGGCCGTTGATTGTCAAATAATCGCTCTTGTAGTACTTTATCTCCTCATCGAAAACGTCATAAATGGGATTGGGATACAAGAGGAAGTGATTGAATCCGAATCTCGTGAGATTCTGGACCCCCGTAACGTTGTCCATGCGAAAACCGTATTCCAAGTTTAAAGGACTTTCGCCATCCAATACGACGTTGTCCGGGATCTCGATTGTGGGCGATTTGCATACCATGCTGCTTGGTCCTTCGATCGGTTGACTCAACACCTCGCACTCCGAAACGAACATTTTATTGTCGTAATAAACGTACATTTGAGGACTTTGAATGTAGCCGAGATTCCTACCGGTGACCGACATCTTTATTCCACCCGCTGGAATACCTTTGGGGATCTTCATTTGACTGGCCACGCCACTCTCCACGCTCGTTATGTTGGGATCATCGACGTACTCGAAGAAACCATCGTAAAATCGATCTTTACCGTCGAAGGTCATTTTCAAGGTACCCTGTCTTCTGCGATCGCTCGCTACCGTTACGCATTGAGCTTCGTTCGGTTCTGTACTGATTATCGAGCAAGGAAGTTCGTCGATGGAAGCGTGGATCTTGCTTCCAGCGTTCATGAATTGACCTGTGATTTTGACGATCGTGCCACCGCTCATGGGACCGTATTTCGGTAAGATGGAATGAATACGGGGATCGACGAATTCGAAATTGTACGATGATTGACCTTTGAAGTCCTCGATCATGACCACTACGGGACCCCGAGTGACTTTGTGCTCTCCTGGGCCGTCGAGACGGCATACTATCTGTTTAGTTCGGACGTAGAGTTCTTCGTAGGGTTGACATCGGATACCAGCCACAGTGACTCCAGAGTAGATATCCTGAAATATTGAATTTTAAAAATATTATCCATCGTTTACTATCATTGCTTCATTGACTATATAAATTAATCTTACATGAAAACTCTTTCCAAGATTGATGCCACGGATGGTAACGTTGGTGTTGCCCTCCCAAGGTCCCATCATCGGTTCGAACGAATGTATTTCCGGATTCGGGCAGGTTTGATTCCTGTTGAGCCAGCCCTCGGCTCCGCGTTCGCATTGGTCCTTGACTTCGCACTTGTCCGAGCTCTGACACCATCCGCAATCGTACTTTTCCGCGAGAGCGAGACACATGCCACAATTATCGGCCATGTCGCGACATCTGTAGATCACCAAATGAATGTTGTCCGGATTGTCCAGAGGTTTCGATCCACCCCAAATAACGGCAAACGGCACGGTGATGTTTGGAGCGCGGGACGTGTACTGAAATTCCGTCTCTTCGCAGTAAATCGTGTCTGCCAAAAGACGAGCGTTCACGCTCGTCACACGACCCTCGATGTTGAATTGACATACGAAACGCGTTTGAATGATGAATTGCTGAAAAACGCAAGTACGAAATTCACAGTAAATTTTATCTCTCGTTTGAACTACTATAGTTAACGTTAATCTCAAGATAAATGATTTCTTTTCATCATGAAAATAGAAAATTTTCTCCCACCCGGGAAAGAACACTTTGCAAGGCACCAGGGAAGTGATAATAAATATTCAATCAACGTGAGGAATTTTATCGTGGAAATAACACCACGCCGAGGAATACTCACTTCTGACAAAATTCAAACCATCTTTTCTATAGGTCATTTGTCACGACTGTCCGTTTCTCCCGGCGTTTCCCCAACGTATATACGTATAGATATATATTATTCATACCACTATGAAGATAGATACCTACATTTATTTCCTCAAACATGTAATATAAAAATGTAAACGGCTACCATCTACGATATAAATTCTTTGAATATATTGTATAAAAGTATGATACTATACAATGTTGATTACAATGTTTGAATGATAAAATGAATTCAAAGTGGAGAAGAAAAAGAGATGGGTTAATGGAATTTTTTATTTTTTCCCTTCGTCTATCAAGCCCTGTTACATGAATTTCAAATAACAGAGAGAGAGAGAGAGAGAGACACATAGTAATAAAAACTATAGCATCAAACAAGTATTTGAGGTATTGTGGTCAACCGCTTCAACGTAAACCACATTTCCTGCTGTAAGAGAATTATAAATTTCCAAGGTAAGAGTAACACGTTCTTCTCTAGGCTCTTCTAGGTACATGTCATCGTAATAAATCTATCGGTAGGGATATGAATTTATAAAATCTTCATGCAGCTGATGCATTTTCAAGCTATTTCGAGCTTCAAACTTTCAACTTTATTGATTTTCGATTTCCTAACATGGTACGGAGGGTTGAGAGTGATGGTGCAGTTGCTTCACAACGTTGTTGTTTCAATATTGTATCACGTGCTTATCAAGATTCCACGTCAAAGTTAATCCACGTTGTGTAACATATTATTAGTCAGTGAAATATTATTACAGGGATGGAGGATTAAACGTCTGAGGAACTCTTTCATTGTTTGTTTGTTTGAGTTTTCAAAGTCCAGCAGAAATTCATTCTTGACTTAATTTGAGATTTTTATTCATAGAAAGTGAAAATCACTTCCTCACTTCAATTGAAATCAAACACATTGACTTGATGGATGTTCTTTTACTGGAGTGAAGAGAAGTATTAGTTGATGTTTATCCCTGGTTAAAACTCCTATAGGATCCGATAGAAACCGATTCAAAATTGATCGGAATAATTAAAGTCAATCTGAAAGCCTCGAGTAACGATTCAAAATGAATAGGATTCAATTGGAACTTGTTATCTGTAGGATTGAATCGAGGATTTGACCCATTGAAAGATATGCGTTTTATTGGAATTGATAGGACTTTACGCGATCTATCGGTTTGTATAAGAAATATCTGGTTGGATATTTGAAATTTTTTTTCATTTCAAGAGGCAAACGGTTTTCAAAGTTGAATCTATCGGTTTCTATCCGTTTTATGGGATCTTTCAAGCAGGGGAAACTAAGTTCCTTCATTAAAATACCCGCGTATATTCACTTTTGCTCTCCACTTGTACTCTACCCGGAAAGCGATCGTCACTGAAATCCACCGGAAATGTACTAAATTTTTATTCACCGCAATAAAGGAACATCCCACGAATCAATGAGTTAACATGCATAATCCACGTATTCACGTGAAAACCTAGAAAATTCCATATGAAATTTGAACCGTTCCAATGACTATTGCGTTTCTTTTTCCCCATTCTTTCACGAACGAGTATCGCTCTCATCGGATCCAATCAAATCCTGTTAGGATTCAATCGTCAGGCATCGATGCTACAAGTTATTCTCCAATCATTCCATACAAGTAAGGGATCCTTAAGAGTGGATTTTTGGGATGCATTCAATCTTCAATTTTCATGATAAAAATTACATTTTCCGTAGGAACCGTTAGAGAGTCGTCGTACTCACTCCTATAATATGAACTTTGACCCGTATGATCTTCTTAATTCCAGACGGCACGAGAATCTCTTGAGATTCGGTGGCGTTGATAGTGGGACAAAATCCGGGCCCACTTCTGTAACTTGGCCCCATTCTCTGTGAAATTCAGAACAAAAAAAAACATAAAACAAACACATTAATTTCAAAATTCATAAATGATTTCGCAACACGATGCACATGAGAGAGAGTGTTTTTTTTAATACTCACGCTGACTCCGGTGACGAGGATGTCGTTACGACAATTCTCGGCGGTATCGTGGGTACATCTGTGTCCATCGACGCACCAGTCGCAAGGGAAATTCGAGGATACGCATTGGGTGCAAGAGCTGTACGTGTTGCAATCGAAAAAAGTGAAATTGGTGGCAACGAGATCGGGACCGTTGGTCATTCTGACGGAAAGTTTAGCGGTGAAATGATGTTGACCTGGCGGTATGGAAGGCAGTAGGTCGGTCCTGGGCGTGGTACAATTCACGCCGTAAGATTTCCTCGAGGCGTTGGTGATGAGAGTTTTGTCGAGGGCCGAGAACGCGCAAAGAAATTGACCCGGCAGCGTCGGTAGGTTCTCGATCACAAGCTCGAGGGTTCTCGCTGTCGTACGTTGAAGTTGATCCGGCGTCACGGTTGTGATGGTCGTACATCTTCCACTCTTGTAAGGAATCCAATAAAGAGGATCCTTGGCGGCATCCTGACAGTCTTTACGTAGATTGCACTTGTTCTCCAACGAACACCAACCGCAATAAGGATCTTTAGCCCCGAGACAGTCCCAGCAGGTCTTGTAAACCGAGCATTCTTGCACCTTCACCTTCGAGATCGTCTTCTCCGTTAAAACGTAGAGATGCATCATCGGCGAATCGAACAGGAGGTCAGGATTCACCGGTGAACCGGGGTCGATCTCCAGGTCGCCGTATTCCAACGCGACCGTCGAACTCTCCACCACGACCTGAGAACGGAAACATTTTTCAGAAAATTAAACAAGGTTTATCTTTTGCTTTTTATTTTATTCTATATCGTCATTACTACTGAACTACGATCTACGTTTCATTCAATTTTCCACTTTCAGAAGGGAGACGTTTTATCATACGCTCGTTATAAAAGAGTCCCTCCTCTCTCTCCTCTTTTTTATATCCCGTTTTTTCTCTTTGCGTTTTTCATTCTCTTGTGCCGTTTTATATCGCATTTCTCTTTGTTTTCTTTGAGACATGTTGATGAGTTTCACATCTCCTAATGCTACCATTAACAATCCACCACCATTCTTTTTACGTTTGTTATAATTCATAATATAACACTTGCTGGTTTTTTGAAATTTATTTTCATTCTTGCTCTTGCGTACTTTTTTGTTTTTTTTTATCGCGGAAAATTCAATGTGAATTGAATTCTATCATTTTTCTCCAACCCTCTTTTGCCGCGAATGTGGGAATTGATGTCAATTTGATGACATGACTTTCAAACAACCTCAAATAACGTTGAGGCTTTTTAAGAATTATTTGAATCTGCCATCGCAAATTCCACTTAATTCAATATAGCTGAAGTCTGTGAAGACTACAGAGGTTTTCTGGTCGCAAAAAATTTGGAATTGATCAAATAACAATTGCTGTGAATTATACCCCAAAGTCGTCCCCGTTCCAAATTCCTTTGGACAGCCTCGGGCCAAGGATGTTGGTTGCAACCAAGCGACTCACAGTTGCCAATGCTTCTAATCTATACTCAATCGAAAATTGACGATAGGGTGAACTATCCAATAGATGAACGATTCGTAAAAGAAGTAACTTATCATAAATTCCTGCTATATCAAAATAATTGAATTGTTTTCATAAGAAGTTACTTCTATTATGGAAACAAACGAATTGTTCCAAGCAGAGATGCGCAGCCTCAATTACTCATTTGTACTCAAAATACTTTCTGATTTAACGTTCAGAATCTCTATTTTATGAAAATAGGAGAATACTTGACAGAAAAAAGTACGAAAAGTAATTGAGGCTGCCCATCCCTGGTTCCAAGGTAGCAGAAATTTTGAATAGTTACTTCTCTTATGAGTCGTTCAGTTACTGGGTAGCTCACCCTAACTTGCCCCTACTAATTTATCGGCATGTCATGTGTCAGTCGACATTGGCTCCAGACAAATTTTGCCAAGCCTTGGCAACAATGAGCGGAGAATTTCATTTTCAATTAGATTCAATACTGATTCCTCGAAGAACCAATGAAGTTATTTAAACGAAGTACAAACCGTTCAAAGCGATCAAACATTAAAATAAATCAATATTGATTTCTTATTTATTCATTGTTTCTGCAACTGATTACAGACCTCTCCAGACGTAATCATTCGATACGGTATATAAAATCAAAGAGATAAGTAATTGCACTCAATTTCTCGACCGATTGCCGTGGAGATACAAAGGAAACTTTTTGGTTCGTTCGAAACAAACGGATGGAAAAAAAATAAGAGCGGGAGGAAAGGGAACGACAGAGGGATCAATATTTCATAATTTATCTTCAGTTGTGATGATATAATGAATTAATGAACTTACTCGGTGAACACACAACGAGCACAGATGAATTGTGGAATGAGAACCCTTATTGAACTCTTCTCGGATACAAAACATTATCAAAGAGTTCAGAAAGAGTTTTTTTTCTCAAAATTCATCGGCTATTCTCATGTGTTATTAGGGATTATTTTCGAGAATCCGGTCGATTATTGCCATTCCTGGATTATTATGAAAAAAAAAAATGCTTGCAATCTTCAATCAGCTCCCAGATAGCACAAGAGTTCCAAAATAATTCTATATGATCACATTATATTCGTGATAAACTCTTTTGAAATTCTTGTGCTATCAGGACTGTCATTTTTCGTAATTTTTCTGTCAACTCTGCATTATTTTTACAAAATTTATTTCTGTTCTGTTTGTTCTATTGAAATGTTTGATTAATCATTGGATGAATTCATTTCAGTTGGATGTCATCGTGGGACAACGATCGCGTACCGGTTCAGCCAAGATGGCAAACAATAATACCAAATGAATTCTGAAAAAAAACAACTCTTCGAGAACTCTTTTGGAACACAAAAAGGTTTTTGAAGAGTTTCAAAGAGAATTTGGTTCGTAAGACTTCTTCGAGAATTATGACAAAACTCGCACTTGAATTCTCTTCGAAACTTTTTAAGAACTCTTTGGGTGTGAAACCATCATAAATTCATAACAACGGTTACATTTCAGATAAGGTTGTACCCCTCTGGTTAGCTAGCGAGTAGCTCTTTCGAGAGGATGTCACCGTCATCATCGTCGTAATCGTTGCGCTCCTCCTCGCCGTTTTTCTTTCTCCTCGTTCCTCGTACTCTTCTGTCAGGTTAATGAATCAAATTATTGAAAATACGGAACACAAATGAGCTTATAACGTTAGGTCGTCAAACGCGGGTAATTGTACGTTCTTGAATGTACGGCAACGGAGAGACGTTCACAATGACACGAAGATATGAAGAGTATATTGTGGATCTCTGTGAGTAATGAAACGTAGTTTAACGAGCCATTTCTTCTGCTTTCAGTGAAAATAACTTGAACGGAACAGAAACGGTGATTTTTATTCGAATACACCGCGGTCGTAGGCCATCCTAATTGCTGCATAATGATTTTTCTAAAGAACGATATGTTTTGCTTTGAATATATATATATATATAGTTGTATGAAAGGTATTCCGAGAGGAAGGTACATTGTACTCGTACTCGTACGTTACGGCTGAATTTCATGATGAAATATTGAAATCGTTAGTTCAGAATACAATGCAAGATAATACTGGATGTAATTTTATTCGCGTTACTGTATTGTGTGTATGAGTGATGGAAGAGATGAAGATAAAGAATGAAGAAAGAAGATGGAATTATTGTTTGAATGAATTTGAGGAGTGGAATGTTGGGTTTGCAGGAATTTTATTCCTGTGATGAGGAATTTGAATATTGTGAATCGGTGGAACGGATGTGAGATTGAAATGATGAAATTTTGAAATTTACTGCATCATTTGGGATAAGGGATACCGAAAAAAGTACTTAAGAATAAGGCTTTTCTTCAGCACATATTTTTAGAAGTGTTTCACGAGGTTTTGAGGAATAAGTTTCGTGTAATTTGTATTCTCAAAAATCCCATCGAATAATTCTACAGCTGAACTAGATACCTCCTCCTCTAATTCAAAGTTTCTGTAATAAAATTCGAACGCAACACACGATCAGTGGAAATTACCACCATAAAATTAGCCCCAGCTGTTGAAAATGAAGCTGAAACTGCCAGCCGATTGTTATAAAGTTTTACAAAAAATTCTCATTAAGAATTCAAGCATCTGAAATGTTTAGTGGAACGCTGCTCAATAGATTTCTGGTATAGAAAAAAAAATTCAACAACATTTAATACAAAGTTTAAACAATCGGCTACCAGTTTCAACTTCATATTTTGTAAAACAAAATTTTTTTGTAGCCTTTGAGAGAGCTTTCTTCATTGCTCCCAACTTCCGTTGATTTTAATTCTTGATGGCTCATTTCGAGGTTCTGGGAAGGAGTGTTACGTTTCAGAATGATAGGGTTAGAATTAAGGTCTGAGGAAAATTGGAAAACGAACAACCAGCGTTATTGAGAGCACCCCACACTTAGGCGAGACAATTTCTCTGTTGATTATAAATATCGTGAAAAAACATTGAAAGTTCCGCTCGTTTTTTTTTGTTCCAATGCAACTCCTGACTAGGAGTTTGCTTCATTTTATTAGGGTTTTCCTTGGTTTTGCTAGATTTTCTTCGAGTTGAACTTGGTTTCATCAGAATCTTGTTCGCTTTTCCCTTCTCCTTCCCTCCTCCTCCTACTCATCTCAATTTCGCTTAGGTTTCGCTTGGTTTACCTCGAATTTCGCTCGCTTCTTTTCCAGAATTCATTGAAATGAATGCATTCTCATCATAATTGGAACTTTTAAACGTTACCGAATATCTTCTCTTATATCGTTGGTGTCTAGGATCAATTAATACCAGGGCTGGGCAAAATACTCTAAAAAATGCATTCCGAATACCAAAATACATTTTGTATTTCAAAAGTACATTAAAGTGAAATACGTTCGTAAGAATTGTATGCGTCTGAAAGAACTGTTCATGAAATTTATGATTCATTCATCCATAGTAAAGAGACTTAAATTGAATCATATACAGAATAATTGAAGAGGTTCAATTGTGAATATATGCATTCTATATTGATATTCCATAAAAATTGTACCTTGTTGAAAAAAAACAACCCAGCGTGGTTCAACGAATCACTACCCCGGTGGAAAAATTTCGCTGAAAATCACTGAAATTCTTAGAGATTTCCAGTGAAGAGTGTTTTAGAGGATTGTAAAGGTGTTCATAGTTTTTCAGGGAGTTTCAGTGATTTTCAGAGATATTCTTTCAGAGATATTTATGAATATTCAAAAAAATTTTCAGTGTTTTTCAGAATTTTTCAGTAAGATTCAGAATTTTGCAGTGAAATTCAGAGAAATTTTGAGGAAAATTTTTTTCACCAGGGCAACTTTAGGGTTTGCCACATCCGGAAGGTTCCAACGAAATCTACCAATTATATATCCACATTCGATGGAACGATCAATGAGATTGGGAGAAAATTCCCGGTGTAGCAACCATGAATTTGGTTCCAGCCGGGCCAACGTGATTCTAGCTAGTGCTAGTTACAGGCAGCTCATGATGGCCGGTCCAACCTCTAATATATACGCTTTGCCCATCCTAAGGTGTTCCGAGTTGCCTCAGTCTGCACCAAACCAAATGATTCATTTTCATAACTAAAATGACGGATCAAAAATATTTGGAACAGGTTTGGGCAACTGAGAACACCTTAAAACGATCCTAGCTATGGGATAAACTTATTCATTCCAGCTGCATACTCACAGAAAGGATTTCATTTCTTTTCTTTTGAAATCAAAACGAACTTTTCTTGATCCAAGTAAACTTTTCTAGACTCAAGAAAAAAGTGAGTTTTGTCCCAGCGACAAGAAAAATTTTCTCATTTCAATAAATCCGTTCTGTGAGTGCACTGTTAGAAATATCTTCAAATTTAATATATTTCTCATGTACATTTGTAAATGAAATTTCAAATTCTTGGTTATTGAAATGAGACTTCATTTACGCGCAACTGAATTTCAAAATTTTTGCTATATCATATCATACGACATTGATATACATTTTCTTAACTGAAATCTTATTCGAATGTAATTGGAATTCCAATAAATTTTTCAGTTACGTGAGTAACTTTTGCTTCCATTACATGTAATTGGAAGTTCAATCAGAAATTTCTAACAGTGTAGGCTGTCCTAATTCCAATTGTACCAAATCGCACTCCATTAATTTCAAGTTTACCGATATCTGAATGATTTTGAAAAATCAACACGATGATTTTGTATAACCAGGATCAATTGAGGAACATTCAAAAAACATATTCACGAATATAATTTCATCGCGAATGCAAACAGCCTACACTCACAGGAAGGATTTCTTGGAATGAGAACCTTTTTTGAAATCAAAACGAAATTTTCTTGATTTAAGTAAAATTTTCTAGGCTCAAGAAAAAAATGAATTTTGTCTCAGCGACAAGAAAAATTCCTTTCTGTGAATGTAAAACATTAATGACCTGGGTTTTGAACTGTTGCAGCAAAATATGTCGACTCCTCCAGCTAAATTTTTTCGCGTTCCTACATATAATACTGAAAATTTCACTGCCTCAACAAATAATTTGCGGAATTGATACATGCTATTTTATAGGGAGAGACGTATGAGGTGTCTACTTTACTGTTATCGAAAAATTCGATTCCAGAACTTCCCTGGTGAAAATGGGAGCGAGAAGAAAGAGTAAACGAAGCGTATGCTGAAGGGTAACAGAAACGTTAATGGAAAGTATAAGAAGCTTGAATGGAAAGGATACAAAGAGTATGTGAAACGGGAATTGAAACAAAAGAAGCGGGAAAAATTCAAGAACTCTAGACAAAAAAATTGAACCCTGTGGTGAGAATCGAACCGGTGACTTTCATTATGGTAGGGTCTTATCCACTGAGCCATGGATCGTCGTTGACTTCAGGTGCTGAAAGATGTTACTTGAAGTCAGAATAGGTATGACTCGCATACGCTTCATATAACCTACTATTACGTTACGTGAAGCATATGCGAAACGGGATCGGAAGTTGATGAAACGTATACAGAACGTATGATTTGATGACTTTCCAGCGAGCGGGTATCATACGCTCCAGAAAGAGGGAGTTGAAACGTTTTTCGTTTCGTTCACGTTTCCTTCTCGCTTTGTGTATACGCTTCATTTTCACCAGGGTTTTCCAAGATTCAAGGAGCGATTCTGGTTTCCCAGGATATTTCCAGGATTTGAGGATATCTGAGGAGTAGGAGACACCCTGCGTATACAAAGAATGTGTAAGGCTCAAATAATTCTCTGAAATAACAGTCAATCGTTCTTTGTTCCAGGCTACACCAGAGAGCTCCCACCACACTAATCCTCATCGTGTATATTTCTCGTGGAAAAATTTAGCGATCGTCGGCATCGAATTGTTGTCAGATTGATAAAGAAAAAACAATAACATCCCAAATAACAAACAAAAACGCTCAAAATTCACCAGGAAGATTGAGTACTTTCCTATTTGAGGTTCTCCATCTTCCTAATGAATCCAGAATCCCAGAATAATAATAATAAAAATTCTATCAATTCATTTTATTTATAAATAAATTTTTTCTCCAACTACCAATTGTTCATTGTTTTTCCAAGAAAACCTCGAAGATTCATTCCGATATGAAAATGGGACGAGTTGAAGAGAATTTTTATCACAATCACAACATCCCCTGAAAATTGCGTGGATGAATTTCATTTGAAAAAAAAATTGGTTTTTCCTTGAATCATCATGATAAAAAAAAAAAGTGAAGAAGAAAATGAAACCCGGAGAGGAAATATATTTTGATATAATGAATGAATATACGATTCGGAGCGAATCGATTCCACAACGCGATATACGATGCCGAAATATACGGACGGGAGAATTATAAAAAAAAAAGAAGAAAAAAAGGGCAGAGGGAAAAATCATCGACGGAGCAGGCTTATCTGTCCGTTCACCGGTCACGATGAAGTAATTTTAATGTCGTCACATTGACGTTGCTTTCGATGGGAGAAACTTTTGAAGAAAATTGGATTAGAAACTCTTAAGAAAAAGTCGTGTCAGTTCTCGTCATCTCGACAAGCGCATCCCTTCGTTTCTGCTTTACATGAACCGAGGATTTTGTGACCCGAATGAGACAGGTGTCAATAGGATAAGAAAATTTATTCATCTCGATTCGATATTTAGGATCCAAGAGAGCAGGGAGTTTCGAGTTGACGAGGGTTCGATTCGGAATGAACAAGAATCATATGAATTCAAAATTAAGAAAAAAAAGAGAGTGGTTAGACTCCAAAATTCATGAAATTTCAATTACATTATCTTCCTCCTACGAACGCCGACGACGCCGACGACGCCGACGACGACGACGACTTTCTTCCTTCCTTCTTCGCTCAACTATCGAGTAATGGAATTTATCTGTTAAATCACATCCTATTTCGAGTTACGATTATCGTACCCTAGTGCACATAGTTGCAACTCAATGAGCACAATCACATTTTTCTCTCTGGTATATTGCAGTATTGTTGGAACTATCGTATGTCTCCTCTTCTCTCTTTCTTTCTCTCGAGCGCGAAACTCGCATCACATACACAATCTCAGAAAACGATAGTATTACTCGTTGAAGTATATAATTATAAAAATCCTTCCCTGATAGAGATCATTACAGACAACAGGGGAATGCAAAATGAATACACATTGTGAATGATGGATATCTCGGAATGATGCTTGTTCTTGGGTGCGCCTGCGGAACTATATGGGTATAGTTACATTACATATGTAAAGAACGCGTATTCGTAGTTATACGATACACGAGGGAACTCGCCAATGAGGTGATATACCTCCCAAGGAAGATGAATAACCAAATTTATATAATCCCAAGGAATAACGACATTAACAATGTTCCTTCTCTCAAAGAATCCTTCACACCTAGAGAAATAGATGATTCGATTTCATGTTCAATTCAAATATCACGTACACAAATTTACCTTTGGCTCTAGCATGGCGCAATGTAGATAAAGTATGGCCGAGGCTTGGCAACCGAGCATGACACAACACTGAGATTATAACATCATTCTATAATTTATCGATGTGTTTTTCCAATGGAGCCCCATCATTGGTGCAGAAATGGCAAACAATAGAAAAAAATGTGTTCATCAATGTTGTGCCAATGATAAAACTGTAAAAAAATAATTAACCCAAAAATATATAAAAAGTATGCACATTTCACAATTTCCAATATATGTTATTTGGAATCTTATTGTGTTTTCCTCATTCATCTGTGAACAACTCGGTGTTTTTTGTCGCTGAAGTTTGTCATGAGAAGTATACACAATATGGATCAGCGGTAGGAGCCCTCTGGTGTAACCTGTGAGAAAGAATGATTGACTGTTCTTCTAGAGAATTATTTGAGTCTTATATATTCCTTGTATACATCTCTCATTACTCGCGAGAAACACTCGATCGGTAACTTAGCTAGCAATTCAGCCATCAAAAGTTGGAATTGAGGAGCATACCAATATCGAGCCGTGCTATTAACAATGATCGGCGCTACATTGAAAACTAATTTTTATCCAGACTAGACCAAAATTTGTGGCAATATTCAACCACGTTTCAAATGATCCTCACTTTCGATAGAATCTATCGTTCGGTCAATGTTGGACCAAGGATGAGCCTAACAAGCGCCAAGCCTGGCGGAATTGTGAATCAATGGTAGGCCGACAACCGAAATTCGTTGAACACTGATATCGGTGCAACATTATATTTGTTGTTAATCAACATTCAAGATCCATCGATTGCCAAACCTTGCCTGTCAACATTGCGCCAAGCTATATTCTGTTGTCAGCATTGGCGGAACCTAGAAATTTTTATATGGCATAGCTTGGGGCAAGACTGGCTGCCAAACATTCGAAAGGATCTCTCAGGGGTCCTTGAGAAATCTTTTCGAATCCTGTTGAAACGAGTGTGCTGTATGGGAAGCGGAAACATTGGTCCAGCTCTGGCCAACATTGGCGGAGTTTCGGAAGGGAACTTGATTGAGGATTAGAATGATTAAATTCTTCCAGGAATCCAGGTGACCTCTTCCCGACTGGAAATTGTCATCAGGTTAACCCAACATATGATGAGGACCTGACAAGGTCATCCGAAATAAGGAATACCCGTTACGGTCCTGATCGGGATTAGGTGTGGATGACTCACGTATGGATGACCTCATTTGGTCCTAGTCAGGATTTCCTCAAATTATCCTGAAAAGGTCGAAGTAGGTTTTCCTCGCTGTATCCGCATCAGGACCTCGTTCGGTCATCCTAAGATCATGGACATAGTTTGATAAACTGAATACAAGAATGTACAGACTTGATTTCAGATTGTACACTCTTTGATTAAACAAATTTTCCTTCAACAAGAAGAACATGTTTGAACGATTTTTAACTGTGCCTGTTTTTAAATTCAATCCCTTCATTCCGAACACATTACCTACTTCTGAAAACTGTTGAACAATTTGTTCAATCTATTCTCAATGTGAATTGAAAACTAACTATTTGGGTTTTAATTAGGCGGAACTTATGAAAATTTCACAAGATTTTCCACGTTATGCATACAGCGCAAAAAACTTAGCAAACGTTCAACCATCACCAGCGAAATACGTATTTCATTTAACTTATCACAATTCTCATAAGGTTGATTTATTGACTATTCAGCATCATTTTTCTTTCCTACACATCACATCATCTGAGTATTATTCAAAGAGTATATATGAACCGAATGAATATGTGTTTCGTCATAATCAAATATAAGTTTCGAACAAGTACTCTTCTTTCGTTATTTCTTGATTAATTCGCATAAAAAAATCTGTTATTGAGTGCAAAATGAATTATTGAATCAGTTATCACTGCTGTAATATGTAAAAAATCATAAGTTGCTGATGTGGTGACAATTAATTCTATTCAAATATACGATAATATCAACAACGACAATATCTATATCAATATTAATTTACATCAGTATTTCTCGGAAAAAACTCAGAAATCCCAATCATTTTGTAATAATAAAGGTCATGAAGAACTCATTCGATCAAAAATATTTCAAGCGAATGTTCAAAATGAAATGCAAAAAACTTGAATTATTCACTTTCAGCTCGACGGATGGTTTTACTTTTCAAATTAAAGAGTACTCTTGAAGTTGAAATTTGTTAATTTCAGAAAAAAGCCTCATTTTCTGAGTTGAATTTGTTGTTAGGGTGATGATAAACTTGTAAGAAGAGTTTGAAAGTCGAGTGGAATCTATATTAATCAGGAAAGTCCAAATCGTGTGGCAAAAGTTAGAAAATCTGTCAACTTAGCTCACGGCGCATGGGCTTTTCTTCGCTAAACCAAATGCTGGCAGGAGAAATTCATCAAAATATAGTGGATTCAAAATGATGTGAAGTAAGAGAGGACCGAAATATTCATTAGATTTTATTCGTTCTTATAAACGTTCTAAAAAATAAGAAAAGACTATAGAAGATCCAAAGTGTCGTCTTCCCATATTTTTGTTCCAATAATGTTGTGTCATGTTCTTACAAATAAATGTTATTATATTTATGAAACAGGTTCAATACACATGTTTTCTCAACCTAACACTAGTTACTGGTGAAAAGATACGAAAATGCACACTCAAAAATGCAAATCATTGAAACAAAAATATTGAGAGACGATACATTGAGTCATATATAGCCTTACCATATTTATCAACATTTTTATAATAACTAATAAAATTCAATGCATGTATCTGTCCTCTCTTACTTCACATCACTTTGAATTCACTATATTTTGATGAATTTCCCCTGCCAGCATTTGGTTTAGTAAAGAAAAGCTGATAGAATACACATGCGGTGTCAGCTAAGTTGACAGATTTTCTAACTTTTGCCACACGATTTGGACTTTCCTGATCAATATAGATTCCACTCAACTTTCAAACTCTTCCTACAAGTTTATTATCACCCTAACAACAAATTGAACTCAGAAGATAAGGCTTTTTTCTCAAATTTGAAAATTTCAACTCCAAGAGTGCTCTTCAATTTGAAAAATAAAACCATCCGACGAGCTGCAAGTGAATAATTCAAGTTTTTTGTTATTCATTTTGAACATTCTTTTGACATATTTTTGATCAAATGAGTTCTTCATGACTCATATTTCTTACAAAATCAATATGATCTCTGAGTTTTTGCCTAGAAGTGCTGATGTAAGTATTTGAAGAAAATTCATTTTCACTGCATCAACAAATTACGATTTTTTGACACGTTACAACAGCTATGACTGATTTACTTAATCATTTTGCACTTACTAACAGACTTTTTGATACACATTATTCAAGAAATAACCACCACACATTTCACAAAAATAATTCATCCATTTGTTGATCACATAAATTTAACCTCACATCTGTCAACCGAACTGCAATTTTCACACAGGCTCATAGATTAGTTTTGATTTATTTTTGAGGTTTTAGTAAGGAATTCCTCACAAAATCCTAATTAGTCTTTCCTGATAGGGTCCTCATAATAGTGCAGCGTGACATGACTTGTTAGGTCCTGATGAGGTTGCCTTATCAGGACCTGATCTGGATCAAGGTTTACCTGATCTGGTCCATGGGGTAAATTTCTAGTCGGGTTACTGGACCGAAATGAGACTAAAATTTATGCAAGCTGTATTTCAATGAAATATCTGTTACGAATTAACGTTAGCTCGATATAGATTGCAAATGCTTGGCATACAAGCTTGGCCCAAACTTGGGCATTGCCCATGTGGGCACTAGCAAAATTTTCCAAAGGTTGATCAATTATTCCCCCTGAATCCACAATTAATTCCTCAAAGTCTGAAGTGGATCTTTACTGCAATATAGATTGAATCTTGGCCCAAGCTTAGTGCAGTCTTTTGTCAATGTCGACTGATTCATTTTCACCTGGAAATTCTTGAACTCGAACAGCAAGTAAATAAATAAAACAATGTAACAAGAATCAAGAAATTCTCTTGAATGTAGATATTTGCAACCTACTCAAACACTTCTCTTCTGAAGCCTCAAAATTCAGCGTACGCATATGTACAGACGCGCATCGTACATTCGCCCACGTCTTTTCCCTGTCTCAATGGGACGTTGAAAGTTCCCCGGCTGCACTTTCCTCGTGGCCCTCTCGAAACGAGTCCGGGGTGAGTTGCCTATTTATACGCATGCATATATATCGAAAAGTGCAAGACGGAGAGGTAAAAACGTCGAGAAGTTAGAATATAGAGGGTACCGAGTAACTGCACTTATCAAATAACCCTCGAGCCAAAGCCCGATGGTGGTAAATGGCCGGCTATCTTATTCGTCGTAAAACCTTACGTTCGTGCACATACACATAACGTACAAGTTTCAAGAGAGAAATCGCTGGTTTAGTACGTTCGAATGAGTGTCGTCAAACATACGAATGCGAACGTATACACATATATACCTACTATATATCTATCACAGAACATAACATAACTCCTTCCTCATGAAATTTCAAGTCTTATATGCCCATATGTGTGTTCGACAAGAGTAAACAAAAGACCGTAAACCGTGTAATGAATGTTAATTCGATCGATGAATCTCAGGAGATACGTTTCACACACGTTTATGATACGATACTTTCTTTAATAAATACCTGTTAATTACGCCGTTGAGTTTCGGTTCCCGGCTATCGGAGAAAATTGTGCATAAATAAAATTGTGCGGTAGGCGGCAATTAAGATCGAGAAGAAAGATCATAGAAAAATAGATAGACAGGATACTTGAGAGAGAGAGAGAGAGAGAGAATCTCTCAAAGGAGAGAGAGTGTCAGGAGAGATCTCTCTCTCTCTCTCTCTGTGAAATGAGCTTAATTCACGAGGAACGGACTCACGGCACGTTCCTTACAGGCTGTCAAGACGTCTGTCTTCGGCATCTCTCCGGGCGGACTCGATCCAAAGAAACGAGCGCGACACGATTGAATCCGATGACGTGCACATTGGCGCGATGCTCTCTTCTCTCCATAAAATCACAATCCCTGATGCATCTACCCGACGCATCAATGTAAACATGCCCACGCTGCGTACATGTACGTACACACGTATACAGCATACTTATTGCGAATGCATCCGCAAAATCTTACAATGCACATACCTCTACGTCGCCCATCCTTGTTTTCTCAAGCAAGATTTTCTCATCGTCGTGAGGATGCTGACGATGGCCGATTGAGATTGCTCAACAGATTTATTGTTCGTATCGAGGCGTGATTACAGAGAAAGAGAGGACAGTCGAAACGAACGGAAGAAAGAAGAAGGGAATCGGCGTACGTGAAGCGAGGGAAGAGAAATACCGAGAGGAGTTCGATACCGTATCGGATTCTACGGAAAATTCGTCACTTCGATTTTCCCACATCGAGAATTCTTGGGAGAGGGATTTTTTCAAATAATTACCGTGCGATCTTCAACATTTGTGGCGAATATTTCTGCGAACCGTTTGGTAATTCCCTCATTTTCATTGAAGGCTGCATAGTAATTTTTTGAAGAATTTCCACGTGTTTCTCACACGGAAATTCACCGCTGTAGCTAAAATAATTACAGCTACAGCTATTTTTCAGCTACCGTAGTAGAGAATCGTAACTGTAATTGCATGGGTTTTTTAGTCGATATTTGGATAGCCAAATAATTCAGCTAAGTGAGTAGCTGTAGCAGCTAAAAAATAGCTCCCGTAGTTAATTCTTAGCTATTCAAATAATAAATAACTATTTCTCTCCGCACAGTTGCTATAGAATAGTCTCATACGATCTGACAGCAAACTATTTGTTATCACAGCAATCTTTTTAGCTACAACAGCGATTCTTCAGGTGTGGTAGCAAAACCCTGCCCCTCCAGCAAATTTTTTTATTACATATGGATCATTCCATGTGAAATTTACAATCAAATCTTCAATTCATGTGAAATATTTTTTTCTGCGTTACCGCACGCAGAAAAGTGCCTCTTTGGAAAATAGCAGAGTTCACTATTTGATATCGTAATAAATGTTTTTAATATATTCTCAGCAGAATGAGCTACATAATTTACTGATTATGTGATGCGAATGATTAAAAAGTGTAATGCCACGTAGTATTTTTGTGAATTACTATGAGGATTAGCAAGTTCTGTGATTTCCATCCCTGGATTTGAATTTTATGTGCCTACAAATCAAAATGCGACGTGACATAATTTACTATTCCAGATATCGGGGGCGACTGTGCTACGTATGACAGCGAACTTTACTATTTTTCGAAGATCTCTTTTCTCCGTGTGATTGATAAATATTGGACACGTCTGTTTTTTATTCATTTCAACATATTATTCGAAATTTCCGAATCTGAAAAATCCACTTTTATTTGTCGTCTTACAATTACCAAAAACAATGAACGTACAACAAAAATGTTGTTCGATATGAAAGTTAGCATTTTCTCTCAGCTTTCTCGCAATGAATTCGAAAAACAATATTCATTATTTGTAAATAAAAGGACAATTTTTCCCCAAATTTGGACATGATTTTTCTTCAATTTTTCATTTTTCAAATGTTCATCCAAGTCCCAAAAGAATACTGTGAGAATTTTAGGACGGACCGTTGAATATTTTTCGAATTATCAATAAATGAAGATTGCTTTACGCACTGAGAGCGTTATTCACACACAAAAATAAGCACACTCGTTTGTTTATGGATTTCATTACCGTGCGACAATTATCAAGTTGCTCTGTTTTTGATATGACAATGCAGGGTTCCCACCGAATTTTCATACTCAATTCCCTTGACTTTTTCAGAAGTTTCCCTGATTTCCCATGACCTTTCTTCGAGAATTTCTATGACCATTGGTTACATAATGGGGATGAAAAAATGATGAATAAATATTTCAGTACACCTCCTATCGGAATCAATGATATCCTATTAGTTTCTATGCAGTTCTTGTCACAGTAGCTATGGAACTTCATGGGAGCCTATCGAACTTCTCAAGCGGAGGAGTCAAAAATGAAAACATGAACCTGATGATCCATTGCATATAATGAACGAAATTCTTAATTAAAAATTGAAACTTACATATGACAATCAAATATAGTATTAGATCCAAAAGAACGAAAGGTATATACTCGAACTATTGGTATAAATATTTGGTATATTGGCAATCACAAATCAATTAATCAACAAAAACTTTCGTCTCATTCTAATAGAAATTAAGAGAACAGAAGTTATTTTATCGTAGAAGAACATGGAAGAATGAGATTTAAAATCTCATTACATATATAATCGAACAAACTTTACTTTTTATTTGAAACTGAACTTGAGAATTGATATCACGTATTTCAGCAAAAATGTTAGTGAAATACTTTTAGTTGGAACAAAGATAAATTTTCAATCTGATTTCAAATTAATAAAACCGTTTCAGCAAAGTATTGTATGTTTATGAACATATGTTCAAACTCGCCGAGATAAAATACACGAAATTCAATGAAAATTCTTCTTTCAAGAGGAAACCATAGAGAATTACAGTACGTACACGACAAAAATAATCATTTCCTTGAATAAAATGAATATGGAAGATTCAACAGGTAAAAACATTTGATGATACAGGCAAGCTGCTTCAAAAATTAATTTGAGAAATATCCTAATTATATATTTTTTCTATTATTTTCATTATAATACTTCTTCTAAACGTTTGATTTTTTCATTAATCGCTTCTTCCTCAATTTGCTGTTTTATGCGAGATACCCCTCTCTCTTCTTGAAGTTTCTTGAGTTCCTTCATTGAAAAAAAATTGTACTTTGAATACATCAGAGTAGACATTCGAACCTTGGTTCTTTAAGAAGAGTAAACACTTTTTTTTACATAGAAAGATTTAACATTCGCTTTTGTTTTATAAATAATACGTTCACTTATTCTCTGAATTTGTTGGAATGAAAATCCACTCCTGAAGAATGAAAATACTGCAAGTCTGATGAGAGTGAGCATTTCACCCTCATAAAAGAATGGAATTTCACTCTTTAAAACGAGCTGAAATTCCACTCCAATACAGTAAAAATTTCCTCCTATGGAGTGAAAATTCTTTTGGAATGGAACCTCATTCTCTTTGAACTTGCAATGTTTTTATTCTTCAAGAGTGGATTTTTCATTTTAAGAGATTCAGGGAGTAAAGTTCCTCCTTTGAATAGTGCCGAATCGTGTTTTCTTACTCTATCAAGGAAAGACATTCGAATGAGAGAAGGATCCGCAAAACTAGTTAGAGAGCGAACTGCTCAGTCGTTGTAACAAGTTCGGTAAAAGTTATAACGAAAATATTTTTGGATGTGTGGTTATTGATGAATTTCAAATATTTTTCTTCGATTGTATATCATTATAAATGCTTCTTCTATCGCCCTGATCAATGAGAAACTCTCAAATCACAGCAATAACATATTATCTAAAGATTTTTTCATTAGAATTTCATCAGACTTGTTACAACAACTATACATGAAAACGATATTTTTGTCGAAGAAATATTTATTCAGACCGATTCAAACAATAATTTATTGGATTCACAGGAATAATTGTTTCTTCGCACATCTGTCAGGCGTTTTCAAAAATATTTTCTGACTAAAGGGTAATTTCCCTGACAAAAACTCGATTTCCCTGACTTTTCAGGTCTGTGAGAACGCTGCAATGTCTACTGGAAAGTTTATAGATCGCTGTTGCAATCAATTCAATGAAAAATCACATTCTTCAACTAATATCAGAGAAAATCTGCACCGACCGTCTGATACGATATTTGTAAAAATGAATTTTTTGAAAGTAACTGATGTTTTATGTGCCCCCTGTCGGAAAAAAATCGGGAAAATAACTGTTATTGAATGTTGTAAGTAGATCTTGAATTCATGTCAGTGAATGCACCGTAAATTTTTCATTTATCCTACTTACGATTTGTATCAATTCGCTAGCTAGCCAGCTGGTATCAGAACACGATTTTTCGAATAGTGCTGACGATACTTGCTCAGTGTATGATGATGAATTCGAAGTGAGTGTACAACATTAATTATTCCCTTTCACATTCTGATCACTACACGGACGAAAGAGATCCATGAAAAGTCCTCAAATGTCATTGGAATTGGAGGAAGGTCTGATGAAATCTCATCTAATCATCAGTTTTATAAATTTCTGCAATAACAATCTCGTTGAATTTCGCCAAATCTCGATGAATTTTGCATCACTGTTCTAGTTAAATTTCATGAAATTTCAGAATTGTCAGATTGAATGGATCTCTTTGAACAAAGGAGCTACATATACATATTATTCTTCATGCGCTTATAGGAGGAACCTGAATACAACTTCCAATTGATTTCTAAATTGAAAAACAAATTCCATAACTCTCAAATCAGTCAACAAGAGAGAATTTAAGTCTTGATCATTTTTCCAATGAGTTGAAGCGTGAATAAGATTGCTCAAACAATGAACACAACGTGTTTTCTATTTTGAATTGCCAGACCGTTGAAAATGCGAGAAAGAATTTTTTCGGTACTTGAAAAAAAGAAGTGGTGAGTTCGTTATTGGGAGATAGAAATTGTTATGAATTTGAGGAATCTGCTCTTCCAGTAAGTATTTTTATTTTTAAAGGTAACGCTATATCGGTCGCAACTGAACTCAAAGTTAAAGAGTTTCATGAATATGATGATATCAGTTCTATAATGCTGGAGCAAAAGGATATCAAGTCTGGTAAAATTGATGGCAAAACTTCTATTCTCCAAGAAACACTCAATCATGGAAAACTTAAAAGATATTTATAAAAAGTTTCGAGATGCAAACCCGGATACCAAAATTGGATTCTCCAAATTTTGTTCTCTTCGACTAACTCATTGCGCTTTAGCTGATTCAGGTGGGACTCATAGTGTTTGTTTTTTTTGCCCTATTCATGAAAATATGAATCTCGTGGCATCAGGTAAATAATATAAAATTATATAAATAGCAATTGATGAAAACTAAAAACTATCCTGTTAGTAAATATTAGGATGTTTCACTGAAATTGATTCGCGACAATCCAAATGAAGGATGTTTTTTTGGAAATGTCCGATGACAAAATTTTGGTGGTTTCTCAAAAACACGATGTAAACGAAATCGTTCATAAACAAACTTTTTGGAATTTTTACTATCATCTTTCAGTAAATTTCCAGTGACATACGGAAAATTCCTAACGCTTGTACGTGTTAATCACTTTTGAATATTTATGCGAAGTTTCCCATATAAATTTATCACAGTGTAGACCGTTGATTTGAAATTCACTCCCCCATCGATTCCGTAGTGAGACAAAATTGTATCAATACCGGCATAGTGTAGTTTTTTTACGGTATTCTCCGTCATTATGGAGCCTGGTTCAGTACTGGCACATTTTGATCTCATTGGAACCGCCTTATTCCTATAACGTTGGTTAGAACTCCGTTCTTCCATCGATTTCGTAGTAAGACAAAGTTGTATCAATACTAGTACAGTCACATATCTTCTCAGCGGTGTACACTGTCATCTTTGGTTTGGTACTGGCACTGTGTTGTTTCACAAAAACAAATGTGTCGTTACGAACTTAATTTGAACTCAAATTCACCACTGATTCCGTGGTAAGACAACGTTGCACCGGTACTGGTAGTACGTTGTCTTCTCGTGTATTCCGCAGCGTTATCAATTCTGGTACACTTCTGGCCCAGTCTTGTCTCACGGAAGCAGCTGTACTACTACAGAATGAATTTAGTTTCTGATCCCCTACCAACTAAGTATTAGGACGACGTTACAGCAATACCGTTAGCGTATCGTGTTCTCATATGTTTTACAATGTAGTTAGAGCTAGCTCATTACTGGCATAGCCTGGGTCCATTGAAATAAAGTTGATTTGGATTCTAATTCACTACCGATTTCGTAGTGAGACAATGTCGTATGAATACTAGCTCGCACACCATTGCCAACTCTGGTTTTGATACTGCGACAATTCCATTTTCCTAAAACTTGGGTCTTTGCTCAGCGGTGAAGATTGAGTACTGGCGCAGAACTGTCTGTCTACGGGAACCAATATTTTTTAAAATCCGTCCAACGATTGGTGCCAGTTGAGAAAGAGTAATGACCTTGAATAGAAAGCGTTGTTTCTGCCAGACTACGGCGAACACAACCTTGCCAGTACTGTACCTCTTGAGAACTCTGTCAATTTCCACATGGGTGAAGACATATTCTTCCAGTGAAAAATTTGAAATAGTTAGTATTTTGAAACAGAAGAAGTCTGGAGAAGTCAACATTTTTTTCGGCCCCAGCTAAAAATTCGCTGTCACAGCTACCAAGATTGCTGTCGCAGCAAAATCAGATTCCGCTGTCACAGGGAATTGTTTTTTTCTCAGTGGCATATGAAAATAAAATTTTATGTTTTTTAATTTTCTTCCTTTTCCATCTTGTGATATCACAAACAAGGAATCGGTATACAATTCCTTATTGAAACGCACGAGTATACTCGAGTGCAAACAGACATGGATAAATATATAAGGACGGTAGAAAGAATTGTAGGACCACTTTCGAGACATTATGACATTCGTTTTTAATCTTCTTAAAAGCGTTTACAAGGTACTACGGTGCGTTTGCACCGCACGTACGTATCTCTCATTTCGATATAAAAATTGTACGAGTGCGCGGAAGAGTGTCAACGTGTATATTGTTATTGAGATTTATTTCAAGTACTCTCGGATGAGAAAAAAAAAATACATAATCGAAGTCGAGTGAAAGAACTCGATGGAGATGAACCGAGTGCAAACATTTCCCCTTCTTTTCATTTCTATTGATTTCTGTAAATACTTTTGTAAATGCTGATTTGAAACGTTCTTGAATACATAATTTGAAGAGGTACCGCTGTACATGACGCGCCGAGTACTACGGGCTACTTGTTTGCGCTTTTCTTTAGTTTTGAGGTCAAATTTCGGCGTGATATTTCGAAACGATTGGCTTTCTTGTCCATGGGAAAGAATCAACCTCGGAATAAATAGTAGTTATGGAGTGGATCACGTATGAGAAAATGAAATATGATTTCCCGGCAAGGATGATAATAGTAATAATAATGATAATCAAATTCGTTCGGGTTACGATAAAATGCGAAATGAATTTCTCGTTTTCATTGTGGCTCGATATAATCGCCATACCAATTGTGATATTCCATTTCGTAACTCTCTGGATGTTTGAAACGCGTCAAGCGGTAGGTGTAAACAACTGATTACCCGTCGCGTAAATGAATTTGATATTATTAATTTATAAGTTGGCAATTTCACAGAATAGCAGCGTATGTTCCATTAAACATATAGGGAGTTAATCCAAGCGTGCATGATTTTCAAGCAAAACGAGTTCTAGTCACTCCCAGTGCTGAGTCAAGCGAATCGAGAGAAGTGAAACACAATCTTGAATATTTCAGGTAGTATAGAAAATAATAATCACGTAACATGGAGTACGTGATAATACCTTTTTTTCGATTCGTTACACTTGAATTTTGACGATAGAAAATCAAGAGGAGAAATCAACTTTGGTAGAACTCTTTTGTATACAGCACTTAGGACACGATTCTCGTTATGGACGTTGAGTAATGTGATATTCAGTTGTATTCATCATCTACCATCATTCTCCTCGATCATGAACAACGTCGTCGAGCTCATCGGTCTTGTAAATATATATTTGTAATATCCTTGTGACCAGAATTATTCGTTATTTCGTGTTAGAACACTATTGTGGAGAAAGTTGATGATGTTTTCTGAAGATCCTTCCCCTTCGTGGATCTGATTTCTCCTCCTCCACTAGAGATCATTTTATTTATAAATAAATACCATCCGCCTGTCTAAATTTCTACTACTTCAGAATGAGAATTCAAGGTTCGAGACTGAAATTTTTCTCAAGAATATCTACGTTGTCTACCTCTACACCGTGCACAATTATCGCCCTTCTCCTAGTGTTAATACCTTACTTCTAAAATGTTTTCTTTTTTTTTCTCCCTGTTTTTTCCGAGTTCACACCCTGAGTAACGTCCATTTCATCTCTTAGCATTCTTCACTCTGGAAACTCGGACACGAAGGAGGACGGAGGAACACTTCGGTTTTGATCAAGTATTGTAGCAACCAGAGGCACATTAAGGAGCCACCTTTGTTAATTGCGCTAATACTTGAAAGAGGCATGAGAGAGGGCTCTTTTGTGAAGTCGAGGACAATGGGAAAGACATTCTTCTTCTCTTTCGTCTTCTTCTGCTTCTTCTTCTTCTTCTCCTTCTTATTTCTTCTCCTCCTCTTCGTTTCTACTACCTCTTTATCTCATTCTTGTGCTCGCAAATTTCTCACGGTACAAATCGTCCTTTTACGTCTACTACCTATATACTACTTACATGCTCGAACGTGTCCTTTCACTTTTCCGCTTCTACTGCATCTTTTTGAATCCAAAGCATCGAAGTCTTCTCTTTTCTCTTCTAAGACTCCTTTTACTTCATTCCTCCTGCTCGAGCTTCTCCTCTTTCCAGGTTTTTCATTTTGTAACACGAAGCCCGGAGGAATGAAGAACCTCGTTGAATTCTTCCATCACTTCGGGAACCTCTTCAAAGCGAAATGGGAAAGCTTTTCTCTCATTTACACAACGTGATCCGAGAGCATCGGTATA
This sequence comes from Gonatopus flavifemur, assembly GCA_018340375.1. Lineage (NCBI taxonomy): Eukaryota > Metazoa > Arthropoda > Insecta > Hymenoptera > Dryinidae > Gonatopus > Gonatopus flavifemur. The sequence goes on along the minus strand of JAFFJZ010000006.1, from coordinate 2,593,164 downwards.
TATCAAAAACGTTGCTGCCGTTCAAGGTGTTTAAAAGCCTCGCAATCTATCAAAATTTTATGTAACTTGAAGATTTTATGGTGGGATATTTCGTTGTGAAGGTGATTTAACGATGGAAGAGGGATTTGTTTCTCGGTTCGTGAAAATAGAACGAATCGGGAATTTTGGTTTCAGAAGTAAATTGGTTTGTCGCTATAGCGCCTACAAGGAGAAATTGTGGAGGGACCGAAGGCAAAAGTTGAAACAACTGAAGTTCCATAATGAAATAAATAAGTTCGCTAATAGAATTAACGTCTTAGTTGTTAACAACTGGAAATTTCTTGTCTTGCATGGACAAAAAATGATGTTGTTGATATTTGGATAGCGTAAAATCAATTCTGGTAGCTAGTTTTTAGCTGTAACAATAAAAGTTATTGCTATGTAGTAGCGAAAATTTAGTTGCTGCAGCAACTTTCAGTAATTTCATCTTTCAGTACACTCACTGAAATTCTACGGATTCTGCACTGTAGAAGTCTAGTGAACATGCTGGAATATTCCTGTAAATGTACTGAAATTGTCAATTCAATTCACTACGCTGTTAAAAAATTCCTGCCTTGACTTTAATATTTTTGCTGGAAGTTTTTTTTAAGTACGTGCATGAATTGAGTTTTATACACATATTACATTAGATGTAATGTGGAATCTGTATGAACCTGAATTCATGTACGCGATTGCAAAAACTTCCAGATACTCCTGACATTGTGGCTAATAGGTATCTCCCAATGGAATACTGAAACTTTTCAATTAAAATTTCTTTCAATTTGAGAATATTTTTTTCATATTATATTGTATTTGATTGAGATATCAACAGAATTTTTCTACGCGATTTGAGACCGTATGACAAAATAATGATCGCACAAGCATTTGTGTAGTTAATATGTCTATTGTGGAATGATCATTGATGTATTCATCAGTACGGTTCGAATTTCGTGTAGTACAGAGTGCAAGGGTTCAAAATTCGTGAGAAATCTACCAACATTCCTTTGAAATTTCACCGGAATTCTCCCAAGTTTCACTCCTCATGGATTTTTCATGTACTTTTATAAATTCACGCATCAGTTTGAAACTGTGTATTGCAAAATGTTGTAATGAAACAATTACCGTACATTCATTCGTGCGGTTCAAATTCGTGTGATTTAGGAATAATCATTTCATATTGTTTGGTACTGTCAGAACATTTGTGTAGTGCAGATTGAGGGTGGATCGAAAAATCGTTTTGTCCGATCTCGAAATCAGCAGGGAGTGGAAAAGTTACTTTTTGTCATTACAATCAAAAAGTTCTAATACCATTTACAAAAATTTCGACGTCTTGAGGTCCCCCCGAGAGATTAAAGATCTAAAAATGCAGGGAAACATAATTTCTTTGCTTTTATGTATTTTTTTTTTCATATATATAAATTAATGAGGTAAAAGTTTTTCAATTCAATACTCCAAGAGACCACAATATTTAAAAATGTTCATCGAACGTTTGAGAAACGTTTCTACAGATTTCTGTTCTCTTGAAGTTGAACCATCAACTCAATGTGTAATAGAAAAGTCGATCTTATAATTTCGAATTTGTATGTTTTGAAACGGTTCGCCTCGATGAAAAACAGGAGAGATTTGTTGTTGCTTACCTGTTCAGTAACTTCATAGCAGCTATTGATTCTGAATTATCACACACGGAAAAAAAACCCCATATAAAAATTACATGAAAAGTCAGGTAACGATTGGAGTGTGGATTTCATGTAAAATTTACTACACAATCCTGTAGTTACATTGTTATCAAAGGTAATTCACAGCAACACTTCTCTCATTTACATAAAGCTGAAACTAGTGGGCGTAAAGTTAGCAGCCGATTGTTGTAACTCTTGAATCAAGGTTATTGGAGCTTCGTTTATACCAGAAATCGATTGAGTAGCATCCTACCAAACGTTTCAGATCCTCAAATCCTCAATAAAAACTGTGTATACAGAGTTATGAAAAGCGGCTGCTAGCTCTACGGCTGCCAGTTTCAGTTTCATCTAATTCACTTTGCTAACAATGTAAATATAACATTGGTTCCAAAGTAAATTCTACTCCAATCGCATTCATGTGAGCAGTTATGTTAAATCCACAGCAGCCAATGTAAAATTTACATGGGATTTTTTTCCGTGCACAATTAATCAAATATATTATAAATCGCAGCTGAAATTAGTGGCTGAAAGCTGGCGGCCGATTGTTGTAACTTTTGATTGAATTCGACTCCAGTATTATTTATATTGGAAATTGGTTGGGTCACTTTCAATTATGCAATTAGGTTCCTTGAATATTCGATGAAATAATTTTTCCAGAAATTACATCGATGGGCTGCTAGCTTTGGACCGCTAATTTCAGTTTCATCTGTATAAAAGTTTAACTTATATGTTTCAAATAATTACAATAATGATTCTTATCATTAATGAATCAGTCTCACCATTTGTTAACTTGACTGTATTATCATTCAGAATCAACGACTGCTATGAAGTTGCTGACCAGGTTCTAAACAACAGACTGTCTTGTTTTTCATCGAGGAGAATTATTTGACAACATACAAATTCGAAGTTATGAAATCGGCTTTTCTCCTACACAACAAAAATTTGTAGAAATGTTGCTCAAACATTCCTAAAAGGTCGTAAACGTTCGATGAACATTTTTGAATATTGTGGTCTCTTGGAGTATTGAATTGGAAAACTTTCACCTAATTAATTCATTGAAAAATAGATAAAAGCAAATAAATTACGTTTTCCTGCATTTTTAAACTTTAAACTGTAATGTCGGTCCCACAGACCGCTAATAGAATTTCATTTGTTCATAAATTCATGAATCGTCGCAAGAGATGCTCAAAATCATGAGTACCTTCTTATTTCACATAACCAAACCAAATGCTGTATCACGCGTTCCGCCATTCTTCAAGTAGTTTCCATACGGATTGGATTTTCAAAGTGTAGCGGTCTAGCAGACCGGTGTTTACCGTTTGTGTAAGTTTTTTTGCAAGGTTGTGCGGGTTGATATTTTATTTTGATATCATTACTTTGATCACTACTAATGATAATATATTATGACACACTGAAAACTGAAAAAAACAGAGTTTTTAAGATGAATGACTCACTCTGCTTGAAACTGCTGTCAGATTCACTCACAAAATATTTTTCAGGTCTTGAGAGGTTTTTATCTCGGTAAATCGGTCCACAAACTTGCAAACTTTCTACCCGATTTCGTCCGGAATCACCAAATCCGAACATCCAGTCAAAAAATGACAGCAAATTTTAGAATGATTTTGTTCATAATCTATAACTGGGATATCTGGTCAAAAATTGACAAATTTTTCTCGCTATATAGGTTTTGACAGAATATTGAGATTCGGCAATTCCGGAAAGAATCAAGTTGGAAGTTTGTCAGTTCCTGAGCAGATTTCCAGACCCAAAAACCGCTCAATACCTGACGACTATTTTTTGAGTAGATCTGGCAGCAGTTTTCAGCAGGATATATTTTATATTCCTAATATATTGAAATGTGTGCTGATTTTTCTATTGTAGTATCTTCCATAACTTCGAAAATAGTCAAAAACATACTTTTGTAACCTCAAGTTGCTCAAAATCTGAGTAAATAATATTAGCGGTCTGTGAGACCGATGTTTACCAATAGTGTGATTTTTTTAGACATTACAGTTTAAAGGTTAAATCTTCAACCGCTCGGGGTAACCTCAAGACGTCGAAATTTGTTAAAATGATATTAGAACTTTTTGATTGCAATAACAAAACACAACGTTTCCACCCCTAGCCGATTTCAAAATCGGAATAAACGGGTTTTCGATCCACTCTAGTGCAGATATTGCGCAGTGCATTAAGATGATTGGAATTGTAGTTGTTTGGCGTTGAAAGAAGTGAGAGTGAACGTTCCTATTGAGAGTTGGCACTGTAATTCAAAAGACCAGGTTTCGAATTCGGCAGAAATTCGTCAAGAGCCACCCAACGTCCTTCAAAAACCCACTAAAACTTCCCGCACATTTCATCCGTTCAAAATTTTTCATGTACTTATGTACAATTTATGTGTAGTTCATAACGATGTAGTTCCGAACAGTAGTTTTTCATAATCGTGTGCTTCGAAACAAGGTACACTGAGAAAACAGATATCCTGAAAATTACCATAATTTATGGATTTTCAGCGCTGGTCTGACCCGAGTCGGAATATTTACTTGCACGAATATCTAAAAGTACCATAATTTCTTGGACTTTTCAGAATAAGTATGGTACCTTCCTTATAAAAGTCCCAGCCATTATGGTACTTCTAGAGGTTTGTTCAGATAAATATTGAGACTCGGGTCAGACCAGCGCTAAAAATCACCGAAGATTCCTTAAGGTAGACATTTTGAAATCTGATTGAAAATTGGGCCATCCAAGGCTATGCTTGAACGGGCCCTTGAATGGATCAATATTTGTTTTTCCCCGGGTTCATTCGCGTGCACAGTGGGCCAGAAATTCAAAAAAGTGGCCAAAAATGCCAAAAATGAACTTTGAGTTTTTTACAAAACAAGTAGTTCATCATTTATAGGACCCTTTGAGACAACTATTCTCAAATTTTTATGAGATTTGATGCATGTATGTACAAATTAAACCAATATCCCCAAGCATAATAGGTTGAACTTTACTGTTCAAGTGTCATGTGCAAACCTGCATCATTTGCAAACTTCGCGCATCCAAGAGTGCTCTCTTGTATTTTTTCAGGAAGAACAACAATGAAACAAACTTAAAACGATGGGAAAAGTGTTCATCTTCACTGTTTATAGTTGAAACTGAACACAATATCACGAAATATAGAGCTTTTTATCATTTTCCAATCTTCCAATTAACTATCCCCCTGAGTTCCACCAGATATGAACATCAGATTAGGCTCATTACATTCCGGATGAAGTGTACTTTAAAGTCAACCTGCGCCTTTTTGCGCCTCTTAACAAACACATCGAAGAAATTGATGTTTTTGTGCTTTCATACATGGATTTTCAATATTTTCGAATGAATTCATATATTTTCTTCGGTATTCTTTCGAAAAGAGGTGACCAAAGTTTTTTGAGATTGGTGATTACGTTCAATTATGATAACCTGGAGTAAGAAATGAAAAAAATTCAAAATGAAGGATCCAATATGGCGGACTAAAATCATAAAATCAGCTGGATTCACTCAAACTTCGTTGTTCGGGGGTTTGTGAGATCATCGATTACAAATCTAAAGTCAATAATGCGATATTCGAACTGGTAGATCTAATATAACAATTCGGAGTTTGGCTGAAAATTTATTATCAAGGAATGTTCGTGGTTGCTGATTGTGAATCTGCAGTGAAAATTTCGTCAGAATAAAAAAAATCTAACCTCACAAAAATAATCAAGACGATCGCATAATATAACGCGATAATATAACGATCTCACCGGGTTTTAGGGTCACCTTACTGAGATTCTTCTGAGCGAATTTTCTCTGTGTCAGAATTTTTAATCAAATGAATGTTATCGATTGAGAAATTTCAGTGCGTTAAATAAAATCCGCTGAATTAACGAATTCAGTTAATGTTACAATTACAGCTTGGTTCGTTATTCTTGATTCATCATTTCTTACTTCAGATTTTGGATCAGCAACCCCACAAACCCTCGAACAGCAATTTTCAGGCTAGTGCCGAAAATTTTGCAATGTTTGTCCACCATATTGGATCCACCATCTTGAATTATGCATTTTTTACTTCGAATTCGTAATTAGCAACCCCAAAAACCCCATGACAGCCAATTCCGAGCGAATTCAGTTGATTTTTCAATTTTTGTCCGCCATATTGGATCCGCCATCTTGAATTATGCATTTTTGACTTCAGATTCGTAATCAGCGACCCGAAAAACCCCATGTGACCCAGTTTGAAACAAATCGACCAAGGATTTATATTTTTGGCCACTTTTTTGAGTTTCTGGACCACTGTGGCGTGGTTTAGAAGCACCAGTTTTCAAAATTTATCAAGAATTCGTTATAAGTCTCCTAACAATCCTTCTAAGTCTCACAAAAATTCCCTCACGTTTGATTTCTCCCTCATCTCTCATATATTTGCAGATAACATAGTTAGTGTTCCGGTCTCGTCTCGATCTCGATTTAATCTCGGTATTAATAATCTCATCTCGGTCTCGCTTTTGTCTTGAAAAAATCAGTATCGTCTCGGTCTCGAAAGATAATCTTTCGTCTCGTCTCGTATTGGTCTCGGTTTCGTCTCGATCTCGGGGTAGATACCGAGACCAGTCTCGGTCTCGTCCGAAACACAGTTTCACAGTTAGACATAGTACGTACTTCTCACGGATTCGGAATTGTACACGGAAAGAAATGATATGGTTGATATTTGGATAGCTGAAAATTAGCTGTGCCAACAAAATTTATTGCTACAAGAGCTAAAATTCAGCTCTGCAGCATTCCCTTTCGCTATCCAAATATCAAAACACGGAATAGCTGTCACTACCACAGCTAATTTCTAGCTACCATAGCGAATTATTTCTCTCCGTGTACGATTTATCAATTCCTGTAGCTGATACTCACTCGAAACATTGCCGATTGATTATTCCTCGGAAAAACGCGAAAAGATATCAATTCCAAATGTCTGGCAAACCAATAAGAATCCTTATTCCGTTCCATCATTAATCTCGAAAGATGAAAGAAGAGAGATATTTCCGTGAGTTTACAAAGTACAAAAAGAAACCGATCTTCTTTGAGTATTTCATCCATTGTTCCACGTCACAAATCGATTGACAATCCCTCAAACAAAATTCAAAGACCCTCCTACGGTTGATTTTTCATTCCAATGCACGATCGCGCGTATTATATGGTTCCTTTTTCTCCTTTCCTTCCTCCTTCCCTTTTATTATTCCCAAGTTTTTTTTCCCTACAGCCAATCGTCACACGGCCAGATACTTCCTATTATGTATATGTATATATCCACATATACACACCTATACGGCAAATCGATCATACTTCATACGCTGACAGATTTCCTGGTTCGATAGGACCTGACCGAACCGAACAAAACGAACGAACGAACGAACGAACGTTTTTCCGATATTCCATACCACCAACGAGTCCGCTTCAATTAGAGCTCAAAGATGAATGGTACTTACAAAAAATGGACAGGAAGTTGTATGTGTATATAAATATACACACGTACCCTGCACAGATTTGTACCAGTGCCCGCGCAAAATGGGAACCGATGGTTAGGAGTGATGGTGAAAAATATACATCAGAACTCGACGATGGAAAAGAAACGAGGGGGAAAAAAACCCCGTACAAAGCTCGGTGTAGTCGTTGTGTAAGATATTGTAATATCGAATGAAGCGATCTATGATATTTGCCGTGGAAAGGTTCGAGGATTCCACTTCTCGAGATCTTCCGCTCGGAGATTATCTGATCCACTGTGGTACATATATATTGTTTTGTTATTGTAGTTTCTCTTTTTTTTTCCTTTTCTTTTCTTTTCTTTGAATTCTGTCTTTTGTCCAATGAAAATTGATAATGGTGTGAAGGTTTTGTTATTATAATATCAGAAATAGAAATGAAAATTCCTGTCATGCTACAAACGAGATGAAGAAATGAGAAATGAGGGTCGAGATGGGGAACACAAAGAATACAAGGAACGACCTTTTGATTTGATTAATCCATTTAGAAGTATTTAAAAGACTCACGCACGAAAGCGACTTGGTTCTCAGAGAGATTACTACTTCACGATGTAGTTTATAAATGGTATGTGTTTGACTCGATTGAAACGTTTTATTCCATTGAGCGGGGCTTCGGTTCGCTCCAAGAAACATTTTAGAATGAAATAAAATTCGTAATTGAGTGAATGGGGGAGTGGTAATTGATTTATCAATTGATTCAGCTCTGACGAATATTGGTTGACGGTGGCGAAAGATCGCCAATGCTGGCGCAATCTTGATTAAACGATTCCGTACCTTTGATAGATATAAAATTGTGATTATCAAACCAATTTTCCCAGATAGAAATTTCCTCAATTGGAAATTTAGTCATCCAAGGCCCTGTCTAGACCCATAATACCTCAGCTCGAGCTCTAACGGGACCTCGAATGGACCAATTTTCATTTCTACCCAGGTTGGGATAAATTTTAACTCGCTCCAATGTTGTTCCAATACAATTTATCTCTGTATTATCAAAACAGTTCAGATAGAAATGAAAATCAGCCCATTCAAGTCCGAATTGGAGTGGTCTGGACCTACACAAGGACTTGGATGACCCAGGAGACACGGAAATAACTCTATTGTCCTACGTCTGGCTATCATGCTGGATCCACTAAATTTGTACATATCCCAGCGTGTACAAATATCGGCACGATGGAGCCCATGTTGGACCAGTCCAGGCCCCATTGTACATACATGCCAGGACAGATACATAAGAATTTGAAAGCTCAACCAATGCTGGCGTAACGTTTCCTAGCGCTTCTCCAGACCTAACCAGGCCCCAATAAGATTTTTGGGAACAACACCAAGCATTTCCAGCCAGGATACGACTCTTCGTTCAGAAAATATCCAACAAACACGATTCAACGACCTCTGTACCAGCGCAACACTTTCACAGACAATTTTTACTGGGAAATAAAGAAGATCTCTAGCATTTCAACGGGCCGGTAATGGATCAGCAATGGCAATAAAGACTCATTACAACTCTAAGAAACCGACCGCTGTCCCAACAGTAAATTGATATTAAGTAGTTGAACAGTCGTCTCACCAAAAATAAGCCCCAAACCCGAACCAGTTCTCTTCTTTCGATTTACTCTCGCGCTCACCTGAAACACAAAAAAAAACACAATTTCAAATTGATTTCTCTTCCACTTGACAATTTAAAAACTATCTACGGTATAAATGAATAACATCCAAAGTGCCGTCTCTAATTTAACTCGAAGAAGATTCCCTCGTGAGACCAAAGGGAATAGAAGGGAAAGAATAGCATCCAAAGAAAGCAAGAGGAGGGAAGCTAAAGGAGAGAATGAATGGATTTATCAAGTTTGGTTCTTTCTTCTGAATCGACTGACTGGTCGTGGGGAGAGAAGAAGACAGAAAGAAAAAGGAGGAGAGTAACGGAGATGGAATAGGTCAAAAGAATGGTGGTCGTCTCTCCTCTCCCGTACGTACAAGCTCTTTCTCGTCTAAACACACTCCGAGTTGATAAATTGAAGGGAGAGTAAGAGAGCAATCTGATTGTATTGTGTGTATTTGCTCTTGTGGCTACGAGTATCCGTTTGTGTGGGCGTGTATTTGTGTTCGTTTGTTTGTTTGTATGTGAATTAACTTAATGGACGGTTGTTATAGATATGTATGAGCCTCGGGGTCACCAAGCTGCTGTTGTTGCTGCTGCTGCTGCTGACGCTGTTGCCAGTACTGCTGCTGCTGCCGCTGTTATCTAAAATTTCATGCCAACTGTTTTTGGTTTGCGCATACTACTCTCACGTATATACACGAATATGAATTTTGTTGAATTTATTGAATGTGAAATTTTGAAAGTGATAGATTCTATCAACTGTGAATATCTTTCAAGTCTCATTGTTCGCTTTGTATTCTCAATGCAACTCGATATGTCATTAGTGACGGTTGCTTTGGATCATAATTCACTGAAACCAATTACGTTTGATTCTATTACAATACGTTACAATTGAAGTGCATTATATCTCGTTTAACTCCATTACGCTTCATTTGTTATAAACTCTATCGTTTGCGGGGTAATTAATGCACTCCGTCTTCGAGTGGTTGGGTACCTTGTTCTGCATGATAGGCGGTATTAATTATGTAGCTTAAGTGAAACTGAAGTATCTAGAAACATCCAATGCAGGGTCAAAGTGCTTTTCATTTTTGTTAGAGAGTTCTGACAGAACGTTTGTCTGGGCTGAGAAGTTGACGGACTCAGGGTCTTGCTCGACATTCGGCTATAGAGGGGAATTAGGTCGAAAAGTAACACGGGATCAATGTTAGAACCTTCCCTACACTTTCAAAGCAAAGGGGAGGGGGGGGGGAGCCGGAAAAAGGAGATCAGATCTCAAATTTGTAGAGTAATAAAATCGCTATGTCTGAACAGTTCGGTACCGAATGGTTCCGGAACTTCCTAAGGACTTGAAAATACAAAAAGATATTCCGGAAAACTCATGAAGCTGAGATTAGCAGCCATAAAGCTAGCAGACGATTGTTGTAAGTTGTAATTGAATTTGATTGAAGCTTTGTTCACATCAAATGTTAATCAAATACAATTCCGCTGAGCGTTTCGGATGTTTAAATTCTTGATAAATGTTTCTTGCAAAAAGTTATGACAACGGATTGCTAACTCTACCGCTGTCAGTTTCAGCTTCATGGAAAACTCTTTCACGAAAAGTCTCATCTCTCCTCGACTCGAGGTGAAGATTTTTCTCCACGTTCGCGTTGAAAGTTTCTATTTCCAGACATATTTTTAGGAGAGTAAGGTCTTAATTCAAAGAGAAAGTACCAAAGTGGGAAGGTGGCACTCCGAGATTTTTAAAACTTCCTCAGGACAGGGTTGCAAAAAGCCCAGGGTTTGAAAAAAACCCGACCCACCTGGGTTCTACTGGATTTCATTGGGTTTTACTGGGTTTTATAAAATTTATTCAAATCAATTGCGTCACAATGATAACACTAGAAGAAAAATTCTTGAATTTAATACAAAATCCCCTATGAAACGTCACATTCCTACATTAAATTGAATAATATTCCAAAATTTATAACTGAAATTCAACATTCATGTATTAAATTTCACAAATATGTTTATGTTATTAAAATTAAGGGGAAAAATTCATATATGATTCATTTTCCCAATAATCATATTTATCTATCAGTTCATTATTAATTTCTTAAAAGATGGTCAATATACGGAATTTGATTACCCATTACTTGAATTACTTGATGGATAATTTTTTCAAATACATTATCCATTAATCAAGGAATTCAATTCAATTCGAATGAATAATTCTCCGAAATACATTATTCATTATTCAGGTAATAGATAGTTTCTTGAGATATATTATCCATTATTCAAGTAATGGATCATTTTTCAAAATACATTATCCAATATTTAAGCAATGGCTAATTTTTCAAATACATTGTCCATTATTTGAGTCATCAAATGGGTCATTAAATTCCGTACATCGCCCACTTTTTGAGGAATGAATGAAGAACGGATAGATAAATATGATTATTCGGAAATAGATGATAAATGCATATTAATTATATATCATCAAAAAATCAAAATTTTTTGCTTGCCGATTTCTGCTTATACGAAATTAAACTGAATATATTTAATAGTTTGGAAAAATTTTTTCCTATTTTCACACGATTAATAATAATAATCTATAAACAGCAAAAAATGCAGCAAGCAAAGATGAAACAATTCACATTGCTGATTTTAATCGTTTTTCGATAGTTCGGTAGAGCAGGGCCGTGAATATTTGGAAATTCAAACTATCGAGAATACTTTGTTGAGAAAAGGAATTATAAACTGACAAGTACTAATAAGTACATCTTGGAATAGATTTGTATAAAGAAATGTGAAAATATGTTGATTTGTGATTAATGTTATAATTCCATTTCAAAATAAATTCACCTGATGTCCCTAGTGAAAATCCAAAAGTGAACAAAGTTCCGATTCCCTCCTAAATTACACCTAGATGACTGTTTGTTACGCTTTCGTCGCGGTTCAACGCTCATTTTCACCAGGAGTACACTATGTTTTCAACATAGAAACGATTGAGCAGGAAATAAAATCAATCATAATGGAGTATCGCACTAAAATTATTCAAACAAAAGTTTGACTCGGTTTCTGAAAGCAAAAACACTGTAGTTTCAATTTGATATCATAGTGTGTCAGCGAATAAGAGAAATTGGGTTTTTTAGCTGCGGTTTTTTGGAAAAACCCGTGTGGGTTTTTTGGGTCGGGAAAAATCGTTGCGACCTCGTCTCAGAACCTCCTGAGAACTGTTTGCTCTTACACGGAAAGGAAAAAGTTATCAATACTTAAATAACATTCATTAACATTTAGAAAAATGATTGTCAGTTTAGGGAAAAAGAGCACCGCAGAAAAATCTTTGCAGTAAGGTTATCAAAATTTCGTAGTGAAAATACTAAAAGTTGATGGTTTTATTGTTATTGTTTACAGTGAATTTATCAACTTTTGATAACTACGAAAATTCTTCAGCGATACTCTTTTTCCTTAAATTGTCAGTCATTCTTCTAAATAATCATAACCTCTGTCTTTCGGTGTAGGGAACTAACTTTTCCGTTCTACGCTGTAAAAAATTGGCAGTGTGAGAAAAAATTCACACCAAAAAGTGTTCTTCTAACACCGTTTGGTGTTAATTTGACACCGATTTTGGGGTGGACATGTATAGGATCCGTGTGGTGTTGATTCTGTGTCAATTCTGACACTATTTCGACACAGCATTTTCTACAGTGTAGGAACTAAAATCATTCGGTATACATTTTACGTTCATACGCTATAAAAAGTAAAAATGAAGGTTCCTTCACATGAGGAATTTTTGCTGCTGCTGAATTTAAGGGAGACTTGACTTCCAGTTTTTCCAGTGTACACCGTAAGAAATATAGGGAGTTTTTCCTAACTTCAGTGGTGCACCCCATCTTCGGTCGTGAGGGAATTTCTTTTTCGTCAAAAATGGGCGATTTCTTCTCCATTTTAAGGAACTATTCCGTTTTTTGGGTGTTCGATCCTCCAAAAAATGAGGGAAAACTCCACGAAATCGGAGTGAAAAGTTTCCTACTCATTGTCAAACTCTCCTGCCTCAAAATGCTGGGGGGAAATCGCAGCAACGTTCTTACAATGTACCGTGAATATTTTTCCTAAAAGACCTATGAAAAAAATGCAAAGTAAAAAACTGTAAAGAATGTGGGAAGTTTTTCTCCAAGCTGTTGGTGGATTTCATCCCTTTATCGTGGTTAAATTGTTTTTTCACCAAGAATAAGGTATTTTTCTAACACATTGAGAACCCAATTCGGGTTTTGGGCATTGAATTCTCCACGAATGGAGAAAAAGTCCACCAAATCATGATGGAAAATTCCACAATTATTTTCTGCAGTGTACATTGTGAAAACGCTACCCCCAACAATTTTCCCCCAACATTTGGTGGCAGCAAAAATCTTCCACGTGGGGAATATTTTTCCCCAAGATTTAATGAAGTTTTTCCTCACGTTTCGGAGAATTCGACAATTTTTCATGAAAAAGCAATTCCTCCGCGATCAGGGGGATGAAATCCACCATCGAAGCGAGAAAGAACTCCCTATTCTTTTTCCACAGTGTGGGAAATATCACCAACTAACATCAAGCAACGCCGGGAATTTTTAATACAAAGTTTACTAGATTCTCTTCCGATCGAAGGAACCTGAAAGACTCATCGATCCAACATTCCCAACCATAAATCCCCCGATACACCAAGTATAAGAAAAAAAACTATCATTGAAACTTCTGTTGGTCATATCCTGTAGCAAGTTTGACGCGTGCTCATATCTGGAACAAGACATTTTTCACTCGTGAAAGTCGTGTGTGTAATCTCGCATACGCCCACACATCGTGTCCACGATAGAAAGTAGTCTTCTCTCTCGTTCGTATCGAGAGATCGATGTGTACATTGTACGAAATGATTGTATGTTCAATATACTCTTGATATATTTATATAAAAGTATCCCGACATATATGTATACTCAATGTTTTACAACCGATAAGTTTTATTCCCAATCCACTTTTATCAGTCATAGATATTATCTTCGATCGTTAATTTATTTTAATGATTCTTTGTGCTACATAACATACGTTTTTTTTTCTCCCCCTATTCACTCTTTCCGCAACGGAATTCTCGTATTCCCTTGTGTTTCCCCCCCCCCCTCGCCCCTTCCTCTTTTTTCCAACAAAATCAATAACCGTGAAACGAAAATTGAAAAATACAACACCGACGTGTTGAAAAAATATTATATCAAGCTAACGGCCACACACGGAGTATCAATTTACATTCGGTATTCTCATATTTTCGTTTCGGATGAAATTGTATTTTGCGGAAAAATTCGACTCGATTATTATTTCTCGGTTATTCAACAATATTTATAACGTATCATCGATTTTCCCTGGTATATTTGTGTGTACGATGCATGTAATCGTTCATTTCGAATATATACATTCTTAAACGGAAAATTGCTGAGAACAATCGATCGAACGAGTTGGATGTATTACTTGAACTCTGAATTTACATTTATTTCGCTCGAAGGAAGTGGGATGAGGTCATTATCTCATTGTGAATCATGAGATTGGATCCTACGTTTGCAGACTAAATTGTAAGAGAAGTGCTTTGTGCGCAATTGAACGATATAAGCGGGAGAAAATACAATCGATTCCATGTGATTCGTTCGATCGATTCAATCGCTACTAATCTAGTTGATCGGAGATTTTACTTACGTGATGATGATAATTCAACAGCACCTTCGTTTGTTGTTTTTTTCTATAAATAATTTTATTACGTCACAGGGAAACTTTTATATGATCTCACCATACAATCCATCTTTATTTTTTATTATCAATTCATTCTCATCCGGTCGTGTATCTTCTTTGCCCTCCTGAATATCTCTCACGCTCTCTACCTTCTTGCGTAATAATCTTCTGTTTTCATTCCTTCTTGTTTCTCTCGTTTCATCTTTTCTCCTCATATTCTTTCATTCGGAAACTTGTTTGGTCCTCTTCTTATTCTCTCTATAAATTTATTCCCGTCCCTTTCAATATGGGATACATATTTGTCCAACCCTGGAACCAATTTTGCATATACTCTCTGGATTATCTTTAATCCCTCCTAATCTTCCTTTTCCCATATTTCCGCTTCAGTCCTTCAGACAGATCCCTCTTTTTTTTCATTTTTTCTTCATTTTTCTCTGGATTTTATTCGATTCGAATGGAAACCCAAGCGTTTTTGAAAGTTAGTTTTCTTTCTACGGAGTTCGAAGTAGATACATTTTCCAACATGCAAGGATGCCTGCCTTCAGCTATAATTAGTTGTCGAAGAAAGCTGGTTTGAATGTCGTGTTCGTTGTTCATGATAGAATCGGTAAGATTTTGATAATATATGAAAATTCTTTTCATTCCGCAACTATAATCTCTCGTTATTTATCTTCCTTTTCCCCCTTTTGTGAACTCCAAGTAATGATCTTCGAAACGATACGCCTGCCTCTGCACAGAAACTTTTGGCTTTTATCTCGATCTTCGTATTGTGTAGCGATGAGGTGAAACGACTGATATGCATAGGGTGGAATCCTTACGTATATAACATACGCTTCTGAGTACTCGTCTCGATCAATAAGAAGATCCAACCTCGTGCAATGCTTGAGACTGTCGCGAATGGGGGAGAGGTTTAAGTCTGGGATGAAGGAATCGATGTGATTCAAAACGCCTCTTCAATGTTATTTTCATGCCCATTTTATATGCTCGAATTTTAGTTAACAAATATTCGGCAAGTTTCTTTGTTTATACTATGAAATATAACTGCATTCTCATATTCGATCGCGTTCGCATCGCAACATGACTCAATTCACATTTGACTCAATTTTGGTAGAGTATTTTTCGTCATGGAAACCGATTAAACAGCTTTCGATTGTTCATTTTATCCCCTCGAATCGTCCATAAATGCTACTTACAAAACGTTATCACAGTTGGTCCATATCTTCGGGGTCATATTTTTTCATGATTCAATTATTAATGGCACATTTTACGAGAGATGAAGGACGTAAAAGACGTCTTCATTGTTCTCCCCCTCGCTCTACCAACTTGATCGTCGTAAATCTTAGGATGACGAGAAACAAGATGACAAACCGCGTGTGAAGTCTTTTATGGCTGATCTATTATCATGTCCTCATTATCACTGATGAGTCTTGATTGTAGGAACAATTCAAATTGGGCCTGAATGATGTTATCTTCTCTGGTTCTTTGCAACGGTAAATGACCATTCACGATGATTCGAATTGAGAAGTCCCACAGGTGGCAGTCTTGGACCGAGGACGGCCCAAACATACCTCAACAATTGAGGGGTGACATGCGATAACTCGACAAAAGCTAGAACACGTTTCAGATCTGATCCTGGAGACCAACCGAACAAGAAGGAGAGAAATTCGTCAAAATGAAACTTTTTCTCTGCCATCAATAGTTTGTGAGATAAAAATTTGAAACTGAAAATTTTCATTCCTTCAAAATCAATACAATTCAAATCATATTTTGCAATTACTCAGCGAGAAGATATTGGAATGAATGAAAATTTGGTATATACAGCTTCAGTAATGATCCCCGAAAACAACGAGTGAGTTCAATTTTTCAAAAGATCTCATCATCTGATGGATATTCAATAATAAACAAATGCGCTTGTCGAATTATTGCATTTAACCCCTCAATTGAAAAATCGAAAAAATTTCATTTGGAGGGGCAGAAAACATTCAATCCAAAAACTAGATAATACACAGTAAATGAATAGAAAGATGTTTATTAATTGAAATCCGCTCTTTATACCTCTTCGAGATACCTGAGCGGTAAACAATGAATTCAAATAAGATCTTCTATTGAACGGATCTGCAAATGAAAATAAATATTCACCTATACGAATCGATAACATTGAAACACACCAAATTCGTGTTCATCCTCATTATATGAAAACTTTGAAGCTGCATTTTTTTCCTGTCCATTATTATTAGTATGATACCAAGCGTTGGAGTAATTTTCTGTATGCACACCAGTGTTTTTGTTTTCATTGTCTACACGTACTGGGAAAAATTTGTGTACCGCCTGATTGTACATACACAGAGAAGAGAATTCCTTTGAATCAGAAAAAAATTGCTATTTGAGTAGGTCCGAATGAATATTTCATCAAAGAAAATGAAGATTGTTTTTTTATACAAACATATTTGTTATTCGAAATGAGGATCAAATGATACATTTTTTGAATTAACGAAAACATTCATTTCTCTCGAATAAATATTTATTTGGATCCATTCAAATACCAATTTTTGAGATTCAAAGGAATGCAAAAGTGTGATGGATGAAAATATAATCGATTGATTTATTATCCCTTGGAAAGTGAAGTGTTTTTAGCACCTTTGAAAGGTCAACATGGGTCATTCGTACCCCGCGCTGTGAAAAGTACTTGAAAGCGCGCGAAGAATCTGGAAAAATTCTGATGATGTTTTATTAACTACTCCTAGTATCAGAACCAATCGTTATATCGTTGATTTATTAATTTGTTTCAACAATATGACATAATGAACAAATGAAAACCAGGATAAAGGTGTTCGGGAGGGAGTTTTGCCGAGGCACGAGGGATACATGTCCACTAGGTTGGGCCGAAAAAACAATTTGTGGTTTTTTTTCGATCGCGATACCTCAGGAAGAATGCAAATGAATAAGTTGAACTTGAACATCTCTGGTCCGCACATCGGACTTGAAGTTTGAAAAATGACTGTATTCAATTTGTTGTCCATCTTTCATAATTACGGAGCTGACTACGTTCAAAATATTATAAGTTGGTACGTAAACTTTGAGGTATGTCGAACTGATGTATCTCGTAGATTCTGAGCTACAAACATTTTTTTTCCAGCGCATGTAAAAATCATTATTGTTCTGTTAAAAGTTACTCTGTGAGGGTTGTTTTTTTTTACGCGATCCCCACTCGAGATCGAACAACCAATCAACAATTTCAAGGGAAAAAGCGTCACCACTCGGGAACAGTGGCATTTTATCGTGGACCTCCAAACTACGCACAACTGGTGAGGATACTGGAAGGAGGAAAAGCGGTCCCTCAATCCATTTCCATCCAACATGCCGGACAAACACGATTCAATTTTCAAGTGGACTAGTTGAAAGCGAAGGATTATTCGTAGGGAGCAGTCGTCGCGTCGTCAAACAGGTGAGTGTTTATCCATATAATTCGTTCAGATCTGATTAAATATATTTCAAATATAATAATTCGACGAATAATATTGAGGAAATAAAAATGGTTTGCAAATTTCATTACAAACTAAATTCCCTACAAATATTATGTGATACTACCCAGCAAACACGACTGCTGGTGTTTCAAGGGGCCAGTAACGGCTCTTCAACGGCATATTGCTGGGCCGTCGGCGGCCCATTGAAACGCCGGTAATCATTGTTTGTAAGCTAATAACTATAAATGATCCAATTTCGAACGTATATCCCTACGTTGACGAGTTTGAATTTAATATTTATATTGTCTGTTCGGAAAATCGAAGGCTGCTCATGTCCCTGCTGTTTGGCGACGGGTAAACGAAATCTGGTTTCATTTTTTTTTCTCTTTATTACCAACTCAGTTGTTTAGTTTTGAATTCTTTGATTCAATTCAACGAATTCACGTGTGTTGGATTTGATCAGAAACTACCCATATAAACAAATTTTCCATCTCACATATCATCATAAGTACGAGGTGTGTTCAAAAAGTAACGAGAATTTTCAAATTTCGCGGGTTTGGAGAGTCCGCCTGCATAAAATTGTTCTTTATTATGTTGGTACACATGCCCCTGAAGTACGATAAAATTTTCAGCAATATTCATTGCTTACTTTTTAAGTGGCAGCTGCTAACGTTAGACTTGTTTTTTCGAGCTCGGCGATTTTCGTTTGTGTAAAAAAATGGATCGAAGAATTTGTATTCAATTTTGCGTGAAAAATGAAATAAAGTGTAGTGAAGTTCGTAAAATGTTAACAAAGGCATATGGTGAGTCTGCTGCAGGGGAAGTAAAGATTTACGAGTGGTATAAGCGTTTCCAAGATGGCCACGAAAACGTTGAAGATGACGAACGACCCGGACGCCCAAGCACATCAACAATCGATGAAAACGTGAAAAAAGTGAAAGAAATGGTTATGAACGATCGCCGAATCACAATCAGAGAAGTCGCGGATGATGTTGGCATATCAGTCGAAAAGCAATCCGAAAAAAAACGCCCGGATTTGTGGCAAAACAATTCATGGCTTTTGCACCACGATAATGCACCTGCTCACACTTCATTGCTTGTTCGTGAATTTTTGGCCAAAAACAAAACTGTAACGATGCCTCAGCCTCCATATTCGCCAGATATGGCTCCATGTGACTTTTTTCTATTTCCAAAAATAAAGAGAACATTGAAAGGCCGTCGTTTTACAAGCAAAGATGACATTAAAAGCGAATCGCTGAAAGAGCTAAAAGCTATTACAAAGATCGAGTTTCAAAAGTGTTTCGAGGATTGGAAAAAGCGTTGGCACAAGTGTATTATATCCAAGGGGGATTTTATTTTGAAGGGGACAAAATAGATATCGATGAATAAATAAATATTTTTTTTCATAAAACGAAAATTCTCGTTATTTTTTTAACACACCTCGTATATGAATTATATATGAATTTGAAAATTTTTTCACATGGATGCATTCATGATTGATGAATTTATCACACAACTTCTGAAGCAGATGAATTGCATGTTCATCAATATTTAAAAGGTACATTCTTCATCCAAAAATAAGTCTGGAGGCGAAGGATAAGTAACGAGACTTGCAACAGAGATTTGTTCTTTTTTTCATATGTTTTTGATCCATTAGTTTAGATTGTAATGTTCTCGCTCTTCGCGTGATTTTCGAATCATATTGACGTTTCGTTTCTTTCATGCGTGGGGGAATTTTTTTTCTGATATGTAAATCTTTCTGAAACGTTCGAAGGAAGAATTGTAAAAGAAATAATAATTCAGCACACAATAGATTAGGGTTATGAACGGACGAGCATTCTATTATGCCTAAAAGGAATATAATATTTGGTACGTAGGATCATAGCTCGTATCGGATAATGTAGTCTATTCGTCACGAAAACGGCATTTCGACTCGCGTTGAAAATGGAACTCGATAATGCAATACTCGGCATGAATGTCAAATTTGATATAAGCTTATTAGTTTATATTTGAGGTGATACTAGGCGGCATGGTAGCAGCCAAATCGTTTATAACAAACCACGGGCAAACATATCATAATAATTAAAATATCGCTCTGTACAGCACTTTCACTTGAATCAAAGAAGTACTGTACAGAGCGAAATTATGATGAAAATGAAGCACTTGGCCATAGTTTGTCATGAACAATTTGACTGCTGCCACGCTGCTAGTACTCTCTTAATACGAGGTGTGTTCAAAAAGTAAGGTGACTTTGTATTTTTAAGAAAAAATATTTATTTATTTATCAATATTTATGTTGTCCCCTTCAAAGTAATCCCCCTCAGATACAATACACTTATGCCAACGGTTTTTCCAATCCTCAAAGCACTTCTCATAAGCACTTTTCGGTATAGCCTTGAGCTCTTCCAGCGATGCAATCTTTATCTCTTCAATCGTTGCAAATCTCCGTCCTTTCATAGGTCTCTTTAGTTTTGGGAACAAGAAAAAGTCACATGAGGCCAAATCCGGTGAATATGGTGGCTGAGGCATGATTGTGGTGTTGTTTTTGGCCAAAAAATCTCTCACAAGCAAAGATGAGTGAGCAGGGGCATTATCGTGATGCAAAAGCCATGAATTATTTTTCCACAATTCTGGACGTTTTCTTCGTATTGCTTCTCGCAAACGGCGCATAACTTCAAGATAATACTGTTTATTGACCGTACGACCATATGGTAACAACTCCTGATGCACCACGCCATGGTAATCGAAGACAACAGTGAGCAAAACTTTGACATTTGATCGAACTTGGCGTGCTTTTTTCGGTCTTGGCTCATCTGGGGTCTTCCATTGGGACGATTGGACTTTGGTTTCGACATCATAACCATATACCCATGATTCGTCACCAGTTATGACCCTTTTGAGTAAATCTGGGTCGTCGTTGACGTCATTCAACAGTTCTTGAGCGATGCTCATGCGACGGTTCTTTTGGTCAAAATTTAGCAATTTCGGAACAAACTTCGCTGACACACGTCTCATGCCCAAAACGGTAAAAAAAATTTCATGGCACGAGCCAAGCGATAAACCAACATCCTCAGCAACTTCTCTGATAGTGATTCGACGATTTTCCAAAACAATTTTCTTCACTGCTTGAACGTTTTCATCAGTTGTTGACGTGCTTGGGCGTCCAGAGCGAGGCTCGTCATTGGCATCTTTTCGGCCATCTTGGAAGAGTTTGTACCACTTGTAAACATTTTTTTTACTCAGAACAGTTTCACCGTATGCTACTGTCAACATTTTAAGTGCTTCGGAGCACTTTATTTTATTTTTTACACAAAATTTGATGCAAATCCTTTGATCCATATTTTTCGATAGCAAGAAATCGCCGAGCACGCAAAACACTTATAACCTTTACGCCTCTCACAACCAAACAAAAAATGCTATACACTTGAAACTTGGTACAGATGTTCGGGAAGAGTGTGCCAACATAACAAAACAAAAAAATCGATAATCGAAAGTACGTTGCCCGCGAAATTTGAAAAGTCACCTGACTTTTTGAACACACCTCGTAGTATATTCTGTTCACGTGGAAGAGGGCATTGAGGGAGGGAATCAAAGTATTTCAAACCAACATAGATGATTAATACCATTTTCAATTATCTTTAATATCATTCGAATTTATTGTTTTTCAAATCAGTGAAGAGAAATTGATAATGCGAATAATGCAGTACAATAATTCGAGTATACATAAATCAGGGTTGATTATTCTACAATCCCCAGAAAGAATATGATGTTCGTTACGAAAGATTATCATTTTTAGCGAATAGTATATTCCATTCGTCAAGGAAACTGCATTTCGGATCGCACTGAAAATGAAATTCATCAATGATGCTTAGAATGAATATAAAATTTGATAAAAATTATGAGTTTTCATCGAATAATATATCCTATTCATGTTTCAGAGGGCATTCGGAAAAACGAAGTATTTTGATACAAACTTAGAATAATGATATAATTCTTCAATGTTCTTTCTATCATCTGAATTCAAGCATGTCCCGTACACGGAGAAAAAGGTATCTTAAAAAGTACCATAATTTATGGATTTTCTGCGCTGGTCTGACCGAGTCTAAATATTTACCTGAAAAAACCTCTAAAAGTACCATAATGTCTTGGACTTTTATACGGAAGGTACCATACTTATTTCAAAAAGTCCAAGAAATTATGGTACTTTTAGAGATTCATGCAAGTGAATATTCCGACTCGGGTCAGACCAGCGCTGAAAATCCATAAATTATGGTATTTTCCAAGATATCTGTTTTCTCAGTGTATATTGGAAAAATATTTGCAGATATTTCCTCGAATATATGAAGACATACCTGTACTTTCAAGATTAGAAATTTGTAGCGGAACGGATGTGAGTGCGTGTGTGTTTTGTTATCAATAGAATTATCGTACTTTTCGTTATAACTATTCATGAATTCAGATCAATTCGCATCATTTTTTCGTGATTTGTTTGAATATCGATGTGTATCAAATTTCCG
Source organism: Gonatopus flavifemur (assembly GCA_018340375.1). Lineage (NCBI taxonomy): Eukaryota > Metazoa > Arthropoda > Insecta > Hymenoptera > Dryinidae > Gonatopus > Gonatopus flavifemur. Next base: position 2,570,634 of record JAFFJZ010000006.1, on the reverse strand, counting down.
ACAATCGTTATAACGTAGAATACGATAGGAAGAAATAACAGCGGGCCCCTGCTGTTTTTTCCGGTTTGATTCACTTAGTTCCATCCTCACCATCATCTCATTATTTTAATCGCAACCCTAATTTCATATCGAGTCCGAGGCCCCTGGGACAAACGCTAAAGGTATTGATTGCATTCTTCGAAATTGTTTCCAAGCTCATCAAACTTCTTTTTTGTGAGAAATGGTCCGTGTTTGCCAATTCATGAGATGTAGTATGAAATTTGGTTCCTAATTACGATGAATGGAACGAGGTTGAAGGAGGAAATATCTGCAATCATTCTTTCATAGGCCGGTATGAGTTAGTTTTGTTAAATCAATCGAAACATCAGGGATAGTATCATTATCCACGAGGTATCCAAACGTGAAAATAGGAGAAATATTCCCCTAATCGGTACATGACTTCCTCGTTGATTTTCAAAAAAAAAAAAGCAAGAAACCAAATTCAAGACAAATTTTTTCGATCTGTGCAAACGATTGCGTAGCTTCCCTTTAACGTGGGAGGAAAAATTATGAAGTGAATGGAAAGAAGCCGATTATGAACGATACGGGAGAGGGGACTTTATTCCGTTACCTCTTTTGAAGACAAACGGAAGGAGTTTTTTTACAAATATTTGAGGGGAGGTTTTTCATAGGGAATATCAGATCGACGCAATTCTAAAGGATATAGCGGCGAGGGTGGGGAACTTGTGCAAAACGTATGAAAAACACGATCAGAAGTTGATTGTAATTCCATGATATATATTTGAATTTCTCTTGGTTTACTTCACGTTGGCTCTAGATTTTGTCATTAAATTTTATGCATGGAAAAATAGTAATTTTTCCTTCCAGCTCACGTAACAACGAAGTATACGATTCGTTCTTTTTGTGACATACTTTTTGGGGTTTCATGGTATTAAATGGTATTGGAAATATTTGCATATTTGATTTTGTTGGAACCTCGATGAGAATTTATTGGGGGGTAATATTTTTCTGATGAATACATCGCGATGGTCGTAACATTGGTTTGGGTATAACGGGTCAGATGATAACGTTGGAAGAAAAATTTGACGGAGGAACTCGAATAATACTACGTAGCCCTGACTTCATTTCACATCCGTCTTCAAATTAAATCACTTTACACATCCCACTCGTTGCTCGTGAACACTAGTATTCGTGAATCAGGGGCAGTAACGCAGTACCGCAGTATTAAACAATCTTTTTATCGCGTGAAGTTCCTCGGTTCATCAGTGAAATTATTCGTTCCTGCACTTCATATCGGGTCGATTGTAACCCCAGGTACGCGTTGACAAATGTACCAAGCTTGACGCCAGTCATGGTCCGATTGTCAGTCTTGGTACACGGAGAGAAGAAATTTGCTGACGCAGCAAATCGAGGTATTATATATAGAATAGCAAAATTTTTTGCTGACCTAGCTAAAAATTTGCTATAACAGCAATCTTGTTAGCTACGACAGCAATTTTTTTAGCTGTGGCAGCAAAAAATGTTTGCTCCGCCAGCAAATTTTCAGTATTATATATAGAATAGCAAACCAATTTTGCTGGGATAGCAAACATTTTTTTGCTGCCACAGCTCAAAATTCGCTGTCGCAGCTAACAAGATTGCTGGAACAGCAAATAGTTTGCTGTCACAGCAAAAAATTTGCTGCTCTGGCAAAAGGAACACAGCAAAAGTAGATTTCGCTGCCACAGCGAATTCCTTTTTCTCCGTGTATGACTTGCCTGGGACGTATCCCTGGTGGCATCAGGATGTTGCGTATATCCTATATACGTTCATGCATTGTTGCTTGGGATCGCGCGTTTCCAAATATACCTTGATGAAAAGATAACCTATCCCTCTTTTTGAATTCGATACGCGCAGTATACTATATTCGTTAATTATAATAATTTTTCTACTAATCAATTTCAACAGGTCCTTCCTAATGCTTCATTCTTCTCCGCGTGCGGCTTGCAGGTACCTTCGTAGTTCCGGTCAGACAAGTTTACCGTGGGGCCAATGGAAGGAGTTTCACAACGGCACGCGGGTAGCTTCATCGCGGTCGCTTCAATGCCCCTTTCACATTCGTTACCACATGATATACATAATATACCAATTAGATAATATCCTTCTCACCAAACTTATATTTATTATCCTCTTCCTATTCGATCGATTGAAACTCCATTCCCCAATAGACACGCAGTAATCGTAATTTCGCGTTCAATGAAACGGGTTTAGTGGTGAAGTCAGAGGAAAAATTCGAACCGAAATTCAATGATCTCAATGCAATTCCAATTTCGTTTCATGCCAGTTTCCAGGTTCAATATTTCTTTTCGTTATAATCATCGCGCCAAATTTCGGGCAGTTATCGGCAATGCAATCATCTCTAAGTAGACATAAACAAATCCGTCGAGCATTCATTTAATTCTGCTCAAACAGTTGGTAATAAATTCTCATCTCGGCCGCAGCAAAAAATCTCTCTGTATTCGCTTCTATTTTCCGAATTTCATCTTCTGATATTTGAAAATGTCGTGCAACTGATGAGATATTGGGATGAAATTTCTCGGATGCAAAGAATAATGTGAAGACAGAGGGGGGGGGGGGGTGAGTCTCCATTAGCAGCAACCTCCACGCGGTGAGACCTGGAAAACCTGCATTGTTTCAATGACGCTGAACAGTCGGTTAGCCAAATACGAATCCATTATCGGTTTGACCAATTTGTTGCTCGCATCATTGAAATTATGAAGGGCTAATGGCTACTGCTACTCAGTGAAAAATCCTCGCTCAAAATGCAAGGTGGATTTAATTAAGAAAATTTCAATCAGAATTCTTTTTTGCTTGAGCTTTGAAGTAGTAACAATATTGACATTTCTTCTACAATAGGGAAAAGAATGTTGAAAGATAACAAAAGTGCTGCCCCATTATATGGTAACCCTGCTACCAATCTTATGAAATTTTACACTTATCTCGAGTCGAAATGTTTCCTATCTCTTCCATCGCAACTTGATCAAACTTCGACAAGATGAGTCGAGTCAGAACCAGAGATGGGCAGCCTCAATTACCTTTTCCTGTCAAGTACTTTTCCATTTCCATATAATGGAGATTATGAACCTCATATACAAAGAAATAATTGAGGCTGCCCATCCCTGGTCGGAACATTGAGAAAAGTACCCATACAGTACAACAATTAAGAAAGAATTCATGATAAATTAATTGGAAGCTGACATTTTTCAAAATGAATCCATTAAGAGAAACCTTTTTTGAACGGTTATACTGTCTGGGTAAATTGCTGCGAATGAAAATTGAGAGATCGCATGCAATAACTCGACAAGCGCTCCAACAACACGTTTCAGATTTGATCCAGGGGACCAGCCGAAAGAGAAAAAAATATAACATAAAAAAAACATAGCCTTTCAAAACTCATCAAAACACGCATTTTTGTTATGAAAAATTTTCCTCTGCCATCAATAGTTTGTGGGATAAAAATTCAAGGAGGGAAATACATGTACACGTACCGTTTTTTCAGAATTTATTACGAAAAATTGGCTGAGGATTGATATCTACGTTTCGAGCTATCTTTATAATATTGTTGAAACAAGAATATTTCAAAATAGCGGAGCTATACAGCTGCTAGAAGTTGGTTGGAAAACGCACAACTTGACGGAATGAAAACAAATGAAAATGGAAAATTGAAAATTCAGAAGCGTTTTGAAAAAAACACACTTTCCTTTTCAATCTAAAAATCGAAGAAAGCAATGTAAATAAATTTGATTTTTTGTTTTTTGTTTCGATATACTCCAACGATAGAATTTTGGTTTTTTGATTTTAGATAAAAATTGAGACCTGTGGGCCCCACGGCGCACAAAGGAGGTGCCAACTCGTAGCTCCGCCATTTTGGAATATTTTTGTCTCGAAAAAATTATAAACATAGTTTTGAACGTATATTTTGAGGTGTACTTGATTTCATTATTCTATCTTTAATCAATGAATTGTAATGAATTCTCAAAAAAAGGTGCGTTCGCTTGTATTTCCCCCCTCAAAGTGAAAATTTTGAATAACTTAAAATTTGGTATAAAGCTTCAGTAATGATCGAGTTATCGCATGTAACCCCTCAATTTCGCACCCAAGGAAACAGGAATCTATCGTTTCAAAGTGAACACATACTTCCCACATAAATTCATCTTTTGAAAAACAAACGCAATACATCGAATCCGCCACACTTTTGCATCGATTTACCATCACAACATCCCAATTAAAAGACCAATAATAAATAGATACATTTACGACACGGATACACGCTCTCAAAGAACTTGAATAATTAATAGCTCCGGGTGGAAATAATTTATCCAAGATTCGAGAACGTTCATTATTTTAATAACTTAGACTATCCATATCAATATTCCTCTTGCCGGAGTGTCTGATTTTTGTCACTAATATGACTTTTGCCGCATACATTTGCATTATAATTAATGAGAATTATCATATGGTGGAACGATCTTGCCGAGGGCGCAACAAGCAAAAGTATATGTATAGTCATATTATATCCTTGGCTACGGGAACGAGAGTTCTTTCATTCGAAATAATATATGTATATGTATCCCATGGTAGAAGAAATGGAAAATTCATTCACCCATAATTCTTTCGGTTGTTGTTTTCTTCATCAATGTCTCGTCATTAGCGTATGCGTATCTCGTAGGCGCATGCATGCTTGCACTCTGACACGACAGTTACAAAATTTATTATCACGATGGGAAGAACGATGGGCGAAGGAAGATAGGATAGGAATAGACCTCTCCTGTCTCTGCTTTTATTTTTCCCTCTTATTCTTCATTTACTTATGTATTACGTATTCAGCATTCGCAGGATGTCTCACGTCACTGGTCCGATGAATATTCTTACGCCTGATTCACGAGCGGAGAAAAGGAGGAGAAAAAAATAGAAATTTGTTTACGAGCGCGTTTGATTCGATAGATTGATCGCTCTGTCTCTCGTTTTCTCGGTATATTATATACGCGAGCGTAGTACATTATCGTGAAAAATTATGCCGAAGCCTAGGATCTATTGGCGCCAAGGATATTGTGCAACAAAACGAGACATACAGTCGTCGGCTTTTTTTCTCCTTCTCCTCCTCCTCCTTTTTCTTTCTCTTCTTCTTCTTCTTCTCCTCCCCGTGTAATATTACACCGCACCTCGGGCAATTTATACGTGTTCTCTCTTCTCTCCTTGAGACACTTTTCTGCTGCCGATTTTCCATCTCGGCGCCGACGTCGTCACCATAGTCGTCGTCGTCGTCGTCTACATCGTCGTCTTAGACCTTTGCAATCGTTTTCACGTATGCGTGATCGCACAGCAACACCCTTCTATTCTCTCGTCACATTACCTACCTACTTTCCTTCCTTTGGCATCCACGCGACTGGATCCAAGGTTACTAGCAAGTTTATTTTTTTTCTCTTATTTTTCAGTCAGAAATTTTAGATAGAGAAGTTTCGTTTCCAAAGAAACTCGAGTAATGTGGAATATGTTGGATTTGAATAACAACGCTTTAAATCTCGACTCTACGTCTATATACGACTCGTGTGAATATTCACGATTGGTGCGAGATTGTTTCAGCTTTGACGAACGTAGGCAGAGCCTAAGTAGGAAGCCCTAGATTAAGCCCTAGAATGATAACATCGTTCGAATAATTGATGGATCTGAAATCTGAAGCTTCGGCCAACGGTGGAGCGCAATCTTGAATTCATGGTTTCACAACTTTCGTACCAACGCTGTTAAAAAGCAATTCATTTTTGTGTTATCAAACCTGGCACACTGAGAAAAAGGTATTCAGTTGCGACAACCAAAATTTAGTTGTCCCAGCTAAATTTTAGCTGGCGTGAATGAAAGTATAGTTGTCTGAAATATGAATAACACAATTTATTCAAGACAAATATAAAAAATTATTTACGACAAATGAAATTGATCTGGTTCAACTGAACTTTCATTTAGCGTGACTAAATTTTCTAGCTGTCTAATGTTCAACTAAATCCTTTTTTTCAGTGCACGGTAATAATGGACGATGCTGGTTCAGCATAGGCATTGACAAGATTGGACCGAAGTAGGGTTAATTCAAATTTTTCACGTTTCATTCAAACCACTTGTTCGTCGTCAGCATGGACGAAATCGCTAAATTCTTGCATGAAACTTCACAACCTGAACATGTATGTACAATAGGGTCCGTAATTCCTATTGAAATATGAAACTACTACAGTTTTAGTTGGATTAAATAAAAAATTCATTAAGAAAAAAAAACTCACTTGAATGAAGTAAAATTTTATTGGATTCACTGAAATGTCTAATGTGAAGTGGGGCCAAAATTCATAAAGGCTGGGGAATTGCGGAGAAATCCGTCGAAAACCCCGGATCATGGAAGTTTTCAAGCTCCGCCATGCTCGAATAACAATTTCCGACGTTTATTATTTAATACCATCCTTTAATACGGAACAGATTTCACCAGATGTTGTCATTCCATCCACTTCCATCCTCCGAAGACTAGAGAATGAGAACAACGTTATTCTCTCCTTTTTTCCCAGGATTTGCGATCCCATATTATTTTAGGACGAAAAACAGAGGGGGAAACAAAATTCCTCAATTTTTGATGAAAATGAGAAACACAAAAGTTAATCGGTGGATCGTCAAAAGGAATTCTAAATCACGGAGGCAGAGGCAGAGGAAGAGGAAAAGGAACGAAAGAAAAAAATTGGAATAATGGGTGATATGATAATGAAAGTGCAATAATCAAAAGGAGAGGAAGAATTTGAAAGTATAATGACGATGGGGAAGATGGAATGAGAAAAAACGAATGAAAGATGGTGATTATTATCGGATGGTGGAGGATGATTTGGCGTTGAGTCGAAGGAAGAAGAAGAAGAAGAAGAAGAAGGAGAAGAAGAAGAGTACAAAGAATGCAGAAATGGGAGAAGAGAAGCGGAGATAAAATATGATAAGTACACAAGAGAAAGGAGTGGAGAGATGAGCAGTTTCTAGAAAAATTCCCATGATATCCTATCATCAGTATTGATATGTGTTGAGGAACAAAGCGGAGGATCCGATGCTGAATATTGTTACAAAGGTTTATTTGTGCAAAATATTATTTGTTCACTGCGTGGCGTTTCTACAAATATTGACAATTGTTTTCTTATTCGTTTAGAAGATCAGAGAAGAGGATTTGTAGTGTGCACAATTGAAATTCCTCACCTCAAAACTTGCGATAGAGACCATCCCATGTAAGAAATAGCTTGGCTCAGGCATGGCAGCCGATTATAGGGCTAGTGATGTCGATCTTGAGTGAGGATCGGATCGATCCTAGGATCAGGGCTATTTGGATAGATCGATTCTATAACTCATAATAAAGATCGATCGAATTCATTGATCTATCTGAATATTTTCTCATTTTCGTGAATTTGTTATTTTTTTCCAAAATCTCATTCTCAGATTTGAACACTGTTGGAAGAATCCGTAGATTTAATAGGAAATTTCTTGTGAAATGTTAATATTCCCATATTAAATTTTCAACAAAGTTTTTAAATTCAATATGATTTATGAAATTTTAAAAGTTTTTATTGAAATATAAAAAAGGATTTATCGATTTTACAAATATCGTATTCAAATTCAGAAGAGAATCCTTCAAATCAAGAATAATATTCTCGAAATAAATATCATATATGAAATTTAATGGACTGTGTTATGTAGAAAATTTCATAACATTTTTATGAAATTCAGAGCACAGGGAATCTATGAATCATTTCAATTGTGATGGATTCAAAAAGACACAGTTTGAATAACTTTATGCACCCAGAGAAATGGTTTACTTGAATATGAACCTACTAGAGATTTAATTGTATCCAATAAAATTTTATTTGATTTAAGCAAATTTTATTTGAAATGAATAAGAATTTATTCGGATGAAATAAATTGTTTATTTGATCCAACTAAAACCCTGGTAGGTTCATATATGAATAGACATTGTAGTTGAGTCAAATAAATGTTGATTGATTCAAACAAATTTTCGTTAAATCAAATAAATCCAGGTATACCATTTTTCAGGGTGTGGGTTTCACTTCCAAAAATTTGTTCAATACAATCCCGTATGAGCATGGTTGTTGCGAACACAATTCATGGTCAAATCGAATTTCGTCAACAAACTTTAGAAAGAAAAAAGAATCCTTGAATTCGATTCTGGGAATTTTTGGATCGATCTATGATGGATCAGATTTTTCTTCAAGGATCGGCAAAAGATCGATCTTGGATGGATCGATCAAAAGATCGACATCACTATTATAGGGACTTTATATTCAGCAAATGTCGAACGACAACAGATGAGGAGGTATTATTGCAGTGTGAAAAATAGTCTGAAATTTCCTATATCAAATAAATATGAAAATTCTGTAACTTATATAATAATTGAAATCAAGTTCAATCATGAATTCATAAAATTTACTACAATATGTATTAAAATTCATATAAGAATGCATGAAAAATCATAATCCTGTATGAGATATCGTGAAATTCCATATGAAAAGTCAGAAAAGTTCTGAAAATTAATACAAAGTTCATATGTTAATTGCCTCACATAAATTTATATGAAATTTAGGAAGCAACTTTTTACAGTGTGTGTCTGGTTAGTAATGCAAGGATTTGCTACATCAGCTGATTATTCAATCGCAGTAGCGAATTATTACGTAGCTCAGGTAGCAGAGATTTCTTCACTTTGCATAGAATAGCAAACAAGTTTAGCTAAGGTATCGAGTTCGTTTCAATTTTACAGCTGGATCTTTTGTTCTCCTTGCACACAAAAAAGAGAAAACTGCTGTAAAAGCAAACTATTCACCATTACAGCAATCTTTTCAGCTAGAACAGTGATTTTTTAGCTGTGACAGCAAAAAATGTTTTCCACTCCATCAAAAGATATCCAGCAAAATCAAATTTTGCTGTCATACTGCAAAAACTGATATCTCATTCTAAGATACTTTTGTAACGACTTTCCAAACATTTCAAAATGTTACTGTAATCATATACAAAACAGAAGACTACGTTTTCATTCAAGACATGACGTGTTTGATTAGCAAACAAGAATGTTCCAAAGCTGTATGTAGAAACATAACTTCGAATTACTATTACGTCAACGTCAAGGTTAAGAACAGGAACAATGTATTGAAAATATATATTGTGGCATTTTGAAGCAAAACTAAACGAGATTCTAATCAACCGTAAAATTGAAAATCATTAATATAATCCATCTGTTCAAGTTAAATGTGATAAGTCAGACTTCTACATGGAGAAAACAAAACATTAATGAGTATTTTATCATACACGATTGGCTCGTATTATGAAAACAAAAGAAGTCTAGCAACATTGGTTACTGCGTAGACATGAACCAATCTTGTCTCCAATAATGTAATAATTTTCTTCTAATTTCTTACGAAAATGGATATATATATATATATATATATATAGGTCTTTGGAGGTTTCTTTTCAATCTTTGAAATTAGAGCGAGAGAGGGAGGAAGAATTGGAAACTTCCCTGCTTGATGTTTCCATCTAGTTTTTGTTGGTTGAATATTTCCGTGGTCGAAACATGATCCTTATATTTTCTGATGATCAGCCTCCCCTTTCTTTGCCAATATCGACCCAATGTGGAGATTTAATGATCTCGGTGTTTTCCTCCAGATTATATTTGAAAAAGTGTATGAATTTATATACATGAAGACCTCACAGATCTTGTCAGTATATATCGACCACGATTTTAATATTGATGGAATGGTTGTAATCGACTACTTAGTATTTCGGCAGCTCTGTTCATCTGCCTCTATTCTCCTCTCTCCTCACTCTTGCTTCCCTCTCTCTCACCTCGTTACAACAATTAGTGTTGAAATTATTGTTTTTTTTTCTCACAACACGAGCCAGTCGTATCGGAAAAATACTCACTCATGTTTCGTTTTCCCCGTGTATTATCTGCTTTGAAAACAAACATATTCAAACGTCAGTTCCGCGAAACAAGATACTGATGTTTTCCAGTTGAAACAGTCAAATATTTGATTCGAATTATCAAACATATCATGTCTTATTTTGAGCCATATCTTCGATGGCAATTTTTGCGACGCACGAGCGATTTGTTTGTCTCCGTGCATGAATTGTTAAGTATCGTTCAAATCCTTACAGAAATTCCTTATTTTCTTTCAAGTTGGAGACATTGAAAACAAACGAGTAAGCCACGCGCCTATTCAACTCTGAAACATTTTATTCCCGACCTGATTTTATTACTCCCCTGATTTTCATTCAACTCGTCCTTGGTTGCGAGACCATCGAACCCAAAGAAACGTGTCAACTCGAAACAAACATTATTGCTCCTTTCATCATCGTCCTCCTCATCGTCGTCGTCCTCGTCGTTTTGGTTGTACTTCTTTTGCATTTACCTACATATAGAATATAGCGGTTACGTGGACATATAAGTACCGACTCGCGCGATGTTTACCGAGAGGAAAAAGAGAAATCGAGAGTCAAAGGAAAAAAAGAAACATACACACACACACACACACACACACACACAGAGAGGACGGAATGAAGTGCGGTGCCAGCCGAGGTATTTTGTCGTACGCGACATATGTGCCGTTTATAAGAAAGTCGCTGCTACGTGGTTCGTTTCATCCAAATGTAACGATAACAGGGCGTATTATATACTCCCATCGGGGAAATATACGCCTACGCGCCGACGTATACGATGGCCAATTACGAATCGTCTACCGAATGAATTGTTTGGATTTCACGTGATACCCGAAGCCATATTTTCTCTCTCATATTGGAAAGTATTCGAGATCTGAATTATTAATTATTATTATTTTTCATGTTAGAATAATTGACAAATGAGGGAAGACATTTGAATCGATAATCAAACACAATTCGTGTGTACAAAGTAGACTCGATTGATGATGACGATGATGACGATGATGAAACACTACGAATGAAATATCTTAGGAATGATTAGAAGAGTATGTGTAGATTTATATATGTATATGTATTCATATACGTCAACGTTATCGCTGTAACAAGGCAAATTTATCTGTCACCACTTGAAAAGTAGAAGATGGTGAAAGTTTTACGAGAGTTCAATTTCAGTGGCAATTGTGTTGTCAATGTTAATAAACGTCACTCGGAATTGAAGTTCCAATATTTCATCGTCGTACAGGCTTGTATTATATAAAGATTTGGTTTATTACTGAATGGAGTCTTCGATATCGTACAGTTGTCACGATTGGAATAATAAAGATTTGAGAAGTTGAGTCGTCTACGAGCCAAATTTGCATGATTACCCGACTGGAAATTATCATAGGGTTAACCTGACATATGGTAAGGACCTAACAAGGTCATCCGAAATACGGTATACCTGCTGAAATCCTGATCAGGATTAGATGTGGATGCCCCATCTAGGGATAAGCCCATTTGATCCTAGTTAGGTTTCCCTTAAATCATCCCAGAAGGTTGAAATAGGTTTTCCTCGCTGTAATCTCATCAAGACCTTGTTAGGTTATCCTGAGATTATGAACATATATGTTTATAAAGTATAGTTTAATAAAGTGAATGCAAGAATGTCTTAATTTCAGATTGTATACTCCTTGGTGGAATAAATTTTCTCTAAATTAGGAAAGTATTTCTGAACAAATGTCAACTGTGCATATCATCTTTCAAGTTAGATCTCTCCATGCCGAATACAACAATTTTGGGTTGTGGATTTCCTGTCCATATCCTAATTTCAATTTATTCTGGAGGTTTTGGTATGGGATTCCACATCAAATGCTTATCAGTCTTGCCTCATAAGGTCCTGATATTAGTGAAGCGTGACATGACTTGTCAGATCCTGACGAGGTCGCCTTACTAGGACCTGGGCTGGATCAAAATTGACTTGATCTGGTCCATGAGGTGAATTTCTAGTCGGGATATAATCTTCTCCTTTTGTCATTTGTCGTGTTGAAGTAGACTGGAATATGCCTGAACGTGTATTGCTGATATTCACAGCGAGGTAATTGGGAAAAATTCCAATTGAAAATGAAATGAAAAAATGAAATCATTTCTTCGCTGTGACGATCTGAATTTGTTAGGTACCTTTTCCTGGAACAACGAACTTTCTGTTGACAGTGATATCTCAGATGTGGCAGCAAAAAACGTCGACTTTTCCAGCATAATTGTTTGCTTTTCTATATATAACTGGAAAATTTCGCTGTTTTAGTTAATCAAGTTCCTCTCTCAGCAGCATTAGCTCTAGCAGCTCTCATTAGCTGTAGCAGCTATTTTTCAACTGTCACAGCCAATCACTCGCTGGTAGCAGCCACAGCGAAAATTCAACAGTTAAATTATTTGACTATCCAAATATTAACGACAACAACTACGATTTCTTACCGTGGTAGCTCAAAAATAGCTACACCTGCAAAAAAAAAGGTTGCTGAAGGTCGCCGACTCTCCAGCAAAATCAAATCCGACAAACGACTAGGCCTTGAAACGAAAAAAAGGTTCCCATCTCATCATAACTCGAACCAACGACTTCAATTCCACACCCTCCCACATCCCACAACATTTTATACTCGACAAAAATTCCGAACACGCAAAAGTGAGTTAGAAACCGCTGTTCTTTGTCTCGTTTCCCAACGTAATAACAACTTTGACGCGATGACAAAGATCACCACCCCGTATCCAAAGTTCCCTCTTTGCTACTCTCCCAGACAACTTCGACGACTCCCACAGAAACAAATTCTCATCGGCGAGTAGTGAGAATTCCGTTAGCAGCCACTGCGGTACAGTCCTCTCGCTTGGATCTGACATCGTTGAGATGTTGAGTTTAATTGCAATGTTTTCTCCTGTTTGTTTCCCTCGTTCTTCCTCTCTTTCCGCCTTTCGGTTGGTGCAAACTTGCAACACTATATCTCGCACACGTTCAGAAAACAAGAAACACGACACGAACCATTCGTGTACCATGAATCATATAAACTGTTTCAAATATTATACATGCTTGGAAATATTTGCGTTATACATTATCCTCGTGTCACCAAATCTTAATAAAGAATTGGAAAACGCAATCGAGCGACTCCACCTACGAGAGCTCTCTGTGTTCAGAGAAAGACAATTTATCATACATCAGTTGTAACAAACATGAATGCAATTCGCTATGCCATGAATTCTCGCAGCCTGGTCAGTCCTGGGTCAATTTGCAGAGATGCGGAGGCAGTTGAATAACGAATCACGAATCACGTGAATGGACGTGTTGTACGTTATAGCGCGATGCAACGATGCAACGATTCGCAGCCTGTGAATTCAAACTGAATTTTTACGCCAGTATCGCGGCTCGATTTCCTTTAATGTTGTACTGCGGGTAGTACGAATGTTCAATGAATACAACGGTGCATACGATTAATTGCTCTTTATCTAAACGTGGAGTATTAGGGCGCCCCTAACAGAGCTTCCAATGCGATAACAAATTATTGAGATTACAATCCCCGGATAACGAGATCTTTGATGTCGATTCGTATAAAGGGACGAGCGATGCATCCGCATCGCGTGCGTTTGATGATGGAAATTCTGTAACATTCGAGTTACAAATTCACGATTAACAATTATCGAGCGAAGTTAGCGTTGAAGGATACAAAATTCTGCATTCTTTCCCCACGAACGGATGGACGAGGAAGAATCATTAAAAAAATGTCTAGTTACGGTCCAACTCATAAACCGTGAAGAAAAAAGGAAGAGGAAGAAAAAAACCATAATAATCCTGCAACCGTGTATTTATGAAATTAAGTAACAGCAAAAATATTTTAGTGTACCCATGAGGGAGTAGTGGTGCAAAAATAGTACGTTGGTGAAGCATTTTAATCTCCCGTAGGTAGCGTAAAGAATACGACTTTTTCATATTATTTTTTTCTCCCTCTTCCCAGGGAACCAAAGCAGGGAGGGGAAAAAAGAACGTACACAAGTACAAGATGAAAGAGGTTTCGCAATATATTACTAACTCTCCACTACGCCATTGTACCTTGTAATGTATTTACTACGCATATAAGAATTACAAAACACCATGAGAGCATAGATTTTGATATATACCATAAAAGTGTCATATTTATAATTATTACATATCTTCCCATCCTCGGAAACGATTCAATCAACCTTTTACTTTTCCAATCACTTGTTTTCCTCCCTTGGGAGAAACTGACCACGCGATTTATCTTGTCGAGCTATCAAAATACAATTTTTCGTGATAAAATGAATTCTCCTCTATCTCTATTGACAAAGAATCGCATCAATGAAAAATCGATTCTCCACTCTTTCACCTTGCGGACGAATGAAAAGCTCTGCTGACCAGTATCAAGGTTCTCCTATGGTATCGGGAGTCGAGCTTTTAATATACCTTGTACATATACCACAATTGAAATACGATTCTTCCTGTTAGCGAAACGAGATCCCCATCCGTGTATCGCGGGATGGATGGAATGAAAGGAAAAAAAAATTGTAAAAAGAATTGCTTTGAGAGGATTGTGTTTTCACGTAAATGATTTTATGCAGATAAGGGGGAGGAATGATGGCGGATGATGAGATGAATGTTGAATCTTTTTTTTCCGCGGGGATGCGGCGTTCGAACTATTCTCGCGAGCATCGGTATTCCCTGTGATCGGCTCGAACCTCTAAACCTACTTCTTACCTTTTTTTTCCCTTTCACCTCCTCTCATTTCTCATGCAATGTTACTTGGAGTGGTGGTGGTAGCGGTGGCGACGGCGACGGCGACGGCGGTTAAACCGGTTTACCGAACGGATTCGCCATTGTGTGGAATTCCGCGCTTTCGTTCAACAGCAAATTCCAACGCTGACGTCGTCGTTGTCGTCAAGTCCGCGACATGGAGCAGAGAAAGAAGGAGGAGGAGAAGAAAGGATGGAAGGAAAAAAACACATAGCTATTCTCTTACGGCCTTGTAAAGATACGTTGCGTATCCAGGGACAGATACTACTTTTTTTGGATGAATTCTGTCGGGTCGAGTCGAATCGAGTCATACGTGTTACTCATCCGATGCATAAGTTAACGACATACGCATAGATCAATGGACTGGATGTTACATAAAGAGATGTAATCGCGTGAAGAGGTTCCAGCGGAATGAAAATTTAGATGATAGAAACTTCAGCTATGCAAAACTTTAGCGATTTCTCTAGTGCTGACAAAGGACAATGGCTTGGGCCAAGCACGGCAATCGAGCTTACACCGTTAGAAAAATCTGCCTGAAACTTCATAAGAATGTTATGAAGTTTTTTACATAATCATTTTATTAAATTTCATAATGAAATATTGAATTCAATAATATAATTCTTGATGTTAAGAATTTTTCTCTCAATATTCATAATTTTGTTCTGAATTGTAATAATATATTTGTGAAATTGATTAAACAATTGTTACATTTCAGAAAGGAATTTTGAAATTTCATCATCAATATTAAATTTAAGAACTATTATTGAATTCAATATGAAAATATGGTATTTCATAAAGAATTTCGTATTAAATTTAAGAATTCTTCTAACAGTGTAGGGAACATATCAGTGTTGTAAAACATCCTGATTTATTGCAAGATCTTTCAATCTTTCATCCCTATTTCCAAAATACCGATTCTAGCCTGAATTTCAATGGTTTCCTAATTCATTCAACACAATCAACTCCTGTTTTTTCGTCTATTCACCAATTGTTCTCCCTCGCAGAAGTATCAAATTTTAAAAGTAGCAGCATGAGTGACATAGGGTAATTTTTGAAACACAGTGTAGTAGAATTCAATGCCTACTGATTTAAAAAATCGTTGATTTTGGCGCAATTTCACATCACAAAACATGAATTTTTACTACACTGTGTTGTGAAAATTATACTATGTCACTTATGCTGCTACTTTAGTACAAAATGTAGTGATATTTAGACCGTCTTTTTTCTCTGTGTACACTGTGAAAAGTGCTGCTTGAATAGACTACGTCCTAATTTGACAATTGACTGAAATTCAGCCTTTTCTATTGTGTCGGCGTTTGTTTTTTGTGCTCACTCTACACTCAAAATAGATTACTTTAGGCTGCGTCTTGAATTCAGCCATAAAACAAGCTGAATTCAAAACTTTCTTTTTACGGTGTACAGGGCGTGTCTACTGTTATCGAGAAATTCAATTCCAGAACTTTTCCAGGAGTTTTCGAGAGTACAATCGATTGAGAAGTTCTAGAATTGTGATAATTTTGTTTCATCATGCATCTTTGAGGATGAGATGAGCTCGTTAGACGTTGGATAAAGAAATAGAGACACGTCGATGTGTATACAGGGTTGCGAATTTGCAAGTGCACTTCTTAAGAAAGCTTCTTCTCAAGTTCTATTTATTTTTCATTTCAGAAAATTTCTGATCGATTGGTCTATATCCCACGGAGACGAATTTTCGCAAATTTTTCAGAGGCCCGAACCAGCACACTCAGAAAAATCACATAGTTGCTGTAACTAAATGCTAGGCACAGCAGCAAAATAATTTATCCATGTATCAGACAGCTAGACTTTTATTCAAATCAACGCATTTTGTTTAGTTAATTGAATTTAGTTGGATTCAGTAAAACTTTCACTTCTCACAAATAAATTTTTTCACGTTGTGATAATCAAATATTCCAAGTAAATCAAAATGTTATTGCAACAAAATTATTTAGTCAATAAAATATGATTGTACTAAAATATTGTTGGTTATTGAAAATCAAATATATACCAGGAATTGCTGGAAATGACTTCAGTGATTTGCTAGGTTATTACAAGGCCTTTCTAGGTCTTGAAAGTCCCTCGCAGGGGCATCGTAAGGTCTTGCAAGGTCTGGAGAATAACTAGAATGATTTTTGCTGAGGATATTTAGTCAGGAGAGATTCTGAGAAATTCTTTGCATTTCCACTTGCTCCATATTTTAGCACAATTTCACTGCATAAAAAAAGATATTCGAATATTCTTCAGACAAAACGTTCACAAAACCGATGAACCAATGAAACTGAAAACTTTTGCTATGGAGTAATCTATTCTTCCAAAAATAAAATCCAAAATGTTTGTTCTGATGAATATTAGTAACAGGTATGTCTCATTTTGCATTTGGATAACATATTTGATCAAGTTGTAAGCTCCAGGTATTCAATTAAAATATGAATATCGCAATTTTCAATCAAAAATGCAATTTCAACTTTTCCAGGATAAAAAAATAATTCCCGGTTTTTCCCAGGATTTGAGAAGCGATTCCGGTTTCCCAGGATATTTCCAGGATTCAAGAATATTCGAGGATTAGTAGATACTCTGAGTGTACTATTGTAGCGAGGAACAAATTTCAACATATTGTGAGGTGAAATGCAATTTCCTACACAGAAAGGAATAGTCGCCTCATATTTGAATAGCTAAAAATTAGCTACAGAGGATTTGTCATTTTGAATATATCATAGCCATTCTCTCAGCTATCAAAGTGAAAAATGTTTCTGTCACCGGATTTTATGATATTCTAATCAGAACTGTATGGATTTCACACTATGCTGCCAAGCACTGCTTGAGAATTTTATGATGTGATGACCGGAACTGTCTGGATTCAATGATATGCGGATCAGAACTGGCTGGATCCTATTTTATGCTGCCTGAAACTCTCATGATTCGATGATTCGTTGACTAGAGCTGCTTGCATTCTATGATTTGCTAATTAGAGTGATTTTGATTCAATGTCGTGCTCCCCAGAACTATTCAAATTCCACAATTCGCTGTCCATAATTACTAAAATCCTATGTTCTGATGTCCGAATTCTATGTTATAATGATTGAATTCGTCATAATTCCATCATATGCTGATTAGAACTGTCCGAATTATGTAAATTCCTACCCAGAACTGCTCGGATCATCTGCTCTGCTGATCAGACGTTACGTACTAGTCCCAAACAATCTATTTCATCTCAAACCATCAAACTCTGCATTTATTCCATGCTTTTTCTCTCGTTACAACTTTTCCATCTCCGAAACATCCCCCTAAGATTCCCAAAGTATTCAACAAAAATTCTCCCACCCACTGACTCCTTGGAATTCTCGTTTTTCCATATTCTCACATCCCAACACATTTTCTTCCGAAAAGCAGCAAAGTTCGTCCAATTTGGTGGACTTTTCTTTCAATCGTAATGGATTCATCACCCAAAAAACACAATAATTTCTCAGAGTGGTGGAAAAATATCTCATTTTTCATCAGAAAAAACAATTTCCCTGCGATGTGGGGACGAAATACACATTCTTTACAGTGTCTATTTCATTTTCATTCATGTTCTTTCTGTAAATTTGCACGGGAATATTATTTGAACTTATTATGAATCTTCGAACTCCTCAAACACAATTTCCCTAAACAGAAACAGTTGTTTTCACCGAAGCCTGATGAATACAACCTCAATTTTCACATAGAAACCTCACAAAATGCAACCTCAAACTAAACTTGATTGAGCTTCTCCTTTCTCCTCTGATACTTTGAATTTCACACAAAGTTTCATGTTCATAAAAGTGGATACCCATTCATTTCTAGATTTTACTTCCCGCTGCATCGATTCGTTTCCTCTCTCTGACTCTCTCTCAGAGCCCTCGCGATCACGTTTCCCCTATTTTTCATAAACTTTACACCCTTTCTCATGGATTTTGAATCTTTTTACGAACTCCAAACATTCTGTACATCAATTCCCCATGAAATTATGAATCCTATACCCTGTTCTTCTGCTCCTTTTTTTTACTCTTCCAAGCCGTTAATCACAAACTATATCTACGATAAATAAACTACCGATTTTATAAATAGGGAATCAATCGCAGGCGAAATTGAAGGTTGAATCGAACTATCGAACATCAACATTAACGTAGACCGATCAGAGATAGAGAGTATAGTAAGTGTAATTTCATTCGAATACATTCGATCCTGCGATCCTCCGTTCCTCCGTTGACACAATAAAAATCCCACACCTGAAGAGCTTAATGTTTTTTCTCTTTCTTCTCTAGAATTAAATGTATTTTCCTCCTCCTTAAGAGGGTTCCTTGATCGATACGGGTGTGTGTAATTTAATATTTGATTCCTGTGTGCTTAACGTTAAACGAGTTCTCTCCATCGAAGTCACACACGGACGGATCGGGCATACCCACACAAGTGCGATCCCTACTAGTGCAGGAAAACGATCGGTGACCTCTCGCGTGCCGTTCGTTCTCGCCATGTTCGTCTTCGTGGTCGCCTCGTGTACGGGCGCGTTTCGGTTGACCCGACCTAACCCGCACGACGTATCCGCATCGAATCCTATACGTATCGGCCGTACCACCGACTCAACCTATACCTTTACGAACAATCACGGAGGCGGTTTATCGGCTAAAACGGTTCTTCTCTCTCAGGGCACTGGACTCTCAAACGCGTGAACCTGACCTAACCCAATGATCGAAAGATAGACAAGGATGTATGTGGTTCAATCAAAATCTTGTATCTTCTTCTGACTCATCCCGATATCCTCGCTATCTGCTTTCTAATTTTATCTCACTTGAAATTTCATTTCCGCTTCGTAAACATCCCAGTCAACGACGACATAAAATTTTCCATGGACTGGAATTTTAATTCAATCTATGAGATAACAATTTTCATTTGTCGTGTCAAATTGAATTTCAATGTGACATTTGACGTATTCGGTTGATGTTGAATGTCCAACATACGCAGTCATTTTAGGTAATCAATGAACGATGGGAAACATGTTCCATCCTCATTTTAATATTCGTGTTAAAAATTGAACCTTGTTTTTTCGATCGGGCATAAGTCCTGGATGCTCCTCATTCAACTTTAGTGGAGTATCCATCTTCCGCTATAGAAATAGATCCAGTAGTTTCTAATTATTCTATTCATTAAATCTTTTCATACAAGTTTTGTATGAAGAGTGACAGGTTTCATCGAACTAATCTATTGAATCTAATGAAATACAACGAGGAGGACTTGAAAATTCATAGAATTTCGAGACTAATCGGAAGAAAAATCTCACCTACGTATGATCCCTTCAGAAACTGATCGATCATATCGATGATTAATGACGAACGGATTCATCAAGTAATATTATGTAAATATTTCTCACTCTTCGGTCTGACTAATAACTCCTCGTTCTACTTATTTTTTCGTGCTTGCGTCCACTTTGTACCATCGTTAACTGGCAATATTTCTAAATGACAAGACGTATATTATCCGTACCGTATTCACAATTGTGGGAACAACGGGGTGGAAAGTCATAAGAGTTCCTCCTGCTTGTGAATTATTATAGGTTTCAGCATAAAATGTCACTCACGCAAAAACAGTTCTATTGGAAAACGACTCAACACGGTTCACGTAGCACACATTTCATAAATAAACTATCTATAGAATCCACAAAAAAAACTCATATATAATTTTTTATTCCCTATTTGATTTTGATTATCTTCAATTCGAAACTATACGTATAAAATTCTAAAACTAGCTAACCCGAAATATGTTTCCTCTCTCATGAATTTTCACGACAACATAACCATATTTCTACTGATAAAAGAAAATTTTCCCACTCGAGAGCATTTTCCTCCCTCGATAAACCACGACGGAAAGATCGAATCAAATTATAATGTTCCCTCGATCGTTCGCTTCGTTTTGCTCTCATTTCCAAAAATACCGAGCATCGTTGAACTAGTTTGTAGTATACACTCGAATTATTCGAGATATTCGACGCATGACTCGGGAAGACACATATTACAATCGCTCAGAATATTTGGGGAATTCTCAACATGTACGTGATATCAATTATTATCATTGTCGTTGTCATTATCGTTACTCACCCTCGATGAGTAAGTTACGAAGATCGTGAACTAGCGTGAAACTCTTCCTTAACTCACCTGAAACAAAAAACAAAAATAACAAAAACACATTATAAAATGATTTTAATATTTTCTTACTTCGATGTCAATAGAATTCGAAGTCTTTTGAAATTTTGTGCCTGAATTTCATTCAATTTATCCCGGAGGAGATAAGATGGCGCTATGGGAGAGATGGGGAATGAGGGAATGAGGAAAAACTGCAACCACAGCCAGTATATAGTGGAATAAATATCGTGCATTGTAGCGGTGGCGATAAAATCGAACGAAGATGGGACCGACGACGAAGACGACGAAGAAGCGAAAGAATAAGAAGGAAAAGAAGAAGAAGAAGACTACGACTACAAAAAAAAACCTTGGCGTTTCCATCTTGTGCGCGTTCCGCAGATTCTCAAACCACAATGTGCGGGCGGGAGAGATCTTTTCTGCTACGCGAGAGACGCGGCAGTCTCGTGTTATGTGAGCAAGAAATAAAATTCAATTCGAGAACAAACGAGGTGGCGGTGGTTACCTGATGGATGAGAGGATGAATGCTCTGGAACAACACGAGGAACAGAATTTCCATTCTTTGAAATGAACTCGGTTATGGAATTCATACCTGATTCTCATCTTCTGTATCTTCACTACGCTCCATCATGTATATTCTTTTGAAAATCTTTTCTGAAAAATTATATTTCTATTCTTGAATGATAATTCTCAACGTTTATCACGTCTCGGAAGATTGGCACAACGTGATGAGCAGAGTGAGATAACACTTGATGGAAAATTATGTGCTAATTCATCGCTCTATTCGTGATTTTTATGCTCTAATCGTTTACGAGATGGAGAACACTATGACAAATTCCGATGTTGCTAGCATAAGAATCGGACCTAATGTCTCTAAGGAGCACATGAAAAGCACAAAAGTACGAGAATCTCTAACCCTAGAACTTCAAACTGGGGTAGATGTCTACTCCAGGTAAACTGTGAACTACGTTTCTAAGTTAGCCAGTGACATAATCCACTGGAGACCTATACCATGATTTCTTTCAAAGTTCTGAACCTTTTAGTTTCTGATTTACTGTGACGGGGTGAAGACGTGAAGCTTTTGTGGGGTTGATATCTAACCCAGTTTGTGGTTCCCGTTAGTGTTTTGCCTAGGTGAGTCACATTTCTCTTCTTCGCTCAAATAAATGCAATTCACATATTATGACCTCATTTTTCAATAAAACATCAGATATATAATTCTCGGTGATGATCCCCATATTTCAAGTACCTATACTAAATTTCCACCAGCTAATGAGTCACCAAAAAAGCACGCGCGATGCAGCTTGTGTTTCTGATCGGAGGCTCGCAAAACGCGAATATATTGCAGAAAGTCCAAGTGACCGACCTGCTCTCTAAATTGAAAACAGTGCAATCTCACTGATTGCAGTGAAAAGTCGACCACTGCGAATCAGTTCATATGCAGTACAAAATCAGTGAATATTCACTAATCCCTGCAGTGGAGTGTCACTGCTTTGATCCGTGAGGAGGAACTCCAACTGCGTAACCAATGACTATTCGCTGCTATCTCACTGATTTCATACAGTGGTCGACTCTTGACTGCAGAAATAGTGAGATTTCACTGATTTGAATTTGGAGAGAGTGAGAATCAAAGAATAATCTACTGCAGCGATTATGGCGCCTTTGAATAAGTTAAATTGTAACTCTACTTTTGAATATTTCTTATATTTATCAAATTCCTCTTTCATTTTAAATTTAACATGGCAGAAACAGAATATAGTCTTGAAAACCAATGTTTCATGGATTTTTATTTGACTTTGCCATAGATCAGATTCCCATTTTTTTTTTAATTTCCAGAGTCCCAAATAAAATAGACTCTTCTGGCAGAACATCATGATGCTATTCCTTCTCTCAAAACTTTATGCGTCCTCTTCAAAATCCCGTTGGGAATTTGAAAATCAGTTGATTAGAAGAATAGTTGTGAATTTTCGCTTATTGAATGACGGTTTGACCGTTTTTTTGGCACTTCCAGCTGTTGAAATCCATTTTTTACAAACAAAACTTCAGTAAAATTGGAAAAGTGGAAAAACTTCATGTGGAAAGTGCAACAACATGGCCCGATACTGGGGTGTGGTAGCCCTTCCCACAGTTGCCAACGCCTAGAGTAACTTCAAAATCAACTCTTCCTATGGAAATATCATCATCGTATCGTCCCAAGTTTCGATCCTCTACAAACTAGATAGAAGACAACAATCAAACGGTTGATGCCAGTTCAAAAAGATTTATGTCCCAGAATAGAAACCGTTCGTTTGTTCGTTCCTCCGTTCGTTCGTACTGAGCCATTTGTCAACATTGGCAGTATTATTCGAATTGATCTCCCATGAGTTCGAGCTCTCATTACACTCCCAACGTGCTCACAGGTATCAAAAGTCAGTGCCCTAACAGTTAATCTACAGACAACATTGTTGTCCTGATTATGATGAATCATTTCCAAGCTACGATCAATTTATTTTCAAACACATGAAAAATCTTCCTTTATCCCCGATTGAAGGATGAAACCAATGATTATCCCATTTGTACTTTGATGAAAGAGAAAGAAATCGAATGGGATCTTGAAAACCAATGTTTCATGGATTTTTATTTGACTTTGCCATAGATCAGATTCCCATTTTTTTTTTAATTTCCAGAGTCCCAAATAAAATAGACTCTTCTGGCAGAACATCATGATGCTATTCCTTCTCTCAAAACTTTATGCGTCCTCTTCAAAATCCCGTTGGGAATTTGAAAATCAGTTGATTAGAAGAATAGTTGTGAATTTTCGCTTATTGAATGACGGTTTGACCGTTTTTTTGGCACTTCCAGCTGTTGAAATCCATTTTTTACAAACAAAACTTCAGTAAAATTGAATTTGCTCTTAACCAATCTTTTTG
This sequence comes from Gonatopus flavifemur, assembly GCA_018340375.1. Taxonomy (NCBI): domain Eukaryota; kingdom Metazoa; phylum Arthropoda; class Insecta; order Hymenoptera; family Dryinidae; genus Gonatopus; species Gonatopus flavifemur. The sequence goes on along the minus strand of JAFFJZ010000006.1, from coordinate 2,546,794 downwards.
GCATGGAAACACGAAGAAATTAATATACTTATGAGCCAAATTACTACTTCTAGAACGATTTGACGAGTAAAAACTCCGTGGGGTAAATATTTACCCCGGTATGTAGTTTACAGGTAAAAAAATGGGTTTGTAGTTCTAGGGTCAATATGGCTCCTCTGAGTTTCCCTAGAAAATTGTCTTCGTTAATCATTTTCATGCGATTCTGAATCACCTAAAAATAATATCGGAATTTTGTGCTATTTTTGTGCTGCGTGGTATTCCAGAGAACGTTAACCTAATTCTAGGTTAGATTTTGTACGTGAAGTATGCTCCGAGTGAAAATAATCCCTCTCGAGACATTCAGAAATATTTCTCCCCCATTGAATGAATTGAATGCAATGGATACGTTTTATGTGCTATTTATGTGCTCTTCGGAAGCAGGAGATGTGATTTTTGGGCTACTGGAGATCACACGTTGAAGGAGACGAGAAGAAACTGAAAACTGGCGGTGTGATTGAGAATGACCTTCAAAAAAATACCAGAAATGGAATTGGGTGCAATTTTTGTGCTGTTGGCTCATACACTGGCGTGCTTAAGAACAATTTCGAACGCGTAAAATGGACCTCAGGTGAGATTTTGTACGTGGAATATGGTGATATTGTAAAAAGTCCTGCACCCTCATCGAAAAGATGACTGAAACTCACTTTTTCCCATTCAGTCGGCATTTGTTTTCGGTGCTTACTTTTAGATGGAACAGGACTTGTTTGGGGGCATCTTAAAATAAGCTCACCCGAGTCAAAAAGTGAAACTTGATTTAGTTCTGATTCGTTGCGTATTACGGAGTGAATTAGGTTTGATTTCATTTTGAACCCTGATCTCACCATGTTCTCAACCTGATCTTGTTTTCAAACTTCTCATTCGACCTGGTGTTAACCTTCTTTCGACCTGATTAAACTCTGGATCGTTGCGTATTACGGAGTTAATCAAGCTCTAAAAATTATTACAATTTTTCGACTCGGGCATACTTTCGGGAGAAAAAAAGCTTCCATTTTGAACATAAGCAAATATTACGAATTAATCGCAGGAGCAAACATGATTTCTATGCAGTTTATGTGCTTCTCAGAGGGATCGGATTGGATTTTTGGGTTCCCAAAGAATATTTTCCAAACGATATCAAATGACTAACAACTGGTTGTGAAATAAAATTCTCTTCTGTAGTCATTTCCATGGAATACACTGGGAGAAAGGGTCTATTCAAATATTTGACAGCTAGGAAATTTAGTCACTGCAAATAAAAATTCAGTTGGGCCAGCTAGATTTCATTTGTTACAACTAAATTTTTTATTCCCATTGAATAAACCATTTTATCCATATTTCAGACAGCTAGACTTTTTTTCACCCCAACTAGAGTCCAGTTAACGTGAACAAAAATCTAGCAGCGGCAATTAATATTTAGTTGTCCCAACTAGGTACCTTTTTCTCAGTGTACTAAATAACTCAGAACATAAAACCATGATTTGCTGCATTTCCTGTGCTGATGGATGATACTTCTGCGCGATATTTCGAATATTTAGACTCAATCTTGAGTGAGGGATTCTCCTATTGTATGACGAATATGGCTGTGAGTGAGATAATCCGTCTCCAAACGTTTAGGAATGGATACGAATCGTGTGCTGCACTGTGAAACATTTTCATGTGAAAATTCCTACAAACTCGTGTGAAGTAATTGACATATTACATGTGCTATGAATTCTCCACACTTCTCCGGAAATTTCCTGTGAAATAATAAAGTTTGAAATTTTCATGTCAATTTATGAGAAATTTCATACATACGGATCGGAAATTGATTTCCCATCCAGTAATCGGAATTTTCCGGCTGCCGTATACAGGAAAATTTCGATTATTTTTCACAGAAAAAAAACAGTCTCGAAATTCAAAGAATCGATCGATGGTCCCTTCCCGGTGGCTGTAAGTTGTCGTCGTCGTCGGCATCTCCGTTCTCCACCACAAGAGCCGTACATATACGATTTTATGCGTCCGCCAGGACTTCCTAACATCACCCATGTAGTATAACAAGGGAAATTCTTTTCCCCTCGTTCCGCTATCTCGTCCGGTCAATTTGAAAAACTTTTCCAAAGTACATCGTGAATGATATCATATCAAAGGAGGGAAAAATAATACGGTACATCTCGTAAGTTGAGAGGAATAACGAGATATTATCCCATTAAACGTACCAACGAATAATTATATTAAAGAGTAGTACATATCACCGAGCGCCTGCAGAGATATAAAGTTCCTCTCCTCGTACAAGGAACGAAATGTGAAATAGAGAACATTTCGGTCCCTATCCCCGAGTACAAAGTGGAGAGACCCGATGATAAAAAGAACGGAAGAAAGAGAAAAGAAGATAGAAAAAAAAGATGAGAGCTTACCAGGAGCTTTGCATTCGTAGGGTTCCCACCGTTATATTCTCGTCGATCTCATTACTTAAGCGCGGATTAAGCTGTACGTACTTGTCGTTGAGCCATTCAACGACAACTACGAGTACGAGTACGACTACGACTACGACTACGAGAAGGTATCCTTGTGGAAAATGCTCGAACCGCAATTCGAGCGCATCCATATCTGTCTATCTTTGCCTGTGCTTGTGCCTGTGCCTGTAGCACGAGTTTGTATTAATACGTGGGCACCACCGACACACGCCTGGTCCCGGGAAAATGCATTTACATTTGTGAAATTCTACGATGGCTGACGAACGTTGTGTTTCATCTTCTTCGTCGTCGTCGTCGTCGTCGTAGTAGTCGTAGTCGCCCCTTTCATAATTTCGGTTCGAGCCTCTATATACGCCAGTTCGTAGAAATTCACTGATCCGAATAAAACTACTGAAAATGATGGATGATGAAGAACGTGGAGAACAAATGGGGTGATGCGTCGGGTGTTCTGATATTTACTTTACAAACCTTCCAGAGATGTTTGACGAGTGAACGAATACGTAAACGAGGTAATGTTTTATCGATACGTTCCATGATGCTCGTCACGATGCGATAGTATCCTTGTGCAACCGTGGAAGAGTCAACTTTTCATGTGGAAAGTGCAACAACATGGCCCGATACTGGGGTGTGGTAGCCCTTCCCACAGTTGCCAACGCCTAGAGTAACTTCAAAATCAACTCTTCCTATGGAAATATCATCATCGTATCGTCCCAAGTTTCGATCCTCTACAAACTAGATAGAAGACAACAATCAAACGGTTGATGCCAGTTCAAAAAGATTTATGTCCCAGAATAGAAACCGTTCGTTTGTTCGTTCCTCCGTTCGTTCGTACTGAGCCATTTGTCAACATTGGCAGTATTATTCGAATTGATCTCCCATGAGTTCGAGCTCTCATTACACTCCCAACGTGCTCACAGGTATCAAAAGTCAGTGCCCTAACAGTTAATCTACAGACAACATTGTTGTCCTGATTATGATGAATCATTTCCAAGCTACGATCAATTTATTTTCAAACACATGAAAAATCTTCCTTTATCCCCGATTGAAGGATGAAACCAATGATTATCCCATTTGTACTTTGATGAAAGAGAAAGAAATCGAATGGGATCTTTTTAAACTGTCAGCCATCATCAAATACATTACTGTTGAGAATACTCATCAATATTCAACTCCACTGTCCGTATTTATTCTCATGCTAATGATATGAATAATGATATTCGGTTCAATATTCAACTGACATGAAAAAGAAGAAAAAAAGCAGAAGGCACTGAAATATGTGAGCATAACTGCGAGCTTCCTTCTCTCTTTCTCTCTCTCTCTCTCTCTAGAGGTTCGTAATGAGCTTTATTTGAATATTTTATCAATGGATTGTGATGATCCTTTATTCGAAAATTCAGGGAAAAAAGAAGAGCTCAAACGAATCGATATCTTCACAATTTCCCAATTCGTTTTTATAGTAATAATTCATTATTTATGAAAAGAATTTATAACAAAATTTGACAACGGAGAAACATTTCGAGGTAGAGTAACTCAAATCTAGAGGAGAAATTTTCAGAAAATCACGTCGCGAAGTCCGTGAATGAAATTTCCAATGACTGTAAGCGATGCGATTCGGGTACAGAGGAGGATAGGAGGATATCGAATTACAATCAAACGTCTAACAGTTCTCAGGGCAGAGGAATCAAAGTCGAGACCACGATTCCCCTCTTGAATCATGCACGACCATAATGGAAAGAATTTTTCTTACGCATGAGAAATCCAGAAATATCCTTTGGAGAAAGAGAATGATGATTCAAAGCGAGCAAAGAGCTGGTAGAGAAGATTTTTGAAAGATGATAGAGAGGAAAAAGGTGGAGAAGAAGCGAGCCAGTAGTTGGATGATACCCGCTTAGCGCATGGGTATTCCAAAAATTTGATAAATCTCATTCCTTCCTGTCTCTCCACCTTTTCTCTTCTCTTCCTTCTCAGACGTTTCTCCCTCCTGTTGATAATAAAATTTCTCATCGTTTCAATTTCTCGTTATATTTGAAATATTTCCAAGAAACCTCGATCTCTCGAGTATTGATTATTATCCCTCTGTCTGGATTTCCGTTCGTCTATATCGTTCCTTCAACGACTTCGACTTACTGAATTCCCAGCGAGTCTCCTGTGTTGAAAAATTGTACGAACGTGTTTCATTTTCAACAGTTATTAGGCAACGTCTTTGGCTTTATCACCCGGAAACGCGACAACGGACTGGCACGTGTTATGAAAATGGAATCCAATCAACGTCTATCGATTCGATTAAAATCATAAACAATATCATCTCTTAATCCCATAGAACACCCATGCTTCGCTTCATAAATCGACGTTGCTCCAGTACACGCATTTAGCGACGAGAAATCAATTTTCGACATTTTCTACATACCTCGTTTCCCACTTCAACATTCATTTCATAGTACTAGGCTTTACGAAATTTTGTGAAGGGCCGTTAAAATCTCTATCGGAGCATGACACGTAATTATTATTAATCGGGTTTGAGTTCGCGTATACGCGAATTTCAATTTACTTGTGACACGTGCAGATCGATCCGTTAAAGGGATCAGTGCACTGTCTCGTTCTCTTCCTCTCTTTCACCGCTATCACCCTTTGGAAAAGCACGTTCGATTATTATTATACGATCCCCCTGGTTACCGTCGAGGGTCCATGGAAGAGCCTCCGGTGGTAGAGTTACGGTACGAGGGCAAAGGACCCTCTCCTTCTCTCCTCTCCTCTCCTCTCCTCTTTATCCGAAAGGACTCGACATGCCACTAATGATTTAAGTTCTGTGATTTAAGTCCAACCATGAGAGGAGGAGGAAGAGGGGTTAATTAATTGATATAGTCAAAGACAAGATACAAAGATGATACGGGGCCAAGGTACATGTAAATTATTTATTAATTTTAAATCACATGCCAGTAATTGGATGGATGGATGGATCGGACTTGTTCATAGACAAGTGGGATACATCGTGCATTATCGGGCTCTGGCAACGAACACAGAGAGAGAGAGGAGTGAGTTTACAGATTGCTTGAACTAAGCGAGATCGTTTTGACGTTCGTGTAATGTGATATCGACGAAAGGTCGGCTTTCAATCCTTCGTGTCGCGGTAGAGAGAAAGAGGGGGAGAGAGAGGGAGAGAGAGAGAGAGAGGCCAGTGTACCGTGATACGGATAAATTGATTAATCCATTGAACGTAGGCATGAGAACTAAACGAGAGAGGAAACTGGTGTGGTTATCTTGCAGAGAACAGCTCGGGTTCATGGATCTTCGTCGATCCTACGTTTTCGGAGGATCAATTTGTCCTCGTGTATATACATACACATTAGCTCTCAGAGAGATACGTATGTATTCACGTGTACCGACTCCGCGTGATCCTTGTTCTTGATCCTCCTTTATTAATTTATCCAACGTTCAAACGTTCTCTCATTTACCAGCTTTCGGTCCAAGCACCACGAGAATGAGCAGGGCTTTTCTCATTGACGTGTTCCGATTATTCGGCGAATCAACGGCGAACGTTCGACCAAAGGAAAAATCAAAACTAGTTGTTCTCTTTCCGCTCCCTGTTTTATCGTCAATATTATAAATTAAATCGCTTAGGTGCCTGATGATGAATTTTTGAAAGGAGCAGTTCCGTCGTCTCGCCCACGCGTATAATACCACATACATATACATAATAAAAATATTTTTATATTCACCTTCACGCGCGGTGGAGAGGCAAAAGGATCTACGACGAATTTTCTTAGGTTAAATATTCGCAAGGTCGTATTCAAAGATCCGATCACCTCGAGGCAAAAGCGTCTCGAGAAAACCACGCCTCGAGTCTCGGCTTATTAAATTTTTTTTCGTAACCGCCAACGTTGGTGGCTGCCTTGACTCGACTCGACTTGTTCTGTGTTTACTTATCCTCTGAAATCGGTATCAAATATTTACACAAAGGAAAAAAATGCATATAATATGATTTCTATAACTGAGAGTGGGTACTTTAAGAAGAAAAAAAAAACAGCACGGAGAAAAAACAAATTCGTTGTGACAGCAATCCATTCGCCATCACAGCAGTCTTGTTAGGCACGACAGCGATTTTTTAGCTGTAGCAGCAAAGAATGTTGACTTCTCCAGCGAAATTTCTCTGCTATCCCGTATATAATACAAAAATTTCTTGGAGAATCAAACATTTTTTGATGTCACAGCTAAACCCACGTGAGCACAAATATTGAATCAATTTCAGTCCTCTCCTGGTACGAAACTGGCCAGCATTTGCCAAAAGATGGACTGAAATTGACTCAATGTTGATGCACACAGGGGAAGAAACGCTGTCGTAGCTAACAAGATCGCTGTGATAACAAATAGTTTGCTGTTCCAGTAAAATTAAATTTCACTGTCACAGTGAATTTTTTTTCTTCGTGAGGAGTAAGATCGGTTCAATGGACAACGAAAAAAACTCGCTGACGCAGCAAATCCAGGTTTTATATACAGAATAGTGAATCTGTTTGCCAACCTAGATAAAACATAATTATCTAAAGCGGCAAAATTTGGAGTATTATATACAAATTTTGCTGGAGAAGCAACGATTTCTTGCACTACCACAGCGAATTTCTCCTTTCTCCAAACGAAAACATGATTGATACGTTTTAGGCATTGAATTTATCAATTAACCCTGAGAAAGAACTTTTTCGAATCGATATGAATATTTCCCGGTTGCTCAAGTACACGATAGATTCGTCGCAAGATACTTCTTTCAACCTACTTTCCATCCACACAGGAAACAGGAGGAACGAAAAAACTCGATTGAAACTTCCATTGCGTGCAATCGAATAATCGAATGTACAAAGTTTTGGGAATGTCTTGGCCTCGTTCGGTCGGGAGAAAGAGGAAAACAAAATCGTTTGGAACATGTTGGATCATTATCTCGATGAGCCATCCAATTTTTCATCGATGATGAGATTCCTGAATAGGGAAGGAAGATACTTAATTGAGTTGGATTACAAGCGAGTGGAAACTAAGTTCGATACGTTTGGGGAACTATGGAGTTCGCCATCATCGTTCCCATCTCTTATTAGGATGCTCGGTTGTTTACGGTATATCGAAACCGTTAATTACTGCAGGAACAACTTGTATCACAAGAGAAGCAGTACACAGATAGACGGGCAGGGGGCGGAAGGGGAAGATATTGACGGCGGTAGGGATAAATGGTTAAAGCGGAATATCTCGTCGAAATAATCATCCTAGAGTTTGATATTCGAGTTTGTGGATATATATATATATATATAGATAAACTTAATCGAACAAAGTAGCAATATGATATCCAGAATCTCTATTGTGTGGAGTGAGATTGAATTGTTTGCTATAACTCTTCAAAGGTTGTATAATTTAGGAATATTCGGGGAATATAAATTCAAGGAATTATTGATGAAAATTGTAGAAATTAGTTATCTTTTTCAGGAGTGTCATTCCTGCTCTGGTAGCCCTTTAGAGACAAGGTTTTGCTTCAATTTATTTTTGTTGCTGGTGGAATAGAAAATGTTCTCTAGAAGCTCTTAAACTATTACCAAGATATAGAGAAATTACTCTCGTTTGGGGCGGTGCAGTGAGAATTTTTCCACGAAAAAAAAGAAATCCGCGTGACAGCGAGATCTCATTTTGCTGCACGAAGAAAAATGACCATGTGAAAATCACATGACAAATGAAGTAACGATTACGGTGTGGATCTTATGTAAAATTTGGATTTGCATTGTCATCATAGTCACTTCATAGCAACATTACTCCCATTTATTTCCAAAGTAGAAATTCTCTAGTCATTGACGAGTTTTTGGCTAGTTATGCGTTACAAACCTCGTCAATGATTAGAGCATTTCCACTAGGGTTCAGTAAAAATTTATGTATAAAATTGGTTCCAATGTAAATTTTCTTCCAATTGCAGTAATATTGGTCAACCACAACCAATGTAGAATTCACATGGTATTTTTTTCCGTGTGGGTCCTTTTTGCTGTGACAGCGATCTTGTTAGCTACGACAGTGATTTTTTAGCTGTTGCTGGTAAAAATCCTTGCTACTCCAGCAGATTTCCGTATTATAATAAATATGGAATAGAAAACAAATTTTGCTAGAAAAGTCACGATTTTTCCTGCCACAGCTAAAAAGTCGCTGTGATAGCCAACAATATTTCTGTCACAGCAAAAGGTATCCAGCCACATCACAGAGAATGTTTTTTGTCCGGATAAATATCGCGAAATGTTCGTTTCAGCATTCTCGAGACTATAACTTTCAAATTGAGGACTGAACAACGCTGAATTGACAAGAAATCTTCTCCAAAATCGTCCTTTGAACTCGAATCAAGTCATAAAAAATTTGACCCAATTTTGGGCCAACAGTCCATTCAAAAAGTCAGTAGGATGATACATAGATGGCGTTACTAGAATTTTTTCCATATGATTTTTATTTAGTACTAACCTTCAAACGATACGGTGTAATTTTCATAGCAATCTGACTATTGAATCGTGAGTTATAGCATTTTGTGTGAAGCAACTTTTGTTATTGTAAGAAAAATTGAGGAAAATGAATTTTGAGTTTGGATAAGGCATTGCTTTTTGATGAAAAAAAATATAGTGGAAACCAAACAATGGCTTGATAAACATTATCCGGACTCCGCTTCATCGGGACAAATGGTGGAGTGGATTGTTGAATCCAAACGTGGTCGTACCAGCACAAATGATGCAAAGCGCAATGGACGCCCAAATGAGGCTGTTATTCCAGAAAACATGAAAAAAATTCACAAATTGGTTATGAACGATCGCAAATTGAAGGTGCACGAGCTAGCTAACATTGTAAAGATATCAGATGGTAGTGTTTTTGGGTGCCGCGTGAGCTCACAGTCGACCAAAAACAACAACGAATTGATGCTTCAGAGGAGTGTTTGGCGCTGTTAAACCACAATGAAATCGAATTCTATCGTCGATATGTGATAACATATGGATGAAACATGGCTTCACTATTACACACCGGAATCCAAAAAACAGTCAGCTGAGTGGACAGCAGTCGACGAATCGAATCCAAAGCGAGCAAAGATGCAACAGTCGGCCGGTAAGGTGATGGCGTCTGTATTTTGGCATGCGGAGGGAATACACGGAGAAAAAGGAATTCGCTGTGGCAGCAAAAGTAGATTTCGCTGCCACAGCGAATTCCTTTTTCTCCGTGTGACAAAATTGAATGAATTGGGCTTCTCCAGATTTAGCCCCCAGCGACTTTTTCCTGTTCTCAGATCTCAAGAGAATGCTTGCCGGAAAGAAATTTAAGTCCAATGATGAAGTAATCGCTGAAACTGAGGCCTATTTTGAAGAGAAAGAAAAATCGTACTGTAAAAGTGGTATCGAAAAACTTGGAAAATCGCTATACTCGTTGTATCGCCACCCTTGAAGGCAACCTTCGAGGGCAATTACGTTGAATAATAAAATCGAATTTGTCGAACTTTTGTTTTTTTCTTAATTATCCTACGGGCATATTAAAAGACCTGGTATCGTGTACAAATTTTTAAGCATCATTTAATGTTCAATTCCTGTAGTACAATGCTGTAACATGAAAAGTGATATAACTGAAGTGCAGAGCATGTTCTCATGCAAACATAGAATCCTTATCTCGACTTCCACAAACTGTGGACTTTTGAAATTATTCTATCTTGAAATGCGAAGAGAAGGGAGAGAGTTGTGCTCTAGATCCGAAGAAACTCGTCAGGGCGATGAGTTTTGTTCCGCTCTAGATCTACATAATCGTCGAACACGCGAGGTGTTTGTTCCATTCCGTACACACACGTACACTCGGATGTAAATTCGATCGAATAGGTACGAGGAGTGGGAAGACATGTCTTATTCTCAATATTATCATTCAAATCACCTCAATCGGATCTTCTCTTACGATGTTTGATTCGGTTAATCATGGATTACCTTAACACAAAGCTCTTCGATAATATGTTTGAACTCGGAAATCATAAGGATTCTCATTAATTTTCACGAGACGGAGAAAGGAGACGATGGAAAGAGGTCAGTCTCTTTTAAAGAGGATTTCAAAGATTTCCTTTTTTTTTCTTTCTTGTTCTCCTTTTTCTCTCAATTAGTTGCTGCTGGTGCTGCGAAATAGATAACGTGAAAAGAGTTCTCTTTCCCTCCTCCTCCTCCTCCTCCTCTTCCTCCTACCTCGTTGCTTCGTGAATTTCTTTATTAGATAATCTCCTGAACATCCCTTCCAAAGCATATTTTCTCTTTTGTCTATTCCAAAGAGGATTCGTATTAACTGAAGAATCAATTATGTAAGAAGCGTGGTAACGTTGTAACGTACCTACTTGGGAGCTGTGCCAAGAAATATACAAGAATATAGGAGGAATTATCATACTGGTTTTTGCAGATGTCAAATCAAATCCACTTAAGTTTCAGATCGAAGTGATCGAAGAGAAACAAATGGGTCCATATGCGCTTACAAGTTGAATAGTCATTTCAACTTATCTTTTTCTCCGTCGTATGAAGTTTATGTGTATCGTTACAGCAGGTTACAATAATTATGTACACAAATCATCCGAGGATATCTAAGATTCATAATTCTCAGCATAAAATTCCTTCGAGAGAGGAAAAAAAGATGAATCGAAGAGTATCTAGCATTATACGTTACAACCATAACCACCGTAACCCTGCATATGCATGTACGAATGCACTTTGCGCAATGATGTGATCTCTGACCCACAACTTTTACCCTCGATGTGAATTTTCTTCTCCTTTTTCTTCTCGATTGCATTCGGTTGCATACGCTCGATCACGAAACAAAACGTATAAATGGATGATGATGATGATGAGGACGACGATGATCATTAATTAATGTGTAACTTCCGCAATGGGTAGGTTAGGTGGTAATATACTCTGGGTACTTTCGATTCAGAAAAGAAATATTCCTTTTACGAGTTCGAGACTCACGGCAAGTTGTGTTGTGTAGCCGGTCGTTCAGTTGGATCGGTGAGAATTATTAATCACTGTGCGACCGATCCGGCACAATTAATTCCAAGAAGTCAACGCACCCACGTACAGGGAAGGCGATCGGGTCGAAATCAAGTTTTTCATGTAACACGATCGACTCGCTGTCACTTCCGAGTGCCATTCAAACCCACAGGCCACCTCTCGTAATGAGTTCTCCAACGGAACACGCATCGTTGGAACAATTATCATGTCGCGCCAGGACGTTCTTATTACGGTATTCTTTTTTTCACCTTTTTCAGAATAATTGTATTGGGAACGGGAATTGTGTTTTTTCGTATAATTGTCATGTATAACGAGGCGTGTCTCTGTGAGCTCACTTTTTCACGGTATCCCAACGCATGCTGTATTTTCATGAAGATTCAGATATTTCCTGTAATATTCGCCATGGTTTTACAGTTTTTGATGATTCCGAGCGATAGTTCCTTTGAGAGTATCGTGAACCAGGGCTATTTTGGCTCGGTGCCAGAGAAAAGACGTTTCAGTCTGTGTACGACTCACATGAAAATGTAATGGGCTAAAGTAGTAGTTCCGATCTACGGTCCTAAAAAGGGTGATTATGTTGGCATTGCAGGAAGAACAGGTTGGAAGAATCATCAGCTCAGAGGTCTGAAACGCTGAACGTCCGGGAAATGGATTAATTTCTTTTTATTCGCGGTCGTGGGAGAGGCATTCGGAAACACTCGATACCTAGGAATTTCAGCGATGATATAGAGGAGCAATATTTTAACCATTCCCGATTTTTCTGCTTCACGAGTTTCCGGATTGAAGACGAATCACTGTAAAAAATTTCCTGTAAATTCAGAAAATGTGACTATAATTTTCCACCAGCCATTTTTCTCTGAATTTTCAGATAAATGTTACTGAATTGTAAGAAACCTCCACTAAATTTCGGAACGTATTCTAAACATTCGGAATAAAGCGGTTATAAAAAATTACAGTCACATTTTCTGAATTTTTTCATGGCGAATGTTATGAATGAAAATTGATTGCTGGGAAAATTCCGGTGCACTCTCAATTTATATCAAATATCAACACAAAAATATCAAGTTGACACTGAAAATCTTTTGATTTGAAAAAATTTCAATTCTACATGACACGGTGCTCCGACAAGCTACTTAATTTTTCCATTGATTTCAACAAAAGTTGGAAGAAAAATGATGAAACAATTTCGATATCCATACCCGAACCATGAAATATTCCCTCGTAATCTATACATGATTTCATAGAAACGTACGTGATCTACTCGCAAGTGCCGCATATAAACTACACAGTTCCTGATATATTTTTCCATTACAGATATCGAGAGAGATATATGATATTTCGTTCACGCGTGCATTGTTTCGCACACTCGAATGCATACATTTTTTCCCCCAAGGATATCTCCTCCATACAAAATGTTTAATCTGAATCCACGATAGGTTTCGATACATCAAATTCGAACGACCCCAAACCACCTAGCATTCGATAAAAAAAGAAACTTCTCTCTCCTCTCTCTCTCTCTCTCTCTCCTCCCTCCTCCCTCCTTTGAAACAATAGGAATTTTCTTTTTCTTTTAATTTCAAATGTTAGAATCCAGCACAGGGCGCAACATACCGAAACGCAAGACAGACGTGAATGATAAGAGAAAAGAAATTGAGCGTGTAACGTGGCTACACATTGTACATGTGAAAAGAAGGAATTGGAGGAAGGCGAGATGAAATACGAGAGTGTGCGCGAAAATTCTCGTTTTCTCGCGCGTATAGCATGCGAATTTGCATAGACGCCCGACCGAGTTTATCGTCTTCTTCTTCTTCTTCTTCTTCTCCTTCTGCTTCTTCTGCTTCTTCTTCTTCTCACGCGTCGTTCAACCGAATGGTATAAACCTTTTTTTTTCTTTATTCATCTTGCTCTTTCTTTGTTCCCTTCGAAGGGACAAGGACTCCTCACAGAGAGTATTGACGAATCCACACGGAGGGATAAAAACGGAATTCCAAAGCGGGAGGAGGAATGTTTGACGAATTTATGATTGAGAAGAGCAGAAAAAACAATGGAAAAAAAATGATAAGTTATCGAAACTTTGTTCCATTGTTTGAACGGATAAGAATTCGAAAGGAAAAAAAAACAGAGAGAGGGAGAAAGAGAGAGAGAGAGAGGGAGGAGAAAAAATTATATTTATACACCACTTGCCGGCGTAATAATAATTGCATTGTGTATCTCTCCGGGGAATGAGAATGAATATTTTTCCTGTGTACACGTCTGGGAGTATACACGTAAGTGTTTATTGCACTCTATATCCATCGTGGATGGGATGGAATGGAAGTTATATCACGCTAAAGTTTCATTGCTAAGAAAATAAGTTCACGGACGGACGTCTATAAACGTGAGGTTATGTTCTATAACTATCGTAATATTTATTTATGAATGAGAAGGGAAAGAGGGTGGATCAGTGCATCGCGTGTTACGTAATGCTTTACGAATTGCGAATTATTTTATACTGCGCTGTGGGGATAATTTCGTTAGATATTTCTCTACGTTGCATGAAGATGTTTGGGAAAATATAACAAAAAAAAGTCACGTGTACACGTGTGAACTTGTATATATATATATATATATAGTGTTCCAATCGGGTTTGAGTCAAAGTTTTCATATCACGTGTTTCGCAAGTTACTTTTTCACTTGTTTTTATTGTGACATACGTTCTTTTATAGTTGTTATAAAACATAAGTTCGGAGACACGATTCCTACATCACACCAGAAAATAAAATGAGATGTCGTTGGAACAAAGAACATATGCGTAACCCGTGTAAATACTCGTTTTCCAATATGTTCGTGTCAAACAAGTGTTACGTAAATCGGATTTACTTTTATGGACACAGACTTCAAATGGAAATTCGTATATGATTGATCAACAAATTCGACTCACAGTACGTTCTGGAATTCGTTTTCGACTCGCAATTTGATAGAAGTAGCCTTTGAAATTCGATATTTCTGCGGAGAAAAATGAATTTTCTCCACACTGTTGGTGAATTTCGTCCCCTCATCGTGGGGGAATTGTTTTTCCATCAGACATGAAAGATTTTTCCACCTCTTTGAGGAATTATTTTGTATTTTGGGTGTTGAATCCTCTACAAATGAAGGTAAAGTCCACTTGAATGATGATGAAAACTTTCCCATCTGTGGAGGAATTTTGCTGCCACCATTTTTTGGGGGAAAATTACACAATCATTTCTTGCAATGTAGATTGCGTTGAAATCATCAGGAAATGGTTGAAATTTAGCCTAAAATTGGAAGGTTTCACAACACTGCTTGGGAGACTCCCTGTAGAAATGCAGCAATTGATGCCAGCGAAGTCCTATCGTGAATAGAGATTTCTTCATCCTGATATGGTGGAGATTTCCCGCATTTAAGACCCAAAAAAAAGGAATAGTTTCTCAAAATGGAGAAGAAATACCACATTTTCTATGACAGAGCAATTTTACAAAGAGGAGAAACTCTCCATATTTTGTACGGTGTTTACAAAGAAAATAAAGAAAATAAAGAAAATAAAGAATTGTTTTTTAATCGAGCATACATTTGAAACAGTTACCCCATTAAAACTGATCTCTGCATTTCTCTACATTCAGGATGTCTACTGTTGGAGAATTCGATTCCAGGATTTTTTCAGGAGTTTCCAGGAGGACAATCGATTGAAAAGTTCTAGGACTGTGATAATTTTGTTTCGTTATGAATCTTTGAGGTTGAGATGAGCTCGTTAGGCGTCGAATAAAGAGATATAGAGACACATGAACTTCAATTTTTCCAGAATGAAAAAAGATGATTCCGGGTCTTTTCCAGGATTCAAGAAGCGATTCTGGTTTCTCAGAATATTTCCAGGATTTCAGGATATTCAAGGAGTAGTAGACTCCCTGTAAATTTCAATGAAAACATCTGAAACCCGACAAAAATCTCTTAATTTCTGGCAGATTTCGGACAATTGGAAAAATGCGGATAAATGCAGAGCTGTATTTTCATTGGAAGAGATTTTAATATTCCATCAATTCGTCAATCGATTCCCTCTTCACACCTCCTGTTACGACGATCGTGAATCAACCAACCGAAGAAATATTCTTCCTTCGCAACAAACATCCAACTCGAATATATACGATACCGCGGTTATGAGAAGCCGAACATCAAATATATCACAGTATTCTTCGATTACAACGAATTCATTCCGATTGTCGTACCGCTCACTTTCCCATTTCAGATCGAACCCGATATACTAGCGATCAGATAGAACCAAGGAGGAGAGACGAACGGTCTGCTCGTCGTTTGTGTCCTTCTCTATTCCTCTCCCCATTCTTCCACTCCTTTCGCTTTCATGAAAATATCAATCTTCTTTCCAACCACCATCGCCATTTCCATTAAATCGAGTTTCGAGAAATAAGAATGAGAGGAAATAGAATGCATACAGGAGAGGAAAGAGAAAGGAAGACAGAAAGAAAAGATAGGAATTTGCAAACCGCAGTGCCTCGGCGTCAATAAAATGAATCTTATACGCCTCTTGCTTCCTGCCACGAATGTAAATCTGATGATATTGCGTTAAATGATGACTATGAAATCTTTGAATGCAAGATTTATATATGTTCGATGTACATATACACTTGTGTGTACATATCTTCATTCAAAAGAGAAATATGTGTACACATATGGAATCGCATTCAGTGATTTCTTTTTCATAGGGAGAGTACGTTCGGAGAGATGTATATGGAATTGATGGGATATTGAATATAAACTGATATTTCATACAATTTTCAAGTGTATTCTTCAGGTTTTTTTTTTCTTTCATCTCGTTGGGATTCTATGAGGAAGAATGGTGAACGAAAGATGGGTGCGATCGATTTATCAGTACGTTTTACAATCAATTGCTTTGGATCTTTCAATAATTCCCGGTTTTTTTTTTTATTGGAATTGAATATTTTGATGATGAATGGAATGGCTTCGTTTTCGAGTTATGAATTTCTGATTAATTATATTCAAGGCAGATCGAAGAAATTTGCTGTCACAGCTAACTGGATTGCCGAGAGAGAGCAAAATAATTGAGTGAAACAATAAATTTGTCGCTGGATTAAGAAGATTTTCAAATTTTGCTGGAAAGGTCGACATCCACTGTAAAAAATCTCTTGAAAATTGAGACTTTTTATGTAATTTTTTACAGCAACAGGTCTGAATGATGAGGAGGCTCTTCTGAATATTCAGATTTATTGAAAAAATTGAAAACAATATGGATAGGTTTTGAGAAAACATCTGCAAATTCAGAAAAACTTTTTGATGATTCAAATCTGTTGCTGTAAAAAATGACAGAAACGATCTGAATTTTCAGAAAATTTTTTACAGTGTTGTTTACTACCACAGTTGAAAAATCTTGCTAGATTTCGTAGCCAACAAAACTGCGGTGATGGCAAATCGAGCAATTCCGAGGGATTTCTAAGTCTTAATCAGAAAAATTTCGAAGAATTCAGAAAGATTCAGAGACAGTCGAAGAGATACAGAATCTATCACCACCTGAGGGGTTCTCAACTCTCTCTGAATTATTTCAAATTATTCTGAATCTCTCAGACAAATGTCCTGAGACATAGGAAGATTCACAGAGCTTTTTTCATCGGGGGAACTTTCCAGAGGAATTCAGGGGGACTTAGGAGGATTCAAAAAAATCGAGGTGAATTTAGGAAAAGCCAATTTTTGGTCGGACCTTTCAGTGTGAGTCCAAAAATTCCTGCAGGAATTTTGCTGCAGAAAGGTCACCTTGGTGAAAAAATTTCTCTGAGTCTCTCTGAAATCTCTCAATGCTTTGGGACATTCTTCTGAGAGATTCAAAGTAATTTCAGAGTAATTGAGCAGAGGTTGGAGACTAGTCAAACAGTAAAACGTTCTGAATCTCTCCGACTTCTTCGGAATTTATTTGAATCTCCTTACATTCCCTTGAATTTCTCTAAATCCCATTTATCTACACTGCAAAAAGTGTGGGGTAATTTTCTTCACACTGTTGGTGGATTTCATCCTCTCATCGTGAGGGAATTGTTTTGCCATCGAAAATGAAGGATTTTTCCATCACTTTGAGGAATTGTTTTGTTTTTTGGGTGTTGAATCCTCTACACGGAGAAAAAGGAATTCCCTGTGGCAGCGAAATCTACTTTTGCTGGGTTCCTTTTGCCAGAGCAGCAAATTTTTTGCTGTGGCAGCAAACTATTTGCTGATCCAGCAATCTTGTTAGCTGTGACAGCGAATTTTTAGCTGTGGCAGCAAAAAATGTTTGCTATCCCAGCAAAATTTGTTTGCTATTCTGTATATAATACTGAAAATTTGCTGGCGGAGCAAACATTTTTTGCTGCCACAGCTAAAAAATTGCTGTCGTAGCTAACACGATTGCTGTTATAGCAAATTTTTAGCTAGGTCGGCAAAAAAATTTGCTATTCTATATATAATACCTCGATTTGCTGCTTCAGCAAATTTTTTCTCTCCGTGTACAAATGAAGGCAAAGTCCACTTAAATGATGATGAAAAATCCCCCATCTGTGGAGGAACTTTGCTGCCACCATTTTTTGGGAAACAATTCCACAAACATTTTTTAAAGTGTAGGTTACAAAGCTCTCTTTCCGGATTCCTCTGAAAACTCTTTGAATCTATGTGAATTTATCTTAATCATTCAAACTGAGTTCCCAAAATTTTTCTGGAATTCCGTTGAACTTGTCAGAGTATTTCTAAATTATTCTGAATTTTGAAAAATAGCTTATGTATCATTCACATTCCAAATCAGTCTATGATTATTCGTAATTCATATGATGAATAATTAAAATTCTGCGGAATTGTAAGAAACCTGACTGAATTTTCAGAATATTCTCTGAAATTCAGATAAATTCATCTGAAAATTCAGAAAGAACTGGCGGTGGAAGATTAAAGTCAAATTTTCTAAATCTTTAGAAGAAATTGTTTTGTAATTTGATTCAGGCAAAATCTAGAAGTTCAGATAAATTGAGTGAAATGCAGACACACTCGGCAGAAGTCTTGGAATCTGAATTATCAAAATTCTGAGAGATTCTTGAAAAATCAGAAAGTTTCAGGATATCAAAAGGAAAAATCGGTGAAATGTGAGTGAAATCGAAAAAAACTTTCTCTGAAACTCTTGAATCAAAAATTTCCCTGAATTTACTTCTTTTTGAAATGCCCTAAATTAACCAAACCCGTTTCAGGAAATAAATTTCTCCTCGAGCTATACCGATTTCTTTTTATTTCAAAAATTCTTCCTTTTATTTTGAATTTTCTGTTCAGGATCTGCTTCATGAAATAAATAGAATGACCTACAGACACATAATTCTCGATAAAACGAGAACGCCAACTAGAAAAAAGAAGAAAGAATGGAAACAATGATAACTCACCTTTTTGAGATGTCCTTCATTGGTACCGAGGAAAACCACCGTATAATCACCGGTAGACGTAGCCGCTACCGCAGTGAGGTGAGTTGGAAAAGTCAGAACCGAAACCGCGAGCATCGGATCTTCTCCTCCCAACGGTGTGTTAACGTCCAATCCACAAAAGTCTTCCCCTATTGTTTGTAATTTCTGAAAACACAGAAAACACGGTTGATTAAAGAAAATGAAGATCCCATGTTTTCACAAGAAGAGATAATAAACACATCTCACACCTTCTAAGCGTTCATTCAACTCAACGAAGTGCTTCTGATACACACGTAAACCTTTTCATACGAGCTGCGCTTTGAAATTCGTGCATGAAAGAAGGTCTTTTGCCTCCTCACAACACAACCTTACCAATCGCCTTTCACGTGAGATATCAGGTCAACACGAGCACTGTGATATACGTACATACATATGAATTTTGATATTTTCATTGGGGAAAGAAGGGAAAAGAAGAAGCTGAAACATATATATGCACGTGTGAAAGTGTGCGTCGTTGAAAGAGTAATTCATTTATCCATTCATGAAATGGAATACCTTGTGTATCCCGGGGAAGGTAACTTCCGAGTACCTTATCACCATCTCTCGCATTCATAAGCCCCCGGGGATCGCAGAATTCGTCGTAGCGAACGAGAGGAGATGCTACAGGAGAGATCCACCAGAGGCTTCCTACGCTAACGGTTGCGAAGCCCAATGTCGTCGTTCTCGTCGTCGTCGTCGTCTGATTTCATCGTCAACTTGCCGAGTTCTCCAGTTCAGTCTCGAAGAACAATACGGACAAACGGGACGAAATACCATTACCTTCCCTCTTTCAAAGTACCGGACGCTGGGAATTCTGTCAAAGTGGTCAAGTCTAACAATAGACGTGTGGCTCGAGGGAACGGAACTGACTGAGATGCTTTCAAATTTTCATCATCATCATTCGAGTGTGTATACAAGTTGAACTTCAAAAAGAGAGATTATTTCTTTCCCTAATAATTCATTCAAAATTTTCACTCTGTGACCCACCCAAATGAATATCCAGCTGGATTCATTCATCGCCACTTCGGTGTAATGTGCAATGTGCGTCCTGCGTTCAATGAACGCGAGACACGTATCACACCGTATCACAAGATAACCGATTATAAAGCGT
Source organism: Gonatopus flavifemur (assembly GCA_018340375.1). Taxonomy (NCBI): domain Eukaryota; kingdom Metazoa; phylum Arthropoda; class Insecta; order Hymenoptera; family Dryinidae; genus Gonatopus; species Gonatopus flavifemur. The sequence goes on along the minus strand of JAFFJZ010000006.1, from coordinate 2,526,732 downwards.
CAATTGTACTCCATGAACGAGACGATAATTATCTTTTATTCCTTCATTCTCTATTCGGCAAGCGAGAATTGAAACCTATAAAAGATACAATTCTCTGTTCATCATTCGATAATCATGGCCATCATTGTTATCGGACCAACCGAGGCACTCCCCACGAACAGTGGATTGGATTCTCTATTAAATCTCAATCTGAAAGACATTTCTCGTTACAAAGCGAACCGTCTCTTATTCGAACGCATGCCAGCTTGCTTGGTTGCCTGTTTACAAGCTGTTTCTAATGTAACGCTTTTGGCGGATGTTGCACATCCTTCTTCTTCTTTCTTCTCCTCCTCCTCTTCTTCTTCTCCTTCTTTTCTCGTGCAGTCGCAGACTCTCCGAGATACGTTCGGAAAACAGCAATAAAATATGGCATCTCGTCGTAGTAGGACGCGATTAATCGTCGCCCGGGAAGAATTAATTGCGGCCGGTGTAATAATTTATTGTAGGTCGACGCGTCACTATATTTTAGCGTGGATATATTTTTCATGGTCTCACGCGATGACCTTTGAACCCCTTTTCTCTAAACACACTACTCGCAACTAGAAACAAAGGGAAGAAAAAAGGGAGGATAAAAGCGCGAGAAAATGAAGACATTTCTGCGGCGATTGTTTCGATCCTTGGAAAGTTGTTATATTATTATTGTTTAAATGTATATTTTCTAATGTTGGTTGAAGAAACAATACTAATGGCGGTGTGGTTCGTGCAAGTCTAGTACTTCCGACTCGTTACGGTTCATTGAAATTCACGTTTGAATCTCTCTCTCTCTCTATCTCTCTTTCTTTCTACGTCCACTTTTCTTTAACAAGACCTCGAGAATCAAGTCGAAAATTATGATTATTACTTCATTTTGATATCGATAGCGCTGTATTATAATATGAAGATAAATCGACTCGCGCATAATTATAAGTGAAATGTGGTTCCATTGTTCGTGATCGAATAAAAGCGAAAGAAACAAAAAAGAAGAATTTGAATTGAATTCCATTGTGATACGAAGTTGATGTGTGCGAGGCCCACGTCGTCGCCTCTTTAGATTGGAAGGCAAGCGAAACAAATTTCTCCTCAACTTTGAAGCTGTATACAGCTTTTTGTGGAATCTATAATGTGATCAGATGATTCTGAAGTGACTTCCTTTCAACCATGTCTGGATATGGCGCCTGAACCTGAAGTCATCGACCGAAATCTATCGGCCAACTGCTCTAATCTTAACGTTGATGGAGTATTTTTCGTATCAAAAATCGATTGAGAAGATCCGAACTGTCTATTCCACTCACCTAAATCGTTCATAAAAACATTTCATGAGAAGTTACAGCGATTGGCCGATAGATCTTACCCGATGTCTTGAGGATCATTAGCCGAAATTTATCGACCACCTGCTATACTTCGTTATTCAACGTTGGTAGAATATTTTTCATGATAAATAATAGAAGCGGTTGGCCGATAGATTATAGTCAAGAGATAGGTGAATAGGTCTTCAGAGTCACAGAAATTTCGTACTTGAGAGAAATTCAAAGAGCTTTGAAAATGAAATTTTCCAAATATACTTGGAATTTTTCTTCCATAAACATGATGAGGAATCGATAAACATCTACAATCGGATACCCCGCCATGTCGAGAATGCTTGGTAACATACATCAAGCAACATAGGTACACATAACACGCCTTGTATGCGACCAAAACGTCAGAGGCCAGACATCGAGAATAGGTTTCCCACACCACATGTATATATACTATAATATATATATATACATATATTCCTCTCACCGGCCTTTGATCTGCAGTATTAATTACGCATCAACGTGTGACATTGTTACAATTGCTCCCATAATACACACAAAGCGTTGATACCCGCTGTGATGACCAATGACGAATGTATACATTTTGGACGCCTCTTTGAGAGGGGTAAATGGTGACAAATTGGCGATCAAAGCGAGGAAAAAGGAGAATCGATAAGCAGAGATAAGCATGTGACTGCTGCGGTTTTTGAGAATTATGCTCCTCGAGTATCAGAAAAAGGATATTATGCGATGTAAATGACGCTAGTGCATACATCAATGTTCACCGCATCGTGGAACGTGAGTTGAAAGATGTAAAGGAGAAAGCGTATAGTTATGTTGTTGTGCGAGGGAGTTGTTACAGCGTCGGTTATTCGCGGAACGTAAAAACCAAGTGGTCAGGTGAGACCGTAATAAGGAGAGTAGTTGTATATCTGTACGTAAAACAACACCTCGAGAAAATTCAATTCACTCAATTCATCATTCGCTGTTTTGTAATTGAAATATTGGAACCTGGCAGTTTCTTTTTATTACCAAATTCGGGCATAATTCATTAATGCGTTTAAAGTATTCAACACCTGTTCCCGTAATTTCCAATTCGACGACGTGTGAGTCATGTAAGTATGTCAATACCTGGATAAGGTTTGTAAATCGGATCAAGAACGAAACTCATTCATAGCTTATCAAGGGTTGAGAACTGGCTGAAACTGGCAGCTGTGGAGAAGCTAGCAGCCAATTACCATACTACTGTGTCCAAGAAATAAGGTGACATAGCATGTATTTTAAGAAATCTTCATTTATTCTCCCAAATCAAGTCCATCCCCTTCAACGTAATCTTCGAAACAGTTCTTAAAGTCGGTTTCCGGGATGGCCTTCAGCTCTATCTTCGATTCGGCTTGGATCTCCTCTATCGATTCAAAACGGTGTCCCCGGAGCGGTCTTTTGCGCTTGTTGAATAGCCAGAAGTCGCACGGTTCGAAATCAGATGAATACGGTGGTTGTGGAACGATATGGGTCGTGCTTTTTGCGAAACAGTCACGAAGAATCAATGCAGTGTGAGCCGGTGCATCGTCGTGGTGCAAAAACCAAGAGTTGTCTCGCCGCACAATTCCATTCTCTTCAGGCGAATAGCTTCACGTAAACGACGCATAACGCTCAAATAATATTCTTCGTTGACAGTTTTACCCGGCAGAAGGAACTGAAAATGCACAACACCCTGGTAAAAAAAAATCTCTCTAAATCTCTCTGAAATCTCTCTGAATTTCTCTGAATCTCTCTATATTTTGGGACAAATTTCAGAGAGATTCAGAGTAATTCCAGAGTAATTCAGAGGAAGTTAGAAACTTTTCCGATAGTGATACGTTCTGAATTCTTCAACTTTCTCTGAATCTCTCCGCATATCACTGAATCCCTCAGAATTTTATATATTCAAATTTCAAAGCTCCCTCTGAATTTACCTGAATATCTCTGAATTCCTCTAAATCTCTCTGATTTTCTCTGGATCTCTCTGAATTCCTCTAAATATCCCGGAATTTAATGTATTCAGATTTCAAAGCTTCCCCTGAATTCCTCTGAATTCCTCTGAATTTCTCTGAATCTCTCTGGATTACTCTGAATCTTTCTAAATTCCTCTGAATATTTATAAAAAATTCCACGCACAATTTTTCTTAATTTATCTTCCTCTGGAAGTCTCTGAAACTTCCAGAAAGCCTCTGAAATGCAGGACCAAGAATTTTACGGAATTTGTTCCTCTCTGAATTTCCCAGAATTTCCCTGCATCTCTCTGAGTTCCTCTGAATTTTCCTGAAAAATTCAAAGCACAACTTCTCTCAATCCACTAGTCCCTGAAATCCTCTGAACCACGCTGAATTGCTCTAAATTTCTCTGATTCTTTCTGAATGTCTCTGAAACTTGCAATTTTCAGAGAGATTCAGAGAGATTTTTTTACCAGGGCACCACGATAATCGCAGAGAACAGTCAACATAACTTTAATTTTTGAGCGACTTTGGCTCGGTTTTTTTGTTCTTGTTCTTGTTGTTTCCGGGTCGTAAGCATAAATCCACGTCTCATCTCCCGTAATAATGCGTTTCATCTTGTCCTGATAGTCAGAAAGCATTGTTTTACACGCTTCAACGCGACGATGTTTTTCCAGGAAATTCAGTGTTTCCGGTACCAATCGAGATTTGATGCGTCTGAGGCCCGAAACATCCTTCAAAATGGTATTGACTGATCCTTTTGAAATGCCAACATCATCAGCAAGATCTATAATTGTTGATCGACGATTTACAAGCATCAAATCTTTGATTTTTTTACCGTGAACTTCGTCAGTTGAAGTTGATGGTCGACCGGGACGCTTTTCGTCTTCGACACGTTCTTGACCTCCTTGGAACTCTTTATAACATTTGTAAACATTCGTTTCCATAATAGCCTCATCACCAAAGGCTTCCTGCACCATCCTGAACGAATCAGCAGCAGAAAATTCATTGCGCAAACAAAATTCAATACAAATTCTTTGCTCAACAAATGCAGACAATATAAAAATCGAAAAATTCACTTTCAGCAGCTTACAAAACGAAGGGTATCCCAAACACCAATGAATATTTTGATGTGACCCTTGGCATGGATGTCAAAGACAAACTCACCAACCTAAAAATAAGAGCACGTTCCCGAATACATTCGCGCACAGAGCTTAAATTCAAACTGGTAACTTTTTACGCAAAACTTTTACTGGGGATTTAAGCATCTAACGCGTTTGGTGGAATGCTGCTCCATCGATTCCTGGCGTGAACAAAGCTTGAACAACGCTCATCAAAAGTTGGAGTGATCGGCTGCTAGCTGCACGGCTGCTAATTTCAGCTTCACCAAGGATTGAGTACTGAAAGCCAACGTTGGCCCAGTGATGTAGGTAAATAATCAGCCACGTACGGAATACATAAAATGAAATGATTTCGATTCACGGTGTTTAAATATGACTACCGTAATGAAAATAAAAAACCCAGATGGAGAAAGAATGAGAACGGGACTGGGATCCGATCAGAACCCCCTTTCTCGTTAGCTTTGGACCCCAATTTTGCGTAGATATCACCTCTACACTTTCTATTCACTGAGAAATTCACTTGTAACTGATGATCGATATTCAATCGGGACCAATGTCAGTTTCGCCCAGAGAAATCTCTGGGAACAGGTTTCATATACGTTGTGGAAATTATTGATTAAGGAGTTTAATAATTCCAAGGAATATGGTATGGAAAGAGGACAAATAAACTATTGATTCGGTGGAAAGAAATTTCTTTCTCAGTGTATAGAGTTGAAGCAATTCGCAAAGTGTTGATATACGGTACAGCATCTTCTCTCATAATCGTGCGGATTTATTCCTGTTCACCGTGCGCTTAGCAGCGACGCAAAGCGCCTAGCAGAGAGAAGTGGAAACTTCTGTTTAGGGCGGACACGCTGTATTATTCCCTTTTAATGGCGGGGAACAAACACCCGATTTTTCTAATCATGGAACATTAAAATTTTTTGTTCATACTGCTTTATAATTTTCAATCAACAGCTGTATTTGACTAATCATTCTTCTACTTTGAATTTTTCAAAATAACAACACAGACCTTTTGATTATTTCGCACTTTCATCGAAGCACACAACTCCTATTTATACACGGATTCTTGATTTATTCGAGAACCATAACCAACCCGGAATATTATGGATTTCACAATAAATTTCAGCCTGTGATAGACCATCCAAGTGTCAATGACATCGTCGATCCATCGTTCAACATTCCACAGAAACCATACACATCGACCGTCGATTATTGACCGCATTTATATCCTGTACATCCATTAATCAACATGAATTTTCATTCTCAAAAAATGAAATTCCTCCTCCAAAAAATTATAACTATTTTTCTTCTCCGAATCCACGTTACGTCATCGAGATATAAAAATTGAATTCGAGTGATCAGAAGCGTAAAGGTTACGTGAAGAACCATGAAACAGTTGGAACAATGGAATGAAGTGTAAACGAATGAATTTCCAATAATATGGAAAACTCCAGCGATGAGCGTTCAAATGAAAAACGATAGGCGCAAGCATCACGTGATCAACACATATAATGACCCGTTTCAACCGGAATTTATGTACACATTGTATATGTTTATATACACATTTTTTTCTCTTGAAAATTTGTTCCTATAAATGTTGGAAAGCAATTGGAATGTAAAAATTTCCGTCCTCTGCATTCTATAATCCAACAATTCTGATCAATGAATGAAAAATCGCGAATTTTTCCAAAGAGAAAAAAAAATAAAAGAGAGACGAAAAAACATTAACAATGCGATATTGAATCTACCCAGTGAATGTAACTGGAAAAAATCCAATATTCAGGATATACATGAATTTCAATGAGCACAATACCGCGCGCGATCCGTACATAGAAAAAATAAAACAGATGAGAATCAATTGGATTCGAATCCATCACCATTCAATTATATTCAATGAATCGATTCTCCTCCCCGTGTGACAAATCATTCACAAAAAAATATGATATGAGAAAGAAAGAAGGGAAGAAAGAAAGAACACACTTCTTTCCTTCTTTTGTCCTCAATTTCAGGAGCAACGGAACTCGATTTTCAACAACTCACCCTCGTACTTGAGCTTATCCATTTTCCGACAAATTATACGGCGCCTCAGACTACCGAAAAACGAAGAAGAGGAAGAGGAAGAGGAAGAAGAAGAAGAAGAAGAAGAAGGAAAGACCCATACATCGATTTTCTTCCCTCGCGAAGCTTTATTCGAGCGCCCCCTTATATATTCTTCAAGCCAAGAAAGAGGAGGAGAAAAAAGGAAGAGAAAGCGATTCAAAAAAAGAAAAAAAAAAGAGAAGATCGTCGAATGGAAAAGGAAACAAAAGTTTCAATAAACCGTGAGCGTGGTATTATTTCTTCCACGGGGAATAGGTTAAAGAGAAAGAATATGCACTCTCATTATGTTCCGACAATCGATCCGAGTTGTAGAACGAATTGGTCTTCCCTTTTATAGCCTTTGTTTCCGACTAATTAAATTGTGTGGCTTCATTGTAGTGCGAGTTGGCACAATCGATATCTCGGATCAAATTTCTTTATCCGGCTCGAGAGTACAGATTTGTTTCGTTGCCTTTTTTCTCCTTTCTATTCTGTTATTGTGTACCACCGACATCGACGAAGAGGAATTCAAATCGATCAGAATTTATGTCACATTTATTGTTGGGATTTTTTTCGTTCGTCTTTATTTTCTTCAATCTCCGTTCGAGCCCTGGCGTATTGTTACTCTCGTCGTGAATATTAAAACCACGCTCGACAGTCAATTAGCAATTTCAATGCTATCCGCTCGTCACTTTGTTCCCTGATGTTTGGATCACGATAAAGAGAGGAAGAAGGACTCGATCCTTCATCTATAGATGCCAAAATCTATCGTAACTGAACTGCCGTAACTTCGTATCCAACTTTGACAGCATAAGTTCCAAACTGTTCATTTTACCCGTTTTTCTAATTCTTTTTTTTTTCCATATAAAAACTTCCTGTAACAAGTTGTAGCAGTTGGCCGATAGATTTTAGCCGATCAGCAATCGTTGATGCATTGACATTGGAATTCACTTTCACCTGAAGTTGATAAGAAGCTTTTGCTTCAAAACACGCTTTCCTCGGTACACTATATTCTCAAGGTTCTTAAGTTATTTTCCTTATTTCGTGTCCTTTTCTGTATTCAGTTGATGGTTCAGCTCCTCGAGGGAACATGATCCTCAAGCGAGGTTTATTCCGTTTGCATTTTCGATGTTTCAGGTGGGAGATTCGTGTCATTCGCATTTCAACTATGTTGAATAGCGGTTTCCCTCTGGTCTGTTATACAGGGGTTTTATGCAAATCAAGAGGGAAGTGTCCAAAAGGAAATATAGGTCCTCACGATATATCTCTAAAAAGTAGCACTAAATCGAACAATCGAAACAAGACAGCTGTAAAATCCTCCCCTGCATTTCTTTTTTCTAACTCGACGTTTGCGGGGATTCCAAATTTCACGCAATATAGCGAAACTATTCTGCCTTTCGAGTGTTAAAAAAGTTCAAAATTCTTCTCCAGAGTGTCTTCAAATTTTAGAATCTCAAGAGAACAAATCCACGATACGGAATAATGAGATCAAATCCTGAATATATCTCAATAGATGCAGCCAGGTAGACGTCTCTCAACCTCATCGTAGGAATATTCAAACGGATATAAAAGGGAACGCAATTAGAAACGTCATGCATAAATTGTAAGAAAACCACGCTATAACGTTTCGATTAAAAGCACATTTCGTGTACGTTGGTTTTATTATGCAACTAATGAATACATTTTCCCTGACCAAACTTCAATTATCATGTGGCATCCGTATTAGTTATTTTCAATTGATATAACTGGCAATTTAATAAGTTCGCTTTATGAGAAGAGTTGACATGTTTTTAAACTATGATTGATGCTTCTGTTGTTTCTTTGTATACTCTTCTCTGTTAAAAATTAATCCACATCACTGAGGTTAACTTCAATGTATATATATATATATATATAGTAATTGTGAGATGTGTTGTGAGATGACACCTGTCAGGATGGTACACGCGTAATCAAATGATCAGCATGACATACATATACGTGACAAGAATGGCTGGAGGTGCAAGCGTTAGAAGTCGAGTACGTACCCGGAATACATATGAGTCGAAATTTAAAATTGAATCCTTCATTATTATAAAATAATCACGTGATATTGCAGTCGAGAAGAACATTTCATTTCTGGGAGTATTCGGCGATCTTGCATTATTCATTCTTCTATTTGCGGTTGTGGATATGTGTGATTTATTTCGTCTTTTTCTTATATGTTTTTAAATCTCACGGATTGATTCTCATCAGTTTCTACCGTAATTCATTACTTTCACCAAATAATTATCTGAATTCAATTTTTCAAGGAGAAATATTCAATGAGGAACTCGTTTTATATTGTAAATTAATAAGAGAAAACATCACATATGCAGCTGGCACTTCTTGTCCACTTTTGTTAGAATATTTTCCGTTATAGAAATCGATTTAGCAGTATCCACTGTTCATTTTATTCATTCAAATCTTTCATGAAACTTCCCACAAAAAGATATAGCAATTAAGCGGTGGGCCGATAGATAGATTGATTTGAGCCGATGTCTTCAGAGTCACTTCAAAATTCCCGATTTTGCCCTGGTAGGAATTTGTCTGTGCGTCCCAATTACCATCCATGTACCATGGTGGAACCCATTTGGGAACAACTGGATAATAAATACATTTCAGCCGATTTGACTTTAGCGCTCACACCTTCTGTTGGTTTATGTACATTTTTCATGCTTCAACTGATCTTACGGTAACATTGATAATCCGCGGACATGCTCGGAGAAATATAAGGAAGCCAAAATGTTTCAATTTGTCACTCGGGATTATTTTATGCGAATAAATTCAAAAGTAACGTTCTTGACTTCAGATTACATGTCCAAAAACATGATTTCACATTTCTAATTAACAATTTGAACTACATTCTAGCGATTCTCTGGGGCATCTGGATGAGCACAGGCTAGAAAGTACGTTACAAGACTAGCTAGAAACCAACTCAACATCTGGGAAAACTAACTGGGGCCCATCTAATTTCCAATCATAATTCCTACTAGGGTGGAGGAAGAACGAAAAGGAACCCCCATAATTTCGTTGATACCAATTCCCAATCAGAAAAATCCGTAATATGCCAATGTTGACAACAGGTGCAGTACAGTGCCAGTATTGGGTCTCCAACACTTGGTCAACACGTACGGGATCAGTACTGGATACATAAAAATACAGTAATATGCCTGTACTGATAAACCAGTACTAAGAACTTAATACCGGCCAGGTACTAACCCAGTACTGGGTTACCCAGTAAACCAGTAAATGCCAATACCCTGCCAGTCTTGGCTAATACTGGTGCAGTACTGCGCCTGTTGTAAATTTCTGGTTGGGTTATTTATATACCAGAAAGGTTTATCATCAGTTATCATTTTGTATTATCATATAAATTATGATAATTATAATATTAATTATGAAGAATACATCACTGGATAAATGTATATACATATAGATTAGGTCGAACTGATGAAGCATGACCATTCGATAAATTAATTATCAATATCGGAACATCTCACAAAGTTCATTAAATTATATGTATACATTCGTGTTTTAATGCATCATACTGATCACGAGACTTTCATTCATCGTCAGTATTATGATCCCATACGACGATGATGCTGACCACATTAAACTACACGTAATGTATATTCTCAGCGATATAATGGTTGAGAAACGATTATTGATTCACTTATTTAGCAAGAGACAGGGAGGGCGATTACTCCTTCTTCTTCCATAATCGCACATTAGGATCTCTAAATCGTTCACGATATACATATATATATATTGAGTATGAAAATTATGCATAATCGTAGCAATGCGCAATACCCGAGAAATTTGGTAATGGTCCCCATTCGAAGCCCAGCAATGCTGTAAAAATTACAGCCGATGAATTAATACTGTGTCCAAAAAGTAAGGTGACATTTGAATTTGAACTCTGTGCGCAGATGTATCAGGGAAGTGCTCTCATTTTTAGGTTAATAAGACTGTCTTTGATACCTGTGCCAGAGGTCACTCCAAAATATTCATCAGTGTTTCAGATACGCTTCGTTTTGTAAGCTGCTGAAAATGAATTTTTCAATTTTTATAATGTGTACATTTGTTGAGCGAAAAACTTGGATTAAATTTTGTTTGTGGAATTAATTTTCTGCTGCTATGTCGAAAAAAAATGTTCACAAGTGGTATGAAGAGTTCCAAGAAGGTCGAGAACGTGTCGAAGGCGAATAGCGCCCCGGTCGACCATCAACTTCAACTGACGAAGTTCACGTCCAAAAAATCAAAGATTGAGTGCTTGTAAATCGTCGATCAACAATTAGAAACCTTGCTGATGATGTTGGCATTTCAAAAGGATCAGTTAATACCATTTTGTAGGATGTTTTGGGCCTCAGACGCGTCAAATCTCGATTGGTACCGAAAATGCTGAATTTCCTGGAAAAACATCGTCGCGTTGAAATGCGTAAAAAACAATACTTCCTGACTATCAGGACAATATGAAACACATTATTACGGAAGATGAGACGTAGATTCATGCTTACGACCCGGAAACAACCGATCGATCACGTGAATATCGCGCTAAAGGTGAGGCAAAACCAAAAAAAACCGCGCCAAAGTCACTCAGAAATCACGGTTGTGTTGACTGTTTTCTTCGATTATCGTAGTGTTGTGCATTTTGAGTTCCTTCCGCCGGGTGAAACTGTCAATAAAGAATATTATTTGAGCATTACGCCTAGAGAGAACGGAATTGTGACGAGACAACTCTTGGTTTTTGCCCCACGACGATGCACCGGCTCACACTGCATTGATTCTTCGTGACTATTTCGCAAAAAACTCGACTTCAACAAGCGCAAAAGACCGCTCCGGGGATACCGTTTTGAGTCGATAGAGGAGATCCAAGCCGAATCGAAGAGAGAACTCGAGGCCATCCCGGATACCGACTTCAACAACTGTTTCGAAGATTGGAAAATGCGTTGGCATAAGGGCATTGTATCCGGGAGAGGTTTCTTTGAAGGCGACGAACTTGATTTGGAGAAATAAATGAAGATTTTTGAAAATAACTGCTATGTCACCTTATTTTTTGGACACAGTAGTATGTTGATTCTTGTGGAATGGTGGATGAGTCCGTGTTAATTTGGCATTCCATATTTGGGACAGGAAAGCTTTTATTCCTTCCATATAATTCTATAATTCCCTATCATATTTTGATTATGTAATTTAGTTAGACACATTTGCGTTTGGCCGGTTTTGTTGTTTCATCCGCTTAATTCTTAGCTGCCACCCTAGGACCATGTGGACCTTAACTGGATTCAATCTTGAATTACAATCTGGAAATTCCGATGATTCGAACTCCCTGCGTAACCGAATACTAGTTAAGCATCACCTTCTCACCTGACTCTCTACTTTAGTGTGATAGGATTTTCCATGTTCCTACACAGAGAAAAGTTTATATTAAAGATTACCATATTTTTATAGTACTCGTGGGATATACTTTATTATGAGGCTCAGAATTATATTTATTTTAAATTAAAACATATTTATCTTCATCCTCACGAGAGAGTATGGTGAATGCTCGTATACTTGTGGTTCATAGCGACATAATCAAATATATCCCAAAAGTACAATATAAATATGCTAATATCTAATATAAAATTTTTACTGTGTAGGTGTGTGCGAGTACTCGAAATTGTCGAGTATTTTCGAGTCGAACCGAGTTCTTCGAGCTACCCGGAATTTTTCGAGTAATTCGTTAGTTTTCTCAAATTTACAGAAATCCTATGGATCTTTCAACTTCATTCAACTTTTATTCATTATTTCCTTCACTTTTTCTAGAGGCGTAATTATTTTGTAACTAAACATCATTTGTTTCGCGATAAGAAAAAATTGACTCATTCATCGCTCAATACCTAGTCTATAATATTTGTCAAATAAGCAACAAGGAATTAAGCAACAAGTGAGTTAATTTTTTGTTATCCATATTCGTATTTGACTTCATATTTTTAAAGATTTAATACATAATTTATTTGAATTTTCGATGGAAATATTCAATTGTAGTATTTATTATTCAATTGATCAATAATCCTCAAAAAATACATACACTAAAGATAATGTGAGTAAATATTTCTATAAATCCATTGTTCCTTTTTCAATATTATGACTAAAATTCGTCTTCATTTCATAATGCATTACAATATGTACAAATTAATGGTTTGAAAATACGAGGGTGGATTGATAAGTTTCCGGCCTGACCAAGAAAAACAACGTTTTTAAGAATTTTTTTTTTTTTATTTCTCAACATAATCTCCTCCAAGGCTGATACATTTCTCATAGCGGTGTTCTAGTCTAGTAATGCCATCTCTATAGACTGATTCGTCAAGCTCCTCAAAATACCCATTCACAGCTTCGATTACTTCTTCATTGTCCGCAAATCTCTTACCGCCAAGCCATTTTTTGAGGTTAGGAAACAGATAATAGTCACTCGGGGCTAGGTCTGGAGAGTAGGGAGGGTGCGGCATTAATTCAAACTTCAGATCGTTGATTTTAGCCATCGCAACGATTGACGTGTGCGCTGGTGCGTTATCGTGATGAAACAAGATTTTTTTCTTCGCCAGATGAGGTCGTTTAATTTTCACTTCGTGGCTCAAACGTTGCAATAAGTCTGCGTAGTATTGACCAGTGATAGTTTTACCCTTTTCAAGGTAATCAATGTATATAATACCTCTTGCATCCCAAAAAACAGTAGCCATAACCTTGTTCGCCGAAAAATTGTTTTGCCTTCTTTGGAGTTGGTTCCCTGGTCCAATCCACTGTTTAGACTGTTCTTTGGTTTCAGGAGTGTAGTGGTGGACCCAAGTTTCGTCAACGGTTACGAATCGACGCAAAAATTCGCTTGGATTACGCTTATACAACGCCAAATTGGCGGTAGAAATGTTCTTTCGAATCAATTTTTGGTCGACTGTTAGCAAACGCGGCACCCATCTTGCACAGAGCTTTTCCATATACAAATGTTGGTGCAAAATATTTTGTACACGTTCATATGACATCTTACAGGTCTCAGCTATCTCACGAACTTTTAATCTGCGATCTTTCAGCACTATTTGATGGATTTTTCGATCATATCTGGAGTTGTGACCTCAATGGGGCGTCCTGAGCGAGGCTCATCAGAGGTGCTCACACGACCCTTTTTAAACTCGGAAACCCACTGCTTAACGGTTGAATATGATGGGGAGGATGTCCCCAGTGTTGAGTCCATCTTTTCTTTAATTTCCTTCGGCGTTAACCCCTTCAAATAAAAGTATTTGAGAACAGCACGATTTTCCAGCTTTTCCATTTTTACGAAAAACACAGAGGCGTCTTGGTCAGCGTGCTCTCAAAACTAAACTAACATGGCGATCGGACTGAAACTATAGCTACAAGCTATCTAAGGATGGTACTACAGAACGCCACCTCAAGGTAGGCCTAGTGGCGCCATCTCTTGGCCAGGCCGGAAACTTATCAATCCACCCTCGTATATCAGTTATATTTTTCATATTTGAAATTATTTGACATTGAAGTACTGCTCTTATTACCTCGAAATGATTAAGCAGTCCTTTTAGTTACACTTTTTACAAACTTTGATGGAAAATATTTGGATTATATTGAAATCATTAAATGAGCCTATTGTGCTTTATCTGGAATTTGCTTCTCTTTTTTTCAGATGAAACGATAAAGAAAATCCTCAAGAACTTGATGCATCGAAACAAGAAATAAATATTTTCCAGAAAGATTGGTGTCGCCAGATACAAATCTCAGCCCATGGTGGAAACAAAAGTCAAATGAATATCCTATAATAGCTCAACTTGCTCAAATCTTCTTATCTATTCTCGTGACTCGAGTAAGCAGCGAAAGAGCTTTCTATGATGCAGGAAACGTTGTGACCGCCACCCGTGCTAGATTATTGACAGATCATATTGAAGAACTATATTTCTTGCATAAGAATTTAAAAATTGAGTGAATTTGAGTGGAATACTGTTTAGAAGATTTTGAAAAAACGTTCATCGAGAAAATATGTCGATTCGTATCATTACCTTCACAAATTTTATTTTCATACTACGTATAATCATTTGAAATATATTAATCTGTCGATAACTCATTCCATGCGATAAGAAATAAAACAGAATTTTAGGGAAATGTGTTGGAAAATAAATCAATTTCATAAATGATTCCGATAAATTTTGATCAGTATATACTGCAATTAAATGAAACTCTCTATATTGGAATCATTGCCAATTTAGAATATTCAAAAATGATCTAAAAATCATTGATGGAAGAATAACCTAAAAGAAGATATAAACTGCGTCATAATGACAAAAAAGGCTTCCTTCTAACGAGGAAACAATAATGAAAATTATGATACGTCATTCTCCTATTCAAGAATGATTTGAAATAACTTGAATAATACAATATTGTCTCTTGATTTGTGAAGTTTCAGGATCTTAATGAAATTTGAATGTTTCAAATGCTCTGGATTTTCGAAATTCATTGAATACTCGGAAATTTTCGAGTACTCGACTCGACTCGAAAGAATCATTACTCGCACACCCCTACATGTTTCCTATGATATCTTCTCAAACTCTGACAAATTGTGAGAAAGACTTGGAAAATTTCTGAAAAACTCTCACTCATAGGTTACATTTCTTCCACTTAAAATCCTTGCTCGCATCTCCAAAAATCTCTGAACTCTTTCGAACTCACTGCAACTGTCTGAGAAACTATACGAACAACTCTGAAATTCTCTGGAAATTTGGATAATTTTCTGTGGAATTTTCCCACAGGTAACAATGTAACCAACCGTTCCCAACCCACCCTTCATCAATGAAAAATCCATAAAATTATCCAAGAACTCCGTGAATGATGCAATTGAATTCCTCTTTCGAAATTCAAACACTAGAACGACGAATCGCATGCACCTTCCATAATTGATACCGCCTTTCGAAAAACATCATAAAAATATGATTTCGAAATTGGTTCATTCGAAGCAAAATGTTTCAATTACTCCAATTAATTATTCATATGAACCATTCTAAATTCTTTTCCTCATTCCCATTCCTCTTTCATTTCAACGCGAAAAGAAAAAAAGTCGCGAGCCAAATAAAAAAGAAACGATACGAATAATGAATTCTCTTTAGCAGAGTTACATAATCGAGCCTCGAATATGTAAAAGTCAGTGAGAAAATGTTTGAGATGTCAAGCGTATAAATGTAAAGTGGAATTACAAGTGGAAGTATAAAACGAGAATTCCAAACGATAATATAAAGACCACGCGCACGCGTACCCGAGTATGCAATGTGCTGGAGCATGAATTTCAAGGGAGAATAAATATTCA
Source organism: Gonatopus flavifemur (assembly GCA_018340375.1). Lineage (NCBI taxonomy): Eukaryota > Metazoa > Arthropoda > Insecta > Hymenoptera > Dryinidae > Gonatopus > Gonatopus flavifemur. The sequence continues at coordinate 2,510,885 of JAFFJZ010000006.1, read as the reverse complement.
TATGGCGAAAATCAATTACATTACTTTCGTATATCGATTGAATTCAATTTCTACTCTTCTTGAGGAGAATAGAATATCCAAATTGCATCATTCCTTTTTACCTTGTTTAGAAAATCATCGTTTACTCTTCTTCGTCTCTTTCTTTCCTTCGTTGTTGTTGCGTGTGGAATTCTTCCAGCAGCAACAAAAGATAGCTTGCGTCTAGAACAACCACATGTACATATAGATACGGAAAGATGAGGAAGAACTAGAGAAGAAAAGCTAGCTGTTTTTGTGTGCTATATTCAAAGTAGTAAGTATGTATTTCTCCACATTTGTATGTATACCGGGGGAAATATCCTCGTTGCGCAAACGCAACGATCCTTGTATAATAAGTGATGCTGCTGCTGCTGCTGCTACTACTACTCCCGCTGCTGATGGTGTTGGGTAGAATAAGAGAAACAACAAGCATATTCGACTACCTCAATATCCGCTGCCAAGATCCTCTCTAGAGACGAGGCGGCGGTGGGATTTCAACCGAATCTGACTGACTGGTTGTTCTGGAGTGAAGTGCACCGGAGGATCGACCGGTCAGACACTTTTCTTCCCCTCTTTATCCCCCAACAAGGAAATTTCCATGGTGGAAATGAGTTTGCGAGTTCGTAATAATCACTTGGATGGAGGAGAAAAACAGGAAAAAGGATCAATCCTATTCCTCTTCTCTCCCAACCTCGTTATATTACCTGATAAAAATTTTAGGATTTGATTCTTGAACTTCGAAATTCGTTTCGGTTTTTATTTTGCTGATTTTTACATTGAGTATCGGCGAACAAAAGACGAGGAAAGTAATGATTGGAGAAACCAACAAATGGCTTCCCTGTTTCTGTTGTTCATCGGGTTATTTTTTTCTTCTTTTCTTTGCGTACAAGTTATTTCCCCTCGTGCGTAAACGTTCTCAGTTAGCAGGATTCTCTTTGTGAAGTCGTTTGGAAGACATAAATGAGGGAGGATGAAACCTCGTTATATGTTAACGATTATTAAAAAAGAAAGGAAGTATACGCGAAGAGGAGATCGTAAATCTGAAGAGCGGTGGAAGAGGTGAAACGTTAACAAACATCTACATTAAATTCTTGGATGATGAAATGCTTGAGGGAAAAATTTTGGAATAAATCGCACGATTCGCGAGGAAATTTATTTTCCTATCTTCTTTTTCCGTCTGAGATGAGGTGAATGTTGGTTAGAAAGTTCTGGTTAGATTTCTTCCTCCGTCTTGTTTTTATACGAATCCGATTGGAGTATTATTTATAAAAATTGCTATAAAAAATTCCCGAGGAGTGATCCTTCGAATTCACGTTTATTGTGTTTCCCGTGGAAGACACATGTTTTCCCAAGCTTCTTCCTCGTACGAAGAAGAATGTCATTGTCACAGGGAACAAAAGCTAGTTTCACGGTCAAGGTCATTGCGAACAAGAAGAAAACGTGTCTACGAAGAACGCGTGCCATGTATAAATACACAACCTCGTTTATAGATATAATACCCTCTTTCACGGAGCTACCACATCATGAGACCTGTCGTCTATTGTAATTCTTTCACATCCGTTTGTATCAATTCGTGGTTCACATACAAAGTTTGATGACTCATTCGTTTTAACTCGATCGACAGCGAGAGTGACATCAGGCATTCCTTTTCCGTTCGATCGAACAATATAAAACACACTTCCAGATCTGGAATTGATACCGGTTATAATGAAATTTAGATACATTTATTAATTCGACACATTATAAGTGTGATTATTGAAATCAATGTGCTTCTGTATATCACGTCGAATCACAACAAGATACAGATAAAAATCATGGAATTTCTACCGATCCTCGGAAAGAAAATTAAATATTATTATATAATATTTCATATAAAGTTCAAGGCAAACATTTTCAACATCTATTTTTCCATCTCTGCTACGAACTCATCGCTTTCAAAAGAAATATTCCACATTCAAAACAAGAGATATGCAGGTTTTTCATCCCTACACTTCTCATCTTACATTCGTAATAATTCATTTGATCCCACGATTTTAAGAAGAAAAAAATTCAAAAACACGCATCCTCGTTCCAAATTCTTTGAAACAAGTCACTCTCCACGACCATCGTCGAGATGCGCAGGGAGTCTTTCATACACGGAATATACGCAGATCTTTCATATATAGCTATTCATAAGATAACCTTCTTCCAACCCTCGCAACGCAATCTTTTTCATACGTTCACAGATTTTCAACGTTTCCAGGTCACATATACTTTTCTTCCCACAACAATGTAGAAGAAAAATACAAAATTATTTTCGAGAAAAGAAAACATGAAATATTTCAAAATTCCACAAACCTTCCTCCTAGCTATTTTGGGCGAAGGGCGGGAGTACTTTAATCGAGTATCCAGAGCTGTATATACGTGTATACTATACATTCACCTATATAAACGAAATACATTCGTATATTTCGCTCATTAAAATCGTTGAAGTAAATATACGAGTGAAATCGTACGCAGGAAGTTGAAGAGAAAAAAGATGGAAAGGAGACAACGTGAGAGCACGGAGCAGGGAACACGGAGCCAACCGTATCGTTGAAACTTTGCAAAACTCTTCGTTAGTTTATAGATGGACAGAGAGAGAAAGAGAGGAAAACGAATCATTACGCTAATTAATTACATCGTGCACAGCGACTCAAAAGGAACACCCTTGCATTTGCATTGACACTACGTTTCAAAATCAGCCCGCGTCCCGAATGTATGTGTAAGTGTATGTATATATACACATTTTCAGCGTTTCAGTCTTCTCCATCTCCTTTTTTTGTTTACCCATTTGTACTCAACTTTGAAGCGTATACAAACACACGGGAAGCAAATGAAGTTTATTTCCGATATTTTCGTTTCCACTTGCCCTCGATAAGAGAGTTACCCTTTGATCAAAAGAGGAGAAGGTACACGGCGGAAGATAACTTTGTATACATCGCACAAAAGTTTTGCTGTCTGACAAATTGATTCATTGAGTAATTGTGAAGGGTGTATAGTAATAGAAGCGGGGTCGTGATTTCATATCGGGAATTTGTCAAGTAAAGCTCGAATTTCAGTTCCTTCGTTCCAGTTTCGGATGGTTTCTCGATTCTAACGAGTGTTCTACGGTTTCCAAGGGGAATGACGAGGTGAAATTTCTTGGATATGGAAGAGGATGTGTCGAGGGTGAGACTCGACTAGGAGTTGAGGAGGTGATAAGGTTATCTAAGATCTGCTGCGCCTTTCAAAGATTTGACTAGGATGAGTTGTGAAAATCATTCATATCTTTCAGATTGAGTTTTTTCTATCGAGTCAACTCGGCTAAAAACTTTCTTCTTCGAAATATTGAACCATCTAAGGCTGTACCTATCTTGGCCTAGATCCACGCAAACTTGATGGAGCTGAAACTAGCAGCCGAAGCTTTGTTAATATGAGAAATCCTTCAAGTACACTGTTGGAAATTTTTGCATATAGCTTCAATTACATGTAATGGAAGCAATTTCCACTAACGTGATTGAAAAAGCTTTTGAAATTTCAATTAGATTTGAATGAACATTCAATTAATAAACTGTACTATTATGGGTAATCACATGTGATTGAATTCTTAACTCAATCACCAAGAATCGGAAATTTCATTTACAAGTGCACTTAAAAAATGAATGGAAATTCAAGCAATCTTCAACAGTGTAGCATCCCAAGAATCATTTCAGATGCTTAAATCCTCAATAAAAGTTTCGTATCCGAAAGTTATGACAATCGGCTGCTATAGTTTTATGGCTGCCAGTTTCAGCTGCAGACAAACTTGGCCCCAAATAGCATCTCAGATCCGAAGAGTCTCATGTCCAGTAGAAATATCACCAAATAGAATATCTCCTATGTTGAATGTTAGTAACATTCACTAGTAACAAGGCCAAATACTACCCATTTCATACGAACCACCTAGAATGTCACTTGAGTGTTAAATTTCACATTCAATTTCTTACCGTGCGCAAATCCTCCAAATCTGATGTGATACTCCCCTAAATTCCAACTGAACCCCCAAAAAACCATAGTCTGAATAATTGTTTTTTTGAGGAAAGAACCATCCCAGGTAGCACACGCACGTTCTGAGAATATTCGAATATTCTATGGAGATTCTTATTACGTGCGAATATATTCTACGCACATTCTCGGAATGTTTGAATGAGACTGTTTCAAATATTCTCAGAATATCATGCCACGAATATTGTGGGAATATTAGGAAAAAATGCTCTTAAAATAAGAATTCCCGTCAGTAAAAACCAAAAACTACTTCACAATCAATTTTTTTACTCATTAAACATCTGTTATCATGATTTGTTAGCAATATTATGGATCCACGTGGATGGATGAGATACTTATGATCACAACAGGCAATAATAATATCTACGGCATTTTTCAATATTTTATTACACTTTTGAGGATTATTTTTCACACATGCCACTCTCAGAGAATATTTGCGTAGATATTAAAATGCATCTTTCATAAATTTATCATTCCCCAAATACAAATTGAAATAATATATTATCCAAGGGTCTGTAGCCTGTTAACAATATTGCCCGCCATTACTGAATTCATGTCATCAGGATACTTGCGCATGCGCTGCTCATCAATTTTCCTACAAACTTTGTACGGATATTGTACGAACGTTCCTAGAATATTCGAAACATTCTCATTCGAATGTTCTAAGAATCTTCTATGAATATTCACGAATCCTTCACACTTTTTATGAGAATATTCAATCAAGTACATTTCACGCATGTTGTGAGAATATTCTCAGAATATTCTGTGTTACATGCGATTGTACAGCGCCGTAAGGCTCAGATTGCAAATGGAGAATCCCCGGTAAGAAAATACCGGGATAGTTTTTAAAACCCCAAACTTGTCATCTCCCTGAACAAATGAGAAACCGCCGAAACCTAACGGAAACGCAATAAATACACCAGGAAACCGCATTTTTCCGTAGTTTCGGCTCTTCAAAGTTCAATTTGAATTCTGTCCGCCTGAAAAATTCACGGTTAACGCATCTCTAATAGAAATTCAACAACAAGGCAACGGCAACAGTACTATGCCAGGATGAAGTTGGGTTTCAATTTTCACGTAGGTCGTTACATGGAATTTTTGTAACCCCTTTTCCTCTCTCTCTCTCTCTCTTCGGCACCGAGTGAGTTTTCTGAGCCGTCCAACCGAGACTCTACATTCAATTTTAAGAACTTAATTGCACTATGTAGAGTCTTGATGAGGATTCAGCTGTTTTGTTGCCGACTCATATGTATGGAGTAGCATGCGTTTCTCTTTTTCCTCACTCGTTTCCCTCTTTCCGCCCCAACTCTTCCATGTCTTCGCTGAAGTAATATGAGAATTTTTCCACGCCACCGCTACCCTCGCTAGCCTGTGTGAAATATTCCATAGAATCTCATTGACGAATGGAAAAATTTAATGGATATCAATGGAATTCAATTGTATCTGTTCGAATTTTTGAACATCTCTTGAGATTTCGTACTAAAATTCGACATGATTTTTTTTTCTTTAGTCTAATCAGTTTCAATCGGATCTGGAAAAACTTTTTAAACTCTCTAAAATTCATGGGCGTGTGATTCCATTGTTTAGTAGAGTGAGGCACATGCGAAAACATGGAATAGCTGTGGCAGCTACTCACTTTTTGAGCACCCTTTTTCCATTGCTGTAGCTAAAATACTTGCAGCTGTAAGTATTTTTCAGCTACCGCAAAAGAAAATCGTACACGGAGAAAAAATGGTTTGCTATTATAGCGCCTACAAAGAAATTTGTTGTCTTTGCAAAAATATTCACTCCAGCTAAGACGTTGGTTCTGTTAACAAATTTTTTTATGTCAGCAAAAAAATTTAATTGTGCCAATCATTTTTCTTGCTCTTTCGGCTAATTTTTTTTGTAGGCGCTATAGTAACAGACCTGCTTGTTATGCCAGCAATACTTTTTTCTCCGTGTAGCTGTAACAGGGTTACGGCACTGTTATCGGAAAATTCGATTCCAGGACTTTCACAGGAGTTTCCAGGAGGACAATCGATCGAAAAGTTCTAGGACTGTGATAATTTTGTTTCGTTATGCATCTTTGAGGATGGGATGAGCTCGTTAGACGTCGAATAAAGAGATACAAACACATGAACGTGTATACAGGGTTGCAAATCTGCAAGTGCACTTTTTGAGAAAGGTTTTTCTCAAGTCCTGTTTATTTTCCATCTCAGAAAATGCCTGATCCATTGGTCTATATCCCACGGAGACGAATTTTTGCGAGTTTTCATCAATTTGCTCCAGCACTTGGTGAAATTTGCAAGGGAAGTTTGAAAAAATCCTTACTTTCGTGACCTATTCATTTCTCATTCCAGAAGATTCTGAATCGACTTATAATATTTCAATCAGATTTCGCCAAGTAATCGTCATATACGTTTTATACACGGAGAAAATGTATTGGTAAAAAATTACTCAAAGTTGAGTAAATCGAGGACATAGTAGCATTCCCGCAAAGTTTAAAATCCGATCGAGTTCATTCTACTCGACTACAGATGGAAATAAATTCGAATGTTTTCATTATTTCGACAAGTTGAATACTGTTGAAAAACATCTGAATTGATTTTCATCTGTAGTCAATTAATATTAAGTCAACTGCATTTTCAACTTCGCGGGAATGCCACTATGTCCCTGTTTTACTCAACTTTGAATAATCTTTCGTCAATATATTTTCTCCGTGTAGAACATCCATTTTCACTTATTAATTTCCATTTCATCGAGTAATGGTCGTGGAATGAAATTTAAACTTGAAGAAAATGCTTCTTTTGATGAATATTGGTAACAGATATGTTTCATTTTGCAGTTGGACACCATATTCGATCAAATTTCAAGCTCCAGGTATTCAATTACAACATGAATATCGCAGTTTTTAATCAAAATAATGCAATTTCAACTTTTCCAGGATCAAAAAAGTGATTCCAGGTCTTTTCCAGGATTTAAGGAGGGATTCTGGTTTCTCAGAAGATTTCCAGGATTTGGGGATATTTAAGGAGTAGTAGACACCCTGTGTAACTGCACAAGTTTTGTGGTTGATATTTGGATAGCCAAACAATTTAGCTGTTGAATTTTCACTGTGACTGCTACATTTCTTGCTGCTACCACTGAGTGAGTAGCTGTGACGGCTCAAAAATAGCTCTCTTAGCTAATTTTAGCTATCCAAATAATAGCTTATTATTTTTTGACGTGCAACAAAACCAATCTATCGAATTTATGGGTTGAAATGGATCCATATATCGGAGAAAAAATTCCCCATTTCGCAGAATTTCTATCTCAATTTCAAAAGGTGTCGGTCGGCATTTGACATCTCCCATTCAGATTCAATTTAATTTGAACCGGTTGAGATGGAAATTTTTTCTAGACAGATTCTTGTAGGGCATTGAATTGTCTAAAAAATCATCCGCGAATCGATTCCTCTCAAAGTCAATAATTCGTATATTCACAAAGACTTTCATCGCCCGTAAATACACAAATTTTTGATTCCAAAAAATCAACTCGGGATGATTTTTTTAGAGAATTTAATGCCCTACAAGAATCTGCCTAGAAAAAATTTTCATCTCCAATGCTTCAAAAGTTGTAGCATTTTCAATGAAAAACAATTATTGTATATGTAAATGGGAAATTTCGAATGCCTTTGAAATTGACACCTTTTGAAATTGAAGTAAAAATTCTGTCGAATGGGGGAATTTTTTTTCCGATACATGAATCCATTTCAACCCATAAATTCGATAGCTTATTTCAGCTCACCCTACCAGGGCCGCCTTTAAGGCAGGGCACACCGGGCCGAGCCCAGGGCCTCCTGCAAAAGGGGAACCTCTTCGTAGAGAATCGTTAAGATTTTCATATATTTTTTCAAAAAGGTTACTTAAACAAAATTAAATCAAGTTATTCAAAAATGAAACTAATAAATACAAATATATATATATATATTTTCGTTTTAAAATTTATTTTTCACTTTGATTGAACAGTTTTTTACGACACTTTAGCCGAAAAGTGATCAATCAAATCATTAAAATCTGATTGGATGCACATAATAGATAAATTATTTAACCTTGACTCGGACATTGAATTTCTTATATCGCTTTTTAAAAATTTTCAAATTCTACGTCTCCTTACATGGGCCTCCCAGCAATGAAAGATGGCCCTGCACCCTACTACTGTTCAATCAACTAAAAGTCAACTGTTTTATTATTTTTTTGAAATCCTAGGATTTGAGGTTAGAATTTCACAACCTTCCACTTCAATTTTGTGGTAGATTTTGTAGCCCTCAGATTCGAAATTCGTTGCCCAAAATTGCGGTTCTCATTGAAATTTGTTCAAAATTTTCTAGATACTTGAAACATTTTCAACTACTTTCCTTATGTTTGTTGAATCTTTACTATACTTTGCTTCCTGCCATCCAATTCTACACAATTTGTATTCAGATTGTACACTAATGGGACCACTCATTTGCATAGAAATTTGGATTACACTCGATTTTGCACATACTTCGCCGCGTTTAGCGACTAATCATATATAACGTAAACAAAAGATACGAATCTATTTTGATAATTCGACACATGAATTTTGAATTCGAAATTATCTATATTCAGTTTATGGGCAGTTAGGATACGATCTGCATAGAAATTAGAACGATATACACAGCGGTATATAATTTTGAATACTGAATTCTGTGCCATTATTGTATAATACATGTAGGCACACACAAATCGTACGAACGAAACGGAGTTATGAATTGATTTCCATCGTTTGGAATGATCATTTGAAATCCAAAATTGTCCATAATAAGACTTTCACTCAAGAATTTAGTACACGACTCTTAACTTTCATTTTAAACAGAGTACCCACTGTCTACGTATCGTGTAAAAACTCGCATTAATCTCCATTTTCTCACTCCTCATTATTATTTTTGAATATACCGAGCGAGGCTCCTACCCTCCACCTTTTCCAACTTCTTCTTTTTCTTCTTCTTCTTCAGTTTTTAATACAAGAGATGGTGATTGAATTCCTCGCTTATCGATCGCGAGGAGTATCCCTCTTCGATGGAGAAACTTTTTTTCAATTTTCATTCAAATTGCACGAGAAAAAAACATTTTCTGACGCATCAAATCGAGACATTGTATACAAAATAGCAAATCTTTTGGCTAAATTAGCTAAAAATGTTCAGTACTGTATACAAAATAGGGGACATTTTTCGCTGTCACAGCAAATTTCCTTTCTCTTTGTATGTCTTCGAAATTCCCCAACTCCCAAAAACTCTTCGCTATTCAAAAAATTCTGTACTTCGAATGAAAGATAAAGGCAAGTCAGAAAACAATGTTCCGAATACAATTCCCCAAGGTCTTTGAAGTTAGAATTGCAATACAATTCTAAAAAGGAAAAGGAAGTACAAAATCCAATATTGTCACTGAAACCTTTTAATCCCCTTTTCATTCGAAATTCCATGTAATTCTGTTCCCATTCAAGACACCCCAGGACTCGATTGCATTACTTTACAACAAGAACAACAACAATAGAATTTACACTGTCGGTATGGAAACCAAAGTTTGTCGTCACGCCGAATCGATGATGAAATATTCACAAGATACAGGAAGGCTTTGGATACCTCTGAATGAATGAATGAATGAATGAATGAATGAATGAATGAATAAGAAAGACAGTGAATGAACGGAAGACGCAGGGAGCACAAACCCACCCAACCATCACATGTTCTTTCAAAGACAAATCATACCGCATGCGGCAACGATTTTCTATCAAATTTTCAACACATAAATCCAATCGATACATCCTTCAGAAAAATCCAAGAGTAAAAATATAACGTTCCGAAATGTGAGCGGGTTTTTTCTCTCGCATTTTCCTCCACGCATCGTTGAATCTCGCGACGATCGCATCGAGCACAGATAGAGGAAAGTATCCTCGCATCGATGGGGTACCGTACATCACGCGTACCTCAATTCGACCTCAAAGCATTGAACATCCACAGATCCACACTCGTTTGAGAAGGTATCCCGTCTAGCGAAACGATAGAAAAAAGCGACAAGAAAATCGATTGCTTCTTTTTCCTTCTTTCATAAAAATCAGATTAATCGAAAACGAGGGATCCAGAGCTCTTAGGTTTCTTCGCTCGGTATTACTCTCCTTCCCTCATTCCGCGCATAAGGGGAGATTTGTGTCGTGAAAGGCAAAGGGAAAGAATAAAGAAAATTACGGTACAAAAGGGTGTTAAAGCAAGCTTATGGGTCACGCGTGGCTCGTTGGTAGGCGGCTTTTATGCTTCATATTCCTTATCCCTGGACAGTGGTGATGTTGTAAAAGTGAGATACTTTCTGTTTCCTTTTTACCCTCCTCCGATATAAGCCACTACTCGCCGACAACTTATGTTCCGACGTAGCCTAGGTATCACCCTCCCCTCGAAATGGTCTTTGATTTTCTTCCTCTCCTTTTCTTTTTCTACAAAAGAGATCAACGAAAGGAAAAGAGAACAACAAGGAGATTTTGGTACCTCGAATGAAACCAAAGAAAATAATTCTACATGTTGTGGTGAATAGTAATATCTCTCCCTCACTACAAACATTATTAAATGATCCTCCTGAACTTACGTATAATCTCATTCAAACTCGGTTCTGAGTAGAAAGTTTCAGCCAAAGTTTGGATCCAAGAGAGACATTCTAACCAGAACTGTGCGGTTAGCCGTTTAGTCGGTTCGAGCATAATGGAGATAAAGTATTTCTTCGTGAAATAATACCGTAAGAAATTTGACGATTAACAAATTCAATCCTCTCCTCCTTGCTTTCCCATAGTG